>CM046001.1:36317078-37678911 GCA_025175895.1 Wurfbainia villosa | reverse complement strand
CGCCTTCGATACCTTCACCGCCATGGCTGATTATATTTGGTCAGTGGGGAGAGGACGGTGTAGTAAGAGCCAATGAGTTGCTTTGCGTATGGGATATGCTACAAGAAAGGAGTAGCATCGATGTAGGGTCCCACTTCATCAGACACTTAGTGAAGATAGGCAAAGCAGCGCGCGGAGAGATCAATGTGAGAGGCCTACTTACCCACAATTGTTATAGGATGGGGTACGACTACACAACATTGGAGAGTATAGAGGGGAGCCCTAGGATTGACCTAGGAGTATGCATGGCCATGAAAATGATTGTAAGAGAAGGTGACTCCTTATGCTATGTAAGGAAAAATCTTACGGCCCTTAGGCTCCCCGACCCGGATCGTACCACCATCGCTAGATGCGCCAATTGGCGCTTAAACCTGATAGTGGAGTCCCCTCCTCATGAGGGACCATCCATATCAGCGTCCATCTCTCCACCTTTGTACCACTCTCCTGTTAGTAATATATGAGAGATGTCCTAAGGCAATCGCCTTATGTATGAACCATTTATATGATAAATGAAGATTCACTATTTGAGTATACATGTTTTATGTATTTGATTGGATCTTAAACTCATTTACTGAATGTCTACGATACGATTCACAGCATGAGAGAATTTGTGATTAGATCACAACTAGTGAGTATCTCTACATGTGTAATTGTGATGTATCGGAATTATCCCTAGTCGATGAATTGATGGATTTGGACACCATCAATTCTGTCGAGGCTAGCACGAGGTATACTCCTTGGTGTATCCAAGCAGCCGATTCTCACTGGCTGGAGACATTGTGATGTCCGGAGTTAATCGTGGATGCTAGTTATGGTAACTAGTTCATTGGAGTGACCAGCCGTAAGACTTCATATGGTTCTCTGCATATATAGATATGTCAATGAAGTTCTTACTGTGGCTTAAGTGCGATGTTCCTTTGACTTGCGGTATTCAAGTCATCTTGATCATGGAGACTCATGCTTTGACATCTTAAGCAAACATCTCCGAGGAGATGTGGACCCGGGATGATTGGGTATAAGTCGAAGTGATCGAAGGTGTTTGAATAGCCTATAAAGGATTCACCACTCCTTGCGAGGAGATGTATACCCATGGCCTCTCGTCGGATTGTTACTAAAGTCTTTGGCCAAAGCATTACATGTTTAGAGTAAGGTACTCTTCGATACATGTGGAGTAACTAGAACTGTGAGGACGAGGAAATGATACTGGGCTAGGTGTGACGAGTCACTTAGTGGGGATCGACACAATAGACCATGTCCCGAACCAAGTGGGTATAAGATGAGTGAAGGGAATGGGGCACGATTCATTCGAGCCATCAAGGGTTTCGTAAATAGTTCGATCAACCGTTGATCTTTTCGGTTAATTGGGGATCATGATGTACTACTAGGTGCCACTCATGATCGTTCTATAATTAATGGTTAATTATAGACGGCCAACATAAACCGAGAACCTATTTGGTCACACGCATAACGAGTGTAATCCAAAGGATTAAAAACGAGCTTGAGAATGGGATTCTCAGACCGAGAGAAACTATGTTTGGTTGGACCAAACATAAAGCGAGCATGAAATTGTTTCAGTCGCAATGGAAGCGTGGATGGGCACTATCTTATGAAGACATAATGGATGGACCAAAATGGTTTGGTTCTAATCCAATGGATGAGGATAAACCAAAGGGTTTGGTTTATTTTAAACGAATGAACCAAAAGTTGGTTCGGTTCGTTTTAACTTAAAATAAACCATCATGGTTTGGTTTATTTTAACTTATCTTAATGGAGCGGGTTAACGGGCTTTATGGATATGATCCATTAACCATTAAGAGAATTAGTTCTCTATAAAAGTGGGCTTAAGGGATTGTTAAACACCAACTAACTAATCCAAACCCTAGCCCCCTTGAGTTGCCGCCACTCCTTGGAGGAGTTTTCGCCAATCCAAGAGCCGCTCACGCCCAGCCTTGTGCCGTCCAAGACCCTTGCCGGCGTCCAAGCTCCAGCCGGTGAACCTCCGGCGACCCTCCGGTGATCTCCTATAGGTTTGGCATCAAGGTGAGGCTTTTCTCTCCTTGTTTTGGCCGGCGCCTACTCCTCCACCAAGCTGTCCAGTTTTCTGGACAGCTTCTCCTGCCGGAGCGTCGGCTTTGACGACGGTTAGTGCTCCGACAGCGGCTAACATACCGGGATTTGATCTCCGTAATCCTCTGAGGTGGAGGACGGCGATTCGCCAAACGGTTGACGAACACCTCTCCGGAGAAGCGAGTTTTGAGAACTCGCTTTGGATCCGAATTTGGATTCGGATCGTGATCATCTCTCGATCACGTCGTCTTCAACACGAGGCTAGTAACCCGTACGAAGACGAAGCTCGTGACTTAGCGAAGTCATCCCGAGGAGCTCGGCGTGGATACGGATAGAGACGATTCTTACGAGGATCGTTCCGGTTGATGCCGTTCCCGCTACACGTCATACGGAAGGTATAACGTAGTTTAATTTCCTTTTATTGAAATTTTAATTTACGGTTATGTCTAGACTTGTTGTAATAGCATGCGTGTGTTGTGTGTGTTGTAATAAATAGGAGTATTTATTATTTTCATTGCTTCCGCTGTGCTCATGTTTACGAAACATGATCGAACACACACACGCCGCGGTGCCGGAAACCCAACAGTGGTATCAGAGCCCAGGTTGTGTTTCGACATAATCGTAAAAATGGTTTTGCGATAGTCATAATGTATTTCTGGAAATTTTCTAAATTTTGGAAATTTAGAAGTATTTATGGAAATTTTTCAATTTTGGAAAGTCTAGAAGTATTTATGGAAATCTTCCACTTTTGGAAAGTTGGAAGTATTTATGGAAATTGATATTTTCCATAAATAAAATATTTGATTAGATTCTGGAAATTTGTTTCCTAATTTAATCATGATTTGATTTGGAAAATCAAATCTTAAAATATTTTATTTCCATAAGTAGTTTTAATGATTTAGGAAATTGGTTTCCTAAATAGATTTTCCTTAATCAAATAATTCCATGAATAAAATATGTGATTAAATTTGGAAATTTGTTTCCTAATTTAATTATGATTTGATTTGGAGAATCAAATCTTAAACATATTTTATTTCCATAAATAGTTATGACATATAAGGAAATATAGACATGACATAATTGTATGACATGTAATTGCATTAGATGCATAACATTATGTCATGCGTGTCGTGACATGTAGATGTATGCCATGTATGCCATGCCATGTAGATAATAGTTATTTGCATGCAAAGAGGATGAGACATAAAAACCCTTAATCAATATTAAAGCCTACACCTTCCATTAATATGGTTAGAACCAAAGTTCTGTTTCTTGTTTGGGTTGTTGGACTCTCTCCAAGCCCGGCTCGAACCTGAATATGTTCAAACCATGGAATAGTTTAATACTAATATGGTAAGAGTCAGAGGTCAATCGTTAGCTTTGGTTGTTGGACTCTCTCCAAGCTGGGCTAATTGGTTGAATGCGCTCTAACCATATTAAAACTATGTCCTGATTAATGGGTTGGCTTTAACCTGGAGCATCGGCTTGTTGGACTCTCTCCAAGGTCGATGTAAAGGGAGGTGAAGTTGGGTGCTATGCATATGATGCATACTTGTTAATGTGTTAACAACCCGATGTATGTGTGAACATTCAATTAGTTGATAGCACATTGTGATAGTTGCATATACGGGATATGCAATCGGTATAGATGATACCTACCGTCGTAGTTATGAATGGCTTGTTGGACTCTCTCCAAGGTTGTTCATAACTATGATGGATATCAGCCCATTCGGAGATGGACCTACAATCTCCCGAAGTGATTTTGGGGTTTTTGAAATTCGAAAAATGAATGGGATTTATAAATGTATATTGATGCATTTTAAAATCATCTTTCTCATATATGCTCATTTTTTATTTCTAAGTTAATATATTGATCATGATGTGTTTGAATTTGCGTTCCATTTTGGATTCAAATAAATTTACTGGGCCGAACTTCTTGGAGTAGCTTAGAAACTTGAGAATTGTTCTCAAGGTGGAAAAGCTTGCGTATGTCCTTGAAGCACCTCTTCCCGCCCATCCTAGTGACAATGCAACTCTGGACCAATTGTTGGCATATCAGAAACATGTGAGTGATTCTGAACAAATGAGTTGCATCATGCTAGCCACGATGGAACCCAAGCTACGAAAGCAGCATGAGCATATGGATGCTCATATCGTAGTCCTTCATCTTTGTGAGTTGGTTGATGAGCAAGTGAGATTAGAAAGGTTCGAAGTCTCAAAGCTCCTCTTCACCTCTGAGATGCTAGGAGGTTCATCTGTGGTACTGCTCAATATGCTGAAGACTGTGGAGTCTTCTGAGAAGCATGAGCAGGGGACGGTGCTGTTAGTTGATTCCTCGAAGAAAGGTTCTAAGAGGAAGTCAAAGGAACAGCATAAGGGAAAGAAGAGAAGGGCTAAGAAGGTAGAACTAGCACAAAAGGAAACTTGCCATCATTATGGCAAGGAGAGACATTTGCGAAGAAAGTGCAAGATTTATCTTTAGTCCATGAAGAAGGATAAGGCATCGGATGCCCCATCTTCTTCAGAAATCTTCTTTATTGATTGTCATTCTATTTCCTCAGACACTTGGGTATTTGATACTGGGTGTGGCTCACATATATGTAATGACATACATGGGCTAAGGAATAGAAGAAGACTCGTCAAAGGGGAGAGTCAAATTTACGTGTTGGGAATGGAGCAACGGTTGCTGCACTCGCCATTGGAACGTATTTGTTGGAACTCCCTGTAGGACTTGTCTTAGAACTGGACAATTGCTTGTATGTTCCTTCGTTGATAAAGAACATCATTTCTATTTCTTGTCTAAATAGAAATGGGTTCCATTTGACTTTTAGTAACAATTGTTGTTACATAACTTTGAATGGGGTTCTTTATGGGACTGGAACTTTAAGCAATGGTGTATATACGTTGGACGTATCCAGTGACATTTGCAATATCGAAGCGAGCAACACGCGTGCTCGAAAGGATAATCAAATAGACTCCTATATGTGGCATTGTCGTCTTGGCCATATAAGCAAGAAACGCATGTCCGAATTACACCGATGTGGAATTCTGGAATCGTTTGAATTGGATTCATACGATACATGCGAATCATGCTTAAAAGGCAAGATGACTAAGTTACCTTTTACTGGAAAAGGTGAACGAGTGGGAGAGTTACTAGGTCTAGTACATACTGATGTATGTGGACCTATGTCAACTCAAGCTTTAGGAGGCTATAGCT
The DNA here is from genome assembly GCA_025175895.1 of Wurfbainia villosa. NCBI lineage: Eukaryota > Viridiplantae > Streptophyta > Magnoliopsida > Zingiberales > Zingiberaceae > Wurfbainia > Wurfbainia villosa. The sequence goes on along the minus strand of CM046001.1, from coordinate 37,673,588 downwards.
ACTTCATTACCTTCACCAATGATCACTCACGGTTTGGGTATGTGTTCTTGATGAAACACAAGTCTGAAGCCTTTGAAAGGTTCAAAGAATTCAGAAATGAAGTAGAGAAACAACATGACAAAAGTATTAAAATACTTCGATCGGATCGAGGTGGTGAATACTTAAGTCAAGAGTTTCTTGATTATCTAAGAGACAATGGCATATTGTCTCAATGGACTCCGCCCTATACACCACAGCATAATGGTGTATCTGAGAGGCGTAACCGGACCTTGTTGGACATGGTCAGGTCAATGATGAATCATGCGACTCTTCCCAAGTCCTTTTGGGGTTATGCACTTCAGACAGCTGTTTACTTGTTAAACAGAATGCCTACCAAGGTAATCTCTACTACTCCATATGAGATATGGGCTAGTAAGAAACCTCATGTATCTTACTTGAAGATATGGGGTTGTCCTGCTTATGTGAAGCGGACTGTATCAGACAAACTGGATGCTAAGTCTGATAAATGTCTATTTATTGGATACCCTAAGGAAACAAGGGGTTACCAATTCTATCATCCTGTGGAACAAAAGGTGTTTGTTTCAAGGCATGCTGTGTTTCTAGAGAAAGAGTTTCTCTTGCAAGAAAACAGTGGAGTGTCGTCGAGCTTGAGGAGGCTCGAGAGACTCAAATAGACATTGATGAGATACTGTGTGAAGCAACAATTGACACAACTCATAGTGATGAGCAATCGGCTGGACCTATTGTAACACCACATCTTCGTAGATCTGGTAGAACACGCAATATTCCTGAGAGATAGGGATTTCTCGTAAGTGAATCGAACGACGTGTTACTCATTGATGATGAGGAGCCTACCAGTTATGAAGAAGTGCTGACAAGTTCAGAAAGGGATAAGTGGCTTGGTGCCATGAAGTCGGAAATGGATTCCATGTATGAAAACCACGTTTGGAACTTGGTTGACCCACCTGAAGGCATAAAGCCTATAGGGTGCAAGTGGGTTTTCAAGAAGAAAACCGACATGGATGGTAACGTGATTACCTATAAGGCTAGATTGGTGGCGAAAGGATATCGTCAAAAGCAAGGTGTTGATTATGACGAAACCTATTCGCCTGTAGCTATGCTTAAATCCATTCGGATGCTCCTGGCCATAGCGGCTCATTATGATTATGAGATATGGCGATGGATGTGAAAATGCTTTCCTTTATGGAAACTCGCCGAGGACGGTATATGATACACTGAGGGTTTCACATCGGTTGATAAAACCAAGGTATGCAAATTGACGCGGTCCATTTATGGATTGAAGCAAGCATCCAGGAGCTGGAATATCCGTTTTGATGAGACAATCAAAAGGTTTGATTTCTCACAAAATCCAGACGAACCTTGTGTGTACAAGAAGGTTAGTGGGAGTGCAGTCGTATTCCTAGTATTGTGTGTCGATGACATACTACTTATAGGAAACGATGTTTCAATCTTACAGTCAATGAAGGTTTGGTTATCCAAGACATTCTCCATGAAAGACCTGGGAGAAGCAACCTACATCCTCGGGATTAAGATCTATAGAGATAGATCGAAATGGTTGCTTGGTCTTTCGCAGTCTACATATATAGACCGAAAAGCAAAGAGGTTTAGCATGTCAATCCAAGAAATGTTTCCTACCCATCAGGCATGGGGTACACCTTTCGAAGTCTATGTGTCCGCGCACAGAAGACGAGAGGATTTGCATGAGTAAGATTCCCTATGCATCCGCAATAGGATCTATCATGTATGCTATGTTATGTACGAGGCCCGATGTATCGTATGCTCTGAATGTCACGAGCAGATACCAGTCTGATCCAGGAATGGATCATTGGGTGGCTGTTAAGACGATCCTTAAGTACTTAAGAAGAACTAAGGATGCGTTCCTAATATATGGAGAAGGGTACATGGTGATACGTGGGTATACGGATGCCAAATCTAGACAGACAAGGATGATTCCATGTCTCAGTCTGAGTATGTATTCACCGGGAATGGAGGCGCAATAAGTTGGAAAGGTTCCAAGCTTGACACTATAGCGGATTCTGCCACTAAGGCAGAATACGTTGCAGCTTTGGAAGCAGCAAAGGAAGCGGTTTGGATCAATAAGTTCATCTATGAACTTGATGTGGTCTCATCAATAATCCAAACATGTGCTTCGCCGCTATCATCTTATCAGAGAGATCATAAGTAGGAACGAAATACAAATCGAGAAAATTCCCACTGAAAGGAACTTAGCGGATCCTTTGACTAAAGCATTACCTCAAAGTAAGTTTGAGGGTCATGTTAGAGCTTATGGTATTGGATACCGTAGCGATTGGCATTAGGCCAAGTGGGAGTTTGTTAGTAATATATGAGAGATGTCCTAAGGCAATCGCCTTATGTATGAACCATTTATATGATAAATGAAGATTCACTATTTGAGTATACATGTTTTATGTATTTGATTTGATCTTAAACTCATTTACTGAATGTCCACGATACGATTCACAGCATGAGAGAATTTGTGATTGGATCACAACTAGTGAGTATCTCTACATGTGTAATTGTGATGTATCGGAATTATCCCTAGTCGATGAATTGATGGATTTGGACACCATCAATTCGCAGGCTAGCACGAGGTATACTCCTTGGTGTATCCAAGCACCGATTCTCACCGGATGGAGACATTGTGATGTCCGGAGTTAATCGTGGATGCTAGTTATGGTAACTAGTTCATTGGAGTGACCAGCCGTAAGACTTCATATGGTTCTCTGCATATATAGATATGTCAATGAAGTTCTTACTGTGGCTTAAGTGCGATGTTCCTTTGACTTGCGGTATTCAAGTCATCTTGATCATGGAGACTCATGCTTTGACATCTTAAGCAAACATCTCCGAGGAGATGTGGACCCGGGATGATTGGGTATAAGTCGAAGTGATCGAAGGTGTTTGAATAGCCTATAAAGGATTCACCACTCCTTGCGAGGAGATGTATACCCATGGCATCTCGTCGGATTGTTACTAAAGTCTTTGGCCAAAGCATTACATGTTTAGAGTAAGGTACTCTTCGATACATGTGGAGTAACTAGAATCCGTAGGACGAGGAAATGATACTTGGGCTAGGTGTGACGTAGTCAGCCTAGTGGGGACTGACACAATAGACCATGTCCTGAACCAAGTGGATATAAGATGAGTGAAGGGAATGGGGCACGATTCATTCGAGCTGATGAAGGGTTTCAGAAATAGTTCTGGATCAACCGTTGATCTTTTTGGTTAATTGGGGATCATGATGTACTACTAGGTGCCACTCATGATCGTTCTATAATTAATGGTTAATTATAGACGGCCAACATAAACCGAGAACCTATTTGGTCACACGCATAACGAGTGTAATCCAAAGGATTTAAAACGAGCTTGAGAATGGGATTCTCAGACCGAGAGAAACTATGTTTGGTTGGACCAAACATAAAGCGAGCATGAAATTGTTTCAGTCGCAATGGAAGCGTGGATGGGCACTGTCTTATGAAGACATAATGGATGGACCAAAATGGTTTGGTTCTAATCCAATGGATGAGGATAAACCAAAGGGTTTGGTTTATTTTAAACGAATGAACCAAAAGTTGGTTCGGTTCGTTTTAACTTAAAATAAACCATCATGGTTTGGTTTATTTTAACTTATCTTAATGGAGCGGGTTAACGGGCTTTATGGATATGATCCATTAACCATTAAGAGAATTAGTTCTCTATAAAAGTGGGCTTAAGGGATTGTTAAACACCAACTAACTAATCCAAACCCTAGCCCCCCCCCTTGAGTTGCCGCCCACTCCTTGGAGGAGTTTTCGGCGCCAATCCAAGAGAAGCCGCCGCCCAGCCTTGTGCCGCTGTCGAAGACCCTTGCCGGCATCCAAGCTCCAGCCGGTGAACCTCCGGCGACCCTCCGGTGATCTCCTATAGGTTTGGCATCAAGGTGAGGCTTTTCTCTCCTTGTTTTGGCCGGCGCCTACTCCTCCACCAAGCTGTCCAGTTTTCTGGACAGCTTCTCCTCCTCTCGTCGGAGCGTCGTTTGGACGACGGTTAGTGCTCCGACAGCGGCTAACATACCGGGGATTTGATCTCCGGTAATCCTCTGAGGTGGAGGACGAAGGATTCGTCAAACGGTTGACGAATACCTCTCCGGAGAAGCGAGTTTTGAGAACTCGTTTTTGGATCCGAATTTGGATTCGGATCGTGATCATCTCTCGATCACGTCGTCTTCAACACGAGGCTAGTAACCCGTACGAAGACGAAGCTCGTGACTTAGCGAAGTCATCCCGAGGAGCTCGGCGTGAATACGGATAGAGACGATTCTTACGAGGATCGTTCCGGTTGATGCCGTTCCCGCTACACGTCATACGAAAGGTATAACGTAGTTTAATTTCCTTTTATTGCAATTTTAATTTACGGTTATGTCTACACTTGTTGTAATAGCATGCGTGTGTTGTGTGTGTTGTAATAAATAGGAGTAGTTATTATTTTTATTGCTTCCGCTGTGCTCATGTTTACGAAACATGATCGAACACACACACGCCATGTGCCTAAACCCAACAAAGGTATCAGAGCCTGTGTTGTGTTTCTACATAATCGTAAAAATTGTTTTGCGATAGTCATAATGTATTTCTTGAAATTTTCTAAATTTTGGAAATTTAGAAGTATTTATGGAAATTTTTCAATTTTGGAAAGTCTAGAAGTATTTATGGAAATCTTCCACTTTTGGAAAGTTGGAAGTATTTATGGAAATTGATATTTTCCATAAATAAAATATTTGATTAGATTCTGGAAATTTGTTTCCTAATTTAATCATGATTGGATTTGGGAAATCAAATCTTAAAATATTTTATTTCCATAAGTAGTTTTAATGATTTAGGAAATTGGTTTCCTAAATAGATTTTCCTTAATCAAATAATTCCATGAATAAAATATGTGATTAGATTTGGAAATTTGTTTCCTAATTTAATTATGATTTGATTTGGAGAATCAAATCTTAAACATATTTTATTTCCATAAATAGTTATGACATATAAGGAAATATAGACATGACATAATTGTATGCCATGTAATTGCATTAGATGCATAACATTATGCCATGCGTGTCGTGACATGTAGATGTATGCCATGTATGCCATGCCATGTAGATAATAGTTATTTGCATGCAAAGAGGATGAGACATAAAACCCTTAATCAATATTAAAGCCTACACCTTCCATTAATATGGTTAGAACCGAGTTCGCTTTCTTGTTTGGGTTGTTGGACTCTTCCAAGCCCTACTCAACCGAACATGTTCAAACCATGGAATAGTTTAATACTAATATGGTAAGAGTCAGAGGTCAATCGTTAGCTTTGGTTGTTGGACTCTCTCCAAGCTGGGCTAATTGGTTGAATGCGCTCTAACCATATTAAAACTATGTCCCGATTAATGGGTTGGCTTTAACCTGGAGCATCGGCTTGTTGGACTCTCTCCAAGGTCGATGTAAAGGGAGGTGAAGTTGGGTGCTATGCATATGATGCATACTTGTTAATGTGTTAACAACCCGATGTATGTGTGAACATTCAATTAGTTGATAGCACATTGTGATAGTTGCATATACGGGATATGCAATCGGTATAGATGATACCTACCGTCGTAGTTATGAATGGCTTGTTGGACTCTCTCCAAGGTTGTTCATAACTATGATGGATATCAGCCCATTCGGAGATGGACCTACAATCTCCCGAAGTGATTTTGGGGTTTTTGAAATTCGAAAAATGAATGGGATTTATAAATGTATATTGATGCATTTTAAAATCATCTTTCTCATATATGCTCGTTTTGTATTTCTAAGTTAATATATTGATCATGATGTTTGAATTTATGCCCATTTTGATTCAAATAAATCGATCGGGCCAACTTTGGACTGGCTTAGAAACTTGAGAATTGTTCTCAAGGTGAAAAGCTTGCGTATGTCCTCGAAGCGCCTCTTCCCGCCCATCCTAGTGACAATGCAACTCTGGACCAATTGTTGGCCTATCAGAAACATGTGAGTGATTCTGAACAAATGAGTTGCATCATGCTAGCCACGATGGAACCCAAGCTACGAAAGCAGCATGAGCATATGGATGCTCATATCGTAGTCCTTCATCTTTGTGAGTTGGTTGATGAGCAAGTGAGATTCGAAAGGTTCAAGTCTCAAAGCCCTCTTCACCTCTGAGATGCTAGGAGGTTCATCTGTGGTACTGCTCAACATGCTGAAGACTGTGGAGCCTTCTGAGAAGCATGAGCAGGGGACGGTGCTGTTAGTTGATTCCTCGAAGAAAGGTTCTAAGAGGAAGTCAAAGGAACAGCATAAGGGAAAGAAGAGAAGGGCTAAGAAGGTAGAACTAGCACAAAAGGAAACTTGCCATCATTATGGCAAGGAGAGACATTTGCGAAGAAAGTGCAAGATTTATCTTCAGTCCATGAAGAAGGATAAGGCATCGGATGCCCCATCTTCTTCGTAAATCTTCTTTATTGATTGTCATTCTATTTCCTTAGACACTTGGGTATTTGATACTGGTGTGGCTCATATATGTAATGACATACATGGGCTAAGGAATAGAAGAAGACTCACAAGGGAGAGTCAAATTTACGTGTTGGGAATGGAGCAAAGGTCGACTCGCCATTGAACGTATTTGTTGGAACTCCTCGAGGACTTGTCTTAGAATCGACAATTGCTTTTATGTTCCTTCGCTGATAAAAGAACATCATTTCTATTTCTTGTCTAAATAGAAATGGGTTCCATTTGACTTTTAGTAACAATTGTTGTTACATAACTTTGAATGGGGTTCTTTATGGACCGGAACTTTAAGCAATGGTGTTTATACGCTGGACGATCCAAAGGACATTTCAATATCGGCGAGCAACACGCGTGCTCGAAAGGATAATCAAATAGACTCCTATATGTGGCATTGTCGTCTTGGCCATATAAGCAAGAAACACATGTCCGAATTACACCGATGTGGAATTCTGGAATCGTTTGAATTGGATTCATATGATACATGCGAATCATGCTTAAAAGGCAAGATGACTAAGTTACCTTTTACTGGAAAAGGTGAACGAGTGGGAGAGTTACTAGGTCTAGTACATACTGATGTATGTGAACCTATGTCAACTCAAGCTTTAGGAGGCTATAGCTACTTCATTACCTTCACCAATGATCACTCACGGTTTGGGTATGTGTTCTTGATGAAACACAAGTCTGAAGCCTTTGAAAGGTTCAAAGAATTCAGAAATGAAGTAGAGAAACAACATGACAAAAGTATTAAAATACTTCGATCAGATCGAGGTGGTGAATACTTAAGTCAAGAGTTTCTTGATTATCTAAGAGACAATGGCATATTGTCTCAATGGACTCCGCCCTATACACCACAGCATAATGGTGTATCTGAGAGGCGTAACCGGACCTTGTTGGACATGGTCAGGTCAATGATGAATCATGCGACTCTTCCCAAGTTCTTTTGGGGTTATGCACTTCAGACAGCTGTTTACTTGTTAAACAGAATGCCTACCAAGGTAGTCTCTACTACTCCATATGAGATATGGGCTAGTAAGAAACCTCATGTATCTTACTTGACGATATGGGGTTGTCCTGATTATGTGAAGCGGACTATATCAGACAAACTGGATGCTAAGTCTGATAAATGTCTATTTATTGGATACCCTAAGGAAACAAGGGGTTACCAATTCTATCATCCTGTGGAACAAAAGGTGTTTGTTTCAAGGCATGCTGTGTTTCTAGAGAAAGAGTTTCTCTTGCAAGAAAACAAAGGGGAGTGTCGCCAAGCTTGAGGAGGCTCGAGAGACTCAAATAGACATTGATGAGATACCGGTGAGCACAACATGACAACTCATAGTGATGAGCAATCGGCTGGACCTATTGTAACACCACATCTTCGTAGATCTTGTAGAACACGCAATATTCCTGAGAGATATGGATTTCTCGTAAGTGAATCGAACGACGTGTTACTCATCGATGATGAGGAGCCTACCAGTTATGAAGAAGTGCTGACATGTTCAGAAAGGGATAAGTGGCTTGTTGCCATGAAGTCGGAAATGGATTCCATGTACGAAAACCAAGTTTGGAACTTGGTTGACCCACCTGAAGGCATAAAGCCTATAGGGTGCAAGTGGGTTTTCAAGAAGAAAACCGACATGGATGGTAATGTGATTACCTATAAGGCTAGATTGGTGGCGAAAGGATATCGTCAAAAACAAGGTGTTGATTATGACGAAACCTATTCGCCTGAAGCTATGCTTAAATCCATTCAGATGCTCCTGGCCATAGCGGCTCATTATGATTATGAGATATGGCAGATGGATGTGAAAACAACTTTCCTTTAATGGAAACTCGCCGAGGACGTGTATATGATATCCGAGGGTTTCACATCGGTTGATAAAACCAAGGTATGCAAATTGACGGTCCATTTATGGATTGAAGCAAGCATCCAGAGTCGGAATATCCGCTTGATGAGACAATCAAAAGGTTTGATTTCTCACAAAATCCGCATTTAACCTTGTGTGTACAAGAAGGTTAGTGGGAGGCAAATGATTCCTAGTATTGTATGTCGATGACATACTACTTATAGGAAACGATGTTTCAATCTTACAGTCAGTGAAGGTTTGGTTATCCAAGACATTCTCCATGAAAGACCTGGGAGAAGCAACCTACATCCTCGGGATTAAGATCTATAGAGATAGATCGAAACGGTTGCTTGGTCTTTCATAGTCTACATATATAGACCGAAAAGCAAAGAGGTTTAGCATGTCGGAATCCAAGAAAGGTTTCTTACCCATCAGGCATGGGGTACACCTTTCGAAGTCTATGTGTCCGCGCACAGAAGACGAGAGGATTTGCATGAGTAAGATTCCCTATGCATCCGCAATAGGATCTATCATGTATGCTATGTTATGTACGAGGCCCGATGTATCGTATGCTCGAATGTCACGAGCAGATACACCGATCCAGAATGGATCATTGGGTGGTTTAAGACGATCCTTAGGTACTAAAGAAGAACTAAGGATGCGTTCCTAATATACGGAGAAGGGTACATGGTGATACGTGGGTATACGGATGCCAAATCTAGCATGCATAGGATGATTCCATGTCTCACCGAGTATGTATTCACCGGAATGGAGGCGCAATAAGTTGGAAAGGTTCCAAGCTTGACACTATAGCGGATTCTCGCCACTAAGGCAATCACGCTGCAGCCTTTGGAAGCAAAGAAAGGAAGCGGTTTGGATCAATAAGTTCATCTATGAACTTGATGTGGTCTCATCAATAATCCAAACATGTGCTTCACGCTATCATCTTATCGAGAGATCATAAGTAGGAACGAAATACAAATCGAGAAAATTCCCACAAAGGAACTTAGCGGATCCTTTGACTAAAGCATTACCTCAAAGTAAGTTTGAGGGTCATGTTAGAGCTTATGGTATTGATACCGTGAGCGATTGGCATTAGCCAAGTGGGAGTCTGTTAGTAATATATGAGAGATGTCCTAAGGCAATCGCTTTATGTATGAACCATTTATATGATAAATGAAGATTCACTATTTGAGTATACATGTTTAATGTATTTGATTGGATCTTAAACTCATTTACTGAATGTCCACGATACGATTCACAGCATGAGAGAATTTGTGATTGGATCACAACTAGTGAGTATCTCTACATGTGTAATTGTGATGTATCGGAATTATCCCTAGTCGATGAATTGATGGATCTGGACACCATCAATTCTGTCGAGACTAGCACGAGGTATACTCCTTGGTGTATCCAAGCAGCTGATTCTCACTGGCTGGAGACATAGTGATGTCCGGAGTTAATCGTGGATGCTAGTTATGGTAACTAGTTCATTGGAGTGACCAGCCGTAAGACTTCATATGGTTCTCTGCATATATAGATATGTCAATGAAGTTCTTACTGTGGCTTAAGTGCGATGTTCCTTTGACTTGCGGTATTCAAATCGTCTTGATCATGGAGACTCATGCTTTGACATCTTAAGCAAACATCTCCGAGGAGATGTGGACCCGGGATGATTGGGTATAAGTCGAAGTGATCGAAGGTGTTTGAATAGCCTATAAAGGATTCACCACTCCTTGCGAGGAGATGTATACCCATGGCCTCTCGTCGGATTGTTACTAAAGTTTTTGGCCAAAGCATTACATGTTTAGAGTAAGGTACTCTTCGATACATGTGGAGTAACTAGAATCCGTAGGACGAGGAAATGATACTTGGGCTAGGTGTGACGTAGTCAGCCTAGTGGGGACTGACACAATAGACCATGTCCTGAACCAAGTGGGTATAAGATGAGTGAAGGGAATGGGGCACGATTCATTCGAGCCATCAAGGGTTTCGTAAATAGTTCGATCAACCGCTGATCTTTTCTGGTTAAATTGGGATCATGATGTACTACTAGGTGCCACTCATGATCGCTCTATAATTAATGGTTAATTATAGACGCCAACATAAACCGAGAACCTATTTGGTCACACGACAACGAGTGTAATCCAAAGGATTTAAACGAGCTTGAGAATGGGATTCTCGCATCGAGAGAAACTATGTTTGGTTGGACCAAACATAAAGCGAGCATGAAATTGTTTCAGTCGCAATGGAAGCGTGGATGGGCCGTGTCTTATGAAGACATAATGGATGGACCAAAATGGTTTGGTTCTAATCCAATGGATGAGAATAAACCAAAGGGTTTGGTTTATTTTAAACAAATGAACCAAAAGTTGGTTCGGTTCGTTTTAACTTAAAATAAACCATCATGGTTTGGTTTATTTTAACTTATCTTAATGGAGCGGGTTAACGGGCTTTATGGATATGATCCATTAACCATTAAGAGAATTAGTTCTCTATAAAAGTTAAACACCAACTAACTAATCCAAACCCCCGCCACTCCTTGGAGGAGTTTTTGGCGCCTAATCCAAGAGCTGCCGCCCAGCCTTGTGCCGCCGTCCAAGACCCTTGCCGGCGTCCAAGCTCCAGCCGGTGAACCTCCGGCGACCCTCCGGTGATCTCCTATAGGTTTGGCATCAAGGTGAGGCTTTTCTCTCCTTGTTTTGGCCGGCGCCTACTCCTCCACCAAGCTGTCCAGTTTTCTGGACAGCTTCTCCTCGCCGGAGCGCCGCTTGACGACGGTTAGTGCCCGACAGCGCTAATATCGGGATTTGATCTCCGGTAATCCTCTGAGGTGGAGGACGAAGGATTCGTCAAACGGTTGACGAATACCTCTCCGGAGAAGCGAGTTTTGAGAACTCGATTTGGATCCGAATTTGGATTCGGATCGTGATCATCTCTCGATCACGTCGTCTTCAACACGAGGCTAGTAACCCGTACGAAGACGAAGCTCGTGACTTAGCGAAGTCATCCCGAGGAGCTCGGCGTGGATACGGATAGAGACGATTCTTACGAGGATCGTTCCGGTTGATGCCGTTCCCGCTACACGTCATACGGAAGGTATAACGTAGTTTAATTTCCTTTTATGGCAATTTTAATTTACGGTTATGTCTACACTTGTTGTAATAGCATGCGTGTGTTGTGTGTGTTGTAATAAATAGGAGTATTTATTATTTTTATTGCTTCCGCTGTGCTCATGTTTACGAAACATGATCGAACACACACACGCCTAAAACCCAACAAAGGGTATCGAGCCCAGTTGTGTTTCACATAATCGTAAAAATGGTTTTATGCGATAGTCATAATGTATTTCTGAAATTTTCTAAATTTTGGAAATTTAGAAGTATTTATGGAAATTTTTCAATTTTGGAAAGTCTAGAAGTATTTATGGAAATCTTCCACTTTTGGAAAGTTGAAGTATTTATGGAAATTGATATTTTCCATAAATAAAATATTTGATTAGATTCTGGAAATTTGTTTCCTAATTTAATCATGATTTGATTTGGGAAATCAAATCTTAAAATATTTTATTTCCATAAGTAGTTTTAATGATTTAGGAAATTGGTTTCTAAATAGATTTTCCTTAATCAAATAATTCCATGAATAAAATATGTGATTAGATTTGGAAATTTGTTTCCTAATTTAATTATGATTTGATTTGGAGAATCAAATCTTAAACATATTTTATTTCCATAAATAGTTATGACATATATGAAATATAGACATGACATAATTGTATGCCATGTAATTGCATTAGATGCATAACATTATGCCATGCGTGTCGTGACATGTAGATGTATGCCATGTATGCCATGCCATGTAGATAATAGTTATTTGCATGCAAAGAGGATGAGACATAAAACCCTTAATCAATATTAAAGCCTACACCTTCCATTAATATAGAACCAGAGTTCTGCTTCTTGTTTGGGTTGTTGGACTCTCTCCAAGCCCTACTCAACTCAACATGTTCAAACCATGGAATAGTTTAATACTAATATGGTAAGAGTCGAGGTCAATCGTTAGCTTTGGTTGTTGGACTCTCCAAGCTGGGCTAATTGGTTGAATGCGCCTAACCATATTAAAACTATGTCCCGATTAATGGGTTGGCTTTAACTCGAGCATCGGCTTTGTTGGACTCTCTCCAAGGTCGATGTAAAGGAGGTGAAGTTGGGTGCTATGCATATGATGCATACTTGTTAATGTGTTAACAACCCGATGTATGTGTGAACATTCAATTAGTTGATAGCACATTGTGATAGTTGCATATACGTGATATGCAATCGTATAGATGATACCTACCGTCGTAGTTATGAATGGCTTGTTGACTCTCCAAGGTTGTTCATAACTATGATGGATATCAACCCATTCGAGATGGACCTACAATCTCCGAAGTGATTTTGGGGTTTTGAAATTGAAAAATGAATGGGATTTATAAATGTATATTGATGCATTTTAAAATCATCTTTCTCATATATGCTCGCTTTGTATTTCTAAGTTAATATATTGATCATGATGTGTTTGAATTTATGCTCCATTTTGGATTCAAATAAATCGATCGGGCGAACTTCTTGGACTAGCTTAGAAACTTGAGAATTGTTCTCAAGGTGGAAAAGCTTATGTATGTCCTCAAGCACCTCTTCCCGCCCATCCTAGTGACAATGCAACTCGGACCAATTGTTGGCATATCGTAAACATGTGAGTGATTCTCGAACAAATGAGTTGCATCATGCTAGCCACGATGGAACCTAAGTTACGAAGCGCATGAGCATATGGATGCTCATATCGTAGTCCTTCATCTTTGTGAGTTGGTTGATGAGCAAGTGAGATTAGAAAGGTTCAAGTCTCAAAGCTCCTCTTCACCTCGAGATGCTAGGAGGTTCATCGCGGTATCGCCAATATGTCAAGACTGTGGAGTCTTCTCGAGAAGCATGAGCAGGGACGGTTGTTAGTTGATTCCTCAAGAAAGGTTCTAAGAGGAAGTCAAAGGAACAAATGTAAGGGAAAGAAGAGAAGGGCTAAGAAGGTAGAACTAGCAAAAGGAAACTTGCCATAATTATGGCAAGGAGAGACATTTATGAAGAAAGTGCAAGATTTATCTTGAGTCCATGAAGAAGGATAAGGCATCGATGCCCCATCTTCTTCGTAAATCTTCTTTATTGATTGTCATTCTATTTCCTCGACACTTGGGTATTTGATAATCGGGTGTGGCTCACATATATGTAATGACATAACATGGGCTAATGAATAGAAGAAGACTCGCCAAAGGAGAGTCAAATTTACGTGTTGGGAATGGAGCAACTGCCGTGACTCGCCATTGAACGTATTTGTTGGAACTCCTCAGAGGACTTGTCTTAGAATCGACAATTGCTATGTTCCTTCGCTGATAAAGAACATCATTTCTATTTCTTGTCTAAATAGAAATGGGTTCCATTTGACTTTAGTAACAATTGTTGTTACATAACTTTGAATGGGTTCTTTATGGACCGAACTTTAAGCAATGGTGTATATACGCTGGACGATCCAAAGGACATTTTATCGGCGAGCAACACGCGTGCTCGAAAGGATAATCAAATAGACTCCTATATGTGGCATTGTCGTCTTGGCCATATAAGCAAGAAACGCATGTCCGAATTACACCGATGTGGAATTCGGAATCGCTTGAATTGGATTCATACGATACATGAATCATGCTTAAAAGGCAAGATGACTAAGTTACCTTTACGAAAAGGTGAACGAGTGGGAGAGTTACTAGGTCTAGTACATACCGATGTATGTGGACCTATGTCAACTCAAGCTTTAGGAGGCTATAGCTACTTCATTACCTTCACCAATGATCACTACGGTTTGGGTATGTGTTCTTGATGAAACACAAGTCCAAGCCTTTGAAAGGTTCAAAGAATTCAGAAATGAAGTAGAGAAACAACATGACAAAAGTATTAAAATACTGATCGGATCGAGGTGGTGAATACTTAAGTCAAGAGTTTCTTGATTATCTAAGAGACAATGGCATATTGTCTCAATGGACTCCGCCTATACACCACAAAGATAATGGTGTATCCGAGAGGCGAATCGACCTTGTTGGACATGGTCAGTCAATGATGAATCATGCGACTCTTCCCAAGTCCTTTTGGGGCTATGCACTTCAGACAGCTGTTTACTTGTTAAACAGAATGCCTACCAAGGTAGTCTCAACTACTCCATATAAGATATGGAATGGTAAGAAACCTCATGTATCTTACTTGAAGATATGGGGTTGTCTCCGCTTATGTGAAGCGATCAGATCATAAACGATGCTAAGTCCGATAAATGTCTATTTATTGATACCCTAAGGAAACAAGGGGTTACTAATTCTATCATCCTGTGGAACAAAAGGTGTTTGTTTCAAGGCATGTGTTTCTAGAGAAAGAGTTTCTCTGCAAGAAAACAAGGGAGTGTCAAGCTTGAGGAGGCTCGAGAGACTCAAATAGACATTGATGAGATACTCTGTGAGCACAAACCGACAACTCATAGTGATGAGCAATCCTACGACCTATTGTAACACCACATCTTCGTAGATCCGTAGAACACGCAATATTCCTGAGAGATATGGATTTCTCGTAAGTGAATCGAACGACGTGTTACTCATCGATGATGAGGAGCCTACCAGTTAT
Source organism: Wurfbainia villosa (assembly GCA_025175895.1). Lineage (NCBI taxonomy): Eukaryota > Viridiplantae > Streptophyta > Magnoliopsida > Zingiberales > Zingiberaceae > Wurfbainia > Wurfbainia villosa. The sequence continues at coordinate 37,658,492 of CM046001.1, read as the reverse complement.
GAAGAAGTGCTGACAAGTTCAGAAAGGGATAAGTGGCTTGGTGCCATGAAGTCGGAAATGGATTCCATGTACGAAAACCAAGTTTGGAACTTGGTCGACTCCACCAAGGCATAAAGCCTATAGGGTGCAAGTGGGTTTTCAAGAAGAAAACCACATGGATGGTAATGTGATTACCTATAAGGCTAGATTGGTGGCGAAAGGATATCGTCAAAAGCAAGGTGTTGATTATGACGAAACCTATTCGCCTGTAGCTATGCTTAAATCCATTCGGATGCTCCTGGCCATAGCGGCTCATTATGATTATGAGATATGGCAGATGGATGTGAAAACAGCTTTCCTTTATGGAAACCTGCTCGAGGACGTGTATATGATACAGCCTGAGGGTTTCACATCGGTTGATAAAACCAAGGTATGCAAATTGCGACGGTCCATTTATGGATTGAAGCAAGCATCCAGAGTCGAATATCCGCTTTGATGAGACAATCAAAAAGGTTTGATTTCTCACAAAATCCGCATTTAACCTTGTGTGTACAAGAAGGTTAGTGGGAGTGCAACAGTGTTCCTAGTATTGTATGTCGATGACATACTACTTATAGGAAACGATGTTTCAATCTTACTACTAAGGTTTGGTTATCCAAGACATTCTCCATGAAAGACTGGGAGAAGCAACCTACATCCTGGGATTAAGATCTATAGAGATAGATCGAAATGGTTGCTTGGTCTTTCGCAGCTACATATATAGACCGAAAAAGCAAAGAGGTTTAGCATGTCGGAATCCAAGAAAGGTTTCTTACCCATCGTGCATGGGGTACACCTTTCAAGTCTATGTGTCCGCGCACGTAAGACGAGAGGATTTGCATGAGTAAGATTCCCTATGCATCCGGCACAGATCTATCATGTATGCTATGTTATGTACGAGGCCCGATGTATCGATGCTCGAGTGTCACGAGCAGATACTACCGATCCAGAATGGATCATTGGGTGGCTCATAAGACGATCCTTAAGTACTTGAGAAGAACTAAGGATGTGTTCCTAATATATGGAGAAGGGTACATGGTGATACGCGGGTATACGGATGCCAATCCGCATGCAAGGATGATTCCATGTCTCACCGGTATGTATTCACCGAATGGAGGCGCAATAAGTTGGAAAGGTTCCAAGCTTGACACTATAGCGGATTCTCGCCACTAAGGCGTAATACGCTGCAGCCTTCGGGAAGTAGCAAACGGAAGCGGTTTGATCAATAAGTTCATCTATGAACTTGATGTGGTCTCATCAATGATCCAAACATGTGCTTCACGCTATCATCTTATCGAGAGATCATAAGTAGGAACGAAATACAAATCGAGAAAATTCTAACGAAAGGAACTTAGCGGATCCTTTGACTAAAGCATTACCTCAAAGTAAGTTTGAGGGTCATGTTAGAGCTTATGGTATTGGATACCTTAGCGATTGGCATTAGGCCAAGTGGGAGTCTGTTAGTAATATATGAGAGATGTCCTAAGGCAATCTCATTATGTATGAACCATTTATATGATAAATGAAGATTCACTATTTGAGTATACATGTTTTATGTATTTGATTGGATCTTAAACTCATTTACTGAATGTCCACGATACGATTCACAGCATGAGAGAATTTGTGATTGGATCACAACTAGTGAGTATCTCTACATGTGTAATTGTGATGTATCTAATTATCCCTAGTCGATGAATTGATGGATTTGGACACCATCAATTCTGTCGAGACTAGCACGAGGTATACTCCTTGGTGTATCCAAGCAGCTGATTCTCACTGGCTGGAGACAGTGTGATGTCCGGAGTTAATCGTGGATGCTAGTTATGGTAACTAGTTCATTGGAGTGACCAGCCGTAAGACTTCATATGGTTCTCTGCATATATATAGATATGTCAATGAAGTTCTTACTGTGGCTTAAGTGCGATGTTCCTTTGACTTGCGGTATTCAAGTCATCTTGATCATGGAGACTTATGCTTTGACATCTTAAGCAAACATCTCCGAGGAGATGTGGACCCGGGATGATTGGGTATAAGTCGAAGTGATCGAAGGTGTTTGAATAGCCTATAAAGGATTCACCACTCCTTGCGAGGAGATGTATACCCATGGCCTCTCGTCGGATTGTTACTAAAGTTTTTGGCCAAAGCATTACATGTTTAGAGTAAGGTACTCTTCGATACATGTGGAGTAACTAGAATCCGTAGGACGAGGAAATGATACTTGGGCTAGGTGTGACGTAGTCAGCCTAGTGGGGACTGACACAATAGACCATGTCCTCAACCAAGTGGGTATAAGATGAGTGAAGGGAATGGGGAACGATTCATTCGAGCTGCTGAAGGGTTTCAGAAATAGTTCTGGATCAACCGTTGATCTTTTCGGTTAATTGGGGATCATGATGTACTACTAGGTGCCACTCATGATCGTTCTATAATTAATGGTTAATTATAGACGGCCAACATAAATCGAGAACCTATTTGGTCACACGCACAACGAGTGTAATCCAAAGGATTTAAAACGAGCTTGAGAATGGGATTCTCAGACCGAGAGAAACTATGTTTGGTTGGACCAAACATAAAGCGAGCATGAAATTGTTTCAGTCGCAATGGAAGCGTGGATGGGCTGCGTCTTATGAAGACGTAATGGATGGACCAAAATGGTTTGGTTCTAATCCAATGGATAAGAATAAACCAAAGGGTTTGGTTTATTTTAAACGAATGAACCAAAAGTTGGTTCGGTTCGTTTTAACTTAAAATAAACCATCATGGTTTGGTTTATTTTAACTTATCTTAATGGAGCGGGTTAACGGGCTTTATGGATATGATCCATTAACCATTAAGAGAATTAGTTCTCCATAAAAGTGGGCTTAAGGGATTGTTAAACACCAACTAACTAATCCAGGCGCCAATCCAAGAGCGCCGCCAGCCTTGTGCCGCCGTCAAGACCCTTGCCGCGCCCAAGCTCCAGCCGGTGAACCTCCGGCGACCCTCCGGTGATCTCCTATAGGTTTGGCATCAAGGTGAGGCTTTTCTCTCCTTGTTTTGGCCGGCGCCTACTCCTCCACCAAGCTGTCCAGTTTTCTGACAGCTTCTTCTCCTTCCGCCGGAGCGCCGCTTTGACGACGGTTAGTGCTCCGACAGCGGCTAACTTACCGGGGATTTGATCTCCGGTAATCCTCTGAGGTGGAGGACGAAGGATTCGTCAAACGGTTGACGAACACCTCTCCGGAGAAGCGAGTTTTGAGAACTCGTTTTGGATCCGAATTTGGATTCTGATCGTGATCATCTCTCGATCACGTCGTCTTCAACACGAGGCTAGTAACCCGTACGAAGACGAAGCTCGTGGCTTAGCGAAGTCATCCCGAGGAGCTCGGCGTGGATACGGATAGAGACGATTCTTACGAGGATCATTCCGGTTGATGCCGTTCCCGCTACACGTCATACGGAAGGTATAACGTAGTTTAATTTCCTTTTATTGCAATTTTAATTTACGGTTATGTCTACACTTGTTGTAATAGCATGCGTGTGTTGTGTTTGTTGTAATAAATAGGAGTATTTATTATTTTCATTGCTTCCGCTATGCTCATGTTTACGAAACATGATCGAACACACACGCCGCGGTGCCAGAAACCCAACATCTCCCTCCAGTCCACACATGCATAAGAGCCCACCTGGTCCACGCCGACATGAGCCTACACTTGCACCTTCATCTTTTTCTACTTTTGAGCAGGATGTAGGTACATCGACATATGATTTCTCAGAGTTCTGATCGTGCCTCAACGACATTTACATTGAGTAGCAGACGCAGAGGCAGCGATGTGATGAGCAGAGCGCCTACCAGCAAGCAGAGTTCCAGGGATTCCAGGAGCATTTCCAGTGGGCGGAGGAGTTCTATGATGAGGCCCGCATATACTTCCAGGAGGAGGCTACTCGTCGCCAAGATGAGACAGCTTACCACAGGGAGATGCGACAGCATATGCATGCCCAGCAGGCACAGTGGGCTAGGGAGGAGGAGCACCGAGCAGCCGCTGCATCCACCAGCTCTAAAATTGACCACATGTATATGTGGCATCAGCGGCTCAGTAGCAGGTTCTCCCAGGATCCAGAGATGCCCAGGTTCCCAGACTATCCACCTCGTCCACCATATTAGAGGTATATTTTTGTTTAAGTCTGGGGCAAGACCCCAAAATCTATTTTGTTTTGTTTTCCTAGTAGTAGTTTCTTTTCTGGTATTTTCATTTATTCATGCATGCATGAGTAGTTTAGTTCCTTTCAGTACTTAATTTTTGGTGTCTGAAAAGCTACCTCAGTAGTATTTTTGAAAGTTTCTTGCATGAGTTGTTTCCATAGGTAGCTTAACTCTATTTATCTTGTGGTATTTTATTCTATTTGCTCTATTGAATGTTCTAGACCTACACTGGTTAGCTTTATCTTTGCACTTACACAAAATGAACATTTTGAAAGGGAAAATCTAGTACATACCTAGTTATGATTCACTTCAATAGTCTAGTACTTTGGAATCCATAGGTGACTCTAGGTTTAGCATTTTAGTTACTAGAGATGCTCGGATTGTGTAAGTCCATTCAAAAAAATCAAAATCCCTGTGAGCTGAAAAAAAAGAGAAAGAAAAAAAAGAGAGAGAGAGAAAAAAAAAGAAAAAAAAAGAGATTATGAGGGATAAAAAAAATAGTTGTCGTGGGTGAAAATGGTTAGGTGCCCCTTTGAGACCGAGTTAGGTTACTGGGGAAACACCTCCCAATTTCTCTCAATACCGAGCACACCTTTGAGACTTTATGCTAGATCTAGGGAACGACCCTCGCTTTGGGCAGGTAAGTGCCTAAGAGCCAGAAACCTTAGGAAAGCTATGGGGTGACGACTTAACTCACAATGGAACGAGCATCCCCAAAGAATGATTCGCCTAGCACGAGTACGAGGGGCTAACTTAGTAAATTTTTAGAACATATCTATTTTGCTTTGATTGCAAATACTATCTGATAAATTTAGTTAGCATGCTAATTATGGAACAATATCTTTTTAAAAAAAATTATGGCACTGAGGTTTGCTTGAGGACAAGCAAAGATTTAAGTCTGGGGGAAGTGATGTGAGCAAAACATATAGAGTTTTAGAAGTAGTTTTTGCTCACATCTTGTTACATTTTACGTTAGTTTCATGCATATGTTACTCTATTCTTGCACGCATTGCTTATTTTCTGGTTCGGAGGTCTGCTGTGTACTTTTGTGTGTAGGTTAGCTTTTCTTGATAAAGATGCATTTTTTGAGCAAAAGAAGGACTTTCGCAGCTAGACGTAGAGTGGGACATGACCAGGGAATGTGGATTCACACGACCATGTCCAATGGGCGAAGAATAACACCCCAGGGCCGGACACGGCCTGGCTGTGTGGAAACACACGGTCGTGTGGAGGCCCGACGGATTTGCGCGACTAAGGCTTTTTTCGTATTTTGCAGCGGTCTGAGGCAATATCTATATAAAGATGGCTCCGCCCAAACCCTAGGGGGGAGGAACGATGACTAGGATGGCACACCAAAGCCCTAAAAAGCTTCGGTAACTCACAGCGGGGAGGTGGAACGCCACCGGAGGTCCACAATTTGTAATACAACGCCGGAGAGAGGATCACGAAGCATTGTAATCTCTATTTCTGCGCTCTCTTTCTATTGTAATCGAACATAAACATGTTTTGTGATTCTTCCTTCATGTTTATGGAGTAGAACTTTCGATTCTAGGATTAGGGAGTAGCTTGTGTACATAGACAATGTTGGTTCACATTAAATTCTGTCCATAAGTTTAATTTGACAATTGCTAGTGGCTCTTTATTATATCTACGTGTATTTGGCTTTCTTTCCGCTGTGCTCAGGCGATACGAGGTGGTGAAAGCCCTTGCAATCTAGATTTAGGAGGTTTGATCAATGAACACGGGGTAACTGACCTCCCGTGAATCGGGGAGAAGGGAGCGGTGGAATCGGAAATGGTCGACCAAGGATTGATTTGACATCCTCGTACCCTCTATCCCGTCCTATTTGGGTGAGGATAGCTCCCGGTGAATGCGGCGGCTGTGCGGGAGAGTGTATGATGTCCCTTCCCCAAAACCATAGGTAGACGTTTAGACGACGCCAATTGACAACATTGTTCTGTAGTACACAAGTGAAACCGAAGTCCTAGGATTGCCTTTTAAGACTCCGGCACCCTCTTTACCTCCTCCGTGTGACACCGCACAGAGTAGTGTTCACCGATAGTCCTCACGAACCGACTCTATCAGAGATCACGTCCAACAATCGCAACCACTTAGTGTATTGATACTTGAATCCTTGTCCTCGCGGGATCGATAATCTTTATTAGTTGACGACATCCGCACTTGCGCGAGCGCGGGCAAGACTTTGAGTCCACGATGGTATCCATCGCCAGATTTGAGGACGTGTCCGTACGCATCATCTAACCTCCCCCCCCCCCCCCCAAATCCCTGGAGAGCATCTTCCCCTGTTACCTACCCCTTCACTTCCTTCTTCTTCAGGCATGAAGATTGATCCTCTTGTGCCTTCTCCTCCTTTTATTGCACCCTCAGAATTGTCTCGTCCCACTTCCCCGCTTTTAGATTCTTCTCCTCTTGGTCCTTCCTCACTCGGGGAAGAACCCCCACCCCCCTCCCATGGGGGATATTCTTCCTCTAAGCCCTCTTACTACCACCCTCAGATCTGTACTTAAGATCCACAATACACAGGAAGTGAAACTTTTCACTCGGTCAAGGTACCGACCCTTTGAACATCTAAGGAAGAATTTATCAAAGGTACATTCCCTTAACCGTACTATATTGGGTATATCTTAACATTTACATCTGAACTACTTCTTCCCTTGATGCAGGTGGCCACAAATTATAATGATACGACTTAGCATCTAGTCGACTACCAGTCTACCATGGCGGCTCACATAATGCCTTCAATGTTCAACAAAAGAAAATACTTCAACATCTTACTTGCATCAAACATCGGGAGGTTGTTTTAACTACTCGTTGCGAAGATTTGAAAACTCAATTGGCGGCAATAGGGCGTGAAAAAGAAGAAGCCCTCAAAATGGTTAATTCCCTTTTAACCCAACTATTCCTACAATACGAGAAGATCCAGCATGTCAATGCCTTGGCTCAGGAATTGTCAGAGTGCCAGGTTGAGCTCAGGGAAACACAGGCCAGGAAATATGAGTCCTCGGCTAAACTGTTAAGGGCTTAATCAATTATCGATACTTTGGAGGCCTCCTAGGAATCAAGTCGGACACAACTAAGGGGCCTCTCCTCCAAGGTATCTACACTATCAGGGGTTCTGACGGAAGTAACTGAACAAATGCAGACATTGCAGCTGGATCATGCCCAGACCATGACTTTTATAAGTAAACATACTATGGCCAATCACATAGCCATTGAGGAAGCTCTGTGGAAGGAACAAGAGGAAGAGATGCTAACAAAATTTGGCGACAAAGCAATTGAATTATTCATCCTGAGCTTTAAGGGGGCTAACAAACAACACGCTACACATGGGCATCCTCCTCTGAGTGTAGATACTAGCTATTTGAGCATGGAAGTAGCCATAGATGAGTACCCAGACAACGTTTTTGAATTATAAAGCTCTATTTCTCTAAACTGTAATGACTAGTTCTTCAAGAAATGGAATGAATATGTATGAAGTACTTGATTTTGATGAAGTGGTTTGTATTTCTTTTCTCCTTTTAAATTTCGAAATCATTGCTACATTAGTAATTATATTCTTCTTACTGAGTAGATATCTCCCCTTCTCATATTCAACTTCCTTTGGCTAGAAACTTTCCTGGTGCCAATCGACTAATACTCTGCCTCCATAGGAGTTACTCTGACTAGTTTAAAAATAATATTCCTTAAAATTAACTCAAGTTATTCCCCAAAGAAATGAGATCCACTGCTAGGCCACTTTGCACCGCAATGGATCATACATGATTGGCCCCTATCCTTTTGGTCGGCGAGAATATGACCACCACCTCTTTGTCAATTCCCTTACCATTCCCAACACCAACCCTTCGATACTCCTCCATCCTTCCTTATTCTTTCTCTTTTCTAGAAAATGAATTAATGCCTCTTCCCCTCTACAAATACCTCCCATGAAGCCTTCTGTCTTCATACTACTTCCATTGCCTCCCCCTCAGACCCGTTTAGCATAAGCTCCGATATAGACCAGACTGGCGATTCAAATACTCATTCTACAACAATTTTAGCATATCGACCTCCACCCCTTCAATGCCCCATTAACACAATGGCTCCAAGCTCCAAGGGGTCCTTCCGATCTCCTTTCCCTTCCTTCGACCATTGCTTATTGAATCCTCCAACAACTCGGCAGCAACATCCAATGGATCCCCCTCCTCCACCAGCTGGCATTCCTTCCCCTCCATCGGTTGACACTCCTCCTCCTCCGATAGTTCCACCACCCTACTTAGAAGGAGAGTCTTCTGTTGACTCCTCTAGTACGTCTTGAGCTCTGTAATAAGAATATCTCCATTGTCAGTATCATTTGTATTAGATTCCACTTAACTGTCATAGTCATCGAAAATATCTCGTGTATGATGATCACTTTAATTCTTGATCTCTCACAGAAGACCAACAATGTATATCAGAATGAGAAAATATCACAAGAAGACCACTATACCACGGTTGAATTATACTCACCAAATATCTACTTCTTATGTAGGATGTGATCGATCATCTCTTCATTAGTGCATCAGCTACTTCCAACACTACCCCTTCATCTTCCCATCTTATCAGCCTTTACTTTCCTTCTTTTCCCAAGAAGACGAATTATTGCTCCCTTCTCCTCTATAAAAACTTCCTGCAATGCCTTTGGCCCGTATACTCCATTTTCTACCTTCTAAATGGTTGACCCTTCGGAGTAGGAAAGCTGACCTCTTTCCCCTGAGCCCCTTATAGCAGACCAGTAGCACATACAGGAGCTAGAGTATTTAGTGAGAGATTTGAGGAGTCGTGACCAGTGCAATTGTCTTCCACTCGTAACTACTCCCTATGCCAAGAACTAGTAGTGACCCAACGAGCCCTATCAAGACTCAGGCTCACTTATCGGCTTTCATGCCGGCGACTTATCGCTGAGTTAGATCATCACACGGCTCCTCTACCTCCAAAGAGAATTATCCATGAAGCCCCCTAGTTTACATTTGAACAAAATGTACTTTCTTTTCTGATCTTAAGAAGTAATGAATGTAACCTTACTCTGCAACAATATAATTCTGATTTTGAGTAATGAGAAACTGTGCCTCTTCTCGTTAAAAATTGACTCTTCGAGATGGATAAAATATCATAATATCACCCTTCAAAGCTGAATGAACAATAGAAAATCACCAATCCCACATTGATATCCCCCTCCTTCTCCTGGGTGTCTCTGCATTCTCTATTTTTCAAGAAATGACTTTTTACTAAGTCAATCATAGAAACATTCTTTTGCCTTCTGAATCCTCCGATCAGCCACCACACAGGGATAAAATCAAGCTATAAAGAATAGTGACAATCTGACCTAGGGCTTCTCCTGGTCATATCGAAATAAAAATTCACTTTCATCATCTTCAACAATATGTTAGGAATCGTTGGAATTCGTTGGAATGGCTAGAGGGGGGGGTGAATAGCGAAGATGTAATTCGATCTCGTTTGTGTCTACAATTTCGTTAGCGTAGTGGAATATATATAATGATAAAAGCAATAACGAAATAGACAACAAGCTAACACAATGATATAACGTGGTTCGGAACCGCACGGTTCCTACTCCACGGATCGAGCTCTAAAGAGCCCTAGTGATGCACACGCACTCACTAATGATAAACACTCCTTCTCGACACAAGTCGGAGGCGGAGAAACCCCTTACAATAAATCTTAACTCAGTAAGAATGAAATACAAGCAATATACAATGTAAATATGAAATACAAGTAAAGAAAAGACTTTACAACACTTGTTTTGATTGCTTGAATGCTTGGTTGCTTGCTTGCACTTGAGACCTCGATTTGCACCAACAAATCGCCTAATAGCCCTCAAGAACCGTTGCTTTTTCCTCCATCACGAGCTCCATATATAGCTTCAACTCAGGCCGGAAAGTCTATCAATGCCGACCGATCGAGACAATCGCTGACTAATGCCATCGTTGTCGTGAGACAACGGCTAGTTCCACGCTTGGATAAGTCCAACGGAACTACCATCATCACCGACAGACCATCATCGCGATCGATGGAGTCCTCACTCGACCACCGAGTTTCGACTCCATTCTCGCGGGAAATTTCGAGCACCACCGACCGATCGATCGACGATCACGATCGCTGAGCCATCACCGATCCAACCCATGGCATCGCTAGGCCATAACCCGCAAATAAACCCTATTTGGCTCACCGACCGCCACATGGCACCAAGACTAGCACACCTCAAACATGAGTTTTAACTCAAGTATGGTTCCCCATACTTGCTAGACCACCCTTAGCCTAGACCTAAGCCTTCTAGTCACCTCCATCACCTCACACCTCTCGGATCCCTCCAAGTCATCCATGACTTGTTCATCCATCGCGCTAGCCTTCAGGTGCTTCCGTCGGCTATGTCATGCTAACGGTGTCTACACCGCCAAGGCACATTGGACTTACGCCAACAAGACTCCGCTTGGACTTTACACCGCCAACCATTGGACTTGTGCTGCCAAGACTACCGCTTGGACTTTACGCCGCCAATATTAAACCCCTTGGACTTCAAATGCTAACCCATGTTAGACTTTCCATGCCAAGACCATGCTTGGACTTTCCTTGCCAACTCATGTTGGACTTTCCATTTGCCAAGACCCATGCTTGGACTTTCCTTGCCAACACATGTTGGACTTTCCATTTGCCAAGACCCATGCTTGGACTTTCCTTGCCAACACATGTTGGACTTTCCATTTGCCAAGACCCATGCTTGGACTTTCCCAACTGCCAAGTGTCCAACTTGAACTTTCCATGACAATTATATTGTCATATGTTTTTGTCGAAACATCAAAACACATCAAAACATCACTGAGCCAAACTCGAGTCTGGTCATCGGCTCGGGCCGATTGCACCAACAATCTCCCTTTTTGATGTTTGACAAAAACCAAACAAATAATTGAGTTAGAATACTAACTCAAATCCTTTACCAATTATCCCAAATGTTCTCCCCAAACATTCTCCCCCTTTTTGACTAACATCAAAAAGGTTTTCTCTCCAAGGAGGTCAATGTCTCATGTCCCAATGAGATCTTACAATCTCCCCCTTGATCCAAAAATACCTAGGATGCCTACCATCTTCCTAGTGATAAGTCTCATATCACTCAAGAGAGGCAATCCTATTCACTCTCCCAATTTCTAAATTGGGTCTCTAAAAATCCATCAATTTCCCAAATTGATAACATTCTCCCCTTCAAGGAGAAAAACACATCCATCATCCCAAGATGGATATCTCCCCCTAAAGGCTTGCTCCCCCTTGACCATTGCACCAACAATGTCCTTGGGAAGTCCCTAAGCCAATAGGAACTTTAAACCGTCAAAACTAAGGTTAGAAATTCAACATTGAACTTTCCACACCTTAGAATTGATACAAACCCTAAACAACTCTCCTAATCCATATCCAATAGATTTTCACCCTTTATAATGCTTCCCAAAGCATATCCTAGGGTTAGGAGTGGTTAGGGATCATAACCGTAGCTAAAATCGGGTTAAACAACTTTTGGTTACCCCAAAATCAAAGCTATCGACGACTTGTTACTACCGATCGATGATGTGTCCATCGATCGACCGCACGGCAACAAATGAGTGATAAAGCATTGCATGATCGAGTCCAACGCTGAATCGACGATCGACTGTCAGAAGCGATCGATAATCAAAACTGATTTTAAATCGAAATGAGTTTTGAAAAATCATAACTAATTATACGTATAACGAAAAATCATGAAATTAGATACGTATAATACTTATGACTAATACAATGGGTGAAAAATGTTTGAAAATTATTTTACCCATTAAATAGTGACATTGGTACAAAGTTCAAAAATATTAAAATTTTCAATGTTTTGGCCCTACTTTGTATCAACTTCATCAATGGTGATTGCTATCAAAAGATAGACTTCACCAAGGTTTTTCAAAATGATTTTAAAATGTTTTCAAAACCTTATCTTGGACCATAATTTATTGGCTAAATATACATAGCTTGTATATTAGCTTTCCTTATGATTCTTGGTGATAATTGAAATAAGTTTAAGTTCATCTAGATGCACTACCGATGCACCTTGAACCTAACCTATTTTCCTAGCATCTCACATGTATTTAGGGTGTATACATACACATACATGTCAATTAGATGTGAGATGTGGGTTTTGTTCTCCCTAATCTAGGGTTTCATGCATTTTTCTAAGGCAACTCTACTTGATTCCCTTATAAATAGGACTCCAAGTCATGCCATAGTCCTTAAATCAATTTCAATCAAAATTTTCTTAAATGCATGAATGATTATGGCATTAATGATGATATAAATAAACACATGCTCATAATCATGATGTCATGGCATATGATATAAAACTAAGCAAACATGACATTAACCTAAAACCTAAGCATACTCATGACATATAAAATCATAGAAATAGGCATGATGTCATGACATGGCATATAGCAATCAAAGCATGGCATATAAAATATATAGGTATAATAATACCTAAATTTTAATATTAATTGCCATTTCATATAATTAATTGCTTTTTGCCATATTTCTAGTTTTCTCCCAAGTGTGCCAAAAACCCAAAATGACACACTAACCTCTAAACCTAAATTGTGCCAATTTTGATCATTTTATCAAACTTCTCAAGTAATATTGGCACATCCTAAAACTTTTAGGATTAAGACATAAATGTATTTCCAAGGTAACCATAACCTTGAAAATAACCTAAAGTGCCACCTTTATTATGGTTGAGTTAACTACCCATCCAATCAAGGTTGGCACACCCTAAACCCATCTAGCGTGAATCAATCACGCTCTTAGGAACCCAAAACCTATTGGAGCTCCTAGGGTTAATTAGGTATTCCTTAGGGATAACCTCCCTAGATACCTTCCTAATGACCTTCCTAGGCTTATTGGCCTTGGTCATTTTGGTCTTGCCTAGGTTAACCTTAGTGATTGCCTCCCTAACAACCTTCTTAGTGGCTACCGTAGGTTTCTTCGAAACCTTGGCCACTAGGCACAAACCTTGGTCAACTCTAGGGATGACTTCCCCATTGACCTTGGTCTTCCTAGACCTAGTTAGTGTTCCATAGTCAAATGGAACACTATGGTAAGCCACCTTAGGCTTAGGTTTTTGACCCAAACCCTTCTTGCCTTTGGTTGACTTTTGTCTTTAAGATCCTACTTGTTGACTTTGATTATTTGACCTAAAAGTTTGACCAATTGACCCTTGCATTTGATTTTGCATAATGTTGAGGGTCTTTTCAAGTTTTTCAAGCCTTGACCTCAAGGCTTGATTTTCCTTTTCTAATATCTCAATTTTTAATTTTTCATTTTCTCTTGAGATATTTCTATTTCTAGGCATATGTCTAGATTCCTTAGCATTAAAGCCTAGATGTTCTCCTATTTTCTTAATGCTTTCCTTAGGTAATATATTTTAGGGACATTAGTCCCAAATTTCTTCTTATTTCCTAAGTGAACACTCTTAGCACCTAAACAAAAGTATTTATTTCTATTAGCATGCTTTTCATGGAAAATTGCAAGAGAATTAAAATTCCTAGCATGCTTTTGACTTTTAAATTTAGAAGATGCATTATTGAAATATACCTTAGGGTTTGCCTTGAGGCTCCCTACATGTATAGCTCCTTCTTGGGTCTTTTGCTCCCTAGGGCATTGATTTATTAATGCCCAGTTGCACTTGAAAGCAAATGACTTGCTCCTTGCTTTTCTTGGCATTGGGAACACCGGCTTCATTGACTATTTGTGCGGTGGAGCTTTCCTAATCTTCTTTGGGCACTTGCTCTTTTTCCCTACACTCAAAACATATTATTTGCATTTTATTATTAACACATATGTTTGAGTTACCTAGGGTAGTGGTGGAGGCCGGAGTTGGATTTTGAGCTTCCTCATCTTGACCGGATGTTGAAGGCTCTTCTTGAGGTTGCTCCGATATAGAGGATGGTCTTTCCTCCTCAATCCTAGAAGTGGATGCTCCTTCCACTTCTTCCACCTCTTCTTTCTTCGATCCGGAAGTTGACTCCATCTCATCTTCCGATTCCTCACTTTCACTTGAGGATGAACTCTCTTCATGGAATCTTGCCAATTTCCTCCATAGCTCCTTGGCATACGTGTAATCCCCTAGCTTGCACAAAATATCATTAGGAATTAAATCTTCCAAAAGTTTCGTTACCTTAACTTCGGTCTTGAGCTTTTGGCATTGCTCTTGGGTCCACTTTTTCAATTTTAGGACATTTCCCTTCTTATCCCTAGGGGGTTCAAGACCTTCAATGAGGATGAACCAATCCTCTATGTTCATCATCAAGAATGTTTCCATTCTTGCTCTCCACGCCGGAAAATCTTCTGGATCATATGGAGGCGGAGTGTTGATTTCCCATCCAAGCTTGTCTTGGAATTCCATCTTCACCCTCTAGCCTTATGCCTTCCGGTTGTTAATCCGTAGAAGAGCCCCGGGCTCTGATACCACTTGTTAGGACCCTTGGAATGGCTAGAGGGGGGGGGGGGTGAATAGCGAAGATGTAATTCGATCTCGTTTGTGTCTACAATTTCGCATGGAATATATATAATGATAAAAGCAATAACGAAATAGACAACAAGCTAACACAATGATATAACGTGGTTCAGAACCGCACGGTTCCTACTCCACGGATCGAGCTCTAAAGAGCCCTAGTGATGCACACGCACTCACTAATGATAAACACTCCTTCTCGACACAAGTCGGAGGCGGAGAAACCCCTTACAATAAATCTTACAACAGTAAGAATGAAATACAAGCAATATACAATGTAAATATGAAATACAAGTAAAGAAAAGACTTTACAACACTTGTTTTGATTGCTTGAATGCTTGGTTGCTTGCTTGCACTTGGAGACCTGATTTGCACCAACAAATCGCCCCAATAGCCCTCAAGAACCGGTTGCTTTTTCCTCCATCACGAGCTCCATATATAGCTTCAACCTGTGCTGGAAAAAGTCTATCAGTCGACTGATCGAGACCATCAGTCGACTGATGCCACTGTTGTCGTGAGACAACGGCTAGTTCCACGTTGGATAAGTCCAACGGAACTACCATCGATCGGCCGATGTGACCATCGGGCCGATCGATGGAGTCCTCACTCGACGATGAGTTTCGACTCCATTCTGGGCCAAATTCTCGAGCACCGATCGCTCGAGCCATCACGATCGCCAACCTATGGCGTGATCGCTAGTCCATAACCCGCAGTCAAACCCTAGTTGACTCTGTCCAGTCGACTGTCACATGGCACCAGTCGACTGGCACACCTCAAACATGAGGTTTTAACTCAAGTATGGTTCCCCTATACTTGCTAGACCACCCTTAGCCTAGACCTAATCCTTCTAGTCACCTCCATCAGCCTCACACCTCTCGGATCCCTCCAAGTCATCCATGACTTGTTCATCCATCGTGCTAGCCTTCAGGTGCTTCCGTCGGCTATGTCATGCTAACGGTGTCTACACCGCCAAGGCACATTGGACTTACGCCGCCAAGACTCCGCTTGGACTTTACGCCGCCAACCATTGGACTTGTGCTGCCAAGACTACCGCTTGGACTTTACGCCGCCAATATTAAACCCCTTGGACTTCAAATGCTAACCCATGTTAGACTTTCCATGCCAAGACCATGCTTGGACTTTCCTTGCCAACTCATGTTGGACTTTCCATTTGCTAAGACCCATGCTTGGACTTTCCTTGCCAACACATGTTGGACTTTCCATTTGCCAAGACCCATGCTTGGACTTTCCTTGCCAACACATGTTGGACTTTCCATTTGCCAAGACCCATGCTTGGATTTCCCAACTGCCAAGTGTCCAACTTGAACTTTCCATGACAATTATATTGTCATATATTTTTGTCGAAACATCAAAACACATCAAAACATCACTCGAGCCAAACTCGAGTCCTGGTCAATCGTGCCCTAGGCCGATTGCACCAACACAATATGCCTATCTTGAACCCAACTCCTCCGATTCGCCATCGCACTAGGATAAGAGATTCAACTATTGCCAAGCTGTAAAAATAGTAACAATTTGACCTAGGGCTTTACTTGGTCAGATCGAAATGAATTTTTTACTTCCTTCATCTTCAATAGTGCATTTACCTTGAACCCAACTCCTCCAATCCACCACTGCATGAGGATAAGAGCTTCGGCTAAGGCCATGCTGTAAAAACAGTGATGATCTAACTTATGGCTTCACCTGATCAGATTGGAGTGAATTTTTTGCTTCTGTCATCTTCAATAGTGCATCTATCTTGAACCCAACTACTCTGATCCACCACTGCATTGGGATAAGAGTTTCGACTATCGCCGAGCTATAAAAAGAGTGATGATCTGACCTAGGAATTTTCCATGTCAGATTGGAATGAATTTTTTACTTTCGTCATCTTCAATAGTGCATCTACCTTGAACCCAACTCCAATCTGCCATTGCAAGGAGAAAATAGCTTCGGCTATTACCGAGCTGTAAAAAGAGTGATGATTTGACCTTGGACTTCGCCTGGTCAGCTTAGAATAATTTTTTACTTCTGTCATCTTCAATAGTGCATCTACCTTGAACCCAACTCCTCCAATTTGCCACCGCACAGGGATAATAGCTTTGGCTATTAACAAACTATAAAAGAGTGATGATATGACCTAGGGCTTTTCCTGGTTAGATTGGAATGAATTTTTTATTTCCATCATCTTCAATAGTGCATCAACCTTAAATGCAACTCCTCTGATGAGCCACCGCACAGGGATAAGAGATTCGGCTGAGGCTAAGTTATAAAATAGTGACGATCTGACCTAGGGCTTCGCCTGGTCAGATGGGAATAATTTTTTGCTTCTGTCAACTTCAACAATGCATCAACATTGAAGCCAACTCTCCGATCCACCACCGCATGGGGATAAGAGATTTGGATGAGGCTAAGCTATAAAATAGTGACGATCTGACCTAGGGCTTCACCTTGTCAGATCGGAATAATTTTTTGCTCCCGTCATCTTCAATAGTGCATCTACCTTGAACCCAACGCCTCTGATCCGTCACCGCATGAGGTTAAGATCTTCGACTGAGGCCAAGCTATAAAAATAGTAGTGATCTGATCTAGGGCTTCGCCTAGTCAGATCGAATTAATTTTTTGGTTTCGTCATCTTCAACAGTGCATCTACCTTGAACCCAACTCCTCCGATCCACCACTGCACAGAGATAAGAGCTTCGGTTGAGGCTAAGCTATAAAAATAGTAACGATCTGACTTAGGGCTTCACCTAGTCATATCAGATTAATTTTTTGCTTCCATTATCTTCAATAGTGTATCTACCTTGAAACCAACTCCTTGTTGGGATGTATACTAAAAAGTCTCTTTGTGTGAACATCTTTATTTTTTAAATAAGAATCACATGATCATTATTTGCATATTTATGATTATGCATATTGTCTGATACATTACATTGTAGATAACATGGTGTGTAGTGTCACACGAGAGATCATGTTATCAGTTCCTTGTAAAGTATAAGTAGAGGCTAACAACCGAGATGGTTTTAGACAAACTATTGGTATGGTTGTAGTGTAATTTGGTATTAGTTTGTTTTGACCATATAATTACACTAGTACACTTTGTGTGCATTGGGCTGGACCGACTTAGAGGTGATTCAACTTATTGTTGACTACATAATTGAATCGGACCTCGGATATTATGGTGTAAATGCTCTTAATCCCGATATAATAACGGACACATGTACATAGTATTTATTTCTTTGATTTACCAATGGGCAAGATTTATAGATTAAATTGATAGACTCGGTAAGTTAGGAAATGATATTATTTACATGGTGTCTTGTTGATTATAGGAGGAAACCGTGTCCTATATATTAGGATGATAACGTCCCCTTGAGGAGATCATAAGGATCATCATGTAAACCCTGCAGGTGGACTTGGTCCAACATGATGATAAGGTTGAGTGGTACTAATCATGGAGTTAGATGTTGATTAATTAATCTTCAATAAATTAATTAATTGACAGACATTCGAGATCTTAAACAGGGGAAGATATTTGTACAATTAATATATGGAGCCCATATTTATTTATGGGGGTCGGTGAGGTAGATCAATGATAATCCTCTAGTGGAATGGATTATCATTAATGGATTGGATTTTATGTGGGTCGGATCCATTGGGTGGCCAAGATCCAACTCCTCCTCATGGTCCCTATTGTAGCCTATTAAAACTCTCATGAAGCCTAGATCCGACGGTGGAAAATGAAACCCTAGATCCGACGGTGGAGATTGAATCTCTAGATCCAACGGTGGATATTGAAAGGATGCTTAAGCCTAACTCTATAAAATGAGGGCTAGGGCTTGGGTGGCAACAAGGAATCAAGGATTTTAGGGTTTACTTCCAAATTGTTGGGCGGCAAGATTAGAAGATTTTTAGGGTTTTGAGTTAGCTTGGTCGGCGACAAGAAGTGGAGGAGAGGTTTAGGGTTTTCTTTCCTCTCTTCCTAAGGTTGAGTCGGCATCTCTTCTCTTTCCCTAAGGGCCGACATTCCTTCCTTGAAGCTTGGCCAGTGGTTCTTCATCTTTAATCTTTGGAGCTCAACTCTTGGCCGACATTCATATTCCATCTCCCTCTCCTTGGTGACCGGTGGCAACAACAAAGAGGAGAAGGAGGTTTGATCTTTCTCCAAAGGGATTGTGTCTGGAACTAGATAGAATAAGAAGGGAGCTTATTATCTTCCTTTGTTCAGAGCGAATAAGGAAAGGAAGATACGTGATCTAGGAGGCTTCATCTCTTGGAGGATCGTTGCCCACACAACGTCCAAGAGAAAGATAGGACATACGATAGAAGACCAAGAGGTAAACAAGAGGTATAATTCTTGTTTTGGCTTCCTTTTGTTTCTTTGTATTATGTATGTAATTTCTTGTGGCTAATTTACTTGGACCCCAAAGATAAACACAAAAATCGGCGATCTGTACATCATCTATTCCGCGGCTAGTCGAGGAAAAGAGTCAGGTTGCTTGAACAACTAGATTGTTCAAGAGACCACTCTAATCGAATAGCACGATGATGGATCGGTTGCTTGGGTAATCCGTCATCGTCTTGGATTAATTTTTTTTTAATCTGGGGACGTAGATGGGATCGTCATGCACAAGCGACCAAGTTGAAGCGGGAAGCGAAGCTTCGACCTTCAAGTGGTATTAGAGCCACGATTTTCGATTTTGTGTGTTTAGGATTCAGTTACTTTTATACACTTATCATATATTGTATGTGGCGGATGATAGTAGGATGTACTTAGGCTAACTTTTTGGTTGCAGGCATAAGATTCAACTATTATGGCCATATGTGTGTGTATGTGATTGGATGTGTGTAATTATAATATTATTTGAATCCTCGGGGTTGACGAGGCTAGTATTTAATTTTTGTAATTAAGTACGACATTGTTTAGCCACTCTTTTATTTTAGTTTACTTTTGATCTAGATTTCATGTACACTCCTTCATGGAGTATAGGATCGATGGATGTAAATTAAAATAATTTTCCTCGGCTCGGATCTCTGGATGGCTTGTACATGGCGTAAGGAGGAGCGGACGAGATGGCGATACGACAGGAGGCATATTGGAGAACGAAAGACATAATAGTTGAAAAATATTTTATCAGATTTATTGCTTCTTGTTTGATATGCATCTCGTGTGCTTGGAAAATTCCTTATTTTAAATTACTAAGTCGGAGAGGAATATATTTTTTTAAATTCCCACGACCTCCATTACGATTTGAGTTCCTTCCTTCCCATCGGATGAGTTTGTTTTGCAGATCACAGGGTCAAATATGGTTATAGGAAATTATTTAGGAGCATGTGTACTTCCCTATCGGAAGGCACATATTCCGAGATAATTTCCTTTGTATCGAGTAATAATACACACTTAGATGCAAATAAGAGTATCCTCTCCATCGAAGTCACTGCTTTTATTTGTAGGGCCAAAGAGGAACCAACTATTAATTTTATTTGTCAAAAAGTTAGGTTGACAGGATAATAAAATTAATGGGTAAAACCTTCTCTTACAAATGTAGAATTCGTATACATCCACACTATCGTGGCATACGATATTCTCGGTGTTTTGAGGTGTTGGTTGATTTTAAAATTTTATTGTTTGAGGAATCAATAATTTTTTGAAATCTAATGTTTTGATCTATGTGATTCTTAAGTTTTTCAAAAATGACTTTCAATCCACTTGTTGTGATACTAAAGGAGAATAAACTTACTATACCCAATTATGTTGATTGGAAAAGGAATCTTGATATTATCTTGACTGCTGAGGAGTACAAGTATGTACTCTTCGAAGAGTGTCCTCCTAAGCCTACGGATGATTCTGAGGAAAAGGAGAAAGAGAGTTATAAAAAGTGGATTAAGGCTGATGAGATGACGCGGTGTTACATTTTGGCTTCTATGTCAAATGTATTGCAACATTAGCATCAAGCCATGTCCACTACTTATGACATGATGCTCAATCTCAAGGAACTTTTCGGACACCAGAATCGGGCTGCGAGGCAGGAAGCCTTGAGGAACTTGATGACGACCACCATGATCGAGGGAACACTCGTGAGGTATCATGTTCTCAAGATGATGGCTCATTTGAATGAGTTGGAAGTCCTTGGAGCTCAGATCGATGGGGAAACCCAGGTCGATATCATTCTCCAATCTCTACCTAGGAGTTTTGAGCAGTTTCGCCTAAACTACAACATGAATAAGAGGTTGTATTCGTTGGCAGAGCTTCTGACAGAAATCGAGGTGGTAGAGGGGCTTTTTTGTCAGAGTGCTCAAGCTCAGGCCATGGTTGCTCAAAAGGTTTCGACTTCTAAGCTGAAAGGCAAGAAGAAGAAGAAATAAGGTGGAGCAAAGGTGGCAGGAGGATCTCAGGGAGGAGTGAAGAAGTTGAAAGGCAAGTGCTTCACTTGCAAGCAAACTGGATATTGGAAGAAGAACTGCCCCAAACAGAAGCAGAACAAAGGTATATCTTTTGGTCTAGTTGTTGAAACATGCTTAGCGGTGTTATCTACCGGCACCTGGTGTGTAGATACAGGAGCCACTGATCATGGCTGCAATACTTTGTAGGGGTTCCAGGAAACCAGACGACTAGCTGAGGGGGAGTACCGTTTACTTAGGCGATGCCACGAAGATGGCGACTGTTGTAGTGGGAGATGTTTATTCATCTTTTGATAAGAATAAAACTTTGGTTCTGAAAAATTGCCTTTATGTACCTTTATTTAGAAAGAATTTGATTTCGGTTTCTAAATTGTTTTTGGATGGATATTCTATTTCTTTTAATGACAGAGTTGTTATAAAAAGGAATAGGGAGATTATATGTTCTGGTGCATTGATAGGAAATTTATATACCCTTGAACCAAAAGCTCCCACGATGCAAGCAGAAGTAAATAACTCATCTTCTAAATCTAATAAGAGAAAAGAACTTTCGAAAATGAACCAAACATATCTTTGGCATCTAAGGTTAGGTCATATTAACCTAAGTAGAATTCAAAGATTGATAGCTGATGGACCTCTTTGTTCATTAGTGGTGGAAGATTTCTCAACATGTGAATCTTGCTTGGAAGGTAAAATGACCAAGAGGCCTTTTAAGGCCAAGGGGTAAAGAGCCAAAGATGTGTTGGAATTGGTTCATTCTGATTTGTGTGGTCCTATTTCTATCCAGGCTAGAGGTGGGTTTGAATATTTCGTCTCTTTTATAGACGATTATTCAAGATATGGATACATTTACTTGATGCGCCGCAAGTCTAAATGCTTTAACAGGTTCAAAGAATTCATGGTTGATGTAGAGAAACGTCAAGGTAAAAGTATCAAGACACTACGATCTGATCATGGTGGTGAGTACCTCTTGGGAGAGTTTAGGAATTACTTATTAGAGGCTGGGATTCAATCCCAATTGTCTGCACCTGGCACACCCCAATAGAATGGTGTAGCGGAGCGAAGGAATAGGACTCTTATGGGGATGGTTATATCGATGATGAGTTATTCTGAGTTGCCAGATTTTTTCTGCGGGTATGCTCTGGATACGACAGTGTATATTCTGAACTTGGTACCATCTAAATCAGTGCCTTCTATTCCCACAGAATTATGGACTGGGCGCAAGCCTAGTCTGAGACATATTCGGATTTGGAGGATTCCAGCACATGTGTTGAAGGTAGATGCTGGTAAGTTGGAACCTCGTACAAAAGTGTGCATGTTTGTTGGCTATCCTAGAGGAACGAAAGGTGGTTTGTTCTATAGTCCTAGAGATCAGAGGGTGATCGTTTGCACGAACGCCAGATTTTTACAGGAAGACTATGTGATGAACCACAAGTCATGAGTAGGATTGTTCTGGAGGAATTGAGAGGGGAAGTCACTGCTTTAGTACCACCGGTACAAGAGGATATACCACAAGTGACTGCACCGCGTGTCACAGAGGATACACAGGTGATACCTCATCGTAGTGGGAGGGTTGTTAGATAGCCTGATAGATTTATGTTCTTGGGAGAATCTTCTGATTTGGTCCCTAGCGAACATGAACCTGATCCCTGGACATATGACGAGGCAATCCAAGATAAAGATGCGGTATCTTGGCAAAGTGCAATGAATTCTGAGATAGAATCTATGGATTCAAATCAGGTCTGGAAGCTAGTAGAACCACCCAATGGTGTAAAAACCATTGGATGCAAGTGGATCAACATAATAAAGAGAGGAATAAATGGGAAGGTTGAGACCTTCAAAGCAAGGCTTGTTGTGAAAGGGTATACTCAGAAAGAGGGTATCGATTATGAGGAGACCTTTTCGCCGGTGGTCATGCTTAAGTCTATCCGGATTCTCTTATGTATTGCTGCTCATATGGATTATGAGGTGTGGCAGATGGATGTCAAGACAACTTTCCTTAATGGAAGTCTTGAGGAAAACATTTATATGAAGCAACCAGAGGGATTCATTGCAAAGGGCAAAGAGCATCTTGTGTGCAAGCTTAATCAGTCCATTTATGGATTGAAGCAAGCTTCGAGATCTTGGAACATCCGCTTTGATGAGGCAATCCAATCTTATGGACTTATTCAAAGTCCAGATGAGTCTTGTGTATACAAGAGATGTGACAGAAATGTAGTGGTATTTATTGTACTATACGTAGATGACATTTTGTTAATTGGTAACAATGTCAAGGTGTTATCGAACGTAAGGGTATAGTTGTCCAAACAGTTTGATATGAAGGACTTAGGAGAAGTGGGACACATCCTTGGGATCAAAGTTATAAGGGATCGTAGGAAAATGATGTTGTGCTTATCTCAAGCTTCATACGTAGACACCATTTTGGCTCGTTTTAGCATGCAGAACTCCAAGAAAGGTTTTCTACCTTTAGGCATGGAGTACCTTTATCTAAAGATATATGTCCTAGAACATCAAAGGAGATAGAGGAGATGAAAGCAGTTCCTTATGCTTCGGCAGTAGGAAGCCTCATGTATGTTGTTATGTACAAGGTCGGATACCTATTTTACCGTGGGCATGGTTAGCAGATATCAGAGTAATCCAGGACAGAGACATTGGAATACGGTAAAGCATATATTGAAGTACTTGTGAAGGACTAGGGATTATATGCTAGTATACCTGGTAGATCAATTACTTCCTATGGTTTACACAGATTTCGACTTTCAATCAGATAGGGATAACAGTAAGTCTACCTCAGGTTTTGTATTTACTTTGGGAGTTGGAGCCATTGTATGGAGGAGTGTCAAGCAGAAGTGCGTGGCAGACTCTACCATGGAAGCTGAGTATGTGGCAGCCTCTGAGGCAGCCAAAGAAGCTGTATGGCCTAGGAACTTCTTAATGGACTTGGATGTGATTTCTGGTTTGCCCAGAACTATCTAAATTTATTGTGATAATAGTGGTGCAGTTGCAAACTCGAAGGAACCACGAGCCCATAAGGCAAGTAAACACAGAGTGCAAGTACCACCTGCTACGAGAAATCGTAAAGCAAGGAGATGTTGTTGGAGCCATGATTGCATCAGAGGATAACCTAGCTAATCCTTTCACTAAAGCCCTTCCAGCGAGAGCTTTTGATAGGCAAGTGGAGGGAATGAGAATCAGATGTATAGGAGTATGAGGACAGCATAGTTTTTTAGTATAAGTGGGAGATTGTTGGGATGTATACTGAAAAATCTATCTTTTGTATGAACATCTTTACTTTTGAAATAAGAATCACATGATCATTGTTTTCATATTTATGGTTATGTATATTATCTAATACATTACATTGTAGATAACATGGTGTGTAGTGTCACACGCAAGATCATGTTATCAGTTCCTTGTAGAGTATAAGTAGAGGCTCACAACCGAGATGGTTTTTGGACAAACCATTGGTATGGTTGTAGTGTAATTTGGTATTGGTTTGTCTTGACTATAGAATTACACTAGTACACTTTGTGTATATTGAGCAGGACCAACTTAAAAGTGATTCAATTTATTACTGACTACATAATTGAATCAGACCTCAGATATTCTGGTGTACACGCTCTTAATCCCGATATAATAATGGACAGATGTACTTAGTATTTATTTCTTTGATTTACCAATGGGCGAGATTTATAGATTAAATCGGTAGGCTCGGTAATTTGGAAAATGATATTATTTACATGGTATGCCATTGATTATAGGAGGAAAGCTGTGTCCAATATATTAGGATGATGATATCCCTTTGAGGGGCTCATAAGGATCATCATGTAAACCATGTAGGTGGACTTTGTCCGGCATGATGATAATGTTGAGTGGTACTACTCATGGAGTTAGATGTTGATTAATTAATCATCAGTAAATTAATTAATTGACGGACATTCGAGATCTTAAACACGGCGAGATATTTGTACAATTAATATATGGAGCCCATATTTATTTATGGGAGTTGGTGAGGTAGATCAATGATAATCGTCTAGTGGAATGGATTATCATTAATGGATCGGATTTTATGTAGGTCGGATCCATTGGGTGGCCAAGATCCAACTCCTCCTCATGGTCTCTATTGTAGCCTATTAAAACCCTCATGAAGCCTAAATCCGACGGTGGAAAATGAAACCCTAGATCCGACGGTGGTGATTGAATCTCTAGATCTGACGGTGGAGATTGAAAGGAGGCTTAAGCCTAACTCTATAAAAGGAGGGCTAGGGCTTGGGCGGCAACAAGGAATCAAGGATTCTAGGGTTTGCTTCCAAATTGTTGGGCGGCAAGATTAGAAGATTTTTAGGGTTTGGAGTTAGCTTGGTCGGCGATAAGAAGTGGAGGAGAGGTTTAGGGTTTTCTTTCCTCTCTTCGTAAGATTGAGCCAGCATCTCTTCTCCTTCCCTAAGGGCCGGCGTTCCTTCCGTGAAGCTTGGCCGATGGTTCTTCATCTTTAATCTTTGGAGCTCAACTCTTGGCCAGCATTCATATTCCATCTCCCTCTCCTTGGTGGCCGGCGGCAACAACAAAGAGGAGAAGGTGGTTTGATCTTTCTCCAAAGGGTTTGTGTCCGGAACTAGATAGGAGAAGAAGGGAGCTTATTATCTTCCTTTGTTCGGAGTAAACAAGGAAAAGAAGATACGTGATCTAAGAGGTTTCATCTCTTAGAGGATCATTACCCACACAACATCCAAGAGGAGGATAGGGCATACAATAGAAGACCAAGAGGTAAACAAGAGGTATAATTCTTGTTTTGGTTTCCTTTTGTTTCTTTGTATTATGTATGTAATTGCTTGTAGCTATTTTTCTTGGACCCCGAATATAACACAAAAACCGACAATTCATACATCATCTATTCCGTGGCTAGTCGAGGAAAAGAGTTAGGTTGCTTGAACAACTAGTTTGTTCAAGAGACCACTCTAATCGAATAGCACGATGATGGATCGGTTGCTTGGGTAATCCGTCATTGTCTTGGATTAATTTTTTTTAATCCGGGGACGTAGATGGGATCGTCATGCACAAGCGACCAAGTTGAAGCGAGAAGCAAAGCTTCGACCTTCACTCCTCCGATCCACCACCGCGTGGGATAATAACTTCTGTTGAGGCCAAGCTATAAAAATAGTGACGATCTGACCTAGGAATTTGCTTGGTCAGATCGGATTAATTTTTTTCTTCCGTTATCTTCAACAATGCATCTACCTTGAACCCAACTTGTTCGATCTGCCATCGCACGGGGATAAGAGCTTCGACTAAGGCCAAGCTATAAAAATAGTGACGGTCTGACCTAGGGCATCACCTGATCAAATCAGATTAATTTTTTGGTTTCATAATCTTCAACAGTGTATTTACCTTAAACTCTACTTCTCTGATCCGCAACCGTATGGGGATAATAGCTTCGGCTATCACCGATCTGTAAAAATAGTGACAATCTGACTAAAGGCCTTACCTTCTAAGATCAAAATGAATTTTTTCCTCCACCATCTTCCATAGTGTATTTACCTTAAACCCTGCTCCTCCGATTCGCAACTACACAGGAATAATAGCTTCAGCTATCGTCGAGCTGTAAAAAGAGTGACGATCTGATCTAAGTCCTTGCCTTCTAAGATCGGAATGAATTTTTTCCTCCACCATCTTCCATAGTGTATTTACCTTAAACCCTACTCCTCTAATCCACAACTACACAGGGATAATAGCTTCGGTTATCACCAAGCTGTAAAAAGAGTGATAATATGTTCTAAGGTCTTGCCTTATCAGATCGGAATAAAGTTTTCACTTCTGTCATCTTCCAAAGTATATTTACCTTAAACCCTGCTCTTCCGATCTATAACCGTACGGGGCTAATAGCTTCGGCTATCACCGAGATGTAAAAATAGTGACGATCTGATCTAAAGACTTGCCTTCTCAGATCTGAATGAATTTTTTCCTCCACCATCTTCCATAGTGTATTTACCTTAAACCCTACTCCTCCGATCCGTAACCGCAAGGGGATAATAGCTTCAGCTATCACCGAGTTGTAAAAAGAGTGACGATCTGATCTAAGGCCTTGCCTTCTCAAATCGGAATGAATTTTTTCCTCCACCATCTTTCATAGCGTATTTACCTTAAACCATACTCCTTCAATCTGCAACCGCAAGGGGATAATTGCTTCAGCTATAACCAAGCTATAAAAATAGTGACGATCTGATCTAAGGCCTTGCCTTCCTAGATCGAAATAATTTTTTTCCTTCGCCATCTTCCATAGTGTATCTACCTCGAACCCGACTCCTCCGATCCATAACCACACGGGGCTAAGAGATTCGACTATCGATGAGCTGTAAAAATAAACAAAGGCTCCACCTACCAATAAATCATGCCTAAAACTTCTTTAAGGCCCATATCTTTTCCCCATGCCCAATTATCTTGCTCAACGAGAACACACTACCCTCATTTAAATTTGACTTCTTGCCTTCCCCTTCTTCATCTTCCACTCTTCCTGTCTTTGAAACCCTTCCCCCATTTCTGCGCAGCGTGAAGATTCTTCTTCTTTCTCCTTGCATCACCCTCCAACCCTTCCTTCTTTTTAACAAGATGAAGGCTCACTTAAAGAATGTGGCTTTCCAACAACTGCAAAATGACCCGATGAACTCCATTCAAATGCTTGCCAACCCCGCACCACAACCCACTGCTTCAGCTCCCGTGGAGTCTCCTTCTGTGGCTTCCTTCTTAACATCACCTCCTCCTTCCTTGTCAACATCATTTTCTACTGCCCGATAGTCTTCTACCATCAATCTCTTGTAGGTATTGTCGTCTTCCCCCCTCCCTGTCTACATTGTTACTAAACCCTAGCCTTTCCTCCTCTTCGCCCCCACTTCTTGTTGGTGCAATCGACCGAGGTCATGATTGACCGGACTCGAGTTTGACTCAAGTAGTGTTTTGATGTTTGACAAAGGAGTGATCATTGTTTGACAATGGTTTGGGGAAAGGGTTGACAAGAGGTTGGCCATATGATGGAGAAGTCCAAGTGGGACACTTATCATGGGAAAGTCCAAGTCATAAGTATTTGGCATGGAATGTCTAAGCATGGGTCTTTGCATTTGGAAAGTCCAACATGGAGTTGGCATGGAAAGTTCAAGGGTGTAGTCTTGGTCACCTCAGGGCAAGTGTGTAGTCTTGGCGGTGAAATTCCAAGTCATGGGTACTTGGAAATTGGGAAGTCCAAGCGTATCATATTAGTGGCGTAAAGTCCAAGTGTGTGTCTTGGTAGCGTAAGCCCAAATGTGCCTTGGTGGTCTAGATTAGCTTGACATGACAATAGCCGATGGAAGTACCTGAAGGCTAGCATATGGATGAACAAGTCATGGATAACTTGGAGGGATCCGATAGACATGAGGTTGATGGAGGTGGTTAGAAGGCTTAGGTCTAGGCTAAGGGTAGTCTAGCAAGAATGAGGGCATCATACTTGGGGCAAACCTTATGGTCGAGGTGTATCAGTCGATTGGTGAAGTGTTTTTAACACTTGGCAACTGAGTCGACACTGAGTAGTTGACTGGGATTATGATCAGTTGACTGTCGTGAGTTGACTGACATTCGACTGTGGCAAGTGGCCTTGGCAGTCAACTGCTAGAATTGGGTAGTCGACTGCCATGAGGTCAGTCATCTATTTGTTTTGGTCACAGGCACAGAACTCTCGGTAGACGACTGGTCAGTCGATTAGTGAAGAAGAAGTTGACTGATGGTAAGGGCAGTCGACTGTTGGGATATCCGTTGGAGTTCTTCCAGCATGGATCAAGTCGTTGTGAGATATCGGCTATAGGAGCAATCGACTGATGGGTATGAGAAGTCGACAGCTAGGTGAAAATCAGCCCAAGTTGCAGCTTTATAAGGAGCACGAAGGGGAAGTTTTTGTAAATGGTTCTTGAGCCAATTTGAAGGGGAATTGCTGCTGTAATCTAGACCTTCAAGGCACTTCGCAAGCAACCAAAGATCAAGCATTCAAAGCATTCTTGTAAAGTGTTTTTCTTTACTTGTATTTCCTTTTATCTTTGTAATCGCTTGTATCTTTTGTATTACTAATGTAATCTTTTGTACGAGGTTTCTTCACCTCCGGTGTGTCACCGAGAAGGAGAT
The DNA here is from genome assembly GCA_025175895.1 of Wurfbainia villosa. Classification (NCBI taxonomy): domain Eukaryota; kingdom Viridiplantae; phylum Streptophyta; class Magnoliopsida; order Zingiberales; family Zingiberaceae; genus Wurfbainia; species Wurfbainia villosa. Next base: position 37,629,180 of record CM046001.1, on the reverse strand, counting down.
TTAGTAGCGGTGTGTGCATCCTTAGAGCTCGTTGAGCTGGCCCCATGGAGTAGGAGCCCTAAGGTTCTGAACCACGTATATTCTTTTGTTTTGATTGTTCTTGTGGGTTTGTATTTGTATTTGTATTCTATTTTCTATTTTTGCTGCATAGTAACCCAATTGTAGCAAGAATACAATCAAATTACGTCAAGCGACGATTTCGCTATTCACCCCCCCCCCCTCTAGCGACGTACAATCCCTACACTACTATGTGGCCCTGTGCTGCCTCCAACATTCTTACAAATGAAAACTAGACTACGAGGAGCAGTGTGCCGACGAATTCGGGAAGAAGATGCCTCTACCATTGGCCCCTCTTCTTCGTTTACTTCGCTTACACCCACTGAATCAACTCCTGTCAGGCTTCCTTCCTCTTCCATTTCATCAACCATACTAGAAACATTACCTTCCCTTTAGATACCCCCTTTTCTGTCAATCCTCCTATGATTCTTGACAACCTCCCTCAATAGTCCAGCCCTAATTTTCCTTCTAACACTTCTTCCCTGGTTGAAGAGGAGCTTCTCACTGTCACCTCCTCTCCGGCTACCATCACGCCGTCCGCCATAGCTTCCACCCCAATGTCCATGCCACCTAGACAGTCAAATTCCCCTCTTCCTACTTCCCTCCCATCTTTAGAAGGTACCCCCTCTTTCATTATTCGACAGGTAATTTTTGAACTTTTTCTCCGCTATTAAGCCTCCCCTCCCTTCTTCCACCTCCATCTTCTCCAAAGGAAATTCTTTGGTTGCAACCCTTTTCTTCATCAGTTCCACATCCTCCCTTACCACTAGCATTCCTACCTCCCAATTGCTTGTTACATCCCCCATTTCCCTTTCTTCTTCCCCTTCATCTTCAGAACCTTCGAGTTCCCCATCTTCAAGAAAAAACCCTAACCCCCCATCATGTAGTGATGTTTCCCCTTTTTCCTCCGGAACCTCCCTTCTTTTTCCTTTTGAGCTAATAGAGTAGTCCTCAGCGGCATATCATCCTTCACTAATTATGAGTGAACCAGCCCCCCTCATTGCTTCTACTCTTTCTTCTCCTTCTGCAAGAGACTCATGCATCCTCAATTTGGATGAATTAATACCACGGATGGAAAGCTTGCAACATGCTCTAGAACTGGTAAACTTCTCTAAGCCATTCTTGCATGCATCTTCAATAATGACCCTTTCTCTAACTTGCTATCTTTAGGCGATGACGAATTACTAAGAGCTGAAGCACTCTTCTTCCCATTATCAAATACAACTTCAACAACAAACTTTGCAACAATCCATCATAAGTTCAGCATCCCAAGAAATGTTTAAATAGAAAAAAATTCCTTGCTTCAAGAATTGGCCCAATGTCGTGCTCAACTGTCGAAGGCTCAACAACAGCAACAAAGAGATGCCGAGACTATAACTGCCCTACGAGCCCAAGTAAGTAGGTAAATTTGCCATAGTTTAGCTTTAATATTAGAGAGAAATCAATCCCTTTCTCAAATGCACCGGTATGAAGTTTTCTTGCAGCAAGTGAGGCACGAAGTGGCCTGCACTAGGGCATATACTGAAGTTGTGGAAGAAGTCTCGATCTCAATGCGATGGGATTTGGTGGACATGTCAAAAATTTACAGCAAGATCATGCCTCCCAATCTCAGGGCATGTACATCTTGACTGATACTATTAGTCAAACGTCACGCCAATATCACTGAATTCGTCAAGACTTTTTGCAGTATAGGGAGCATTGCATAAAGTTCCACCAGGATGTGCATGCTGCTGACAAACGCCGACGAGAACGCTTGAAGCCCTTGATGCAAGCCACATTGAAGGATGGTTTCAATAAGGCAGTCAGACAATATGTCGCTCAGGGATACCCTCCGGCACATCAACCAGCTCCTTTTTTGAATTGGGAAATTGGTTTTAGACACTATCCTCCCGACCATTTTAGGCTGTAACTTTTCTATTTTTCTTCTTCTTCTTCTTGTAGTTGTAAAAAATTACTGATTTCAATGATATAAAATGATTTTTAAGTTGCATTTCTCTTTTCTAATGATTAATAGCATACTTGTAACAGATAACCCTTCTCATTGACATCCCATTATTTCTCCTTTTTTGAATTGAAAGATTGGTTTCAGATGATACCCTCCTGAACCTTTTAGCCTATAATTTCCTTACTTTCCTTCTCTTGATAATTGTAAATAACTACTAGTTGCAATGATATGAAACTGTATTCGAGTTGAATTCCTTCTTTTTGGGATTAATAGAAAACATGTAACAGATAACTCCTCTCATTGATGCCTCTCGGTTACATGGTATGAAAATATTTTAAATGCACAACATTCCAGGGCCTAGGCAGCTCCTTGCCCTCAACATCTTTTAAGTAGTACACAGATCCGACATCTCAGCGAGTGACTGTGTAAGGTCCTTCCCAATTAGGGGCTAGCTTTTCAGGACCTCCAGTAGGATTGACTTTGCATAAAACTAAGTCACCTTCTTGAAACCTCTTCAGTACTACCTTCTTGTTGAAGACTTGTTGTATTCTTTGATTGTATGATTCAGCCCAGATTCGAGCTTGTTCCCACTTTTCTTCCAATAAATCTAATTCAGCACATCTCACGATTTGGTTCTGCTCTGGCTCGTAAGCTTCAACTCGGGCGCTATTCAAAATGGCTTCCAACAGGATGACTACTTCAGTTCTATACACTAGACTAAACAGGGTTTCTCAAGTGGCTGTTTTGGGTGTGGTTCGATAAGCCCATAATATCTCGGGCAACTCGTCCAACCAATTTCCTCGCTTGGCCCCCAACTTGGTTTTTAACCCTTGAAATAGAATTCTGTTAACTACTTCCACCTAACCATTGACTTGAGGATGAGCTACCGAGGTGAAGGCCTATTGAATATTGAGACTTTAGCACCACTCCCTAATCTTTCAGCCCTAGAACTGACATCCATTGTCACTAACCAACTTTTGTGGAATTCCATAACGACAGATGATATTCTTCCAAAGGAACTGTATCACCTTACTCTTTGTAATCTTGGATAAAGGTTCAGCTTCCACCTATTTGGAAAAGTAATCCACAACCACTAACAAGAATTTCTTCTGTAAAGGGGTTGTAGGCATCGGGCCGACTATGTCGATTCCCCACTAATCAAAGGGGCAAGAAGCGACTATGGCCTTCATCAACTCAGTGGGCCACTCTGACCTGTTACTATGCTTTTGACAGGCTAAACAAGTCTGCACTAGGCATGCTCTATCTTGATGAAGAGTTGACCAAAAGTATCCGGCTAACATCACTTTTCAAGTCACGCCCTTCCTCCCAAATGGTTGCTACAACATCCTTCATGTATTTCTCTAAGTACCCACTCGGCATCTTTTTTCCCAAGACACCTTAATAAAGGTCGGCCAAAGGGCATCTTGTATAGGGTCCCATCAATAATTACAAACCTCTTCACTCTTTTCAACAAAGTTGATGCTGCCCCACCTTCGACTGGAATATTTCCATGCTACAAATAAGCCATGATGTCGATTCTCCAGTCCGATGTACTATTACTTTCTTGCACCATTTCTTCCACATTATGCACCATCAAGGAATGAGGAACTTCTAGACATGTAGAGTCCTGAAGCCTCCATCCCTTTAAGGCACTGGCAAACCGAGCCAATTCATCTACCTTTCGATTCTCCTCTCTTAGGATTTGTTGTAGGGTTACCTCCTGAAAATGAGTCTTTTCTTTTTCAAAATCCACTAAGTATTTCTGTAACCTATCCTCCCGAATGGAAAAAGCACCCTTGAGTTGTGACACGACCAATTGGGAATCTGAATGAATTATGACTGAAGTGGCCCCCACTGCCCCGAGCTGCCTGTAATCCAGCATAAATAGCCTCATACTCTGCCTCATTATTGGATGCTTTATATCCCAAGCGAATGGCTATACGAGTTTCTTTGTTTAATGGAGATATAAGTACTACTCCAACTCCACTTCCTCTAACCCCTTAAGATCCATCCACAAAGATGTTCCATGCACTTTTTCCTTTGTCGATCTATTCTCCATACCCATTGGCACTTCAGCTAGGAAATCAGCTAGTGATTGAGCCTTGATGGTAGTTCGGGGATGGTAATGAATATCATACTCACTTAGCTACATAGCCCACTTGGCTAATCTTCCTAAAAAATTAGGCTTAGTGACCACCCGGCCTAGCTCACTGTTTGTCAACACATTCACCAGATGAGCTAAGAAATAAGGCCTCAACTTACGAGCAGTTAAGACTAGAATGTATGTTAACTTTTCCAACTCGGTGTATCACAACTCTGCCCCTTTCAATATATGGTTAGTGTAATAAATAGGTTGTTGTTGAGAATCTTCCTATTTCAATAACACTGAACTAACTGCCCCTTCTGATATAGCTAAGTACATCCACAATGGTTCACCAGAAATAGGCTTGGGCAACAGAGGGAGTTCGACTAAATAATTCTTCAATTCCTAAAAAGCTTGCTCACACTGTTCATCCCACTAGAACCGAGCAGCCTTCTGTAAAATTCAGAAGAAGGGTAGCCCCTTATCCGCTGATCTAACTATAAATCGAGACAGAGAGACTATCCTTCCTAATAATGTTTAGGTTTCCTGTAAATTAGTAGGTGACTTTATATTGCATAATACTTGCACCTTTTCAGGATTAGCCTATAGCCTTTCTCGCTTAAAATATATCTCAAAACCTTCCCACTCCTTACCCCAAACAAACACTTCTTTGTATTTAACTTCATGTTGTATTGTTTAAGGGTAGCAAATGTCTCTTCGAGATCCTGCACTAGATCCTGAGTGAACCTTGATTTGCCTAGAATATCATCAACATACACTTCCATATTTTTGCCTTTCCGTTCAGCGAATATCTTGTCCATGAGCCTCTAGTAAGTAGCTCTCACATTCTTTAGCCCGAAGGGCATCACCACATAAGCATACAACTCTCCTGTTGTTACAAAGCTAACCCACTTCTGATCATCTTGCACTAAGGGGATTTGGTGATACCCTTGGTAAGTTTTCATAAGTGATACCACTTCATACCTCACAGTAGAGTCTACCAACTAATCAATACAAGACAAGGGGTAGAACTCTTTAGGGCATGCTTTATTTAAATCACGAAATCAATCCATAACCTCCACTGCCCGGAAGGCATGGGGACCAATACTACATTTGAGATCCACTTGGGGAATTGAATTTCTTTAATGTGACCAGCTTGTAGCAGCTTATCCGCATCCTCGGCAATAACCTTGTCTTTCTCTGGTCCGAAGTGTCGCCTCTTCTATTGAACCGGCCGGGCTCCTCGGACAATGTTGAGATGATGTTCGGCAATTTGGGGATCAATCCCTGTGAGGTCATGCACATCTTTAGTGAAAATATCTCCATTTCGTTGTAGGCAAGAGATGAGTTCTTCCTTCACCTCAAGCTATTGGGCTATCTGAGTGACTTTCCCATGGGATATCTCTACAGGCTCGCCTTCTTCCATCTTCTGTGCTTTGGGTAAGGCTTCTTCTAGCACATATACTCCTGAGGTAGCGACAGCCTTTCTTTTGGGATCATCCACTTGAGCTTTCTTCTAGTCATCCCTCACCATTTGGATATAATAGCTCTGAGCTGCCCTCTGCTCTCCTCAGACATCTCCAATGAGCTGGCCTATAGGGGACTTGATCTTTTGGTGGTAGGGAGAAGCCACTGCCTGAAAAATTGATAGAAAAGGATGATCCAAGATAGCATTATAGGTGGAAGGGGCATCCACCATAAGGAAAGGAATCATATTAGTCTTTTGGCTTGGTTTTGTGCCCAAGGTAAGAAGTAAAGAGATTTGCCCTACAGGTTGCACCATGTGTCTGGAAAACCCGAATAGAGGAATTACAACATCCTCTAATTGCACATTTCCCATTTGCATTTGCTCAAAAGGTTCCTAGAAGAGAATGTTAACAGAGCTTCCCGAGTCCACCAGGACTCGAGCTACCTCATAATTTGCAAGGGAAACCCTAACTACCAAGGCATCGATATGAGGCAGGAGGATACCTTCAAGATCTTCAGGTCCAAAGTATATCTGAGGCATTATCTGGATGGCCCGGTCTTCTCTGATAGCCAAGCTTTCCATGAGGTGAGCGTAAGATTTCCTAGCTCTATTGGAGTCTCCATCAGTGGGTCCTCCCGCAATAACGTTAATAACCCCCCAAGTGGGGGCATCACCCGGAGTAGCTAACGCCCCCTCACTAGTTGATCCTTCTTGAGAGACACCTCCAAGATTGGGTTGCACTGGGCCCAGCAGGGGGGAGAGCTTGGGGCCTTCTATTGTAAGGTTTGGGACGGACAACATTCGGCCTGTGACCTCTACCTGTTCGTCCTCCTAACTGTGGTTGTAGGTGGGGATATTCAATTCTAATACACTCTAGCTCACTCTACAGCTTGAATAATGGTCACTGGTATGCCCATATTCTGTGTGGTATTGACAGAAGAATGGGGTTGGGGGATTGCGGGGAATCCCTCTGTACCCTACTAGGCATTAAAGGATACCTTGCTGATCATATGTCTCCATTTCCTATTCCTTCCACATTCACGGGAGGGGTAAGGCCTCCGTGGCCATAATTCACAAAGGAGGATGAGGGTGAACTACCAACATCGAGGGTTGCAGTCGAGGTACTTTGGCCAAAAAGGGTATGACGTATTCCCTTCTAGGAGGTCCCCATTGGATAGGAGGGGGGTTCCTCTCTGCAGGAGTAGAAATGACCTTCTTCTCCGCCTTTCTCACTCTCAACCCTTCCTCCTCATTAATGTACTCTTCAGCATGGCCCAGTAATTCTTCATAGCTGGTGGTTGGCTTTCTCAACAAAGAACTAAGAAAGGGTCCTTCCTTCAATCCATGAGGGATAGCAACTCTCAAGAGGTCAGGCATTGCATTAGGTATTTCCTTAGCAGTAATAGTGAAGCGATGGATGTAACTCCTCAAAGACTCTGAGGACTCTTATTTTAAATGAAGCATAATAGAGGCATCATGCTTATACATTTTACAGCTAGCAAACTACTGAAGAAAAACTCCCTTTAAATCATAAAAACACATGATAGAATAGGAGGTAAAAACTTGAACTATCTCTGAGCGGAAGCGACCAAGGTGATGAGGAATGCTCGACACTTAAGGGCGTCAGTATAGCAATAGAGGGTAGCTGCACCTTCAAATTGAGACAAATGCTATTCTGAATCGGAAGTACCATTATACATCCCCATTTGGGGTGCCTAAAAGTGTGTTGGCGGCTTCTTTAACACTATGTCTTTAGTGAAAGGACAAGGCTCATAAGGTTCCGGTACCTTTGTAGAATGACTCTCCCCTGGTCTTCACGCCTCCTAGGATCACTAGGAAAGGATACTGATATGCTCATGTTGCAAGCATATCTCTTGGTAAAATCTCAGTTTCTTGAGGACCAAGAGGAGGAATATGAGAAGGTCCTTCAAATAGCAGCTCCCTTTGAGAAGGCTCACCAGAATAAGGTTGAAGATATCCCGACCTCTTCCTTTCCCTCACCAGAGCTTCAGATACAGTCATATCCACCATGGCCCTCAATTGGAATGGAAATAAAGTGATAGGGGTCTCCTCCGTGGAAGAGGCTGCAGGAGGAGGGATTTCTTGCAAATGCATCTCCATGTCTTGTTCAGCAAAAATGTTCTCACTGGTGGAGCCAACTGATGTGGCATCGATTTTCTACCTCCTTTGGGATGAAGATAGGGAGGCTTGGGGTCCTCTCCTACCACAACAGTAAAAATGATGAAAGAGTAAGAAGAACGATGACAAGAGATTTAACGTGGTTCATAATTCCAATTCCTAACCCATGGGTGAGCTCTATAATGAGCTCCGGTGCTAGACACCTTTACTATAATTCCTCCTTCTTGGAAGTACTTCCGGAGGTGGAGAAAACCCCTTACAGATAGAAATGTGTACAAAGTAAATAAAGTAAGACTCGTATGACTTTCCACCTCCTTCTTCCTCCTAGGATCTATTCTCCTCCTTCCGGTGATCAGTCTCCCTTCAGAAAACTCCTCTGCCCCCCAGAGAGAGAAAGAAAGAGAGAGACAGAGAGAGAAAGAGAGAGAGATAGAGAGAGAGAGAGAGAGAGAGAGAGAGAGAGAGAGAGAGTTCAAGTGTTCAGAAGTCAAAGCCAAAGTTGGATCCCCCTTCTTCTTCCTTCCTTCTCTCCTTTTATACTTGCTGCCCTTGGAGCCAGTTGTTGCGTAACAAACCACTCAGATCATCGTCCATGTGGAAGGCCCTTCTAACCTAAGGAATAATGTTGTTATGATATTAGTGAACGAAGGTTACTAAGAATCTTCTGTGGGGTCTCCCAGGTATCTTGGTTTGTTATGCCGCGTAACAAACTCTCATGAGAGAGTACCTTCCCTTTTATTTACCCTCACCTTACCACTGTGCCATTCTTTCTCCTAGTCACCTCTTCTTATCCCTACCTCGACTCGACTTTGTTTCCCGAGTTTCCCTTAGCTTATTTTCTCGACTTGCCTCCCTACACCATTCTAGTCATTCAAGCTGAGCTGCCTATAACTCAACTCGGCTATCCGAGTTGATATTTGACTTTGCTTTGGTCATTGGGCACATGCACTTATATCCCACCTTAACTTTTCCGAGTCGATGTTTGACACTGTTCTGGCCACTAACCCAACTCGGCTGCCTGAGGTGCCATCCCCTCAACCTGGCTTATTTTCCCAAGTCACTATCTAGTTTCATTTTGATCACTGGACTTCCTCTCTCTTCCCCAAGTTTCCACCTCATGAACTCGACTCATTTTCCCGAATTGGGTCTTGCTGGACTAGAGCCTATATCCTACCTTATGATCCTTCCCTCCAATTTCATCCTACCAACCATAACTCCTTTTTTTAGCTCCTAAGTAATATTATAGCCGTATCATTGAATTATGTTATTATGTGGATGTGACAACCATTGGTGGTTGACTATTGATCATCCATCGTTGATCTATAATATCTTATCCAAATTGTTTCATTGTCCCTTCCATTTGCAGCTCCGTTTGAACTAGTCATTGTGGCATTAATAGATTGAAACCTAACATCAGTTGACTAATCAATGTTGATTTAACTATTTCAGTTGACTAAAAAAAATTCTATTCTTGGCCAAACGAACATTAGTCGACTGAACAATCAACTACCTAATAATTTGAGTCATCAGTTGACTGCTTTAATCCATAACACTTTAAATAGATCAAGTGAGGAATTTAGCCATTGTTCAACTGATCTTTAATTACTAGTTGATTAGAAAACTACAAACGTCAAATATTTGAGGTATTAATTTTCTCGGTCATCAATTGAATTTTCAAAATATAAATCCCAAAACACTTGAAATATGGTTTTATCAACCAACAGTTGAATGGATTTTAGCATAGTCAATTGGCTACTATGACACTGACCATATCTATGATTAAGTATGTCTAAGTTTTCATCTATCCATAACCCTCCACTTATATATCTCATGGATTCTTTTGAAGCCTTGAGTTTCTTCCTTGTTAAACTAGTTGTTTCTTGAATCCAACGAGCCTTGGCTCTGTCATGCTTCAATGCTCCTCATCTTATGGTCACTCGGATGTCTGTGTCATCCTTCTTCAATTTCCATGGACCTCATTCTGCAGTCCCTTGGATGTCAATGTCATTCTTTTCTAATATACACAGACTTTGAGTTATCGAACACATTGACCATGCCAAGTTAACTTGTATATGTGATAGATCTTGCACAACTTGGCATACATATCAAATATAATAACAAAACATTTTTCCAAATTCAATAAAACATTTAACTAACACATCTGTTAGTAGGGCCTTTTGACATTTCACATATAGTTGGATTAACGAACACTAAAAAAAATGACCTATTTGGCGATGAATTTTGCAACGAATTTTGAATAAAAATTCGTTGCAAAATGAAATATTTTTCGTTGTAAATAATTCGCCACTAAATTTTGAAATAAAAAAATTCATCGCAAAAATTGCAACAAATTAAATTTTCGTTGCAAAATTAGTCGCCAAATTTGGCGGAGAAAATAATTATTCTTCGCCAAATTTGGCAATGAAACATAGTGTAGGGGATCGAACGGCCGGCTAGAGGGGGGGTGAATAGCCCTCTTACGATGGATGTCGGAATTCTCTCGTTCTTTTGCTCGTCTACACAATCGTTAGCGCAAGCGGAAGCATAAACAATAAAGACAAAGCAATAAATGAAAACACAAACGCTAACAAGAAGATGTAACGTGGTTCACGGCTACGCCGCTAATCCACGGTCCGATTCGTCCAAGGTGAATCACTCCTCCAAAGCCAATCACTATTGGTCTCTCCTTTGCACCAAGCTAGGTGGAGGTAACCTTTACAATCAAGATCACTCTTCTTACAATAAGAATGGAGTAAAAACAAGTAAGAAGAGTTAAGAGCTTGTGGGGCACTAGGAAGATCACTTAGAGCATAAGCATTAGCCTCTCAAAGGCTCACACCCTCTCTTTTTATAGAGAGGGCTGATTTCTTCCCGTTGGCCGCCACCAGTCGACTGCTGCCCTTGGCAGTCGACTGCCGTCACTATAACGGCCTCCGAACACGTCGGATCCCGACCGTTGTAGTCCAACGGAACTCTTGGCAGTCGACTGATGGACCTCACCAGTCGACTGCTGCCTCCGTAGTCGACTGCCCAGTCGGCTACGAGCGGTTCTGTGCCCGCGATATCCTCTGGCAGTCGACTGTCATTCCATGGCAGTCGACTGCTGGGCATAAACCCATCAGTCGGATACCAGTCGAACTACATTCGACTCAGAGCAGTCGACTGCCATGACATGGCAGTCGACTGGTGTCGGGAAAACCCATCCGACACTTGGCCAAATGGCCAAGTTTCACCTAAGAGCTACCCCTCCCCGGGTTACAATCGCTCACTCTCATCTCTCGGAGTCCCTCGCCTTCGAAGTTCTCTTCGTTCTCGGCCACGTCCCTCGGCAGCATCAGGCGCACGGCTCTGCAATGCTCCTTCGCGTCTATTGTCTCAAAGTCTACTTCCTCCAGCTTCACTCCAAGCTTCTCGTCCAGTGGTCCCTCGGATGCTCCAAGCGCACGGCTTCTGCAAAGCTATCCTTCACCGACTCAAGGCACGAGTCATGAGATGTGAAACTCGCCACGGCTCCATGTGCGAATTACTAAGTCCTGCACGACTTCAACGCACATATCAAATCAACATAACACACTAACTTAAACCCTTTGCCACACCATCAAAACCATATTACGGCAAGAGATTGCCCTAACAATCTCCCCCTTTTTGATGTGTGGCAATCCGTTTAAGTTAGGTAAAAACATTTGATATAAATTTTAAAGGAAAGAAAGCATGTAAACATAAACATGATATAGCAACATGCAACTCCCCCTTAATCCATAAAACTCCCCATAAAAATGTTCTCCATAAGCATAATCATTTCTCCCCCTAAATATGTTCCCCTTTACTTAAACATACATTTCTCCCCCTTTGACACCATCAAAAAGATTAATTCTAATTTATAAACTCATGGCATCAAGTATAGTAGAAAGAGAACACCAAAAACTTGATTAAAATCTGAAATCAGAAAATATTGGGTTGTTTTTCAGGTCATCAGTCGACTGCTATCAGTATGGCAGTCGACTGGCACAATGGATTCTGAAATTCTGATTTTCTGGGCGAATTTCAAAATTGCATTAAAAATTCCAGAAAATTTGAAAAATCATGAAATTTGAGGAACATATTTATTTTAAGTATATCTATCAGTGAAAAATAGGTTTTCATGAAAAATCATTATATTTCCACGTATTTGCCAAAAATCCATAAGCTTTAAAAATTACTAGGTTTTTGATCATAAGAGTATCCATTTTAACACCTAGTCTTGCTTTGAATTGTTTCAAAACATGAATACATAGATTTTAGATTAAGAAATTGTTTTGAAAACATATGAAATATCCAACCATGATCTTTGGGCAATATGTCTATGAATTAAACATAAGCCTTCCCCATGATTGGTCTATTATTGCTATGTTGATACTTTAAATGACCATCTAAATGTAATAGGCATTAGTGGACATTTGTATCATCCTAACATTTCACCCATGCTAAGTTTGCAATCAAGTTAGCCTATAGTGAGTGTGAGATGCATCCTAGGGGGTATTTGTATATACTTAACCCTTGTATTCATGCAATTCTATCATGGTTAATTATCAACCTAACAATCATCATGATCATAAAGGCATATGTCAATTAATTTTACATTATGATCATGAAATACATGTATTCATTGAATAATAATCATGCATTAGGTATTATATGATGATAATAAGCAAAGTATCACCTAAAACATGATTCAACCCTATTTCTCATGATTATGTGCCAAATATTAATAGCATAAATCATGATTGCTAACATACATAGCAATTACATTAATCATCATGATTTAAGCATTATTATCTATTTATGGGCACGTTATCATCACCCAACACTATTCTAAAAATGTTGTCCCGCCATCCTAAGTCAACCAAAATATGATATAGATCAATTCCATATGGTTGACTACCCTAGGGTTTTCCTAACCCTTAAGGATGGATTTTGGAACCCAAAATAAGTTCTTGCCTATTGGGTTCACTAGATACTCCTTGGGGATCCATTTCCTAGCTATTACCTTCTTTTTATCTTGTCCCCTAGCAATTAGGCATTTGTAGGCCTTTTCATTTTTCTTTTCCTTGTAGCCTAGGCCCTTTTTGTTGAAGCTAGCTCTTTGGCTCCCTAAGATCATGTTCAATGTGTTGGAGCCAATTGTGAATTTTTCTAGGGCTTTTGTTAAATAATCTACCTTTTCCCTTAAAGCCCTATTTTCATTTATACATGCATCACTAACATCTAATGGCACATAAAGGTCATGTGAGCATGCATCATTTAAGCTAGAAGAAATATTATCATTTAAGCATGCATTTTCTAGCTTATTTTCTAATGCCTTAATTTGATTAAGCATGCTTTTATTTTTCTTTTTCATTCCAAATAAGTCCTTAGTTAAACTAGAAATTATGGAAACTATTTTCTTAGGAGAGGCTTTCGTTACCATAGTTTCCATATCCTCTTTTTCTTCTTCGGATGAGGAGGATGTAGAAGCTCCCCCTTCACTTGAGCTCTCTCCTCTTGAGCTTGATCCTTCATTTTCGGATGAAGAGCAATCCAAGTCATCAAAGGCCATCAAGGACAAATTGGTGACAAAGGCATTCTCCTCATCCGATGATGATGAGGAGGATGAGGATGGGTCATCCCATGTCCTTGCCTTTAAAGCTTTGGTCTTCCCCTTTTCTTTTGTCTTCTTCTCCTCTTCCTTCTTTTTCTTGCTCCCCTTTTTCTTCTTCTTTTCTTCTTTCTTTTTCCTCTCTTCCTTGCTCTTGTTTAGGAGAGGACAATTGTCCCTTATGTGCCCCTCTCCTTGGCAATTATAGCATATGACCTTCCCCCTTGGTCTCCTATTCTTATCATTTGATTTATGAAAATGAAAACCTTTTAAAGCACATCTTACCCTCCTTACCATATAGGCTTCTTCGGTGCTATCCATGGAGGAGGAGGAAGACGCTTCGTCATTGGAGGAGGAGGAGATCTCTATCTTCTTCTTCCCCTTATTTGCCAACAATGCTACTCCCCTTGAAGGTTGTATTTTTGGCTCTTCTTGTATTCCTTCAAGCCTAGTTTCGTGGAGCTCCATTGTTGAGAAAAATTCCTCCAAGGTACTTACTTCCAAGTTCTTGGAGATGTAAAACGAATCCACCATGGAGCTCCATCTTGAGGACCGGGGAAAGGCATCTATGGCCTTCATTACCATATCCCGGTTGGAGAGATTTTCTCCTACACTTGTTAGCCCAATTAATATTTCTTTAAATCTAGAATGTAGGGAAGTTACCTTTTCTCCCTTTTCTAATTTGATTTTTGAGAGTTGGGAGCGGAGGAGGTCTCTCCTAGCTAGCTTGGCCTCGGATGTGCCTTCATGGAGTTCTACAAGATTTTCCCACATCTCTTTGGCGCTAGCACATTCTCCGATCCGGTTGATCTCTTGTTGAGGGAGCACATTGAGAAGATGATGTTTTGCCTTTGAGTTTGCAAGGTGTTCCTCTCTTTGCTTTTTAGTCCAACGTGATTTTTCAATTGGTTCACCCCTTTCATCCCTAGGTAACTCGAAACCATTTTCCATAATAAGCATAATATCAAAATCGGTCTCGAAGAATACCTCCATTCTCTTTTTCTACCAAGAGAATTCGCCGTCGAACTTCGGTGGGTGGATGTTTGAGCCGGCCATTTTTGATGTAGAGCTTGTTGCGGCGGTTAGTCCGGTGACAAGCTTTCCTTGGCTCTGATACCACTTGTAGGGGATCGAACGGCCAGCTAGAGGGGGGGTGAATAGCCCTCTTACGATGGATGTCGGAATTCTCTCGTTCTTTTGCTCGTCTACACAATCGTTAGCGCAAGCGAAAGCATAAACAATAAAGACAAAGCAATAAATGAAAACACAAAAGCTAACAAGAAGATGTAACGTGGTTCACGGCTACGCCGCTAATCCACGGTCCGATTCGTCCAAGGTGAATCACTCCTCCAAAGCCAATCACTATTGGTCTCTCCTTTGCACCAAGCTAGGTGGAGGTAACCTTTACAATCAAGATCACTCTTCTTACAATAAGAATGGAGTAAAAACAAGTAAGAAGAGTTAAGAGCTTGTGGGGCACTAGGAAGATCACTTAGAGCATAAGCATTAGCCTCTCAAAGGCTCACACCCTCTCTTTTTATAGAGAGGGATGATTTCTTCCCCTCGAGAACACGTCGAGATCTCGGCCGTTGTAGTCAGCGGAACTCTTGGCGATCGATGGACCTCACCACGATCACGCTGCGCCTCGTCAATCGATTGCCCGATCGGCTACGGCGATTCTGCGCCACGATATCCTCTGGCAGTCGACTGCCATTCCATGGCAGTCGACTGCTGGGCATAAACCCATTAGTCGGATACGGTCAAACTATTGACTTCGGAGCGTCGCCGCCATGACATGGCGATCGGGTGTCGAAAAACCCATCCGACACTTGGCCAAATGGCCAAGTTTCACCTAAGAGCTACCCCTCCCCGGGTTACAATCGCTCACTCTCATCTCTCGGAGTCCTCTGCCTTCGAAGTTCTCTTCGTTCTCGGCCACATCCCTTGGCAGCATCAGGCGCATGACTCTGCAATGCTCCTTCGCGTCTCTTGCCTCGAAGTCTACTTCCTCCGGCTTCACTCCAAACTTCTCGTCCGACGGTCCCTCGGATGCTCCAAGCGCACGGCTTCCGCAAAACTATCCTTCACCGACTCAAGGCACGAGTCATGAGATGTGAAACTCGCCACGGCTCCATGTGCGAATTACTAAGTCCTGCACGACTTCAACGCACATATCAAATCAACATAACACACTAACTTAAACCCTTTGCCACACCATCAAAACCATATTACGGCAAGAGATTGCCCTAACACATAGTTCGTCGCTAAATCTATGAAAAAAAAATAGTTCGTCGCAAAAACTAATACGTATACCTATGCATCGGAAATAAAGTTGGCGACGAAAATAACTATTCGTTGCCAAATCTACGACAAAAACATAGTTAATCGCAAAAGTCTAATAATCATATTTTCATGAATAAAAATAAATTTGCCTATGAATATTTATTTTCGTCGCCAAATCTGCGATGAAAAAAAATTTCGTAGCAAAATATTCAAGGCGAGTCAATTGAAGAATAACATCAGTCGACTAATGTTTGACCGGTTCAACTGGTCAGTCGACTATCAAAGGTGATGTAAGTTACACGAATGTTGATCGCAAGTGAATAAATGATCGTGGCGATCACTAAATAAGGTTCTGTAAGGTGATACAGTAAATCAATCAACTTATAATGGAAAATCTGTGACAAAAATTTTATTCGACACAATTTCTACGACAAAAAACATTTTTCATCATAAACCCCCCATTTATCAGTCGACTGATGGTGGGTGTCAATCGACTAGTGGCAGAGAAGCAGGTCACAGAATCTTTTTTAGCTGACTGCCCACTTGACATATAGTATACCAGTCGACTGACACATGTGGCAATCGGATGTTGCTTCTTTTTTGCAACGAAAAATCTTTGTCTTTGCCAATTCTGCGATGAAAAATGATTTTTCGTCAATCTACGATGAAATTTATTTTCGTTGCTAAAATGGGAAAATACAAAATATATATAATGATAAATTCTACTATTTTCCCTATTTTACAACAAACACATATAACAATATAAACTAATTCACATATCAATCTTCAATACTAAATCAATATATACATAACAAACATAAACATAACTTACAATACATAGATATTAAATGTGATAAGTCAAGTAACATTTAAATACAACAAATAAATCCAAACATAACCACCATCGTCACCATGATCATCATCAAAAAATGCATCATCATTGTCATTATTACAGGTATCAGGAGGAGGACTAGATCGAGAAGAAGGATGTCGACTTATACTAGACGTTAATTGAAGATGTTGCATAATTAACATTTGTTGCCTCCCAAATTCGTTGATCTGTTCATTTACTTCCTGCTCTCTTTGTCTCGATTTATTTTTCTTTTGTACTAGTAACTTCCTCAAATGAGTAACCTCTTCTGTCAATTGATTTATTTCTGCTCTTACTGTCGGTGAGGATGAAGAAAAAGCACCAGGGGCTTTATAGGTTCGGCTCAAAGAACCGAGTCCAATTATTCTTCCACTTTTCTCCCCTCCAGTTACTTCAAGCCATAAATTGATATTAGTAACAAAAGGCTCAAATTCGACTGCATCATCACTTGCACTCGAATTTCTCAGTGCAAGTTCATCGTATTTCTCCTATTTTGAAAGGGAAAAAAAGTTAAATACTAACATAAGAATTTAAATTACAAACCTTCACTGTTCCAGCTCTCTCCCCACTCCACGTATTATCTTTCTTTTGGAATGTACGGGTGAAAGTGTCTATGAATAATGGCTCAGTCCCCATCTCTTGGGCTTAAACAAACATCGTTATAATTAATAAATTAGTGAGTATTAGATTACATAATTAGGATTTGAAAAAACTCACCAATCGATATCTATGCTCATCGATATTGATTGAGCCTACCGCATACGTGGCAGACATAGCGCCAGAATTTTCTTATTCTAATCACTCCTCCGTTTGCTATCCTCAGATACCCAATATGTAATAATTTTATTCCAATTCTCCTCGGTTATACAGCGTGGCTTTTTATTTCTAGTTTTTGCATGACTGAGTATGTTTCTGATATGGTCGCCACATGTTTTCTTGAAAATCATTCTAATCTCTAGTGTTTCACTCTCCTCTCAAGTAAATAACCGCTATAGTAGAAAAAAATTGAATTGATAATATTAATTGTAATTTTATATACAATAAATAACTTACCTTGAACTCATTCCACCATAAATTTTTTATTTCCTCCGGTGTGCTCATATAAGTCATAGAAGCTCCACCTCAATGGTTATTCACTATTTTATTCTCCTTGTGAATAATATGTACAGAATTTGTAAATCTAACATAAAATAAAAACAAACCATGTTAGATACTTATAAAAATACATATCGTATTAAAAACATAGATAATTTAAAACTTAAATACTTACGAATCTCCGTGTGGAGATATGAACTCTTGCATATCTTCCCTCTCAATGAGTGATTGTTGTACTGGGAAAGATACATTAGTAGGTATCTATTGAGAACCAGAAGATCTTGCAACTGGAGAAGAGGTGGAGGGCACATTTCCTGCAAAAGCATCAGACTGTGCAGGGGTTGAAGCAGAGGAAGATTGTGATCTTCCATCGCTACTCTGTCTATGATCGCCACGTCGAAACTAACAATCATAATTATTAGAAGAATATGACAGTAAAAAAATGAGAATTACATTTGCATATCGAATTTATAATATGAACAATACGATAAAATTACCATATTCATAGCAACTAGATAACCTACAAAAAAAAATACTTCATTAATATATCAAATATATGAAATTTAAAATTAGATAGTAAATAGAAACATAATTGGTACTAAATAAAAGTTATCCATAATTATAAATCAAAGTTCGCATTATGATTTTCATCCTGGTCATATGTCTATTCGATCTCATCATCGTCATCCTCATCGTCATCATCATCGTCATCGTCATCTGCATCGTCTAAATTAAATTCCATATCTTCATCCTCATTCATTTCACTTGCATCAATGGCTATTACTACGCCGCTGGGATCTCGTAACATTGAAATATTATATTCTTCGATATGAAATATATTGACAACTTCATCTTGTTGATATGCTATGTCTTCCCAATGCTCGTCAATTTTTTTACGTGCTTTTGTTTTACAAAAAACCCACCAATCACTTTTGTCTCATCTCAGACTAGGATATGAAGCATAAAATATTTGAATCGCTTGTTGTGCTAACACAAATGGTTCATACCTCTTGTATAATTTTTTGTAATTTATTTGAACCAAATTAAACAGTGGATGCACTCTCATGCCTTTGATAGGGTCAAACCAAAGACACATAAATAAAATAACTTGCAAATCTGAGTCTGGGTACACTACCTCTAAAATTTCATCTAGCAAGCCATAAAAATCATTCCTTGCACCTCCATCATTAGATGACTGAACAAAAACCTCACTATTCATTGTACCTTTTCCAGTTCCATATTCTTGAGTTTGAAAATTATATTCATTTATGAAATATGACGACCAAGTTTTCACCACTGAGTTTGGACTCCATGATAGATGCTTTTCTAGTTCTTACTCAATGTGAGCGTGATTATCAAGAATATAAACTCAAATAAGTATGTCTAAAGCTAAGATTTATCCAATTTATTATCATAGACTAATTATATATTTTTTGAACTATGGTGCAAATTCTTCATCACAGATACGATCAAACTGAAGCTCCGGAAGCTCAGAATATAGAGTTTGGAAAATCCTACCATAAAATTAAATATAACACTAACAATAATTTATGATATATGAAATATATAATATAATAATTATATACTCACTCAAAATACATCGTTACTTCTAGACAGTTCAGTAAAATATATGTGTGGGGTTCTCGCCACTCTTGACTAGTTAAGTATCTACTTGTACAAGATCCACTCGGTCGACCAAGGTAGTTAAAAATTGAGAATGACTTCAAATTTGGATCAATAGGACGCTCATCATTTCTTCTTGCTCTATGACTTTTGCATTGAATGTGAAGTTCAAAATAATATGATACAAAAGTTGTAACTTCCTCCACAATATATGCATTAACAATAGAAGCCTCAACATGATCCTTATTTTTCACCTTTTTTTTCAAGTGATAGAGGAATCTAATAGTAATAAAACAAAATGTATTAGAAATTAATTTACACTAAAATAATCAAAATGCACTAACAATGATAAATAAAAAGAAAATGTTTACCTTTGAAACGGATACATCCATCGAAATTGAACAAGACCTCCAACTTTACCATCATATGGCAAGTGAACCAAAAGATGTTCCATGGAATCAAAAAATGTCGATGGAAATATTCTATCTAAGTTACACAAAATGATTGAAATGTGTCTCTCTAATGTCTCCAAGTTTGAATGACTCAATACTGTCGAGCAAATATCATGAAGAAAATTCTTAATTCTGTAATTGCACCCCATACAAAATTTGGTAACATTTCTTTAAAAGCAATACGAATTAGTCTTTCCATGAATATATGATAGTCATAACTTTTCAAACCAATCAATTTGCATTCCATCAAATGATGCATCTGTTAAGATTATAGACATAACCATCAGGATATCTCAATGATTTCAACCATTCACAAACAATTTGTCTCTGATCCTCATTCAATGTATAAACTTCTTTTGGTTTTGGTCCCCTACTATTTTCTGTTGGTGCAGTGGCACCAAATAATCGAACCTAAGTTTTGATTATGGCAAAGATTTAAAGTTAAGCTCTTATTATTATCTCATGAGTTGTGTTAAGTGTGCAAGAAGTGTTTAAGCTAAGCTGAAGGGCAGCGACACCCGAAGATTCTCGGGGCGAGAAACCGTGGTGGTTGGGTGACACCGGGAGAACCTCGTGGAGTCGAGGAACCTAAGTGGAAGACCGAAAGCTAAGAGATAGGTCGGGAAGGACTGGAGATAAGCATGAGTGTGGAGTAATGGTGAAGTCCTGTCCTTTGTACGGGGGAAAACTTAGGCAGATCGGATGGTAAGGAATCGTCGAAATATCCATTACTTGTGTATTCTGTGCTAACTCTTTAATGTAGGGGAGTGACCATGTTAGAAGTCGACTGTTGGCTATTGGCAGTCGATTGATGAAGGTCATCAGTCGACTGATATTCAAACTAGTCAACTCAAAGAAAGTCAAGATAAGCTCCACTTATCTTGGGGAGATGAGGCTCTTTGATCTAGATCTAGATCTCAATGAGCTAGGGCTTGGAGGGCTATAAAATAAGGGGGGTTCACCCTTTTCGATCATCATTATTCGCTCCCAAAGTGCTCCAACAATGCTACACTTCAATGACGATGCTAGGCCACCGAAACACTGACACCGCACCAAGTTTCCATTCCTCCGTCGGTACTTAAAGTTAGAATTGATTTTTACTTTACTTTCATTCATTGTACTCGAGCTCTCATCATAATGAGGTGAGGTAGGCTTGTTGCCTCAAACTCGAGCTTTTGTGTTTTCATTGTAAGTGTTGTCTCCTACCTCCAACGAGGAGGAGACTTATAGTGGATTGCCCCTTCGTACGCGGACAAGGATCGCGGGCCTTGGAGTAGCAACCTTTCGGTTTCGAACCAAGTAAAAACAAAGTGCCTCTTTACTTCTTACTTTTATTTCATTTTTGTTGTGCTTACTTTTTATTTTGTCATTACGAGAATAAAAGTTTTCATGATCGCTATTCACCCGCCCCCCTCTAGCGACACTTCTCGATCCAATAATTGGTATCCGAGCGAGGGCGCTCAGATTCTGTGCAACCACCGGTTGGGCACTTTTTCTTTTAGTATTTATTGTTTTAAGTTTTTTCCCACAATACTAATCCAAGACCAAGTCTTGGTACATTAATTTTTTTGTTTGTGTATTAGCAAGTTTCAATAGAACTAATCGCTTCTAGAGTAACTCACAGTAAAATAGGCATAACTTTTCATACAAGTGGACCCACAAAATGTGCTACTCACCAAATCGAAGCTCTCTGAGAGATCTACACTTCTTACTGGGGTTTACACTTGTAACAAGCTGTTTTCATCCCCAAAAAATGATGTTTAGTACCCTTTTAGGGACATCGAAGGTTGTAAGTGCTTAGTTTTTTATTTTAGTTGTTTATTTCTCGTTTATTTCTTATTTCCTGCATTACTAATCCAAGATCAAGTATTGGAATTTCTTTTGGTTTGTATTTTTATTTTCAAGATTTTTTGATGGCCCATCTTGAGGTGTATAGTACCACCCGACCTCTGTTCTATAATGGAGATGACTTTCGTTATTGGAAGGGTTGGATGGAGTGTTTCTTGAAAACACAAGTCGAGACTTGGATAATAATCCAAACTGGCTTTGCTCTACCCACCAACGATCAAGGGTGTTGGAGGATTGTGGGCCGGCTAGAGGAGGGTGAATAGCCCTCGATGTGTACGATGAAATTCTCTTGCATCTTAATGGTCTACAATTGAAGTTAACGCAGCGGAAATACTAACAATAAAGACAATTAAGCAAATACAACAAGTAAAGAGAAGCAAACGCTAAGACGAAGATGTAACGTGGTTCATGGCCCTTGCCGCTAGTCCACGGACGATTCGTAAGGCGTATCACTCCCTCCACAATCAACTAGTCTCTCCTTCAAGGTGGAGGTAAACCTTCTTACACAAATCACTCCCTCTTACAATAAGATTGAAATAAGCACAAGAAGAGGAGTGTTAAAATGTGTTGGGCACTTGGGAGAAGTTTAGGAGTTAAGCATGTTAGTAATATATGAGAGATGTCCTAAGGCAATCGTCTTATGTATGAACCATTTATATGATAAATGAAGATTCACTATTTGAGTATACATGTTTTATGTATTTGATTGGATCTTAAACTCATTTACTGAATGTCCACGATACGATTCACAGCATGAGAGAATTTGTGATTGGATCACAACTAGTGAGTATCTCTACATGTGTAATTGTGATGTATCGAAATTATCCCTAGTCGATGAATTGATGGATTTGGACACCATCAATTCTGTCGAGACTAGCACGAGGTATACTCCTTGGTGTATCCAAGCAGCTGATTCTCACTGGCTGGAGACATAGTGATGTCCGGAGTTAATCGTGGATGCTAGTTATGGTAATTAGTTCATTGGAGTGACCAGCCGTAAGACTTCATATGGTTCTCTGCATATATAGATATGTCAATGAAGTTCTTACTGTGGCTTAAGTGCGATGTTCCTTTGACTTGCGGTATTCAAGTCATCTTGATCATGGAGACTTATGCTTTGACATCTTAAGCAAACATCTCTAAGGAGATGTGGACCCGGGATGATTGGGTATAAGTCGAAATGATCGAAGGTGTTTGAATAGCCTATAAAGGATTCACCACTCCTTGCGAGGAGATGTATACCCATGGCCTCTCGTCGGATTGTTACTAAAGTCTTTGGCCAAAGCATTACATGTTTAGAGTAAAGTACTCTTTGATACATGGAATCTGTGAGGACGAGGAAATGATACTTGGGCTAGGTGTGACGTAGTCAGCCTAGTGGGGACTGACACAATAGACCATGTCCTGAACCAAGTGGGTATAAGATTAGTGAAGGGAATGGGGCACGAATCATTCGAGCTGCTGAAGGGTTTCAGAAATAGTTCTGGATCAACCGTTGATCTTTTCGGTTAATTGGGGATCATGATGTACTACTAGGTGCCACTCATGATCGTTCTATAATTAATGGTTAATTATAGACGGCCAACATAAACCGAGAACCTATTTGGTCACACGCACAACGAGCGTAATCCAAAGGATTTAAAACGAGCTTGAGAATGAGATTCTCAGACCGAGAGAAACTAGGTTTTGTTGGACCAAACATAAAGCGAGCATGAAATCGTTTCAGTCGCAATGGAAGCGTGGATGGGCCGAGTCTTATGAAGACATAATGGATGAACCAAAATGGTTTGGTTCTAATCCAATGGATGAGAATAAACCAAAGGGTTTGGTTTATTTTAAACGAATGAACCAAAAGTTGGTTCGGTTCGTTTTAACTTAAAATAAACCATCATGGTTTGGTTTATTTTAACTTATCTTAATGGAGTGGGTTAACGGGCCTAATGGTTATGATCCAATAACCATTAAGAGAATTAGTTCTCTATAAAAGAGGGCTTAATGGATAATTAAACCCTAATTGGAAGAGCCCTAAAACCTAGTTGTCGCCCAACCCCATTGAAGGAGTTGCAGCTCCTTGGCACGCTTGTGCGTCCGGCTCCTTCCGCGACCAAGCTTCAGCCGGTGATCCTCCGGCGACCCTCCGGTGATCTTCCTAGGCCTCGGTGAAAAGGTGAGCACTTGGCTTCCTTGTTTTGGCCGGCGCCTACTCCTCCACCAAGCTGTCCAGTTTTCTGGACAGCTTCTTCTCCTCTCGTCGGAGCGTCGTTTGGACGACGGTTAGAGCTCCGACAGCGGATAACTTATCGGGGATTCGATCTCCGGTAATCCTCTGAGGTGGAGGATGAAGGATTCGTCAATCGGTTGACGAATAACTCTCCGGAGAAGCGAGTTTTGAGGACTCATTTTGGATCCGAATTTGGATTCGGATCGTGATCATCTCTCGATCACGTCGTCTTCAACACGAGGCTAGTAACCCGTACGAAGACGAAGCTCGTGGCTTAGCGAAGTCATCCCGAGGAACTCGGCGTGGATACGGATAGAGACGATTCTAGCGAGGATCGTTCCGGTTGATGCCGGTCCCGCTACACGTCATACGAAAGGTATAACGTAGATAAATTTCCTTTTATTGCAAATTTAAATTTACGGTTATGTCTACACTTGTTGTAATATGCATGCGTGTGTTGTGTGTGTTGTAATAAATAGGAGTATTTATTATTTTTATTGCTTCCGCTGTGTTCATGTTTACGAAACATGATCGAACACACACACGCCGCGGTGCCGGAAACCCAACAAAGCATTAGCCTCCCAAGAGCACCCAAGGCCTCTTCTTATAGGGAAGAGGCCATTTCGATCGACCACTAACTGTAGTCATTGCCTCACAACGACTTCATCCACATTGGCGTCCAACCAACGACTCCCTAATCAGTCGACTGATCATGCCCATCAGTCCACTGATAGAGCCATCAATCGAGTGATTCAGGCGATCAATCGACTATTAAACCTTCTTTGCCCACGACCACCTTCAACAGTCGACTGCCGTCCCTTGGCGGTCGACTGATGGTGCAACAGTCGACTGCCAAACCCTAGTAGTTGACTGCTGGGCCAGAAAGCCATCAGTCGAACATCGGTCGAGCACCAGTCAAGTGCCATCAACCCAGAGTAGTCGACTACTATCTATAGCAATCCACTGGTGTCGGGTAAAACCTCAAACAAACCATTTGTTTGAGCATCCGACTTAACCAAATGTCAGGTAAAACCTTAAACCTAAGTTTGAGTATCCGACTCTTGACTTATCCATTCGGCCAAGTTCACCTATGAGCTACCTTTACAATCGCTCAATCTCTCATCTCCCTTGGAGTCCCTCACCAGATCTCTCTTCGTCCGGCCACGTCCCTCGGATGCACCAAGCGCACTACTTCGCAATGCCATCCTTCACGTATCACCCTGAAGTCTGCTTCCTTTGGCTTCACTCCAATGCTCCTCGTCCGGCGGTCCCTCATATGCACCAAGCGCACGACTTCCGCAATGCCATCCTTCACGGACTCAAGGACCCGAGCCATGAGATGGTGAACCCACCAATGCTTTCATCAAGCTAACTCATGTGTGATTTACTAAGTCCTTCACAACTTAAACACATATATCAAATCAACATAACAACCTAACTTAAACCCTTTGCCACACACATCAAAACCACATCATACATGGGTTGATTGCTCTAACAATCTCCCCCTTTTTGATGTGTGGCAATCCGTTTAAGTTAGGTAAAACATTAACAAAAAACCATAAGGATGGAGAACATGTAAACATAATATGAGTATCAAAACACTTCCCCTTAATACATGCAACTCCCCCTTAACACATGCTAATTCTCCCCCTAGCATGATTAACTTAAGCTCAACATTTCTCTCCCTTTGACACCATCAAAAACATTAAACATAAGTCATATAACATGGCATCAAAGTCTAATGGAAGAAAAATACCAAAACATGCTGAAAACACCCAAAACAGGCTATGCACAGTTCCATCAGTCGATTGCATCAGAATGTCAGTCGACTGACACCAATATTTCAACCTTTTTCTAATTTAGGAACCCGATTTCAGAAATGCATTAAAAATTATAGAAAATTTGAAAAATCATGAAATTCGGGAAACATATTTCTCATAAGTCCCTCTATCAAGTAAAAATAAATTTTCATGAAAATTCATTCTATTTTCGAAAATTAGGCAAAAACTCAAAGGTGTAAAATGTCTTAATTTTGTATCAACTTTAAAGCCTAGTTTTGCCTTAGAATGTTTCAAATCATGAACTCAGTTTATAAAATATAAAATGGTTTTAAAACATTTGAAATATCCAACCATGATCTTTGGGAAATATGTCTATGAATTAAACATATGTTTTCCCCATGATTGGTCTATGATTGCTCTAATTTGATACTTTGAATGACCCATCTAAATGCCATAAGCATTAGTGAATCAATTGTATCATCCTAACATCTCACCCATTGCTATGTTTTCAATCAAGTTAGCCTTATGGTGGGTTGTGAGATGTAGCTAAAGGTATTTATACTTAACCATAAATTTCATGCAATTCTACCCAAAGGTTAAGTATCATCCTAAAAACCCCATCATGATCATAAAACACGGATTGTCTATAATTGCATATTATGATCATACATCACTAATTACATATCATGATCATAAATCAAGTATTATCCATGCTTCCATATTATGATCAAAATACAAGTATAACATTCAAATCATGATCATAAATGAAGTATTATCACTAATTGCACATTATGATCATAAATAATATATTATCATGATAATGAAAACAAGTATCACAAGTCATGATTCATATCATTATTACCCAACATGCTCATAATAAATCAAATACTACCCAACCTCAACATAAGTCAACCATTTAGCATGATATAAAATAAGTCCACTTATGGTTGACTATCCTAGGGTTTTCTAACCCTTAAGGATTGACTTGGGAACCCAATACAAATTCTTTCCAATGGGGTTAATCAAGTACTCCTTAGGGATCCATTTCCTAGCTACTATTGTAGTTTTTGTTTGTCCCCTAGAAATTAGACAATGGAAAGCCTTCTCATTCTTTGATCACTTGTAACCTAGGCCCTTCTAGTTAAAACTTGCTCTTTGGCTCCCAATGATCATATTTAAAGTGTTAGAGCCAATGGTAAATTTTTTTAGGGCCTTAGTTAAATGATCTACTTTTTCCCTTAAGGCCTTATTCTCTTCTAAGCATGCATCATAACTACTAGAAGAAATGCAATCATCATGTGAGCATGCTTTTTCAAGTTTTTCTTCTAATTTCCTAATATCATCAAGCGTGCATTTATTTTTCTTTTTACTCCTAAATAAATCTCTAGTAAGACTTGAAATCATGGAAATAATTTCTTGAGTAGGAAGATTTCTTACCATATCTTCTTCCTCCGATTCCGATGAAGATGATGATGCTCCCCCTACATTTGAGCTCTCCTCCTCACTTGAGCTTGCTTCTTCTCTTTCGGATGAGGTGGAGTCCAAGTCATTTATCGCCATTAGTGCGAGGCTTGTGAATGTTTCTTCTTCCTCCGATGAGGATGGATCATCCCATGTGGCCTTCAAATTATGCACTTTGCCCTTTCCTTTTTCTTTTGATTTCTTTTCATCCTTCTTCTTGCTTCCTTTCTTCTTTTCTTCCTTTCTTTTAACAAGGGACACTCATCCCTCATGTGTCCCACTCCTTGGCAATTATAGCAAATAATCTTCCTCCTTGGCCTCCTATCATGAGACTTGTTAAATCTAAAACTCTTAAGAGCACGTCTCACCTTTCTTACCATGTAGGCCTCCTCATTGCTATCCATTGATGAGGAAGATGATTCATCAGATGAGGAGGGTGGAGTCTCCTTCTTCTTCTTTCCTTTGTCAGCCATTAGTGCTAATTCTCTTGATGGCTTGATTGGATCTTCTACTATTCCTTTAAGCCTAGTTTCATGCAATTCCATAGTGGAGAAAAATTCTTCTAGAGTACTTATCTCTAGATTTTTGGAGATGTAGAACGAATCCACCATAGAACTCCATTTGGATGACCGAGGGAATGCATCTATTGCCTTCATTATCATGTCCCGGTTCGAGAGCTTCTTTCCTACACTTGATAAACTGGTTATTATTTCCTTAAATCGTGAATGAAGAGATAATACCTTCTCCCTTTTATCTAACTTGATATTGTTCAATTGGGAGTGAAGAAGGTCCCATCTTGCAAGATTTTCCTTGAAAGTGCCTTCATGGAGCTCTATAAGCTTTTCTCACATTTCCTTGGCGCTAGAGCACTCCCCAATCCTATTGATTTCTTGTTGAAGGACCGCGTTGTATAGGTGATGCTTGGCCTTTGAATTTGCAAGGAGCTCCTCTCTTTGCTTCTTGGTCCATCTCGATTTTTCTACCATTCTCCCTTCTTCGTCTCTAGGTATCTCGAAACCACTATCCATGATTAGCATTATATCAAAGTCCATTTCGAATAATACCTCCATTCTCTTCTTCCACCAAGAGAAGTCCCCTTTAAACTTTGGCGGATGAATGTTGGAGTCGACCGTTTCTTGTCATGCTTGTTTTGGCGATGAGTCTGTCAACAAGCTCCTCGCTCTGATACCACTTGTTGGAGAATCGTGGCCTAGCTAGAAAGGGGTGAATAGCCCTCGATGTGTACGATGGAATTCTCTCGCATCTTAATGGTCTACAATCGAAGTTAGCGCAGCGAAAATACTAACAATAAAGACAATTAAGCAAATACAACAAGTAAAGAGAAGCAAACGCTAAGATGAAGATGCAATGTGGTTCACGACCCTTGTCGCTAGTCCACGGATGATTCGTAAGGCAAATCACTCCCTCAACAATTCACTAGTCTCTCCTTCAAGGTGGAGGTAAGCTTTCTTACACAAATCACTTCCTCTTACAATAAGATTGAAATAAACACAAGAAGAGGATTGTTAAAACATGTTGGGAACTTGGGAGAAATTTAGGAGTTAAGAATTAGACTCCCAAGAGCACCCAAGGCCTCTTCTTATAGGGAAAAGGTCATTCTTCTCGTTGGGCAGTGAGCAATCAACTGATGCAGCCATCAGTCGACTGCTGTTGTAGTCGTTGCCTCACAATGGTTTCATCCACGTTGGCATCCAACCAATGGCTCCCTAATCAGTCGACTGATTATGTCCATCAGTCGACTGATAGAGCCATCAGTCGACTGATACAAGCGATCAGTTGATCTATGCCCGCGACCACCTTCAGCAGTCGACTCCGTCCCTTGGCAATCGACTGATGGTGCAGGAGTCGACTGCTGAGCCAGAAAGCCATCAGTCGAACACCAGTCGAGCACCAGTCTAGTGTCATCGACCCAGAGCAGTCAACTGCTATCTATAGCAATCGATTAGTGTCGGGTAAAACCTCAAACAAACCATTTGCTTGAGCATTCGACTTAACCAAATGTCGGGTAAAACCTCAAACCTAAGTTTGAGCATCCGACTCTTGACTTAGCCATTCGGCTAAGTTCACCTATGAGCTACCGTTACAATCGATCAATCTCTCATCTCCCTTAGAGTCCCTCACCGGATCTCTCTTCTTCCGGCCACATCACTCGGATGCACCAAGCGCACGGCTTCGCAATACCATCCTTCGTGTCTCTCCATGAAGTCTGCTTCCTATGGCTTCACTCCAATGCTCCTCGTCCAGCGGTCCCTCAGATGCACCAAGTGCACAGCTTCTGCAATGCCATCCTTCACTAACTCAAGGACCCAAGCCATGAGATGGTGAACCCACTAATGCTTTCATCAAGTCAACTCATGTGTGATTTACTAAGTAACTTAAACACATATATCAAATCAACATAACAACCTAACTTAAATCCTTTTCCACACACATCAAAACCACATCATACATGGGTTGATTACCCTAACAATGGGGAGCCATTATACTTCGACAAATGGACCAATGCAACCAAGAGGCAAATCGAAGCCGATGCAAAAGCAACCCAAATTTTGCAAAGTGGCTTGTCTAAGGAGGAGCTCAACCTAATTGGACCATTCGTTAGTGCCAAAGACGTTTGGAACAAGTTAATCGAGCTACATGAAGGGACATTCGATGCAAAGGTATACAAAAGAGACTTACTAGTGAATAAGTTGTATAATCTAAAGATGCAGGATCACGAGACCGCTACACAACTCCATGCCCGGATCCTAGGCATCCTGAACAACCTACATGCCATCGGACAAAAGGTGGAGAATCGGGACATAATAAGGTATGCGTTAAACCCATTTCCTAGGACCACCTTGTGGGCATCTATGGTTGATGCCAACAAAGTGTCTAGAGACATAACTAAGATTAGATTAGATGAATTATTTTCGGAATTTTAATTACATGAACAATCTAATATGGTCCCGGTCGAGAAAGGTGTAGCATTGTTTGTAGGTCAAAGAAGAAAGGCGAAAGGCAAGCCACCTCTTGAAGAAGACGACTACCAATCGGAGAAAGAGATGGAGACCGAACTAGTCAACCTAGTTCGGAGGATGATCAAAAAGGAAAGGAATGCAATGCAATCAAAGAGAGCATTCCAAGCAACTTGGGAGCAAGAAGATCAAGACGATGACTTAGCATTCATGGCGAGACCGGTAGAGTCCAAGTCCGAGTCAGAAGCAAACTATGAGTCCAACTCTGACTCTGACTCCGAGGATGATTTTGAGAAAAGACTCAAAGCCGACTCAAAAGAAAATATCAAGGTAAGTCATTCTTTAATTGGTAATTTATATCATGCAATTAAGTTATTAGATAAGAAGTTAGCTAAGTCCGAGTCTAGGGTCGAATCCTTGCTTGAGGAGGTTAAACTCCTTAAGCATGAGGCCACCCTAACCTCTTCGACTAGTCAAGTTCAAGAGGGAAACTCAACTCAAGTCAAAAAACTTGAGGAAGAGAATTCTCTCTTGAAAGGGCAAGTTCAATAGCTCGAGGCTAGGTTGGAAAGGTTCCTGTTGGGATCCAAGAATCTTAACTGACTCCTTGGAACTCAAAGAGTCATGTACAACAAAGTCAGACTCGGGTTTAGGTCAATGACTACAAACAAATCGTACATGTCAATTGTGAATCATAGTCATCAAAGAGTCTAGACATGGGTACATAAAATTTTATTAAATTCACATATAAGGACTAATAAGTATTGAATTCCCCAAGTTCAAGTCCACTATGTGGATAGACCATATCGGTTTAATGGTCTAGGGGGAGCTAGTACTAAAATTGTACGACAATTTACCAAACACAACTTCTAAAGTTTCGAATTGCCCAAAACGCGCACTATAGTTTCAGAATTATCAAATCGCATGCATAATTCCCAAAATACCCCTCCCGCCAAACAGGTTGCAATTTAATACAGAGAGAGATTTGCATCCATCCGAGCTACAACTGGAAATCCCGAGCCATCCAAACATCACTTCCAGCCGCGTGGGAGCGCCAACCCCATGCTGTTGATGAGCACCACACGCAGCTTCCCTCCGCAAACCAACTGAGCAACACCATTTTTGATGAAACCCTAGTAGTTATCAACGACATCACTGCTCCCACGAATATATCAGTAGTTAATCCAGAAGTTGGCGTAGCTCACTCACCAGCCGCTTCACATAGTATTATCATGTATGTATGTGTTTTTATTCTTGAGACTGCTATGAGATTAATAAATGCATTGTAGGTGGTTGTATAGCCAAGTTTGCCACACACACATAAATATGAGGTAGGTATATCATACCAAAGTAGACCAATGCACCCATAATTGTGATGCAGGAGATTCATAACCAAGTTTTGTCGCCACCTAAACAAATTCCACCTAACTTAAAAGGTGATGCTTCCAATTAAATCCCACGATTACTGAAGTTCCCTGATTGATATTCCCAGCACTAGGAGATTCAATCTGTCTGAGAGAGTAGGTGGTGCTGGCAATGAAATTCCCAGCACCACCGTCTCCCTAAAATTTAAAATCCCAGCACCATGGGAGAGTAGGTGGTGCTGGCAATGAAATTCCCCTAGCTCGCTGGTCTGGATAAAAAGTGATGCTGGGAATTTAAATTCCAGCAACATCGTGGTGCTGGGCTTCAAATTCTCAGCACCATTAAGGTTCAACAAAATCGGGATAAAATCTGGTGCTGAGAATTTAAATCTCATCACCACCGTGGTGCTGAGATTAAAACTCCCAACACCATCGACGTTCAACAATTCCGGATAAAAGGTGGTGATGGCAATTGAAATATCGTCACCAGTGAGGTCCTGCGATTAAAACTCCCAGTACCATAGGGAATGAACTTGTCGAGATAAATGGTGGTGCTGGTAATGTATATCCCAGCACCACCATGGTAATGAGATTCAAACTCCCAGCAACACCTTGGTGCTGGGAATCTAATTCACTAGACCAGGGAGATATAAGTTGTCAACATTAAGGGTGGTGCTGGGATTTGAAACCTCAGCAACACTGTGGTCCTGCGATTAAGACTCCCAGCACTATTGGCATTGGACTCGTCGAGATAAATGGTGGTGTTGTGAATTTATATCCCAGCACCACCGTAGTAATGGGATTAAAACTCTCGGCAACACCATGGTGCTGGGAATGTAATTTCCAGCACCATGTACATATAAGTTGCCGAAATTGTTGGTGGTGCTGGGAACTAAAACCCCAGCAACACAGTGGTTCTGCGTTTAAAAATCCCAGCACCAGGGAGATGGAACTGGTCGAGATAAATGGTGGTGTTGGGAATTTATATCCCAGCACCACCGTGGGCCTGGGATATAAATTTCCAGCACCATGGAGAGGGAACCTGACCGAGAAAAATAGTGGTGCTATCAATTTATATTGGAGATAAATAAAGTCCTCTAGGCGGGTCGAGTGCAAGCGTGGACTATACTATCATTCTCCACATTTCCTTAGCCTCCCAAACAATATTTATGAAAATTAATGCTCTGTGCCAACATTCGCATTTAGTGTGCTAATTATATGTCGCTGCTAATTGGCACGCACTCCATAATCGTGTAGGAGTGTGGGAACTAAGTATCCCTCTGCACATAAACCCTGTAAATGTCTTCCTCTTCCATTCCATATAAACTGTTCATAATTTCAACTTTGAAAGGTCCATCAATGGGTTTCGGTAAAAACCCATTGATGGCCCTATCAACATCAAATGTTCTAATTAGTTAAGTGCATAATTGGGAAACCTAACCATAAACTCTCATCCTCCACTTGTCTTCAGACTTCTAAAGCCTAGTTAAAAAAATTCAGCCTACTTGCCTAGCACACTACATATAACAGTGTTGATTTTAAAAACATTTGCTGGGACGACCCCCTTCCTGATGAAGTGTTAACATTTTTGGAAACAATTGAATCAAATTTGAAGGATAGAGAGTTAGATGATCAAGGTTTCATAAATCTGTGCCCAAGTAATATTCCATCTTCATCTCAGTTTACTGATGTGGGGAATAGAATTACCAGTGATCAACACCTTGATATAAGTAGAGAAGCTTCTTCCATACTCGAAGAAGAGTTTGTCACTGCTACCACAGTAGATCATGAATATTTTGAACAAACTTGGAGTGAAGAGGAGGTAAGTGATATACATGCGATAGAAGAGTTAGAATATACAAATCCTTCGAAAGAATTCTTAGCTGATGATATCCAACATGAAGAAGGTGAGTTAAACCCAGATCAGTACAGTGACTTAGATGAAGTGTTCCCAATTGCTGATGATCCCTATGTTTTAAATTCACAAATAAGACTATTGGCAGATGTCGGTTCATTAGATCCAATTGAATTTTTCACTAGACAAGTTTTTTCCTCTCGACAAGAGTTTAAAGATGCACTAGTAAGGCATGCGATGCTAAAAAACTTCAGATACAAGCCAGTTGACACCAGACTTAATAGAATTAAAGTTATTTGCTTTAGTCAGCCTTGTTCATGGAGTCTAGTTGCAAGTGGAGACGTGGAGTTCGTCACAAAATATGTAAAGCGACATGAATGTAGCGGTGTTAGGAAACAATGAGATCACCATGCTTGACATCCACATTTGTAGCAAACCGATTGTCAGAGTTAGCTACTTTTGATGATTATAAACCAAGTTCAATTCGAAGAGAAATGCAAGCTAGGTTTGGTGTTAACATTTCATACAAGAAAGCATACACAGCCAGACAGAAAGCATTAAAAAGAGTGGTAGGTGATTTTGATCAGGCCTATATTGATCTTCCAATGTACTTGCGTGAGTTAAGAGTTAGAGATCCTGATACATATGTTGCAGTACTAAGAAATAGTGAAAATCAATTCCAGCGATATTTTTGGGCATTTGGTTCTTGTGGAAGAGTATTCAGGTCTTATTTACGAAAACTAATTGGAATTGATGCTACACATATCACTGGCAAGTATCCTGGTGTTTTGCTAATCTCTGCTGATGGCGAATGCAAAATTATGCCAGTTGCATTTGGAATTGCCGAAGTTGAATGTGGATCTGCTTGGGAGTGGTTTTTGGATTATGTAAAGACATTCCTTCTTTGTCTGCGAGTCGTTGAGCATTGTATCGGATAGACATCGGGGGATTATATCAACAGTTAACAAAGTGTATCCATCTAGCCATCATGCTTTTTGTTCCTATCACTTGTCTTGTAACATGGTAACAGATACCCGGGATAAATCCTCATTAGGTTTATTTTGGGCAGCAGCAAGAGCCAATACAAGAGTTGAGTTTGATCGATTAATGCAGAACATGCATGACAAACACAAGGATGCATATGCGTGGCTACAAAAGATCGATCCAAAAAGATGGGCCAATGCACACTTTCCTGGGAGGAGGTACACAATGTTAACCACTAATTGTTCTAAGAGTTTAAATGCATTATTCAAGGAAACACGTGAACTCCCCATCACCAGTTAAATTGACAACACTAGAAGAAAGATTGCTCAATGGTTCTATAACCGTGGGGAAGAATCTTCAAAAAGGTCAGGTTTTCTAACACCTTATGCCATTAAAGAGATTGATGAAAGGAGAGAAAGAACTCGATTATATTCGGTATTCCCATACTCACAAACGGAAATGGAAGTACAGACAATAGCTTCTTCGTATATTGTTGATTTGGATAGGTGAAGTTGCATCTGTGATGAGTTTCAAATTTCAGGAATTTCTTGCTCGCATGCTATTGCAGTCATCATATATCGAAACATAGATCCATACCGTTATTGCGAGCATTATTTTCTAAGGGAAACCTGGGAGGCCACTTACATGGATCGTATTTACCCATGTCGAAGTAAGAAATTTTGGCCTAATGGTGACAAAATTTTCGGAGTTCTACCTCCTCATAGCCTTGTGCAGCCCGGGCGAAGAAAAAAGGCACGCATAGAGTCCAAACATACTGGCAGGGTGAAAAATAAATGCAGCAGATGCAAACAGCTTGGGCATAATAGGAAGTCTTATAGAATGCCACCGCCTACTAATTCCTAAGTGTAAATAGTGGTTGTGTAAATATTTGTAAAGGAAACAATGTTAATGTTAAGCTATTTTATAGAATTGTAATGTAAATATTTGTTACGCTATTTTGCAAAATTGTAATCTAAATCTGTCCGACCGCACCCGATCCGTTATTATAAAAGTCCCCGGTGCCAGTTCAAACATCTCAACACCATATTTCATTTCTCTCTCGCTCCTTGCGTTCTGTCTATGTGGAATTGCGCTTCCATTCCCCGGTGCCCGTTCAAACTCCCCGATTCCAGTTTAAATTCCTCGGTGCCAGTTAAAAGCCCCTGGTGCCAGTTCAAACTCCCCTGTGCGAGTTCAAACATCTCAACACCATCTCAATGCTATTTTCGACCTAAGTAAGTTTTGTAGATTTCTTAAATTCTGTGTCGCTATCGCTTCTTCCGATCTATCTAGGGTTTTGCCTTTTTTCGTGCACGATGTTGTTTAAACTTGGGCCTGATAGGGTTTAGGGTTTTAGGGTTTACCATTTGAGCAGAGGTAACATTTGTTTGTATCATCACACATGTTTCAATCCATTTCATCTATTAGTTTAAAATCGCTGTATTACAATGCATTTGGTTCGTAACCTAAGGAATTTTTTTCAGTTAATGATGGCTTCAACTGGTGAATCATCAAGCGATACTTCTGTAAGAACCCGTGTGTTGATGCGAGGAAGAACCAAGAGAATGAACGGGAAAAGCAATGTTTCACAGTTTAAAAAATTTATTGCAAGTGTGCCAGTGTGTGGAAGAAAGCGGCTTATTAGATCCCCCTTTGCGTGGGTTTTGGACATTCCGGATATTACCCATGTCGGACCCCTCGTTGAATATGTTTGATAATTGGAATGCGAGAAATGTTTTATATTCCACGATAATTGCATTTCAAATAGGCGGATGTCTCCCTCATCCTTGGTCTACCAGATGATGGACTTGAAGTTCCTATGAATAATGAAGCTCCCTCTGGACAACTATATTTGCAATATTTTGTGGAAGTTGATTGCTCTAACAAGCATCTGGAGGATTTATTGAAGACTTCCAGATCTCCAGATAATTTAGGATTTGCAAAAGTTTATTGTCAGTTGTTTATTTTATATTTTTTCTCTTGTGTTTTTACTACCACCAGTGATAAGCCTAGAATACCTATCGATCACTTATAGATTGTGTAGAGGATTTTGATAACTTAGGAAGGTACAATTGGTGCGAAGCACTTTATCGTACATGGCTCCTCGAATGGAGTCAATTGGTATGGGAGTCACATTGCGACCAAAGCGAGCGTCGTAGGTGGATCTACGAGACCAATGTAAGGGTTTCACACACTTATTGGTTGTGAGTGAATATATTTTATGTGTTCCATAGTATGAATCAATCGTCTATTAACAACTAATCTTGTCATTCCGGTATGGATGTGTGAGCATTTGTGTATCCTACCTCCACCGTCCCTCATGCTTTGCCAAGAATCTTTGAGATGGAGGTGGAGTTCACAAATGTAAGTCGTTAAGAAGATGGTAGATGGTCTCTACCGACAAAATCATTGTCGATCTAATTCCGGCCGCTGATCGGATGCAGTACACACACTTCCCCACCTAGATTTTGCATCAACTCCTCAACCCGAAACTCGGGTCGCAAGGAGAATGGCATGTCCAGTATGCCAGGAGAATGCAGAAATTGTTTCTACTCTAAGCACTAAGCTAGTTGAAGCAAGGTGTAACTTTGAAAGCACCTCCCTACTTAAGGAAGTGACCATCGAACAATAAGAAAAGAAAATACAGAAGCTTCTTCAAGAGTTAGAGGAGGTCAGGAACAGGAAGGACAACGAGATAAGTGAAAGGGATGATATAATTTCTGAAAAAGAAGCATTAATCGCTGAAAAGGACAGTTTAATACTGGAGCTTCAACTGAATTTACAATCCCGGGATGTGGAGGGGTTACAATCACAGCCTATACAAGCTGTACAAACCCAACAACCTTCTTCTGCATACACTAGGCGGAAGGTTTGTGTGCGGAAGAGGGCTCTTGACAGTGTATCACCCCCTAACCTTAGAAGCCTCCCTCCTGCATGGTTTTCAAACATCCATAAAAGAAGGAGAGTTGAAACTCAAATTGTCCCCAACAAGGCTATTGAGTATCCCTCAGTAGACCCTAATATCTCTCCTGCAGAGCCAAATATTGAGCAGGAGTTAGGCCAGGATAAAAAAGGGAAATCAATTGTCGAGGAGGGTGAACCCGAAATATCAGATACTGGCACACAAGTCTCCACGGACAAACAACCAACACTCGACGAAGTCAAGCAGAGGATATTGGAGGTGAGCATAAGTTATCTTGTCCAGTCCTATTTTTCAGACAAAATATTTCTTGCAGTTTTATTTTGTATCTGACAAGCTTATAAAGAATTCACGGTAAGATGGATCCAAGCGAGTCGAATTGAAACTAAAAAAATAAGTAAGACGCAGTCTTATATTCTTTGTATATACCTTTCATCTTATGTTTTGAGAGTTGCTAATAACCCTTTCCTTGTGTAGTGTGACAGTATCAGGACCAGTGTGGAAGACCGATGCTATTAACTTATACATGGACTCTTTCCTTACAATATTTGATTGGAATGTTTTGACACATGGGGATTGCATAAGCGCATATTTTTTCAGTCTTAGCTGATCAGTGCAAGGTGACTGATAAGGCGTACTATAACTCAATATTATGTGGGGCTGGATTCCCGGTAAGTTTTTGGCCCTTTTGCATGGAATTGTAAACTTTACGGCTTCGGTGTTTTGATAGATTTTTTTATACACAGGATATGTTTAATATTATGTATGCCCAAGCATTCGAGCAAACTTTTAAAACCCCAGGCAATCCAATCAGTTACATATTTTGTCTAATAATCCGTGACGACCACTGCCACCTACTAGTGGCCGACTTGGAAAATTCAGAGTTTATCCACTACAACTCCTTGTCTATTAGGAAGGCTTACACTACTCAATTTGAAGAAACAGTAAGCATTATATTAGAATTCAGTTAAATAAACCGTTTGTGTATGGAGGATTCATAGCATTTATTTGGGTCCCAGGTTGAATTCTTTAAAAAGATCCACCCTTCGTATTATGATAACTGGCATCCTGGCCTGGCTGATAAATTTTCTAATGCAAACTTTTCTGTGCGTCGAGTCCAGGGTCCCACACAAAGCTCTTCGTAAGACATTTATTAATCTTTGTAAATACCATCTTTTATAAGCTAGTAATGGACTAATAATTTATAATTTTTTACAGCTATTATTGCGCATTTTTTATAATACGATACATTGAGAGCCTACTATTTGGGTACCCTAAAAGATTCAGACAGCAAGATATGAGGAGCTTCAGATTCGTGGTGGGGAATAGAATAATGCGCAGCTCACAATTTTGTTTGCAATTATGACTGTTCTGTATTGTGGGATATGTTGTAAGACTATAGAGAGTTTTAGATTTGTAACTACACCAAGGTGACTACCTGTAAAAGTCATTAGTCAGCTGCAAAAGTGTTTGCAATATGTGTAGTATCTTTACAATTATGGAATATATATACTTTTTTAAATATGTCAACCACTTCGACTTTATGATTTTGTGATGGGATTTGTACGTGGTGATGGGAATTAAATTTCCAGGACCACCGTGTTCCTAGGATTAAGATTCCCAGCACCACCATATTTCTCGGCCAGTTCGCAAATGGACGTGGTACTGGGAATTAAATTTCTAGGACCACTTTATTCCTAGAATTTTAAATCCCAGCACCACATTTTTTCAAGGCATGTTCGAATCGCTATGCGTGGTGGGAATTCACTCAAAGACCACCGGTTCCCGGATTAAGATTCCAGACCACCTTATTTCTCGGCCGATTCGCCAAATGGGCGTGGTGGAATTATATTTCAGACCACGTATTCTGGATTTAATTCCCAGACTACATTTTTCTCGGCCGCTTTGATATCAGACATGGTGCCGGAATTCACTTACGGACAGAGGTTCCTGGGATTAAGATTCCCAGCACCACCTTATTTCTCGGCCAGTTCGCAAATGGACGTGGTGCTGGGAATTATATTTCCAGGACCACTGTGTTCCTGGGATTTAATTCCCAGCACCACATTTTTTCTTGGCTGAATCAGACGTGGTGGAATTCACTTACCAACACTCGTTCTTGGGATTAAGATTCTCAAAGACCACCTTATGTCTCATGTCTCACCGATAAATGGCGTGGTGCTCGGAATTAAATTTCCAGGACCACTATGTTCCTGGGATTTAATTCCCAACACCACATTTTTTCTCGGGCAGTTCGAAACTATACGTGGTGCTGGGAATTCACTTACCAGCACCACTGTGTTTTTGGGATTAAGATTCCCAGTATCACCTTATGTCTCGGCCAGTTCACAAATGGACGTGGTGATGGGAATTAAATTTCCAGGACCACTATGTTCCTGGGATTTAAATTCCCAGCACCACATTTTAAGAAATCAGGCCCCGTGCCAAGTGGCACGCGGCCGAAACTAGGAGGTAGGAGGATCAG
The DNA here is from genome assembly GCA_025175895.1 of Wurfbainia villosa. Classification (NCBI taxonomy): domain Eukaryota; kingdom Viridiplantae; phylum Streptophyta; class Magnoliopsida; order Zingiberales; family Zingiberaceae; genus Wurfbainia; species Wurfbainia villosa. The sequence goes on along the minus strand of CM046001.1, from coordinate 37,589,653 downwards.
AAGGAAGTTTCCTGGACGCAACAACATGTGAAGCCGTTAGGTCTTTCAGTCGATGTAAAGAATTCGGAATTTGGACTCCTGTAGGTCCATCAATGGGTTTCGGTCAAAATCCATTGATGGCCCTAGTCACCTCAACTTCGGTCCAAACCAACTCCAGTGGCTTTGGGACTTGCCCCTCTGTGTATCGTGTCCAAAATTTTTGATTTTCAAGGCAGAATTAGGTTTACACAGCCAATTTTCAGAAATCAGGCCCGGTGCCAAGTGGCACGCGGCCGAAACTAGGAGGTTGGAGGATCAAAAGGAAGTTTCCTGGACACAACAACATATGAAGTCGTTAGGTCATTTAGTCGATGTAAAGAATTCAGAATTTGGACTCCTATAGGTCCATCAATGGGTTTCGGTCGAAACCCATTGATGGCCCTAGTCACCTAAACTTTGGTCCAAACCAACTCCAGTGGCTTTGGGACTTGCCCCTCTGTGTATCGTGTCCAAAATTTCTGATTTTTAAGGCAGGATTAGGTTTACACAGCCAGTTTTCAGAAATCAAGCCTCGTGCCAAGTGTCACGCGGCCGAAACTGGGAGGTAGGAGGATCATAAGGATGTTTCCTGGACGCAACAACATGTGAAGCCGTTAGGTCTTTCAGTCGATGTAATGATTTTGGAATTTGGACTCCTGTAGGTCTATCAATGGGTTTCAGCCAAAACCCATTGATGGCCCTACACAGGACCACTGTGTTCCTGGGATTATAATTGCCAGCACTACCTTATTTTCGGGCTTTTTGAAAGTGTACGTGGTACTAGGAATTTAAATCTCAGGACCACTGTGTGTTCCCCGGCCAAATCTAAATTGTACGTGGTCCTGGAATTGAAATCCCAGGACCACCTTATTCCTCAGCCATTTCGAAATTGTACGTGGTCATGGGAAATAAATTCCCAGGACTACTATGTTTCTGGGATTATAATTACCAGCACCACCGTATTCCTCGGGTGGAATTAAAACTTAAGACCATTGTGTTCCCCGGGATTTTAATTCCCAAAGACTAATTTTATTTCGCCTGCTGAATTGTACGTGGTGCCGGGACTTTAATAGTTAAATTCACCACTATATTCCTCAGACGATTCCTCAGTACATGGTCCTGGGAATTAAAATCTCAGGACCATTGAGTTCCTGAGATTTTAATTCCCAGCACCACCTTATTTCTCGCCCTGTTTGAATTGTACATGGTGTTGGGACTTTAATTCCCACCACCACTATGTTCTTGGGAGTTAAATTCCCAGCACCACTGTATTTCTCGGTAAGTTCGAAATTTTACGTGGTGATGGGAATTAAAATCCCAGAACCACTGTGTTCCTAGGAGTTTAATTCCTATGACCATTTTTTTGGATCTGAACCAGTTTGAATTTAAATGTGTTGCTAGAAAATTAAATCCCAGGACCATTGTGTTCCTGGGATTTCATTGTCAGCACCATCAAAGTATTCAACAATATATTTTATAATATTTATTAAAGCTCAAACACAAACAATAAACAAATTTACAGTCATTGTTGATCTATGAAAAGCAGTACCATTTACAAATTAGCAAAATTCATTAATTATAACAATGCATTGTCATACTGCCACCTGAACTTTTCTAAAATTACATCAGGAAGAACTCATCCCTTAAAATTGAGACTGAGACATCTATTCTGAATTTGGTCATGTCTGCTTGTTTGAAGTCCATCTTCTCACCATAAAGCAGACATCTCATGTATTGCATCACAAAGAAGGCACAATCATTGCTGTAAACATCCAAAGAAAAATTTTATATTTCAATTCAAAAGTATAATTTTCACGTTCAGTATTTTCACCTTGCTATTTGTTGGGGACAATCAGTTGTAACAGAAACCCAGCTGTCGATGGGGTAATAAGCTTGTAAACATGGATGAATTGCTGCAAGCTCTTTAGGTGAATATCCTTTAAATTGGGATACCTATTATTACACGATGACTAAGTTAAGATAACTATTCATTTTCAGATAACTAAGTTAAATTGATGGAATATCCATATTTAAAAAATTAAACTACTCACCACTGCTTCAAAATCAGCTTTTGATCTTCCACCATATGAAATGGAGTTGTAATGATTGAAAGTCATTGCTTTTGTGTCCATACACAACAGTTGAAAGTGAGTTTGGTCAGTATTTAGAGGTATAAAAATATATCTAACCTCTCCATCATTCATGTCCGTGTTTATGATTTGTGTTGTGGCAGTCTTCCACGACATTCTTAATGTCGATCAGAATTGTGTGTAGAGGAAAATATTTAAAAGCTTAGTATAACATTTTAAATCGTGAAAATACAAGATAATTTAACTTCCTTACAATGAACACGGATGAGCAATACACAGACTTGTTATATGACCTACATGAAGAGGAGGCCCCCCTAAAAAGAATTGAGCAAAATGTATCGATAACCTCCCCAACTGTGAAAACAGATCCATTAACTCCAGAGTATAAAGAATTCAGAGTTAATGAAAAAGGAGCTTCCTCCCAAACATAACCTGTAATAGGCCTACAAAAAAATTTAATGGTAATTAAATATTTGCACTTTATAATATTGTAATAAAAATTTTGAATGTAATGGTGGATGTAACTACCATACTTTATTTTTTCTAAACTTTGTAGCAAGTAGGTCACATCAACATCTTGTTTTTTGTTCATTATCGTCTTACATTTTTTCTTGACATACTATAATACAAAAATTATATTAGTTATTTAAATAAAATAACACAAACTAATTTTGGGAAGTATTCTGACTAACCGCAATGGCTTCCATTCTCATTTGGTTGAGTTTATCAATTATTGCTTCATCCCTCTCAAGATCTTTTTCATCTTCTTCCACAATACAGATAGTATCCCTCGCTTGCAATTCATCCATACCAATTTTTTGTTTGCCTTTCTTCGCAAATACTTCTGCTTCATTTACAGCTTTATCAGGTTGCCCTTCTAATAACTCAACATCAGAAATTTCTGTCTTTTTTCTTTTGCTTTGAGGTACCAATTTTGCCCACAGTGGACTATCAACGAGAGTATCCCTGTAATCATAGCGGGTTCTATCTCGCCGTCTTGTTCTGCTGGCAATTGGTTCCGGTTGAGGTTGAGGGTCAACTTCGGGCTTATTTGATTCAGCCTCCATACCTTCTCTTCCTATAATTTCCATTAGTTCTTTTACCCTTTCGGTTAGTGCCATGTTTTCCATTCTTAACTCTTTGAGTTGTCTCTGATAAACTAAACACTCATGGCATTCACTAGTAGGGTATTTTTCTTGTATAGTTTGTGATGATGATGTCTCTATTGGATGAGGAGTATTTTCAATATAATAGTCAACCTTATCAAGCAATATATTTTCACTACGTGTACACACTAGATCAACAATGACCTATCAGAAAATCAACAATTATTTAGATAATGAAAATGAAAAAATGTTAAGTTGTGGTATTCTATTTACCTGTTCAGGTGAGACTTGCTCCAATAAATTCCTCACCTTGCTAATATGTGAAGGAGTTGCCCTCCACTTATTTATTCGTGGCCCTTCAGTATTGTATAGTCTCTAGATTGGGACATGTTCCAGAAACCAAGCCTGCTCATATCCAAAGTGTTACATACTTATGTAAATATAAAAGAAAAAATAATTTAGTAAGAAAGAACTTACAGCCAAAAGGCCGGCAAATCCCTTTAGGTAAGGAATTCGGCACTTCTGCGCAACTGTATTAGTAGATGAACATAGATCTCCAATAGTAGGCAATTGTGGAGCCATAAATTGATGGATGACTTCAACCCAATTGAAACTACCTATGTTGTCAAAATCATCTATAATATCTTCAAGACCTATGGGGACCTTATATGTAGTAGTACAGAATAACACACAAGCAAATATATACAAAACATACAACTTACAAAATACCAAAACATCTTCATCTACTTCTACTATAGTAGAAAAGGTTTTAAGCAAAAAATCTAACCTCGATCTAGTTGGTTCTTTTTTGGAGAATTGAGAATTGAATAGAGCACCTGATGCATTACTTGAATTCATAGGAACATAAGCCCCTCTATCTGCAATACCGAGCAAAAGGGACACATCTCTTCTGGTGAAAGTAACTGGCACGGTTGAAAACTTAAAGCTTTGACTTGTCGAATCCCAACTTTGAAATATATTGACCAATATGCCACGGATTTATGGAATGTCTTGTATATTCAAAAAAACAGCAAATGAGGTTTGTTTAATGATCTCTCTATGCCTTTCATGTAAACAAACACACGGACGTTGCTTTCCATTGCCACTTGGACCTCTAAAAAATTCAATAAAGTGGCCTAAAATGGTGGTCCATTTGAGTTTCTTCGCACACTCATTATTTCCCTAACAATTTGAAAATACAAAATTTAAAAAACCTGATTTATTCCTTCATTCATTTTGTAACTATAAAAAACAAATTAGAGATTCCGTAATGCTTTGCAATAATCCTGTTAAAAAAACTTTAGGGCTCTATTTATCTAATTCAGATACAGATGAAAAAGATCGTCCATTTGTATTTGAATATTTGAAACCATTCCAAAACCATAACCGAAAAATCATTTTAAACATATGCCATACTTCATATTCGACTAAAGCAAGGAATGCGACACTTACCTTGGCCAGTGAAGGAGAGGTTGAACCAGATGCTTGACTCATTCTGCAATAATGAATGGTAGACAAAAACCTTATGAGATGTACACCTTTCAACGGAAACCCTACAACTGGGTAAGAAATGGGTAAAACTCTAGTTAAATGAGAGGATGACACCATATTACCTTGAAGCGTCTCGTCGAAATCTAAAAACTCAGAAGCTAACGGAATGACGCCGCAGGAGGAAAACTGGAGTCTAAGAATTTCCAATTTTTTGTTCGCTCGAAGATTTTCGGGAAGCTGAAGACACGAAAACGCTAATTTGGTGACTCGTTTGGACGGGACGTTTGGATGGCTCGGGATTTGGAAATGTGCCTCGAATGCATGCAGAATCTCTGCATTAAAAATGTTGTTTGGCAGGAGGGGTATTTTGGGAATTATGCGCACGATTTGGTAATTCTGAAACTATAGTGCGCGTTTTGGGATATTCGAAACTTTAGAAGTTGTGTTTGGTAAATTGCCGAAAATTGTATATCCAATTTCTTAGTATAACATTGTATGCTTAGAGGGAGCTAGTACTAAAATTGTATAACTTAGACTAATAAGTATTGGATTCCCCAGGATCAAGTCCACTATGTGGATAGACCATATCATTTCAATGGTCTAGGGGGAGCTAGTACTAAAATTGTATAACTTAGACTTTCACCGCCAAGACTACACACTTGGACTTACGTGGCCAAGACTTCACCCTTGGACTTTCCTTGCCAACCCATGTTAGAATTTCCAAATGCCAAGACTCATACTTGGACTTTCCAATTGTCAAGTACCCAAGACTTGGACTTTACCATTGCCAAGATCAATGCTTGGACTTTCCATGCCAAGTGTCCCACTTGGACTTCCCATGCCAAGTACTCAAGATTTGGACTTCCCATGACAATCACATTATCATATGTTTTGTCAAACATCAAAATACCGCTTGAGTCAAACTCGAGTCTGGTCAATCGTGACATGGGTCAATTGCACCAGCAATCTCCCCCTTTTTGATGTTTGAAAAAAAAAACACCTTTGAGTTAGGCCACCTAACTCAAATCTCCTAATTCTCCCAATTGGGCAGTTCTCAAATTCTCCCATCAATTCTCTCCCTTTTTTACATACATCAAAAAGGATCTCCCCAAGGGTATCAATGTCTCATATTCCAATTAGATCTTACAATCTCCCCTTGGTCCAAAAACATCTAGGATGCCTTCACTCTTCCTAGTGATAAGTCTCATATCACTAAAGAGAGACAATCCTTCAATTTCTCCCAATTCTCTAAATTCTCCCCCTTATGAGGAAGAACACATCCATCATCCCATGATGGATAACCTCCTCCTAAAGGCTTGCTCACCCTTGAGCATTGCACCAACAATGTCCTAAGAGAGTCCCTAAGCCTATAGGAACACTAAACTATCAAAATTAAGGTCGAAAGTTTAAATTTAAACTTTCACATAGCTTAAAATTGATACACACCCTAAACAACTCTCCTAATCCATATTCAATGGATTTTCACCCTTTATAATTCTTTACAAAGCATATCCTAGGATTAGGAGCAGTTAGGATAGCCTAACATAGCTGAAACATGGGGTAAAGATCCTTGTTTACCCAAAATCAGCATTGACAGTCGACTCTGTTAGCTACCAGTCGACTGCACTTGATGCCAGTTGACTGTTGGTGTAATCAGCCCAGGTCACGATTGACCAGACTCGAGTTTGACTCGAGTAGTATTTTGATGTTTGACATTGATGTCTGACAAAGTGTTGGGAAGATTGTTGGTGCAATCGACTCAGGTCATATTTGATGTTTGACGATGGTTTGACCATTGTCATGGGAGAAGTCCAAGTCTTGTGTACTTGGCATGGAAAGTCCAAGCATGTGTCTTGGCATGGAAAGTTCAACATGGGTTGGCAAGGAAAGTCCAAGCATGGGTCTTGCCAAGGGAAAGTCCAAGCATGGGTCTTGGCATGGAAAGTCCAACATGGGTTGACAAGGGAAAGTCCAAGCTTGAGTCTTGACAATTGGAAAGTCCAAAGGGAATATTGGCGGCGTAAAGTCCAAGGGTGGAGTCTTGGCAGCATAAGTCCAATGGTTGGCGGCGTAAAGTCCAAGCGGAGTCTTGGCAGTGTTTGTCCAATATGCCTTGGCGGTGTAGACCACATTAGCATGACAATAGTTGATGGAAGCACCTGAAGGCTAGCGTATGGATGAACAAGTCATGGATGACTTGGAGGGATCCAATAGACATGAGGTTGACGAAGGTGGCTAGAAGGATTAGGTCTAGGATAAGGGTGGTCTAGCAAGTATGGGGGCACCATACTTGGAGTAAAACCTCATGTTTGAGGTGTATCAGTCGATTGCGACTATGATCAGTCGACTGATGTGAGTCGATCAAAGTTAGACTACTAGGAAATGGCCTAGCAGTCGACTACCATCATTGGATAATCGACTGCTGGCATGAGCAATTGACTGATATGGAGATCAATCGGTTGTTGGTCAGGAATTCGGGCACAGAAGGTTCCCGAGTCGATTGTTAGGATTTGACAATCGAGTGATGACGCGATCAGTCAACTGATGGGTACAATCAGTCGACTGATGGTCTATCCGTTGGAACTTATCCAACGTGGCTCATGCCGTTGTCTCACAACGACTACAGGAGCAATCGACTGATGGTCCCGATCAGTCGACTGCTAGGTTAAAGTCAGCCTGAATGCAGGTTATAAAAGGAGTTCGTGGGAAGGATTTTTGGCAAGGATTCTTGAGGAGTTTTGGGGCGATTTGCTACTGCAATTCGGGGTCTCCAAGTGCAACTCAAGCAATCACAAAGCAAGCATCCAATTTCACAATTATAAAGTGTTTCTTTACTTGTATTTGTGTAGTTTACTTGTATTCGCTTGTACTTGTCTTTATTATTGTTGTAATCATTGTAAGAGGTTTCTCCGCCTCCGACATTTTGTCGAGAAGGAGTTTATTTGATTAGTGGTGTTGTATGCATCGCTAGAGCTCGTTTGAGCTCAATCCGTGGAGTAGGAAGCATTCGGTTTCGAACCACGTTATATCGTGTATCTTCTGCATTGTATTTGTGTTCCTTATGTATTTCTATTATTTCCACTATGCTAACAAACATCGTAGAAAATCAAGCACGCGAGATCAATCAAATTCCGTGAACCGCCGAACAAAGGTCCTACAATTGGTATCATAGCGAGGCCGCTCTTCAAGGATTAACAACCAAGAGAGCACCGCTAGAGGAAGAAGATGGAGTTTGAAGAACAATTAGGATGGGATATCAACACTCAGATCCCGTACACCTTCTATGAACAAGAAGGGTTTAGGCAATGGAGGGCATGGATTGAAGACTTTATTATGATGAGGGAATTCAAAGAATGGTCCGCATTGATGGAAGGATTCAAGTATCCGAGAGGGCCAAAGGGAGGTTTCCTCAAACTGAAAAAGTTGACCGAGCAACAAATCCAAGAATTTGAGATAAACAAGAAGGTAATAAAATTCTTGGTTGATTTTATTCCTAATGATATTTTGTCTAGCTTAAGTGAATACAAGGATTCCAAGGAGCTTCGGAGCAATTTGGCAAAGTATCATGAAAGTTCATCACCGGTCTAAGAAGAAGAGGAGGAGTGCTCATCCTCTCAAACTCAAGAAGAAGCAAGCACATCTTCATCACAAAGAACTTGAGGATTCGGATGGTGATAGAGAGTCGACATCCGAATCGATAGAGGAAGTGGAATTGGAAGAAGTATCCTCCTCTAGGATTGAGGGGAGGATATTAGATCATCCTCAATATCAGAGCAAGAAGAACATGAACCATCTACCTTCGGTCAAGAAGAAGTCCAAACCACCACCATTGACCTAGGTAACTCAAGCATTTCGATTAATAATAAAAATCATATAATATTCTTTAAGTGTAGGGAATCCGAGCACTACAAGAGAAAGTGCTCAAAGAAGGTCAAGAAAAGTCCTCCGACACCAAAAGTCAACAAAAAGACCAATCAAGCTAGAGTCCCCACCAAGAAGAGCAAGGAGAACGTGGTGTGCTTCAAGTGCCATCAAAAGGGGCACTATAGGAGTCAATGACCAAAGGGAGGGAAGAAGACTCATGAAGGAAGAGCTACACATGTAGGGGAAGCTAAGGCAAACCCTAAGGTAACTTCTAATTTTGCTCCATCGTTAATTAATAGGCAAAAGCATGTTAGGAGTAATCTTTCTATTTATCACAAAGAGCATGCTAGAAATAGGTTTTATTGTTTAGGGGCTAAGAATGTCAACATTAGAACTAAGGAGAAATTTGGGACTAATGTCCCTAGAAAAATCCTTCCTAGCGAAACCATTAGGAAGATAGAGGACCAAGGCATCATCCCTAAATGGACTAGACATATGCCTAGAAATAAGAATATCTCAAGAGTTAATGAAAAATGAAAATTTGAGATATTAGAAAAGGAAAATCAAGTTTTGAGGTCAAAACATGAGAAAATGGAAAAGACCCTTAGGAATATACAAGATCAAATTCTAGAGTCAAATGATCAAAAAATCTAGGTCAAGGAGTCAAAACCTAGGGTTTAGAAAGCAAGGTCCAACCAAGGGCAAGAAAGGTTTGAATCACAAACCTAAGCCCAAGGAGGCCTATCATAGTATTCCATTCGATTATGGAACACAACCTAGGTCTAGGAAGACCAAGGTTACTAGGGAAGTCATCCCTAAGGGTAATCAAGGAGTGTGCCTAGTGGCTAGGGTTTCGAAGAAACCTAGGAAAGCCACTAAGAAGGTTACAAGGGGAGCTACCCCTAGAGTTAACCTAGGCAAGACCCAAATGACCAAGGCTTCTAAGCCTAGGAGGGTCATTAGGAGGGTATCTAGGGAAGTTTGTTAGTGAAAGCCCTAGAGTCAATCATGTGATGATTGTTGTATGGACTTTATTGTATCATATTCCTATTTATAAAGGCATGATTATTATATTTACTTGTATTGATGCCAAATAACTAAGTATAATAATGTCCTTGAGTAGAAGGTTCTTATCTATATCAATCGATTTGTTGAATCGATAATGAGATGATATAGAGAACACTACTCTTAATCATTCCTAGTCAAGTATTAACATTCAGGGACAATGTTAATGCGTAGAGACTAGCATGTAGGTCAACTCGATGACTTGATCTCACAAGTCAAGGATATGAGATATCAAGTTGACACATGGGTATGCATTGGAGAATGTATACTGAATGACCCGCCATGAGAAAGTATCATAGATCGTTATATGAGTGTCATATACTTTCTCATGTGACTATTAGTATGACTATTAGTCCTAAAACCTGAAGTCACCATGGTTCCCTACATAAGGAGTTGCATACTTTGGCTTCGTCAAACGTCACCCGTAAATGGGTGGACTATAAAGGCGATTACTGGGTATGTAACAAATTATGCGGAGGGATGTGAGTGATGCAGATGGGATCTATCCTTCCTATATGACGGGAGTGACATCATTATTCTTGATAGAGTGAGACCACGAAGTGCATGGTCATGCCCAAATGAGTCAATATGAGATATTGAGCTCATTTGATTAGAGTGAGTCTACATAAAGTTCAAGATATAGATTGTACCGAGGATGAAACGGTCTATGCCTCAATTGGTCAATCTAGATGTCAAGGATAGAGGGACATTGTCACATATTGTGAGAGTCACAATTAGTAGTCACAAAGGTGATGTTGGATCTCAACATTTTTGTAACTTGGGTAGCAATGATGTGTTGCTAGATACCGCTCATTGCTTATGTTCCTAAATCGGTTTAGGAGCATTGCCAATGTTACAAGAACCTATAAGGTCACACACAAAGGGCAATTAGATGGAGATTAGGTTCATATGATGAACCATGAGGATTAGGTTCATGGGATGAACCAAATTGGATTAAGAATAATCCAAATTAGACTAATTGAGTTAGACTCAATTTGATTCAAGTGTTGAATGAGTCTAATTTTGATTTGATTAATTGAGTCAATTTAAAATAATGAATAGAGATTCATTAAATCAAATTGACTTGAATCAAGTGGTTAGATTTGATCAACCATGCGAGATAAGAGGTCGAGTTTGACATGACTTGAGAGGGAAGATGAATGGTCAATTTTGACATGACCAATTTCCATGTCATGGTGACTTGGCATGGGGGCCAGCCAATGATGATGTTCCACATCATAATGGACACATCATGGGGTGCCACCTCATGAGGGAGACAAAGAGCCATTGGCTCTTGGAGTTACATGCATGCATGTAACCCCCTAATGTGGCCGGCCACTATGAGGGTGTGCATTAGTTTGTGAAGTTAAGTTGTGTAACTTCATCATCTTCTTCCTCCTCTCCTTCTTGCTCTCTCTCAATCCTCCTTGGCCGAAACTTCCATGAGTGCTAGCACACTCTAAGTTAATTTTCTCCATCTATTGCTCGTGTGGATACCAATAGAGGAGTGTACGCTTGACACTCTCGAATTCCGGCAAGCCATTTGGACGAGCGGGATAAGCGAAGGGCATCGCATCAAGGGTAATGCTCTTCTCATGTAGATCTAAGGTAGATCTAAGGTTTTAAACATGTACATGTAATTTTTGTTATACTTCGCACGGATCCATGGCCGGGCTTCCGAGGTTTCCACAAATCAAAAAGCGGTTTTTGCGGCTCAGAAAGTCCAACAGTGGTATTAGAGCCACGTGCGAAGCATGTATGTGTTTATGTTTTTTAGTTTTGGGTTAGATATAAAAATTAAAGATTTGTAAGTTTCTGTAAATTTCCTATTTTTATAGATTTTTGGGTATTTTTCTCGAAGAGTCGAAGCAACAAGTGTTGGGACACTTGTAGGCTTCAACCACCGAGAAAAACTCTCCGAAACGGCGAGTTCTCGTTTTAGGTTTTTGGGACAGCAACTTAAGTCATTGTAAGATCAAGATGGGACACTCACAAAGTTCATTTTGCGAGTAGGATCTCTGCCCCTAACCCCGAAAGGGGCATTGTCCCGCGATCGCGCCCGAAAACTGCTTAGCGGGACGGTTACGGAGAGGTGAATCATAAAATGAAAAAAAATATGAACAATTATTGACATTTCTGTAAAATACATAATTTAAAATTATATATAATTCTGTGATGGTCATGGCCCAAGAACCCCAATATGATTGGATGATAAATGTGTTGTAATTCATAATACGGCTTGCGCGCCGTTTTTGTGGTTGTGCATGTTGTATAGGGTATGCGACCTGCGCTTCGTACCTCTTCTTTTAAAATTTCAGTTGTAAATAGTTTTAGACTCAAATGTAACTCGAGTTTCATGTTTGTAATGTACAAAAATAGAGCGGGCCAAGGTCCACTTGTAGACGGAGTTACGAGGAGGGAGCCGACGACACATGGCGGTCAAAGGGGGTGCTTGGAGAAGTCGTTAACCCTAGGTTGACCGTCTGATCTTCTCATTGGCTTGAGAAGATCGTAGTAGAGCCATGACCACATCACAATTAATTTATATATATATATATATATATATATATATATATATATATATATATATATATATATATATATATATATATATATGATATATATATATATTTGTTTTTGCTTGTATGTATGTGATGCTTGTTGAATCGAGAAGTGTCGCTAGAGGGGGGGTGAATAGCGATCGTAAATCTTTCGTTCGAATTCTTTCATTGATACACAAGTAAATGAGTAAGCACAGGGAAAAATAAATGAACACGTTTATTTTACTTGGTTCACAACCCAGCGGTTGCTACTCTAAGGCCCTATCGGTCCTAGACCGCGTACGGAGGGCAAAACACTAAAACGTCTCCTCCTCGTTGGAGGTAGGAGACAACGATCACAAAACCGAATATACAAGGATGAGGCAACAAGCCTACCTCACCTCGTTATGAAGAAAAACAAAGAATACAATATCAAAAATATTACTTGATTCTGCTGCCGACGAAGAAGATCGGAACTTGGCGTCGCGCCTGTAGGGAGTTGCTTCGGAGGCTCATTGGCTCCCATGTCCCCGGATTAAAATTTTCACTAATGAAAGAACTAATCCGGATGGGATGAGTTTCCTTAGCACCACCTATTCGTCGTCGTGCTAACAACTTGAGTGGTCGCTTGAACAAACTAGTTGTTCAAGCAACACAACTCTTCTAGTTGGTTAGCCGCGGAAGAGACGACGGACGGATCGCCGGTTTTTGTGTTTGTCTTCGGGGTCCATGATTATACAAAATATATACATACGCACACTTGTATAATCAACACATAAAAGAACATGCTAAGATCAGAAAATAAAGTTGTAAAACTTTTATACCTCACGATCTTCTACCGTATGTCCTATCCTCCTCGTGGACGACGTGTGGGCGAAGATCCTACACGAGTAGAAGCCTTCTAGATCGTGTTCTTCCCTTCCTTGTTCGCTGCGAACAAAGAGAAGAACCAACAAAACTTCTCCTTTCTAGAACCGGCCACCAAGCGAGGGAGTTTGATGTAACCGCCGGCCAAGGAACGAATGGATGAAGCACCGGCCACCAATGTAAGGGGAACCGCCGGCCACCTTGGAGAGAATGGAGGAGTGAACGCCGACCAACCTTGTAAGGGGAACCGCCGGCCAAGGAATAGGAGAGGGACCAAGAGGATGGGCGCCGGCCAAGTCTTGATGGAAGAAGATGGGCGACGGCCACACTTTGTTGGAAGAAGATGGGCGCCGGTTTCTTCTCCAAGAGTTGCCGCCCAAACCAAAGCTTCCAAACCCTAGCTGCCCAACCTAACCTCCACCGTCGGATCTAGGGTTTTATCCCAACCGTCTAATCTAGGGTTTCATCCCAACCGTTGGATCTAGGGTTTCATCCCAACCGTCGGATCTAGGGTTTCATCCCAACCGTCGGATCTAGGGTTTCATCCCAACCGTCGGATCTAGGGATTTAATCCCAACCGTCGATTCTTGGGTTTCATCCCAACCATCGGATCTAGGGATTTAATCTCGACCGTTGGTTCTAGGGTTTCATCCCAACCATCGGATCTAGGGATTTAATCCCAACCGTTGGTTCTAGAGTTTTGTTTTACATCCTTAGATCTAGACTTCATGAGGATTATATTAGGCTACGATAGGGACCATAAGGAGGAGTTGGATCTTGGCCACCCGATGGATCGGAACCACACACACTTGATCCATCAATGATGTTCCATTCCACTAGAGGATCATCATTGAACTACCTCACCAACCCCCATAAATTAATATGGACTCCATATATTATTTGTACATTCATCTCCCCGTGTTTAAGATATCGAATTTCCGTCAATTAATTGATTTACTGACCATCAATTAATTAACATCTAATTCCTCGAGTAGTACCACTCAACCTTATCGTCATGTTGACTAAGTCAACCAGCTGGGTTTACATGATGATCCTTATGAGCTCCTCAAGGGGACATCATCAACCTAGTATATAGGACACGGTTTCCTCCTATAATCAACGACACACCATGTAAATAATATCATTTCCCAACTTACCGGGCATATTGATTTAATCCATCTAAATCTCACCCTCTGGTAAATCAAAGAAATAAATACTAAGTACATGTGCCCATTATTATATCGGGATTAAGAGCATGTACAACATAATATCCGAGGTCCAATTCAATTATGTAGTCAGCAATTAATTGAATCACCTCTATGTCGGTCCTGCTCAATACACCTAAGTGTACTAGTGTAACTCTATGTTCAAGACAAAACAATACCAAGCTACACTACAACCATGCCAATGGTTTGTCCAAAACCATCTTGGTTGTGAGCCTCTACTTATATTTTACAAGGGACTGATAACATGATCTTCTGTGCCACACCAAGCACCATGTTATCTACAATGTAAAATATTAGACAATATGCACACACATATAATAAATATATAAAGTGCAAACAATGATCTTGTGATTCTTATTCCAAAATAAAATGTTCATACAAAAAGAGCTAGGCTTTCAGTATACATTCCAACAATATCCCACTTATACTAAAAGATTATGCCATCATCACACTGCCATACATCTGATCCCCATGTCCTCCACATGCCTATCAAACGCTTTCGCTGGAAGGTCCTTAGTGAATGGATCCGCCAGGTTATCCTCTGATGCAATCTTGGCGACAGCAACTTCCCCTCGCTTTACGATCTCTCGTATAAGGTGGTACTTGCGCTCTATGTGTTTACTCGCCTTATGGGCTCGTGGTTCCTTCGAGTTTGCAACTGCACCACTATTATCACAATAAATTGTGATAGTTCTGGGCAAACCAGGAATCACATCCAAGTCCATCAAGAAGTTCCTAAGCCATACAACTTCCTTGGCTGCCTCAGAGGCTGCCACATACTCAGCTTCCATGGTAGAGTCCACCACACATTTCTGCTTGACACTCCTCCATACTATGGCTCCACCTCCAAAAGTAAACACAAACCCCGAGGTAGACTTACTCTTGTCCCTATCTGATTGGAAATCCGAATCCGTGTAACCCACAGGGACTAATTGATCTGCCCGGTAAACCAGCATATAATCCCTAGTCCTTCTCAGGTACTTCAATATATGCTTTACTGCAGTCCAATGTCCCTGTCCAGGATTACTCTGATATCTGCTAACCATGCCCACGGCAAAGCAGATATCCGGTCTCGTACATAGCATAGCATACATAAGGCTTCCTACTGCCGAAGCATAAGGAACCACCTTCATGTCCTCTATCTCCTTTGATGTTTTGGGACACATCTCTTTAGATAAAGGAACTCCATGCCTAAAAGGTAGAAAACCTTTCTTGGAGTTCTGCATGCTAAAACGAGCAAGGATAGTGTCAATGTATGAAGCTTGAGATAAGCATAACATCCTTTTCTTGCAATCCCTTATAACTTTGATCCCAAGGATGTGTCCCACTTCTCCCAAGTCCTTCATGTCAAACTTTTTGGACAACCATACCCTTACGTCTGATAACACTTTGATATTGTTGCCAACTAACAAAATGTCATCTACGTATAGTACAAGAAATACCACTACGTTTCCGTCACATCTCTTGTATACACAAGGCTCATCCGGACTTTGAATAAATCCATATGACTGGATTACCTCATCAAAGCGGATGTTCCAAGATCTAGAAGCTTGCTTCAATCCATAAATGGACCGATTAAGCTTACATACAAGATGCTCTTTGCCTTTAGCAATGAATCCCTCTGGTTGCCGCATATAGATGTTCTCCTCAAGACTTCCGTTAAGGAAAGCTGTCTTGACATCCATCTGCCAAATCTCATAATCCATATGAGCAGCTATAGATAAGAGAATCCGGATAGACTTAAGCATAGCTACCGGCGAAAAGGTCTCCTCATAATCGATACCCTCTTTTTGAGTATACCCTTTCGCAACAAGCCTAGCTTTGAAGGTCTCAACCTTCCCGTCCACTCCTCTCTTTCTCTTGTAGATCCACTTGCATCCAATGGCTTTTACACCATCGGGTGGCTCTACTAGCTCCCAGACTTGATTAGAATCCATATATTCTATCTCTGAATTCATCGCTCTTTGCCAAGATACCGCATCTCTATCTTGGAGTGCCTCGTCAAATGTCCAGGGATCAGGTTCATGTTCACCAGGGACTAAGTCCGAAGACTCTCCCAAAAACATGAATCTCTCGGGTTGTCTAACAACCCTCCCACTACGACGAGGTGCCTCCTGTGTATGCTCTGTGACACGCGGTGCAGTGACTTGTGGCATCTCCTCTTGTACCGGTGGTACTGAAGTCGGGACTTCCCCTGTCAACTCCTCAAGAACAATCCTACTCTTGGGCTTGTGGTTCATTACATAATCCTCCTCTAGAAATCTGGCGTTTATGCTAACGATCACCCTATGATCTCTAGGATTATAAAACAAACCACCTTTCGTTCCCTTAGGGTAGCCAACAAACATGCACACTTCTGTACGAGGTTCCAACTTACCAGCATCAGCCTTCAGCACATGTGCTGGACTCTCCCATATTCGAATATGTCTCAGACTAGGGTTTCGCCCAGTCCACAATTCTACAGGGGTAGAAGGTACTAATTTGGATGGAACCAAGTTCAGAGTATACATTGCCGTATCCAGCGCATATCCCCAGAATGAAACAGGTAACTCAGAATAACTCATCATCGATCTGACCATCTCCATAAGAGTCCTATTCCTTCGCTCCGCTACACCATTCTGCTGGGGTGTGCCAGGTGCAGACAATTGGGATTGAATCCTAGCCTCTAATAAGTAATTCCTAAACTCTACCAAGAGGTACTCGCCACCACGATCAGATCGTAATGTCTTGATACTTTTACCTTGACGGTTCTCCACATCAGCCTTGAATTCTTTGAACCTGTCAAAGCATTCAGACTTGCGGCGCATCAAGTAAATGTATCCATATCTTGAATAATCGCCTATAAAAGAGACGAAATATTCAAAACCACCTCTTGCCTGGATAGACATAGGACCGCACAAATCAGAATGAACCAATTCTAACACATCTTTGGCTCTATACCCCTTGGCCTTGAAAGGCCTCTTGGTCATTTTACTTTCCAAGCAAGATTCGCAGGTTGGGAGATCCTCCACCACTAATGAACCTAAAGGTCCATCAGCTATCAACCTTTGAATTCTGCTTAGGTTAATATGACCAAGCCTTAGATGCCAAAGGTATGTTTGGTTCATTTGCGAAGGTTATTTTCTCTTATTAGACTTAGAAGATGAGTTATTGATTTCTATATGCATCGTGGGAGTTTTCGGTTCAAGAGTATATAAATTGTCAACCAATGTACCAGAACAGATAATCTCCCTATTCCTTTTTATAACCACTTTGTCATTAAAAGAAACAGAATATCCATCCATAAATAATTTAGAAATTGAAATTAAATTCTTTCTAAAAGTAGGTACATAAAGACAATTTCACAAAACCAAAACTTTATTCCTATCAAAAGATAAATAAACGTCTCCCACTCCAATAGCCACCACCTTTGAAGCATTGCCCATGAAGACGGTAATATCTCCCTCAGCTAGTCGTCGGGTTTCCTGGAACCCCTGCAAAGTATTGCAGACATGATCAGTGGCTCCTGTATCTACACACCAGGTACTGGTAGATAACACCGCTAAACATGTTTCAACAACTAAACAAGAAGATATACCTTTGTTCTTTCGGCGAGGACAGTCCGCCTTCCAATGTCCAGTCTGCTTGCAAGTGAAGCACTTGCTTTTCGGCTTCTTCACTCTTGCCTGAGGTCCCACTGCCACTTTCTTCGATCCACCTTGCTTCTTCTTCTTTTTACCTTTCGGTTTAGAGGAAGAAACCTTCTGAGCGACCATGGCTTGAGCACTTTGACGAAAAAGCCCCTCTGCCGCCTGGAGTTCTGTCAGAAGCTCCGCCAACGAATACAACCTCTTGTTCATGTTGTAGTTGAGGCGGAACTGCTCAAAACTCCTAGGCAGAGACTGGAGAATGATATCGACCTGGGTTTCCCCATCGATCTCGACTCAGGACTTCCATCTCATTAAGATGAGCCATCATCTTGAGAACATGATCCCTAACGGTGTTCCTCGATCATGGTGGTCGCCATCAAATTTCTCTCATCGCCTCTTGTCTTGAGATTGAACATCATGTCATAAGCTGTGGCCATGGCCTGATGCTGATGTTGCAGCACATTTGACATAAATGCCAAAATGTAACACCGCGTCATCTCATCTGCCTTGATCCATTTCTTATAACGTTCTTTCTCCTTTTTATCAGAGTCATCGGTGGGCTTAGGAGGACAGACCTCGAAGAGTACAAATTTGTACTCCTCCGCAGTTAAGACAATATCCAGATTTTTTTTCCAATCAATATAGTTTGGTCCAGTAAGCTTATTTTCTTTTAAAATCACAGTAAGTGGGTTGAAAGCCATTTGAAAATCCTAAAAATCACAATGATCAAAATATTGGATTTCAAATATTATTGATTCCTCAAAACAATAAAATTCTGAAATCAACCAACACCTCAAATCACCGAGAATATCGCATGCCACGTTGTGTGGACGTATACGAATTCTACATTTGTAAGAGGAGGTTTTAGGCATTAATTTTATTATCTTGTCAACCTTACTTTTTGACAAATAAAATTAATAGTTGGTTCCTCTTTGGCCCTACAAATAAAAGCAGTGACTCCGATGGGGAGGATACTTTTATTTGCATCTAAGTGTGCACCATTACACGATACTAAGGGAATTATTTCGGATTATGTGCCTTACCGCTGTGGAAGTACACATGCTCCTAGACAATTTCCTATAACCATTATTTGACCTAGTGATCCACAAACAAACCCGTCCGCAGGGAGGAAGGCACTCAGAGCCGACACACAAGTTTGTTGCATCACACGTCAAATTGTAATAGAGGTCACGGGAATTAATTAAAATATCCCTCTCCCATTTAGTAAATTGAAATTGAGGAATTTTAAAGCATACACAACATGCATATAAAACAAATAAGCAATAAATATGGAAAAAATAGAATTTTTTCCAACTATTATGGCATTGTCCTCCAATACGCATCCCGTCGTGTCGCCACCTCGTCCGCTCCACCTTTTCCCGTGCGCAAGTCACCAAAGATATCCGAGCCGAGATGAATTATTTTAATTTACATCCATCGATCCTATACTCCACGAAGGAGTGTACAAATAATCTAGATCGAAAGTAAACTAAAATGAACGGCTAAACAATGCCGTATTTAATTACAAAAATTAAATACTAATCTAGCCTCGTCAACCCCGAGGATTCAAATAATATACATACAATCACACACAAAACAATCACATACAACCAAATAGCCATAATAGTCGGATCTTATGCCTGCAACCAAAAAGTTAGCCTAGGCACATCCTACTATTATCCGGCATACTCAATATATGATATGTGCATGAAAGTAACCGAATCCAAAACACACAAAACCGGAAACCGTGGCTCTGATACCAATTGTAGGGAGTTGCTTCGGAGGCTCATTGGCTCCCATGTCCCCGGATTAAAATTTTCACTAATGAAAGAACTAATCTGGATGGGATGAGTTTCCTTAGCACAACCTATTCGTCGTCGTGCTAACAACTTGAGTGGTCGCTTGAACAAACTAGTTGTTCAAGCAACACAACTCTTGTAGTTGGTTAGCCGCGGAAGAGACGACGGATGGATAGCCGGTTTTTGTGTTTGTCTTCAGGGTCCATGATTATACAAAATATATACATACGCACACTTGTATAATCAACACATAAAAGAACATGCTAAGATCAGAAAATAAAGTTGTAAAACTTTTATACCTCACGATCTTCTACCGTATGTCCTATCCTCCTCGTGGACGACGTGTGGGCGAAGATCCTCCACGAGTAGAAGCCTTCTAGATCGCGTTCTTCCCTTCCTTGTTCGCTGTGAACAAAGAGAAGAACCAACAAAACTTCTCCTTTCTAGAACCGGCCACCAAGCAAGGGAGTTTGATGTAACCGCCGGCCAAGGAACGAATGGATGAAGCACCGGCCACCAATTTAAGGGGAACCGCCGGCCACCAATGTAAGGGGAACCGACGGCCACCTTGGAGAGAATGGAGGAGTGAACGCCGGCCAACCTTTTAAGGGGAACCGCCGGCCAAGGAATACGAGAGGGACCAAGAGGATGGCCGCCGGCCAAGTCTTGATGGAAGAAGATGGGCGCCGGCCACACTTTGTTGGAAGAAGATGGGCGCCGGTTTCTTCTCCAAGAGTTGCCGCCCAAACCAAAGCTTCCGAACCCTAGCCGCCCAACCTAAAACCCTAACTCCAATTGAACCATTACTAGCCTCCCAACCAAAGCCCTCTATTTATAGAATTGGGCTTAAGCTTCCTTTAATCTCCACCGTCGGATCTAGGGATTTAATCTCCACCGTCGGATCTAGGGTTTTATCCCAACCGTCGGATCTAGGGTTTTATCCCAACCGTCAGATCTAGGGATTTAATCCCAACCGTCGATTCTAGGGTTTCATCCTAACCATCGGATCTAGGGATTTAATCCCAACCGTTGATTCTAGGGTTTCATCCCAACCATCAGATCTAGGGATTTAATCACAACCGTTGGTTCTAGAGTTTTGTTTTACATCCTTGGATCTAGACTTCATGAGGATTATATTAGGCTACGATAGGGACCATAAGGAGGAGTTGGATCTTGGCCACCCGATGGATCGGAACCACACAAACTTGATCCATCAATGATGTTCCATTCCACTAGAGGATCATCATTGAACTACCTCACCAACCCCCATAAATTAATATGGGCTCCATATATTATTTGTACATTCATCTCCCCGTATTTAAGATATCGAATGTCTGTCAATTAATTGATTTACTGACCATCAATTTATTAACATCTAATTCCTCGAGTAGTACCACCCAACCTTATCATCATGTTGACTAAGTCAACCAGCTGGGTTTACATGATGAACCTTATGAACTCCTCAAGGGGACATCATCAACCTAGTATATAGGACACGGTTTCCTCCTATAATCAACGACACACCATGTAAATAATATCATTTCCCAACTTACCGGACATATTGATTTAATCCATCTAAATCTCACCCTCTGGTAAATCAAAGAAATAAATACTAAGTACATGTGCCCGTTGTTATATCGGGATTAAGAGCATGTACAACATAATATCCGAGGTCCGATACAATTATGTAGTCAGCAATTAATTGAATCACCTCTATGTCAGTCCTGCTCAATACACCTAAGTGTACTAGTGTAACTCTATGTTCAAGACAAAACAATACCAAGCTACACTACAACCATGCCAATGGTTTATCCAAAACCATCTTGGTGGTGAACCTCTACTTATATTTTACAAGGGACTGATAACATGATCTTCTGTGCCACACCAAGCACCATGTTATCTACAATGTAAAATATTAGACAATATGCACACACATATAATAAATATATAAAGTGCAAACAATGATCATGTGATTCTTATTCCAAAATAAAATGTTCATACAAAAAGAGCTAGGCTTTCAGTATACATTCCAACAAAGGCGTTATGGCATGTTTATGTCGAGTCAAGCGCCAGGAGCACTTGATGAATAAACTTGATGTGATTTGGAGTTGGAATCCTCCCCTCCTTTTATAGATTTTGGCCTATGAATTTGTCTCCTCATCTTTAGGAATGGATTACAAAATTGTCCAAAATTTATCGTGAAGTGGTCGCGTTAAACGTTATCCGTTTTGATGTAGCGCAATGGCTGATTCATCGCCATCACGATCGATGAACTCCCATCGATCGATGAGCATCACGATCGCTCAACGCCCAGCGATCAGCCACCGCCACTTCCTGTAGTAAGAGGTTAGCTCAAAAAATGATAAATACGACGATTTCTAACCGTCTGATCTCGACCAAGACCTTCCACAGGAAGTCTTAGTCGGATCGCCGCCTATGGTCATCCTCGTAAAGAGGACACGACCTTACAATCTTTCACTCATAAGAGCTTGCCTCGATAGTAGCTCTCGCTTCTGGCCTTCCACTCGATTCCTTCGGCTCCCTCCGAAGTCACTCGAGTGTCGCCCGACCACCACGGCTTCCTCCAGGTGTCGCTAGCCTTCAGCTCCAGCTTTAGCACTTTTCTGCACACTTGATTTAGCTCGTGAGATAACGATGTAAACTTAACTTTGTGTCTTTGCCATAATCAAAACACAGGTTCGATTATCTAGTGCCCCTGCACCAACAATCTCCCCCTTTTTGATCTATGGCAAACCAACACAAAGTTAAGGGAAATTAAAGCATAAAATAGGTATAGTAGAAGATGAATGTTATTCCCAAAAACTCCCCCTTAACCAAAACTCCCCCTTAACCCTAGGTGAGTATAGTTTTCAAAATCAAATTTTGTGTTACACCCCCTTAAGCTTTTGCTCTTCTCCCCCTTTTTCCATAAATCGAAAATAAATTTGGGGTTTTTGTATAAAATAGGGTTTTAAAAAACAATGTCATATATGCATGCATCTAGATAAATAAAATATGAGTCCAAGCATGCGTCTAGCAATAGTTAGATAGATTGGTTCGAGGTGTGTCCCTCTGCACCAATAATCTAAAGGTTTATAATATAACCATTAAGGATAGTTTTCCCTCCCCCTTAGTCAAATATATGAAGTATAAGAGATGTATGGGGCGCTAAACTTTAGCCTAAGAGTTGTTAAGTACAATAGTTGAGAAAATAAGTAGTATTTTGAAGAGATTGTTTTATGTATATTTCAACCTTAATATCTCACCCATTCTATGTGTCTCATAATTTGTTCACCTTATATGTTTTGTGAGATGATTTTAAATTGATTAAAGATAGTCAACCTTGGGTTAGATTCGGATTTAACCTTTAGATCGTTAAGTAACTTTTCGAGAAACTGGCTTCCAGGTCGTGGCGAGGCACAGGGGCCTTCTTTGATCGGAACAACAACCACTTACTTAGACAAAGCCAAATTCAAGAAAATGTCACTTAGGGTTACTTCCTGGTCTAACTAGTTTAGGATACGGCGAGGTAGCTTCAGCTAGTTCCACTTGGTCAAGTGCACCAAGCTAGATACGTCTTATCTAGATTGAATACACGAGACTTTGTTTCCCTAATGTACTATCATCTCGCCGCGTCCTGATACTATGTTGTCAAGAGTTGACTAACCATTTACCCTATCTAGCCGTTCTAAAAATTAAAGTAAAGTATGCAATGGTTTTGCTAAGTAAGCGGGTATACTATTTTAGTGTTACCTCCCCCTGGACCATTGAACCAGTATGATTTATTCAAGTAATGAACTTGATCCTGGGGAATCCAAACCTTATTAGTCCTTATGTGTGAGTTTAGTAAAACCTTTGGGACCCATGCTTGGACTCTTTGATGACTACGATTTACGATAGACATATAAGACCTATTCGTAGTCTTTGACTTAAATCCGAGTCTGCTTTGTTGTAGATGGCTCTTTTGGTTCCAAGTAGTCGATTAAGGTTCTTAGATCCCAACGTAAACTTTTCCAACCTAGCCTCAACCTCTTGAACTCGGTCTTTCAAGAGAAAATTCTCCTCCTCAAGTTTTTCAATTTGGGTTGAGTTTCCCTCTTGAACTTGACTAGTTGAAGAGGTTAGGGTAGCCTCTTGCTTGAGGGTTTCAATCTCCTCAAGTAACGACTCAACCTAGACTCGGACTTAGTTAATTTCCTATTAAGCATTTTAATTGTATTGTAAAGCGTATGAATTAGTGAGCGGCTAACCTTAATTTTCTCTTTTGGTCCGGCTTTGAGTTGCTTCTCGAAGTAGTCCTCGAGTTCGGAGTCGGTGTTGTAATTGGATTCGGATTCGGAATTTGACTCGGACTCTTCGGGTCTTGTGATGTGGGTGAATCATGCTATGTTTTCACTACTTTATATATGTGCATTTTATCTCATTTCATATCCTAGACATGTATTTTATCATGATTAGCATATTTTGGAGGAAGAGACTGCTGTCAGGGTGTTTTTGTGTTAACAGGGCGAAGAAGAAGGGCGTATCAAAACAACACAGGCGTGCTCGGAATCGACACGCTGTGTCATGAGAGCGCGACAACACGCTGAGTTCAAAGAGCAACACGCCTGCGCCGGTGATTCCAGGACCAACACGCCCTATCAGCCACAACACGCCCGTCGTGCGGTGATTCCAAAGACCAACACGCCCTATGCAGCGACACGCCCGATTCAAACCGTAACACGCCTTGTGGAAACTCGCGACACGCGGTGCCCTCATGTGGCATGGGCGTGTTGGCTCGATTTGACCTTCCTTTTCATGAGCAATCGGGATCTTCGTGGGAATCTATTGCCTTAAATTGAAGAGAGGAGGCAAGGCTATAAAAGAGAAGATATTCTAACCCTAAAGGAGGACGGCGGATGGTCAAAAAGGAGGAGAGAAGACAAAGGATCACAACAGAGGAAGCAAAAGAGAAGGAGTCAGAGGAACGCAGATGGCATCCAAGATTGTATTTTCTTTCTCTAGCAACTCTTGTCAGACTATGGAGTAGTGTCCTGTAATCTTAGGATGGGGAGTAGCCCTTTGACGATTTACGATGATGATATAATCTATACTACTTAAATTATTGTTTGTGTTGATTTGGTTTTCGTTGGATTCTTATTGACAAACCTAAGGAGCTAAGGGAAGTACCTAACAGTGAACCCAAGTTCGAAACCCCGAACCAACTAGGGATAAACTCTGTCAAAGTAGCGGTAAGCGTATTCACGAGGGCTTATGCGGGGTCTCGTGTGGTCCCCTTAGTGATTATGGTCCTGTGCAAACCTACCGTGAAAAAGGAAATTTGACTCTAGAGGAACTCTTATGGACTTAATGGATCTATCAAATCCAGTTTCTACCTAGTGACAGAGGTAAGAATAGGGAGGTTTATGGGGTCTCGTGACAGTCCCCTTAGTCGATTATGATCCCCATGCTCGAACACCGTGATGTAAATTGAATTTGATAGGTACAACAACAGAGACTTTAAAGGGGCCGTTGATTTACCTTAGGATAGGTTCCATCAAAACAAACTCTAATAGGGGTAGGAAAGAATCAAATCACCTTATAAATCATCGACGTGGTGAAACCCATATCCTGAGATTCTCCTCAACTATCGACTTTTAGCTCGTTCTTCTCATTCGTTGTTATTGACTGCTCAGTTTCTTAGCTTAAACCATACATTGATTTACTAGATAACTTGGTATCACGATCATTCGGTAATTGTTCCAATCCCTGTGGGATCGATATTTTTATTACTTGACGACAACCGTGCACTTGCGGAAAATAACACATCAAGTTTTTGGCGCCGGTGCCGGGGATTGGCACTCAATATTGAATTGAGCGTGATTTAGTTAATCTAGATTTCTATTCTGAATTCTTGTTCTGAATATTGATTGTTCCTATTTTTCTTTTGTATCTATTCGAATTCTTGTTTTGGGAGCCTCTCTTGTTGTTGCATGCAGGACTTAATAGGGAAAGTCTCGATATTGATCCTGAGATAGAGAGAACTTTCCTTGCTAGAAGACGATTTCAGCAACCTCAGGAAAACAATCTGACCTCTGACATGGCTGACCAGAACGAAAATAAACCTTTAAGGGATTATGCAGCACCTAGTACAAGGGGATTGAGATCGAGTATTAGAAGACCACCTATTGAAGCAACCAATTTCAATTAAAACCTACTACTATCTATGGTCCAACAAAGATCAATTCGGAGGAGCACCTCATCGAAGATCCAAATCTGACTTGGAAGTATTTTTGGAATTTTGCATGAGACTTTGAAACTGAATGGAGCCTCAGCAGATGCTATTAGATTGCGCTTGTTTCCTTTCTCATCAAGGACAAAGCCGAGCTTGGCTACACTCTCTTCCAGAGATTGTATAACTACCGATCAATCGAGCAAAGATTTTTAGACAAGTATTTTCCACCCAAAGAAACTGCAAGTCTTCGCCATCAAATCACTAATTTTGCACAAAAGGATGGAGAAACATTATTTGAAGCTCGGGATGATTTAAGGGATTACTACAAAGAATGCCCTCATCATGGGTGGAGAAGTGGCTCATTGTTCATACTTTCTACAATGGAATCTCAGATGCTACTAAGGTTTCTCTTGATTCTCACTGCAGAGGAGGTCTTATGAACAAAACATTGGATGAAGCTTTGAGATCATCGAGAATGTGGCAATGAATTCTCACCAATGGGCCATGAACGAGGATATCAAACTAAAATGCTGTAAGTTTGAGGTAAGTACCATTGATCTACTCAAAAGTCGATGCATTAACTCAAAAGCTCGAACATTTTAATGTATCACCGTAACTCATCTAATGTCACTTGCGAGATCTGTGGGTGTAACAGACACGAGCGATGAACCACAAATCCTACACGCACCATCATCAAGTGGGATTGAGCAAGTTGATGCATTGAATAATTTTAATCAGAAGCCTAATGGTGGCAACCCTTACTCAAACACGTACAATCCGGTTGGAGAAATCATCCCAACTTTTAGTATAGATCCCATCAAAATTCTTCTGGACAGAACAACTTTGGAGCACCTTCGGGATTTCAGCCAGGACCCAAGTCGAGCTTAGAAAAGATGATGGAAAATTTTATCACGTGTCAGGGGAAGATAAATGATGAATTTCGGCAGCATATTGTAGAATCAAATAGGCAACATCAAAATAATACCGAGGCAATCAAGCAGTTGGGAAGCAAGGTTGATAATTTGACTAATCACACAAGAATGCTGGAAAATTAAATTTCCCAAATTGCGCTACCAAAGATCAAGGACTTTGATTTCCGAAATTGTATAAAGTAAACCCAGCCGAGCATTGTAATTCTATAAGTCTGAGAAGTGGAAGGATTTTAGAAGGAGACAGAGCTAAACAAGCAGCCTCTGACACGAGCGTGTCGGAGTTGGAAGATGACAGCAGCACGCCTGGGTTGAACCGACACACCCTGACCCAGGGCGTGTTGAGCAACACGCCTGAGGCCCACGAGCGCGTGTCAGCTGACACACCTGTCGGGTCATTCCAAGAACACACTAGCTATGCCAAACAACACAGCATGTCGAATAGGAACCAAGATCATATAAGCCCCTATCCCATTCCCTCAAAGGCGATTAAGGAAAAATTGGATGAACAATTTGGTAAGTTCCTCGAGCTAATTAGGAAGTTGTATATCAATATACCTTTACGAAGCTCTTCAACAAATGCCTACGTACTCTAAGTTCTTGAAGGACATCTTAACCAATAAAAGAAAAGTCGAGGAGCATGTAATGTGGCTCTTCTTGAGGAGTGCAAAGGCCTTAATTAAGAACATGGTACCTCCCAAACTAAATGATCCAGTAGCTTTTCTATACCTTGCATAATCAATGACTCAAATTTTAATAAGGCTTTTTGCGATTTGGGCGCCAGTGTAAATTTGATACCTCTTTCCATATGCAAGAAATTGGATTTGGGAGAAATGAAACTAACTACTATGGCTTTGCAGTTAGCCGATCGTTCCATTAGATATCCTTTGGGAATCTTAGAAGATGTACCAGTACAGGTGGGAAATTTTATTGTTCCAGCAGATTTTGTAGTACTAGACATGGATGAAGACCCATGTATCCCACTTATCTTGGGGAGACCTTTCTTGGCTACTGCAGGAGCAATGATAGATGTCAAGAACCACAAACTCTCACTTGCATTTGGAAACGACAAAATTGAATTCGACCTTTCAAAAGCTGTTAAACAGCCTTCTATTTTTGATGTTTGTTGTAGGATTGATAGTTTCCAGTCAATAGCACTAGAAGGAGCATCAGAACAAACTTATCTTAATAAGCTCGAAGGGGATTTTGAGGATAAAGAGCTGGAGATTTCCGACCACAACCTAACACCACAGAGCTGGTTGAGGAGGAAGAGGGGCAGAGCACACTCCTCGAGCCATATCCCCAAAACTAGGGGATAACTGAGGGGTCAAGCTAACGACCTTAAACAAGCGCTTCTT
This sequence comes from Wurfbainia villosa, assembly GCA_025175895.1. NCBI lineage: Eukaryota > Viridiplantae > Streptophyta > Magnoliopsida > Zingiberales > Zingiberaceae > Wurfbainia > Wurfbainia villosa. The sequence goes on along the minus strand of CM046001.1, from coordinate 37,561,457 downwards.
GGGAGGCAACCCAAGCTATTTTCATTTTTTTAGTAATTTTATTTTATTTTATTTGATTTTGAGTTTTACATTTTTTTTCAGGTTTACAGGACACGACATGATAAACGTGCCGCTGCGTGCCAAATTGACACGACCCTCCTATGCCGAACGACACAGGCGTGTTGTTGGTACCCGAAGACATAGGCGTAGGCGTGCGGCGACTAGCACGCCCGTGTCGCACACTTCTCAACACTAGGCACGCCTGGGCCGGACTGCGACACGCCTACGGAGGGACGGAACACGCCCATGTCGCACCTAAACGGGTCGGGTATTTGCGTAAGAACAAGCCCGACACGCCTATGCTGCGGATAACCCTCTAAAACCAGCCCGAGCACGCCCTAATCTTCCACTCGCGATACAAGGTTGAAGCAGCCGCCGCCGGTCTCCCTCTCAAGCAGGCGAGGAGCAAACTCTTGTCTCCAATTCCAACGCCATGAGCAAGCGAGTGAAGACAAGAGGAGGAGCTTCTTCCTCTACGACAAAGGACAAGGGGAAAAGAAAAGCTCAGGATTTGGGTAACGAACCTCCTCCGACCTCTAGCCATCCTTATGGAATTGTTTTTAGGGATGATATTATGAAGACTAAATTCAGTAAGCTTGAAAAAAGGAAGTTAGTATCTACGAGAACTATAGACTTCTACACGTTGACCACCTTAGGGTTAAGAGATGACATAACTTGGTTAACAAATAGGATAGGCTGGTCAGAGTTTATCACACACCATCACCTTACTTACCCTAGTATCACTCTTGAATTCCTTAGCTCCCTGTCCGCTGAAATACTGCAAGGAAAAGATTGTGAGGAAGGAAAAATAAAATTTAGATTAATGAACCATGAATTTACCCTTTCTCTGAGTGATTTTAATATGATATTTGATTTTCCTGAGGGAGAGGCAAATTCATAGACATTTTATTGATCATCAATTTTGGAGATTAATTTCGATGACCTCGCCTTACGATGCATCTAGATCTAAATCATTTAACATCCCTAATCCTACTGCTATCTCCTTAGATTCATGGCTAATACAATCTGGAGATATGATAGTGTGGGTGGCTAGGCGAGTGAGTTACAATTTCTATGGGCCATGCTAAATGAAGTTAAGATTGATTCAGAGCCCATATGGTTAGGCATTTAGTTAAGGTTAGTAATAGCCCATCTGGAGTCATAGTCATAGGCGGTATTATCACTAGGATTGCTGTAGCCTTAGGATGTGATTTGGATGACCTTGAATATTGTCCTGCTAGCCCTAGATTGGATTTGGATGCTTGTATAAATATGAAGATGATTGAGGCATGTGACGAGGGATATCGTTTGGTGTTAAGAAATGGAATTAAAATCCTTCTTCCGAACCCCCGGATGACTGACGTAATTCATCCAATTGGCTTTTTAGAGATGTTCAGAACCCTTTCCTACCCCACCGCCCATGCTCCATCACCACTGCTAGGGAGCCATCTCACATAGCCCCGAGCCATCACATTCGACTCTGAACCCCACGGTTTCCTACTGACAATGTTTCTGCAGGGTACTCTTCTTTTGATTTTTCAGGATTCCGATCATCATTCGAAGCATTTAGGGTCGAGCATACCTCGCACATTGGTGTGTGGGATCGGTATGCCCAAGCTACAGAGGAGCACCATCGCATGGTGACACAGCATTTGGATAGGGCAGCTGATTTTTACAGGAGAGCTGATGAATTTTTCACTGCTGAGTCCGCCCGGAGGGAAGATAATGATAGATTTCGACAACAGTCCCGGAGTTTTACCAGAGCAATGACGAGGTGGGCAGAGGAGGATGCTAGTAGCTTAAGAGGATGACCATTGACCACCTTCAACTTTTTTGTGATTTTTGATGCAATTCCTTTACTGCTTATGCCGTTTCTACTTAGATCTTTTTGGTTATTGCTATTTTATTTTATTTGCATCTTTTCATATCTCATAACAGTGCAATTTTTTTTATATATCATCCAGCGTAATACAACTGAATATTGGTCGGATCATGAAATTCCTTTTTGCCTATTTGATAAGAACCCTATTTCACTTCGAACACGGTCTATAGGTCTGAGGTATCCAATGAAAAGACTTAAATCCCCATATCGCATTTGAGTACTGATTTTCCATTGAGACTTACTTGCAACTTGTTATCTTGGAGAAACACTTTCACTAGAAAGAAAAAAAAAAAAAAAAAAAAAAAAAAAAAAAGGGGGTATGGGAATTGTTTTCAAGCACCCCTTTGAGACCAAGTAGTTACTGGGGAAACACCTAAAAGGTGCCCCTTTGAGACTAACTAGTTACTGGGGAAATGCTCTCTATAATTCCTTACCTTCTCTCTTCTTGGAAAGTGCTCCTTTGAGACCTTTTGATGATAGGTAAGAATGATCCATGCATTAAGGCAGGTAAGTGCCTCTATGCCGGAAATAAGAATATTCTACGATAGAAGGGATGTCAAGTCCAGATTGGTGTCCACTAGATGATGCTTAGTATTTCCACAAATAAGTTGTCTTTCGAGTTGTCTTTGCTTGAGGACAAGCAAAAGTTTAAGACTAGGGGATTTTGATGTGGGTGAATCATGCTATGTTTTCACTACTTTATATATGTGCATTTTATCTCATTTCATATCCTAGACATGTATTTTATCATGATTAGCATATTTTGGAGGAAGAGACTGCTGTCAGGGTGTTTTTGTGTTAACAGGGCGAAGAAGAAGGGCGTATCAAAACAACACAGGCGTGCTCGGAATCGACACGCCTGTGTCATGAGAGCCAGCGGACAACACGCCTGAGTTCAAAGAGCAACACGCCCGTGCCGGTGATTCCAGCAGCCAACACGCCCTATGCAGCCACAACACGCCCGTGCCGGTGATTCCAGCAGCCGACACGCCTTGTGGGAAACCCGCGACACGCCGGTGCCCTCATGTGGCATGGGCGTGTTGGCCTGATTTCAGCCTTCCTTTTCTGCGAGCAATCAGGATCTTCGTGGGAATCTATTGCCTTAAATTGAAGAGGAGGCAAGGCTATAAAAGAGAAGATATTCTAACCCTAAAGGAGGACGGCGGATGGTCAAAAAGGAGGAGAGAAGACGGCAAAGGGATCGACAACAGAGGAAGCAAAAGAGAAGGAGTCGGCAGAGGAACGCAGATGGCATCCAGTATTGTATTTTCTTTCTCTAGCAACTCTTGTCAGACTATGGAGTAGTGTCCTGTAATCTTAGGATGGGGGAGTAGCCCTTTGACGATTTACGATGATGATATAATCTATACTACTTAAATTATTGTTTGTGTTGATTTGGTTTTCGTTGGATTCTTATTGACAAACCTAAGGAGCTAAGGGGAAGTACCTAACAGGAACCCAAGTTCCCAAACCCCAACCAACTAGGATAAACTCTCACAAGTAAGTAGCGGTAGTGTATCTACGAGGGTCATGGGGTCTCGTGACAGTCCCCTTAGTGATTATGGTCCTGTGCAAACCTACCGTGAAAAGGAAATTTGACTCTAGAGGAACTCTTATGGACTTAATGGATCTATCAAATCCAGCTTTCTACCTAGTGACAGAGAGGTAAGAATAGGGAGGTTTCATGGGTCTCGTGACAGTGTCCCTTAGTGATTATGATCCCCTATGCTCAACACCGTGATGTAAATTGAATTTCAATGCAGAGACCTCGAAAGGGGCCGTTGATTTACCTTAGGATAGGTTCCATCAAAACAAACTCTAATAGGGGTAGGAAAGAATCAAATCACCTTATAAATCATTGACGTGGTGAAACCCATATCCCGAGATTCTCCTCAACTATCGACTTTTAGCTCGTTCTTCTCATTCGTTGTTATTGTTCGCTCGGTTTCTTAGCTTAAACCATACATTGATTTACTAGATAACTTGGTATCACGATCATTCGGTAATTGTTCCAACTCGTGGGATCGATATTTTTATTACTTGACGACAACCGCGTGCACTTGGAAAATAACACATCAAGTTTTTGGCGCCGCCGGGATTGGCACTCAATATTGAATTGAGCGTGATTTAGTTAATCTAGATTGCTCCGAATTCTTGTTCAATATTGATTGTTCCTATTTTTCTTTTGTATCTATTCTAATTCTTGTTTTGGGAGCCTCTCTTGTTGCATGCACAGACTTAATAGGGAAATTCTCGATATTGATCCCGAGATAGAGAGAACTTTCCTTGCTAGAAGACGATTTCGAACCTCGGAAAACAATCGACCTCGACATGGTGACAGAACGAAAATAAACCTTTAAGGGATTATGCAGCACCTAGTACAATGGGATTGAGATCGAGTATTAGAAGACCACCTATTGAAGCAAACAATTTCGAATTAAAACCGGAGATACTATCTATGGTCCAACAAAGATCAATTCGAGGAGCACCTCAAGATCCAAATCTGCACTTGAAGTATTTTTGGAATTTTATGAGACTTTAAATTGAATGGAGCCTCAGATGCTATTAGATTGCGCTTGTTTCCTTTCTCATTATGGACAAAGCAGAGCTTGCTACACTCTCTTCCAGCATATTGTATAACTACATGTGATCAGCTGGAGCAAAGATTTTTATACAAGTATTTTCCACACATCAAAACTGCAAGTCTTCGCCATCAAATCACTAATTTTGCACAAAAGGATGGAGAAACATTATTTGAAGCCTGGGACAGATTTAAGGGATTACTACAGCAATGCCCTCATCATGGGCTGGAGAAGTGGCTCATTGTTCATACTTTCTACAATGGAATCTCGTATGCTACTAAGGTTTCTCTTGATTCTGCTGCAGGAGGAGGTCTTATGAACAAAACATTGGATGAAGCTTTTGAGATCATCGAGAATGTTGCAATGAATTCTCACCAATGGGCTGAACCGAGGATATCAAACTAAAATGCTGTAAGTTTGAGGTAAGTACCATTGATCTACTCGGCAAAAGTCGATGCATTAACTCAAAAGCTCAACATTTTAATGTATCACCAGAACTCATCTAATGTCACTATAGATCTGTGGTGTAACAGGACACGTAGCGATGAACTGTCAAATCCTACACGCACCATCATCGGAAGCTGGGATTGAGCAAGTTGATGCATTGAATAATTTTAATCAGAAGCCTAATGGTGGCAACCCTTACTCAAACACGTACAATCCCGGTTGGAGAAATCATCCCAACTTTTCATATAGAGCCCATCAAAATTCTTCCGATGTAACAACTTTGGAGCACCTTGGATTTCCAGACCCAAGTCGAGCTTAGAAAAGATGATGGAAAATTTTATCACGTGTCAGGGGAAGATAAATGATGAATTTCGGCAGCATATTGTAGAATCAAATAGGCAACATCAAAATAATACCGAGGCAATCAAGCAGTTGGGAAGCAAGGTTGATAATTTGACTAATCACACAAGAATGCTGGAAAATCAAATTTCCCAAATTGCCACCAAGATCAAGGACGCCTACAGATTTCGAAATTCGTATAAACCCAGCCGAGCATTGTAATTCTATAAGTCTGAGAAGTGGAAGGATTTTAGAAGGAGACAGAGCTAAACAAGCAGCCTCTGACACGAGCGTGTCGGAGTTGGAAGATGACAGCAGCACGCCTGTGTTGAACCGACACACCCTGACCCAGGGCGTGTTGAGCAACACGCCTGAGGCCCACGAGCGCGTGTCGGTTGACACACCCGTGTCGGGTCATTCGAAATGACACGCCTGTCTATGCCAAACAACACAGGCATGTCGAATAGGGAACCAAGATCATATAAGCCCCCTATCCCATTCCCTCAAAGACTGATTAAGGAAAAATTGGATGAACAATTTGGTAAGTTCCTTGAGGTAATTAGGAAGTTGTATATCAATATACCTTTTACAGAAGCTCTTCAACAAATGCCTACGTACTCTAAGTTCTTGAAGGACATCTTAACCAATAAAAGAAAAGTCGAGGAGCATGTAACAGTGGCTCTTACTGAGGAGTGCAGTGCCTTAATTAAGAACATGGTACCTCCCAAACTAAATGATCCAGGTAGCTTTTCTATACCTTGCATAATCAATGACTCAAATTTTAATAAGGCTTTTTGCGATTTGGGCGCCAGTGTAAATTTGATACCTCTTTCCATATGCAAGAAATTGGATTTGGGAGAAATGAAACTAACTACTATGGCTCATAGCTTAGCCGATCGCTTCCATTAGATATCCTTTGGGAATCTTAGAAGATGTACCAAAGATGTGGGAAATTTTATTGTTCCAGCAGATTTTGTAGTACTAGACATGGATGAAGACCCATGTATCCCACTTATCTTGGGGAGACCTTTCTTGGCTACTGCAGGAGCAATGATAGATGTCAAGAACCACAAACTCTCACTTGCATTTGGAAACGACAAAATTGAATTCGACCTTTCAAAAGCTGTTAAACAGCCTTCTATTTTTGATGTTTGTTGTAGGATTGATAGTTTCCAGTCAATAGCACTAGAAGGAGCATCAGAACAAACTTATCTTAATAAGCTCGAAGGGATTTTGAGGATAAAGAGTCGGAGATTTCCGACCACAACCTAACACCACAGAGGTTGAGGAGGAAGAGGGGCAGAGCACACTCGAGCCATATCCCCAAAACTAGGATAACGAGGGTCAAGCTAACGACCTTAAACAAGCGCTTCTTGGGAGGCAACCCAAGCTATTTTCATTTTTTTAGTAATTTTATTTTATTTTATTTGATTTTGAGTTTTACATTTTTTCAGTTTACGAGGACACGACATGATAAGCGTGCGTCAAATTGACACGACCCTCCTATGCCAACGACACAGCGTGTTGTTGGTACCAAGACAACATAGCATGGCGTCTTGACTAGCACGCCTGTCGCAACACTTCTCAACACTAGCACGCCTCGGGCCGGATCGCGACACGCCTACGGAGGGACGGAACACGCCCATGTCGCACCTAAACGGGTCGGTATTTGCGTAAGAACAAGCCCGACACGCCTATGTCATGATAACCCTCTAAAACCAGCCCGAGCACGCCCTAATCTTCCACTCGCGATACAAGGTTGAAGCACACTGGAGTCTCCCTCTCAAGCGAGGAGCAAACTCTGTCTCTCCAATTCCAACGCCATGAGCAAGCGAGTGAAGACAAGAGGAGGAGCTTCTTCCTCTGACAAGGACAAGGGGAAAAGAAAAGCTCAGGATTTGGGTAACGAACCTCCTCCGACCTCTAGCCATCCTTATGGAATTGTTTTTAGGGATGATATTATGAAGACTAAATTCAGTAAGCTTGAAAAGAGGAAGTTAGTATCTACGAGAACTATAGACTTCTACACGTTGACCACCTTAGGGTTAAGAGATGACATAACTTGGTTAACAAATAGGATAGGTCGGATGAGTTTATCACACACCATCACCTTACTTACCCTAGTATCACTCTTGAATTCCTTAGCTCCCTGTCCGCTGAAATACTGCAAGGAAAAGATTGTGAGGAAGGAAAAATAAAATTTAGATTAATGAACCATGAATTTACCCTTTCTCTGAGTGATTTTAATATGATATTTGATTTTCCTAGCGGAGGGGAGAGGCAAATTCATAGACATTTTATTGATCATCAATTTTGGAGATTAATTTCTGATGACCCTCGCCCTTACGATGCATCTAGATCTAAATCATTTAACATCCCTAATCCTACTTTCCGTTATCTCCTTAGATTCATGGCTAATACAATCTCAGGAGATATGATAGTGCAGTGGCTAGGCAGTGAGTTACAATTTCTATGGGCCATGCTAAATGAAGTTAAGATTGATTAGAGCCCATATGGTTAGGCATTTAGTTAAGGTTAGTAATAGCCCATCCGAGTCATAGTCATAGGGGTATTATCACTAGGATTCTTGTAGCCTTAGGATGTGATTTGGATGACCTTGAATATTGTCTGCTAGCCCTAGATTGGATTTGGATGCTTGTATAAATATGAAGATGATTGAGGCATGTGACGAGGATATCGTTTGGTGTTAAGAAATGGAATTAAAATGCGTAATTCATCCAATTGGCTTTTTAGAGATGTTCAGGAACCCTTTCCTACCCCCACTGCCCATGCTCCATCACCCCCTGCTAGGGAGCCATCTCACATAGCCCCCGAGCCATCACATTCGACTCCTGAACCCCCACGGTTTCCTACTGACAATGTTTCTGCAGGGTACTCTTCTTTTGATTTTTCAGGATTCCGATCATCATTCGAAGCATTTAGGGTCGAGCATACCTCGCACATTGGTGTGTGGGATCGGTATGCCCAAGCTACAGAGGAGCACCATCGCATGGTGACACAAAGATTTGGATAGGGCAGGTGATTTTTACAGAGAGGCGATGAATTTTTCATCACGAGTCCGCTTGAGGGAAGATAATGATAGATTTTGACAAGAGTCCCGGGAGTTTTACCAGGAGCAGCGACGTAGGTGGGCAGAGGAGGATGCTAGTAGCGAAGACGAGGACCATTGACCACCTTCAACTATTTTGTGAGATATGATGCACATCCTTTACTGCTTATGCCCTTTCTACTAAGATCTTTTGGGTTATTGCTATTTTATTTTATTTGCATCTTTTCATATCTCAGAACAGTGCAATTTTTTTATATATCATCCAATGTAATACAATCAATATTGGTGGATCATGAAATTCCTTTTGCCTATTTGATAAGAACCCTATTTCACTTGAACACGGTCTATAGGTCCGAGGTATCCAATGAAAAGACTTAAATCCCCATATCGAGAGTACTCGATTTTCCATTGGAGACTTACTCATGAACTTGGTTCTTGGAGAAACACTTTCACTAGAAGTAAAAAAAAAAAAAAAGGGCGTATGGGAATTGTTTTCAAGCACCCCTTTGAGACCAAGTAGTTACTGGGGAAACACCTAAAAGGTGCCCCTTTGAGACTAACTAGTTACTGGGGAAATGCTCTCTATAATTCCTTACCTTCTCTCTTCTTGGAAAGTGCTCCTTTGAGACCTTTTGATGATAGGTAAGAATGATCCATGCATTAAAGCGGTAAGTGCCTCTATGCCGAAAGAAGAATATTCTACGATAGAAGGGATGTCAAGTCCAGATTGGTGTCCAATGACTTTAGTCCACCATTTCACGTGCACTATATAGGATCTTTCAACTTGGCAACTAGGAATGATTTGAAAAGATTAAGATCAGGTGTATACCCCTAGATGATGCTTAGTATTTCCACAAATAAGTTGTCTTTGAGTTGTCTTTGCTTGAGGACAAGCAAAAGTTTAAGACTAGGGATTTTGATGTGGGTGAATCATGCTATGTTTTCACTACTTTATATATGTGCATTTTATCTCATTTCATATCCTAGACATGTATTTTATCATGATTAGCATATTTTGGAGGAAGAGGTCGGGGTGTTTTTGTGTTAACAGGCGAAGAAGAAGGCGTATCAAAACAACACGTGCTCGGAATCGACACGCGTCATGAGAGCACGGACAACACGCTCGAGTTCAAAGAGCAACACGCGTGCGGTGATTCCAGCAGCCAACACGCCCTATACCGCGACACGCTTCAAAACGTAACACGCCTTGGGAAACTCCGCGACACGTCGGTGCCCTCATGTGGCATGGGCGTGTTGGCCTGATTTCAGCCTTCCTTTTCTGCGAGCAATCAGGATCTTCGTGGGAATCTATTGCCTTAAATTGAAGAGGAGGCAAGGCTATAAAAGAGAAGATATTCTAACCCTAAAGGAGGACGGCGGATGGTCAAAAGGAGGAGAGAAGGCGGCAAAGGATCGACAGAGGAGAAGCAAAGAGAAGAGTTGTGCGGAGGAGCGCGGATGGCATCGATATTGTATTTTCTTTCTCTAGCAACTCTTGTCGGACTATGGAGTAGTGTCCTGTAATCTTAGGATGGGGAGTAGCCCTTTGACGATTCTGATGATGATATAATCTATACTACTTAAATTATTTTTGTGTTGATTTGGTTTTTTGGATTCTTATTGACAAACCTAAGGAGCTAAGGGAAGTACCTAACAGTGAACCCAAGTTCAAACCCGAACCAACTAGGGATAAACTCCTGTCAAGTAGCGGTAGAGTATCTACGAGGGCTTGCGGGGGTCTCGTGACAGGTCCCCTTAGCTGATTATGGTCCCGTGTTCAAACCTACCGTGAAAAAAAGGAAATTTGACTCTAGAGGAACTCTTATGGACTTAATGGATCTATCAAATCCAGTTTCTACCTAGTGACAGAGGTAAGAATAGGGAGGTTTGCGGGGGTCTCGTGACAGGTCCCCTTAGCTGATTATGATCCCCTATGCTCGAACACCGTGACAGGTAAATTGAATTTGATAGGTACAGTCAGCGTAGACCTCGAAAGGGGCCGTTGATTTACCTTAGGATAGGTTCCATCAAAACAAACTCTAATAGGGGTAGGAAAGAATCAAATCACCTTATAAATCATCGACGTGGTGAAACCCATATCCTGAGATTCTCCTCAACTATCGACTTTTAGCTCGTTCTTCTCATTCGTTGTTATTGACTGCTCATTTTCTTAGCTTAAACCATACATTGATTTACTAGATAACTTGGTATCACGATCATTCGGTAATTGTTCCAATCCCTGTGGGATCGATATTTTTATTACTTGACGACAACCGTGCACTTGCGGAAAATAACACATCATCTTGCCATGCATGCTATGCCGCCGCCTTCTTTGTTGTCCCATGTTGCATGAAAAGCCTTCTTTTGATTTGATTTGAATTGTGCCCTCTTTTGATTCTTTAGTAGCCTCCTTTCCCTCTGAATGATCTTCCGCACTACGTTCACTATTGCTTCCACCTTTTCGGATTCGGACTCTAATTCGTCGTCGGGTTCGAGTCCATCTTCTTGCTTGGTAGGTGGCTTGCTTCTTTGTCCTGCAAGTAGAGCAATACCTCTCTCGGCCCGGACCACGTTAGTTTGCTCGTGAAGTTCAAACTCGGAAAATAATTCATCTAACCTAAGCTTCGAAAGGTCCTTAGAGACCTTGTAGGCATCGACCATGGATGCCCACAAGGTAGTCCTAGGAAATGAATTAAGAACGTACCTTAGTAGGTCACGGTTTTCGACCTTGTGTCCGATGGTGTGTAGGCCGTTGACAATGTCCTGGACGCGGGCGTGTAGTTGCGTCGCTGTCTCATGTTCCTACATCTTAAGGTTATACAACTTATTGAAAAGAAGGTCACGTTTACATACCTTAGCATTGTACGTTCCTTCGTGTAGCTCGATTAATTTGTTCCATAGGTACTTGATGCTAATGAATGGTCCGATGCGGTTGAGTTCCTCCTTGGACAAGCCGCATTGCAATATTTGGATTTCTCTTGCATCGGCTTCGATTTGCCTCTTGGTTGCATTTGTCCACTTGTTGAAATCCAAGGGCTCTCCTTGATCATTGGTGGGTAGAGCAAAGCCGGTTTGGATTATTATCCAAGTCTCGACTTGTGTTTTAAAGAAACACTCCATCCGACCTTTCCAATAACGGAAATCATCTCCGTTAAAGAACGGAGGTCGGGTGGTGCTCTTGTAACGCCCGTAAAATTCCTAGCAATTTTACAGGAATTTTTGGCTTGATGATCATGGGCCTTGGGTGAGCCTTTTTCCAAAACAAAAGAAAATAAGCCAAAAATGGATGCAAGACCTAGGAATTGAACTCCAAACCTCTAGAGATAGCCAAACCCTATAGATGCACCCACTAACCAGAAGCCCAATAGGATATTATCATTAGATGAAGGGAGGGGGATTATAGATAAGTGAGATAAAGGTAAATGAAGAGGCATGGAAGAAGAGAAGAGAAACTTCTCTTCCTCCCTTTATAAAGAAGAGGGAAAGTCCTAATTTGCCACTTCCTCTCTTCTTCTCCTTCTCACCGAAACCTAGAGCCTCTCCCTCCCCATTTTCCTCTTTTGGCCGAACTCCTCCAAGCAAGAAGAAAGGGCTAGGTTTTGTGTTAGGTTATCTTCTTCACACTACAAGCAAAGCAAAGGATGTAAGTATCCCTCACCTGCATACGAGAAGCTTCGATTGCTATTTTGTAAAAGAAACCCATATGACATATTCGGCCAAAATGAAGTTTGGGTGTTTGATTGAAAGTCTATATCATGTTTGTAAGAAGAAGATGTTGTTAGTGACTAGATGATGATGTTAGGATGGAAAGAGGGTTTGGGTTAAAGGCTAACCCTAATAACCACTAAAGCCTATTCGGCCAAGCCATGATTTAGGGTTCAATGAGGCTCTATGCCATGTTTTTTTATAACTAGATGATGATGCTAGGGTTTAAAATGGATTAGGACCAAAGTTGACCCTAATAGCCACTAAGGTTCATTCGGCCAACCTATGATTTAGGGTTTCCATGAAGTTATATGCTATGTCTAGTAACTAGATGATGATGTTAGGATGGAAAAGGGTTTAGGTTAAAGGTTAACCCTAGTAACCACTAAAGCCTATTCGCCAAGCCATGATTTAGGGTTTCCATGAAGTTATATGCTATGTCTAGTAACTAGATGAAGATGTTAGGATGGAAAAAGGGTTTAGGTTAAAGGTTAACCCTAGTAACCACTAAAGCCTATTCGGCCAAGCCATGATTTAGGGTTTCCATGAAGTTATATGCTATGTTTTTTGTAACTATATGATGATGTTAAGGTTTAAAATGGATTAGGTCAAAAGTTAAACCCAAAGGCCAACAAGGACCATTCGGCCATCCCTAGATATTGATGACCCAATGAGGTTTCAATCCATGTTTTGTAGGGTTATGATGTTGTTGTTATGTTTAATGAATTAGGTTAAAGGCTAACCCTAAAAGCCCTACATGGACCCTTCGGCCACCATAAACTTTGGGTGATTAGATGAAGTCTAATTCATGTTCTATATGCATATGAAGTTGTTGTGATGAATTAGGTTAACATTGTTAGTAATATATGAGAGATGTCCTAAGGCAATCGCCTTATGTATGAACCATTTATATGATAAATGAAGATTCACTATTTGAGTATACATGTTTCATGTATTTGATTGGATCTTAAACTCATTTACTGGATGTCCACGATACGATTCACAACATGAGAGAATTTGTGATTGGATCACAACTAGTGAGTATCTCTACATGTGTAATTGTGATGTATCGGAATTATCCCTAGTCGATGAATTGATGAATTTGGACACCATCAATTCTGTCGAGACTAGCACGAGGTATACTCCTTGGTGTATCCATGCAGCTGATTCTCACTAGCTGGAGACATTGTGATGTCCGGAGTTAATCGTGGATGCTAGTTATGGTAACTAGTTCATTGGAGTGACCAGCCGTAAGACTTCATATGGTTCTCTGCATATATAGATATGTCAATGAAGTTCTTATTGTGGCTTAAGTGCGATGTTCCTTTGAGTTGCGGTATTCAAGTCATCTTGATCATGGAGACTTATGCTTTGACATCTTAAGCAAACATCTCTAAGGAGATGTGGACCCGGGATGATTGGGTATAAGTCGAAGTGATCGAAGGTGTTTAAATAGGCTATAAAGGATTCACCACTCCTTGCGAGGAGATGTAAACCCATGGCCTCTCGTCGGATTGTTACTAAAGTCTTTGGCCAAAGCATTACATGTTTAGAGTAAGGTACTCTTCGATACATGTGGAGTAACTAGAATCCGTAGGACGAGGAAATGATACTTGGGCTAGGTATGACGAGACCTTAGTGGGGATCGACACATACAATAGACCATGTCCTGAACCAAGTGGGTATAAGATGAGTGAAGGGAATGGGGCACGATTCATTCGAGCTGCTGAAGGGTTTCAGAAATAGTTCTGGATCAACCGTTGATCTTTTCGGTTAATTGGGGATCATGATGTACTACTAGGTGCCACTCATGATTGTTCTATAATTAATGGTTAATTATAGACGGCCAACATAAACCGAGAACCTATTTGGTCACACGCACAACGAGTGTAATCCAAAGGATTTAAAATGAGCTTGAGAATGGGATTCTCAGACCGAGAGAAACTATGTTTGGTTGGACCAAACATAAAGCGAGCATGAAATCGTTTCAGTCGCAATGGAAGCGTGGATGGGCCGCGTCTTATGAAGACGTAATGGATGAACCAAAATGGTTTGGTTCTAATCCAATGGATGAGGATAAACCAAAGGGTTTGGTTTATTTTAAACGAATGAACCAAAAGTTGGTTCGGTTCGTTTTAACTTAAAATAAACCATCATGGTTTGGTTTATTTTAACTTATCTTAATGGAGTGGGTTAACGGGCTTTATGGATATGATCCATTAACCATTAAGAGAATTAGTTCTCTATAAAAGTGGGCTTAAGGGATTGTTAAACCGTAATCCAAAATCAAAACCCTAGCCTCCAAGGAGTTGCCGCCCAACCTGGTTGTGCCGCCCAACCTCCTTGCCGCCCAGCTTGATTGTGCTGCCGTCTAGCTCCTTGCCGGTGACCAAGCTTCAGCCGGTGAACCTCCGGCTACCCTCCGGTGATCTCCTATAGGTTTGGCATCAAGGTGAGGCTTTTCTCTCCTTGTTTTGGCCGGCGCCTACTCCTCCACCAAGCTGTCCAGTTTTCTGGACAGCTTCACCTCCTCTCGTCGGAGCGTCGTTTGGACGACTGTTAGTGCTCCGACAGCGGCTAACATACCGGGGATTTGATCTCCGGTAATCCTCTGAGGTGGAGGACGAAGGATTCGTCAAACGGTTGACGAATACCTCTCCGGAGAAGCGAGTTTTGAGAACTCATTTTGGATCCGAATTTGGATTCGGATCGTGATCATCTCTCGATCACGTCGTCTTCAACACGAGGCTAGTAACCCGTACGAAGACGAAGCTCGTGACTTAGCGAAGTCATCCCGATGAGCTCGGCGTGGATACGGATAGAGACGATTCTTACGAGGATCGTTCCGGTTGATGCCGTTCCCGCTACACGTCATACGGAAGGTATAACGTAGTTTAATTTCCTTTTATTGCAATTTTAATTTACGGTTATGTCTACACTTGTTGTAATAGCATGCGTGTGTTGTGTGTGTTGTAATAAATAGGAGTATTTATTATTTTTATTGCTTCCGCTGTGC
Source organism: Wurfbainia villosa (assembly GCA_025175895.1). Taxonomy (NCBI): domain Eukaryota; kingdom Viridiplantae; phylum Streptophyta; class Magnoliopsida; order Zingiberales; family Zingiberaceae; genus Wurfbainia; species Wurfbainia villosa. Next base: position 37,546,377 of record CM046001.1, on the reverse strand, counting down.
TCATGTTTACGAAACATGATCGAACACACACACGCCATATGTAAACCCAAAAGGGTATCGAGCTGTGTTGTGTTTCGACATAATCGTAAAAATGGTTTTGCGATAGTCATAATGTATTTCTGGAAGTTTTCTAAATTTTTGAAATTTAGAAGTATTTATGGAAATTTTTCAATTTTGGAAAGTCTAGAAGTATTTATGGAAATCTTCCACTTTTGGAAAGTTGGAAGTATTTATGGAAATTTATATTTTCCATAAATAAAATATTTGATTAGATTCTGGAAATTTGTTTCCTAATTTAATCATGATTTGATTTGGGAAATCAAATCTTAAAATATTTAATTTCCATAAGTAGTTTTAAAGATTTAGGAAATTGGTGTTCTAAATAGATTTTCCTTAATCAAATAATTCCATGAATAAAATATGTGATTAGATTTGGAAATTTGTTTCCTAATTTAATTATGATTTGATTTGGAGAATCAAATCTTAAACATATTTTATTTCCATAAATAGTTATGACATATAAGGAAATTATATACATGACATAATTGTATGCCATGTAATTGCATTAGATGCATAACATTATGCCATGCGTGTCGTGACATGTAGATGTATGCCATGTATGTCATGCCATGTAGATAATAGTTATTTGCATGCAAAGAGGATGAGACATAAAAACCCTTAATCAATATTAAAGCCTACACCTTCCATTAATATGGTTAGAACCAGAGTTCGCTTCTTGTTTGGGTTGTTGGACTCTCTCCAAGCCCTACTAACTCAATATGTTCAAACCATGGAATAGTTTAATACTAATATGGTAAGAGTCGAGGTCAATCGTTAGCTTTGGTTGTTGGACTCTCTCCAAGCCGGGCTAATTGGTTGAATGCGCCTAACCATATTAAAACTATGTCCCGATTAATGGGTTGGCTTTAACTCGAGCATCGGCTTGTTGGACTCTCTCCAAGGTCGATGTAAAGGGAGGTGAAGTTGGGTGCTATGCATATGATGCATACTTGTTAATGTGTTAACAACCCGATGTATGTGTGAACATTCAATTAGTTGTTAGCACATTGTGATAGTTGCATATACGTGATATGCAATCGGTATAGTTGATACCTACCATCGAGTTATGAATGGCTTGTTGGACTCTCTCCAAGGTTGTTCATAACTATGATGGATATCAGCCCATTCGAGATGGACCTACAATCTCCAAGTGATTTTGGGGTTTTTGAAATTCAAAAATGAATGGGATTAATAAATGTATATTGATGCATTTTAAAATCATCTTTCATATATGCTCGCTTTGTATTTCTAAGTTAATATATTGATCATGATGTGTTTGAATTTATGCTCCATTTTGATTCAAATAAATTGACCGGGTCGAACTTCGGACTAGCTTAGAAACTTGAGAATTGTTCTCAAGGTGGAAAAGCTTATGTATGTCCTCGGCGCCTCTTCCCGCCATCCTAGTGACGCATGCAACTGGACCAATTGTTGGCCTATCAGAAACATGTGAGTGATTCTGAACAAATGAGTTGCATCATGCTAGCCATGATGGAACCCAAGCTACGAAAACAGCATGAGCATATGGATGCTCATATCGTAGTCCTTCATCTTTGTGAGTTGGTTGATGAGCAAGTGAGATTCGAAAGGTTCGAAGTCTCAAAGCTCCTCTTCACCTCTGAGATGCTAGGAGGTTCATCTGTGGTACTGCTCAATATGCTGAAGACTGTGGAGTCTTCTGAGAAGCATGAGCAGGGGACGGTGCTGTTAGTTGATTCCTCAAGGAAAAGTTCTAAGAGGAAGTCAAAGGAACAGCAGAAGGGAAAGAAGAGAAGGGCTAAGAAGGTAGAACTAGCACAAAAGGAAACTTGCCATCATTATGGCAAGGAGAGACATTTGCGAAGAAAGTGCAAGATTTATCTTGAGTCCATGAAGAAGGATAAGGCATCGGATGCCCCATCTTCTTCAGAAATCTTCTTTATTGATTGTCATTCTATTTCCTCAGACACTTGGGTATTTGATACTGGGTGTGGCTCACATATATGTAATGACATACATGGGCTAAGGAATAGAAGAAGACTCGTCAAGGGGAGAGTCAAATTTACGTGTTGGGAATGGAGCAACGGTTGCTGCACTCGCCATCGGAACGTATTTCTTGGAACTCCCTGTAGGACTTGTCTTAGAACTGGACAATTGCTTTTATGTTCCTTCGTTGATAAAGAACATCATTTCTATTTCTTGTCTAAATAGAAATGGGTTCCATTTGACTTTTAGTAACAATTGTTGTTACATAACTTTGAATGGAGTTCTTTATGGGATTGGAACTTTAAGCAATGGTGTTTATACGTTGGACGTATCCAAAGGATTTATTTCAATATCGGCGAGCAACACGCGTGCTCGAAAGGATAATCAAATAGACTCCTATATGTGGCATTGTCGTCTTGGCCATATAAGCAAGAAATGCATGTCCGAATTACACCGATGTGGAATTCTGGAATCGTTTGAATTAGATTCATACGATACATGCGAATCATGCTTAAAAGGCAAGATGACTAAGTTACCTTTACCGAAAAGGTGAACGAGTGGGAGAGTTACTAGGTCTAATACATACCGATGTATGTGGACCTATGTCAACTCAAGCTTTAGGAGGCTATAGCTACTTCATTACCTTCACCGATGATCACTCACGGTTTGGGTATGTGTTCTTGATGAAACACAAGTCCAAGCCTTTGAAAGGTTCAAAGAATTCAGAAATGAAGTAGAGAAACAACATGACAAGAGTATTAAAATACTTTGATCAGATCGAGGTGGTGAATACTTAAGTCAAGAGTTTCTTGATTATCTAAGAGACAATGGCATATTGTCTCAATGGACTCCGCCATATACACCACAGCATAATGGTGTATCTGAGAGGCGTAACCGGATCTTGTTGGACATGGTCAGGTCAATGATGAATCATGCGACTCTTCCCAAGTCCTTTTGGGGCTATGCACTTCAGACAGCTGTTTACTTGTTAAACAGAATGCCTACCAAGGTTGTCTCAACTACTCCATATGAGATATGGAATGGTAAGAAACCTCATGTATCTTACTTGAAGATATGGGGTTGTCCTGCTTATGTGAAGCGGATCGACGCATAAACCGATGCTAAGTCTGATAAATGTCTATTTATTGGATACCCTAAGGAAACAAGGGGTTACCAATTCTATCATCCTGTGGAACAAAAGGTGTTTGTTTCAAGGCATGCTGTGTTTCTAGAGAAAGAGTTTCTCTTGCAAGAAAATAGTGGGAGTGTCGTCGAGCTTGAGGAGGCTCGAGAGACTCAAATAGACATTGATGAGATACCTGATGAAGCACAACAGCCGACAACTCATAGTGATGAGCAATCGGCTGGACCTATTGTAACACCACATCTTCGTAGATCTGGTAGAACACGCAATATTCCTGAGAGATATGGATTTCTCGTAAGTGAATCGAACGACGTGTTACTCATTGATGATGAGGAGCCTACCAGCTTATGAAGAAGTGCCGATAAGTTCAGAAGGAATAAGTGGCTTGGTGCCATGAAGTCGAAATGGATTCCATGTACGAAAAACCAAGTTTGGAACTTGGTTGACCCACCTGAAGGCATAAAGCCTATAGGGTGCAAGTGGGTTTTCAAGAAGAAAACCGACATGGATGGTAATGTGATTACCTATAAGGCTAGATTGGTGGTGAAAGGATATCGTCAAAAGCAAGGTGTTGATTATGACGAAACCTATTCGCCTGTAGCTATGCTTAAATCCATTCGGATGCTCCTGGCCATAGCGGCTCATTATGATTATGAGATATGGCAGATGGATGTGAAAACAACTTTCCTTAATGGAAACCTACTCGAGGACGTGTATATGATACAACCTGAGGGTTTCACATCGGTTGATAAAACCAAGGTATGCAAATTGCGACGATCCATTTATGGATTGAAGCAAGCATCCAGAGTCGAATATCCGCTTTGATGAGACGATCAAAAGTTTGATTTCTCACAAAATCCGGCATTTAACCTTGTGTGTACAAGAAGGTTAGTGGGAGTGCAGTCGTGTTCCTAGTATTGTATGTCGATGACATATTACTTATAGGAAACGATGTGTCAATCTTACAGTCAGTTAAGGTTTGGTTATCCAAGACATTCTCCATGAAAGACCTGGGAGAAGCAACCTACATCCTTGGGATTAAGATCTATAGAGATAGATCGAAACGGTTGCTTGGTCTTTCCCAGTCTACATATATAGACCGAGTGCTAAAGAGGTTTAGCATGTCGGAATCCAAGAAAGGTTTCCTACCCATCAGGCATGGGGTACACCTTTCGAAGTCTATGTGTCCGCGCACAGAAGACGAGAGGATTTGCATGAGTAAGATTCCCTATGCATCCGCAATAGGATCTATCATGTATGCTATGTTATGTACGAGGCCCGATGTATCGTATGCTCTGAGTGTCACGAGTAGATACCAGTCCGATCCAGGAATGGATCATTGGGCGGCTGTTAAGACGATCCTTAAGTACTTGAGAAGAACTAAGGATGTGTTCCTAATATATGGAGAAGGGTACATGGTGATACGTGGGTATACGGATGCCAGATCCAGACAGACAAGGATGATTCCATGTCTTAGTCTGGGTATGTATTCACCTAGAATGGAGGCGCAATAAGTTGGAAATGTTCCAAGCTTGACACTATAGCGGATTCTGCCACTAAGGCAGAATACGTTGCAGCTTTGGAAGCAGCAAAGGAAGTGGTTTGGATCAAGTAGTTCATCTATGAACTTGATGTGGTCTCATCAATGATCCAAACATGTGCTACGCCGCTATCATCTTATCAGAGAGATCATCAGTAGGAACGAAATACAAATCGAGTAAATTCCCACTGAAAGGAACTTAGCGGATCCTTTGACTAAAGCATTACCTCAAAGTAAGTTTGAGGGTCATGTTAGAGCTTATGGTATTGGATACCGTAGCGATTGGCATTAGGCCAAGTGGGAGTCTGTTAGTAATATATGAGAGATGTCCTAAGGCAATCGCCTTATGTATGAACCATTTATATGATAAATGAAGATTCACTATTTGAGTATACATGTTTCATGTATTTGATTAGATCTTAAACTCATTTACTGGATGTCCACGATACGATTCACAGCATGAGAGAATTTGTGATTGGATCACAACTAGTGAGTATCTCTACATGTGTAATTGTGATGTATCGGAATTATCCCTAGTCGATGAATTGATGAATTTGGACACCATCAATTCTGTCGAGACTAGCACGAGGTATACTCCTTGGTGTATCCATGCAGCTGATTCTCACTAGCTGGAGACATTGTGATGTCCGGAGTTAATCGTGGATGCTAGTTATGGTAACTAGTTCATTGGAGTGACCAGCCGTAAGACTTCATATGGTTCTCTGCATATATAGATATGTCAATGAAGTTCTTACTGTGGCTTTAGTGCGATGTTCCTTTGACTTGCGATATTCAAGTCATCTTGATCATGGAGACTTATGCTTTGACATCTTAAGCAAACATCTCTAAGGAGATGTGGACCCGGGATGATTGGGTATAAGTCGAAGTGATCGAAGGTGTTTGAATAGCCTATAAAGGATTCACCACTCCTTGCGAGGAGATGTATACCCATGGCCTCTCGTCGGATTGTTACTAAAGTCTTTGGCCAAAGCATTACATGTTTAGAGTAAGGTACTCTTCGATACATGTGGAGTAACTAGAATCAGGGACGAGGAAATGATACTTGGGCTAGGTGTGACGTAGTCACTTAGTGGGGACTGACACAATAGACCATGTCCTGAACCAAGTGGGTATAAGATGAGTGAAGGGAATGGGGCACGATTCATTCGAGCTACTGAAGGGTTTCAGAAATAGTTCTGGATCAATCGTTGATCTTTTCGGTTAATTGGGGATCATGATGTACTACTAGGTGCCACTCATGATTGTTCTATAATTAATGGTTAATTATAGACGGCCAACATAAATCGAGAACCTATTTGGTCACACGCACAACGAGTGTAATCCAAAGGATTTAAAACGAGCTTGAGAATGGGATTCTCAGACCGAGAGAAACTATGTTTGGTTGGACCAAACATAAAGCGAGCATGAAATTGTTTCAGTCGCAATGGAAGCGTGGATGGGCAGTGTCTTATGAAGACATAATGGATGGACCAAAATGGTTTGGTTCTAATCCAATGGATGAGGATAAACCAAAGGGTTTGGTTTATTTTAAACGAATGAACCAAAAGTTGGTTCGGTTCGTTTTAACTTAAAATAAACCATCATGGTTTGGTTTATTTTAACTTATCTTAATGGAGCGGGTTAACGGGCTTTATGGATATGATCCATTAACCATTAAGAGAATTAGTTCTCTATAAAAGTGGGCTTAAGGGATTGTTAAACCCTAATCCAAAATCAAAACCCTAGCCTCCAAGGAGTTGCCCAACCTGGTTGTGCCGCCTAACCTCCTTGCCGCCAGCCTTGATTGTGCTGCCGTCTAGCTCCTTGCCGGCGACCAAGCTTCAGCCGGTGAACCTCCGGCTACCCTCCGGTGATCTCCTATAGGTTTGGCATCAAGGTGAGGCTTTTCTCTCCTTGTTTTGGCCGGCGCCTACTCCTCCACCAAGCTGTCCAGTTTTCTGGACAGCTTCTCCTCCTCTCGTCGGAGCGTCGTTTGGACGAAGGTTAGTGCTCCGACAGCAGCTAACATACCGGAGATTTGATCTCCGGTAATCCTCTGAGGTGGAGGATGAAGGATTCGTCAAACGGTTGACGAATACCTCTCCGGAGAAGCGAGTTTTGAGAACTCGTTTTGGATCCGAATTTGGATTAGGATCGTGATCATCTCTCGATCACGTCGTCTTCAACACGAGGCTAGTAACCCGTACGAAGACGAAGCTCGTGACTTAGCGAAGTCATCCCGAGGAGCTGGGCGTGGATACAGATAGAGACGATTCTTACGAGGATCGTTCCGGTTGATGCCGTTCCCGCTACACGTCATACGGAAGGTATAACGTAGTTTAATTTCCTTTTATTGCAATTTTAATTTACGGTTATGTCTACACTTGTTGTAATAGCATGCGTGTGTTGTGTGTGTTGTAATAAATAGGAGTATTTATTATTTTTATTGCTTCCGCTGTGCTCATGTTTACGAAACATGATCGAACACACACACGCCGCGGTGCCGGAAACCCAACAAACATGTGTTTTATGTTGGGTGAATTCATGTTGACTTATGATATTAAATGATGCTAAATGAGGATAACATGTTATAGTTTAGCATTTACTTACTTTGATGCCATGCCTTATGCCATGCCTTATGTGTATTGTGATATCTAAGATGTGATATGAAATGAAGTATGCTATGCTATGTTAATGAAATGAAGCATGATGTGTTATGAAATGAAGTATGTTATGCTATGTTAATGCAATGAAGCATGATGTGTTATGAAATGAAGTATGTCATGCTATGTTAATGAAATAAGCTATATTGTACAAATAAGCATATAAGTATTTTACCTTCTACATGGCTTGTACCAAGACCTTAACAAGGTCCAAGAAGGGATGGGCTCCTAAGATGCCCTAGGTCGATGGAATAAGACTCGGGCCTAGGAAGGGCTTCTATGTATGATTGCCCCTAGGTCGATGGAATAAGATTCGGGCCTAGTACGGGATGGGCTCCAAGATGCCTTAGGTCGATGGAGTAAGACTCGGGCCTAGGATGGACTTCTACGCTATGACGATTGCCCCTAGGTCGATGGAATAAGACTCGGGCCTAGAAACCTATTAGGTTTGAGACTTGCTACCTCGGGCCTATTTAGGGATGCGCGCTATGATAATGAAGATGTGGTACAATGCCGGGCCCAAATATGTTGAGATTTATGTTTACGTACCTAAAATATATGTTTTCAAAGCATCCTGCATATGTTTACCTGCTGATTGTTATGTCTACATGCTTATGTTATATACGTTACATGTTATGTTTGATGATATGATATGATGCTAAGTTTACATGTTATGTTTGATGATATGATAGGAATGTTTACATGCTTATGTTATATACGTTACATGTTATGTTTGATGATATGATATGATGCTAAGTTTACATGTTATGTTTGATGATATGTTAGGAATGTTTACATGCTTATGTTATATACGTTACATGTTATGTTTGATGATATGATATGATGCTATGTTTACATGTTATGTTTGATGATATGTTAGGAATGTTTACATGCTTATGTTATATACGTTACCTGTTATGTTTGAGGATATGCTATGATGTTTATGTTACTAAGTTACATACGATGCATGTTATGTTGGTTAAGCATATATTCATGTTATGCCGCTAAGTTATGGATGATACATGTTATATCTACTTATGTTACTTATGCTACATGTTAAGTTGATGATGCCATGTATGTTACACATTATATCGCTTATATGTTATGAATGCTACATGCCATGATTAATGTCGATGTATGGTTTTTGTGAGTAGGACAGGATCTTACTAAGCCTATGTGCTTATAGTTTATCTTTCCCTCGTACTGCAGATAAGGGTAAGGGATGGATAAACTAATGGGAGCAGCAGGAGGGGCCAAATGTGTGTGGTAGTGGCATGGTGGAGAAGATCCGTTAGGTCTACATATATATGTGTTTACCTATGATGATGATGTCTATGGATGTCCTTATTATGCCTGCTTATGATGGTGTCGTTTAAGAACTTGAAATAAGCACTAAGTACCTATCTATGTTATGATGCATGTTCTATGCTAATAAGAAGAAGTAAAGAAGAAGTAAGAAGAAGTATTTATATATGCTATGATGCATGCTCTATGTGAAGAAGAAGAAGTATATATATATATATATATGTCAATGCATGTTTATGTTTTAAAAAGAAAAAAAAAATGTCTAAAGTCTTCCGCTGTAAGAATTAAGAAGTATGCATAAAGTCTTCCGCTGTATGAAATGTAAGTATGTACGGTCGCGTCACGCGCCGCCCCTCCGGACATTCAGGGTCTGGAAAAGGGCGGGCGTTACAGCTCTACCCCTCAATGTGAGCCATTAAGTATCTTGCAAAACACGAATAAAAACCAAAGGGAATTCCAAGACTTGGTCTTGGATTAGTAATGCGGGAAATAAATAGGAAATAAACAGAATTAAATGAGAAAAAGAAGAAACTAACAAAAACTAAACAACTTACGACCTTCGATGTCCCCGAAAGGGTACTAGACATTGGATTTTGGGGCTGGAAATAGCTTGTTACGAGGGTAAACCCTCGTAAGAAATGTAGATCTCTCAGAGAGCTTCGGTTTGGTAGGTAGATCGTTATGTGAGTCCACTTGTGCGAAAAGTTATGCCCCTTTTTACCGTTGGCTACTCCAAGAGAGAAAACTTGCAAGCACACAACCAAAAGAAACGTACCAAGACTTCGTCTTGGATTAGTAGTGCGGGAGGAAAAATACCCAAAAAAAATACGAATCAAAAAATATGAACAGAAAACCAAAATGTGCTAGATCGGTGGTTTCACCAAATCTTAGTGCCCCCGCTCTGATACCAATTGTTGGATCGAGAAGCGTCGCTAGAGGGGGGGGTGAATAGCGATCATAAATCTTTCATTCGAATTCATTTGTTGATACACAAGTAAACGAGTAAGCAAATCGGAAAATAAATGAACATGTTTATTTTACTTGGTTCACAACCCAGCGGTTGCTACTCCAAGGCCCTATCGGTCCTAGACCGCGTACGGAGGGCAAAGCACTATAACGTCTCCTCCTCGTTGGAGGTAGGAGACAACGATCACAAAACCAAATATACAAGGATGAGGCAACAAGCCTACCTCACCTCGTTATGAAGAAAAACAAAGAATACAATATCAAAAATATTACTTGATTCTGCTGCCGACGAAGAAGATCGGAACTTAGCGTCGCGTCGGCGTTATGACGATGTTGGAGCGTTGGCGTTGTAGGAGCACTTGATGAATAAACTTGATGTGATTTGGAGTTGGAATCCTCCCCTCCTTTTATAGATTTTGGCCTCTGAATTTTTATCCTCATCTTTAGGAATGGATTACGAAATTGTCCAAAATTTATCGCGAAGTGGCCGCGTCAAACGTTATCCATTTTGACCTAGCGCAAAGGCTAATTCGTCGCCATCAGTCGACTGCTCAACATCTAGCAGTCGACTGCCAGTCTGGCCACTTCTTTGCAGTAAGAGGTTAGCTCGAAAAATGATAAATACGATGGTTTCTAACCGTCTGATCTCGACCTAGACCTTCCACAGGAAGTCTTAGTCGGATCGCCACCTACGGTCGTCCTCGTAAAGAGGACACGACCTTACAATCTCTCACTCACATGAGCTTGCCTCGATAGTAGCTCTCGCTTTCGACCTTCCACTCGATTCCTTCGGCTCCCTCCGAAGTCACTCGAGTGTCGCCCGACCACCGCGGCTTCCTCCGGGTGTCGCTAGCCTTCAGCTTCAGCTTTAGCACTTTTTTGCACACTTGATTTAGCTCGTGAGATAACGATGTAAACTTAACTTTGTATCTTTGCCATAATCAAAACATAGGTTCGATTATCTAGTGCCCCTGCACCAACAATGCATGCTAGTAAATTTTGCTTGTATGTATATGATGCATGCTAGAATATTTTGCTTGTATGTATATGATGCATGCTAGTATATTGCTTGTATGTATGTGATGCATGCTAGTGTAGGATAATAAAGGCCTAGATGCGTATATGATACACATTCATGATTAGATTAGATCTTAATCGAATCAACTCTAAAATGCCTACCAAGTTTTGATACTCATACTACCTCGATCATTTGTTGTTGTTGAATCTGCCAAAGCAGAGCAACGCATATTATCTTGATAGGGTGCGGAGGGACAATCTTGGTCCTGCCTATCATGGCTTGGGTGAGAGTAAGCTCAATTAGATTGAGTAAAACTAGTTAACTCAATTGGATCGAGTAGAACTATAGGCATATTCCAACCGTTGGAAAGATATGATAAGATTGCATTTACACTAAATATTGGGCAATTTAGCCAAAGCTAACTCAAGGTCTTTTATAAATGGGGATCTTGATCCTATAAATAAGAGTTGCATAGAGATGTAATCGGTAATGTATTACCTACCAATCATACTAAGTCTTGGGTGATTTAGCCAAAGCTAACTCAAGGCCTAGTATAATGTGGATCTTGTCCCGCAAGAGTTATAGCATGTTTGTATGAATCTAGTAATGTGGTTTGACCACATCCATGGCTCGATTCTACAAAAAATCCTATAATTCAGTGGGAGCATCATTTTATTAAAGGCCTAATTAAATGATAAATGGAATATGATATTAATTTTTTGCATTGTGTATGTTGTAGATTACCATGTCGACAAATACGAACACTCTCTCCCTGTGTTCTGTCCTTGAGAAGGACAAGCTCAATGGAGCAAATTTCCTGGACTGGTATAGGAACCTGAGAATCGTTCTCACCTAAGAAAGGAAATTGTACATCCTGGAGCAGCCCATTCTGGAGCCACCTCCTACCACTGCCTCGCGAACTGACAAAGATGCTTACAAGAAGCATCAAGATGATGCATTAGATGTGTCATGTCTCATGCTCGTGACCATGAACTTTGAGCTTTAGAAGCAACACGAGTTCAAGAATGCTTATGATATGGTTGAACATCTTCGTCAACTATATCAAGGGCAAGCAAGGCACGAGAGATATGAGATCTCTAAGGCATTGTTTCAGTCCAAGATGCAAGACGGAACTCCCGTAGGTCCATATGTACTCAAGATGATTGGGTACATAGAAAACCTACAGAGGTTGGGATTCCCACTTGGCCAAGAGCTGGCCACTGACTTAATCTTGCAATCTTTGTCACAAAGGTACAATCATTTTGTCATGAATTACAACATGAATGAAATTGATAAGCCACTGCCTGAGATGCTCAACATGTTGAGAACTGTTGAGCTCAACCTTAAGTAGGGAAAATCTGACTCCATTTTGATGGTGCAAAAGAAGAAAAGCAAGGGCAAGCCTAAAGGTAAGGAAAAGTCCCAATCCAAGGGCAAAGGCAAGGAACTAAAACCGAAAGGAGGAGTGGCCAAAGAAGGGACTTGCTTCCACTGCAAGGAAGCTGGACACTGGAAGCATAACTGTAAAGCATACTTGGAAGATCTTAAGAAGAAGAGAAGTGAGACTTCTACTTCAGGTATAAATATTATAGAAGTCAATCTATCTATTTCTTCATCATGGGTATTAGATTCTGGATGTGCATCTTACATTTGTACCAATGTGCAGGCGCTGAGAAATAGCAGGGCATTGACGAAGGGCGAGGTGGACCTACGAGTAGGCAATGGAGCAAGGGTTGCTGTTGTTGCTGTAGAAACTTATGATCTATCTCTGCCCTTTGGGCTTGTACTAGAACTAGATGAATGTTGTTATGTGTCTGCTTTGACTAAGAACATAATTTTGGTTTCTTGTTTGGACAAGAAAGGATTTTTATTTATAATAAAGAATAAATGTTGTTCAGTTTATTTAAATGATATGTTCTACTGTAGTGCACCTCTAATGAATGGACTCTACATTCTAGACTTAGAGAGCCCCATCTATAACATAAGTACCAAAAGGTTCAAGTCAAATGAGTTGAACCAAACCTATTTCTGGCATTGTCGCTTAGGTCACATAAATGAGAGTCGCTTATCCCAACTCCATAGGGATGGGTTGCTGGACTCATTTGATTTTGAATCATATGAGACATGTGAGTATTGCCTTCTAGGCAAGATGACCAAGACTCCCTTTAGTGGACACAGCGAAAGAGCAATAGACTTGTTAGGACTTATACATAATGATGTATGTGGCCCTTTCAATGTTGCTCCTAGAGGTGGTTACAGGTACTTCATTACATTTACTGATGACTTCAGTAGATATGGTTATGTGTATCTGATGACACATAAATCAGAATCCTTTGAAAAGTTCAAAGAATTCAAGAATGAAGTACAAAACTAACTTGGTAATGTTAGTAATATATGAGAGATGTCCTAAGGCAATCGCCTTATGTATGAACCATTTATATGATAAATGAAGATTCACTATTTGAGTATACATGTTTTATGTATTTGATTGGATCTTAAACTCATTTACTGAATGTCCACGATACGATTCACAGCATGAGAGAATTTGTGATTGGATCACAACTAGTGAGTATCTCTACATGTGTAATTGTGATGTATCGAAATTATCCCTAGTCGATGAATTGATGGATTTGGACACCATCAATTCTGTCGAGACTAGCACGAGGTATACTCCTTGGTGTATCCAAGCAGCTGATTCTCACTGGCTGGAGACATTGTGATGTCCGGAGTTAATCGTGGATGCTAGTTAAGGTAACTAGTTCATTGGAGTGACCAGCCGTAAGACTTCATATGGTTCTTTGCATATATAGATATGTCAATGAAGTTCTTACTGTAGCTTAAGTGCGATGTTCCTTTGACTTGCGGTATTCAAGTCATCTTGATCATGGAGACTTATGCTTTGACATCTTAAGCAAGCATCTCTAAGGAGATGTGGACCCGGGATGATTGGGTATAAGTCGGCGGATCAAGGTGTTTGAATAGCCTATAAAGGATTCACCACTCCTTGCGAGGAGATGTATACCCATGGCCTCTCGGATTGTTACTAAAGTCTGCCAAAGCATTACATTGTTTAGAGTAAGGTACTCTTCGATACATGTGGAGTAACTAGAACTGTAGGACGAGGAAATGATACTTGGGCTAGGTGTGACGAGTCAATTTAGTGGGATCACACAATAGACCATGTCCTGAACCAAGTGGGTATAAGATGAGTGAAGGGAATGGGGCACGATTCATTCGAGCCATCAAGGGTTCGTAAATAGTTCTGGATCAACCATTGATCTTTTCGGTTAATTGGGGATCATGATGTACTACTAGGTGCCACTCATGATCGTTCTATAATTAATGGTTAATTATAGACGACCAATATAAACCGAGAACCTATTTGGTCACATGCACAACGAGCGTAATCCGAAGGATTTAAAACGAGCTTGAGAATGGGATTCTCAGACCGAGAGAAACTAGGTTTGGTTGGACCAAACATAAAGCGAGCATGAAATCGTTTCAGTCGCAATGGAAGCGTGGATGGGCCGAGTCTTGTGAAGACGTAATGGATGAACCAAAATGGTTTGGTTCTAATCCAATGGATAAGAATAAACCAAAGGGTTTGATTTATTTTAAACGAATGAACCAAAAGTTGGTTCGGTTCGTTTTAACTTAAAATAAACCATCATGGTTCAGTTTATTTTAACTTATCTTAATGGAGCGGGTTAATGGGCCAAATGGTTATGATCCAATAACTATTAAGAGAATTAGTTCTCTATAAAAGAGGGCTTAAGGGATAATTAATCCCTAATCCAAAAATCCAAGCCCTAGCAAAAGTTGCCGCCCACCCCATTGAAGGAGTTTTCGGCGCCAACCCTAAGCTTGCCGCCCAGCTCCTTGTGCCGCCGTCCAGCTCCTTGCCGGCGTCCAAGCTTCAGCCGGTGAACCCTCCGGCGACCCTCTGGTGATCTTCTTAGGCCTCGGTGAAAAGGTGAGCACTTGGCTTCCTTGTTTTGGCCGGCGCCTACTCCTCCACCAAGCTGTCCAGTTTTCTGGACAGCTTCTTCTCCTCTCGTCTGAGCGTCGTTTGGACGACGATTAGAGCTCCGACAGCGGCTAACTTACCGGGGATTCGATCTCTGGTAATCCTCTGAGGTGGAGGATGAAGGATTTGTCAATTGGTTGACGAATACCTCTCCGGAAAAGCGAGTTTTGAGAACTCGGTTTTGGATCCGAATTTGGATTCGGATCGTGATCATCTCTCGATCACGTCGTCTTCAACACGAGGCTAGTAACCCGTACGAAGACGAAGCTCATGTCTTAGCGAAGTCATCCTAAGGATACTCGGCGTGGATACGGATAGAGATGATTCTAGCGAGGATCGTTCCGGTTGATGCCGTTCCCGCTACACCTAATACGAAAGGTATAACGTAGATAAATTTCCTTTTATTGCAAATTTAAATTTACGGTTATGTCTACACTTGTTGTAATATGCATGTGTGTGTTGTAATAAATGTATATTTATTATTTTATTGCTTCCGTTGTGTTCATGTTTACGAAACATGATCGAACACACACACGCCGCGGTGCCGGAAACCCAACCGGTAAGAGTATTAAGATACTTCGATCAGATCAAGGTGGTGAATACCTTAGCCATGAGTTTCGTGACTATCTAGCTGAGTGTGGGATTCTATCCCAACTCACTCCTCCTGGAACACCACAGTGGAATGGTGTATCCGAAAGGAGGAATCGTACCCTATTAGATATGATATGATCCATGATGAGTCACACAGATCTTCCTATATTCTTTTGGGGATATGCTCTACACACAGCAACCTTCACACTTAACCGTGTACCATCCAAGGTTGTGATAAAGACACCATATATGATATGGATAGGGAGAAATCCCAAGATATCTTTCATGAGGATTTGGGGTTGTGAGGCTTACGTTCTACGTCAAGTCTAAGACAAACTGGGACCCAAATCTGATAAGTGTTATTTTATTGGATATCCCAAGGAAACGAAGGGATATTACTTCTATATTCCCAGTCAGCACAATGTGTTTGTGGCAAAGACTGGGGATTTATACAAAGGGATTTTGTTTCTAGAAAAACTAGTGGGAGTACATTCGATCTTGAAGAAATTCAAGATAAGGACAATAGCACTGAGGCCTTGATGGAGGTTGAACAAGAACCACAAAGTGTTATGGGTGATGAGATTGTTGCACAAAGAGTTGTGGAATAATAGTCTGTTCAAGTAGACCTACCTATTCGCAGGTCTGATAGGGTACGTCATCAGCCTGAGAGATACTCATTTCTCTTGTCTGTCCATGATGACGTTAAGCTCATTGAGAATGAGCCTACCTCCTATCAGGAAGCTGTGATGAGCCCAGATTCTGAGAAATGGCTAGAGGCCATGAGATCGGAGAAGGAATCCATGTACACCAACCAAATATCAACTTTGGTTGATCCACCTGAAGGCATCAAACCCATTGGGTGTAAGTGGGTTTTTAAGAGAAAGACTAACATGGATGGACATACGCATACTTATAAGGGTCGATTGGTGGCTAAAGGTTTCAAGCAAATTCATGGTATTGACTATGATGAAACCTTTTCTCCAGTGGCGATGTTTAAGTCCATTCATATCATGCTTGCTAGTCCAGCATACCATGATTATGAGATCTGACAAATGGATGTCAAAACCGTGTTTCTGAATGGAAACTTGCTCGAGGATGTGTACATGACACAACCTGAGGGTTTTGTGGATCCACAGCATACTGGAAAAGTATGCAAGCTGCAAAGGTCCATTTATGGGTTGAAGCAAGCTTCTCAGAGTTGGAATCTTTGATTCGATGATGCGATCAAACAGTTTGGTTTCATCAAGAATGAAGATGAACCCTGTGTCTACAAGAGGGTTAATGGGAACACCGTTGTCTTCCTTCTATTGTATGTGGATAACATACTACTCATTGGGAATGACATCCCTTCGCTACAGTCTGTGAAGACTTGGCTGGGGACGTGCTTCTCAATGAAGGACTTAGGTGAAGCAGCCTATATTCTAGACATCAAGATCTATAGAGATAGATCTAAGAGATTGCTTGGCCTAAGTCATAGTACATACATTGACACGGTATTACTACGATTTGCCATGCAGAATTCCAAGAAGGGACTTCTGCCGATGTCACATGGTGTGAGTCTTTCGAAGACTCAAAGTCCCTCTTCTAGAGAGGAAAGAGACCGCATGGATAAGATCCCTTATGCATATGCTATAGGATCTATCATGTACGTCATGCTGTATACTCGTCCTGATGTCTCATATGCTTTGAGCATGACGAGTAGATATCAGTCAGATCCAGGTGAGCGTCACTGGATAGTAGTCAAGAATATTCTTAAGTACTTGAGAAAGACTAAAGAATATTTCTTGATATTTGGAGGCGATGAGGAGCTAGCTGTAAAGGGTTACAGCGATGCCATCTTCCAAACTAACCAGGATGATTATAGATCACAGTCAGGGTTCGTGTTTTGCTTGAATGGTGGCGCTGTGAGCTGGAAGAGTTTGAAGCAGGACACAATTGTTGATTCTACAACAGAGGCCGAGTATATCGCTGTATCAGAGGCAGCAAAGGAGGCAGTTTGGATCCGCAAGTTCATTATGTTAGGACCCTTGGAATGGCTAGAGGGGGGGTGATTAGCCTTTATTCTTTTCTACAAAAATGTTAGCGGAAGCAATACAAAATATAAACACAAATCAAAGCAAGAACAAAGCTAACACTCGATGTACGTGGTTCGGAGATGACGCTCCTACTCCACGGCAATCCGTAAGGTGGATTAGCCCTAATCAACCTTCACTAGAACCTCCTTTGGATGAACCAAGGTGGAGAAACCTTTCTTACAATGCTCTCCTCTTCTTTACAATGATGGATGATCAAGAACAAGAGAAGAGGAGGATTTAAATCACTAAAAACACTTGGAAGGCTTGGTGAGCATGAGAGTATAGTTAGGAGCAAGAGCACTAGCTTCACCAAGCTCCCCATGGCCCCTTTTTATAGAAGAGGGGTTGTTTTTCCCGTTGGGCGTCGATCGATCAGATGATGCATACCATCACGATCCGCCGGCTAAGCCCAAACGCGATCTCCGCGGAGATTTGTAGCCGCAATTTCCAACGGCCAGGTGATCGATCGATCCTCCATCACGATCGATCGTGATGGGGTGATCAATCAGTGATCAAGCGCGCAATGAGTGAGCGCATTCTCGTGGGCGATATTTTCCTTGATCACCGATCGATGCTTGGCGCGATCGATCGCGAAATCGCCGATCGCTTCGACCAAGGCAATGATCGATGGTCAAGGTTTCATCGACTTAGTCGAACGCCGAGGCCGATCGATACATCGATTGCCGATCGATACTCATCAAGTATGAGTAATTCATACTTGATTTTATACCCTAGACCTAGACTCAACCTTCTAGCTCCTCAATAAGCCTTGCGCCTTCAGGATCCCTCCGAGTCCGCGACTTGTTCATCCTTTGCGCTTTGCTTCCAAGAGCTTCCTTCGGTTTCGTCATGTCTTGGGTTGCCAAATGCTTGGACTTTACGCCGCCAAGACTACAAGCTTGGACTTATGCTTCTAAGACTTTACTTTGGACTTTATGCTGCCAAGACTACAAGCTTGGTCTTATGCTGCCAAGTCCATTCCTTGGACTTCCTTTGCCAAGATCATACTTGGACTTCCTTTTACCAAGTACTTCATCCTTGGATTTCCCTATCACTTAAACACATTCGTAATTAGATCACAAGATATTGCCTAACTTAGATGATTAGCCAAACATCAAAACATATAAATGCTTGGAGCATTGTTGCACCAACAATCTCCCCCTTTTTGATGTTTGACAATCATTTAAGTTAGGTCTTTAAAGATACACACATAATCATCTAACTTAAGCATTCCTTCTCCCCCTTTGACATACATCAAAAAGAGAAGGATGAAAGAATTAAGAATGTTGGATCTTGGACTAAGGTATTAGATTGAAATTAAGCTCCCCCTTAATCCAAGATAGGATGTAAATTACATTTGAAGCAAAGCATAATCTAAAATTCAAAAGTTAAATCCTAACTTTGCACCAACAATGGTTTTGGGGATAAAAGGATAGAATTTATTGAAACTCCCCCTAAACCATCAGATACAAATTACCCTAAAACTTGTTTATACGCAATATTATCATACTAGAGTGTTAGGACATCAAAATACACCAAATATCAGAAAATGGAGCTTATTATCGACTGATATTCAACTACGATCGCTACGCCAAATCGAAATTTCAAATTTTCACATTTTAGAAATGCGTTAGAAATTCCAGAAATCTCAAAAATCACGAAATTTTATGCGTACACATTTCTGAAATCATACTTTATTAAGGAAAATAATTTGAAAATATATGTTTTCCAGATTTCAAGATTGATACAAATTTGGAAACTTACAAAAGTTCTAAAGAATTTTCAAACTTTGTATCACTTTTGTGATTCACTTGAAAACTGCTTTTTCAAAATATAATGAACATAGTTTAAAATATATATGATTTGGAATTTCCAACCATGTTCTTAGAGCTATGTACTCATTACTTGAATACAAGCCTTCCCAATGGTTGGTCCATAAGGTATTTATGTCTCTAGGTGTGTCATTGGCTCATAGTAATGCATCATAACAAGCATGATGAGCCAAGTACACCTTCCCTATCATCTCACATGGTTCTAAGTGTCTCAATACAAAAATCAAGGTTTCTTAAGGCTTTTGTGAGATGTATCAAGGTATAAAGATAACATATAAACATGGATCATGCAAACCTAGAATTTTACTCTCATAAAGCACATACCAAGCTCTCTCCTTAAAGATGAAAATTCATTTTCGGGAAGAGCTTTGAAGATATCGGCAAGGTTGGACTTAGATTCTACATAATTAAGTTCAATGTCCCCTCTTGCCACATGATCTCTTATGAAGTGATGTTTCACTTCAATGTGCTTGGTCCTAGAGTGATGTACAGGATTTTTGGTCAAGTTGATGGTACTCACATTATCACAATAAACTTTAATGTTAGAGTAGTGTAGCTCATAGTCCACAAGAGTATGTCTCATCCAAAGTAATTGAGCTACACAACCACCCATAGCCACATATTCGGCTTCGATGGTTGATAAAGCAACACAATGTTGCTTCCTACTACTCCAACTAACTAGGGAGGACCCAAGAAATTGGCATCCACCACTAGTACTTTTCCTATCCAATTTGCACCGATAATCGAATCGGTATAACCAAGTAATTCAAATGACCTAGTCCTAGGATACCAAAGTCCTACATTTAGGTGCCTTTAATATACCTTAATATTCTTTGACGTGGCTACTAAATGTGATTCTTTGGCACAAGATTGGTATCTTGCACACATACCTACCGCAAATAAAATGTCGGGTCTACTAGCAGTTAGGTATAGTAAGCTACCAATCATACTCCTATAAAGTTTAAGATCAATTGATTTACCTTCATGATCACTATCTATCCTAGTGCTAGTGGCCATAGGAGTGGTTACAATTTTGGCATTTTCCAAACCAAATTTCTTGATCATTTCATTTGCATATTTGGTTTGATAAATATGAATACCCTCATTGGTTTGTTTGACTTGTAAGACTAGGAAAAAGGTAAGCTCTCCAACCAAGCTCATTTCAAATTCATTTTCCATATTTTTTATAAAGTCTTGAAGAAGATCATCATTTGTTGACCCAAAGATGATATCATCAACATATACTTGGGCTATGAATATATCTTTTAACGTTGACTTTATAAACAAAGTTTGATCTACTTGGCCTCTTCTAAAATCCTTAGAAATTAAGAAGGATGACAATCTTTCATACCATGCCCGGGGAGCTTGTTTTAACCCATATAATGCTTTCCTAAGCTTACATACATGATTTGGATAATCTATGTTCTCAAATCCGGGAGGTTGCTCTACATATACTTCCTCCTTAATAAAACCATTTAAGAATGCCGATTTAACATCCATTTGGTAAAGTTTAAATCCCATGTAGGAAGCATACCCTAAGAGAATCCTAATAGATTCTAACCTTGCAACCGGGGTATAAGTCTCATCATAGTCAAGCCCTCAACTTGATTGAATCTCTAGCAACCAACCTAGCTTTATTTCTAGTGATATTTCCTTGATCATCTAGCTTATTCCTAAAGACCCATCTTGTAGTAATTATGGTGCTATCATTGGGTCTAGGTACTAGTTCCCACACTTGACTTCTCTCAAATTGACCCAATTCATCTTGCATTGCCAAAATCCAATCCGGATCATGTAATGCATCATTGATCGATTTGGGCTCAGAGATAATAGAAACTTCACTAGTAGTAGGTCTATGAAATGACCTAGTTCTTACTCCTTGAGATAGATCTCCTACTACTTGGTCAAGTGGATGATCTTGATGAATTCTTAGGTTTCTAGAAGGGGTTTCAATTTGATCATTGTTATCTTCCACCCTTCTTTCATCATCGGAGTCTCCTCTTCCTCCCCCTTGATCATTACCCCTAATGGTCAAATTTTGAAGTTTTTGGGTAATGTCTTGATTATTGTCATTAATATCCTTATCAATGGAGGACTTTCTAGGGTAGGTACTAGTAGTTTCATCAAATTGAACATTTGAAGAATCCTCAATCCCTTTGTTTCTCTTATTGTAGACTCTATACCCTCTACTTGTGGATGAGTATCCAACTAGGATTCCCTCATCCGCTTTTGATTCAAATTTTCCTAAGTTATCTTTGGTGTTTAGAATATAAACTTTACATCCAAAGACTTTGAAATAATGAATTGTGGGTATAGTCCCATTCCATAATTCAAATGGTGTTTTTCCTAAAAACCTATGGATTTGAACCCTATTTTGGATATAGCAAGCGGTATTAACCGCTTCCGCCCACAAGTAGCTAGGTAGAGAATATGCATTAAGCATAGTCCTAGCCGCCTCTTGTAGGGCACGATTTCTCCTTTCCACCACCCCATTTTGTTGGGGTGTTCTCGGACAAGAGAACTTATGCTTGTACTCTTCCTCTAAACAAAATTGTGAAAATTTTAGATTTTCAAATTCACCACCATGATCACTACGGATCCGGTTGATTTTGAGACTCTTTTCATTTTCAACCCTTTTACTAAATCCTATGATTATTTCTAAGGTATCATCCTTATGTTTCATAAAATATACCCAAGTATACCTAGAAAAATCATCTACTATAACCAAACAATATTTATTACCATTTAACGATGGAGTACTATGGCAATCAAATAAGTCAAGATGCAATAATTCTAATGGTAAAGAGGTATTGGTTAGGGTTTTACCTTTGTGTGATGCCTTTGTTTGTTTTCCTTCTTGGCATGCATCACACAATTTGTTCTTGACATACTTGATCTTTGGTAGCCCTTTGACCAACTCCATCTTGGCTACCTTGGCTATGTTTTTCATGTTGATATGCCCCAATCTTCTATGCCATAGCAAACTTTCCTCTTCTTTTGCAACAAAACACTTAGTAGAAATGTTAGAAGCATATGAAAGATCAACATAATAGATGTTTGATTTCCTATATCCAACTAACATACAATCATTTAACTCCTTGTGTCTAATCATGCATTTTGAGGATTCAAAAGAGACATGATAGTTTGCATCACATAGTTGACTAACACTTAATAAATTAAATTTCATATTTTCAACTAGCAATACTTTGTGAATAACAATTTTAGGGGATACCTCAATTGTACCTCTACCTAATATCTTGAGTTTTCCACTATTCCCAAAGGACACCGCTTCCTTCTTCACATATTTAATTGTGGAGAACTTGCTCACATCCCCGGTCATATGTGTTGAGCAACCGCTATCCACAATCCACATACCTCGCTCTCCTACCTAAATCACATGAAAAACACAAGCTTTGGTACCCAAACATTTGGACCGTAACATTAAGTAAAACTTCTTAGGTACCCAAGCTTTCTTAACCACCCTTAATGGTTGCTTTCCTATTAATTAATGAAATATAAGCAACTTCTTTTCTTTGGCTTATATCCTAACCCGGCCTTGTTATAAACGGCTCTTTGTCTACTAAGAATCATATCAAGACACTTTGAGCCATTTGAAAATTTTTCTAAACATGCTTTCAATTCACTAACCTCATCCTTAAGTTTGTCATTTTCTTCCCTAACCATGCAAGAGTCAATATGTGAAGGCTTTTCATTCCTAATGGCCTTTAGTTCTACCTTCATGCTCTTAACCTTAGATTTTGACTTATCTAGAGCTTCTTTAAGATAAGCAATTGATTTATAGAGAAGCATAACCTTGGGAGAATTCATTACCTCATCATCACTAGATGACGATTCATCACTTGAAGAATCTTCTTGACTTGATGTGCCGGAATCATCTTCTAATGCCATGAGTGCCACATGGCGTGTGATGTGGCAAAGCTCATCATCGGATGAAGAGTCTTCAACACTTGTGTGTCCCATGTGGTTTGAGCCACCATGGCCTCCTTCTTCTTCTTTTCCTTCTTGTCCTTCTTTTTCTTTTCCTTTTCCTCCTTCTTTAGCTCCGGGCAATTCGGCTTTATATGCCCCTTCTTATTGCAAGCATGGCAAATCACATTATTGCTAAAACTTGAACTACCATTAAATTTACCTTTCGAGGAATGAGACCCCTTCCTTGCTTCTCTATTCTTGAACTCTCTTGACTTTCTATAAAGCTTCTTGACGAAATTTGCCATTTCACTAGATGAGTCCCCATCGCTACTTGACTCATCCTCCGACTCGGATGATGATGATGCCTCTTTTCTTTCCTTCTTTTTCTTTTCTTTCTTGTCCTTCTTTTCAACAAATAGAGCTAATCCCTTTTCCTTAGAGGACATGTTAGTTTGCTCATGTAATTCAAACTCACAAAATAATTCATCAATTTTAATTTGAGATAAATCCCTAGTTACCTTAATGGCATCAACTATTGAAGTCCATAAAGAATTTCTAGGAAATGCTTGTAAAATATATCTTACCAAATCCCGGTTGTCAACTCGCTCACCTATGATATGGAGTCCGTTTACAATTTCCTTGAACCTTCCATGTATTTGACTTACGATTTCATGCATCTTCATTTGGAAGGCTTGAAGTTGCTCAATTAATAGGTCCTTCTTGGCCCTCTTTGATTCCTTGGAACCTTCATTTAGCTCAATGAGCTTTTCCCATAGCTCCTTGGCGGATTCAAAAGGCCCCACCTTGTTGAGTTGCTCCATTGTGACGCCGCATTGGATGGTGAGGACGGCCTTTGCATTAGATTCAAATTTTTTGTTTATTTCTCTTGTCCAATCCTTGCTTGGAATAGGATGTCCATGTTCATCCACCGGTTCCTCGAAGCCATCTACAACACTATGCCAAATTTCAATATTACTCATAAGATAATACTTTATCCTATCTTTCCAATACGCAAAATGACTCCCATCGAAGAGCGGTGGCTTGACGATGCTATATCCCTCTTGAAGAGCCATTGATGTCTTGGTTGATGGTGAGATCTTCCAAGCTAACCGGGCTCTGATACCACTTGTTAGGACCCTTGGAATGGCTAGAGGGAGGGGGGTGATTAGCCTTTCTTCTTTTCTACAAAAATGTTAGCGGAAGCAATACAAAATATAAACACAAATCAAAGCAAGAACAAAGCTAACACCCGATGTACGTGGTTCGGAGATGACGCTCCTACTCCACGGCAATCCGTAAGGTGGATTAGCCCTAATCAACCTTCACTAGCACCTTCTTTGGATGAACCAAGGTGGAGAAACCTTTCTTACAATGCTCTCCTCTTCTTTACAATGATGGATGATCAAGAACAAGAGAAGAGGAGGATTTAAATCACTAAAAACACTTGGAAGGCTTGGTGAGCACGAGAGTATAGTTAGGAGCAAGAGCACTAGCTTCACCAAGCTCCCATGGCCCCTTTATATAGAAGAGGTTGTTTTTCCTTAGGCGTCGATCGGTTGGTGATGCATACCATCACGATCGGGCCGGCCAACGGCACGAAACACGATCTCGCAAGATTCGTAGCCGCAATTTCCAACGGCCAGTGATCGGTTGATCGATCCTCCATCCGATCGATGGGGTGATCACCGAGTGATCAAGGCGCAATGAGTGAGACCGCATTCTCGGGCGATATTTTCCTTGATCGATCGTGATGCCCTTGGCGATCGGTGATCGCAGCAATCGATCATTGCTACGACCAAGCGATCGCGATGGTCGAGGTTTCATCGACTTAGTCGAACGCGACGGTCCGATCGATACATCGTATCGATCGATCGATACTCATCAAGTATGAGTAATTCATACTTGATTTTATACCCTAGACCTAGACTCAACCTTCTAGCTCCTCAATAAGCCTTGCGCCTTCAGGATCCCTCCGAGTCCGCGACTTGTTCATCCTTTGCGCTTTGCTTCCAAGAGCTTCCTTCGGTTTCGTCATGTCTTGGGTTGCCAAATGCTTGGACTTTACGCCGCCAAGACTACAAGCTTGGACTTATGCTGCTAAGACTTTACTTTGGACTTCCTTTGCCAAGGTTCACTTTGGACTTTATACTGCCAAGACTACAAGCTTGGTCTTATGCTGCCAAGTCCATCCCTTGGACTTCCTTTGCCAAGATCATACTTGGACTTCCTTTTACCAAGTACTTCATCCTTGGATTTTCCTGTCACTTAAACACATTCATAATTAGATCACAAGATATTGCCTAACTTAGATGATTAGCCAAACATCAAAACATATAAATGCTTGGAGCATTGTTGCACCAACACATTACTGAGCTTGGGGTGGTTCCTAGCATAGCAGATCCTATAGAGCTTTATTGTGACAACAATGGAGCGATTGCGCATGCTAAGGGACCACACTCATACAAGCGGACCAAACATATACTACGACGCTTCCATCTCATTCGAGAGATTATCGATAGAGGAGATGTGATGATTTACAGAGTACCCACAAAGGCTAACATCGTAGATCCCTTGACCAAGGCTTTGGTACAGAAAAAGCATGATGGTCACACTAGGTCATTGGGTATTAGATACTACGGTGATTGACACTAGTGCTAGTGGGAGATTGTTAGTGAAAGCCCTAGAGCCAATCATGTGATGATTGTTGTATGGACTTTATTGTATCATATTCCTATTTATAAAGGCATGGTTATTATATTTACTTGTATTGGTGCCAAATAACTATGTATTATAACGTCCTTGAGTAGAAGGTTCTTATCTATATCAATCGATTGGTTGAATCGATAATGAGATGATATAGAGAACACTACTCTTAATCATTCCTAGTCAAGTATTAACATTCAGGGACAATGTTAATGCATAGAGACTAGCATGTAGGTCAATTTGATGACTTGATCTCACAAATCATGGATATGAGATATCAAGTTGACACATGGATATGCATTGGAGAATGTATACTGAATGACTCACCATGAGAAAGTATCATGGATCGTTATATGTGGGTCATATACTTTCTCATGTGACTATTAGTATGACTATTAGTCCTTGAACCTGAAGTCACCATGGTTCCCTACATAAGAAGTTGCATACTTTGGCTTCATCAAACGTCACCCATAAATGGGTGGACTATAAAGGCGATTACTGAGTATGTAACAAATTATACGGAGGGATGTGTGGGATGTAGATGGGATATATCCCTCCTATATGACGGGAGTGACATCGTTATTCTTGATAGAGTGAGACTACGAAGTGCATGGCCATGCCTAAATGAGTCAATATGAGATATTGAGCTCATTTGATTAGAGTGAGTCTACTTGGAGTTCAAGATATAGATTGTACCGAGGATGACATGGTCTATGTATTAATTGGTCAATCTAGATGTCAAGGATAGAGGGGCATTGTCACATATTGTGAGAGTCACAATTAGTAGTCACAAAGGTCATGTTGGATCTCAACATTTTTGTAACTTGGGTAGCAATGATGTGTTGCTAGATATCGCTCATTGCTTATGTTCTTAAATCGGTTTAGGAGCATTGCCAATGTTACAAGAACCTATAAGGTCACACACAAAGGACAATTAGATGGAGATTAAGTTCATATGATGAACCATGAGGATTAGGTTAATGGGATGAACCAAATTGGATTAAGAGTAATCCAAATTAGACTAATTGAGTTAGACTCAATTTGATTCAAGTGTTGAATGAGTCTAATTTAGATTTGATTCATTGAGTCAATATAAAATAATGAATAGAGATTCATTAAATCAAATTGACTTGAATCAAGTGGTTAGATTTGATCAACCATGGGAGATAAGAGGTCAAGTTTGACTTGAATTGAGAGGGAAGATGAATGGTCAATTTTGACTTGACCAATTGCCATGTCATGGTGACTTGGCATGGGTGTTGGCCAATGATGATGTTCCACATCATCATGGACACATCATGGGGTGCCACCTCATGAGGGAGACCAAGAGTCATTGGCTCTTGGCGTTACATGCATGCATGTAACCCCCTAATGTGGTCGGCCACTATGATGGTGTGCATTAGTGTGTGAAGTTAAGTTGTGTAACTTCTTCATCTTCTTCCTCCTCTCCTTCTTGCTCTCTCCCAATCCTCCTTGGCCGAAACTTCCATGAGTGCTAGCACAGTCTAGGTTGATTTTCTCCACCTATTGCTTGTGTGGATACCAATAGAGGAGTGTACACTTGACACTCTCGAGTTTCAACAAACCATTTGGATGAGGGGGATAAGCGAAGGGCGTCGCATCAAGGATAATGCTCTTCTCATGTAGATTTAAGGTAGATCTAATGTTTTAAACATGTACATGTAATTTTTGTTATACTTCGCACGAATCCGTTGTCAGGCTTCCGAGATTTCCGCAACGCAAAAAATAGTTTTTGCGGCTCAGAAAGTCCAACAAAGTTATCCCTAGTGAATACCTAGTTAACCCAAGGAGCTCCAATAGGTATTGCGTTCCTAGGAGCGTGATCGATTCACGCTAGATGGGTTTAGGTGTGTCAACCTTGATTGGAAGGGTAGCTAACCCAACCATTGCAAAGTGGGCACCTTAGGTCTTTTTTCAAGGTTATGGATACCTTGGAAATAGGTTTGATTTTAAACTCTAAAAGATTTTAGGATGTGACAATATATTTTTGGGATTATGAAAAATCAATCAAATTGGCACAATTTAGGTTTAGAGGTTGAGGCGTGCCATTTTGGGTTTTTGGCACACTTGGGAGATAATTGACAATATGGAAAAATGGACTTAATAATAACAAATCGCAATTAATATTAAAATTTAGGTATTTATATACCTTTATATTTTATTTTCCATGTTTGATTTGTCATATAACATGTCATGGCATCATATTTATTTTCATCTTATAAATGTCATGATCTTGCTTAGGATTAAGGTTAAATGTCATGTATGTTTAGGAATTAATCATATGTATTGACATCATGATCATTGGCTATGCTTATTCATGTTATCTTTTATGCCATGATCATTCATGCATTAATAAAATTGCTTTAAGGACAATTGGCATGACTTGAAGTCTCATGTATATGGGAATCAAGTAGTGTTCCCTTACAAAAATGTATGAAACCCTAGATTAGGATGAACAAAATCCACATCTCACATTACATTGACATGTATGCATATTGATACACCCTAGGTACATGTGAGATACTAGGATATGTGTTGAGTTCAAGATACATAGTTTTTGTATCTAGATGAACTAAAACTAATCTTATACTATTGAGGGATCATGAGAAAGCTAATGTACAAGTCATGTGCATTGAGTCCAAAGAACATGATCCAATATAAGGTTTTGAAAACATTTTGAAACACCTTGGTGCAATCTATCTTTTGATAGAAGTCACCATTGATGATGTTGATACAAAGTGAGCTCAAACATTGAAGTTTTTCTTCACTTTTGAACTTTGTATCAATTTCACTATTTTATGGGTAAATTATTTTTCATATATTTTTCACCCATTGTATTGCTTATAAGTAATGTATGTATGAGTTTTCACAATTTTTCGATATAAGTAGAATTACTTATGCTTTTTTAAAATTCATTTCTGATAACTGAAATTCAAAAATTTCAGTTATCAGTCTACTGCCACTTGATGGCAGTCAACTGATGTATAGGACAGTCGACTGTTGATTGATAGAGTCGACTGCCACAGCTGATTTCGGATAAATAAGGATGTTTAGCCGATGTTTCACTATGTTAGGGTTCCCTAGCTGCTCCTAACCCTAGGATATGCTTTGGAAAGTATTGGAAAGGGTGAAAATCCATTGGATATGGATTAGGAGAGTTTTTAGGGTGATGTATCAATTTTAAGGTGTGGAAAAGTTCAATGTTGAACTTTTAACCTTAATTTTGATGGTTTAGTGTTCCTATATGCTTAGGGACTTCCCAAGGACATTGTTGGTACAATGGTCAAGGGGGAGCAAGCCTTTAGGGGGAGGTATCCATCATGGGATGTTGGATGTTATTTTTCCTCATGATGGGGAGAAATGGGATTTGAGATGCCTAATTTGGAAATTGGGAGAACTTATAGGAGTGTCTCTCTTAAGTGATATGAGACTTATCACTAGGAAGATTGTAGACATCCTAGATGTTTTTGGACTAAGGGGAAGATTGTAAGATCTCATTGGATATGAGACATTGACCTCATTGGGGAGAACCTTTTTGATGTATGTCAAAAAGGGGGAAAAAGTGAAACTACCAATTTGGGAAAATTGATAAGGGAATTTGAGTTAGGGGCCTAACTCAAAGGTGTTTGGTTTTTGTCAAACATAAAAAATGGGAAGATTATTGGTGCAATCGACCCAGGTCATGATTGACAAGACTCGAGTTTGACTCGAGTAGTGTTTTGATGTTTGACATTGATGTCTGACAAAGTGTTGGGGAGATTATTGGTGCAATTGACCCAGGTCATATTTGATGTTTGACGATGGTTTAACCATTGTCATGGGAGAAGTCCAAGTCTTATGTACTTGGCATGGAAAGTCCAAACATGGGTCTTGGCATGGAAAGTCCAACATGGGTTGGCAAGGAAAGTCCAATCATGGGTCTTGGCAAGGGAAAGTCCAAGCATGGGTCATGGCATGGAAAGTCCAACATGGGTTGGCAAGGGAAAATCCAAGCTTGAGTCTTGGCAATTGGAAAGTCCAAGGGGAATATTGGCGGCATAAAGTCCAAGGGTGGAGTCTTGGTAGCATAAGTCCAATGGTTGGTGGCGTAAAGTCCAAGCGGACTCTTGGCAGTGTAAGTCCAAGCGGACCACATTAGCATGACAATAGCTGATGGAAGCACCTGAAGGCTAGCGTATGGATGAACAAGTCATGGATGACTTGGAGGGATCCGATAGGCGTGAGGCTAACGGAGGTGGCTAGAAGGCTTAGGTCTAGGCTAAGGGTGGTCTAGCAAGTATGGGGGCACCATACTTGGGGTAAAACCTCATGTTTGAGGTGTATCAGTCGACTGGGACTATAGTCAGTTGACTAATGTGAGTCGACCGGAGTTAGACTACTAGGAAATGGCATGGCAGACGACTGCCATCATTGTCTGATCATCGGCCGAGCAATGATCGTGATATGGAGATCGATCGATGGTCGAAAATTCGAGCACAGAAGATTCCCAAGTCGACTGTTAGGGTTTGACAGTCGAGTGATGACTTAATCAGTCGATTGATAGTCTATCCCTTGGAACTTATCCAACATGGCTCATGTCGTTGTCTCACAACGGCTACTGGAATAGTCGACTAATGGTCCCGATCAGTCGACTACTAGGCGAAAATCAACCTGAATGTAGATTGTAAAAGAAGTTCGTGGGAAGGATTTTTGGCAAGGTTTTTTGAGGAGTTTTGAGGCGATTTGCTGCTGTAATTAGGGGTCTCCAAGTGCAACTCAAGCAATCACAAAGCAAGCATCCAAGTTCACAATTGTAAAGTGTTTCTTTACTTGTATTTGTGTAGTTTACATGTATTCGCTTGTATTTGTCTTTTTTATTGTTGTAATCATTGTAAGAGGTTTCTCCACCTCCAACTTATTGTCGAGAAGGAGTATTATTGTTATAGTGGTGGTGTTTCACTGCTAGGGCTCATTCGTGCCCAATCCGTGGAGTAAGAACCATACAGTTCCGAACCACGTTACATACTTGTGTATTGGTGTATTTGTGTTTGGCTTCATTTTTGTCATTGCTATTATATATATTCCGCTGCGCTTAACAAGCTTTGTAGAGACGAACATGATCGAATTCCATCAACGATGAAAATGCACTATTCACCCCCTCTAGCGGTCACGAACATTCCTACATCGACTACCATCCATGGCAGTCGACTGATTTCTGCAATTACAGAAATCAAGTTCAGAAAATGAATTTTGGAAATACATAAGTAATTATACGTAATTATAAAAATCACAAAACTTTATATGTATAATACTTATAATAGTCATTATGGGTGAAATATATTTGAAAAATAAAATACCCATAAAATAGTGAGATTGATACAAAGTTCAAAAATAAGAAAAACTTCATTGTTTTGAGTCTACTTTGTATCAACTTCATCAATAGTGATTTCTATCAAAGGATAGACTACACCAAGGTTTTTCAAAATGATTTTAAAACCTTAATTTCAATCATGGTCTATGGGCTAAGTATACATGACTTATATACTAGCTTTCCTCATGATTTGTCCATGATATAAGATGAGTTTGAGTTCATCTAGATGCAAGAACTATGCACCTTGAACTTAACTCATTTCCTAGGATCTCACATGTGTCTAGGGTGTATCAATACACACACATGTTAATGTGATGTGAGATGTGGATTTTGCTCATCCTAAACTAAAATTTCATGCATTTTCTAAGGCAACACTATTTGATTCCCTTATACATGGGACTTCAAATCATGTCATAGTCCTTAAATCAATTTTATTAATGCATGAATGATGATTATGGCATAAATGATCACATCAATAAGCATGTGCCAAAAATCATAATGTCATGGCATTAAATATAAACCTAAATATACATGACATAAAAACTCAAACATAAGCATTATTATGACATATAAAATGATAAAATGAAATATAATGTCATGACATGGCATATGACAAACAAAACATGACACATAAGAAGTAAAGGTATAAAATATTTTAGCATTAGTTGCCATTTGTTGGGATTAAGTTCATTGTGCCATATTACTACTTATCTCCCAAGTGTGCCAAAAATCCAAAAATGACACACTAAGACCTATAAACCAAATTGTGTCAATTTGATTGATTTTTCAACTTCCATGAATTATATTGGCACATCCTAAAATACTTTTGGATTAAATTCAACCTTATTTCTAAGGTATCCCATTACCTTGGAAGTGACCTAAAGTGCCAACACTACTATGGTTAGGTTAACTACCTATCCACTTAGGGTTGACACACCCTAACCCATTTAGCATGAATTGATCACACTCCTAGGAACCCAATACCTATTGGAGCTCCTTGGGTTTACAAGGTATTCACTAGGGATGACTTCCCTTGATACCTTCCTAATGACCCTTCTAGGCTTTGAAGCCTTGGTCATTTTGGTCTTACCTAGGTTAACTCTAGGGGTAACTCCCCTTATAACCTTCTTAGCGGCTTCCCTAGGTTTTCTTGAAACCTTATCCACTAGGCACACACCATGGTTACCCTTAGGGAGAACTTCACTAGTAACCTTGGCTTTCCAAGACCTAGATTGAATTCTATAATTGAATGGAACATGGTGATGGGTAGGCTTATCTACCTTGGACTTAGGCTTATGGCTCGAGCCTTTCTTGCTCATAAATGAGCCTTGCCTCATAGACCCTAGGTTTTGACTCCTAGACCCTTTAATTGAATTTGTCATTCATGCAAGGGTCTTTTCAAGTTTCTCAAGCCTTGACCTCAAGGCTTGATTTTCTAACTCTAATCTTCCCAATTCTAATTTTTCATTAACCCTTTGGGAAAGAATCTTCCTAGGCATATGCCTACCCTTCTTAGGATTAATGTCTAGGTAATTCTCTACCTTCCTAATAGACTCCCTAGGTAGAATAGATCTAGAGTTATTGGTCTAGGTTTGTCCTTAGGTAAAGTTGGCCTAGTATGATCCTTAGGCCTAGAATTACAACTCTTAGCACCTAGACAAAAATACTTATTATTACTTCTAGCATGATTTTCATGATTATGCACAATTGCAAGAGTATTAAAAGAATGCTTTTCATTATGAAACTTCAAAGGTGAATTATTAAAATATACCTTAGGGTTTGCTTTTAAAGCTCCTCCCTACATGTGATGCTCCTTCTTGGACCTTCTTTCTTCCCTTAGGGCATTGACTCCTATAATTCCCCTTTTGATTGAACTTGAAGAAAATTACATGCTCCTTGCTTTTCTTAGTGGGGACATCGGCATCCTTAACCTTTGGTGTCGGTTGAACCTTCTTGACCTTCTTAGAACACTTGCTCTTATAGTGCTCATATTCTCTACACTCAAAACATATAATATGATTTTTATTGTTAATTAAAGTTCTTGTGTTACCTAGGGTGGTGGTAGGAAGAATTTGGTCCAATTCTTCATGGCTCCCAGAGGTAGATGCTTTTTATTATTCTTGCTCCGGGATAAATGATCTCTCCCCCCCCCCCCCCTCAATACTAGAGGTGGAGGCTTCCTCCAATTCTTCCTCTTCCTCAGATGTTGATCGCCTTTTAACCTCCGATTCCTCAAGCTCTTGCGATGAAGATAATGTGATCTCTTCTTCTTGAGCTTGAGAGGATGAGCACTCCTCCTCTTCCTTATCTTCTTGGACCAGTGTGGACTCTTCATGGAGCTTGGCTAGCTTGCTCCATAGTTCCTTAGCATCTTGATATTCACTTATCTTATGCAAAATGCTACTAGGCATAACATTAGTCAAAATTAACATTACCTTGTTGTTAATTTCATACTTCTCATTTTGCTTCTTGGTCCACTTTTTCTTCTTGAGGACTCCTTTCTTGTCCTTGGGAGGATCAAAGTCATCTACCATACTATACCAATAATTTACATTTTTCTTTAAAAAGCATTCCATTTTACCTCTTCCAATCGTGAAATCTCCGTCATCGAAGAAAAATGGAACCATGGTGTCTTGAAACTCCATCTTCTTCACCTCTAGTGACTTTGCTCCCTCGGAGGTGAAGCCGGTGAAGAGCGACCCGCTCTAATACCAATTGTAGGAACTTCAGTGAAGCGCTAGAGGAGGGGTGAATGGCACATTCGTTCGTCGATGGAATTCATTCGTGCTTGATCGTCTACAACACTTGTTAGCGCAGTGGAATAATAATAATACTAACACAAATACAAAGATACAATCACACACATACGACAAGCAATATAATGTGGTTCGAAACCTTAGGGTTCCTACTCCACGGATTGCGCTCAAGTGAGATCTAGTGATGCACACACCACCACTAATCAATAACACTCCTTCTCGATGACACACCAAAGGTGGAGAAATCTCGTACAAGCGATTACAATAGTAATACAAAATAATACAAGCAATTATAAATAAAACACAACAAAAGATGTAAAGAAAATTTTACAAAAACTCTTTTGAATGCTTGCTTGTTTGATTTCTTTGGACCACACTTGAAGACCCTGACTTGCACCAGCAAATCACCTCAAATCGCCTAAGAAATCATTGCAAAAATCCTCCCCTTCGTGCTCCTTTTAAAGCTGTAACTGGGGTTGAATTTCACCCATCAGTCGACTGTTCCTATAGTCATTGTCTCACAATGACTCGATCCATGCTGAAAAAACTCTAACGGATAGACCATCAGTAGACTGCCAAACCCTACCAGTCAACTGATGCACAGGCAGTCGAGCCACTAGTCAAGCCTGCCTCACCTCTATGGTCATTTCCATCAATCGACTGTCATCCATGGCAGTCACCTGCTCGGCCAGTCGACTGCCCAATACTGGTAGTCGACTGACAAGGCTACGTGCCCGCAGTCGAATGCTAGTCGACTCCCATCAATCGATTGGTCATAATCTCAATCGACTGATCAGAGTTAACTCGGCTGCCAAGTGTCAAAACACTTGACTAGTCAACTGGTCCATAACCCCAGTAAACTAACAAAGCTCAAACATGAGATTTAACCCCAAGTATGATACCCTCATACTTGCTAGACCTCCCTTTGGTTAGACCTAAGCCTTCTAGCCACCTCCATCAGCCTCACGCTTATTGGATCCCTCCAAGTCATCCATGACTTATTCATCTATACGCTAGCCTTCAGGTACTTCCATCGGCTATTGTCATGCTAACTGGGTCTACACTGCAAAGACACATTTGGCTTACATTGCCAAGACACATGCTTGTACTTTACGCCGCCAACCATTGGACTTATGCTGCCAAGACTCCACCCTTGGACTTTACGCCACCAATATCAACCCTTGGTCTTCCCAATTACCAAGTACCCATGAAATGGACTTTCACCGCCAAGACTACACACTTGGACTTACATGGCCAAGACTACACCCTTGGACTTTCCTTGTCAACCCATGTTGAACATTCCAAATGTCAAGACTCATGCTTTGACTTTCCAATTGCCAAGTACCAAAGACTTGGAATTTGCCATTGCCAAGACCCATGCTTGGACTTTCCATGCCATGTGTCCCACTTGGACTTTACCATTGCAAAGACCCATGCTTGGACTTTCCATGCCAAGTGTCCCACTTGGACTTCCCATGCCAAGTACTCAAGACTTGGACTTCCCATGATAATCACATTGTCATACATTTTGTCGAACATTAAAATACCGCTCGAGTCAAACTCGAGTATGGTCAATCATGACCTGGGTGGATTGCAGCAACACAAGGGTGGAGTCTTGGCAACATAAATCAAATGTTTGGCGCCGTAAAGTCCAAGCGTGTGTCTTGGCAGTGTAAGCCCAAATATGCCTTGGTGGTGAGCATTGTTGGTGCAATCGACTCAGGTCATGATTGATCAGACTCGAGTTTGTCTCGAGTAGTGTTTTGATGTTTGCTGATGAGTTGACCATTGTTTGATAATGGGTTGACTATATGGTTGACATGGGGTTGACCGTATGATGGAGAAGTTCAAATGTGACACTTGGCATGGAAAGTCCAAGCATGGGTCTTGACAATGGGAAAGTCCAAGTCATGAGTACATGGCATAGAAAGTCCAAGCATGGGTCTTGGCAATTGGAAAGTCCAAGTCATGAGTACTTGGCATGAAAATCCAAGAAAGGGTCTTGGCAAGGGAAAGTCCAAGCTTGAGTCTTGGCATTTGGAAAGTTCAACATAGAGTTGGCAATTGGGAAGTCCAAGGGTGGAGTCTTGGCAGCATAAGTCCAATGGTTGGCAGCGTAAAGTCCAAGCGTGTGTCTTAGCAGCATAAGTCCAATGTGCCTTGGCGGTGTAGACCAGCTTAGCATGACAATAGTCGATGGAAGCACCTGAAGGCTAGTATATGAATTAACAAGTCATGGATGACTTGGAGGGATCCAATAGGCGTGAGATTGATGGAGGTGGCTAGTGTTGGAGGATCGTGGCCCAACTAGAAGTGGGGATGAATAGCCTACAATGCTCGATGGACTTCGCTCATTCTTAATTGTCTACAATACTCGTTAGCATAGTGGAATAAAGAAACTAATACTTATACAAATACAATTAAAGCTAAAGCAAAGTAAAGAGAAAGAGCAATGCAAACAAGTCGATGTAACGTGGTTCACGAACCTTGCCGCTAATCCACGACGATCCGTTAGGTGGATCACTCCCTCAACCAATCCACTAAACTTCCTTTAGCTCAACAAAAGGTGGAGATAAACCTCTTTACACAAACTCTACTTCTCACAAATAATATGAGTAGAAATAGAGAAGAAAGGAGTAGGAACACTTGGAAGACATGGGAACACTTACAGAATGAATAGGAGTGTAATCATTAGCTGGCCTAAGGCCCCACCCCCTCTTTTTATAGAGAAAAGAGTTTTTTTCCATTTGGCATGCAACAGTCGACTGTTGTTGTTCCAACGGCTTCTGACCATGCCTGATTCGTGATCGTCATAGCCCAATGACACACTAGGCAGTCGACTAATCACACTAGCAATCGACTACTCGAGTCATCAGTCGATTGCTCCAAGCAATTAGTCAACTCAATATTTCTATGCTCGCATCCACTTATAACAGTCGACTGTCAGCCCTTAGCAGTCGACTGATGGTGGAGCAGTAGATTGCCAGCCCTTGGCAGTCGACTATTGGGCCACAAAACCCTAGTTGACACCGGTCAACTAGCAGTCGACTCAGACCAGTCGACTGATATCTATATCAGTCGACTGTTGTCGGGTAAAACCTCAAACAACAAGTTGTTTGAGCATCCGACCATTGGGTAAAACCTCAAACATCATGTTTGAGCATCCGACAATTGATCGTAGCCATCTGGCCAAGTCCACCTACATTGAGCTACCTCGACTCGAGTTACAATTGCTCAACTCTCATCTCCCATGGAGTCCCTCACCGAAGCTCTCTTCGTCCGACCTACGTCCCTCGGATGCACTAAGCTCGCGGCTTCTCCCATGCCATCCTTCGCATCTTGCCCTAAAGTTTGCTTCCTTTGGCTTCACTCCATTTGCTCCTTGTCCGATGTGTTGGTGCAGGGGCACCAGATGATCAAACCTGTGTTTTGATTATGGTAAAGATGCAAAGTTAAGATTACATTGTTATCTCACGAGCTGAATCAAGTATGCAGAAATGCTAAGCTAAGCCGAAGGTCAGCAACACTCAGAAAAAATTGTAGTGGTCGGGCGACACCGGGAGGACTTCGGAGGGAGCCGAAGGAATCAGGTGGAGACCAAATGCAAGGCTTTAAAGGTAAATGTTGAGGTAAGCTCGAGTGAGTAAAGTGAAGTGAGGTCGTGTCCTTTGTACGAGGACGTCCTTAGGCGATGATCCTCAAACAGCAAGTGATCGTCGAATTCACTTATATTTTGAGCTAACTCTTTATTGTAGTCAAAAATCCTGGCCATCAGTTCAACCAGCCAGTTTAACTGGGCTAGTTCAACCGGCCAGTTCAACCTGTTGGTGCAGGGGCACTAGATAATCGAACCTGTATTTTGATTATGGCAAAGACACAAAGTTAAGTTTACATCGTTATCTCATGAGCTATCGAGTGTGCATAAAAGTATTAATACTAGAGCTGAAGGCTAGCGACACCCGGAGGAAGCCGCGGTGGTCGGGCGACACTCGAGTAACTTTGGAGGGAGCCGAAGGAATCGAGTGGAAGGCCAGAAGCGAGAGCTACTATCGGGGTAAGCTCGTGTGAGTGAGAGATTCTAAGGTCGTGTCCTCTTTACGAGGACGACCGTAGGCGGCGATTCGACTAAGACTTCCTGTGGAAGGTCTAGGTCGAGATCGGACGGTTAGAAACCGTCGTATTTATCATTTTCCGAGCTAACCTCTTATTGCAGGGAAGTGGCCAAGCTGGCAGTCGACTGATGCCCATCAGTCGACTGATGGGAGGCATCAGTCGACTGATGGCGACGATTCAGCTTTTGCGCTAGGTCAAAACAGATAACGTTTGACGCGGCCACTTCGCGATAAAATTTGGACAACTTCATGATCCGTTCCGAAAAAAGAGGAGACAAATTCAGAGGCCAAATTCTATAAAAGGAGGGGAGGATTCCATCTCCAAAATACATCAAGATTATTCATCAAGTGCTCCTACAACGCCAATGCTCCAACATCGTCATAACGCCGACGCGACGCCAAGTTTCGATCTTCTTGTTCAGCAGCAGAATCAAGTAATATTTTTGATATTGTATTCCTTGTTTTTCTTCATAACGAGGTGAGGTAGGCTTGTTGCCTCATCCTTGTATATTCGGTTTTGTGATCGTTGTCTCCTACCTCCAACGAGGAGGAGACGTTATAGTGTTTTGCCCTCCGTACGTGGTCTAGGACCGATAGGGCCTTGGAGTAGCAACCGCTGGGTTGTGAACCAAGTAAAATAAACGTGTTCATTTATTTTCCGCTGTGCTTACTCGTTTACTTGTGTATCAACGAACGAATTCGAACGAAAGATTTACGATCGCTATTCACCCCCCCTCTAGCGACGCTTCTCGATCCAACAATTGGTATCAGAGCGGGGGCGCTAAGATTTGGTGAAACCACCGATCTAGCACGTTTTGGTTTTCCGTTCGTATTTTTCTTCTTTTTCCTCCCGAACTACAAATCCAAGACGAAGTCTTGGTACGTTTCTTTTGGTTGTGTGCTTGCAAGTTTTCTCTCTTGGAGTAGCTGACGGTAAAACGACCATAACTTTTCGCACAAGTGGACTCACATAACGATCTACCTACCAAATCGAAGCTCTCTGAGAGATCTACATTTTTTAGGAGGGTTTACCCTCGTAACAAGCCATTTACAGCCCCAAAATCCATCGTCTAGTACCCTTTCAGGATCATCGAAGGTTGTAAGTTGTTAGTTTTTGTTAGTTTCTTATTTTTCTCATTTAATTCTGTTTATTTCCTATTTATTTCCCGCATTACTAATCCAAGATGAAGTCTTGGAATTCCCTTTGGTTTTTATTTGTGTTTTGCAAGATACTTAATGGCTCACATTGAGGGGTATAGCACCACCCGACCTCCGTTCTTTAACGGAGATGATTTTCGTTATTGGAAAGGTCGGATGGAGTGTTTCTTGAAAACACAAGTCGAGACTTGGATAATAATCCAAACCGGCTTTGCTTTACCCACCAATGATCAAGGAGAGCCCTTGGATTTCAACAAGTGGACAAATGCAACCAAGAGGCAAATCGAAGCCGATGCAAGAGCAACCCAAATATTGCAATGCGGTTTGTCCAAGGAGGAACTCAACCGCATCGGACCATTCATTAGCGCCAAGGACCTATGGAATAAATTAATCAAGCTACATGAAGGAACGTCCGATGCTAAGGTATGTAAACGTGACCTTCTTTTCAATAAGTTGTATAACCTTAAGATGCAGGAACACGAGACGGCGACGCAACTACACGCCTGCGTCCAAGACATTGTCAACGGCCTACACACCATCAGACACAAGGTCGAAAACCGTGACCTACTAAGGTACGTTCTTAATTCATTTCCTAGGACTACCTTGTGGGCATCCATGGTCGATGCCTACAAGGTCTCTAAGGACCTTTCAATGCTTAGGTTAGACGAATTATTTTCCGAGTTTAAACTTCACGAGCAAACTAACGTGGTTCGGGCTGAGAGAGGTATTGCTCTACTTGCAGGACAAAGAAGCAAGCCACCTACTAGGCAAGTAGATGAACTCGAACCCGAAGACGAATCGGAGTCTGAATCAGAAAAGGTGGAAGCAATAGTGAACGTAGTGCAGAAGATCGTTCGGAGGGAAAGGAGGCTACTAAAGAATAAAAAGAGGGCACAATTCAAATTTAATCGAAAGAAGGCTTTTCATGCAACATGGGACAACGAAGAAGGCGACGGCATAGCATGCATGGCAAGACCCGAAGAGTCCGAGTCAGAGTCCGAATCCGAATCCAATTACAACATCGACTCTGAACTCGAAGACTACTTCGAGAAGCAACTCAAAGCCGGACCAAAAGAGAAAATTAAGGTTAGCCGCTCACTAATTCATACGCTTTATAATACAATTAAAATGCTTAATAGGAAATTAACTAAGTCCGAGTCTAGGGTTGAGTCGTTACTTGAGGAGGTTGAAACCCTCAAGCAAGAGGTTACTCTAACCCCTTCAACTAGTCAAGTTCAAGAGGGAAACTCAACTCAAATTGAAAAACTTGAGGAGGAGAATTCTCTCTTGAAAGACCAAGTTCAAGAGGTTGAGGCTAGGTTGGAAAGGTTCACGTTGGGATCTAAGAACCTTAATCGACTACTTGGAACCCAAAGAGCCGTGTACAACAAAGCTGGACTCGGATTTAGGTCAACGACTACGAATAGGTCATATATGTCTATCGTAAATCGTAGTCATCAAAGAGTCCAAGCATGGGTCCCAAAGGTTTTATTGAACTCACATATAAGGACTAATAAGTATTGGATTCCTCAGGATCAAGTTCATTATTTGAATAGACCATATTGGTTCAATGGTCCAGGGGGAGCTAACACTAAAATAGTATACCCGATTACTTAGCAAAATCATTGAATATTTTACTTTAATTTTTAGAATGGCTAGATAGGGAAATTAGTTAGTCAACTCTTGACAACATAGTATCAGGACGTGGCGAGATGATAGTACGTTAGGGAAACAAAGTCTCGTGTATTCGAGCTAGATAAGGCGTATCTAGCTTGGTGCACTTGACCGAGTGGAACTAGCTGAAGCTACCTCGCCGTATCCTAAACTAGTTAGACCAGGAAGTAACCCTAAGTGACTTAAGTGATATTTTCTTGAATTTGTCTTTGTCTAAGGAAGTGGTCGTTGTTCCGATCAAAGAAGGCCCCTATGCCTCGCCACGACCTGGAAGCCAGTTTCTCGAAAAGTTACTTAACGATCTAAAGGTTAAATCCGAATCTAACCCAAGGTTGACTATCTTTAATCAATTTAAAAACATCTCACAAAACATATAAGGTGAACAAATTCTGAGACACATAGAATGGGTGAGATGTTAAGGATAATTGAAATATACTTAAAACAATCTTCAAAATACTACTTATTTTCTCAACTATTGTACTTAATGACTCTTTAGGCCAAAGTTTAGCGCCCCCTACATCTCTTATACTTCATATATTTGACTAAGGGGGAAAGCAAACTAACCTTAAGGGTTATATTATAAACCTTTAGATTATTGGTGCAGAGAGACACACCTCGAACCAATCTATCTAACTATTGCTAGACGCATGTTTGGACTCATAGTTGATTTATCTTGATGCATGCATATACCATATTGTCTTTAAACCCCTATTTTATATAACAAACTTCATTTTTACATAACAAACCCCAACATTTGTTTTGATTTATGGCAAAAGGGGGAGAAGAGCGAAAGTTAAGGGGGAGTAACACAAAATATATAATTTTGAACTAAAGTATCTCTTTCAAAACTCACCAAGGGTTAAGGGGGAGTTTTGGTTAAGGGGGAGTTTTTGAAAATGACATTCATCATTTACTATACTGGTTTTATGCTTTAATTTCCCTTAACTTTGTGTTGGTTTGCCATAGATCAAAAAGGGGGAGATTGTTGGTGCAGGGGCACTAGATAATCGAACCTGTGTTTTGATTATGGCAAAGACACAAAGTTAAGTTTACATAAAAGTATTAATGCTGGAGCTGAAGGCTAGCGACACCCGGAGGAAGCCGCGGTAGTCGGGCGACACTCGAGTGACTTTGGAGGGAGCCGAAGGAATCGAGTGGAAGGTCAGAAGCGAGAGCTACTATCGAGGTAAGCTCGTGTGAGTGAGAGATTGTAAGGTCGTTTCCTCTTTACAAGGACGACCGTAGGCGGCGATTTGACTAAGACTTCCTGTGGAAGGTCTAGGTCGAGATCGGACGGTTAGAAACCGTCGTATTTATCATTTTCCAAGCTAACCTCTTATTGTAGGGAAGTGACCAAGCTGGCAGTCGACTGATGGCGACGATTCAGCTTTTGCGCTAGGTCAAAACGGATAACGTTTGACGCGGCCACTTCGCGATAAAATTTGGACAACTTCATGATCCGTTCAGAAAAAAGAGGAGACAAATTCAGAGGCTAAATTCTATAAAAGGAGGGGAGGATTCCATCTCCAAAATACATCAAGATTATTCATCAAGTGCTCCTACAACGCCAACGCTCCAACATCGTCATAACGCCGATGCGACGCTATGTTTTGATCTTCTTCGTCGGCAGCAGAATCAAGTAATATTTTTGATATTGTATTCCTTGTTTTTCTTCATAACGAGGTGAGGTAGGCTTGTTGCCTCATCCTTGTATATTCGGTTTTGTGATCGTTGTCTCCTACCTCCAACGAGGAGGAGACGTTATAGTGCTTTGCCCTCCGTACGCGGTCTAGGACCGATAGGGCCTTGGAGTAGCAACTGCTGGGTTGTGAACCAAGTAAAATAAACGTGTTCATTTATTTTCCGATGTGCTTACTCGTTTACTTGTGTATCAACGAACGAATTCGAACGAAAGATTTATGATCGCTATTCACCCCCCCCCCTCTAGCGACGCTTCTCGATCCAACAGAACCGGGCCAGTTCAATCGGCCAGTTCAACTACTGTTTGAATTACAACTTCGAGATGAGTCAAAACTCATCCCTTTCTTCAAGAGTGAGGTGTCCATTGATGTAGGATCTTGATGTGCTCGAGGAGGGGACTTCTAGGGCTATAAAAGAAGGTCCATTCCTCACCATTTGATCAATCCTAAGCTTCCAAAAAGCCTCCGCAATGCTACGACTCTCCGACAACGAAGTTCTAGTTCTCCGACGTCTAGGTTTAATTGTTTATATTTTTGTTTCCTCGGTATAATCTTCATTTTCAGTTTATATTTTTCATATCAATTGTCTTGGAGTTTTTATCGTTACGAGGAGAGGGGGAGTATCCCTCTACCTCAAAGCTTTGTGATTTTTCTTGTACTCGATTAACTCCTACCTCTAACGAGGAGGAGTTCTTTAGTGTTTTGCCCTCCGTGCGTGGTCAAGGACCACTAGGGCCGTGGAGTAGTAGCCGAAGGCAATGAACCAAGTAAAAACCATTTGTCTTTCTTTATTTGTCTTTTATCTTTCCGCTGCGATTAATTGTCTAATCAACGAACGATTTCGAAAAAGTTTTATCGCTATTCGCCCCCCCTCTAGCGATCCGCTTCGATCCAACAATTGGTATCAGAGCCGGTGGCACTAAGATTTGGTGAAACCACCAATATAGAAGATTTGTTTTTGAATTTTACAGATCTTTTTTCGTTCATTTAAATTTTCTCCCGCACTACTAATCCAAGACAAAGTCTTGGTACTTTTCTTTTGGTTTTGTTTTGCAAGTATTCGCTTTTGGAGTAGTCGACGATAAAACGGGCATAACTTTTCGTACAAGTTGACCCACAAAACTGGCTACCTACCAAAAC
Source organism: Wurfbainia villosa (assembly GCA_025175895.1). Taxonomy (NCBI): domain Eukaryota; kingdom Viridiplantae; phylum Streptophyta; class Magnoliopsida; order Zingiberales; family Zingiberaceae; genus Wurfbainia; species Wurfbainia villosa. Next base: position 37,502,647 of record CM046001.1, on the reverse strand, counting down.
GAAGCTATCTGAGAGGTCTACACTTCTCACCCAGGGTTTATCCTCGTAACAAGCTACCTTCATCCCAAAAAACTGACGTTTAGTACCCTTTCGGTGACATCGAAGGTTGTAAGTGCTCATCTTTGATTTTAGTTGGTTATTTCTCGTATATTCCTTTTGTTTCTTTTCATTTACTACATTGATAATCCAAGGCAAAGTCTTGGAACCTCTTTTGTGTTTTTTTTATTATTTTGTGTGCAAGGTTTTCCTTCGAAATGGCCCACATTGAGGGGTACAACACAATCCGACCTCCGTTCTTTAACAGAGATCATTTCCGTTATTGGAAAGGTCGGATGGAGTGTTTTCTAAAAACACAAGTCGATACTTGGATAATCATCCAAACCGTCTTTGCTCTACCCACCAATGATCAAGTCGAGCCCTTGGATTTCAACAAGTGGACCAATGCAACCAAGAGGCAAATCAAAGTCGATGCAAATGCGACCCAAATGTTGCATTGCGGTCTGTCCAAAGAGGAGCTGAACCGCATCAGACCCTTCATCAGCGCAAAGGACCTATGGAACAAATTAATCGAGCTGTACGAAGGAACGTCCGATGCTAAGGTATGTAAATGCGACCTTCTTTTCAATAAGTTGTATAACCTTAAGATGCAAGAACACGAGACGACAATGCAACTACATGCCCGCGTCCAGGACATTGTCAATGTCCTACACACTATCGGACACAAGGTCAAAAACCGTGACCTTCTAAGGTACCTTCTTAATTCATTTCCTAGGACTACCTTGTGGGCATCCATGGTCGATGCCTACAAGGTCTCTAAGGACCTTTCGAAGCTTAGGTTAGATGAGTTATTTTCCGAGTTTGAACTTCACGAGCATACTAACATGGTCAGGGTCGAGAAAGGTATTGCTCTATTTGCAGGACAAAGAAGAAAGCCATCTACTAGGCAAGAAGATGGACTTGAACCCAAAGACGAATCAGAGTCTGAATTCGAAGAGGTGGAAGCAATAGTGAACGTAGTGCGGAAGATCGTTCAGAGGGAAAGGAGGCGACAAAAGAACCAAAAGAGGGCACAATTCAAATCGAATCAAAAGAAGGCTTTTCATGCAACATGGGACAACGAAGAAGGCGTCGGCATAGCGTGCATGGCAAGACCCGAAGAGTCCGAGTCAGAGTCCGAATCTGAATCCAATTACAACACCGACTCTGAACTCGAGGACTACTTCGAGAAGCAACTCAAAGTCGGACCAAAAGGGAAAATTAAGGTTAGCCGCTCACTAATTCATACGCTTTACAATACAATTAAATTGCTAACTAGAAAATTAGCTAAATCCAAGTCTAGGGTCAAGTCCTTGGTTGAGGAGGTTGAAACCCTTAAACAAGAGACACCCCTAAACTCTTCGACTAGTCGAGTTCAAGAGGAGGACTCAACTTGAGTTGAAAAACTCGAAGAAGAGAACTCTATCATGAAAGGACGAGTCCAAGAGCTCGAAGCTCGGTTGAACAAGTTCTCGACGGGGTCCAAGAATCTTAACCGACTTCTTGGAACTCAGAGAGTTGTATACAATAGAGCCGGACTCGGATATAGCTCAAAGACTACGAATATATCTTACATGTCTATCGTAAATCGTAGTCATCATCGAGTCCAAGCCTGGGTCCCGAAAACTTTATTAAACTCACATATAAGGACCAATAGGTTTTGGATTCCCGAGGATCAAGTTCATTACTTGACCAGACCATATTGGTTCAATGATCCAGGGGGAGCTAATACCAAAATAGTATATCCGGTAACCTAAACCTCTTATTTTCTTTAGAATGGTTAGATAGGACTATAACTCATCAATGCTTGGTAACATAGTACCAGGACGCGGCGAGATGATAGTACGCTAGGAAAATGGAGTCTTGTGTATTCAAGCTAGATAAGGCATATCTAATTCGGTTCACTTGACCGAGTGGAACTAGCTGAAGCTACCTCGCCGTATCCTAGACTAGTTAGACCAGGAAGTGGTCTTAGGTGAGTCAAGTTACTATTTTCTCGAAATTGGCTTTGTCTAAGGAAGTGGTCGTTTTTTCGATCACAGAAGGCCCCTGTGCCTCGCCATGTCCTGGAAGCCAAGATCTTGAAAAGGTGACTTGATGAGCTTAGGATCAAATCCGAATCTAACGCAAGGTTTGTTAGTAATATATGAGAGATGTCCTAAGACAATCGCCTTATTTATGAACCATTTATATGATAAATGAAGATTCACTATTTGAGTATACATGTTTTATGTATTTGATTGGATCTTAAACTCATTTACTGAATGTCCACGATACGATTCACAGCATGAGAGAATTTGTGATTGGATCACAACTAGTGAGTATCTCTACATGTGTAATTGTGATGTATCGGAATTATCCCTAGTCGATGAATTGATGGATCTGGACACCATCAATTCTGTTGAGACTAGCACGAGGTATACTCCTTGGTGTATCCAAGCAAATGATTCTCACCGGCCGGAGACATTGTGATGTCCGAGTTAATCGTGGATGCTAGTTATGGTAACTAGTTCATCGAGTGGCCACCGTAAGACTTCATATGGTTCTCTGCATATATAGATATGTCAATGAAGTTCTTACTGTAGCTTAAGTGCGATGTTCCTTTGACTTGCGGTATTCAAGTCATCTTGATCATGGAGACTTATGCTTTGACATCTTAAGCAAACATCTCTAAGAAGATGTGGACCTGGGATGATTGGGTATAAGTCGAAGTGATCGAAGGTGTTTGAATAGCCTATAAAGGATTCACCACTCCTTGCGAGGAGATGTATACCCATGGCCTCTCGTCGGATTGTTACTAAAGTCTTTGGCCAAAGCATTACATGTTTAGAGTAAGGTACTCTTCGATACATGTGGAGTAACTAGAATCCGTAGGACGAGGAATTGATACTTGGGCTAGGTGTGACGTAGTCAGCCTAGTGGGGACTGATACTATAGACCATGTCCTGTACCAAGTGGGTATAAGATGAGTAAAGGGAATGGGGCATGAATCATTCAAGCTGCTGAAGGGTTTCAGAAATAGTTCTGGATCAACCGTTGATCTTTTCAGTTAATTGGGGATCATGATGTACTACTAGGTGCCACTCATGATTATTCTATAATTTATGGTTAATTATAGATGGCCAACATAAACCGAGAACCTATTTGGTCACACGCACAACGAGCATAATCCGAAGGATTTAAAACGAGCTTGAGAATGAGATTCTCAGACCGAGAGAAACTATGTTTGGTTGGACCAAACATGGAGCGAGCATGAAATTGTCTTAGGCGCAATGGAAGCGTTGATGAGCCGTGTCTTATGAAAACATAATGGATGGACCAAAATGGTTTGGTTCTAATCAAATAGAGGAGAATAAACCAAAGGGTTTGGTTTATTTTAAATGAATGAACCAAAAGTTGGTTCTGTTCGTTTTAACTTAAAATAAACCATCATGGTTTGGTTTATTTTAACTTATCTTAATGGAGCGGGTTAACGGGCCTAATGGTTATGATCCAATAACCATTAAGAGAATTAGTTCTCTATAAAAGAGGGCTTAAGGGATAATTAAGCCCTAATCCAAAAACCCCTTGCCCTAAGGTTGCCGCCCACCCCATTGAGGGAGCTTTCGGCGCCAACCTCTTGCCACCGCCCATAGATCCTCCAACCGGCGTCCAGAAGGTAGCTTCCTTCCCCCTCGCCGGCGTCGAGCTGCTGCCAGTTAGTGCTCCGGAGATCTCCTTCAGGTTTGGCATCAAGGTGAGCTCTATCTTCCTTGGTTGGCCGACACCTATCACCTCCACCAAAGCTGTCCAGTTTTCTGGACTGCTTGTTCTCCTCTCGTCGGAGCGTCGTTTGGACGACGGTTAGAGCTCCGACAGTGGCTAACTTACCGGGGATTCGATCTCTGGTAATCCTCTGAGGTGGAGGATGAAGGATTCGTCAATCGGTTGACGAATACCTCTCCGAAGAAGCGAGTTTTGAGAACTCGGTTTTGGATCCGAATTTGGATTCGGATCGTGATCATCTCTCGATCACGTCGTCTTCAACACAAGGCTAGTAACCCGTACGAAGACGAAGCTCGTGGCTTAGCGAAGTCATCCTAAGGATACTCGGCGTGGATACGGATAGAGACGATTCTAGCGAGGATCGTTCCGGTTGATGCCGTTCCCGCTACACGTAATACGAAAGGTATAACGTAGATAAATTTCCTTTTATTGCAAATCTAAATTTACGGTTTTGTCTACACTTATTGTAATATGCATGCGTGTGTTGTGTGTGTTGTAATAAATGTAGATTTATTAATTTTTATTGCTTCCGCTGTGCTCATGTTTGCGAAACGTGATCGAACACACACACGCCACGGTGCCGGAAACCCAACAAGGTTGACCAGTTTCAAATCATTAAATTTAATTAAGATAAAATTGGAATCATCTCAGACAACATATAAGGTGAACCAATTCTAAGACACTTAGAATGGGGGAGATGAATAAGGAATAATTTCAATTCACATAATCCTTTCAAAAATGTTATCTATTTTTTAAACTATCGAGCTTAAACGTGTACTTATACTCGGACAAAACTCTAAATATACAACCTTCTAGGTCAATGTTTAGCGCCCCCTAACTCTTCTGTACCTTATATACTTAATTAAGGGGGAGAGCAAACTAACCCTAAGAGTTATATATTTTCAAAAGTTATTAGCGTATAAGTATTTTGAAACTCAAAGCTAATTTTATAAGTATTTTTGAAAATCAAATTAGTCTCAAGACTTATATTGTTGGTGCAGAGGGTTATACTTCGAACTAAAGTAAATTGAGACACATGCTTGGACTCATGTTAGATAATCTTTATGCATGCAATTTCATGTTAGAAACCCCTACTTTTTATATTATACAACCCCAAATCTTTTTTGATTTATGGAAAAAGGGGGAGAAGAGCACAAGTTAAGGGGGAGAACAAAAATTTAAAATTTTTAAGATTAACCTTTTGTTCTAAAACTCACCTAAGGTTAAGGGAGAATTGATTTACATTTACTCATTTTCCACATTACATTTTTCCTTAACTTTGCATAAGTTTGCCATAGATCAAAAAGGGGGAGATTGTTGGTCCAGGGGAACCAGATGATCGAACCTGTGTTTTGATTATGGCAAAGATGCAAAGTTAAGATTACATTGTTATCTCACGAGCTGAATCAAGTATGCAGAAATGCTAAGCTAAGCTGAAGGTCAGCGACACTCGGAGAAAACCGTAGTGGTCGGGCGACACCGGGAGGACTTCGGAGGGAGCCGAAGGAATCAGGTGGAGACCGAATGAAAGGTTTTAAAGGTAAATGTTGATGTATGCTCGAGTGAGTAAAGTGAAGTGAGGTCGTGTCCTTTGTACGGGGAAGTCCTTAGGCGACGATCCGACCAAGACTTCCCATGGAAGGTCTATGTCGAGATCGGACGGAAGTGACCGTCGAATTCACTTATATTTTGAGCTAACTCTTTATTGTAGTCAAAAATTTTGGCCATCAGTTCAACCGACCAGTTCAACCGGGCCAGTTCAACAAGCCAGTTCAACCAGGCCAGTTCAACTATTGTTTGAATTACAGTTTCGAGATGAGTCAAAACTCATCCCTTTCTTCAAGGGTGAGGTGGCCATTGATGTAGGATCTTGATGTGCTCGAGGAGGGGACTTCTTGGGCTATAAAAGAAGGTCCATTCCTCACCATTTGATCAATCCTAAGCTTCCAAAAAGCCTCCGCAATGCTACGACTCTCCGACAACGAAGTTCTAGTTCTCTGACGTCTAGGTTTAATTGTTTATATTTTGTTTCGTCGCTATAATCTTCATTTTCAGTTTATATTTTTCATATCAATTGTCTCGGAGTTTTTATCGTTACAAGGAGAGGGGGAGTGTCCCTCTACCTCAAAGCTTTGTGATTTTTCTTGTACTCGATTAACTCCTACCTCTAACGAGGACGAGTTCTTTAGTGGTTTGCCCTCCGTGCGTGGTTAAGGACCACTAGGGCCTTGGAGTAGTAGCCGAAGGCGACGAACCAAGTAAAAAACCATTTGTCTTTCTTTATTTGTCTTTTATCTTTCCACTGCGATTAATTGTCTAATCAACGAACGATTTCGAAAAAGTTTTATCGCTATTCACTCCCCCTCTAGCGATCCGCTTCGATCCAACACGATGGTCCCTTGGATAGACCAAGCTCACGACTTCTCCCCGTGCCATCCTTCACCGACTCAAGGACCCGAGCCATGAGATGGATGAACTTGCCAATGCTTCACAAGCTAACCATGTGTGATTCACCAAGTCCTGCACAACTTGAACACACATATCAAAACACATAACATCCTAACTTAAATCCTTTATCACACACATCAAAACTAAACTCATACTTAGGTTGATTGCTCTAACAATCTCCCCCATTTTGTTGTGTGGCAATATGTTTAAGTTAGGTAAAACATTTGGTAAAACATTATTAAAACACTTAAAAAAAAGTAAAGCATGTGAATCAAACATGGATATCAAAACTCCCTCTTAACACATGCTAGACATGATTAACTTAAACTCTAACACTTCTCCCCCTTTGACACCATCAAAAACATCATACATATGTTATACAATGTGGTATCAAGTATTAAGGGAATAAAAACACCAAAACAGACTTAAAAAAAAACAAAAAACCAAGCTGTTGTGCTCGTGCATAGTTCTATCAGTCGACTGACACCAAGTGGCAGTCAACTGGTACCTGATATCAAGCATTTTTTATTTCTAAAGCCAACTTTAGAAATGCATTAAAAATTCACAAAAATTTGAAAAAACATGAAAATTGGGGAACACATTTATTGTGAGTTCCTTTATCAATGAAAAAAATATTTTTCATGAAAATGCATTCAATTTTCAAACTCAAGGCAAAAGCTCAAAAGTTTCAAAAAGTTCTAAAAGTGTATCAACTTTGAAAGCTAGTTTTGCCTTAGAATGTTTCAAAACATAAACTCACAATTTTCAAACATGAAATGTTTTTAAATCATTAAAAATATCCAACTATGATCTTTGGGCAAGATGTTCATAAATTAAATATTTGCTTTCCCCATAGTTGGTCAATGATTACTATGTTAAGATACATCCAATGACTCATCAAAATGTCATAAGCATTAGTGAATCATTTGTATCAACCTAACATCTCACCCATGGCTATGTTTTCAATCAAGTTCTCCTTATAGTGAATTGTAAGATGTAACTAAGGTATTTACACTTAACCAAAAATTTCATTCAATACTATCCAAGGTTAATTTTCATCCAAAATCCCCCATCATCATCAACATAAGTCAACCAATTAACATGATATGAAATAAGTTCAAGTATGGTTGACTATCCTAGGTTTTTCTAACCTTTAAGGATTGACTTGGCTACCCAATATAAGTTTTTCCCAATAGGGTTAACCAAGTACTCCTTAGGGATCCATTTTCTAGCTACCATTGTGGTTTTTGCTTGCACCCTTCCAATTAAACAATGATATGACTTTTCATTCTTTGATCCCTTATATCCTAAGCCCTTTTTGTTGAAACCTGCCCTTTGGCTCCCTATAATCATATTCAAGGTATTTGAGCCTATAGTGAATTTTTCAAGGGTTTTTCTAAGGTATTCTAACTTTTCCCTTAAAACCTTATTTTTCTCTAAGTATGCATCATTTAAACTAGAAGAAGAAGCAATATTATCATGTGAATGTGCATTTTTAATCTTTTCTTTTAGATTTCTAATTTCATTTAGCATGCATTTATTTTTCTTCTTAGTTCTAAATGAATCCCTAATTAGGCTTGAAATCATGGAAATAACATCTTGAGTAGGGAGATTTTTTACCTCACTTACCCAATCTTCTTCTTCCGATTCCGATGATGATCCTCCCCCTACACTTGAGCTCTCCTCCTCACTTGTGCTTCCTTCTTATCATTCGGATGAGGTGGAGGCTTTGTCATCTATTCCCATTAATGCGAAATGTGAGACGATTTTCTTTTCCTCCGATGAAGATGGATCATCCCACGTAGCTTTCAGGTTCTGGGGTTTTGATTTCTCCTCCTTCGACTTATTCTCTTCTTTCTTCTTCTTGTCATCCTTCTTCCTTTCTTCCTTCTTCTTGTTCAAGAGAGGACACTCATCCCTCATGTGTCCTTCTCCTTGGCAATTATAGCAAATGATCCTCCTTGCTCTTCTCCTATCATGAGATTTGTTAAATTTAAAGCTTTTTAATGCACGCCTTACCCTTCTTACCATGCAGACCTCTTCATTGCTATCCATCGAAGATTGAGATTCATCATCGGATGAGGAGGGTGTGGTCTTCTTCTTCTTCCCCTTGCTTGCAACTAGTTCTACTCCCCTTGATTGCTTGCTTGGTTCTTCAACTATTCCTTCAAGGCGAGTTTCGTGAAGTTCCATGGTTGAAAAGAATTCTTCTAGAGCACTAACCTCTAGATTCCTTGAGATGTAGAATGAATCCACCATGGAACTCTATTTGGATGATCGGGGAAATGTATCGATGGCTTTAATGATCATATCTCAGTTTGAAAGCTTTTCCCCTACACTTAATAAACCATTTATTATTTCCTTAAATCTAGAATGCAAAGACAATACCTTTTCTCTTTTGTCCAATTTTATGTTGTTAAGTTGAGATCGGAGAAGGTCTTGTCTTGCTATTTTGCTTCGGATGTGCCCTCGTGAAGCTCAACTAGCCTTTCCCACATCTCCTTGGCGCTCGAGCATTCTCCTATTTGGTTAATCTCTTGTTGAAGTAGCACATTGAAGAGATGATGCTTTGCCTTTGAATTTGCTAGGTGCTCCTCCTTTTGCTTCTTAGTCCATCTCAATTTCTCTAGTGGCTTGTTCTCTTTATCCCTAGGCACCTCAAAACCGTTTTCCATAATTAACACTATATCAAATTCGGTTTCAAAGAATACCTTCATCCTCTTCTTCCACCATGAGAAGTCTCCTTCGAATTTCGGTGGATGGATGTTCATGTTGCGGCAGTGAGTCCATTGACAAGCTCCTCGGCTCTAATACCACTTATTGGAGGATCATGGCCCGGCTAGAAGGGGGATGAATAGCCTACAATGCTCGATTGACTTCGCTCATTCTTAACCGCCTACAATACTCATTAGCGCTGCGGAATAAAGAAACTAATACGAATACAAATACAATTGAAGCTAAAGTAAAGTAAAGAGAAAGAGCAATGCAAACAAGTCGATGTAATCTGGTTCATGACCCTTACCACTAATCCACGATGATCCATTAGGCAGATCACTCCCTCAACCAATCTACTAAACTCTCCATTAACTCAACGCAAGGTGGAGATAAACCTCTTTACACAAACTCCTTTTCTCAGAAATAATGTGAGTAGAAATAGAGAAGAAAGGAGTAGGAACACTTGGAAGACATGGGAGCACTTAGAGTATGAATAGGAGTGTAAGCATTAGCTTCCCCAAGGCCCCTAAGCCCTCTTTTTATAAAGAAGAGGGGTTTCTTCCCGTTGGGCATGCAACAGTTGACTGCTGTCATTCCAACGGCTTCTGCCCATGCCTGATTCATGGTCATCACAGCCCAACGGCACATTGGGCAGTTGACTAATCACACTAGCATTCGTTTGATCAAGCCATCAATCGATTGCCAAAGCAATCAGTCGACTCAAAATGTTTCTATGCCCACATCCACTTATAACAGTCGACTGTCATCCCTTGGCAGTCGACTGTTGGGCCACAAAACCCTAGTTGACATCGGTCAACTAGTAGTCGACTCGGACCAGTCAACTGATATCTATATCAGTCGACTGTTGTCGGGTAAAACCTCAAACCAACAAGTTGTTTGAGCATCCGACCATCCAGTAAAACCTCAAACACCATGTTTAAACATCTGACACTTGATCTTAGCTATTTGGCCAAGTCCACCTACATTGAGCTACCTCGACCCGGGTTACAATCGCTCAACTCTCATCTCCCATGAAGTCCCTCACCGAAGCTCTCTTCGTCTAACCTACGTCCCTCGGATGCACTAAGCTCGGGGATTCTCTCGTTCCATCCTTCGCGTCTTGCTCTAAAGTCTGCTTCCTTTGTCTTCACTTCATTTTCTCCTTGTCCGGCGGTCCCTCGGATGCACCAAGCTCACGGCTTCTCCCCATGCCATCCTTCACCGACTCAAGAACCGGAGCCATGAGATGATGAACTTTACAATGCTTCATCAAGCTAACCATGTGTGATTCACCAAGTCCTGCACAACTTGAACACACATATCAAAACACATAACATCCTAACTTAAACCCTTTTCCACACACATCAAAACCAAACTCATACTTGGGTTGATTACCCTAACAGCTATAAGGCTTAGGTCTAGGCTAAGGGTGTCTAGCAAGTATGAGGGCATCATACTTGGGGTAAACCTCATGGTTGAGGTGTAACAGTCGACTGGGATTATGAACCAATAGACTGGTGATGTGCACGAACGCAACCTCAAATCTCGCGACGGAGATCATCGAGGACTCAAAGCGCATGCTCGCGCTCAACGCTTGCAAGTGCACGAGTGTCATCAAGTATTAAAGATTATCGATCCCACAGGGACTGAGATTCGAATATATCAATATATTCAATGGTTGTAATTGTTCAGATGTAACTCTAAGAGGTTTCGATTAGTGAGGGCTGTCGGTGGACTTTACTCTATACGATGTCACACGGAGGAGGAAGGGAGTGTGCCGAGGTCTTCAAAGGTGATTCTAGGACTTCGGTTTCGCTTGTGTATCATAAAACAATGTTGTCAATTGGTGTTGTCTTGACGTTTATCTATGGTTTTGTGGAAGGGACATCATACACTCTCCCGATGAGCCGCCGCATCTACCGGGAGCTATCTTCGCCTAAAAGGATAGGATAGACGGTACTAGGATGCCAAATCAATTCCTACAATGAACCGTTCCTTCTATCCACAGTTACAGGAGATCAAGTTTATCCCTAGGTTCCTTGTATAAAATGTTGGTGCAGTAGGCACCTAAGTCGAACCTGAGTTTTGATTATAGAAAATGATACAAAGTTAAGCTCCTATTGTTAACTCATGAGCTAAATCGAGTGTGCCAAAAAGTGCCAACGCTGGAGCTGAAGGCCAGCGACACTCGAAGGAAGCCGCGGTGGTCGGGCGACACTCGAGTGATTTCGGAGGAAGCCGAAGGAATCAAGTGGAAGGCCGGAAGCAAAAGCGACACAGTAAGTATCGAGGTAAGCTCGTGTATGCGAGCGTAAGGGAGGTCTTATCCTCCATACGGAGATAGTCTTAAGCGTAGATCCGATCCAAGACATCCCATCGGTGGTCTAGGTTGAGATCAGACGGTCAGAGGCCATCGAAATAATGTTTTTGTTTAGCTAACTTTTGATTTCAGCTAGCATCAGTCGACTGCCAGCTTGAAGGACTCGACTATTGTCCATCAGTCGACTTTGCGGTCAGCATTCGACTGATGCTGCCATCAGTCGATTGATGATGGTCATCAGTCGACTGATGGTCAAGGATCAGCTTCGATGAGTCAAGGATTTATCACCTCATTTCAAGGGTGGTGGTGCTCAAATCTTATTGGCTGAAGTTCCTCTCGAGAAGGGGTTCAAAGGTTATAAAAGAAGGGCCTCTCCTAGGGTTTTATCATCAATTCTAAGCTTCCAAAAGGCTCCACAAAGCTATAATTCTCCGACAACGAAGTGCTATCTCTCTGATGCTCTAGGTTTAATTGTTTATATTTTGTTCTGTTGGTATAAGCTTCATTTCAGTTTATTTGTTTATTGTCTCGGAGTTTTTATCGTAACGAGGAGAGGGGCAGTGTCTCTCTACCTCAAATTTTTGGTGTTTTCTTGTATTCGATTAACTCCTACCTCTAATGAGGAGGAGCTCTTTAGTGATTTGCCCTCCGTGCGTGATCAAGGATCACTAGGGCCTTGGAGTAGTAGTCGAAGGATACGAACCAAGTAAAAAACCATTTGTCTCTTTTTATTTGTCATTTATCTTTCCGCTGCAATTAATTGTCTACTCGGGTTTTAACAAACGAAACGAAAGAATAGTTTTTATCGCTATTCACCCCCCCCTCTAGCGATCCGCTTGATCCAACAATTTGTATCAGAGCCGGGGGTGCTGAGATTTGGTGAAACCACCAATCTATCTTTTTACAGATTTTTTTTCAATTTTTTTCTGTTTAATTTCGATTTTTTTTTTATTTTCATTCGTGTAGTCTTTCTTCTGCCGCACTACTAATCCAAGACGCGAGTCTTGGGATATTTTCATTGTTTGTGGTTTTAGGTTTTTCTTCCACTTCATTCTTTTGTTTTCTTTTTGTTTCAATGGCACATCTCGAGGGTTTTAGCACCGGCCGACCTCCGTTTTACAATGGAGATTACTTCCGTTATTGGAAGGGTCGGATGGAATGCTTTCTTTAAACCCAAATCGAGATGTGGATCATAATCCAAACGGGATTCACACTTCCGACTAATGAAGTGGGTGAATCCTTGGATTATGACCAATGGACCAATGCTACAAAAAGACAAGTCGAAGATGACACCAAGGCAACTCAAATCCTCCAATGTGGCTTGTCCAAGGAGGAGCTTAATCGCGTCGAACCCTTTATCAGCACAAAGGATCTTTGGACAAAATTAGTGGAGCTACACGAAGGGACCGATAAAGCCAAGGTATGTAAGAGCGATCTTTTGTTTAATAAATTATATAATCTAAAAATATAGGAACACAAAACGGCGATGCAACTTCACACTCGCGTTCAAGACATAGTCAATAACCTATACGCAATCGGGCAAAAGGTCAAAAACCGCGACCTTATTAGGAATATTCTTAACTCTTGTCCTATTTTTTTTTGATGAAGGGTAAATAGATATCATCAAGAAAAAGCACAAACATACAGTAGCCAAGGGTTCATTCCCATGTCATGTCTGACAAAGTGTCAGATCTGAGATGCACCCCGGCGCGGCGTACAAGTGCTGTCATGAGTACCAAACCTCTCACACAATACATTCACTCATGTGTACCATCCATGTTTCTATGTGCTCCCGTGCACCGTTCAACTGTACTCAGCTCCTCTTGCATACCTTCTTGTGTCATCCTATCTCCTGGGGCCGCCTAATAGGAATCATGTGAGGCCAGGGCAGTTTCCCCTCTCACACATTGACTTCCACATCAACAGCAGGCCCACCCTAAACAATCCACCACAAACATTCCAGCTCAGCATTGGACCTCTTGAGTCAACTCACGCATTCCAAGCCAGGTGGTAGCAAGCGCCGGTCTCCAGCCCTGCCATCCAAGCGTCTAGCTGGCAGCTGACGCAGTAGCTGAGATAGGCACCAGGTTGACGCTCCCGATGTTGCTTGGCGCATGACTCTAGGCTTGGGCAGTCCTTTCTATTGCAGGCTCAACGGTGCTAGCGATTTTGCACGAAATTGTCAATGTGGTCACCGCACGTCAAGCCGACTGCAGTATCTCGAATCCCGCATCTGCCTCCCGCCCGTTGCCTTCGTTCTCCCCCAAGCCTTCGCCGGAGAAACATCATCAGCCAAAAGAAGCCGGCTGGAAGGTTTAGCTGCCATGGACAGTAGCTGCGAGGCATTAGAAATTCATCGGACCCGCCTCCAGCCCGTCTCACGACAGGAGACCTCCATCCTCTCCAGGCCTTTCCTCCTCGTTTCCTTGCTGCTGTACACTCAAGCGACGACGGCGATTTCTGCACGGAAAGGTTTTGTAGCCGGCGCACATCAATCTTGCAGCAGCACCTCAAGTCCTGTTTCTGATCTCCCGTACGCTGCCTTTGTCCTCTCCAATCTTTCGCCGGAGAGACTCCAGCAGCCACAAGAAGCCAGCTGGAGGCTTCAGATGCCATGGACAGCAGCTGTGAGGTGCCGAAAATCCATTGGAGTCGCCTCCAACCCATCTCATGACAGAAAACCTCCATCGAGGTTCGTCTTCAGCCTCGTCTTGATCCTCAGCCTCCATCAGCATAGCGTTGTTGAGCTTCTCACTTGCAGAGCAATCAGTTGGGAAGAAGGAGCACGGGAGTGACCTGGAGGTAGGCCAGAGCCCCTCCACGCACAGCTCCCGCCACTCGTGTCCCTCTAAGGGCTTCGCCGACGCGAGTTCTCTCACCATCAGCACAACACCGATGATTTTCTCCTTTCGCATGCCATCAGCACAGAAACCCGACGAGCTTCTCCTTTCACCTCAGCCAAGAACTCAAGAGGCAGCTCGAGAGACTCCCCCCAAATTTCCCCGCTCCACCCCTTTCGCCTCAGCCACCGACTCAAAAGGCAGCACGAGGCTTCCCCCCCAGGCTTCCCCTCCCAGGCTTCCCCGCATCACCTCCTTCCGTTTAGGTCCTAGGGTAGCTCACCGATAATTCCATCACTCATGACCCACCCTCCGATGACTCCCTCTGTTGGTTCCTTCCATTGCAACCCCCTCCATCCCTTGCAACCCCTGCCCCCCTCCGACGACTCCTCATGGGGTGTCGCCAGAGAGGAAGGGGAGACCTCTCCCCTAGGACTACCTTGTGGGCATCCATGGTCGATGCCTACAAGGTCTCCAAGGATCTTTCAAAACTTAGGTTAGATGAGTTATTTTCTGATTTCGAACTTCATGAGAAATCTAACTCGAAACCCAAGAAGGATATAGTACTTTTTGCAGGTTCAAGGAAGAAAACTGCGAGTAAGCCACCCCCGAAGGAAGAAGAAGAAGAGTCTGATTCGGAGGTCGACCCGGAAATGGAGGCCGAACTAGTCAACCTAGTTCGGAGGATAGTCAAGGGACGAAAGTGAACCATCACTCGACCCAACAAAGGTAAGCCTAAAAGTTCTAATATTAGATGTTACAAATGCAACAGGTTTGGACACATCAAGTCTGAATGCCCAAAACTCAAGAGAAAAGCACCAAAACACAAAAAGGCACTCAACGCTACATGGGAAGAAGCATCAGAGGAAGAAGATGATGATCGTATCCTCATGGCTAAACCGGTTGAATCGGAGATGGAGTCAGAACTAAAACACGAATCTGAAATCGAAGATGAGTCGGACTGTGAAGTACTATTCAAGACAAGCCACAGATACGCTTCCGGTTCAAAAGATACACTCAAGGTAAGTCGATCCCTTATTAGTACGCTTTATAGTGAAATTAAGTTCTTAACTAGGAAATTAGCTAAGTCCGAGTCCAAGGTCGAGACCCTGGTTGAGGAAGTTAAACTCCTCAAACATGAGGTCTCCCTAACCTCTTTGACTAGTCGAGTTCGAGAGGAGGACTCAACTCGGGTTGAAAAGCTCAAAGTTGAGAACTCACCCTTGAAGAGTCAAGTCGAAGATCTTAGGAACACGTTGGAAAGGTTTACTTTGGGATCCAAAGGACTTGACCTCCTACTTGGATCGCAAAGGGCCGTGTACAACAAGGTCGGACTAGGATTTAGCTCAAATACGACCAACAAGTCGTATATGTCGATTGTAAGTCGACATAAAAAATGTGTCAAAGCATGGGTTCCTAAGACTGTCTTAATTTCAAACTTAGGATCGAACCAATACTAGGTTCCTAAGGACCAAATCCACTATGTGGAGAGACCGAATCGATTCAACGGTTCAGGGGGAGCCAGTACAAAACTTGTTTGTATTTTAACTTAGAAATTGCATGCTTAGGTTCTTTATTTAGTTTGATTTTTTTTTTAGAATGGTTAGATAGGACTATAACTAGTCAATACTTGATAACATAGTTCCAGGATGCGGCGAGATTATAGTACTCTAGGAAAGTGAAGTCTTGTGTATTCGGGCTAGATAAGGCGTATCTAGTTCGGTGCACTTGACTGAGTGGAACTAGCTGAAGCTACCTCACCGTATCCTAGACTAGTTAGACCAGGAAGTTGTCTTAGGTGAGTCAAGTCTCTATTTTCATGAAAATGGCTTTGTCTAAGGAAGTGGTCATTGTTCCGATCAAAGAAGGCCTCTGTGCCTCGCCACGACTTGGAAGCCATGATCTTGAAAAGGTGACTTGATGAGCCTAAGGTCAAATCCGAATCTAACGCAAGGTTGACAAGTGTTCAAATCGTTAAATTTAAATCAAGTAAAATTGGAAGTTATCTCATAAGAACATATAGGGTTAACATGTTTGATCATGTAGACATGGGTGAGATGATTTAGGGTAATAATCTTCAACCAATCTCCAATATCCGATCCAACTACCTTGTGTGTAGGATCAATGGATGTTGGACAGTGGTTGCTCCCGACCCATGATCGGGGATCAACTCAAGTTTTCGAAGTTTCGATTCAAACGATAAGGATCGGTAGCCTTCGGAAACAATGGCAAGCACAAAATCATCATATCAGGTGATATTGAGCTCAACTGTAACTTTATTATTCAAAATGTCTTATTGGTAGAAAATTTTCAATATAAATTACTTAGTGTAAGCCAATTGTATGATAATAACTATAAGGTCATATTTCTAGAAAATGAATGCATAATTAATACAAATGAAACTTCTAAAACAATCCTTAAGGGAACCGGAAACAACAATATTTACACTATTAATCTAACTAACTCCTCAAACAAGTGTCTTATGACACGACAAGAGGAATCATGGTTGTGACACCGACGACTCGGTCACTCACACCCAAGACTCATCCACAAGATGCGTCAGAGTGACTTAGTCAAAGGTTTGCCTAACCTCAATAACTTGAACAATAAAATATGTAATGCTTGTCAACAAGGTAAACAATCTAGGACACAACATCAACTAACTAATCAAGATCGAACAAAAAGTCTTCTTGAGCTCCTACACATGGATCTATTTGATTCACATGGAGCTAAGTCACTTAATGGGAGTAAATTCTGCTTAATTATAATTGATGACTATTCTAGATTTACTTGGGTTAGGTTCATCAAACACAAAAGTGATACTCTAGATCAATTAATCAACCTATTTAAACTAATAGAAAATCAACAAAACCTTAAAATCAAAAGACTTAGGACTGATCATGGTGGTGAATTCGAGAACCACAGGTTTACAGAATTTTGTAACCTAAATGGATACCACCATGAGTTCTCTTGCCCTAGAACCCCACAACAAAATGGCCTAGTAGAACATAAAAATAGAACCCTACAAGAAGCCTCTAGGACAATCTTGAATGAGTATAACCTATCCGATAGGTTTTGGGCAGAAGCCGTGAGTACGACATGCTATGTCCAAAATAGGATCCTTGGGGTAAAGAGGCACCTTAAGACCTCATACGAGATTTATCATGATAAAATACCTAACATCAAGTACTTTAGGGTATTTGGATGTAAGGTATATATCCTAAACACTAAGGATTACCTAGGGAAATTTACATCCAAAACCTCGACCGGGATCTTTCTAGGATACTCGACTACAAGTAGAGCTTATAGAGTATATAACCATGACACCCTTAGAGTCGAGGAGACTATCAATGTAGTATTTGATGAAGGACACGAACCTACAAAACCCCCGGCAGCCCCAATTAGCGAGCCGATTCATACCAGACCTAACTCTGATCCGGAGATCAAGTCTAGTATTAATCCTAACCTAAGTCAATCAAGTCATTCTATCGACCAAGTGGTAGAAGACTCTAGTCAAACTAGGACTCAAACGAGTCATCCTATTGACCAAGTGGTAGATGACCCAAACCCAAATCAAACTGTGACTCAAACCAATCATCCTATCGACCAAGTGATTGGTGATCCAAGTCTAGGAGTTCGAACTAGAGTCTCATACAGAAACCTTAGTCAAATCTCCCCGATTTCCAAAAGTGAACCCAAAACTATTGACCAAGCTCTTCTTGATCCCGATTGGATTATTGCAATGCAAGAAGAGCTGGCTCAATTCACTAGGAACGAAGTATGGGAATTAGTACCACCACCTAAAGATAAAACAATCATTGGTACAAGGTGGGTGTTTAGAAATAAACTTGATGATAAAGGTGAAGTAGTTAGAAATAAAGCTAGAATAGTCTCTAAAGGGTTTAGTCAAGTCAAAGGTTTAGATTACGACGAGACCTATGCTCCAGTAGCTAGGTTAGAGTCCATTCGAATGTTATTAGCATATGCTGCTCATCGAGGATTTAAGTTGTTTCAAATTGATGTAAAGTCAGTATTCTTGAATGGATACATTAAAGAAGAGGTTTATGTTAGTCAACCCCCGGTTTCGAAAGTCTAGATAAACCTGACCATGTTCTTAGGTTAAAGAAAGCTCTCTATGGACTTAAACAAGCTCCTCGAGCTTGGTACAAGAGGCTTTGAGTTTATCTTATTTCCAAAGGATTTAACCAAGGTGCAGTTGATCCAACCCTTTTCGTAAAAATCGTAGGTAAAGACATATTCATAGCCCAAATCTATGTAGATGATATTATTTTCGGAACCACCAACTCGATCCTACTGAATGAATTCATTTCACTTATGGAAAGTGAATTTGAAATGAATTTAGTCAGTGAGTTAAGTTTCTTCTTAGGTCTACAAATTAAACAAACTAATGATGGAATATACCTACATCAACGCAAATATACTAGGGAATTAATTAAACGCTTTAGAATGCAAGATGCTAAAATTATTAATACCCCAATGGCAACTAATGTGAATATAGAAGAAGATGTGATCAGAAATTCAATTGATTTAAAATACTATAGGAGCATAATAAAGAGTCTCCTTTACTTAACTGCGAGCCGACCTGATATCCTATTTGTAGTAAGTATGTGCGCAAGGTTCCAAACCTGTGCCAAGGAGTCTCACCTAACTCTAGTCAAGCGTATCCTTAGATATCTAAAGGGTACACTTAATGTCGGTATTTGGTACCCTAGATCTACCGAGTTCGAACTAATCGGCTATTCCGATTAGGACTATGCCGATAGTAAGCTCGATAGAAAGAGTACGAGTGGTTGTTGCCAACTTCTCGGCTTGAGTCTAGTAAGTTGGTGCAGTAGGAAGCAATACTGTGTTGCCTTATCTACTACCGAAGCCGAATACATCGCGATGAGTGAGTGTGTTACTTAGCTTCTTTGGATGAAGCACACTCTCCGAGACTTTAAGTTAGATTTTACAAACACTAAACTTCACGTAGATAACATTAGCTCAATTAACCTAACTAAGAATCCAATATGTCATTCTAGGACCAAACATATAGAAGTCAAACATCATTTCAGTCGAGAACATGTGGCCAATGAAGACATACAACTCGAATACATCGAATAGAAGTCCAACTTGGCAGACCTATTTACTAAACCCCTACCCGAAGTCGAATTCAGTCTATTAAGATGAAAATTGGGCATGTGCGTAGTAGAATAGGAACTTACAAATTATATTCTCTTACTACTATTTTCTTACTTTTCATTTTTATGGAACTAGCATAGGACATACCTTAGATATCATGCACCTATAGATTTAAGGAGTCAATACATCTCACAACACATAGGACTAATGTGTTTGTGTACTTAGCCACGTAGATGGGCGTGAGATGTTAGGACCTTACTCCTGGTTCCAGATGTAGAGCTAGTGCATCGCCATGAACCACGGAGTATAATCATACATATTAACCGACTCTGACCAGGACTGGTTGATCTTTCATATCAGTCAAGTCAAATATGAGTCGAATATTTTATAGATGAGCTTATTTTCAGTATATTATTTTCAAAATAATATGGAACATGCTTGGACATTAAATTTAATACATATATTCATTTTTCACCCACCACCATTCTTTTCGATATATGGCAAAAGGGGGAGAAAAAGGCCAAAGTTAAGGGATCAAATTTCAAATTTCTTAACTTACTTAATATTTATTCACATGGCCAAAAGTTAAGTAAATGTTTACTTTTACTTAACTTGTTTGAGTTAACAAAAAATAAATAAATAAAGGCCAAGTTAAGAGAATTCTTAACTTAAACTTATTTTTAATACTATGGCCAAACGTTAAGAAAAGGGGAGAAAGGGCCAAGTTAAGAAGTCCTCTTAACTTAAACATTTTAGTAAGGCCAACTTTAAGTAATGTTAATTACTTAAACTCTTCCTAAACAGCAACCATCAAGGGGGAGGATTAAGGTCTTCTTTCAAGACTCACCCTCGGTCAAGGGGGAGGTTTCCTCAAGGGGGAGTACTTGAAGAAAATTCTTACTACTCCTACTTAATCTTTATTATTCGTGTTTTTTATGCACATTATTATTCTTCATGCATATTATTTTCTTAACTTTGTATGTGGGTTTCCCATAGATCAAAAAGGGAGAGATTGTTAGTGTAGTAGGCACCTAAGTCGAACCTGAGTTTTGATTATAGAAAATGATACAAAGTTAAGTTCATATTGTTATCTCACAAGCTAAATAGAGTGTGCAAAAAAGTGCCAACGCTGGAGATGAAGGCCAGCAACACCTGGAGGAAGCCACGGTGGTCGGGCGACACTCGAGTGATTTCAGAGGAAGCCGAAGGAATCGAGTGGAAGGCTGGAAGTGAAAGCGACACAGTAAGTATCGAGGTAAGCTCGTGTGTGCGAGCGTAAGTAAGGTCGTATCCTCCTTACGGGGATAGTCTTAAGCGTAGATCCGATCCAAGACATCCCATCGATGGTCTAGGTCAATATCGGACGGTTGGAGGTCGTCGAAATAATGTTTTTGTTTAGCTAACTTTTGATTTCAGCTAGCATCGATCATTGCCCGGCTTGGAGGACTCATTCAGTCCGTCATCACCGACTATCTGCGGTCGACATCGTGATGCTT
The DNA here is from genome assembly GCA_025175895.1 of Wurfbainia villosa. NCBI lineage: Eukaryota > Viridiplantae > Streptophyta > Magnoliopsida > Zingiberales > Zingiberaceae > Wurfbainia > Wurfbainia villosa. The sequence goes on along the minus strand of CM046001.1, from coordinate 37,481,885 downwards.
CCATCAGTCGATTGATGATGGCCATCAGTCGACTGATGGTCAAGGATCAGTTTCGAGGAGTCAAGGCTTATCACCTCATTTCAAGGGAGGTGGTGCTCAAATCTTATTGCCTAAAGTTCCTCTCGAGAAGAGGCTCAAAGGCTATAAAAGGAGGGCCTCTCCTAGGGTTTTATCATCAATTCTAAGCTTCTAAAAGCCTCCGCAAAGCTGTAATTCTCCGACAATGAAGTGCTACCTCTCCGACGCTCTAGGTTTAATTGTTTATATTTTGTTCCATCGGTATAAGCTTCATTTTAGTTTATTTCTTTATAGTCTACGAGTTTTTATCGTAACGAGGAGAGGGGGAGTGTCCCTCTACCTCAAGCTTTTGGTGTTTTCTTGTATTCGATTAACTCCTACCTCTAATGAGGAGGAGTTCTTTAGTGATTTGCCCTCCGTGCGTGATCAAGGATCACTAGGGCCTTGGAGTAGTAGTCGAAGGCTACGAACCAAGTAAAAAAACATTTGTCTCTTTTTATTTGTCATTTATCTTTCCACTACAATTAATTGTCTACCCGGGTTTTAACGAATGAAACGAAAGAAAAGTTTTTATCGCTATTCACCCCCCCTCTAGCGATCCACTCGATCCAACATAAAATTCCTAAATCTTAAATACGAGGGTTGTCACACCTCGTATCGCCTAAGCATAGTAGATAGAAAACCAAACACGCATAGATATAGTAAAAACAACTATCAATTGTCAAATCAAACTCAAAGGCAGAATTTAACATGAACTAACATTGTAATGTGCACACAAGCTACTCCCTAATCCTAGAATCGAAAGTACTACTCCATGTATATGAAGAAAGAATCACAAAGCATGTTTATGTTCGAATACATAAGGAATAAAATGTTGGAACAAAGGATTATAATGCTTTCATGGTCTTCTCTCCGGCATTGAAGTGCAAGGTGTGGACCTCCGGCGGCATTCCTCCTCCACATTGCGAGTTCCCGAAACTTTTTAGGGCTTCGGCGTGCCATCCTAGCTATCGTGCCTCTCCCTTAGGGTTTGGGCGGAGCCATCCTTATATAGACATCATCTCGAACCACTGCAAAATCTGGAAAAACCCTAGTCGTGCAAATCTGGCGGGCCACCACATGGCCGTGTGCAGCCCTGGGGTGGCTGATCTCGCCCATTGGACACGGTCGTGTGTAACCACATGCCCTAGTCGTGTCCCATTTTGCGTCTAGCTACAAAATGTTCTTCTTTTGCTCCGAAAGTACATCTTTTTCCCTCGAAATGCTATCCTACACACAAAAGTACAAAGAGCAGACCTCCGAACCAGAAAATAGGAAATGCATGCAAAATAGAGTGACATATGATTGAAACTAACATAAAAAAATGTAATGAGATGTGAGCGAAAATTACTCCTAAATCTATATATGTTTTGCTCACATCACTTCCCCCATACTTAAATCTTTGCTTGTCCTCAAGCAAACCTCAGTGCCATGAAATTTTAAAAAGATATTGTTCCATACTTAGCATGCTAACTAAATTTATCAAGTGGTATTTTCAATCAAAGAAAAATAGATATGTTCTACGAAATTCACTAAGTTAGCTTATCGTGCACGTGCTAAGCGAATCTTCTTAGGGGATACTCGTTCCATGGTAAGTTAAATCATCATCCTATAGCTTTCCTAAGGTCTCCGGCTCATAGGCACTTACTTGTCCAAAGCAAGGGTCGTTCCCTAGATCTAGCACAAAGTCTCAAAGGCGTGCTCTGTATTGAGAGAAATTGGTAGGTGTTTCCCCAGTAACCTAACTCGGTCTCAAAGGGGCACCTAACCATTTCCACCCATGACAAATATTTTTTTCCCCTCATAATCTCTTTTCCTTCTTTCCTTTCTCTTTTTTTTTCTTTTTCATTTCTTTTTCTCTTTTTTTTACTCACTGGGATTTTGATTTTTTCGAATGGGCTTACACAATCCGAGCATCTCCAGTAACTAAAATGTTAAACCTAGAGTCACCTATGGATTCCGAAGTACTGGACTACTGAGATGAATCATAACTAGGTATGTACTAGATTTTCCCTTTCAGAGTGTTCGACCTGTGTAGGTGTAAAAATAGAAGCTGACCAGTGTAAGTCTAGAACATTCATTAGAGCAAAAAAAATAAAATACCACGAAATAAATGAAGCTACACTACTCATGGAAACAACTCATGAAGAAGACTTTTAAAAATACTACTGAGGCAACTTTATAGAAAACAAAAACTAAGTACTGAAAGAAACTCAACAACCCATGCATGAATAAATTAATGAAAACACCAGAAAAGAAACTACTGCTAGAAAACAAAACAAAATAGAATTTGGGGCCCCCCAGACTTAAATGAAAATATACCTCTAGTATGGTGGACGAGGTGAAAAGTCTGGAAGCCTCGGCATCTCTGGATCCCAGGAGAACCTGCTGCTGAGCCGCTAATGTCACATGTACATGTGGTCGATCTGGGAGCTGGTGGATGCAGTGGTTGCTCGGTGCTCCTCCTCCCTAGCCCACTGCGCCTGCTGAGCATGAAGGGTTTTGCTTATCGAGTCCGTGAGGGGAAACTTCGCTTCCCACTTCACCTCGGTAGCTTGTCCATGGCGATCCCTTCGATGTCCCCGGATTAAAAAAATTTAATCCTAGATAAAAGGGATTGCCAAAACCACCAAGTCATCATCGTGCTATTCGTTTAGAGAGGTCACTTGAACAAACTAGTTATTCAAGCGATCATCCTCTATTCTACGAGTAGCCACGGAATAGACGATGTCCGGATCGCCGGTTTTCGTGTTTATACTCGGGATCCAAGTATTATTTAGCCATTTATAGATTTATAACATGCTTATAATTGAAAAACAAAAACAAGCAACAAACAAAAGAAGAAAGTAGAATAAGTATACCTCTCGATCTTCTAATGTATGACCTTCCTCCTTTTGGACGTCGTGTGGGCGACGCTCTACCGAAAGTCAAAGCTCCTAGATAGTAAATCTTCCTTCCTTGCTCATCCAAAGCAAGAGGAAGAATAGAAACAAGGCTCATCTCCTTCCTATAGCCAACCAACAAGCAACAAAAGAAATGCTTGCCGCCGGCCAACAAGGAGAAGGAGATAACGGTGGAAACCGGCCAAGACACCAAGGGAAAGCACTATATCTTGTTTCCACCACCTAAGGAGAAGGAGAAGGGGTCTTTGGATGCCACCCAAGGGCTGGGATAGGGCTGTGGGTGCCGGCCACCAAGGGATGAAGAAGAAAGAAACCTTCCTTATTTGGTGCCACCCAAGCCTCCTAAACCCTAAGCCTCCAAACCCTAATCCTAGCTCTCCTTTTGGTCGTCCATGGAAGAGGGAAGAAGAATAGGATGAGCTCATGCCAAGGTAGAGAGGAGAAGAATAGTGGTCGGCCAACCATAGGAAGAAGAAGGAAACCCTCATCCACTTGTGGCCGCCCACCCTTAGCTCCCAAAACCCTAGCTACCCAAACCTAACCCTAAACCAACTAGGATTCCTAGCCTCCAAAGGAAGCAAACCCTAATCCCCTTATCATTAGTTGTCGTCCAAGCCAATAAGCCTTATTTATAGAGTTGGGTTTATGCCTTGGATTAATCTCCACCATTGGTCCTAGGGATTTAATCTCAACCATCGGATCTAGAGATTTAATCTCAACTGTCGGATCTAGAGATTTAATCTCTACATATGGATCTAGAGTTTTGTTTCTATCCTTTGGATCTAAGCTTCATGAGGTGTTAATGAAGGGTTTTGCTTATCGAGTCCTTGAGGGGAAACTTCGCTTCCCACTTCACCTCGGTAGCTTGTCCATGGCGATCCCTTCGATGTCCCCGGATTAAAAAAAATTTAATCATAGACAAAAGGGATTGCCCAAACCACCAAGTCATCATCGTGCTATTCTTTAGAGAGGTCACTTGAACAAACTAGTTGTTCAAGCAACCATCCTCTATTCTACGAGTAGCCGCGGAATAGACGATGTCCGGATCGCCGGTTTTTGTGTTTATGCTCAGGATCCAAGTATTATTTAGCCATTTACAGATTTATAACATGCTAATAATTGAAAAACAAAAGCAAACAATAAACAAAAGAGAAAAGAGAATAGATATACCTCTTGATCTTCTAATGTATGTCCTTCCTCCTTTTGGACATCGTGTGGGCGACGATCTACCAAAAGTCGAAGCTCTAAGATCGCAAATCTTCCTTCCTTGCTCTTCCAAAGCAAGAGGAAGAATAGAAACAAGGTTTTTCTCCACTCTAGAAACAACTAACAAGGAACTAAAACTATCCTTGCCGCTGGCCAACTAGGTGAAGGAGAAGAGGGTGGAAAACAAACAAGACACCAAGGGAAGCCCTATATCTAGTTTCCACCACCTAAGTGTTGGGTTTTTCCGAGCCGTAAAAACCGCTTTTTGCGTTGCGGAAACCTCGGAAGCCCCCGGCCACGGATCCGTGCGAAGAAGTATTAAAACAAAACATGTATGTGCTTGTATAAAAACCCTAGATCTACCTTAGATCTAAGAGATAAGATCATTACCCTCGATGCGATGCCCTTCGCAAATCCCGCTCGTCCAAAAGTCCGCCGGAACTCGAGAGTGTCAAGTGCACACTCCTCTATGGTATCCACACAAGCAATAGGTGGAAGAAAAACACACTTGAGTGTGCTAGCACTCCTAGGGTGTCTCGGCAAGATGAGGAAGGAGAGGGGGAGAGCTTGAGAGGAAAAATTCCAAGGAAGAAGATGAAGTAATGAGAGTAACTCATCAAATGAATTCACCACATGAAACCCCTAAAGTGGTGTTGGCCGGCCACATTATGGAGGGGGGGGGTTACATGCATGCATGTAACTCCCATGACCCTTGGTCTCCCTCATGATGTGGCACCAATTGACCAAGTCAATGATGATGTGGAGCACCATCATTGGCCGACCATGCCTAGTCATCATCATGACATGGCATTTGGTCAAGTCAAACTTGACCTTTCATCTTCCCTCTCAAGTCAAGTCAAACTTGACCTCTAATCTCCCATGGTTGATCAAATCTAACCACTTGACTCAAGTCAATTTAATATAATGAATCTCTATTCATTAATTTAAATTGATTTGATGAATCAAATCTCAATTAGACTCATTCAACACTTGAATCAACTTGAGTCTAACTCAATTAGTCTAATTTGGATTACTCTTAATCCAATTTGGTTCATCCCATGAACCTAATCCTCATGGTTCATCATATGAACCTAATCTCCATCTAATTGCTCTTATGTGTGTGACCCTATAGGTTCTTGTAACGTTGGCAATGTCCCTAAACCGATTTAGGAACATAAGCAATGAGCGGTATCTAGCAACACATCATTGCTACCCAAGTTACAAGAATGTTGAGCTCCAACATCACCTTTGTGACTACTAATTGTGACTCTCACAATATGTGACAATGTCCTCTATCCTTGACATCTAGATTGACCAATCGAGGCATAGACCGTGTCATCCTGGTACAATCTAAATCTTGAACTCCAAGTAGACTCACTCTAATCAAATGAGCTCAATATCTCATATTGACTCATTTGGGCATAACCATGCACTTCTGGTCTCACTCTATCAAGAATATCGATGTCACCCGTCATATAGGAGGGATAGATCCCATCTACATCACTCACATCCCTCCGCATAATTCGTTACATACCCAGAATCGCCTTTATAGTCCACCCATTTACGGGTGGACGTTTGTGAAAGCCAAAGTATGCAACTCCTTATGTAGGGAACCATGGTGACTTCAGGTCTAAGGACTAATAGTCATACTAATAGCCACATGAGAAAGTATATGACACTCATATAACGATCCATGATACTTTCTCATGGCGGGTCATTCAAGATACATTCTCCAATGCATACCCATGTGTCAACTTGATATCTCATATCCATGACTTGTGAGATCAAGTCATCTTGTTGACCTACATGCTAGTCTCTACGCATTAACATTGTCCCTGAATGTTAATACTCGACTAGGAATGATTAAGAGTAGTGTTCTCTATATCATCTCATTATCGATTCAACCAATCGATTGATATAGATAAGAACCTACTACTCAAGGACATTATTATATTTAGTTATTTGGCACCAATACAAGTAAATATAATAACCATGCCTTTATAAATAGGAATATGATACAATAAAGTCCATACAACAATCATCACATGATTGGCTCTAGGGCTTTCACTAACACTAAGGAGAGGGAGAAGGGATCTTTTGAGTGCCGTCCAAGGGCTCGGAAGGGGCTGGAAACTTGCTGGACACCGGCCACAAGACAAGGAAGAAAAAAGGAAACCTTGCCTTATTTGGTGCCTCCCTAGCCTCAAAACCCTAACCCTAATCTTATCTCAACTAGGATTCCCTTCTCTTGCCGCCCAAGCCTTGCTCTCTTCAATGTAGTTCACGCCAACCCCCTTGACATCCTTTTATAGAGTTAGGGATAAGTCATGAATTAATCTCCTACATTGGTTCTAGGGATTTAATCTCAACCGTCGGATCTAGAGATTTAATCTCAACCGTCGAATCTTAGAAATTTAATCTCTACCAATGGATCTTAGACTTTTGTTTCTATCCATTGGATCTAAGCATCATGAGGTGTTAATAGGCTACATTAGGGACTATGAGGAGGAGTTGGGTCTTGGCCACCCATGGATCAAGCCCACATAAAGTCCGATCCACTAATGATGATCCAATCCACTAAAGGTTCATCATTGATCTACCTCACCAACCCCCATATGATAATATGGGCTCCATATATTATTTGTACATTTTCTCCCCGTATTTAAGATCTCGAATGTCCGTAGATTAATTAATTTCTTTAATTAATCAACATCTAACTCCTTGAGTAGTACCAATCAACCTTTTCATCATGTCGGACCAAGTCCACCTGCAGGGTTTACATGATGAACCTTATGAGCTCCTCAAGGGGACATCATCATCCTAATATATAGGACACGATTTCCTCCTATAATCAATGACACACCATATAAATAATATCATCTCCCAACCTACCGAGCCTATCGATTTAATCTATAAATCTCGCCCATTGGTAAATCAAAGAGATGAGTACTAAGTATATGTGTCCGTTATTATATCGGGATTAAGAGCATGTACTAAATAATATCTGAGGTCCGATTCGATTATGTAGTCAGCAATAAATCGAATCACCTCTAAGTCGGTCCTGCTCAATACACACAAAGTGCACTAGTGTGATTTTATGGTCAAGACAAACCGATACCAAATCACACTACAACCATTCCGATGGTTTGTCCAAAGCCATCTCAGTTGTGAGCCTTTGCTTATACTTTTCAAGGGGGACGATAGCATGGTCTCCTGTGTGACACCACACACCATGTCATCTACAATGTAAAGTATTAGACAATATTGCATAACCATAAAATATGCAAACAATGATCATGTGATTCTTATTCCAAAATAAAGATGTTCATACAAAAGATAGATTTTTCAGTATACATCCCTACAATCTCCCACTTATACTAAAAGACTATGTTGTCCTCAAAGTGTCATACATCTGATCCCCATTCCCTCCACATGCCTATCAAAAGCTCTCGCCGGAAGGGCCTTAGTGAAATGATGCATGCGGGTTATCCTCGATGCAATCTTGGCCACAACAACTTCTCCTCTCTTTACGATTTCGTGCTCGGGTGGTACTTGCTCTATGTGTTTACTAGCCTTATGGTCTCGTGGTTCCTTCGAGTTTGCTACTGCACCACTATTATCACAATAAATTGTGATAGTTTTGGGCAAACCAGGAATCAGATCCAAGTCCATCAGGTAGTTCCTAAGCCATACAACTTCTTTGGCGCCTCGGAGGCCGCCATACTCGGCTTCCATGGTGGAGTCCATGCGCACACCTTGACCTCCTCCAACAATGGCTCCACCTCCCAAAGTAAACACAAAACACGAGGTAGACTTATTATCCCTATCAGTTGGAAGTCGAGAATCCGTGTAACCCACGAGGAGTAATTAGTGCGGTAAACTAGCATATAATCCTAGTCCTTCTCGGTACTTGATATATGCTTTCTGGCATCCAATGTCACATGGATTACTCGATGTCTGGCGACCATGCCTACGGCAAAGCAGATATCTAGTCTCGTACATAGCATCGCATACATGAGGCTTCCTACTGTCAAAGCATAAGGAACCGCCTTCATCTCCTCTATCTCCTCAGATGAACTAGGACACATCTCCTTAGATAAAGGAACTCCATGCCTGAAAGGTAGAAAATTCTTCTTGGAGTTTTGCATGCTAAAACGATCCATAATATTGTCTATGTATGAAGCTAGGGATAAGCACAACATTCTTTTCCTGTGATCCCTTATAACCTTGATCCCAAGGATGTGTCCCACCTCTCCCAAGTCCTTCATATCAAACTGTTTGGACAACCATACCCTTACGCCCGATAACACTTTGATATTGTTGCCAATCACCAAACTGTAATCTACGTATAGTATAAGAAATACCACTACGTTTCCGTCACATCTCTTGTATACACAAGACTCATTTGGACTTTGAATAAATACATAATTTTGGGTCACCTCATCAAACCGGATGTTCCAAGACCTCGAAGCTTGTTTCAATCCATAAATGGACCGATTAAGCTTACATACAAGATGCTCTTTGCCCTTAGCAATGAATCCCTGTGGTTGCTACATGTAGATGTTTTCCTCAAGACTTCCATTAAGAAAAGCTATCTTGACATCCATCTGCCACACCTCATAATTCATATGACATGCATAAGAGAATCTTGATAGACTTAAGCATGGCTACCGGCGAAAAGGTCTCCTCATAATCGATACCCTCTTTCTGAGTATACCCCTTCGCAACAAGCCTCACTTTGAAGCTCTCAACCTTCCCATCTATTCCTCTCTTTCTCTTGTAGATCCACTTGCATCCAATGGTTTTTACACCATCGGGTGGTTCTACTAGCTCCCAGACCTGATTTGAATCCATAGATTCAATCTCAACATTCATTGCACTTTGCCAAGATACTGCATCTTTATCTTGGATTGCCTCGTCATATGTTCAGGGATCAGGTTCATGTTACTTGGGGACCAAATCAAAAGATTCTCCCAAGAACATGAATCTATCAGGCTGTCTCACAACCCTCCCAATACGACGAGGTATCACCTGTGTATCCTTTGTGACATGCGGTGTAGTTACATGTGGTATATCCTCTTGTACCGGTGGTACTAAAGAAGTGACTTCCCCTTTTAACTCCTCCAGAACAATTTTACTCTTGGGCTTGTGGCTCATCACATAGTCTTCCTCTAGAAATCTGGTATTCGTGCTAACGATCACCCTCTGATCTCTAGGACTATAAAACAAGCCACTCTTCGTTCCTCTAAGATAGCCAACGAACAAGCGTACTTCTGTACGAGGTTCCAACTTACCATCATCTGCCTTCATCACATGTGTTGGACTCACCATATCCAAATATGTCTTAGACTAGGCTTTCGCCCAGTCCACAACTCTGTGGAAGTAGAAGGCACTGATTTAGATTGAACCAAGTTCAGAATGTACACCGCCGTTTCTAGAGCATATCCCCAGAACGAATCTTGCAAGTCAACATAACTCATCATCGATCTAACCATATCCATAAGAGTCCTATTCCTTCGCTCTGCTACACCATTCTGTTGGGGTGTGCCAGGTGCAGTCAATTGGGATTGATTCCCATCCTCTAATAAGTAGTTCCTAAACTCTCCCAAGAGGTACTCGCCACCACGATCAGATCGTAGTGTCATCCATATCTTGAATAATTGTCTATGAAAGAGACGAAATATTCAAGACCACCTCTTGCCTGGATAGTCATAGGACTACACAAATCAGAATGAACCAATTCTAACACATCTTTGGCTCTATACCCCTTGGCCTTAAAAGGCCTCTTGGTCATCTTACCCTCCAAGCAAGATTCGTAGGTTGGGAGATCCTCCACCACTAATGAACCCAAAAGGTCCATCAGCTATCAACCTTTGAATTCTGCTTAGGTTAATATGACTAAGCCTAAGATGCAAAAGATATGTTTCGTTCATCTTCGAAGGTTCTTTTCTCTTATTGGAATTAGAAGATGAGTTATAAACTTTAATTTGCATCATGGGAGGTTGTGGTTCAAGTGTATACGCATTTCCTATCAATGTACCTGAACAGATATTCTCCCTATTCCTTTTTATAACAGCTCTGTCATTAAAAGAAATAGAATATCCATCCATAAATAATTTAGAAACTGAAACTAAGTTCTTTCTAAATAAAGGTACATAAAGGGAATTTTCTAGAACCTAATTTTTATTTTTCTCAAGAGATAAATAAAACTTCTCCCACTGCAATATCTGCCACCTTCATGGCATTGCCCAAGTAAATGGTAATCTCCCCTTTAGCTAGTCGTCGAGTTTCCTGGAACCCCTGCAAAGTATTGCATACATGATTAGTGGCTCCCGTATCTACACACCAGGTGCCGGTAGATAACACCGCTAATCATGTTTCAATGACTAGTCCAAAGGATATATCTTTGTTCTTCTTTGGATTGGGACAGTCCTTCTTCCAATGTCCATCCTGCTTGTAAGTGAAGTACTTGCCTTTCGGCTTCTTCACTCCTCCCTGAGATCCTCCCACCACCTTTGCTTCACCTTGTTTCTTCTTCTTCTTGCCTTTCGTCTTAGAAGTAGAAACCTTCTGAGCAACGATGGCCTGAGGACACTCTTTGAAGAGTGCATATTTGTACTCCTTAGCAGATAAGACAATATCTAGATTCTTTTCCAATCAACATTATTTGGGTACAGTAAGTTTATTTCCTTTAGTATCATAGTATGTGGAATGAAAGTCATTTTTGAAAATCCTAAGAATCATATAGATCATTACTGTAGATTTTAAAAAATTATTGATTCCTCAAACAATAAAATTTCAAAATCAACCAACACCTCAAAACACCGATAATATCGTATGCCATGATAATGTGGACGTATACGAATTCTACATTTGTAAGAGGAGGTTTTATCAATTAATTTTACTATCTTGTCAACCTAACTTTATGACAAGTAAAATTAATAGTTGGTTTCTCTTCGGCCCTATAAATAAAAGCAGTGACTCCGATGAGGAGGATACTTATATTTGTATCTAAGTGTTCACTATTACTTGGTACCAAGGTAATTATCTCGGGTTATGTGCCTTACGATGGGGAAGTACACACGCTCCTTGATAATTCCCTATAACAATATTTGACGTTGTGATCCGCAAACAAACCCATCCGATGGGGAGGAAGGCACTCAGAGCCGACGCACAAGTTTGTTTGCATCACTTGTCAAATCGTAATGGAGGCCGTGGGAATTTATAAAAATATCCCTCTCCCACTTAGTAATTTGAAAATGAGGAATTTTCTAGGCTACGACATGCATATCAAACAATAAACAATAAATATGAAAAATAAATTATTTTCCAACGATTATGGCTTTTGTCTTCAATATGTCTTATGTCGCATCGCCTTCTCGTCCGCTCCTCCTATTCCATGTACGAGCCATCCGGAGATCCGAGCCGAGACTAAAACCTATTTTAATTTACATCCATCAATCCTATACTCCACGAGGGAGTGTACATAAAATCTAGATCGAAAGTAAAATAAAATAAAGAGTGGATAAACAATGCCATATTTAATTTACAAAAACTAAATACTAGCCTCGTCAACCCCGAGGATTCAACAAAATAAATATTTACACACATATAGCCATAATAGTCGGATCTTATGCCTGCAACCAAAGAGTTAAACTACGCATATCTTACTATTATCTGGCACACATAATATATGAAAAAGTGCATAAAAATTAACCGAATCCTAAACACACAAAATCGGAAACCTTGGCTCTGATACCAATTGAAGGGTTTTGCTTATCGAGTCCGTGAGGGGAAACTTTGTTGGATCAAGTGGATCGCTAGAGGGGGGGGGGTGAATAGCGATAGAAATTTTTCGTTCAAAATCGTTCGTTAAAATGCGAGTAGACACAGCGGAAGATAAAAACAAAACAAGCGAGACAATATACACAAGGGTTTTACTTGGTTCGTAGCCGAAGGCTACTACTCCAAGGCCCTAGTGGTCCTTGACCACGTACGGAGGGCAAACTACTAAAGAACTCCTCCTCGTTGGAGGTAAGAGTTAGACGGATACACAAAATGACAAAAGCTCGAGGTAGAGGGACACTCCCCCTCTCCTCGTTATAATGAAATCTTTACTAAAAATTAAACTGAAATACAATTTAAACTTTCATTACCGACGACTTCAAAGGTTGGAGGTTGAAGCTCTAGTCGTCGTCTCGGCAGCGCTTCGTCGTAGGGATGTTTGAGAGTCGGAGCGTATCGGAAGCACTTGGAAGCCTTTTTAATTGATGAAAAACCCTAAGACAAGCCCTCCTTTTATAGCCTTTGAGCCCCTCATCGAATGGGTCTTCAACCAATCACAAATGGACACAAAACCTCCTTGAAATGGGGTGATAAGCCTTGACTCCTCGAAGCTGATCATTGACCATCACGATCGATGGCCATCATCGATCTGATGGTAGCATCGATCAGTCTTGTGATAGAGATACCAATCGATGAAGGGCAATGAGTCCTCCAAGGCAATGTGATGCTAGCTGCAAGGCAAAGTTATCTCAAAGAAAACATTATTTCGACGGCCTTCGACATTCTGATCTCGACCTAGACCATCTATAGGATGTCTTTGGTCGGATCTATGCTTAAGATCATCCCCGTAACGAGGATACGACCTCACTTACGCTCGCACACACGAGCTTACCTCGATACTTACGTGTTGCTTTTGCTTCCGGCCTTCCACTCGATTCCTTCGGCTCCCTCCGAAGTCACTCGAGTATCGCCCGACCACTGCGGCTTCCTCCGGGTGTCGCTAGCCTTGACTCAGCTATAGAAATCTTCTGCACACTCGATTCAGCTCGTTAGATAACGACATGAGCTTAACTTTGTATCGTTTGCTATAATCAAAACTCAGGTTTGACTTAGGTGCCTACTGCACCAACAAACTTTGCTTCCCACTCCACCTCGGTAGCTTATCCATGGCGATCCCTTCGATGTCCCCGCATTAAAAAAAAATTAATCCTACACAAAAGGGATTGCCCAAACCACCAAGTCATCGTCGTGCTATTTGTTTAGAGAGGTCACTTGAACAAACTAGTTGTTCAAGCGACCATCCTCTATTCTACGAGTAGCAGCGGAATAGACGATGTCTGGATCGCCAATTTTTGTGTTTATGCTCGGGATCCAAGTATTATTTAGTCATTTACAGATTTATAACATGCTTATAATTGAAAAACAAAAACAAGCAACAAACAAAAGAGAAAAGATAATAGATATACCTCTTGATCTTCTAATGTATGTCCTTCCTCCTTTTAGATGTCGTGTGGGCGACGATCTACCAAAACTCGAAGCTCCAAGATCGCAAATCTTCCTTCCTTGCTCTTCTAAAGCAAGAGGAAGAATAGAAACAAGGTTTTTCTCCTCTCTAGAAACAACCAACAAGGAACTAAAACTATCCTTGCCGCCGGCCAACTAGGTGAAAGAGAAGATGGTGGAAAACAACCAAGCCACCAAGGGAAGCCCTATATCTTGTTTCCACCACCTAAGGAGAGGGAGAAGGGAGCTTTTGGGCGTCGGCCAAGGGCTGGGAAGGGCCTGGAAACTTGCTGGACGCCGGCCGCAAGACAAGGAAGAAGAAAGGAAACCTTGCCTTATTTGGTGCCGCCCTAGCCTCGACCCAGAACCCTAATCCTATCTCAACTAGGATTCCCTTCTCTTGCCGCCCAAGCCTTTCTCTCTTCAATGTAGTTCAAACCAACCCCCTTGACATCCTTTTATAGAGTTAGGGATAAGTCATGAATTAATCTCCTCCATTGGTTCTAGAGATATAATCTCAACCGTCGGATCTAGAGATTTAATCTCAACCGTCGGATCTTAGAGATTTAATCTCTACCAATGGATCTTAGACTTTTGTTTCTATCCATTGGATCTAAGCATCATGAGGTGTTAATAGGCTACATTAGGGACCATGAGGAGGAGTTGGGTCTTGGCCACCCATGGATCAAGCCCACATAAAGTCCGATCCACTAATGATGATCCAATCCACTAAAGGTTCATCATTGATCTACCTCACCAACCCCCATATGATAATATGGGCTCCATATATTATTTGTATATTTTTTCCCCGTGTTTAAGATCTCGAATGTCCGTCGATTAATTAATTTACTGACCATTAATTAATTGACATCTAACTCCTTGAATGGTACCACTCAATGTTGGGAATCGTGCTATTCCTCTTAAGGCTCATCGACTCTCATATCCCCGGATTAAAATTTTCACTAATGAAAACTAATCCGGATGGGATGAGTTTCCTAAGCACAACCAATTCGTCGTCGTGCCAACGACTCGAGCGATCGCTTGAACAAACTAGTTGTTCAAGCGACCAAACTCTTCTAGTCGATTAGCCGCGGAAAAGACGACGGACGGATTGCCGGTTTTTGTGTTTCTTATTCGGGGTCCATGATTATACAAATACATGCAAATGTAAACTAGTATAATCAACATATACTAACATAAAGAACATAAGCTAGCATATCATTAAGAACATGCAAAGAACAATAATAAAAGTTGTAAAACTTTTATACCTCTTGATCTTCTATCGTATGTCCTAACCTCCTTATAGACTTCGTGTGGGCGAAGATCCTCCACAAGTTGAAGCTTCCTAGATCTTCTTCAATCCAAAGAATGAAGAACTCTCTTTCCCTTCTTGCTTGAGCCAACCACCAATCCACAAAGGATTGATCACGCCGGCCCCAAGAATAGAGAGAATAATATGGAAACAACCATGGAACCGAACTAGGGACAAACCCTAGCATCTAGTGCCGCCGGCCAAGATGGAGTGAAGAGGAGAAAAGGAACATGTTGGGCGCCGGCCAAGGTATAGGGAAAAGAGAAGTAGCCGGCAACACCCTAGGAAGAAGAAGAGCACATCCCCTATAGTTGCCGCCCAACCAAACTTTCAAACCCTAGCCGCCCAACCTTTCTTCCTTTGGATTTCTTGCCGCCCAACCATGGTGGAGAGAAGAGATTTAGGAGCTAGCCACCTTCAAGGAAGAAGAAGAGTTTTTCCACAAGTTGCCGGCCACCCTTCTTTCCTAACCTTGGCCGCCCATCCAAAGGAGCCAAACCCTAATTAGGGTTTCCTCCTTAGGGTTGCTTGCCGCCCAAGCAAGGCTTGGCAAAACCCTAATCTCCTTAGCATCCATCATCCAACCAAAAAACTTTTTTTTTGCTGCCCAACCCAATCTCCCATATATATAGAGTTAGGTTTAGGCCTTGGTTTAATCTCCACCATCGGTTCTAGGGTTTTAATCTCAACCGTCGGATATAGAGATTTAATCTCAACCGTCGGTTCTAGGGATTTAATCCCAACCGTCGGATCTAGAGATTTAATCTCCACCGTCGGTTCTAGGGATTTAATCCCAACGATCGGTTCTAGAGAATTAATCTCAACCTTCGGTTCTAGGGATTTAATCTCAACCGTCGGATCTAGAGATTTGTTTTCCATCATTTGATCTAGACTTCATGAGGTTTATATTAGGCTACGATAGGAACCAGGAGGAGGAGTTGGATCTTGGCAACCCGATGGATCGGAACCACACAAACTTGATCCATCAATGATGTTCCATTCCACTAGAGGATCATCATTGAACTACCTCACCAACCCCCATAAATCAATATGGGCTCCATATATTATTTGTAAATCCATCTCCCCGTGTTTAAGATATCGAATGTCCGTCAATTAATTGATTTACTGACCATCAATTAATCAACATCTAACTCCTCGAGTAGTACCACTCAACCTTATCATCATGTTGACTAAGTCAACCTGCAGGGTTTACATGATGAACCTTTTGAGCTCCTCAAGGGGACATCATCAACCTAATACATTGGACACGGATTCCTCCTATAATCAACGACACACCATTAAATAATATCATTTCCCACCTTACCGGGCATATTGATTTAATCCATAGAAATCTCACCCTCTGGTAAATCAAAGAAATAAATACTAAGTACATGTGCCCGTTATTACATCGGGATTAAGAGCATGTACAACATAATATCCGAGGTCCGATTCAATTATGTAGTCAGCAACAAATTGAATCACCTCTATGTCTGTCCTGCTCAATACACCTAAGTGTACTAGTGTAACTTTATGTGCAAGACAAAACAATACCAAGCTACACTACAACCATGCCAATGGTTTGTCCAAAACCATCTTGGTTGTGAGCCTCTACTTATATTATACAAGGAAGGCCCGATAACATGATCTTACATGCACACCAAGCACCATGTTATCTACAATGTAAAATATTAGACAATTTTGCATAATCATAAAAATATGCAAACAATGATCATGTGATTCTTATTTCAAAATAAAGATGTTCATACAAAAGAGCTAGGCTTTCAGTATACATCCCAACACTCAACCTTTTCATCATGCCGGACCAAGTCCACCTGCAGAGTTTACATGATGAACCTTATGAGCTCCTCAAGTGGACAATATCATCCTAATATATAGGACACGGTTTCCTTTTATAATAAATGGCACACCATATAAATAATATTATGTCCAAACTTACAGATCCTATCGATTTAATCTATAAATCTCATCCATTGGTAAATCAAAGAGATGAGTACTAAGTATATGTGCTTGTTATTATATCGGGATTAAGAGCATGTACTAAATAATATCTGAGGTCCGATTCGATTATGTAGTTAGCAATAAATCGAATCACCTCTAAGTCGGTCCTGCTCAATACACACAAAGTGCACTAGTGTGATTTTATGGTCAAGACAAACCAATATCAAATCACATTACAACCATTCCGATGGTTTGTCCAAAGTCATCTCGGTTGTGAGCCTTTGCTTATACTTTTCAAGGTGCCGATAACATGGTCTCCTGTGTGACACCACACACCATGTTATCTACAATGTAAAGTATTAGACAATATTGCATAACCATAAAATATGCAAACAGTGATCATGTGATTCTTATTCCAAAATAAAGATGTTCATACAAAAGATAGACTTTTCAGTATACATCCCTACAGTTAATAGGCTACATTAGGGACCATGAGGAGGAGTTGGGTCTTGGCCACCCATGGATCAAGCCCACATAAAGTCCGATCCACTAATGATGATCCAATCCACTAAAGGTTCATCATTGATCTACCTCACCAACCCCCATATGATAATATGGGCTCCATATATTATTTGTACATTTTCTCCCCGTGTTTAAGATCTCGAATGTCCATCGATTAATTAATTTACTGACCATTAATTAATCAACATCTAACTCCTTGAGTAGTACAACTAAACCTTTTCATCATGCCGGACCAAGTCCACCTGCAGGGTTTAAATGATGAACCTTATGAGCTCCTCAAAGGGACATCATCATCCTAATATATAGGACACAGTTTCCTCCTATAATCAACGACACACCATATAAATAATATCATATCACAACTTATCGAGCCTATCGATTTAATCTATAAATCTCGCCCATTGGTAAATCAAAGAGATGAGTACTAAGTACATGTGCCCGTTATTATATCGTGATTAAGATCATGTACTAAATAATATCTGAGGTCCGATTAGATTGTATAATCGATAATCACCTCTAAATCACCTCCTCAATACACACAAAGTGCACTAGTGTGATTCTATGGTCAAGATAAACCAATACCAAATCACACTACAACCATTCCGATCGTTTGTCCAAAGCCATCTCAGTTGTGAGCCTTTGCTTATAATTTTCAAGGGGTCGATAACATGATCTATTGTGTGACACCACACACCATGTTTGTAGGTCGTTGCTTCGGAGGCTCATTAGCTCTCATGTCCCCGGATTAAAATTTTCACTAATAAAAGAACTAATCCGGATGGGATGAGTTTCCTTAGCACAACAAATTCGTCGTCGTGCTAACAACTTGAGTGATCACTTGAACAAACTAGTTGTTCAAGCAACACAACTCTTCTAGTTGGTTAGCCGCGGAAGAGACGATGGACGGATCGCCGGTTTTTGTGTTTGTCTTCGGGGTCCATGATTATACAAAATATATACAAATGCACACTTGTATAATCAACACATAAAAGAACATGCTCAGATCAGAAAATAAAGTTGTAAAACTTTTATACCTCACGATCTTCTACCGTATATCCTATCCTCCTCATGGACGACGTGTGGGCGATGATCCTCCACGAGTAGAAGACTTCTAGATAGCGTTCTTCCCTTCCTTGTTCGCTGCGAACAAAGAGAAGAACCAAAAAAAACTTCTCCTTTCTAGAACCGGCAACCAAGCAAAGGAGTTCGATGTAACCCCCGGCCAAGTATTGAATGGAAGAGCGCCGGCCACTTGTGACAATGTTGCCGCCGGCCACCTAGAGGTTGGAGAAGCGCCGACCACCAAGAAGATGGAGAACCGCCGGCCACCAAGGAGCAAAGGAGGAGGAAGAGGGCTGGCCACAACTAGGAGAAGGAAGGAGTGAACGCCGGCCACCAAGGAGAAAAGGAAGAAACCCTAATCACCTTCCTTGTTGCTGCCCAAACCACACCAAAAACCTAGCCGCCTAAAACACTTGAGAGGCCAAACCCTAATCCAAATTAACCATACTTGCCGCCCAACCTAAACCCTCTATTTATAGAATTGGGCTTAAGCCTCCTTAAATCTCCACCGTCGGATCTAGGGATTTAATCTCCACCGTCGGATCTAGGGTTTAATCCCAACCGTCGGATCTAGGGTTTCATCCCAACCGTCAGATCTAGGATTTCATCCCAACCGTCGGATCTAGGGTTTCATCCCAACCGTCAGATCTAGGGTTTCATCCCAACCGTCGGATCTAGAGATTTAATCCTAACCGTTGATTCTAGAGTTTCATCCCAACCATCGGATCTAGGGATTTAATCCCAACCGTTGGTTCTAGGGTTTCATCCCAACCATCGGATCTAGGGATTTAATCCCAACCGTTGGTTCTAGAGTTTTGTTTTACATCCTTGGATCTAGACTTCATGAGGATTATATTAGGCTACGATAGGGACCATAAGGAGGAGTTGGATCTTGGCCACCCGATGGATCGGAACCACACAAACTTGATCCATCAATGATGTTCCATTCCACTAGAGGATCATCATTGAACTACCTCACCAACCCCCATAAATTAATATGGGCTCCATATATTATTTGTACATTCATCTCCCCGTGTTTAAGATATCGAATGTCCGTCAATTAATTGATTTACTGAACATCAATTAATTAACATCTAACTCCTCGAGCAGTACCACTCAACCTTATCATCATGTTGACTAAGTCAACCAGCTGGGTTTACATGATGAACCTTATGAGCTCCTCAAGGGGACATCATCAGCCTAGTATATAGGACACGGTTTCCTCCTATAATCAACGACACACCATGTAAATAATATCATTCCCAACTTACCGAGCATATTGATTTAATCCATCTAAATCTCACCCTTTGGTAAATCAAAGAAATAAATACTAAGTACATGTTCCCGTTATTATATCAGGATTAAGAGCATGTACAACATAATATCCGAGGTCCGATTCAATTATGTAGTCAGCAATTAATTGAATCACCTCTATGTCTGTCCTGCTCAATACACTTAAGTGTACTAGTGTAACTCTATGTTTAAGACAAAACAATACCAAGCTACACTACAACCATGCCAATGGTTTGTCCAAAACCATCTTGGTTGTGAGCCTCTAAATATATTTTACAAGGGACTGATAACATGATCTTCTGCGCCACACCAAGCACCATGTTATCTACAATGTAAAATATTAGACAATATGCACACACATATAATAAATATATAAAGTGCAAACAATGATCATGTGATTCTTATTCCAAAATAAAATATTCATACAAAAAGAGCTAGGCTTTCAGTATACATTCCAACAATCTCCCACTTATACTAAAAGACTATGCCGTCATCACACTGCCATACATCTGATCCCCATGTCCTCCACATGCCTATCAAACGCTTTCGCTGGAAGGGCCTTAGTGAATGGATCTGCCAGGTTATCCTCTGATGCAATCTTGGCGACAGCAACTTCTCCTCGCTTTACGATCTATCGTATAAGGTGGTACTTGCGCTCTGTGTTTACTCGCCTTATGGGCTCGTGGTTCCTTCGAGTTTGCAACTACACCACTGTTATCACAATAAATTGTGATAGTTCTAGGCAAACCAGGAATCACATCCAAGTCCATCAAGAAGTTCCTGAGCCATACAGCTTCCTTGGCTGCCTCAGAGGCTTCCACATACTCAGCTTCCTTGGTAGAGTCCGCCACACATTTCTGCTTGACACTCCTCCATACTATGGCTCCACCTCCAAAAGTAAACACAAATCCCGAGGTAGACTTACTCTTGTCCCTATCTGATTAGAAATCCAAATCCGTGTAACCCATAGGGACCAATTGATCTGCCCGGTAAACTAGCATATAATCCCTAGTCCTTCTCAGGTACTTCAATATATGCTTTACGCGATCCAATGTCCCCTGTCGGGATTACTACGATATCTCGCTAACCATGCCCGACAGCGTATATCTGCATAGCATACATGAGGCTTCCTACTACCGAAGCATAAGGAACCGCCTTCATGTCCTCTATCTCCTTTGATGTTTTGGGACACATCTCTTTAGATAAAGGAACTCCATGCCTAAAAGGTAGAAAACCTTTCTTGGAGTTCTGAATGCTAAAACGAGAAGGGATAGTGTCAATGTATGAAGCTTGAGATAATCACAACATCCTTTTCTTGCGATCCCTTATAACTTTGATCCCAAGGATGTGTCCCACTTCTCCCAAGTCCTTCATGTCAAACTGTTTGGACAACCATACCCGTACGTCTGATAACACTTTGATATTGTTGCCAACTAACAAAATGTCATCTACATATAGTACAAGAAACACCACTACGTTTCCGTCACATCTCTTGTATACATAAGGCTCATCCGGACTTTGAATAAATCCATATGATTGGATTACCTCGTCAAAGCGGATGTTCCAAGATCTAGAAGCTTGCTTCAATCCATAAATGGACTGATTAAGCTTACATACAAGATGCTCTTTGCCTTTAGCAATGAATCCCTCTGGTTGCCGCATATAGATGTTCTCCTCAAGACTTCCGTTAAGGAAAGTTGTCTTGACATCCATCTGCCAAATCTCATAATCCATATGAGCAGCTATAGATAAGAGAATCCGGATAGACTTAAGCATAGCTACCGGCGAAAAGGTCTCCTCATAATCGATACCCTCTTTCTGAGTATACCCTTTCGCAACAAGCCTAGCTTTGAAGGTCTCAACCTTCCCGTCCACTCCTCTCTTTCTCTTGTAGATCCACTTGCATCCAATGGCTTTTACACCATCGGGTGGCTCTACTAGCTCCCAGACTTGATTAGAATCCATAGATTCTATCTCTGAATTCATCGCTCTTTGCCAAGATACCGCATCTCTATCTTGGAGTGCCTCGTCATATGTCCAGGGATCAGGTTCATGTTCACCAGGGACTAAGTCCGAAGACTCTCCCAAAAACATGAATCTCTCGGGTTGTTTAACAACCCTCCCACTACGACGAGGTGCCTCCTGTGTATGCTCTGTGACACACGGTGCAGTGACTTGTGGTATTTCCTCTTGTACCGGTGGTACTGAAGTCGGGACTTCCCCTGTTAACTCCTCAAGAACAATCCTACTCTTGGGCTTGTGGTTCATTACATAATCCTCCTCTAGAAATCTGGCGTTCGTGCTAACGATCACCCTCTGATCTCTAGGATTATAGAACAAACCACCTTTCGTTCCCTTAGGGTAGCCAACAAACAAGCGTGCACATGCGAGATTCCAACTTACCATCTCCTTTGGACATGTCTTTGGACCACTAAATCGAATATATCTTAGACTAGGCTTTAGCCCGATCCACAACTCTGGGAGTAGAGTGCGACTTAGATGGAACCAAGTTCGAATGTGTCTTGTTTCGGAGGAAACCCAGAGCGAATCAGTAACTCAGAATAACTCATCATAGATCTGACCATCTCCATAAGAGTCCTATTCCTTCGCTCTGCTACACCATTCTGCTGGGGTGTGCCAGGTGCAGACAATTGGGATTGAATCCCAGCCTCTGATAAGTAATTCCTAAACTCTCCCAAGAGGTAATCACCACCACGATCAGATTGTAATGTCTTGATACTTTTACCTTGACGGTTCTCCACATCAGCCTTGAATTCTTTGAACCTGTCAAAGCATTCAGACTTCTTGCGCATCAAGTAAATGTATCCATATCTTGAATAATCGCCTCATAAAAGAGACGAAATATTCAAAACCACCTCTTATGTCCGGATAGACATAGGACCGCACAAATCAAAATGAACCAATTCTAACACATCTTTGGCTCCATACCCTTGGCCTTGAAAGGCCTCTTGGTCATTACCTTCCAAGCAAGATTCGCGAGGTTGGGAGATCCTCCACCACTAATGAACCCAAAGGTCCATCACTATCAACCTTTGAATTACCTTAGGTTAATATGACCAAGCCTTAGATGCCAAAGATATGTACAGTTCATTTGCGAAGGTTCTGTTCTCTTATTAGACTTAGAAGATGAGTTATTTACTTCTATATGCATCGTGGGAGTTTTCGGTTCAAGAGTATATAAATTGCCAACCAATGTACCAGAACATATAATCTCCCTATTCCTTTTTATAACCACTTTGTCATTAAAAGAAACAGAATATCCATCCATAAACAATTTAGAAACTGAAATTAAATTATTTCTAAAAGTAGGTACATAAAGACAATTTCTCAAAACCAAAACTTTATTCCTATCAAAAGATAAATAAACGTCTCCCACTGCAATAGCCGCCACCTTTGAAGCATTGCCCATGAAGATGGTAATCTCTTCCTCAGCTAGTCGTCGGGTTTCCTGGAACCCCTACAAAGTATTGCAGACATGATCAGTGGCTCCTATATCTACACACCAGGCACTGGTAGATAATACCGCTAAACATGTTTCAACAACTAAACAAGAAGATATACCTTTGTTCTTTCGGCGAGGACAGTCCGCCTTCCAATGTCCAGTCTGCTTGCAAGTGAAGCACTTGCCTTTCGGCTTCTTCACTCCTGCCTGAGGTCCCACTGCCACTTTCTTCGCTCCACCTTGCTTCTTCTTCTTCTTACCTTTCGGTTTAGAAGAAGAAACCTTCTGAACGACCATGGCTTGAGCGCTTTGACGAAAAAGCCCCTCTGCCGCCTGGAGTTCTGTCAGAAGCTCCGCCAACGAATACAACCTCTTGTTCATGATGTAGTTGAGGCGGAACTGCTCAAAACTCCTAGGTAGAGACTGGAGAATGATATCGACCTGGGTTTCCCCATCGATCTCAGCTCTGAGGACTTCCATCTCATTAAGATGAGCCATCATCTTGAGAACATGATCCCTAACGGGTGTTCCCTCGATCATGGTGGTCGTCATCAAGTTTCTCATCGCCTCCTATCTAGCCGCCCTACTCTGATGTCCGAAAAGTTCCTTGAGATTGAACATCATGTCATAAGCTGTGGCCATGGCCTGATGCTGATGTTGCAGCACATTTGACATAGATGCCAAAATGTAACACCGCGCCATCTCATCTGCCTTGATCCATTTCTTATAACGTTCTTTCTCCTTTTCATCAGAGTCATCGGTGGGCTTAGGAGGACAGACCTCGAAGAGTACAAATTTGTACTCCTCCGCAGTTAAGACAATATCCAGATTTCTTTTCCAATCAATATAGTTTGGTCCAGTAAGTTTATTTTCTTTTAATATCACAGCAAGTAGGTTGAAAGCCATTTGAAAAACCTAAGAATCACAATGATAAAAATAATAGATTTAAAATATTATTAATTCCTCAAAGCAATAAAATTGCGAAATCAACCAACACCTCAAAACACCGAGAATATCGCATGCCACGATAGTGTGGACATATACGAATTCTACATTTGTAAGAGGAGGTTTTACCCATTAATTTTATTATTTTGTCAACCTTACTTTTTGACAAATAAAATTAATAGTTGGTTCCTCTTTCGCCCTACAAATAAAAGCAGTGACTCCGATGGGGAGGATACTTTTATTTGCATCTAAGTGTGCACCATTACACGATACTAAGGGAATTATTTCGGATTATGTGCCTTACCGATGGGGAAGTACACACGCTCCTAAATAATTTCCTATAACCATTATTTGACCTAGTGATCCACAAACAAACCCATCCGATGGGGAGGAAGGCACTCAGAGCCAACGCGCAAGTTTGTTGCATCACACGTCAAATTGTAATGGAGGCCGCGGGAATTAATTAAAATATCCCTCTCCCACTTAGTAAATTGAAATTGAGGAATTTTAAAGCATACACAACATGCATATAAAACAAATAAGCAATAAATATGAAAAAAAACAGAATTTTTCCAACTATTATGGCATTGTTCTCCAATATGCATCCCATCGTGTCGCCACCTCGTCCGCTCCATCTTTTCCCGTGCGCAAGTCACCAAAGAGATCCGAGTCGAGATATATCATTTTAATTTACATCCATCGATCCTATACTCCACGAAGGAGTGTACAAATAATCTAGGTCGAAAGTAAACTAAAATGAGCGGCTAAACAATGCCGTATTTAATTACAAAAATTAAATACTAATCTACCCTCGTCAACCCCGAGGATTCAAATAATATATATACAATCACACACAAAACAATCACATACAACCAAATAATCATAAAAATCGGATCTTATGCCTGCAACCAAAAAGTTAGCCTACGCACATCCTACTATTATCCGGCATACTCAATATATGATATGTGCATGAAAGTAACCGAATCCAAAACACACAAAATCGGAAACCGTGGCTCTGATACCACTTGTAGGTCGTTGCTTCGGAGGCTCATTGACTCCCATGTCCCCGAATTAAAATTTTAACTAATAAAAGAACTAATCCGGATGGGATGAGTTTCCTTAGCACAACCAATTCGTCGTCGTGCTAACAACTTGAGTGATCGCTTGAACAAACTAGTTGTTCAAGCAAAACAACTCTTCTAGTTGGTTAGCCGCGAAAGAGACGACGGACGGATCGCCGGTTTTTGTGTTTGCCTTCGGGGTCCATGATTATACAAAATATATACAAATGCACACTTGTATAATCAACACATAAAAGAACATGCTCAGATCAGAAAATAAAGTTGTAAAACTTTTATACCTCACGATCTTCTACCGTATGTCCTATCCTCCTCGTAGACGACGTGTGGGCGAAGATCCTCCACGAGTAGAAGCCTTCTAGATCGCGTTCTTCCCTTCCTTGTTCGCTGCGAACAAAGAGAAGAACCAAACAAAACTTCTCCTTTCTAGAACCGGCCACCAAGCAAAGGAGCTCGATGTAACCGCCGGCCAAGGAATGAATGGATGGCCTTAGGCCACTTGTGACAATGTTGCTGTCGGCCACCTAGAGGTTGGAGAAGCGCCGACCACCAAGAAGATGGAGAACCGCCGGCCACCAAGGAGCAAAGGAGGAGGAAGAGGGCCGGCCAAAGCTAGGAGAAGGAAGGGAGTGGCGCCGCCACCAAGGAGAAAAGGAAGAAACCCTAATCACCTTCCTTGTTGCGCCAAACCACACCAAAACCCTAGCCGCCTAAAACACTTGAGAGGCAAAACCCTAATCCAAATTAACCATACTTGCCGCCCAACCTAAGCCCTCTATTTATAGAATTGGGCTTAAGCCTCCTTAAATCTCCACCGTCGGATCTAGGGATTTAATCTCCACCGTCGGATCTAGGGTTTAATCCCAACCGTCGGATCTAGGGTTTCATCCCAACCGTCGGATCTAGGGTTTCATCCCAACCGTCGGATCTAGGGTTTCATCCCAACCGTCGGATCTAGGGATTTAATCCCAACCGTCGATTCTAGGGTTTCATCCCAACCATCGGATCTAGGGATTTAATCTCAACTGTTGGTTCTAGGGTTTCATCCCAACCATCGGATCTAGGGATTTAATCCCAACCGTTGGTTCTAGAGTTTTGTTTTACATCCTTGGATCTAGACTTCATGAGGATTATATTAGGCTACGATAGGGACCATAAGGAGGAGTTGGATCTTGGCCACCCGATGGATCAGAACCACACAAACTTGATCCATCAATGATGTTCCATTCCACTAGAGGATCATCATTGAACTACCTCACCAACCCCCATAAATTAATATGAGCTCCATATATTATTTGTACATTCATCTCCCCGTGTTTAAGATATCGAATGTCCATCAATTAATTGATTTACTGACCATCAATTAATTAACATCTAACTCCTCGAGTAGTACCACTCAACCTTATCATCATGTTGACTAAGTCAACCAATTGGGTTTACATGATGAACCTTATGAGCTCCTCAAGGGGACATCATCAACCTAGTATATAGGACACGGTTTCCTTTTATAATCAACGACACACCATGTAAATAATATCATTTCCCAACTTACCGGGCATATTGATTTAATCCATCTAAATCTCACCCTTTGGTAAATCAAAGAAATAAATACTAAGTACATGAGCCCGTTATTATATCGGGATTAAGAGCATGTACAACATAATATCCGAGGTCCGATTCAATTATGTAGTCAGCAATTAATTGAATCACCTCTATGTCGGTCCTGCTCAATACACCTAAGTGTACTAGTGTAACTCTATGTTCAAGACAAAATAATACCAAGCTATACTACAACCATGCCAATGGTTTGTCCAAAACCATCTTGGTTGTGAGCCTCTAAATATATTTTACAAGGGACTGATAACATGATCTTCTGCGCCACACCAAACACCATGTTATCTACAATGTAAAATATTAGACAATATGCACACACAGATAATAAATATATAAAGTGCAAACAATGATCATGTGATTCTTATTCCAAAATAAAATATTCATACAAAAAGAGATAGGCTTTCAGTATACATTCCAACAATGTTATCTACAATGTAAAATATTAGACAATATTGCATAACCATAAAAATATGCAAACAATGATCATGTGATTCTTATTCCAAAATAAATATGTTCATACAAAAGATAGACTTTTCAGTATACATCCCTACAATCTCCCACTTATACTAAAAGACTATGCTGTCCTCAAAGTGCCATACATCTTATCCCCATTCCTTCCACATGCCTATCAAAAGCTCTCGCCGGAAGGGCCTTAGTGAAAGGATCTGCCAGGTTATCCTCCGATGCAATCATGGCCACAGCAACTTCTCCTCTCTTTACGATTTCTCGTATCGTGGTACTTATCTATGTGTTTACTAGCCTTATGGGCTCGGTTTCTTCGAGTTTGCAATCGCACTATTATCACAATAAATTGTGATAGTTCTGGGCAAACCAGAATCACATCCAAGTCCATCAGAAGTTCCCGAGCCATACAACTTCTTTGGCCGCCTCGTAGGCCGCCACATACTCTTTCACATGGTGGAGTCCGCCACGATTCGCTGACACTCCTCCATACAATGGCTCCACCTCCCAAAGTAAACACAAAACCCGAGGTAGACTTATCGTTATCCCTATCGATTGAAAGTCGGAATCCTGTAACCCACAGGAGTATTTGGTCTGCCCTAAACCAAAGATATAATCCTTAGTCCTTCTCGTGTACTTCAATATATGCTTTACCGCACCCAATGTCCCCTGTCTGATTACTCGATATTCACGACCATGCCCAAGGCAAAGCAGATATCTGGTCTCGTACAGAGCATCACATACATGAGGCTTCCTACTACCGAAGCATAAGGAACCGCCTTCATCTCCTCTATCTCCTCAGATGATCTTGGACACATCTCCTTAGATAAAGGAACTCCATGCCTGAAAGGTAGAAAACCTTTCTTGGAGTTCTGCATGCTAAAACGCTCCATAATCGTGTCTATGTATGAAGCTTGGGATAAGCACAACATCCTTTTCCTGCGATCCCTTATAACCTTGATCCTAAGGATGTGTCACACCTCTCCCAAGTCCTTCATATCAAACTATTTGGACAACCATACCCTTACGTCCAATAACACCTTGATATTGTTGCCAATCAACAAAATGTCATCTACGTATAGTACAAGAAATACCACTACATTTCTGTCACATCTCTTTTATACACAAGACTCATCCGGACTTTGAATAAATCCATAAGACTGGATCACCTCATCAAACTGGATGTTCCAAGACTTCGAAGCTTGATTCAATCCCTAAATGGACCGATTAAGCTTACACACAAGATGCTCTTTGCCTTTAGCAATGAATCCCTCTGGTTGCTTCATGTAGATATTTTCCTCAAGACTTCCATTAAGGAAAGTTGTCTTGACATCCATCTGCCACACCTCATAATCCATATGAACTACTATACATAAGAGAATCCGGATAGACTTAAGCATGGCTATCGGCGAAAAGGTCTCCTCATAATCGATACCCTCTTTCTTAGTATACACCTTCGCAACAAGCCTCGCTTTGAAGGTCTCAACCTTCCCATCTATTCCTCTCTTTCTCTTGTAGATCCACTTGCATCCAATGGTTTTTACACCATCGGGTGGTTCTACTAGCTCCCAGACCTGATTTGAATCCATAGATTCAATCTCAACATTCATTGCACTTTGCCAAGATATTGCATCTTTATCTTGGATTGCCTCTTCATATGTCCAGGGATCAGGTTCATGTTCGCCAGGGATCAAATCAAAAGATTCTCCCAAGAACATGAATCTATCAGGCTGTCTCACAACCCTCCCACTACGACGAGGTATCACCTATGTATCCTCTGTCACACGCGGTGCAGTGACATGTGGTATATCCTCTTGTACTGGCGGTACTAAAGAAGTGACTTCCCCTTTTAACTCCTCCAGAACAATTTGTACTCTTGGGCTTATGGCTCATCACATAGTCTTCCTCTAGAAATCTAGCGTTCGTGCTAACGATCACCCTCTGATCTCTAGGACTATAAAACAATCCACCCTTCGTTCCCCTGTGATAGCCAACGAGCATACGTACTTCTGTACGAGGTTCCAACATACTAGCATCTGCCTTCAGCATATGTGCTGAACTCCCCCATATCCGAATATGTCTTAGACTAAGCTTTCGCCGAGTCCACAACTCTGTGGGTGTAGAAGGCACTGATTTAGATAGAACCAAGTTCAGAATGTACACCGCCGTATCTAGAGCATATCCCCAGAACGAATCTGGCAAGTCAGAATAACTCATCATCGATCTAACCATCTCCATAAAAGTCATATTCCTTCGCTCTGCTACACCTCACTGGGGTGTCAAAGTACCAATTGGGATTGAATCCCAGCCTCTGATAAGTAGTTCCTAAACTCTCCCAAGAGGTACTCACCACTATGATCAGATTGTAGTGTCTTGATACTTTTACCTTGACGTTTCTCCACATTAGCCTAGAATTCTTTGAACTTGTCAAAGCATTCAGACTTGCGGCACATCCGGTAAATGTATCCATATCTTGAGTAATCTTCTATAAAAGAGATGAAATACTCAAAACCACCTCTTGCCTGGATAGATATAGGACCACACAAATCAGAATGAACCAATTCTAACACATCTTTGGCTCTATACCCCTTGGCCTTAAAAGGCCTCTTGGTCATCTTACCCTCCAAGCAAGATTCATAGGTTGGGAGATCCTCCACCACTAATGAACCCAAAGGTCCATCAGCTATCAACCTTTGAATTATGCTTAGGTTAATGTGACCAAGCCTAAGATGCCAAAGATATGTTTGGTTCATCTTCGAAGGTTCTTTTCTCTTATTGGAATTAGAAGATGAGTTATTAACTTCAATTTGCATCGTGGGAGGTTTTGGTTCAAGTGTATACAAATTTCCTATCAATGCACCCGAACAGATAATGTTCCTATTCCTTCTTATAACAACTCTGTCATTAAAAGAAATAGAATATCCATCTATAAACAATTTAGAAACCGAAATTAAATTCTTTCTAAATAAGGGTACATAAAGGCAATTCTTAAGAACCAAAAGTTTATTTTTCTCAAAAGATAAATGAACATCTCCCACTGCAACAGCCGCCACCTTCATGGCATCACCCATGTATACGGTAATCTCCCCCTCAGCCAGTCGTCTGGTTTCCTGGAACCCTTGCAAAGTATTGCAGACATGATCAGTGGCTCCCGTATCTACACACCAGGTGCCGGTAGATAACACCGCTAAACATGTTTCAACGACTAGACCAAAAGATATACATTTGTTTTCTTCTTCCGATGTCCACCGCACAAGTGAAGCACTTGCCTTCGGCTTCTTCACTCTCCCTGAGTACCTCCCACCGCCTTCGCTCGGGTTTGTTTCTTCTTATTCTTGCCTTCGCTTAGAAGTAGAAACCTTCGGGTCACCACTGAAGATGCACCTGAGCACTCTGACGAAATAGTCCCTCTGCCACCTGGAGTTCTATCAAAAGTTCTGCCAATGAATACAACCTCTTGTTCATGTTGTAGTTGAGGCGAAACTGCTCAAAACTCCTAGGTAGAGACTGGAGTATGATATCGACCTTGGTTTCCCCATCGATATCAGCTCCTAGGACCTCCAGCTCATTCAAATGAGCCATCATCTTGAGAACATGATCCCTCACGGGTGTTCCCTTGACCATGGTGGTCATCATCAAGTTTCTCATGGCCTCTTGCCTCGCATCCCAATTCTGGTGTCTGAAAATCTCCTTGAGATTGAGCATCATATCATAAGCAGTGGACATGGCTTGATGCTGATGTTGCAGTACATTTAACATAGATGACAAAATGTAACACCGCGCCATCTCATCGGCCTTGATCCACTTCTTATAGCTCTCTCTCCTTTTCCCTAGAATTATCTGCAGGCTTGGGAGGGCAATCTTCGAGGAGTTCATATTTGTATTCCTCTACAGTTAAGACAATGTCTAGATTCCTCTTCCAATCAACATAGTTGGGTCCAGTAAGTTTGTTCTCTTTCAGTATCACAGCAAGTGGGTTGAAAGTCATTTTGAAAGAAAACCTAAGAATCACATAAATCAAAACATTAGATTTCAAAAAATTATTGATTCCTCAAACAATAAAATTTTAAAATCAACCAACACCTCAAAACACCGAGAATATCGTATGCCACGATAGTGTGGACGTATATGAATTCTACATTTGTAAGAGAAGGTTTTACCCATTAATTTTACTATCTTGTCAACCTAACTTTTTGACAAGTAAAATTAATAGTTGGTTCCTCTTTGGCCCTATAAATAAAAGCAGTGACTCCGATGGGGAGGATACTTATATTTGTATATAAGTGTTCACCATTACTTGCACTCAAGGTAATTATCTCGGGTTATGTGCCTTACGATGGGCAAGTACACACGCTCCTTAATAATTTCCTATAACCATATTCGACCTTGTGATCCACAAACAAACCCATCCGATATGGAGGAAGGCACTCAGAGCCGACACGCAAGTTTGTTTGCATCACTTGTCAAATCGTAATGGAGATCATGGGAATTTTAAAAATTCCCTCTCCCACTTAGTAATTTGAAATTGAGGAATTTTCCTAGCCTACGACATGCATATCAAACAAAAAGCAATAAATATGAAAAATAAATTATTTTCCAACTATTATGGCTTTTGTCTTCAATATGACTCTTCAGATCGCTCATCTCGGCCCGCTCCTCCTACGCCATGTACGAGCCATCCGGAGATCCGAGCCGAGACTAAAACCTATTTTAATTTACATCCATCGATCCTATACTCCACGAGGTAGTGTACATGAAATCTAGATCGAAAGTAAAATAAAATAAAGAGTGGCTAAACAATGTCGTATTTAATTTTCAAAAGCTAAATACTAGCCTCGTCAACCCCGAGGATTCAACAAAATAAATATTTACACACATACAATCACATTCACACATATGACCATAATAGTCGGATCTTATGCCTGCAACCAAAGAGTTAAACTACGCATATCCTACTATTATCTGGCACATATAATATATGAAAAAGTGTATAAAAATTAATCGAATCCTAAACACACAAAACTGGAAACCTTGGCTCTGATACCAATTGAAGGGTTTTGCTTATCGAGTCCGTGAGGGGAAACTTCGCTTCCCACTTCACCTCGGTAGCTTATCCATGGCGATCCCTTCGATGTCCCCGGATTAAAAAAAATTTAATCCTAGATAAAAGGGATTGCCAAAACCACCAAGTCATCGTCGGGCTATTCGTTTAGAGAGGTCACTTGAACAAACTAGTTGTTCAAGCGACCATCCTCTATTCTACGAGTAGCCACGGAATAGACGATGTCCGTATCGTCGATTTTTGTGTTTATACTCGGGATCCAAGTATTATTTAGCCATTTACAGATTTATAACATGCTTATAATTGAAAAACAAAAACAAGCAACAAACAAAAGAAGAAAGGAGAATAAGTATACCTCTCGATCTTCTAATGTATGACCTTCCTCCTTTTGGTCGTCGTGTGGGCGACGCTCTACCAAAAGTCGAAGCTCCTAGATCGCAAATCTTCCTTCCTTGCTCATCCAAAGTAAGAGGAAGAATAGAAACAAGGCTCATCTCCTTCCTATAGCCAACCAACAAGCAACAAAAGAAATGCTTGCCGCCTGCCAACAAGGAGAAGGAGATAATGGTGGAAACCGGCCAAGACACCAGGGGAAAGCCCTATATCTTGTTTCCACCACCTAAGGAGAAGGAGAAGGGGTCTTTGGATGCCACCCAAGGGCTGGGATAGGGCTTTGGGTGCCGGCCACCACGGGATGAAGAAGAAAGAAACCTTCCTTATTTGGTGCCACCCAAGCCTCTTAAACCCTAAGCCTCCAAACCCTAATCCTAGCTCTCCTTTTGGTCGGCCATGGAAGAGGGGAAGAAGAATAGGATGAGCTCATGCCAAGGTAGAGAGGAGAAGAATAGTGGCCGCCAACCATAGGAAGAAGAAGGAAACCCTTATCCACTTGTGGCTGCCCACCCTCAGCTCCCGAAACCCTAGCCACCCAAACCTAATCCTAAACCAACTAGGATTCCTAGCCTCCAAAGGAAGCAAACCCTAATCCCCTTATCATTAGTTTCTGTCCAATCCAATAAGCCTTATTTATAGAGTTGGGTTTATGCCTTGGATTAATCTCCACCATTGGTTCTAGGGATTTAATCTCAACCGTCGGATCTAGAGATTTAATCTCAACCGTCGGATCTAGAGATTTAATCTCTGCCTATGGATATAGAGTTTTGTTTCTATCCTTTGGATCTAAGCTTCATGAGATGTTAATAGGCTACATTAGGGACCATGAGGAGGAGTTGGGTCTTGGCCACCCATGGATCAAGCCCACATAAAGTCCGATCCACTAATGATGATCCAATCCACTAAAGGTTCATCATTGATCTACCTCACCAACCCCCATATGATTATATGGGCTCCATATATTATTTGTACATTTTCTCCCCATGTTTAAGATCTCGAATGTCCGTCGATTAATTAATTTACTGACCATTAGTTAATCAACATCTAACTCCTTGAGTAGTACCACTCAACCTTTCCAAGTCCACTGTAGGGTTTACATGATGAACCTTATGAGCTCCTCAAGGGGACATCATCATCCTAATATATAGGACACGGTTTCCTCCTATAATCAACAGCATACCATATAAATAATATCATCTCCCAACTTACCGAGCCTATCGATTTAATCTATAAATCTCCCCCATTGGCAAATCAAAGAGATGAGTACTAAGTATATGTGTCTGTTATTATATCGAGATTAAGAGCATGTACTAAATAATATCTGAGGTCCAATTCGATTATGTAGTCAGCAATAAATCAAATCACCTCTAAGTCGGTCCTGCTCAATACACACAAAGTGCACTAGTGTGATTCTATGGTCAAGACAAACCAATACCAAATCACACTACAACCATTCCGATGGTTTGTCCAAAGCCATCTCGGTTGTGAGCCTTTACTTATACTTTTCAAGGGGATGATAACATGATCTCCTGTGTGACACCACACACCATGTTATCTATAATGTAAAGTATTAGACAATATTGCATAACCATAAAAATCTGTAAATAATGATCATGTGATTCTTATTCCAAAATAAAGATGTTCATACAAAAGATAGTCTTTTCAGTATACATCCTTACAGAGCATGCATGTGCTGCCGCATCTCCCTGCGGTAGGCGACTTCATCCTGGCGACGAACTACCTCCCCCTGGAAGTATATACGGGCCTCGTCATAGAAGTCCTCGGCCCATTGGAAGTGCTCCCGTAAGCCTGTAAACTCTGCCTGCATATAGGAGCTATGATCATCCCATCGCTGCCTCTGAATCTATTGTTCATCGTATATGTCATCGAGATGCGATCAGAACTCTGAGAAATCGTAGACAGAAGTACTTGCATCCTGCTCAAAAGTAGGAAAATAAAATGGTGTAGGTGTAGGCTTTTCATGTGGACTAGGGGGCGCGACATGGCGGTGTGAAATCACACGACCTGATCGTGTGCCCCTCTGGAAGTCAGGGCATGACCATGTGAAAACACACTGCCTGACCGTGTGTGACTCTGGAAGTCAGGGCACATCCATGTGAAAATACACTGCCTGACCGTGTGCGACTCTGGAAGTCAGGGCACGACCGTGTGAAAACACACGGCCTAGCCGTGTGCCCTTTGTTTCTTTTCTCGTGGTGCACAATGGTCTGATTTCGCTCACTCACTTCACCGTATAAACTTAAAATGACTTTTGTTTTTACCTAGCAAGTTCTTTCTAGTCCTAATTCAAATTCAACACGCTAAACAAATATAAATCAAAGTTCAAAACAAACGAATGCAACAAACTAATAAGAAATAAACACAAAATCTAAACTTGGGTTGCCTCCTAAGAAGCACTTTGTTTAAGGTTTTTCAGCTCAACCTTATTCCTACGTTTCATTTGAGGCATTTGAATCTTGGTCGTGGGAGAGAAAGATATTTGCTCACCTTATGCCTCCTCCCTTGTGATCCCTTATCACCATATCTCTTAAATCTTGCTCGTGGAGGGGTAAGATATTTATTGGCTGCCTTCCTTGGTTCGAGAGTGAACATGCTTATCTTTAAAGAATCATCAGGAGTTTGGTCATGATATTCTGTTTCATCCATATGCTATAAATAATGTAACTCACTACAAATATTCTCACCAAAAGATTTATTAGCAGATTCTATCATGTCGAATGAAATTTTATAGGTGGGCTTTGTTATAGGTAACTAAAGTTTTGGTGAGGGTTAAGGCAAGCTCTTCTAGACCCTTGAGGTTAGGAGGTGTTTTGATTGAAGCAATGCACTCCTCGATTAAAGTATCAATTATATAATCCTCAAGTTCTCATTCTAGTGGTGATTGAATGGATTGTCCTTCTTTACTTCCAATGTCATCTGCGTCCTCCTCATCCATTCGCCAAAGTGAGTCTCTGGCTATATTAGGTTTAATCCAATATCAAAGCCACCTTCTAGTCATTTGGTTTCTTCTCTTGCTAGATCTCGTTCCATAATCTCTGCAAATTGTTGGCTATGCTCCTCGCATTCCCTAGTAAAATTATCTAGTGGGGCTTCTAAGTGGGGACTTGGTTCTAGATAAAATTTGCATGGTGACTCATAACTCTCGTTCTCATTTTGGAAACAATATTAAGTCTCTGTCTGCGAATGCCACCATTGGAATTCAGCATTCGCCGCTTGTTCTGTTTGAATGAAATCTTCCATCATCTGCTCAAGTTAGGATTTAGGTGGGAAATATTGAGGGTTTAAGTACCCAGGGTCATAACTATATGAATAGGAATCATCTTGTGGCCACTGGTTATAATTGTAGGTGACATCTTGTTGTTCAAACTGTGAAGGTTTGAATATATCCGGACAATCGTTAATGGTATGTCATGTTTCACCACAATATTCACAATAAATATTACCACAACTTACAACATTCAATTGACCATAATCATGAGTAAAAGTATGCATTGTTATATGCAGGAAATTATAAATAAGGAAAGAGCAACTGAATAATCAAAACTAAAATAAAATAAAATAAAATAAAACAAGAAAAGTAAATCTATCCTAGGTATGATCCAATTTTCCACTATTCGATTCGATATCGAATCGACTAACTCACAACGATGCCATAAACTTGATGCACATGAACGTGACCTCAAATCTCGCGATGGAGACCGTCGAGGACTCAAAGCGCGCACTCACGTTCAATGCCCGCAAGTGCAAGGGTGTCGTCAAGTAATAAAGATTATCAATCCCACAGGGGCTGGCATTCGAATATCAATATATTCAGTGGTTGTAATTGTTCGGACATAACTCTAAGAGGTTTCAATTGGTGAGGGTTGTCGCGGTGGACTTTACTCTATATGTGTCACATGGAGGAGGAAGGAGTGTGCCAAGGTCTTCAAAGTGTTAGTAATATATGAGAGATGTCCTAAGGCAATCGCCTTATGTATGAACCATTTATATGATAAATGAAGAATCACTATTTGAGTATACATGTTAAATGTATATGATTGGATCTTAAACTCATTTACTGAAAGTCCATGATGATACACAAAGATGAGAGAATTTATGATTGGATCACAACTAGTGAGTATCTCTACATGTGTAATTGTGATGTATTAATTATCCTAGTCGATGAATTGATGGATTTGGACACCATCATTCTCGCCGAGACTAGCATGAGGTATACTCCTTGGTGTATCCAAGCGGTGATTCTCACCGGCCGGAGACATAGTGATGTCCGAGTTAATCGTGGATGCTAGTTATGGTAACTAGTTCATTGGAGTGACCAAATTGTAAGACTTCATATGGTTCTCTGCATATATAGATATGTCAATGAAGTTCTTATCGGGCTTAAGTGCGATGTTCCTTTGACTTGCGGTATTCAAGTCATCTTGATCATGGAGACTTATGCTTTGACATCTTAAGCAAACATCTCTAAGGAGATGTGGACCCGGGATGATTGGGTATAAGTCGAAGTGATCGAAGGTGTTTGAATAGCCTATAAAGGATTCACCACTCCTTGCGAGGAGATGTATACCCATGGCCTCTCGTCGGATTGATACTAAAGTCTTTGGCCAAAGCATTACATGTTTAGAGTAAAGTACTCTTCGATACATGTGCAGTAACTAGAATCCGTAGGACGAGGAAATGATACATGGGCTAGGTGTGACGTAGTCAGCCTACTGGGGACTGACACAATAGACCATGTCCTGAACCAAGTGGGTATAAGATGAGTGAAGGGAATGGGGCACGAATCATTCGAGCTGCTGAAGGGTTTCAGAAATAGTTCTGGATCAACCGTTGATCTTTTCGGTTAATTGGGGATCATGATGTACTACTAGGTGCCACTCATGATCGTTCTATAATTAATGGTTAATTATAGACGGCCAACATAAACCGAGAACCTATTTGGTCACACGCACAACGAGCGTAATCCAAAGGATTTAAAACGAGCTTGAGAATGGGATTCTCAGACCGAGAGAAACTAGGTTTGGTTGGACCAAACATAAAGCGAGCATGAAATTGTTTCAGTCGCAATGGAAGCGTGGATGGGCCGAGTCTTATGAAGACGTAATGGATGAACCAAAATGGTTTGGTTCTAATCCAATGGATGAGAATAAACCAAAGGGTTTGGTTTATTTTAAACGAATGAACCAAAAGTTGGTTCGGTTCGTTTTAATTTAAAATAAACCATCATGGTTTGGTTTATTTTAACTTATCTTAATGAAGCGGGTTAACGGGCCTAATGGTTATGATCCAATAACCATTAAGAGAATTAGTTCTCTATAAAAGAGGGCTCAATGGATAATTAAACCCTAATTGGAAGAGAAGCTCCTTGGCCGCCCAGCCCCTTGTGCCGGTGTCCAGCTCCTTGTCGGTGACCAAGCTTCAGCCGGTGACCCTCCGGCGACCCTCCGGTGATCTTCCTAGGCCTCGGTGAAAAGGTGAGCACTTGGCTTCCTTGTTTTGGCCGGCGCATACTCCTCCACCAAGCTGTCCAGTTTTCTGGACAGCTTCTTCTCCTCTCATCGGAGCGTCATTTGGACGACGGTTAGAGCTCCGACAGCGGATAACTTACCGGGGATTCGATCTCCAGTAATCCTCTGAGGTTGAGGACGAAGGATTCGTCAATTAGTTGACGAATACCTCTCCGGAGAAGCGAGTTTTGAGAACTCGTATTAGGATCCGAATTTGGATTCGGATCGTGATCATCTCTCAATCACGTCGTCTTCAACACGAGGCTAGTAACCCGTACGAAGACGAAGCTCGTGGCTTAGCGAAGTCATCCCGAGGAACTCGGCGTGGATACAAATAGAGACGATTCTAGCGAGAATCGTTCCGGTTGATGTCGTTCCCGCTACACGTCATACGAAAGGTATAACATAGTTAAATTTCCTTTTATTGCAAATTTAAATTTACGGTTATGTCTACACTTGTTGTAATGTGTT
The DNA here is from genome assembly GCA_025175895.1 of Wurfbainia villosa. NCBI lineage: Eukaryota > Viridiplantae > Streptophyta > Magnoliopsida > Zingiberales > Zingiberaceae > Wurfbainia > Wurfbainia villosa. Next base: position 37,443,266 of record CM046001.1, on the reverse strand, counting down.
GTGTGTTTGTAATAAATAGAAGTATTTATTATTTTATTGCTTCCGTGTGTTCATGTTTACTAAAACATGATCGAACACACACATCAAGGTCGAAACCCAACAAAGGGTATCGTGAGCCTGTGTTGTGTTTCGACATAATCGTAAAAATGGGTTTGCGATAGTCATAATGTATTTCTGGAAATTTTCTAATTTTGGAAATTTAGAAGTATTTATGAAAATTTTTCAATTTCGAAAAGTCTAGAAGTATTTATGGAAATCTTCCACTTTTGGAAAGTTGGAAGTATTTATGGAAATTGATATTTTCCATAAATAAAATATTTGATTAGATTCTGGAAATTTGTTTCCTAATTTAATCATGATTTGATTTGGGAAATCAAATCTTAAAATATTTTATTTCCATAAGTAGTTTTAATTATTTAGGAAATTGGTTTCCTAAATAGATTTTCTTTAATCAAATAATTCCATGAATAAAATATGTGATTAGATTTGGAAATTTGTTTCCTAATTTAATTATGATTTGATTTGGAGAATCAAATCTTAAACATATTTTATTTCCATAAATAGTTATGACATATAAGGAAATTATATACATGACATAATTGTATGCCATGTAATTGCATTAGATGCATAACATTATGCCATGCATGTCGTGACATGTAGATGTATGCCATGTATGTCATGCCATGTAGATAATAGTTATTTGCATGCAAAGAGGATGAGACATAAAACCCTTAAACAATATTAAAGCATACACCTTCCATTAATATGGTTAGAACCAGAGTTCCGTTTCTTGTTTGGGTTGTTGGACTCTCTCCAAGCCCGGCTCGAACCCGAATATGTTCAAACCATGGAATAGTTTAATACTAATATGGTAAGAGTCAGAGGTCAATCGTTAGCTTTGGTTGTTGGACTCTCTCCAAGCTGGGCTAATTGGTTGAATGCGCTCTAACCATATTAAAACTATGTCCCGATTAATGGGTTGGCTTTAACCTGGAGCATCGGCTTGTTGGACTCTCTCCAAGGTCGATGTAAAGGGAGGTGAAGTTGGGTGCTATGCATATGATGCATACTTGTTAATGTGTTAACAACCCGATGTATGTGTGAACATTCAATTAGTTGATAGCACATTATGTTAGTTGCATATACGTGATATGCAATCGGTATAGATGATACCTACCGTCTTAGTTATGAATGGCTTGTTGGACTCTCTCCAAGGTTGTTCATATCTATGATGGATATCAGCCCATTCGTAGATGGACCTACGATCTCCCGAAGTGATTTTGGGGTTTTTAAAATTCGAAAAATGAATGAGATTTATAAATGTATATTGATGCATTTTAAAATCATCTTTCTCATATATGCTCGTTTTGTATTTCTAAGTTAATATATTGATCATGATGTGTTTGAATTTGCGTTCCATTTTGGATTCAAATAAATTGACTAGGCCGAACTTCTTGGACTAGCTTAGAAACTTGAGAATTGTTCTCAAGGTGGAAAAGCTTGCGTATGTTCTCAAAGCGCCTCTTCCCCCCCATCCTAGTGACAATGCAACTCTGGACCAATTGTTGGCCTATCAGAAACATGTGAGTGATTCTGAACAAATGAGTTGCATCATGCTAGCCATGATGGAACCCAAGCTACGAAAACAGCATGAGCATATGGATGCTCATATCGTAGTCCTTCATCTTTATGAGTTGGTTGATGAGCAAGTGAGATTCGAAAGGTTCGAAGTCTTCAAGCTCCTCTTCACCTCTGAGATGTAAGAAGGTTCATCTGTGGTACTGCTCAACATGCTGAAGACTGTGGAGCCTTCTGAGAAGCATGAGCAGGGGACGGTGTTGTTAGTTGATTCCTCGAAGAAAGGTTCTAAGAGGGAGTCAAAGGAACAACAGAAGGGGAAGAAGAAAAAAAAGAGGCTAAAAAGGCGAACTAAATTAAAAAGGACACTTGCCATCATTATGGCAAGTAGGGCCATTTGCGAAGAAAGTGCAAGATTTATCTTGAGTCCGTGAAGAAGGATAAGGCATCGGATGCCCCATCTTCTTCAGAAAGCTTCTTTATTGATTGTCATTCTATTTCCTCAGACACTTGGGTATTTGATACTGGGTTTGGCTCACATATATGTAATGACATACATGGGCTAAGGAATAGAAGAAGACTCGTCAAGGGAGAGTCAAATTTGCGTGTTGGGAATGGAGCAAAGGTTGCACTCACCATCGAACATTTGTTGAAACTCCTACAGGACTTGTCTTAGAACTGGACAATTGCTTTTATATTCCTTCATTGATAAAGAACATCATTTCTATTTCTTGTTTAAATAGAAATGGGTACCATTTGACTTTTAGTAATAATTGTTGTAACATAACTTTAAATGGAGTTTTTTATGGGACTGGAACTTTAAGCAATGGTTTTTATACGTTGGACATATCCAGTGACATTTGCAATATCGAAGCGAGCAACAAGTGTGCTCGAAAGGATAATCAAATAGACTCCTATATGTGGCATTGTCGTCTTGGCCATATAAGCAAGAAACGCATGTCCGAATTACACCGATGTGGAATTCGGGAATCATTTAAATTGGATTCATACGATACATGCGAATCATGCTTAAAAGGCAAGATGACTAAGTTACCTTTTACTGGAAAAGGTGAACGAGTGGGAGAGTTACTAGGTCTAATACATACTGATGTATGTGGACCTATGTCAACTCAAGCATTAGGAGGCTATAGCTACTTCATTACCTTCACCGATGATCACTCACGATTTGGGTATGTGTTCTTGATGAAACACAAGTCTGAAGCCTTTGAAAGGTTCAAAGAATTCAGAAATGAAGTAGAGAAACAACATGACAAGAGTATTAAAATACTTCGATCGGATCGAGGTGGTGAATACTTAAGTCAAGAGTTTCTTGATTATCTAAGAGACAATGGTATATTGTCTCAATGGACTCCGCCCTATACACCACAAAGATAATGGTGTATCCGAGAGGCGAATCGGACCTTGTTGGACATGGTCAGTCAATGATGAATCATGCAACTCTTCCCAAGTCCTTTTGGGGCTATGCACTGCATTGTTTACTTGTTAAACAGTAATGCCTACCAAGGTAGTCTCAACTACTCCATATGAGATATGGAATAGTAAGAAACCTCATGTATCTTACTTGAAGATATGGGGTTGTCCTGCTTATGTGAAGCGGACTGTATCAGACAAATTGGATGCTAAGTCCGATAAATGTCTATTTGTTGGATACCCTAAGAAAACAAGGGGTTACCAATTCTATCATCCTATGGAACAAAAGGTGTTTGTTTCAAGGCATGCTGTGTTTCTAGAGAAAGAGTTTCTCTTGCAAGAAAACAAAGGGAGTGTCATCGAGCTTGAGGAGGCTCGAGAGACTCAAATAGACATTAATGAGATACTGGTGAAGCACAACAATGATAACTCATAGTGATGAGCAATCTGGACCTATTGTAACACCACATCTTCGTAGATCCGTAGAACACGCAATATTCCTGAGAGATATGGATTTCTCGTAAGCGAATCGAACGACGTGTTACTCATTGATGATGAGGAGCCTACCAGTTATGAAGAAGTGCTGACAAGTTCAGAAAGGGATAAGTGGCTTGGTGCCATGAAGTCGAAAATTGATTCCATGTATGAAAACCAAGTTTGGAACTTGGTTGACCCACCTGAAGGGATAAAGCCTATAGGGTGCAAGTGGGTTTTCAAGAAGAAAACCGACATGGATGGTAATGTGATTACATATAAGGCTAGATTGGTGGCGAAAGGATATCGTCAAAAACAAGGTGTTGATTATGACGAAACCTATTCGCCTGTAGCTATGCTTAAATCCATTCGGATGCTCCTGGCCATAGCGGCTCATTATGATTATGAGATATGGCGGATGGATGTGAAAATAGCTTTCCTTAATGGAAACACCGCCGAGGACGTGTATATGATACACCGAGGGTTTCACATCGATTGATAAAACCAAGGTATGCAAATTGCGACGGTCCATATATGGATTGAAGCAAGCATCCAGGAGCTGGAATATCCATTTTGATGAGACCATCAAAAAGATTGATTTCGCACAAAATCCGCATTTAACCTTGTGTGTACAAGAAGGTTAGTGGGAGTGATCGTATTCTAGTATTGTATGTCGATGACATACTACTTATAGGAAACGATGTTTCAATCTTACATCAAGTGAAGGTTTGGTTATCCAAGACATTCTCCATGAAAGACCCGGGAGAAGCAACCTACATCCTCGGGATTAAGATCTATAGAGATAGATCGAAACGGTTGCTTGGTCTTTCGCAGTCTACATATATAGACCGAGTGCTAAAGAGGTTTAGCATGTCGGAATCCAAGAAAGGTTTCCTACCCATCAGGCATGGGGTACACCTTTCGAAGTCTATGTGTTCGCGCACAGAAGACGAGAGGATTTGCATGAGTAAGATTCCCTATGCATCCGCAATAGGATCTATCATGTATGCTATGTTATGTACGAGGCCCGATGTATCGTATGCTCTGAGTGTCACGAGCAGATACCAGTCCGATCCATGAATGGATCATTGGGCGGCTGTTAAGACGATCCTTAAGTACTTGAGAAGAACTAAGGATGTGTTCCTAATATATGGAGAAGGGGACATGGTGATACGCGGGTATACGGATGTCAGCTTCCAGACAGACAAGGATGATTCCAGGTATCAGTCTGGATACGTGTTCACCTTGAATGGGGGCGCAGTGAGTTGGAAAAGTTCCAAACAAGAGACTGTAGCGGATTCTACCACTGAGGCAGAATACATTGCAGCTTCGGAAGCAGCAAAGGAAGCGGTTTGGATCAAAAAGTTCGTTCATGAACTTGGTGTGATTCCGACCATTGTTGAAGCAATACCGGTCTACTGCGACAACAATGGAGCAATTGCACAAGCGAAAGAGCCAAGGTCTCATCAGCGATCCAAACATGTGCTTCGCCGCTATCATCTTATCAGAGAGATCATCAGTAGGAACGAAATAAAAATCGAGAAAATTCCCACTGAAAGGAACTTAGCGGATCCCTTGACTAAGGCATTACCTCAAAATAAGTTTGAGGGTCATGTTCGAGCTTATGGTATTGGATACCGTAGCGATTGGCATTAGGCCAAGTGGGAGTCTGTTAGTAATATATGAGAGATGTCCTAAGGCAATCGCCTTATGTATGAACCATTTATATGATAAATGAAGATTCACTATTTGAGTATACATGTTTCATGTATTTGATTGGATCTTAAACTCAATTACTGAATGTCCACGATGCGATTCACAGCATGAGAGAATTTGTGATTGGATCACAACTAGTGAGTATCTCTACATGTGTAATTGTGATGTATCGAAATTATCCCTAGTCGATGAATTGATGGATTTGGACACCATCAATTCTGTCGAGACTAGCACGAGGTATACTCCTTGGTGTATCCAAGCAGCTGATTCTCACTGGCTGGAGACATAGTGATGTTCGGAGTTAATCGTGGATGCTAGTTATGGTAACTAGTTCATTGGAGTGACCAGCCGTAAGACTTCATATGGTTCTCTGCATATATAGATATGTTAATGAAGTTCTTACTGTGGTTTAAGTGCGATGTTCCTTTGACTTGCGGTATTCAAGTCATCTTGATCATGGAGACTTATGCTTTGACATCTTAAGCAAACATCTCTAAGGAGATGTGGACCCGGGATGATTGGGTATAAGTCGAAGTGATCGAAGGTGTTTGAATAGCCTATAAAGGATTCACCACTCCTTGCGAGGAGATGTATACCCATGGCCTCTCGTCGGATTGTTACTAAAGTTTTTGGCCAAAGCATTACATGTTTAGAGTAAAGTACTCTTCGATACATGTGCAGTAACTAGAATCCGTAGGACGAGGAAATGATACTTGGGCTAGGTGTGACGTAGTCAGCCTAGTGGGGACTGACACAATAGACCATGTCCTGAACCAAGTGGGTATAAGATGAGTGAAGGGAATGGGGCACGAATCATTCGAGCTGCTGAAGGGTTTCATAAATAGTTCTGGATCAACCGTTGATCTTTTCGGTTAATTGGGGATCATGATGTACTACTAGGTGCCACTCATGATCGTTCTATAATTAATGGTTAATTATAGACGGCCAACATAAACCGAGAACCTATTTGGTCACACGCACAACGAGTGTAATCCAAAGGATTTAAAACGAGCTTGAGAATGAGATTCTCAGTCCGAGAGAAACTATGTTTGGTTGGACCAAACATAAAGCGAGCATGAAATTGTTTCAGTCGCAATGGAAGCGTGGATGGGCCGTGTCTTATGAAGACATAATGGATGGACCAAAATGGTTTGGTTCTAATCCAATGGATGAGAATAAACCAAAGGTTTGGTTTATTTTAAACGAATGAACCAAAAGTTGGTTCGGTTCGTTTTAACTTAAAATAAACCATCATGGTTTGGTTTATTTTAACTTATCTTAATGGAGCGGGTTAACGGGCCTAATGGTTATGATCCTATAACCATTAAGAGAATTAGTTCTCTATAAAAGAGGGCTTAATGGATAATTAAGCCCTAAACCTATTGAAGGAGTTGCCGCCCAAGCTCCTTGGCCGTCCTGCCCCTTGTGCCGGCGTCCAGCTCCTTGCCGGTGACCAAGCTTCAGCCGGTGACCCTCCGGCGACCCTCCGGCGACCCTCCGGTGATCTTCCTAGGCCTCGGTGAAAAGGTGAGCACTTGGCTTCCTTGTTTTGACCGGCGCCTACTCCTCCACCAAGCTGTCCAGTTTTCTGGACAGCTTCTTCTCCTCTCGTCGGAGCGTCATTTGGACGACGGTTAGAGCTCCGACAGCGGATAACTTACCGGGGATTCGATCTCCGGTAATCCTCTGAGGTGGAGGACGACGGATTCGTCAATTGGTTGACGAATACCTCTCCGGAGAAGCGAGTTTTGAGAACTCGTATTAGGATCCGAATTTGGATTCGGATCGTGATCATCTCTCAATCACGTCGTCTTCAACACGAGGCTAGTAACCCGTACGAAGACGAAGCTCGTGGCTTAGCGAAGTCATCCCGAGGAACTCGGCGTGGATACGGATAGAGACGATTCTAGCAAGGATCGTTCCGGTTGATGCCGTTCCCGCTACACGTCATACGAAAGGTATAACGTAGTTAAATTTCCTTTTATTGCAAATTTAAATTTACGGTTATGTCTACACTTGTTGTAATATGCATGCGTGTGTTGTGTGTGTTGTAATAAATAGAAGTATTTATTATTTTTATTGCTTCCGCTGTGTTCATGTTTACGAAACATGATCGAACACACGCCTTGTGCCGAAACCCAACACAAAGGTGATTCTATGACTTTGGTTTCGCTTGTATCACAAAACAATCTAATTGGTGTTGTCGGATGTTTATCTATGGTTTTGTGGAAGGACATCATACACTCTCCGATTAGCCGATCTACAGGGAGCTATCTCTCGCCTAAAAACACGGATGATAGATGCGAGGATGCCAAATCAATCCCTATGATGAACCGTTTTCGATTCCACCGCACCCTTATATCCACAGTTATAGGAGATTAGGCTTACCCCTAGGTTCCTTGTATAAAATCCTCTAAATCTTAAATACGAGGGTTGTCACACCTCGTATCATCTAAGCACAGCAGATAGAAAACCAAACATGCATAGATCTAGTAAAAACAACTACCAATTGTCAAATCAAACTCAAAGGCAGAATTTAACATGAACTAACATTGTAATGTGCACACAAGCTACTCCCTAATCCTAGAATCGAAAGTACTACTCCATGTATATGAAGGAAGAATCACAAAGCATGTTTATGTTCGAATACATAAGGAATAAAACGCAGAAACAAAGGATTACAATGCTTTCGTGGTCTTGTCTCCGGCATTGATGTGCAAGGCGTGGACCTCCGGCGGCGTTCCTCCTCCCTGTTGTGAGTTCCCGAAGCTTTTTAGGGCTTCGACGTGCCATCCTAACCATCATGCCTCCCCCTTAGGGTTTGGGCAGAGCCATCCTTATATAGACATCACCTCGGACCGCTGCAAAATCCAGAAAAACCCTAGTCGCACAAATATGGCGGGCCGCCACATGGCCGTGTGGAAATACATGGCGTCCTGGGTGGCTGATCTCGCCCATTGGATACGACCGTGTGTAGCCACAAGCCCTGGCCGTATCCCATTCTGTGTCTAGCTGCAAAATGTCCTTCTTTTGCTCCCAAAGTGCACCTTTTTCCCCCGAAATATTATCCTACACACAAAAGTACAAAAAGAAGATCTCTGAACCAGAAAATAGGAAATGCATGCAAAATAGAGTGACATATGCATGAAACTAACATAAAAATGTAATGAGATGTGAGCAAAAACTACACCTAAAATCCTATATATTTTGCTCACATCAACTGGTTAAGTGTTTGACACTTGGCAGCCGAGTCGATACTAAGCAGTCGACTGGGATTATGACAAGTCGACTGTTGTGAGTCGACTGTCGTTCGACTACGGCAAGTGGCCTTGGCAGTCGACTGGCCATGAGCAGTCGACTCCATGGAGGGAAGTCGACTATTGTTGGTTTTGGACGTGAAAGAAGAACGCTCGGTAGCCGACTGAGCAGTCGGCTACGGGCTTGAGAAGTTGACTTCTGAGAATGGCAGTCGTCTGCCAATGTATCCATTGGCTGGAATGTCGATGTGGATTAAGTCGTTATGAGACAACGACTACAGGAGCAGTCGACTGCTAGACAGAAATCAACCCGAGTTGTAGCTTTAAAAGGAGGACGAAGGGGAGGATTTTTATAGAGATTTCTCGGGTGATTTGAGGCAATTTGTTGGTGCAAATCAGAGTCTTCAAGTGCGGTTCAAAGCAATCAACAAGCAAGCAATCCAAAGCTCTTAGTGTAAAGTTTTTTTACTTGTATTTGTGTATTGCTTAGTTTACTTGTTGTATTTCGTTGTATTACTTTTGTAATCACTTGTACGAGGTTTCTTGACCTTCGGATTATTCCAAGAAGGAGTGGTTGTATTAGTGGTGGTGTTTGCATCACTATGGCTCATTCAAGCTCAACCCATGGAGTAGGAACCCTAAGGTTCAATACCACGTTCATCGTGTGTATTGTTGTGCTTGTATTTTTTTTATGCTTTTCTATTATTTCCGCTGCATACTAATCAAATTATAGCAAGCACGATCAAATAACATCAACGAACCAAAACATGCCATTCACCCCCCTCCCTCTAGTGCTCACCGAAGCTCCTACAAGTGGTATTAGAGCTAGGAGCTCTTCACCGACTTCACAACTGACGGAGAAAAAGCGCTAGAGGAGATGGAGCTACCTAAGGATGGATTGGGGTATGCCATCGACATTCCTCCACCATATGACTAAGAAGACTTTCCGACATGGAGGGCGAGAATGGAGATATTCTTGATGATGGACATAGAGAATTGGTTCATCATCATGGAAGGTTTCGAACCCCTTAGGGATAAGAAGGGAGATATCCTCAAATTGAAGAAGTGGACCCAAGAGCAATGCCAAAAATTCAAGACTGAGATTAAGGTAACAAAGTTTTTGGAAAACTTAATACCTAATGATATTTTGTGCAAGCTAGGGGATTACATGGATGCCAAGGAGCTATGGAGAAAGTTGGCAAGACTTCATGAGAAGCCTGAATCGGCACAAGAAGGTGAGGAAGAAGAGGAGTGCTCATCCTCTCAAGCTCAAGAAAAATGTGGATCATCATCCCAGGAGATTGAGGATTTGGAGGTTGATAGGGAATCAATATTCGGATCGAAAGAGGTGGAAGAAGTAGGAGAAGCCTCCACCTCTAGGATTGAAGGGGAGGATATTAGATCATCGGAGTCAGAGCAAAATCAAGAAGTAGCCTCCACCTTCGAAAGAAGTGACAAAAAAGATCAAGAGGCTTCCACCACCATTGACCTAGGTAACTCAAGCACCTTAATAAATAACAAAAATCATATTGTGTGTTTTGAGTGTAGGGAATATGGGCACTATAAGAGCAAGTGCTTAAGAAGGTCAAGAAGGCTCAACCGACACCAAAGGTCAAAGATGCTAGTGTCCCCACTAGGAAAAGCAAGGAGCATATAATTTGCTTCAAGTGCAATCAAAGGGGGCACTATAGAAGTCAATGCCCTAGGGGGAGGAAGAAGACCCAAGAAGGAGCATCACATGTAGGGGGAGCTTTAAAAGCAAACCCTAAGATATATTTTAGTAATGCACCTTCAAATTTTCATGTCAAAAAACATGCTAGGAGTAATGTTAATAATCTTGCTGTTGTTCATAAAGAGCATGCTAGAAATAAGTTTTATTGTTTTGGTGCAAAATCATTCAATTTTAGGGCTAAGGAAAAATGTAGATACAATAACCATAAAATAATTCTACCTAGGGAGGCAATTAGAAAGGTAGAAAACCATTTAGGCATTAACCCTAAGAAGGGTAGGCATATGCCTAAGAAGAAAAATAATGCCCATCGAATAGATGAAAAATTAAAAATTGGGCAATTGGAGTTAGAAAATCAAGCCTTGAAGTCAAGACTTGAGAAACTTGAAAATACCCTTGCAAGAATGACAAATTCAATTAAAGGGTCTAAGAGTCAAAACCTAGGGTCTACGAGGCAAGGCTCATCTACGGGCAAGAAAGGCTTGAGCCACAAGCCTAAGTCCAAGGTAGATAAGCCTACCTATCACCATATTCCATTCGATTATGGAACTTAATCTAGGTCTAGGAATACCAAGGATACTAGAGAAGTCGTCCCTAAGGGTAATAATGGTGGGTGCCTAGTGGATAAGGTTTCAAGGAAACCTAGGGAAGCCACTAAGAAGGTTACAAGAGGAGTCACCCCTAGAGTTAACCTAGGCAAGACCACATGACCAAGACTTCAAAGCCTAAAAGGGGCATTAGGAGGGTATCTAGGGAAGTTATCCCTAAGGAATACCTAGTAAACCCAAGGAGTTACAATAGGTATTGGGTTCCTAGGAGCGTGATAGATTCACGCTAAATGGGTTAGGATGTGTCAACCTTTATTGGATGGGTAGTTAGCTCAACCATAGCAAAGTTGACACTTTAGGTCATTTTCAAGGTTATGGGATACTTTGGAAATAAGGTTGAATTTAATCCTAAAGAATTTTAGGATGTGCCAATATAATTCATGGAAGTTGAGAAATCAATCAAATTGGCACAATTAGGTTTAGAGGTCTTGGTGTACCATTTTTGGGTTTTTGGCACACTTGGGAGATGAGTAGTAATATGGAAAAAAAGAACTTAATCATAACAAATAGAAATTAATACTAAAACTTAGGTATTCTTATACCTTCATATTTTATTTTCCATAATTTGTTTGTCATATGTCATGTCATGACATCATATCTCGTTTAAATCATATAATATGTCATGTTAATGATTAAGTTTAAGTTTTTATGTCATGTATATTTAGATTTTATTTATATGCCATGACATCATGAGTTTTGGCACATGTTCTTAATTATGTTATCATTATATGTCATAATCATCATTCATGCATTTAGGATTAATTAAAATTGAATTAAGGACTATGACATGATTTGAAGTCCCATGTATAAGGGAATCAAATAGTCTTGTCTTAGAAAAATGCATAAGACCTTAGTTTAGGATGAACAAAACCCACATCTCACATCAAATTGACATGTGATGTGTATTTTTACACCCTAGACGCATATGAGATGCTAGGAAATGAGTTAAGTTCAAGGTGCATAGTTTTTACATCTAGATGAACTCAAACTCATCTTATACCAAGGATGAATCATGAGGAAAGCTTATGTACAAGTCATGTGCATTAAGCCCATAGACCATGGTTCAATACAAGGTTTTAAAATCATTTCAAAATCATTTTAGAAAATCTTGGTGTAGTCTATCTTTTGATAGAAGTCACCATTGAAGAAGTTGATACAAAATAGGTCAAAAACATTCAAGTTATCAATGGTTTTGAATTTTGTATCAATATCATTATTTTATGGGTATTTTATTTTTCAAATATTTTTCACCCATAAAGATTGATATAAGTATTATACATATGAAGTTTCATGATTTTTAAAATTACGTATAATTACTTATGTATTTTTGAATTTTGATTTCTGAACCTGAATAATGCATTTGCATAAATTAGTCGACTGTCATGTATAGCAATCGACTGGCATCAAGGGTAGTCGACAGTTGATTTTCAAAGTCGACTGCCAATGCTGATTTCGATTAAACAAGGATATTTAGCCCATGTTTCAACTATGTTATGTTGGTGCAATCGACCCAGGTCACGATTGACTGGACTCGAGTTTGACTTGAGCAGTATTTTAATGTTAGACAAAACATATGACATGTGATTGTCATAGGAAGTCCAAGTGTGTAGCTTTGGCCACATAAGTCCAAGTGTGTGGCCTTGGCGGTGAAAGTCCAAGCATGGGGCTTGGCATTGGAAGTCCAACATGGAGTTGGCAAGGGAAGACCAAGTGTATAGCCTTGGCCACGTAAGTCTAAGTGTGTAACCTTGGCAGTGAAAGTCCAGGCATGGGGCTTGGCATTGGAAGTCTAACATGGAGTTGGCAAGGGAAGACCAAGTGTGTAGCCTTGGCGGTGAAAGTCCAACATGGGTTGGCAAGGGAAAGTCCAACATGGAGTTGGCATGGAAGTCCAAGTGTGTAGCCTTGGAAATGGGAAAGTCTTGAGTACTTGGCAAGGTCACTTGTCTCATGGCTCGGGTCTTTGAGTCGGTGAAGGATGGCATGGGAAGAAGCCATGAGCTTAGTGCATCCAAGGGACCGTCGGACAAGGAGCAATGAAGTTAAGCCAAAGGAAGCAGACTTTAGGGCATGACGTGAAGGATGGCACAGGGAGAAGTCGTGAGCTTAGTGCATCTGAGGGACGTAGGCCAAAGGAAGAAAGCTTTGATGGGGAACTCCATGGGAGGATGAGGTGAACTTGGCCAAGTGGCTAAGATCAGTGTCGGATGCTCAAACATTGTTGTTTGAGGTTTTACCCGATGTCGGATGCTCAAACAACTTGTGTTCGAGATTTTACGCAACAACAGTCGACTGATGGTATGTACCAGTCGACTGGTAAAAGTCGACTGTTGTTTGACTGTGTCGTATGCTATGGCAGTCGACTGCCAGTATTGAGTAGTCGATTAATGGCTTGAGCAGTCGAGTGCCATGGAAGGCAGTCGACTGCTTATCGAGGATGCGAGCACATAACGCTCGATAGCTGACTGATCAGTCGGCTACGAGGTTGGCAGTAGACTAATGGTATTTGGCAGTCGACTGCCAATGTATCCATTGGTTGGAATGCCAATGTGGATTAGGTCATTGTCTCACAACGTCTACAGGAGCAGTCGACTGCTAGGTACGAAATCAGCCCGAGACAAGCATAAAAGGAGGAGCTTGGGGAGGATTTCCACAGGGATATTTGGGGAGATTTTGAAGGGGAATTACTACTGCATTCCAGACCTTCAAGAGCAGACCAAAGCAAGCAATAAGCAAGAGTTCAAAGCCATTTTTTGTAAAGTTTTATTTACATATTTCATTTCGTCTTTGTATTTGCTTGTACATTTTTGTATTACTTTGTAATTTCTTGTACGAGGATTCTCCACCTCTGACTTATTGTCGAGAATGAGTTTTAGTAGTGGTGTGTTCATCACTATAGCTCGTTGAGCTCACCCCATGGAGTAGGAATCCTAAGGTTCCGAACCAGAATATCGATTGTCTTGTGCTTGTGTATTCGTCTTATATTCGCATTTGTATATTGTATTTCCACTACGCTAACGAATATTGTAGACGAATGAATGAATTCCAACGAACAACGCACACGGGCTATTTAACCCACCTTCTAGATGGGCCACGATCCTCCAACAAGTGGTATCAGAGCGAGGAGTTTGTCATCAGACTCATTGTCGCGACAACAACGAAATGGACGACATCAACATTCAACCACCGAAATTCAAAGGAGAATTCTCATGGTGGAAGAAACGGATGGAGGTATACTTCGAAATCGATTTTGATATTATGTTAATTATTGAAAATGGTATTGCAGTGCCTAGGGATAAGGAAAATAAGCCAATAGAAAAATCAAGATGGACCAAGGAACAAATCAAGGAGTTCAAGACAAATATCAAGGTAATCAGAATACTAAGTGATTTGATTCCTAACAATATTTGGTCTAGATTAGGGAATTATAGGGATGCAAAGGATTTATGGAATAAGGTAGTAAAATTCCATGAAAATTTTGAACCAGCACAAGTAGAAAAGGAAGCTGAGGAAGAAGGTTCATTAACATCGGAGGATGTGGATTAATGGGAGGAAAACTCCACCTCTAGCATTGAGGGGGAGGAGAGATCTTCCATCCCGGAGCAAGAACAAGAAGAAGCATCTACATCCAGGAGAAGTGAAGATCAAGAGGCTTCCACTACCCTAGGTAACTCAAATGCAATTTATAAAAATAAGGATCACATAATTTTCTTTGAGTGTAGGGAGAAAGGACATTACAAGAGCAAATGCCCAAGATTGGCTAAGGAGAAAGCACCAGCGCCAAAAGTTCAAGAAAAATCAAAGGATGTCAGATTCCTCGCTAGGAAAAGCAAAGAGCACATTATGTGCTTCAAGTGTAACCAATGGGGACACAACCGAAGCCAATGCCATAGGGGGAAGAAGAAAATGCAAGAAGGAGCTACACAAGTAGGGGGAGCATCCAAAGCAAACCCTAAGGTATATTTTAATGCACCTTCTAGTTATAGAGTTAAAAACATGTTTTTTAGTACTCTTGCAATTGTTAATACTCGTGAAAAGCATGCTAGTAGGAATAAATACTATTGTTTAGGTGCCAAGCATGTAGATTTATCTAAGAACAAACCTATAACTAATAACTCTAGACCTTTTTTACCTAGGGAGAGTATTAGGAGAATAGAAGAAAATTTAGGCATTAACCCTAAGAAGGGTAAACACATGCCTAAGAAGAAGAGTCTTTCCCAAAAGATTAATGAAAAATCAAAATTGGGAAAATTAGAATTAGAAAACCAAGCCTTGAGGTCAAGGCTTGAAAAATTGGAAAATACCCTATCAGAAATGACAAATTCATTTATGGGGTCTAATGGTCAAGATTTAGGTTCTAGGGGGAAACAACTAAAAAGGGGGAAGAAAGGTTTGGGTCACAAACCTAACCCCAAGAAGACCTACCATGATATTCCATTTGATTATGGAACAATATCTAGGTCTAGGAAAACTAAGGTTAATAGGGAAGTCATCCCTAAGGTTAACCAAGGTAAGTGTCTAGTGGCTAAAATTTCAAGAAAACCTAAGGAAGCTACTAAGAAAGTTACAAGGGAAGTTACCCCTAGAGTTAACCTAGGTAAAAACCCAAATGACTAAGGCTTCACAGCCAAAAAGGGTCATTAGGAAGGTATCTAGGGAAGTTATCCCTAGTGAATACCTTGTTAATCCAAGAAGCTCCAATAGGTATTGAGTTCCTAGGAGCATGATCAATTCACGCTAGATGGGTTAGGGTGTGTCAACCCTAAGTAGATGGGTAGTTAACCTAACCATGGTAGAGTTGACACTTTAGGATATGTCAATGTATTTTGAGAAGTTTGAATATTAATCAAATTGGCACAATTAGGGTTAGAAGTCTTGGTGTGCCATTTTGGGTTTTGGCACACTTGGTAGAGTTGGTTAATATGGAAAAAATAAATTTAATTCTATCAAATGACAACTAATATTAAAATCTAGGTATTCCTATACCTTTACCTTTTATTTGTCATGCTTTGATTGTCATTTACCATGTCATGACATCATATTTATTTTTAATCATAAAAATGTCATGATTTATGCTTAGGAATGTCATGTTATGCTTAAATTAGAATCACATGCCATGACATCATGATTATTGACACATGCTCATTAATGCTATCAATTATGCCATAATCATCATTCATGCATTAAATATAATTGAGTTAAGGACAATGACATGATTTGAAGTCCCATGTATAAGGGAATCAAATAGAGTTGCCTAGCATATGCATGAGACTCTAAATAACCAAAACCCACATCTCACAAGAACTCTTGACTTGTATGTTTTTCATACACTTAAATACAAGTGAAATGTTAGGAATAGGAATTAAGGTTTTTAAAATAATTTCAAAATCATTTTGAAAAACCTTGGTGAAGTCTATCTTTTGATAGCAATCATCATCGAATGAGGTGATACAAAATAGGGTTAGACATTGAAATTTCAATGGTTTTGAACTTTGTGTCAATCTCACTATTTTATGAGTTTTTTTTTTCTAATATTTTTCACCCATAATGATTATTATAAGTATTATACGTATGAAGTTTCATGAATTTTCAAAATACCTATTTTTACTTATGGATTTTCAAAATTTGGTTCTAAACCCTTATTTCTGCACAGTGCAGAAATCAGTCGACTGCCATGGATGGCAATCGACTAGCGTCAAGGGCAGTCGATTGGTGACTATAAGAGTCAACTGCCAAAGCAGATTTCAGGTAAACAAGGGTTGTTAGGCCCATGTTCAATTATTTTTTGATTCCCTAACTGCTTCTAACCCTAGGATATACTTTGGAGAGCATTGGAAGGGTGAAAATCCATTGGATATGGATTAGGAGAATTGTTTAGGGTGTGTATCGAATTTTAAGGGAGGTAAAAGTTCAATGTTGAATCTTTGCCTTTAATTTTGATTGTTTAGTGTTCCTATTGTCTTAGAGACTCTCCAAAGACATTATTGGTGCAATGGTCAAGGGGAGCAAGCCTTTAGGGGGAGGTTATCCATCTTGGGATGATGGATGTATTTCTTCTCATGGGAGGAGAATTGGGGGATTGCCTCTCTTAAGTAATATGGGACTTATCACTAGGAAGAGTGAAGACATCCTAGATGTGTTTTTGGACCAAGGGGGATATTGTAAGATCTTATTGGGATATGAGACATTGACACCCTTGGGAAGGACCTTTTTGATGTATGTCAAAAAGGGGAAGAAGGTACCAATTGGGGTTAGTTGGAATTCTTACTAGATGTGAGAATTACCAATTGGGGATAATTGGTAGACTTGAGTTAGGTCACCTAACTCAAAGGTGTTTGTGGTTTTATCAAACATAAAAAACGGAGAGATTGTTGGTGCAATCAACCCAGGTCATGATTGATCGGACTCGAGTTTGACTCGAATAGTATTTAAATGTTAGACAAAACATATGACATGTGATTGTCATGGTAAGTCCAAGTGTGTAGCCTTGGCCACGTAAGTCCAAGTGTATAGCCTTGGAGGTGAAAGTCCAAGCATGGGGCTTGGCATTGGAAGTCCAACATGGAGTTGGCAAGGGAAGACCAAGTGTATAGCCTTGACCACGTAAGTCCAAGTGTGCAGCCTTGGCGGTTAAAGTCCAAGCATGGGGCTTGGCATTGGAAGTCTAACATGGAGTTGACAAGAGAAGACCAACTGTGTAGCCTTGCCGGTGAAAGTCCAACATGGGTTGGCAAGGGAAAGTCCAACATGGAATTGACATGGAAGTCCAAGTGTGTTGCCTTAGGAATGGGAAAGTCTTGAGTGTTAGTTATATATGAGAGGTGTCCTAAGACAATCACCTTATGTTTAAACCATTTATATGATAAATAAAGATTCACTATTTGAGTATACATGTTTGCATTTATTTGATTAGATATTAAACTCATTTACTGAATATCCATAATACGATTCACAGCATGAGAGAATTTGTGATTGGATCACAACTAGTGAGTATCTCTACATGTGTAATTGTGATGTATTGGAATTATCCCTAGTTGATTAATTGATGGATTTAGACACCATCGATTCTGTCGAGACTAGCACGAGGTATACTCTTTGGTGTATCCAAGTAGCTAATTCTCACTGGCTGGAGACATTGTGATGTCCGGAGTTAATCGTGGATGCTAGTTATGGTAACTAGTTTATTAGAGTGACCAGCTGTAAGACTTCATATGGTTCTCTGCATATATGGATATGTCAATGAAGTTCTTACAGCAGCTTAAGTGTGATGTTCCTTCGACTTGCGGTATTCAAGTCATCTTGGTCATGAAGACTTATGCTTTGACATCTTAAGCAAGCATCTCCGAGGATATGTGGACCCGAGATGATTGGGTATAAGTCGAAGTCGCCGAAGGTGTTTGAATAGCCTATAAAGGTTCACCACTCCTTGCGAGGAGATGTAAACCCTTGGCCTCTCATCGGATTGTTACTAAAGTCTTTGGCCAAAATATTACATGTTTAGAGTAAGGTACTTTAGGATACATGTGCAGTAACTAGAATCAGTAGGATGAGGAAATGATATTTGGGCTAGGTGTGACGTAGTCAGCCTAGTAGGGACTGACACTATAGATCATATTCTGAACCAAGTGGGTATAAGATGAGTGAAGGGAACGGGGTACGATTTATTGTAGCTGCTGAAGGATTTCAAAAATAGTTCTGGGATCAACCATTGATTTTCCAATTAATTGGGGATCATGATGTACTACTAGGTATCACTCATGATCATTCTATAATTAATGGTTAAATATAGACGACTAATATAAATCGGGAACCTATTTGGTCACACGCACAATGAGCATAATCCGAAGGATTTAAAATGAGCTTGAGAATGAGATTCTCATATCGAGAGAAACTAGGTTTGGTTGGACAAAATAAGAAGCGAGCATGAAATCATTTCAGTCGCAATGGAAGCATGGATGGGCCGAGTCTTATGAAGACATGATGGATGAACCAAATTGGTTTGGTTCTAATCCAATGGTGGAAAATAAATCAAAGTGGTTTGGTTTGTTTTAAACGAATGAACCAAAGTTGGTTCGGTTCGTTTTAACATAAAATAGACCAACTTGGTTCAGTATATTTTAACTTAAGTTATTGGAGCGAGTTAATAGGTTTTGTTTATGAACCAATAACTCTAAGGAAAATGTTTCTTGATGATAAAGAAACACGTAATAAAACCTAACAGATCCAAACCTAAGTTTTGCCGCCCTCCTTTTCTTCCAACCCTCTCTCCTCGCCCAGCTTTGTCACCGCCGTCCAAGACATGCCCAAGCGTCAAGCTTCAGCCGTGAACCTCAGTGACCCTCCTGATCTCCTTGGTTCGGTGACCAAGGTGAGCTCTTCCTTTGGGTGGCTCTAAGTCCTCCAACAAGCTGTCCAGTTTTTGGACAACTTGTTTCCTTCTTGTCGGAGCGTCGTTTGGATGGTGTTTGGAGCTTTGACAGTAACTTCCTTATCGGGGATTGGATCTCCGGCAATCCTCATAGGTAGAGGACCAAGGATTCGTCAATCGGTTGACGAATACCTCTTCCGAGAAGCAAGTTTTGGGGATTCGTTTTTGCATCCGAATTTTGATTCGGAATGTGATCTTCTCACTATCACATCGTCTTCGACATGAGGCTAGTGACTCCTACGAAGAGGAGGCTCGTGAAGTGAAGTCATCCCGAGGACTCGGCATGGATACGGATAGAGACGATTCTTACGAGGATCGTTCCGGTTGATGCCGTTCCCGCTACACGTCATACGGAAGGTATAACGTAGTTTAATTTCCTTTTATTGCAAAATTTTAATTTACGGTTATGTCTACACTTGTTGTAATGCATCGTGTGGTGTATGTGTTGTAATAAATTAGATTTATTGCTTTTAATTCCTCTGTTGTGCACATGTTTACAAAATATGTTCGAATACACACTCGCCGCAGTGCCGGGGAAACCCAACAGTGGTATCAGAGCCCAGGTTGTGTTTCGACATAATCATAAAATTATTTTGTGATAGTCATAATTATATTTATGGAAAATTTCTAATTTTGGAAAGTTTAGAAGTATTTATGGAAATCTTCTACTTTTGGAAAGTTTAGAAGTATTTATGAAAATTAACACTTTCCAGAAATAAAATATGTGATTAGATTTGGA
This sequence comes from Wurfbainia villosa, assembly GCA_025175895.1. Classification (NCBI taxonomy): domain Eukaryota; kingdom Viridiplantae; phylum Streptophyta; class Magnoliopsida; order Zingiberales; family Zingiberaceae; genus Wurfbainia; species Wurfbainia villosa. Next base: position 37,423,306 of record CM046001.1, on the reverse strand, counting down.
AATTTATTTCCTAATTTAATCATGATTTGATTTGGGAATCAAATCTAAAACATATTTTATTTCCATAAATAGTTTTGACAATTTAGGAAATTTGTTTCCTAAATTAAATTTGACTTTCCTTAATTAACACTTTCCATAAATAAAATATGTGATTAGAATTGAAAATTTGTTTCCTAATTTAATCATGATTTGATTTTTGGAATCAAATCTCAATCATATTTTATTTCCATAAATAGTTATTACATATAAGGAATTTTTTGTACATGCCACAATTGTATGCCATGTAATTACATTTGATGCATATCATTATGCCATGCATGTCGTGACATGTAGATGTATGTCATGTATGCTATGTCATGTAGATAATAGTTATTTGCATGCAAAGGGGATGAGACATTAAAACCCTTGCACAATATTAAAGCCTACACCTTCCATTAATATGGTTAGAACCAAAGTTCTATTTCTTGTTTGGGTTTTTGGACTCTCTCCAAGTCCGGCTCGAACCTAAACATATTCAAACCATGGAATAGTTTAATACTAATATGGTAAGAGTCAAAGGTCAATCATTAGCTTTGGTTGTTGGACTCTCTCCAAGCCGGGCTAATTGGTTGAATGCGCTCTAACCATATTAAAGTTATTTCTTGATTAATGGGTTGGCTTTAACTTGGAGCATCGGCTTGTTGGACTCTCTCCAAGGTCGATGTGAAAAGAGGTGAAGTTGGGTACTATGCATATGATGCATACTTGTTAATGAGTTAACAACCCGATGTATGTGTGAACATTCAATTAGTTGATAACACATTATGATAGTTGCATATATGTGATATGTAATCGGTATACTTGATACCTACCATTGTAGCTATGAATGACTTGTTGGACTCTCTCCAAGGTTTTCATATCTATGTTGGATATCAGCTCATTTGGAGATGGACCTACGATCTCCTGAAGTGATTTTGGGGTTTTAAAATTCAAAAAATGAATGGGATTTATAAATGTATGTTGATGCATTTTTCCATCTTTCTCATATATGCTCGATTTTGTATTTCTAGGTTAATCGATTGATCACGATGTCTTTGAATTTGCGCTCTATTTTGAATTCGAATAAATTGACTGGGTCGAACTTCTTGGACTGGCTCAGAAACTTGAGAATTGTTCTCAAGGTGGAAAAGCTTTTGTATGTCCTCGAAGAGCCTCTTCCCGCTCATCCTAGTGATGACGCAACTCTAGACCAATTGTTGGTCTATCAGAAACATGTGAGTGATTCTGAACTAGTGAGTTGCATCATGCTAGCCGCAATGGTACCCGAGCTGCGGAAGCAGCATGAGTATATGGATGCTCATACCATAGTCTTTCATCTTTATGAGTTGTTTGATGAGCAAGTGAGATCTGAAAGGTTCGAAGTCTCCAAGCTGCTCTTCACCTCTGAGATGTAAGAATGTTCATCTATGGTACTGCTCAACATGCTGAAGACTGTGGAGCCTTCTGTGAAGCATGAGCAAGTGACGGTGCTGTTAGTTGACTCCTCGAAGAAAGGTTCTAAGAGGACGTTAAAGGAATAGCAAAAGGGAAGAAGTAAAAGGCTAAAAAGGCAGAACCAGCTCAAAAGGGCACTTGCCATCATTGTGGCAAGGAGGGACATTGGCGAAGAAACTGCAAGATTTATCTTGAGCCCGTGAAGAAGAATAAGGCATCAGATGCCCCATCTTCTTCAGATATCTTCGTTATTGATTGTCATTCTATTTCCTTAGACACTTGGGTATTGGATACCGGGTGTGGTTCACATATATGTAATAACATACATGGGCTAAGGAATAGAAGAAGACTCATCAAGATAGAGTCAAATTTACGTGTTGGGAATGGAGCAAAGGTTGCTGCACTCGCCATCGGAACGTATTTGTTGAAACTCCCTACAGGACTTGTCTTAGAACTGGACAATTCCTTTTATGTGCCTTCGTTGATAAAGAACATCATTTCTATTTCTTGTTTAAATAGAAATGGGTACCATTTAACTTTTAGTAACAATTGTTGTTACATAACTTTGAATGGAATTCTTTATGGGACTGAAACTTTAAGCAATGGTATTTATACGTTGGACGTATCCAATGACATTTTCAATATCAAAGCGAGCAACAAGCGTGCTCGAAAAGATAATCAATCAGAGTCCTATATGTTGCATTGTCGTCTTGGTCATGTGAGCAAGAAACATTTGTCCGAATTACACCTATGTGAAATTCTGGAATCGTTTGAATTAGATTCATACAATGCATGCAAATCATGCTTAAAGGGAAAGATGACCAAGTTACCTTTTACTAGAAAAGGTGAACCGGTGGGAGAGTTGCTTGGTCTAATACATACTGATGTATACGGACCTATGTTAACTCAAGCTCTAGGAGGCTATAGCTACTTCATTACCTTCACCGATGATCACTCACGGTTTGGGTATGTATTCTTGATGAAACACAAGTCTGAAGGCTTTAAAAGGTTCAAAGAATTCAGAAATAAAGTAGAGAAACAACTTTACAAGAGTATTAAAATACTTCGATCGGATCGAGGTGGCGAATACTTGAGTCAAGAGTTTCTAGATTATATGAGGGACAATGGTATATTGTCTCAATGTACTCCGCCGTATACACCACAACATAATGGTGTATCTGAGAGGTGAAACCGAACCTTGTTGGACATGGTTAGGTCGATGATGAATCACGCGAATCTTCCCAAGTCCTTTTGAGGCTATACACTTCAGACTGCTATTTACATGTTAAACAGAGGCCCAACCAAGGTAGTCTCTACTACTCCATATGAGATATGGAATAGTAAGAAACCTCATTTATCTTACTTGAAGATATGGGATTGTCCTGCTTATGTGAAGCAGACTGTATTAGATAAACTTGATGCTAAGTTTGATAAATATCTATTTATTGGATACCCTAAGGAAACGAGGGGTTACCAATTCTATCATCCTGTGGAACAAAAGATATTTATTTCAAGGCATGCTGTGTTTCTAGAGAAAGAGTTTCTCTTGCAAGAAAACAGTGAGAGTGTCGTTGAACTTGAGGAGTTTTAAGAGACTCCAATAGACATTGAGGAGATACCTGGTCAAACACCTCAACCGATAACTCATAGTGATGAGACATCGGTTGAACCTATTGTGACACCACATCTTCGTAGATCTGGTAGGACACGCAACATTCCCAAGAGATATGGATTTCTTGTAAGTGAATCGAATGACGTGTTACTCATTGACGATAAGGAGCCTACCAATTATGAAGAAGTTATAAAAAGTTCAGAAAGGGACAAATGGCTTGAAGCCATGAAGTCGAAAATGGATTCCATGTATGAAAATCAAGTTTGGAACTTGGTGGACCCACCTGAAGGCATTAAGCCTATAGGGTGAAAGTGGGTTTTCAAGAAGAAAACCGACATGGATGGTAATGTGATTACCTTTAAGGCTAGATTAGTGGAAAAAGACTATCGTCAAAAATAAGGTGTTGATTATGACGAGACCTATTCACCGGTAGCTATGCTTAAATCCATTCAGATGATTCTGGCCATAACGGCTCATGATGATTTTGAGATATGATAGATGGATGTGAAAATGACTTTCCTTAATGGAAACCTACTCGAGGACGTGTATATGATACAACCTGAGGGTTTCACATCAGTTCATAAAACTAAGATATGCAAACTTCGACGTTCAATTTATGGACTGAAACAAGCATCCAGGAGCTGGAATATCCATTTTGATGAGGTAATCAAAAGGTTTGATTTCTCACAAAATTCGGATGAACCTTGTGTGTACAAGAAGGTTAGTGGGAGTGCAGTCGTGTTCCTAGTGTTGTATATCGATGACATATTACTTATAGGAAACTATGTTTCTGTTTTATAGTTAGTTAAAATTTGGTTATCCAAAATATTCTCTATGAAAGACCTGGGAGAAGCGACCTACATCCTCGGGATCAAGATCTATAGAGATAGATCGAAAAGATTTCTTGGTCTTTCACAGTCTACATATATAGACCGAGTGCTAAAGAGGTTTAGTATGTCAGAATCCAAGAAAGGGTTCCTTCCCATCAGGCATGGGATACACCTTTCAAAGTCTATGTGTTCGCGCACAGAAGATGAGAAGATTTGCATGAGTAAGATTGCCTATGCATCCGCAATAGGATCTATCATGTATGTATGTTATGTACGAGGCTCGATGTATCGTATGCTTTGAGTGTCATGAGCAGATATTAGTCTGATCTAGGAATGGATCATTGGGCAGCTGTTAAGACAATCCTTAAGTACTTATGGAGAACAAAGGATGTGTTCCTAATATATGGAGAAGGTGATATGGTAATACGCGAGTATACAGATGCCAGCTTCCAGACAAACAAGGATGATTCCAGGTCTCATTTTGGGTACATATTTACCTTAAATGGAGGCGCAATAAATTGGAAAAGTTCTAAGCAATACACTATAGCAGATTTTGCCACTGATGCAGAATACATTGCAGCTTTGGAAGCAGCAAAGGAAGCGGTTTGGATTAAGAAGTTCGTCTCTAAACTTGATGTGGTCTCATCAATGATCCAAATATGTGCTTCACCGCTATCATCTGATCAGAGAGATTATCAGTAGGAACGAAATTCAAATCGAGAAGATTCCCACTGAAAAGAACTTAGAGGATCCTTTAACTAAGACCTTACCTTAAAGTAAGTTTGAGGGTCATGTTAGGGCTTATGGTATTGGATACCGTGGCGATTGGCATTAGGCCATGTGAGAGTTTGTTAGTTATATATGAGAGGTGTCCTAAAGCAATCGCCTTATGTTTAAACCATTTATATGATAAATGAAGATTCACTATTTGAGTATACATGTTTGCATGTATTTGATTAGATCATAAACTCATTTACTGAATGTCCACAATACGATTCACAACATGAGAGAATTTGTGATTGGATTACAACTAGTGAGTATCTCTAAATGTGTAATTGTGATGTATTGGAATTATCTTTAGTCGATGAATTGATGGATTTGGACACCATCAATTCTATCGAGACTAGCACGAGGTATACTCTTTGGTTTATCCAAGTAGCTGATTCTCATTGGCTGGTGACATTGTGATGTCCGGAGTTAATCGTGGATGCTAGTTATGGTAACTAGTTCATTGGAGTGACCAGCTGTAAGACTTCATATGGTTCTCTGCATATATAGATATGTCAATGAAGTTCTTACAGCAGCTTAAGTGTGATGTTCCTTCGACTTGCGGTATCCAAGTCATCTTGGTCATGAAGACTTATGCTTTGACATCTTAAGCAAACATCTTCGAGGAGATGTGGACCCGGGATGATTGGGTATAAGTCGAAGTCGCCGAAGGTGTTTGAATAACCTATAAAGGATTCACTACTCCTTGCGAGGAGATGTATACCCTTGTCCTCTCATCGGATTGTTACTAAAGTCTTTGGTCAAAGCATTACATGTTTAGAGTAAGGTACTCTAGGATACATGTGCAGTAACTAGAATCCGTAGGACGAGGAAATGATACTTGGGCTAGGTGTGACATAGTCAACTTAGTGGGGAATGACACTATAGACCATGTCCTGAACCAAATGGGCATAAGATGAGTGAAGGAAATGGGACATGATTCATTATAGCTACTGAAGGGTTTCAGAAATGGTTCTGGCATCAATCATTGATTTTTCAGTTAATTGGGGATCATTATGTACTACTAGGGGTCACTCATGACCATTCTATAATTAATGGTTAATTATAGACGGCCAACATAAACTGGAAACCTATTTGGTCTCACACACAACGAGCGTAATCCGAAGGATTTAAAATGAGCTTGAGAATGAGATTCTCAGATCGAGAGAAACTAGGTTTGGTTGGACCAAACAAGGAGCGAGCATGAAATCGTTTCAGTCGCAACAGAAGCATGGATGGGCCGAGTCATATGAAGACATGATGGATGAACCAAATTGGTTTGGTTCTAATCCAATGGTGGAAAATAAACCAAAGTGGTTTGGTTTGTTTTAAACGAATGAACCAAAGTTAGTTCGGTTCGTTTTAACTTAAAATAGACCAACTCGGTTCGTTTTATTTTAACTTAAGTTATTGGAGCGACTTAACGGGTTTTGGTTATGAACCAATAACTCTAAGGAGAAGGTTTCTTGATGATTAAGAAACATGCGCTCTATAAAAGCACGGCTAGAGATTTGGAGAGCCCTAAGTTTTTATTTTTGGAAACTTCACTTCCTCTCTTCTCCCTCTCTTCTCCTTGCCGGCGCCCAAGGAAGCCACGCCCAGCTTGTGCCACCAGTGTCCAACTACAGCCAGCCACCCTCCGGCGATCCTCCGATGACCCTCCTTGGCTCCGGTGACCAAGGACCAGCCGGCCCTCTTCCTTTGGCCGGCGCCAAATCCTCCACCAAGCTGTCCAATTTTTGGACAGCTTGTTTTCTTCTTGTCGCAGCGTCATTTGGACGGCGTTTGGAGCTCCGACAGTGAATTCCTTGTCGGGGATTGGATCTCTGGCAATCCTCATAAGTGGAGGACCAGGGATTCGTCAATCGATTGACAAATACCTCTTCGGAAAAGTGAGTTTTGGGGACTCATTTTTGCATCCGAATTTTGATTCGGATTGTTATCTTCTCTCGATCACATCTTCTTCGACATGAGGCTAGTGACTCCTACGAAGACGAGGCTCATAGCTTGGTGAAACTATCCTGACGGTACTCGGTGTGGATACGGATAGAGGCAAATCTAGCTTGAGTTGCTCCGGTTAATGTCATTCCCGCTACACGTGATACGTTTGGTATAACTAGTGTAATTTCCTTTTATTGCAAAATTTGAAACTGCGATTATGTCTACACATATTATATCTTGCATGCGTGTGGTGTGTGTATTGTAATAAATTAGATTTATTGCTTTTAATTCTTTCACTGTGCATATGTTTACGAAATATATTCGAACACACACTCGCCGCGGTGCCGGGGAAACCCAACATTGAGTACTTGGCAAGGTCACTTGTCTCATGGCTCAGGTCCTTGAGTCAGTGAAGGATGGCACGGGAAGAATTCGTGAGCTTAGTGCATCCGAGGGACCGTCGGACAAGGAGCAATGGAGTTAAGCCAAAAGAAGTAGACTTTAGGGCAAGACGCGAAGGATGGCACGGGGAGAAGTCATGAGCTTAGTGCATCCGAGGGACATAGGCCGGAGGAAGAGAGCTTCGATGGGGAACTCCATGGGAGGATGAGGTGAACTTGGCCAAGTGGCTAAGATCAGTGTCGGATGCTCAAACATTGGTGTTTGAGGTTTTACCCGACGGTCGGATGCTCAAACAACTTGTGTTTGAGGTTTTACCCGACAATAGTCAACTGGTGGTATGTACTAGTCGACTGGTGAAAGTCGACTGTTGTTCGACTGTGTCGTATGCCATGGCGATTGACTACGGCGATTAAGCGATCGGCGATATCTTGGCGTGGGTACGATGGAGTAGTCGACTCTTGGTCGAGGATCGAGCCTGAATGCTCGTGGCCGATCGATCGACTCACGAGATTTCTGACCGACTACCAGTGTATCCGTTGGCTAAAATGCCAATGTGGATTAGGTCGTTGTCTCACAACGGCTACAGGAGTAGTCGCCTACTAGGAGCAGAATCAGCCTGAGACAAGAATAAAAGAAGGAGCTTGGGGAAGATTTCCACAGCGATATTTGGGGAGATTTTGGAGGGAAATTGTTGTTGCATTCCAGACCTTTAAGAGCAAATAAAAGCAAGCAACAAGAAAGAGTTCAAAGCCATTTGTTGTAAAGTTTTCTTTGTATTTTCTTATACATTTTTGTATTACTTTTTAATTGCTTGTACGAGGTTTCTCCACCTCCGACTTGTTGTCGAGAAGGAGTTTTAGTAGTTGTGTGTTCATCACTAGAGCTCGTTGAGCTCACCCCGTGGAGTAGGAACCCTAAGGTTTCAAACCACGTATATCGGTTGTCTTGTGCTTATGTATTCCTCTTATATTCGCGTTTGTATATTGTATTTCCACTGTGCTAACAAATATTATAGATGAACAAACAAATTCCAACGAACAACGCACACGGGCTATTCAACCCCCTTCTAGCCTCTCCCTTTCAGGTACGTACTAGACTCTCCATTTCAGAATGTTCATCATGTGTAGGTGTAAATATAAAAGCTAACCAATGTAAGACTAGAACATTCATTAGAGCAAATAAAATAAAATACCATGAGGTAAATGAAGTTAAGCTACCCATGGAAATAACTCATAAAAGAAAACTCTAAAAATACTACTGAGGTAGCTTAAAGATAGCAAAAATTAAGTACTGACGAAACTAAAAACTCCATGTATGAAAAAATGAATGCTAACTAAAATAAATGCAAATGACAGGAAAGAAACTACTGCTAGAAACAAAATAAATCAAAACTTGGGGCCTCCAGACTTATATGAGACCGTACCGCTAATATGGTGGTCGAGGTGGGAAGTCCAGTAGTCTCGGCATGTCAGGCTCCTAGTTAAACTTGGTGCTACGCTGCTGATGCCACATGTACATGTGGTCGATCTGAGAGATGGTGGATGCAACGGTCGCTCTATGCTCCTCCTCCCGGGCCCACTGTGCCTGTTGGGCATGCATGTGTTGTTGCATCTCCTGGCAGTAGGTGGCCTCATCCTGGAGATGGGCAGCCTCCTCCTAGAAGTAGACGCGGGCATCATCGTAAAACTCCTCAGCCCACTGGAAGTGCTCCCGAAAGCCCTGAAAATCTTCCTGCGTGAAAGCGCTCTGCTCCTCCCATCGCTGCCTTTGCGTATGCTGCTCAACTTATATGTCGTAGAGGCATGATCGTAACTCCAAAAAATCATAGGCAGATATACCTACATCCTGCTCAAAAGTAGAAAAAGGTGGCGGTGCAGGTGCAGGCTCATGTCTACGTGGACTAGGTGGGCTCCTATGAATGCATGGACTAGAAGGATAGTGATGTAAAGGGGGAGAAATGGGTGCCGATGTGGATGGTCCCTCATATGGTGGGAACTCCACTATCAGGTCTAAGCACCAGTTGGCGCGTGTGGTGATGGTGGTATGATCGGGGTCGGGGAGCCTAAGGGATGATAGGTTTTTCCTTACAAAGCACAAGGAGTGTCCTTCTCTCACTATCATCTTCATGGCCATACACACTCCTAGGTCGATTCTAGGGCTCCCCTTTATGCTATCTAGTGCAGTGTAGTCGTACCCCATCCTATGGCAAATGTGGGTAAGTAGGCCCCCCACAATGATCTCTCCTCTCGTTGCTTTGCCCATTTTCACTAGGTGTCTAATGAAATGGGACCCTACATCAATGCTTCTCCTTTCTTATAGCATGTCCCACAAGCAAAGCAGCTCACTAGCTCGCACTACACCATCACTCTCCCCATGACCAAAAATAGTACTTGCCATGATTTGGTGTAGGTATTAAAAAATAGAGTTTTGGAGGCGCGACGCTTTGACCCTAGAAGGGTCGTACGCATGGTCTCCTGTCAATTCAGTCCAAAAAATCCAAGAGTTGAACCCAATAGGGGTTCTTCTCCGCCCCCCCCCCCCCCACTAGGCAAGCCAAAACATGTGTTTCATTGGTGTAGTGTCCATTCATGTTCAATGTTAAATAACCTAAAGGTAATCCTACCCTCTTCGCTCTGTCTCCCCGTTAAAACCTCAGCTTCTAAAGAACTTAAAAACTCTAAAACTATCCCAGGGTAGGTTGGTTGTCTTATCCCAATTATCTCTCCCTACCCTATTTTTACAAATAGGGCTTGAATATCACCAAATAAACCTAGGTATTCTAGTAAATTTTCATCAAAATACCTAGTTGCGGTGATTCTTCTAGTAGCAAGCATGTTATATCTGTAGGACTATCTGAGCCACAAAAGCCACTTTTTGCATTGCGAAAACCTCGAAAGTTGGCCACGGATCCATGCGAAGATTAACAAAAATAATACATGTACGTGTTGATAAAAACTTAGATCTACATGATAAGAGCGTTACCCTTGTAGCGATGCCCTTCGCGTATCCCGCTCGTCCAAACGCTTTGCCGGATCTCGAAGAGTGTCAAGTGCACACTCCTCTACAAGTATCCACACGAACAATAGGTGGAGAAAACAACTTAGAGTGTGCTAGCACTCTTAAAAGTCCACGACAAGAAGGATGAGAGAGAGAAAGCTTAAGAGGAGAGGAGGAAGAAGATGAAGTTAATCCTCTTCAATTCACCACTAATGCACACCTAATGTGGCCAGCCACTTCATGGAGGTTTAAACCATGTAATACCAAGAGCCATGGCTCTTGGTCTTCCTCATGAGGTGGCACCCCATGATGTGTCCATGATGATGTAGAACATCATCATTGGTCAGCCCTTGCCAAGTCATCATGACGTGGCATTTGGTCAAGTCAAACTTGACCTTTCATCTTCCCTCTCAAGTCAAGTCAAACTTGACCTCTTATCTCCCATGGTTGATCAAATCCAACCATTTGATTCTAGTCAATTTAATTTAATAAATCTCTATTCATTAGTTTATATTGACTCAATGAATCAAATCTAAATTAGACTCATTCAACACTTGAATCAAATTGAGTCCAACTCAATTAGTCTTATTTGGATTACTCTTAATCCAATTTGGTTCATCACATGAACCTAATCCTCTTGGTCCATCATATGAACCTAATCTCCATCTAATTTCCCTTTGTGTGTGACCCTATAGGTTCTTGTAACGTTGGAAATGCTCCTAAACCGATTTAGACACATAAGCAATGAGCGGTATCTAGCAACACATCATTGCTATGCAAGTTACAAGAATGTTGAGATCCAACATCACCTTTGTGACTACTAATTGTGACTCTTACAATATGTGACAATGTCCCTCTATCGTTGACATCAAGATTGTTCAATTGAGGCATAAATTGTGTCATTCTCTGTACTATCTATATCTTGAACTCCAAGTAGACTCACTCTAATCAAATGAGCTCAATATCTCATATTGACTCATTTGGGCATGGCCAAGCACTTCGTGGTCTCACTCTATCAAGAATCATGATATCACTCCCTTCATATAGGAGGGATAGATCCCATCTACATCACTCACATCCCTCCACATAATTTGTTACATACCCAGTAATCGCCTTTATAGTCCACCCATTTACGAGTGACGTATGACGAAGCCAAAGTATGCAACTCCTTATGTAGGGAACCATGGTGACTTCTGGTCCAAGGACTAATAGTCACACTAATAGTCACATGAGAAAGTATATGACACTCATATAATGATCCATGATACTTTCTCATGGTGGGTCATTCAGTATACATTCTCCAATGCATACCCATGTGTCAACTTGATATCTCTTATCCATGACTTGTGAGATCAAGTCATCGAGTTGACCTACATGCTAGTCTCTTCGCATTAACATTGTCCCTGAATGTTAATACTTGACTAGGAATGATTAAGAGTAGTATTCTCTATATCATCTCATTATCGATTCAACTAATCGATTGATATAGATAAGAACCTTCTACTCAAGGACGTTATTATACTTAGTTATTTGGCACCAATACAAGTAAGATAATAACCATAAAGAAATGCCTTTATTAATGTATATAGGAATATGATATAACAAGTCCATACAATAATCATCATATGATTGGCTCTAGGGCTTTCACTAACAATCTCCCACTAGCACTAGTGTCAATCACTATAGTATCTAATACCCAATGACCTAGTGTGACCATCATTCCTTTTCTGTGCCAAAGCCTTGGTCAAGGGATCTGCGATGTTAGCCTATGTGGGTACTCTGCAAATCTTCACATCTCCTCTATCGATAATCTCTCGAATGAGATGGAAGCGTCGTAGTATGTGTTTAGTCCGCTGGTGTGAGCGAGGTTCATTAGCCTACGCAATCGCTCCATTGTTGTCACAATAGAGCTCTATAGGATCTGCTATTCTAGGAATCACCCCAAGCTCAGTAATGAACTTGCGGATCCAAACTGCCTCCTTTGCTGCCTCTGATGTAGCAATATACTCGGCCTCTGTTGTAGAATCAGCAACTGTATCCTACTTTGAACTCTTCCATCTCACAGCGCCACCATTCAAGCAAAACACGAACCCTGATTGCGATCTATAATCATCCTGGTTAGTTTGGAAGCTGGCATCACTGTAACCCTTTACAGCTAGTTCCCCATCACCTCCAAATATCAAGAAATATTCTTTAGTCCTTCTCAAGTACTTAAGAATATTCTTGACCGCTATCCAATGACGCTCAACTAGATCTGATTGGTATCTACTCGTCATGCTCAAAGCATACGAGACATCAGGACGAGTACATAGCATGGTGTACATGATAGATCCTATGGAAGATGCATAAGAGATCTTATCCATGTGGTCTCTCTCCTCTCTAAAAGAGGGACTTTGAGTCTTTGAAAGACTCACACCATGTGACATCGGCAGAAGTCCCTTCTTGGAATTCTGCATGGAAAACCGTAGTAATACCGTGTCAATATATGTACTCTGACTTAGGCCAAACAATCTCTTAAATCTATCTCTATAGATCTTGAGGCCTAGAATACAGGCTGCTTCACCTAAGTCCTTAATTGAGAAACACTTCCCCAGCCAAGTCTTCATAGACTGTAGTGAAGGGATGTCATTCCCAATGAGTAGTATATCATCCACATAAAATAAAAGGAAGACACCTGTGTTCCCATTAACCCTATTGTAGACACAGGGTTCATTTTTATTCTTGATGAAACCAAACTATTTGATCGCATCATCGAATCGAAGATTCCAGCTCCGAGAAGCTTGCTTTAGCCCATAAATGGACCTTTGCAGCTTGCATACTTTGCCAGTATACTGTGGATCTACAAAACCCTCAGGCTGTGTCATGTACACATCCTCGAGCAGGTTTCCATTCAGAAACGCAGTTTTGACATCCATCTTCCAGATGTTATAATCGTGGTACACTGCAATAGCAAGCATGATCCGAATGGACTTAAACATCGCAACTGGAGAAAAGGTTTCATCATAGTCAATACCATGAATTTGCTTAAAACCTTTAGCTACAAATCGGCCCTTATAGGTATGCGTAAGTCCATCCATGTCAGTCTTTCTCTTAAAGACCCACTTACACCCAATGGGTTTGACGCCTTCAGGTGGATCAACTAAAGTCCATACTTGGTTGGTGTACATGGATTCCATCTCGGATCTCATGGCTTCTAGCCATTTTGCAGAATCTGGGCTCATCACAGCTTCCTGATAGGAGGTAGGCTGATTCTCAACGAGCATAACGTCATCATGGTCAGACAAGAGAAATGAGTATCTCTCAGGCTGACGATGTACCCTATCAAACCTGCGAAGAGGTAGGTCTACCTGAACAGGTTGTTGTTCCACAACTCTTTGTGCAACAATCTCATCATCCACAACACTTTGTGGTTCCTGTTCAACCTCCATCTCGGCCTCAGTGCTATGGTCCATATCTTGAATTTCTTCAAGATCGAACGTACTCCCACTAGTTTTTCAAGAAATAAAATCCCTTTCTAGAAATACCCCAGTCTTTGCCACAAACACTTTGTGCTAACTGGGAATGTAGAAGTAATATCCCTTCGTTTCCTTGGGATATCCCAGAAAATAGCACTTATTGGATTTGGGTCCCAGTTTGTCTGAGACTTGACGTCGAACGTAAACCTCACAACCCCAAATCCTCATGAAAGACATCTTGGGATTTTTCTCTGTTCATATCGTATATGGTGTCTTTATCACAACTTTGGATGGAACACGGTTAAGTGTGAAGGCTGCTGTGTCTAGAGCATATCCCCAAAAGGATATAAGAAGATCTGTATGACTCATCATAGATCGTACCATATCTAATAAGATACAATTCCTCCATTCGGATACACCATTCCACTTGGTGTTCCAGGAGGAGTGAGTTGGGATAAAATCCCACACTCAGCTAGATAGTCACGAAACTCATGGCTAAGGTATTCACCACCTCGATCTGATCGAAGAATCTTAATACTCTTGCCAAGCTAGTTTTGTACTTCATTCTTGAATTTTTTGAACTTTTCAAAGGATTCTGACTTATGTGTCATCATATACACATAACCATATCTACTGAAGTCATCAGTAAATGTAATGAAGTACCTATAACCACCTCTAGTAGCAACATTGAAAGGGCCACATACATCACTATGTATAAGTCCTAACAAGTCTGTTGCTCTTTCGCTGTGCCCACTAAAGGGAGTCTTGTCATCTTGCCTAGAAGGTAAGACTCGCATGTCTCATATGATTCAAAATCAAATGAGTCCAGCAACCCATCCTTATGGAGCTATGATAAGCAACTCTCATTTATGTGACCTAAGCGACAATGCCAGAGATAGGTTTGGTTCAACTCATTTGACTTGAACCTTTTGGTACTTATGTTATAGATGGGGTTCTCTAAGTCTAGAATGTAGAGTTCGTTCATCAGAGGTGTACTACAATAGAACATATCATTTAAATAAACTAAACAACATTTGTTCTTTATTATAAATGAAAAGCCTTTCTTATCTAAACAAGAAACTGAAATTATGTTTTTTGTAAGAGCAGGCACATAACAATATTCATCTAATTCTAGTACAAGCCTAGAAGGCAGAGATAGGAAATAAGTTCCTACAACAACAGCAGCAACCCTTGTTCCATTTCCTACTCGTAGGTCTACCTCACCCTTTGTCAATGCCCTGCTATTTCTCAGTGTCTGCACATTAGTACAAATATGAGAAGCACATCCGGTATCAAATACCCATGATGAAGGAATAGATAGATTGACTTCTATAACATATATACCTGAAGTAGAAGTCTCACTTATCTTCTACTTAAGATCTTCCAGGTATGCTTTGCAGTTACACTTCCAGTGTCCAGCTTCCTTACAGTGGAAGCAAGTCCCTTCCTTGGCCACCCCTCCTTTCGGTTTCAGAGCCTTGCCTTTGCCCTTGGCATGGGACTTTCCCTTACCTTTAGGCTTGCCCTTGCCTTTCTTCTTTTGCACCATCAAAATGGAGTCAGGTTTTCTCTTCTTAAGGTTGAGCTCAACAGTTCTCAACATGCTAAGCATCTCAAGCAGTGGCTTATTAATTTCATTCATGTTTTAATTCATGACAAATTGATTGTAGCTTTCTGGCAAGGATTGCAAGATCAAGTCAGTGGCCAGTTCTTTGCCAAGTGGGAATCCCAATCTCTGTAGGTTCTCTATGTACCCAATCATCTTGAGTACATATGGACCTACGGGAGTCCCATCTTGCATTTTACACTGAAACAGTGCCTTAGAGATCTCGTATCTCTCGTGCCTTGCTTGTCCTTGATACAGTTGATGAAGATGTTCAACCATATTAAAAGCATTCATGAACTCGTGTTGCTTCTGAAGCTCAGAGTTCATGGTCACAAGCATGAGGCATGACACATCTAATGCATCATCTTGATGCTTCTTGTAAGCATCTTGGTCAGCTTGCGAGGCAGTGGCAGGAGGTTCTTCCGGAATGGGCTGCTCTAGGATGTACAATTTTCTTTCTTGTGTGAGAACAATTCTCAGATTCATGTACCAGTCCAGGAAATTAGCTCCATTGAGCTTGTCCTTCTCAAGGACAGAATGTAGGGAGAGAGTGTTCATGTTTGACGACATGACAATCTACAACATAAACAATACATAAAGTAAATATCATATTTTATTTACCATTTAATTAGACCTTTAATTAAAAGATGCTCCCACTGAATTATAGGACTTTTGTAGAATCGAGTCATGGATGTGGTCAAACCACATTACTAGATTCATACAAACTAGCTATAATTCTAACGGGATAAGATCCACATCATACTATGCCTTGAGTTAGCTTTGGCTAAATCGCCCAAGACTTAGTATGATCGGTAGGTAACAAATTACCGATTACATCTCTATGCAACTCTTGTTTATAGGATCAAGATCCACATTTACAAAAGAACTTGAGTTAGCTTTGGCTAAATCGCCCAAGATTTAGTGTAAATGTGATCTTATACTATCTTTCCAACCATTGGAATATGCCTATAGTTTTACTCGATCCAATTGAGTTAACTAGTTTCACTCAATCTAATTGAGCTTATTCTCACCCAAGCTGTGATAGGCGGGATCAAGATTGTACCTCTGCACCCTACCAAGATAATATGCGTTGCTCTGCTTTGGCAAATTTAACAAGAACAAATGATCGAGGTAGTGATGGGTATCAAAACTTGGTAGACATTTCGAGTTGATTCGATTAAGATCTAATCTAATCATGAATGTGTATCAATATGCATTAAGGCCTTAATTACCCTACACTAGCATGCATCACATACATACAAGCAAAATATACTAGCATGCATAATATACATACAAGCAAAATATACTACCATGCATCACATACATACAAGAAAAAACAAATATATATATATATATATATATATAATAATTAAATTGTGATGAGGTCATGGCCCTACTACGATCTTCTCAAGCCAATGAGAAGATTGGACGGTCAACCTAGGGTTAGCAGCTTCTCCAAGCGCCTCCTTTGACCGCCATGTGTCGTCGGCACCCTCCTTGTAACTCCGTCTACTAGTGGACCCTCCACCGCTTCATTTTGCACATTACAAACATGAAACTCGAGTTACATTCGAGTCTAAAAACTATTTACAACAGGAATATTAAAAGGAGAGGCACGAGGCGTAGGTCACATACCATATACAACATGCACAACACAAAAATAGCGTGCAAGCCGTATTATGAATTACAACATATTTTATCCAATCACATTGGGGTTCTTGGGTCATGACCATCACAGTATAATACATAATTATAAATTATGTATTTTACAAAAATTTTAATAATTTTTCTATCCTTTTTTTCAATTTTATGAGTCACATCTCCCCAACGGTCCCGCTAAGCGATTTTTGGGCGCGATCGCGGGACAATGACCCTTGCGGGGTTAGAGGCAGCGCCCCTTCTCGCAAAATGAATCTTGCGAGTATCCCATCTTGATCTTACAGTGCCTTTAAGTCACTGTCCCAAAATACTAAAGCGAGACTTTGTCGTTTCGAAGAGTTTTTCTCGGTGCTTGAAGTCTATAAGTGTCCAAACACTTGTTGCTTTGTCTCTATGAGAAAAATACTCACAAAATCTATAAAATTAGGAAAATGACATAAACTTACAGATCTGTAATTTTCGTATCTAATACAAAAAAATTACAAAACTAAACACGTACATGCTTCGCACGTGGCCCTGCTACCACTGTAGACTATCCGAGCCACAAAAACCGCCTTTTGCATTGCGAAAACCTCGGAAGTCGGCCACATATCCGTGCAAAGATTAACAAAAATAATACACGTATGTGTTAAAAAAAACTTAGATCTTCCTTAGATCTACATGATAAGAGCATTACCCTTGTAGCGACGCCCTTCGCGTATCACGCTCGTCCAAACACTTTGTCGGATCTCGAAGAGTGTCAAGTGCACACTCCTCTACAAGTATCCACAAGAACAATAGGTGGAGAAGACAACTTAGAGTGAGCTAGCACTCTTAGAAGTCCACGGCAAGAAGGATGAGGGAGAGAAAGCTTGAGAGGAGAGGAGGAAGAAGAAGAAGTTAATCCTCTTCAATTCACCACTAATGCACACCTAATGTGGCCAGCCACTTCATGGAGGTTTAAACCATGTAATACCAAGAGTCATGGCTCTTGGTCTTCCTCATGAGGTGGCACCCCATGATGTGTCCATGATGATGTGGAACATCATCATTGGCCCACCCATGCCAAGTCATCATGATGTGGCATTTGGTCAAGTCAAACTTGACCTTTCATCTTCCCTCTCAATCAAGTCAAACTTGACCTCTTATCTCCCATGGTTGATCAAATCCAACCATTTGATTCAAGTCAATTTAATTTAATGAATCTTTATTCATTAGTTTAAATTGAC
This sequence comes from Wurfbainia villosa, assembly GCA_025175895.1. Lineage (NCBI taxonomy): Eukaryota > Viridiplantae > Streptophyta > Magnoliopsida > Zingiberales > Zingiberaceae > Wurfbainia > Wurfbainia villosa. Next base: position 37,405,355 of record CM046001.1, on the reverse strand, counting down.
TCAATGAATCAAATCTAAATTAGACTCATTCAACACTTGAATCAAATTGAGTCCAACACAATTAGTCTAATTTGGATTACTCTTAATCCAATTTGGTTCATCACATGAACCTAATCCTCTTGGTCCATCATATGAACCTAATCTCCATCTAATTTCCCTTTGTGTGTGACCCTATAGGTTATTGTAACGTTGGCAATGTTCCTAAACCAATTTAGAAACATAAGCAATGAGCGGTATCTAGCAACACATCATTGCTACCCAAGTTACAAGAATGTTGAGATCCAACATCACCTTTGTGACTACTAATTGTGACTCTCACAATATGTGACAATGTCCCTCTATCCTTGACATATAGATTGTTCAATTGAGGCATAGACCATGTCATCCTCTGTACAATCTATATCTTGAACTCCAAGTAGACTCACTCTAATCAAATGAGCTCAATATCTCATATTGACTCATTTGGGCATGGCCATGCACTTCGTGGTCTCACTCTATCAAGAATCATGATATCACTCCCGTCATATAGGAGGGATAGATTCCATCTACATCACTCACATCCCTCTGCATAATTTGTTACATACCTAGTAATCGCCTTTATAGTCCACCCATTTACGGGTGACGTTTGACAAAGCCAAAGTATGCAACTCCTTATGTAAGGAACCATGGTGACATCAGGTCCAAGGACTAATAGTCACATGAGAAAGTATATGACACTCATATAACAATCCATGATACTTTCTCATGGCGGGTCATTCAGTATATATTCTTCAATGCATATCCATGTGTCAACTTGATATCTCATATCCATGACTTGTGAGATCAAGTCATCGAGTTGACCTACATGCTAGTCTCTTCGCAATAACATTGTCCCTGAATGTTAATACTTGACTAGGAATGATTAATAGTAGAATTCTTTATATCATCTCATTATCGATTCAACCAATCGATTGATATAGATAAGAACATTCTACTCAAGGACGTTATTATACTTAGTTATTTGGCACCAATACAAGTAAGTATAATAACCATAAAGAAATGCCTTTATTAATATATATAGGAATATGATACAACAAGTCCATACAACAATCATCATATGATTGGCTCTAGGGCTTTCACTAACAATATCTATCCCTATGCTCATTATTTCGAAAAAGGAGGGTTGGAAGAACGTTACCTTCCTCCGGAGCTTGAGGGGTGTCCATTCTCTTTGTCCTTCGCTCCGAAGCACCGGATCGAGATGTCACTTGCTTGGTTCTCCTCATCCTTTCTTCTTTTGAGCTTCCTTGAAGGTTGAATAGGCTTCTAGGTGGTGGGGAAGAAGGATTCACATGGCTAGGGTAAGAGGAACCAAAACACACGGTGCATTTAAGGTGAAAATGCACAGCTTGGCCATTTGACCCCTGTGCAGCACTACCTTGTGAAAACACACAGTCAGGCCATGTGCACCCCTGGAAGAAGGGACATAGCCGTGTGAAAATACACTTCCAGGCCGTGTGCCCCCCGTTTCCTTCTCACGATGCACAATGGTCTACATTCTTCTTACTCACTCAGTCATGTGGCTTCAAAGTGATTTTACTTTTGCCTAGCAAGTTCTTTCTAGTCCTAATTCATGCTAAAAAAAATGCTAAATAAATGGAATCCAAAGTTCAAATTAAACAAATAAATGCAATACAATGAAAAGAACGCCTATAAACTAAACTTGGGTTGCCTCCCAAGAAGCGCTTTGTTTAAGGTCTTTTAGCTCGACCTTATTCCTACGTTTCATTTGATGTGTTTGAATATTGCTCGTGGGGGAGCAAGATATTTGCTCACCTTATGCCTCCTCCCTTGTGGTCTCTTATCACTATATCTCTTAAATCTTGCTCTTGGAGGGGCAAGATATTTATTAGCTACCTTCCTTGGTTCAAGATTGAACATGCTTAGCCTCAAGTAATCATTAGGAGTTTGATCATAATATTCTATTTTGTCCAAATGTTGTAAATAACATAACTCACCACGGACATCCTCAACAAAAGATTGATCAGTTGATTCTATTATGTCAAATGAAATTTTATCATTACAAATCACTAAATGGGCTTCGTTATTGGTAGCTAAAGTTTCGGTGAGGGTTAAGTTAGGCTCTTCTAGACCCTTGAGGTTAGGAGGTGTTTGGATTGAAGCAATGTACTCCTCGATTAAAGTATCAATTATATAATCCTCAAGTTCTCCTTCTAGTGATGATTGAATGGATTATCTTTCTTTACTTCCTAGTAATCGACTCGGTGTTCTAGCAAACTGACTAGCGATATGTGCTATCTGAGCTTCTTTGTCGACTAGCAATGCCATTTACAGATGACCTTAATTCTTCAATCATCGTTTCTGTTTGCAAATGTCGTTGTTGAAATTCAGCATTCGCCTCTTGTTGCGTCTGAATAAATCTTTCTATCATCTGCTCTAGTCGAGATTTAGGTGGACAATATTGAGGATTTAAGTATCCAAGTTCATAACTATATGAATAGGAATCATCTTATGGCCACTTGTTGTAATCATAGGTGATATCTTCTTGTTCAACTTGTGAAGGTTCAAATATATCCAGACAATCGTTAATGTTATGCCATGTTTCACTACAATGCTCACAATAAATATTACCAAAACTCACAGCATTAAATTGACCAAAATAATGAGTAAAAGCATGCATTGTTATATGCAGGAAATTATAAATAAGGTAAGAGCAACAAAATGAACAAAACTGAAATAAAATAAAATAAAATAAAACAAGAAAAGTAAATCTAGCCTAGGTCCGATCCATCTATCCACTTCTTGATTCGATATCGAATCAATCAGTCCCCAACAACAGCGCCAAAAACTTAATGCACGCGAACGCGACCTCAAATCTCGCGATGGAGATCGTCGAGGACTCGAAGCACACGCTCGCGCTCAACGCCCGTAAGTGCACGGATGTCATCAAGTAATAAAAAGATTATCGATCTCACTGGGACTGAGATTCGAGTACCAATTTGGTAAGTGGAGGTTATTGTTCAGAATTCAGATTTAAGGGTTGTGAATGCGAGGGTTGATGGCGATCCCAACTCAATACGGTGTCACACGGAAGAAGAAAGAAACTATGTTGCAAGATTTTGGAAGGGATTCTAGGATTTCTATTTCATTTGTGTCGCAGAACACATTGTCAATTGGGTTTCATCTAGGATTCTAGCTACGATTTTATGGAAAGGACATCATACACTCCCCCGATGAGCCTTTGCATCTATCGGAAGCTACCTCTGCCATTACCAGGTCGACCCTTGGGCTTACGACGGGATAGTCGGTACAAGGATTCCGAATCGATCCCTGCGACTAGTTGAAAACGGGGTGCGTTTCTTACTCTATCACATCCTTCTACCCACGGTTACGGGAGATGAGGTCAACCCCTAGGTTTCTCCTTGATTTTCCTAAATCTTAGATACAAGGGATGTCACCCCTCGTATCGGCTAGCACAGTAGATAGAAAAGAAAAACAATAACTATAACTCTAAAACCAAATGCAATTGCAAATAGAAATTCAAGAACAGAATTCAAATTTGGAATAACATGTTCTACGTACACAAACTACTCCCTAATCCTAGAATCGGAAAGTCTACTCCATACATAAGAAAGGAGAAACACAAAGCACGATCATGTTCGTATAAACCATAGAAATTAACAAGGAACAGAAATTACAATGTAATGTGACTCTTCTCTCCGACGTTGAAGTACAGAATTTGGATCTCCGGTAACATTCTTCCACCCTGATGTGAGTTTCCGAAGCTTTTTAGGGCGTCAAAGTGTCATCCCCGCCGTCATGCCTCCTTCCTAGGGTTTGGGCGTAGCCTCCTTATATAGACATCAGCCTAGATCTCTCTAAAATCTGGAAAATAAACGACTCACATCGGAATCGTGCAGCAACACACGGCCGTGTGTTTCCACATGACTAGGTCATGTGTGGCGCTGGGATGGACAATTTCGCCCCCTTTGACATAACCGTATGTAGCCACGCACCCTGGTCATGTCCCCTTCTGTGTCCAGCTTTAAAATGCCCTTCTTTTGCTCCGAAAGTACGCCTTTTCCCCATGAAATGCTATCCTGCACACAAAAGTACAAAGAGCAGATCTCCGAACCAGAAAATAGGAAATTCATGCAAAACAAAGTGAAATATGCATGAAACAAACATAAAATGTAATTAGATGTGAGGGAAAACTACTCCTAAAACCCTATATGTTTTGCTCAGATCTATAGTCATGAGGCTGATGAAGGTGACTAGAAGGCTTAGGTCTAGGCTAAGGGTGGTCTAGTAAGTATGAGAGCATCATACTTGGGGTAAACCTCATGGTTGAGGTGTAATAGTCGATTGGGGTTATGGACCAGTCAACTGGTCAAGTGTTTGACACTTGGTTGCCAAGTCGACACTGAGTAGTCGACTGGGATTATGACCAGTCGACTGCTGTGAGTCGACTGGCATTCAACTACAATAAGTGGCCTTGGTAGTTGACTATGTTAGGGCAATCTCTTGCCGTAATATGGTTTTGATGGTGTGGCAAAGGGTTTAAGTTAGTTTGATATGTTGATGTGATATGTGCGTTGAAGTCGTGCAGGACTTAGTAATTCGCACATGGAGCCGTGGCAAGTTTCACATCTCATGACTCGTGCCTTGAGTCGGTGAAGGATAGCTTTGCGGAAGCCATGCGCTTGGAGCATCCGAGGGACCGCCGGACGAGAAGCTTGGAGTGAAGCCGGAGGAAGTAGACTTCGAGGCAAGAGACGCGAAGGAGCATTGCAGAGTCGTGCGCCTGATGCTGCCGAGGGACGTGGCCGAGAACGAAGAGAACTTCGAAGGTGAGGGACTCCGAGAAATGAGAGTGAGCGATTGTAACCTGGAAGGGTAGTTTTAGGTGAACCATTTGGCCAAGTGTCGATGGGTTTTTCGACACCGCCGATCGCTATGTCATGGCGTGATCGCTTCCGAAGTCGAGTAAGTTCGACCGTATACGATCGATCGATTAGCAGCCGATCGCCATACGCGGGCCGATCGCGAAGACACGCCGGCCGATCGCCAAGGCGCAGTCAATCGTAGATAATGGGTTCTGGCCAGACCGTTTCGTGATCCGATCGCGCTACGGAGGCAAGAATGATCGATGAGGTCCATCACGATCGCCAAGAGTTCCGCTGGACTACAACGGCCGGGATCCGACGTGTTCGGGAGGCGCTAGGATTGCCGATCGCCAAGGGCGCAATGATCGATGGCGGCAAACGGAAGAAGTTAGCCCTCTCTATAAAAGAGAGGGTGTAAGCCTTTGAGAGGTTAATGCTCATACTCCAAACGATCTTCCTAGTGCCCCACAAGCTCTAAACTCTTCTTACTTGTCTTTACTTCAATCCTATTGTAAGAAGAGTGATCTTGGTTGTAAAGGTTACCTCCACCTAGCTTTGTGCAAAGGAGAGACCGATAGTGATTGGTTTTGGCGGAGTGATTCACCGTGGACGAATCGGACCGTGGATTAGCGGCGTAGCCGTGAACCACGTTATATCTCGGTGTTTGTATTGCTTGCTTATATTTTGCTTGTCTTTACTTATAGTTATTATCTCAACGACAATTGTAAGCGAGCACGAGCGGTTTAACGAGCAATTTACGACGTCCAACGTACGAGGGCTATTCACCCCCCTCTAGCCGACCATATCGATCCCTTACAAGTGGTATCAGAGCCGAGGTTGCTTGTCACCGGACCAACCGCCGCAACAAGCCCTACATCAAAATGGCCGGCTCCAACATCCATCCTCCGAAGTTTGAAGGAGAATTCGCTTGGTGGAAGAAGCGAATGGAGGTATTTTTCGAAACGGATTTTGATATAATGATTACAATGGAATCCGGTTTCGTTTTGCCTAGGGATGAAGAGGGGAAGCCAATAGAGAAATCTAGGTGGACCAAGAGGCAAAGAGAGGAGCACCTTGCAAACTCCAAAGCCAAGCACCATCTCTACAATGTGCTCCCCCAACAAGAAATCAACCGAATAGGAGAATGCCTAAGCGCCAAGGAGATGTGGGAGAAGCTAATTGAGCTTCATGAAGGCACATCCGAGGCAAAGCTAGCAAGGAGAGATCTCCTCCGCTCTCAACTATCCAACATCAAATTAGAAAAGGGAGAAAAGGTAATTTCTTTGCATTCTAGATTCAAAGAAATTTTAAATGGACTAACAAGTGTAGGTGAGAAGCTATCAAACCGGGATATGGTAATGAAGGCCATAGATGCCTTTCCCCGGTCCTCAAAATGGAGCTCCATGGTGGACTCATTTTATATCTCCAAGAACCTAGAAGTGAGCACCTTGGAGGAATTTTTCTCAACAATGGAGCTCCACGAAACTAGGCTTGAGGGAATACAAGAGGAGCCTAAAATTCAACCCTCAAGAGGAGTAGCATTATTGGCAAGTAAGGGGAAGAAGAAGATGGAAATCACCTCCTCCTCCAATGACGAAGCGTCTTCCTCCTCCTCCATGGATAGCACCGAAGAAGCCTTCATGGTAAGGAGGGTAAGACGAGCATTTAAGAATTTTAGATTTGATAAATCTAATGATAGGAATAGAAGACCAAGGGGGAAGGTCATATGCTACAATTGCCAAGGAGAAGGGCACATAAGGGACAATTGTCCCCTCCTAAACAAAAGCAAAGAAGAGAAGAAAAAGAAAGAAGAGAAGAGGAAGAAGAAGAAGGGGAGCAAGAGAAAGGAAGAAGAAAAGAAGGCAAAAGAAAAGGGGAAGGCCAAAGCATTCAAGGCCAAGACATGGGATGATCCTTCCTCATCCTCCTCATCATCATCGGATGAGGAAAATGCCTTTGTCACCAATTTGGCCTTGATGGCCTTTGATGACTTGGATTGCTCTTCCTTTGAAGATGAAGGTTCAAGCTCAAATGGGGAGAGCTCAAATGAAGGGGGAGCTTCCACATCCTCATCATCCGAAGAAGAAGAGGACATGGAAACTATGGTAACCAACCTCTCACCTAATAAAATAGTTTCTATGATTTCTAGCTTAACTAAGGACTTATTTAGGGCAAAGAAGAAAAATAAATGCATGCTTGAACAAATTAAGGAATTAGAACAAAAATTAGAAAAGGCATGCTTAAATGATAATATTTCTTCTAGCTTAGATGATGCATGCTCACATGACCTTTATATGCCTTTGGATGTTAGTGATGCATGTATAAATGAAAATAGGGCATTAAGGGAAAAGGTAGATTATTTAACCAAAGCCCTAGAGAAATTCACAATTGGCTCCAACACTTTAAATATGATCTTAGGGAGCCAAAGAGCTAGTTTCAACAAGAAAGGCCTAGGATACAAAGAAAAGAAAAATGAAAAGGCCTATAAATGCCTAATAGCTAGGGGACAAGATAAAAAGTAAGTAATTGCTAGGAAATGGATCCCCAAGGAGTATTTAGTGAACCCAATAGGAAAGAATTTATTTTGGGTTCCAAAATCCATCCTTAAGGGTTAGAATAACCCTAGGGTAGTCAACCATATGAACTTGACCTATATCATATTTTGGTTGACTTAGGATGACGGGACAACATTTTTTAGATAGTGTTGGGTGATGATAACGTACCCATAAATAGATAATAATGCTTAAATCATGATGATTAATGTAATTTCTATGTATGTTTGAAATCATGATTTATGATTTTGATATTTGGCACATTATCATGAGAAATAGGTTTGAATCATGCTTTAGGTGACACTTTGGTTATTATCATCATAAAATACCTAATGCATGACTATTATTTAATGAATACATGTATTTCATGATCATAATGTAGAATTAATTGATATATGTCATTATGATCATGTAGGATGTTAGGTTGATACTTAACCATGATAAAATTGCATGAATATATTGGTTAAGTATATACAAATACCCCCTAGGATACATCTCACACTCACTATAGGCTAACTTGATTGCAAACTTAGCATGGGTGAGATATTAGGATGATACAAATGTCCACTAATGCCTATGGCATTTAGATGGTCATTTAAAGTATCAAAATAGCAATAACAGACCAATCATGGGGAAGGCTTATGTTTAATTCATAGACATATTGCCCAAAGATCATGGTTGGATATTTCATATGTTTTCAAAACAATTTCTTACCTTAAAATACATGTATTCATGTTTTGAAACAATTGGATGCAAAACTAGGTAGCTAACTTGATACTTGAATGATCAAAAACCTAGTGGTTTTTAGAACTTTTGGATTTTTGGCAAAAACAAGAAAATATAATGAGTTTTCATGAAAAACTATTTTTCATTGATAGATATACTTAAAAGAAATATTTTCCCCAAATTTCGTGATTTTTCAAAATTTCTGGAATTTAAAATGCATTTCTGAAATTCGTCCAGAAAATCAGAAATATGGATTCATTTGTGCCAGTCGACTGCCATACTGATAGCAGTCGACTGGTGGCCTGTAAATCAGAATATTGAAGGCCGAATTCAGTTTGTAAACCTCCTACAAGTGGTAGAAATATACTTGATGCCACCAACAAGTGGTAGAAATATACTTGATGCCACCAACAAGTGGTAGAAATATACTTGATGCCATCAACAAATGGTACCCAATTTTTAAATCAACTTGACATATTTTTCCTCCATTATACTTGATGCCATGAGCTTATAACTTAGTGTTAATCTTTTTGATGGTGTCAAAGGGGGAGAAATAATTATGTTTAAGTTAATTATTTTAGGGGGAGAAATATATTGTAGGGGGAGAAATATATGATAGGGGGAGAAAATTTGCATGGAGAGTTTCATGGATTAAGGGGGAGTTGCATGTTGCTATATCATGTTTATCTTTACATGCTTTCTTACCTTAGAATTTATATCAAATGTTTTTACCTAACTTAAACGGATTGCCACACATCAAAAAGGGGGAGATTGTTAGGGCAATCTCTTGCCGTAATATGGTTTTGATGGTGTGGCAAAGGGTTTAAGTTAGTTTGATATGTTGATGTGATATGTGCGTTGAAGTCGTGCAGGACTTAGTAATTCGCACATGGAGCCATGGCAAGTTTCACATCTCATGACTCGTGCCTTGAGTCGGTGAAGGATAGCTTTGCGGAAGCCGTGCGCTTGGAGCATCCGAGGGACCGCCGGACGAGAAGCTTGGAGTGAAGCCGGAGGAAGTAGACTTCGAGGCAAGAGACGCGAAGGAGCATTGCAGAGCCGTGCGCCTGATACTGTCGAGGGACGTGGCCGAGAACGAAGAGAACTTCGAAGGCGAGGACTCCGAGAAATGAGAGTGAGCGATTGTAACCCGGGGAAGGGTAGCTCTTAGGTGAAACTTGGCCATTTGGCCAAGTGTCGGATGGGTTTTCCGACACCGACCGCCATATCATGGGAGTCGATCGCTCCGAGTCGAGTAAGTTCGACCGGGTATACGATCTCGGATAGGATTGCCGCAGCCGATCGCCATACGTGGGCGGCCGATCGCTAAGACCATCGATCGGCAGCCGAATGATCGTAGATAAGGGTTCGCCACAGACCGTCGTAGCCGATCGCGGGCGACTACGATGAGGATGCCGATCGATGAGGTCCATCGGCCGATCGCCAAGAGTTCCGCTGACTACAACGTCGGGATCCGACGTGTTCGGAGGCCGTTGTAGGACGGCGACGATCGCCATGGGCGCAAATGATCGATGGCGCAACGGAAGAAGTTAGCCCTCTCTATAAAAAGAGAGGGTGTAAGACTTTGAGAGGTTAATGCTCATACTCCAAACGATCTTCCTAGTGCCCCACAAGCTCTAAACTCTTCTTACTTGTCTTTACTTCAATCCTATTGTAAGAAGAGTGATCTTGGTTGTAAAGGTTACCTCCACCTAGCTTTGTGCAAAGGAGAGACCGATAGTGATTGGTTTTGGCGGAGTGATTCACCGTGGACGAATCGGACCGTGGATTAGCGGCGTAGCCGTGAACCACGTTATATCTCGGTGTTTGTATTGCTTGCTTATATTTTGCTTGTCTTTACTTATAGTTATTATCTCTATTGTATTCCGCTGCGTATTAACGACAATTGTAGACGAGCACGAACGACGAACGAGCAATTTACGACGTCCAACGTACGAGGACTATTCACCCCCCTCTAGCCGGCCATATCGATCCCTTACAGACTATCTGTATTGGGCAGTCGATTAGCCATGAGCAGTCGACTGCCATGGAGGGCAGTCGACTGCTGTTAGTTTTGGTTGCGAAGGAAGAACGCTTAGTTTTGGTCGCCAATCGGCTATGGGCTTGAGCAGTCGGCTACTGGGAATGGCAGTCGACTGCCAGTGTATCCATTGGCTGGAATGTCATCGTAGATTAAGTCGTTGTGAGACAATAGCTACAGGAGTAGTCAACTGGGGTTTTTTAGCAGTCGACTGCTAGGAGGAAATCATCTTGAGTTACAGCCTAAAAAGGAGCACGAAGGGGAGGATTATTACAACAATTTCTTGGGCAATTTGAGACGATTTGCTGGTGCAAATCAGGGTCTTCAAGTATGGTTCAAAGCAATCAACAAGCAAGCAATCCAAAGCTCTTAGTGTAAAGTTTTCTTTACTTGTATTTGTGTATTGCTTAGTTTACTTGTTGTATTTCGTTGTATTAATTTTGTAATCACTTGTACAAGGTTTATCGACCTCTGAATTGTTCTAAGAAGGAGTGGTTGTATTAGTGGTGGTGTTTGCATCGCTAGGGATCATTCGAGCTCAATCCGTGGAGTAGGAACCCTAAGGTTCCAAACCACATTACATCGTTTGTATTCTTGTGCTTGTATTTTGTTTATACCTATTATTTCCACTGCATACTAATCAAATTGTAGCAAGCATGATCGAATAGCATCAATGAACGAAAATGCACCATTCACCCCCACCCCCCTCTAGCGCTCACTAAAGCTCCTACAAGCATGACAATAGCCGATGGAAGCACCTGAAGGCTAGCGTATGGATGAACAAGGCATGGATGACTTGGAGGGATCCGATAGGCGTGAGGCTGATGGAGGTGGCTAGAAGGCTTAGGTATAAGCTAAGAGTGGTCTAGAAAGTATGAGGGCATCATACTTGGGGTTAAACCTCATGGTTGAGGTTTAGCAATCGATTGGGGTTATGGACCAGTCGACTGGTCAAGTGTTTTGACACTTGGCAATCGAGTTTGTTAGTAATATATGAGAGATGTCCTAAGGCAATCGCCTTATGTTTGAACCATTTATATGATAAATGAAGATTCACTATTTGAGTATACATGTTTTCATGTATTTGATTAGATCTTAAACTCATTTACTGAATATCCACGATACGATTCACAGCATGAGAGAATTTGTGATTGGATCACAACTAGTGAGTATCTCTAAATGTGTAATTGGGATGTATCGGAATTATCCCTAGTCGATGAATTGATGGATTTGGACACCATCGATTCTGTCGAGACTAGCACGAGGTATACTCTTTGGTGTATCCAAGCAGCTGATTCTCACTGGCTGGAGACATTGTGATGTCCGGAGTTAATCGTGGATGCTAGTTATGGTAACTAGTTAATTGGAGTGACCAGCCATAAGACTTCATTTGGTTCTCTGCATATATAGATATGTCAATGAAGTTCTTACTGCAGCTTAAGTGCGATGTTCCTTTGACTTGCGGTATTCAAGTCATCTTGATCATGAAGACTTATTCTTTGACATCTTAAGCAAGCATCTCCGAGGAGATGTGGACTCGGGATGATTGGGTATAAGTCAAAGTGATCGAAGGTATTTGAATAGCCTATAAAGGATTCACCACTCCTTGCGAGGAGAAGTATACCCATGGCCTCTCGTCGGATTGTTACTAAAGTCTTTGGCCAAAGAATTACATGTTTAGAGTAAGGTACTCTTCGATACATGTGCAGTAACTAGAATCCGTAGGACGAGGAAATGATACTTGGGCTAGGTGTGACGTAGTCAGCCTAGTGGGGACTGACACTATAGACCATGTCCTGAACCAAGTGGGTATAAGATGAGTGAAGGGAATGGGGCACGATACATTCGAGTTGTTGAAGGGTTTTAGAAATAGTTCTGGATCAACCGTTGATCTTTTCAGTTAATTAGGGAACATGATGTACTACTAGGTGTCATTCATGATCGTTCTATAATTAATGGTTAATTATAGATGACCAATATAAACCGAGAACCTATTTGGTCACATGCACAACGAGCGTAATCCGAAGGATTTAAAATGAGCTTGAGAATGAGATTCTCAGACTGAGAGAAACTAGTTTGGTTGGACCAAACATGGAGCGAGCATGAAATCGTTTCAGTCGCAATGGAAGCATGGATGGGCCGTGTCTTATGAAGACATGATGGATGAACCAAATTGGTTTGGTTCTAATCCAATGGAGGAGAATAAACCAAAGGGTTTGGTTTGTTTTAAACGAATGAACCAAAGTTGGGTCGGTTCATTTTAACTTAAAATAAACCATCATGGTTTGGTTTATTTTAACTTAAATTAATGGAGCGGGTTAACGGGCTTTTGGTTATGATCCGATAATCATTAAGAGAATTTGTTCTCTATAAAATAGGGCTTAAGGGTTTTTGTTAATCCCTAATCTAAGAGTTGCCGCCCACCTCCTCCCCTTTGAAGAAGTCGGCGCCAACCCTAGTGCCGCCGCCCACCTCCTCCAACCGGCGACTAGCTGCTGTCGTCTTCTCTACTTGCCGGCGTCGAGCTGCTGCCGGAGGAGCTCCGGTGATCTCCCTTGGGTTCGGTAATAAGGTTAGCTTCCACCTTTCCTTTTTGGCCCACCCCTACTCCTCCACCAAAGCTGTCCAGGTTTCTGGACAGCTTGTTTTCCTCTCGTCAGAGCGTCGTTTGGACAACGTTTGGAGCTTCGACAGCTGTAGCCTTGCTGGGGATTCGATCTCCGGTAATCCTCATAGGTGGAGGACGAAGGATTCGTCAAACGGTTGACGAATACCTCTCCGGAGAAGCGAGTTTTGAGGACTCAGTTTTGGATCCGAATTTGGATTCGGATCGTGATCTTCTCTCGATCACATCGTCTTCAACATGAGGCTAGTAACCCGTACGAAGACGAGGCTCATGACTTGGTGAAGTCATCCCAAAGATACTCGGCGTGGATACGGATAGAGATGATTCTAGTGAGGATCGTTCCGGTTGATGCCTTTCCTGCTACACGTGATACGTAAGGTATACGTAGTTAAATTTCCTTTTATTGCAAAATTTACATTTACGGTTATGTCTACACATGTTGTACTATGCATGCATGTGATGTGTGTGTTGTAATAAATGTAGATTTATTATTTTTATTTCTTCCGTTGTGCACATGTTTACGAAACATGTTCGAACACACACTCACCGCGGTGCCGAAAACTCAACAGTGGTATCAGAGCCCAGGTTGTGTTTCGATGTAATCGTAAAATTGTTTTGCGATAGTCATAATGATATTTCTGGAAATTTTCTACTTTTGGAAAGTTAGAAGTATTTATGGAAATTTTTCAATTTTGGAAAGTCTAGAAGTATTTATGGAAATCTTCCACTTTTGGAAAGTTGGAAGTATTTATAGAAATTTATATTTTCCATAAATAAAATATTTGATTAGATTTTGGAAATTTGTTTCCTAATTTAATCATGATTTTATTTGGGAAATCAAATCTTAAAAATATTTTATTTCCATAAGTAGTTTTGATGATTTAGGAAATTGGTTTCCTAAATTGACTTTCCTTAATCAACTATTTCCACAAATAAAATATGTGATTAGATTTGGAAATTTGTTTCCTAATTTAATCATGATTTGATTTGGAGAATCAAATCTTAAATATATTTTATTTCCATAAATAGTTATGACATATAAGGAAATTTTGTACATGGCATAATTGTATGCCATGTAATTGCATTAGATGCATATCATTATGTCATGCGTGTCGTGACATGTAGATGTATGTCATATATGTCATGCCATGTAGATAATAGTTATTTGCATGCAAAGAGGATGAGACATAAAAACCCTTACTCAATATTAAAGCCTACACCTTCCATTAATATGGTTAGAACCAGAGTTCCGTTTCTTGTTTGGGTTGTTGGACTCTCTCCAAGCCCGGCTCGAATCCGAACATGTTCAAACCATGGAATAGTTTAATACAAATATGGTAAGAGTCAGAGGTCAATCGTTAGCTTTGGTTGTTGGACTCTCTCCAAGCCGGGCTAATTGGTTGAATGCACTCTAACCATATTAAAACTATTTCTCGATTAATGGGTTGGCTTTAACCTAGAGCATCGGCTTGTTGGACTCTCTCCAAGGTCGATGTTAAGGGAGGTGAAGTTTGGTGCTATGCATATGATGCATACTTGTTAATGTGTTAACAACCCGATGTATGTGTGAGCATTCAATAAGTTGATAGCACATTGTGATAGTTGCATATATGTGATATGCAATCGGTATATTTGATACCTACCATCGTAGTTATGAATGGCTTGTTGGACTCTCTCCAAGGTTGTTCATATCTACGATGGATATCAGCCCATTCGGAGATGGACCTACGATCTCCCAAAGTGATTTTGGGGTTTTTGAAATTCAAAAAATGAATGGGATTTATGAATGTATATTGATGCATTTTAAAATCATTTTCTCATATATGCTCGTTTTGTATTTCTAAGTTAATCTATTGATCGTGATGTCTTTGAATTTGCGTTCCATTTTGGATTCGAATAAATTGACTGGGCCAAACTTCTTGGACTGGCTTAGAAACTTGAGAATTATTCTCAAGGTTGAAAAGCTTATAATGTCCTCGGCGCTCCTTCCCGCTGGCCCCAGTGACAATGCAACTCGACCAATTGTTGGCCTATCGTAAACATGTGAGATTCTCAAAATGAGTTGCTGCATCATGCTAGCCACGATGGTACCTGAGCTGCGGAAGCACATGAGCATATGGATGCTCATACCATAGTCTTTCATCTTTATGAGTTGGTTGATGAGCAAGTGAGATTCGAAAGGTTCGAAGTCTCCAAGCTCCTCTTCACCTCTAAGATGCAAGAAGGTTCATCTATGGTACTGGTCAACATGCTGAAGGTTGTGGAGTCTTCTATGAAGCATGAGCAGGGGACGGTGCTGTAAGTTGATTCCTCGAAGAAAGGTTCTAAGAGGAAGTCAAAGGAATAACAGAAGGGAAAGAAAAAGGATAAAAAGGAAAAACCAGCTCAAAAGGGCACTTGCCATCATTATGGCAAGGAGAGCCATTGGCGAAGAAATTGCAAGATTTATCTTGAGTTTGTGAAGAAGAATAAGGTATCGGATGCCCCATCTTCTTCAGATATCTTCGTTATTTATTGTCATTCTATTTCCTCAAACACTTGGGTATTGGATACTGGGTGTGGCTCACATATATGTAATGACATACATGGGCTAAGGAATAGAAGAAGACTCGTCAAGGGAGAGTCAAATTTACATGTTGGGAATGGAGCAAAGGTTGCTGCACTCGCCATCGGAACGTATTTATTGAAACTCCCTGTAGGACTTGTCTTAGAACTGGACAATTGCTTTTATGTTCCTTCGTTGATAAAGAACATCATTTCTATTTCTTGTTTAAATAGAAATGAGTACCATTTGACTTTTAGTAACAATTGTTGTTACATAACTTTGAATGAAGTTCTTTATGAGACTGGAACTTTAAGCAAGTGTTTATACGTGTGATGTATCAAGTAATATTTTCAATATGGAAGTGAGCAATAAGCGTGCTTGAAAGGATAATCAATTAGACTCCTACATGTGGCATTGTCGTCTTGACCATGTAAGCAAGAAACGCATGTCCGAATTACACCGATGTGGAATTCTAGAATCGTTTGAATTGGATTCATACGATACATGTGAATCATGCTTGAAAGGCAAGATGACTAAGTTACCTATTATAGGAAAAGGTGAACGAGTGGGAGAGTTACTAGGTCTAATACATACTGATGTATGTGGACCTATGTCAACTCAAGCTTTAGGAGGCTATAGCTACTTCATTACCTTCACCGATGATCACTCATGGTTTGGGTATGTGTTCTTAATGAAACACAAGTCTGAAGCCTTTGAAAGGTTCAAAGAATTCAGAAATGAAGTAGAGAAACAACATGACAAGAGTATTAAAATACTTCGATCGGATCGAGGTGGTGAATACTTAAGTCAAAAGTTTCTTGATTATCTAAGAGACAATGGTATATTGTCTCAATGGACTCCGCCATATACACCATAGCATAATGGTGTATCTGAGAGGCGTAACCGGACCTTGTTGGACATGGTTAGGTCAATGATGAATCATGCGAATCTTCCCAAGTCCTTTTGGGGCTATGCACTTCAAACAACTGTTTACTTGTTAAACAGAATGCCAACAAAGGTAGTCTCTACTACTCTATATGAGATATGGAATAGTAAGAAACCTCATGTATCTTACTTGAAGATATGGGGTTGTCCTGCTTATGTGAAGCGGACTGTATCAGACAAATTGGATGTTAAGTCTGATAAATGTCTATTTATTGGATACCCTAAGGAAACAAGGAGTTACAAATTCTATCATCCTGTGGAACAAAAGGTGTTTGTTTCAAGGAATGTTGTGTTTCTAGAGAAAGAGTTTCTCTTGCAAGAAAATAGTGGGAGTGTCGTCGAGCTTGAGGAGGCTCGAGAGACTCAAATAGACATTGATGAGATACCAGGTGAAGCACAACAGTCGATAACTCATTGTGATGAGCAATCGGCTGGACCTATTGAAACACCACATCTTCGTAGATCTGGTAGAACACGCAACATTCCTGAGAGATATGGATTTCTCGTAAGTGAATCGAATGGCGTGTTACTCATTGATGATGAGGAGCCTACCAGTTATGAAGAAGTGCTGACAAGTTCAGAAAGGGATAAGTGGCTTGAAGCCATGAAGTCGGAAATGGATTCCATGTATGAAAACCAAGTTTGGAACTTGGTTGACCCACCTGAAGGCATCAAGCCTATAGGGTGCTAGTGGGGTTTCAAGAAGAAAACCAACATGGATGGTAATGTGATTACCTATAAGGCTAGATTGGTGGCGAAAGGATATCGTCAAAAGCAAGGTGTTGATTATGACGAAACCTATTCGACTGTAGCTATTCTTAAATACATTCGGATGCTCCTGGCCATAGCGTCTCATTATGATTATGAGATATGGCAGATGGATGTAAAAACAACTTTCCTTAATGGAAACATACTCGAGGACGTGTATATGATACAGCCTGAGAGTTTCACATCGGTTGATAAAACCAAGGTATGAAAATTGCGACGGTCCATATATGGATTGAAGCAAGCATCCAGGAGCTGGAATATCTATTTTGATGAGACAATCAAAAAGTTTGATTTCTCACAAAATTCAGACGAACCTTATGTGTACAAGAAGGTTAGTGGGAGTGCAGTCGTGTTCCTAGTATTGTATGTCAATGACATATTACTTATAGGAAACAATTTTTCAGTCTTACAGTCAGCTAAGATTTGGTTATCCAAGACATTCTCCATGAAAGACCTGGGAGAAGCAACCTACATCCTCGGGATTACGATCTATAGAGATAGATCGAAACGGTTGCTTGGTCTTTCGCAGTCTACATATATAGACCGAGTGCTAAAGAGGTTTAGCATGTCGGAATCCAAGAAAGGTTTCCTACCCATCAGGCATGAGATACACCTTTCGAAGTCTATGTGTCCGCGCACAGAAGACGAGAGGATTTGCATGAGTAAGATTCCCAATGCATCTGCAATAGGATCTATCATGTATTTTATGTTATGTACGAGGCCCGATGTATCGTATGCTCTGAGTGTCACGAGCAAATACTAGTCTGATCCAGAAATGGATCATTGGGTGACTGTTAAGTCGATCCTTAAGTACTTAAGAAGAACTAAGGATGCATTCCTAATATATGGAGAAGGGTACATGGTGGTACATGGGTATACGGATGCTAACTCCAGATAGACAAGGATGATTCCATGTCACAGTCTGGGTATGTATTCACTTGGAATGGAGGCGCAATAAGTTGGAAAGGTTCCAAGCTTGACACTATAGCGGATTCTACCACTAAGGCAGAATACATTGCAGCTTTGGAAGCAGCAAAGGAAGCGGTTTGGATCAAGAAGTTCATCTCTGAACTTGATGTGGTCTCATCAATGATCCAAACATGTGCTTCGCCGCTATCATATGATCAGAGAGATCATTAGTAGGAAGGAAATACAAATCGAGAAAATCCCCACTGAAAGGAACTTAGCGGAACCTTTGACTAAGGCATTACCTCAAAGTATGTTTGAGGGTCATGTTAGAGCTTATGGTATTGGATACCGTAGCGATTGACATTAGGCCAAGTGGGAGTTTGTTAGTAATATATGAGAGATGTCCTAAGGCAATCGCCTTATGTTTGAACCATTTATATGATAAATGAAGATTCACTATTTGAGTATACATGTTTTCATGTATTTGATTAGATCTTAAACTCATTTACTGAATGTCCACGATACGATTCACAGCATGAGAGAATTTGTGATTGGATCACAACTAGTGAGTATCTCTACATGTGTAATTGTGATGTATCGGAATTATCCCTAGTCGATGAATTGATGGATTTGGACACCATCGATTCTGTCGAGACTAGCATGAGGTATACTCTTTGGTGTATCCAAGCAGCTGATTCTCACTGGCTGGAGACATTGTGATGTCCGGAGTTAATCGTGGATGCTAGTTATGGTAACTAGTTCATTGGAGTGACCAGCCATAAGACTTCATATGGTTCTATGCATATATAGATAAGTCAATGAAGTTCTTACTGCAGCTTAAGTGTGATGTTCCTTTGACTTGCGGTATTCAAGTCATCTTGATCATAAAGACTTATGCTTTGACATCTTAAGTAAGTATCTCTAAGGAGATGTGGACCCGGGATGATTGGGTATAAGTCGAAGTGATCGAAGGTGTTTGAATAGGCTATAAAGGATTCACCACTCCTTGCGAGGAGAAGTATACCCATGGCCTCTCGTCGGATTGTTACTAAAGTCTTTGGCCAAAGAATTACATGTTTAGAGTAAGGTACTCTTCGATACATGTGCAGTAACTAGAATTCGTAGGACAAGAAAATGATACTTGGGCTAGGTGTGACATAGTCAGCCTAGTGGGGACTGACACTATAGACCATGTCCTTAACCAAGTGGGTATAAGATGAGTGAAGGGAATGGGGCACGATACATTCGAGCTGTTGAAGGGTTTCAGAAATAGTTCTGGATCAACCGTTGATCTTTTCG
This sequence comes from Wurfbainia villosa, assembly GCA_025175895.1. NCBI lineage: Eukaryota > Viridiplantae > Streptophyta > Magnoliopsida > Zingiberales > Zingiberaceae > Wurfbainia > Wurfbainia villosa. Next base: position 37,386,058 of record CM046001.1, on the reverse strand, counting down.
ATTAATTAGGGATCATGATGTACTACTAGGTTCCACTCATGATCGTTCTATAATTAATGGTTAATTATAGACGACCAACATAAACCGAGAACCTATTTGGTCACACGCACAACGAGCGTAATCCGAAGGATTTAAAATGAGCTTGAGAATGAGATTCTCAGACCGAGAGAAACTAGTTTGGTTGGACCAAACATGGAGCGAGCATGAAATCGTTTCAGTCGCAATGGAAGCATGGATGGGCTGAGTCTTATGAAAACGTGATGGATGAACCAAATTGGTTTGGTTCTAATCCAATGGAGGAGAATAAACCAAAGGGTTTGGTTTGTTTTAAACGAATGAATCAAAGTTGGGTCGGTTCATTTTAACTTAAAATAAACCATCATGGTTTGGTTTATTTTAACTTAAATTAATGGAGCGGGTTAACGGGATTTTGGTTATGATCCGATAACCATTAAGAGAATTTGTTCTCTATAAAATAGGGTGTAAGGGTTTTTGTTAAGCCCTAATCTAAGAGTTGTCGCCCACCTCCTCCCCTTTGAAGAAGTCAGCGCCAACCCTAGTGCCGCCACCCACCTCCTCCAACCGGCGACCAGCTGCTACTGTCTTCTTGACTTGCCGACGTCGAGCTGCAACCGGAGGAGCTCCGGTGATCTCCCTTGGGTTTGGTAATAAGGTGAGCTTCCACCTTTCCTTTTTGGCCAATCCCTACTCCTCCACCAAAGCTGTCCAGTTTTCTGGACAGCTTATTTCCCTCTCATCGGAGCATCATTTGGACGACGTTTAGAGATCTGACAGTGGTAGCCTTGCCGGGGATTCGATCTCCGGTAATCCTCATAGGTGGAGGACGAAGGATTCGTCAAACGGTTGACGAATACCTCTCCGGAGAAACGAGTTTTGAGGACTCGGTTTTGGATCCGAATTTGGATTCGGATCGTGATCTTCTCTCGATCACATCGTCTTCAACACGAGGCTAGTAACCCGTACGAAGACGAGGCTCGTGACTTGGTGAAGTCATCCCGAAGATACTCGGCGTGGATACGGATAGAGACGATTCTAGTGAGGATCGTTCCGGTTGATGCCTTTCCCGCTACACGTGATACGTAAGGTATACGTAGTTTAATTTCCTTTTATTGCAAAATTTAAATTTACGGATATGTCTACACATGTTGTACTATGCATGCGTGTGATGTGTGTGTTGTAATAAATGTAGATTTATTATTTTTATTTCTTCCGCTGTGCACATGTTTACGAAACTTGTTCGAACACACACTCAAACCCAACAGAAACCGAGATTATGACCGCTGATCTGAGTCGACGGCGCTCGATCATAGTGGTTATGATACGACCTTGGTCGGGCCGATCGACATGAGCAATGACTACCATGGAGGGCAATCGACCATCGCTGACGAGGTCGCGAGGATGTAATGCTCGAGCTAACCGAGCAATGACTACATTCTTGAGCAAATGATCATTGGTAATATTAGTCGATCACGGTGTATCCATTGGCATAAATGTCAATGTGGATCAAGTTTGTTGTGAGACAACGACACTGTTGGCATTCGACTGCCTTGCGGAAATCTAGGTCGCGCGGAGGTATAAAAGGAGCTAGACGAGGAGGATTTTCATGGCGATTTCTTGGGTGATTTGAGGCGATTTGCTGGTGCAAGTCAGGGTCTTCAAGTGTGGCTCAAGCGATTAATCAAGTAAGCATTCAAAAGAGTTTTTGTAAAGTTCTCTTTACATCTTTTGTTGTATTTCATTTTTAATTTCTTGTATTCTTTTGTATTACTATTGTAATCGCTTGTACGAGGTTTCTCCACCTCTGGTGTGTCACCAAGGAGTGTTATTGATTAGTGGTGGAGTGCACCACTAAAGCTTGATATTGAGCTCACCTCGTGGAGTAGGAACTAGGGTTCCGAACCACATTACATCGTTTGTGTTTGTGTGTTTGTCTTTATTTATTATTGTTATCATTATTTTCGTTGTGCTAACAAGAATTGTAGACAAGCTCGCAAACACGATCGAATTCCATCAAGTGAACGTAGCACGATGCTATTCACCCCCCTCCCTCCTCTAGCTCTCATCGAAGTTCCTATAATTTCCATTAGATTTTGACCGTCATCGATCCTCACAAAGATGTTGTTTCTTTGTTGGATCCTCTCGGTCAGCATAATTGTGATGAGACTTAGAAAAATATTGTTAATATGTAAGCTTTATTAGGAAAATATTGTGAATATTTATTATAATTTTTCCATATATACTAGATGTACTAAAAGTATATAATCTCTTATGATTATATGAAGGGTCTTGATACTATTCAACACAGAGATTGGCAAGCATGAGAAGAAACGACCTTTGTGGAAAATAGTCAAGGTATGTTTTCTAGTAACTACAAAATCTTGATACTATGCATTTCTTTTGCTCAGAAATATATTGTAGTTTGACGCTTATTATGGGTTTTTAGTCACATAATACAATTAGTTGGGTTTAGAAAACATTTTTTATTCTTTGAGAGAGAACCAATTAACTTGGAACAATGTTAGTTGAAAGTCTGCTGCTAGTGCTCTTATGCTTCTAGAAAAACTTCATTCAGGACTATAGTCTTCTCTTTATTTGTCTTGTTATTCCAATTAAGTTATTAATTTGCTACTATCATTTTTTTCATCACAGGCTCCCCTTCAACCGGATGGAGCCCAATGCGGTTATTTCATTTTGCGATATATGAGAGATATAAAGTTGGAGGATTGTGGCCCAGCTAGAAGGGGGGACGAATACCCTACAATGCTCGATGGACTTTGCTTGTTCTTAATCATCTACAATCTTGTTAGCGCAGAAACATACTAATGATAATACTAAAGACAATTAAGACTAAAACAAAGTAAAGAGAAGCAATACAAACAAGTCGATGTAACATGGTCTACTACCCTTGCCGCTAATCCACGACAATCCGTTAGGCGGATCACTCCCTCAACCAATCCACTAACTTCTCCTTTAGCTCAAACAAGGTGGAGAGAAACCTTCTTACACATACAGTCCCTCTTACAATAAGATAGAGATAGAATTAAGGAAGAGGAGAGTAAAAACATTTAGAGCACTTGGAGCACACTTAGGAGTGGAAGCATTAGCTGTCCCAAGGCCCTCAACCCCCTCTTTTTATAGAGAAGAGGGGTTTCTTCCCATTGGGCATGCAACAGTTGACTGTTGCATGCCATCAGTCGACTGTTGCCATTCCAATGGCTTCTGACAAACTTGATTTGCAGTCGTCATAGCCCAATGACACATTGGGCAGTCGACTGATCACACTAACAGTCGACTGATCGAGCCATCAGTCGACTCAAAATGTTTCTGTGCCCGTGTCGACTTATAACAGTTGATTGCTAGCCCTTGGCAGTCGATTGATGGTGGAGCAGTCGACTTCCAGCCCTTGGCAGTTGACTGTTGGGCCACAAAATCCTAGTTGACACCAATCAACTAGCAGTCGACTCGGACCAGTCGACTGATACGTATATCAGTCGACTATTGTCGGGTAAAACCTCAAACAATAAGTTATTTGAGCATCCGACCGTCGGGTAAAACATCAAACACCATGTTTGAGCATCCGACACTTGATCATAGTCATTTGGCCAAGTTCACCCAACTTGAGCTACCCCGTTCCGGGTTACAATCGCTCAACTCTCACCTCCCATGGAGTCCCTCACCGAAGCTCTCTTCCTCCCACCTACGTCTCTCGGATGCACTAAGCTCGCGGCTTCTCCCGTGTCATCCTTCGCGTCTTGCCCTAAAGTCTGCTTCCTTTGGCTTTACTCCATTTTTCTCCTTGTCCGGCGGTCCCTCGGATGCACCAAGCTCACGACTTCTTCTCGTGCCATCCTTCACCGAATCAAGGACCCGAGCCATGAGATTGATGAACTTGTCAATGCTTCATCAAGTAAACCATGTGTGATTCACCAAGTCCTGCACAACTTGAATACACACATCAAAATAAATAACATCCTAACTTAAACTCTTTGCCACACACATCAAAATCAAGATCATACTGCTGTCGTTCCAATCGCTTCTGACCACGCTTGATTTGCGATCGTCACAGCCCAACGGCACACTGGGCGGTCGACTGATCACACTAGCAGTCGACTGATCGAGCCATCATGTCTGCCCCGAGAGTATGCTGTGTCGAAAAACAAACGGACGGAATCTCCCCTGTACGTAGCAACATCTCGTGTTAATACGAGGGTCGTAGGCCACAATAACAACAACATATATATATGTAAACAAACCACACCAAAAACTAACCACAACAACATAACAACCTACACAGTGCATACCGGTATAACTAACCACATCACAACTACATACAGAAAACATCGACAAAAACCCGAAACCATAAGTGTGTACATCACATGACAATCCACAACACATTACACCACAAAAAAACTCCAAATACATAACACACATACGAAAAGTCCAAAACGACCACCAGAGTCTCGAGGGTGAGATGAGATGTCAGCCAACAGTGCTCCAAGTCGTCACAAAGACTTCTACCTATTACCTGGGTGACAGAAAAACCCAGGGTATGTGGTGATGAGTATAACTCAGCAGGTAATAGGAAAAACATGTATATATCAAATATCACATGTAATTGAACAGCATAACCTAGAGGTACAACAGGTATACCAACACAGTATAAAAATACATGCATATACCATCTAACCAAATAAACAATGTATAATACAGACATACCTGAAAGTCTGCTACGCTATTCTGATCCAACCTGAGCATATATCCAACATATATAATAGGAAGAGTAATACTAACTCACAATATACTCATGATACAGGTCAAGGGTATCTAATGGTCTGCCCACCAAGTATACAAGTATCCTACACAACTGTATAACAGATGCGAGAAGCATGTATGAATATAATGTACAACTAAATGCAGTAAGCATAGTACATCAAATGCAACAACACAATAAGCATATATATATGGACTGCATCTATATATATATATATTAATCACAACTATCCATATATATATATATACATGCATATATGTATATATATGGTAATATGCAAAGCGCCATAAGATACGACATTGCAGCATGCATGGTCATGCCTGCGCACCCCTACTTGCTACCACGACGCCAGTGTGGCCTAGGTGGCACGACATGACAACTGTCCCAACTCAACACCAACCACTACTCTAGAGTGGCCGAGTGGGTAATATGATCAAAGTAGCATATGAGCGTAAAGAGCTCGCTACACAATACGGGTCCCAGCTATTGGCCACTCCGACTGACACTACCTATGAGTGGTTGAGTGTCACGCACCCAGGATAACTGCACGCAACTCTAACTACCACCGTCTATAGTGGTAGAGTGCGGCACAACAAATGCTCTACCCTCACACCAGTTACTCCTCTAGGAGTGACCTGGGAGGCAGGATAACTAACAACTCTCTCAACCCTAAGGGAGACTATGTCATCAGTATGCATGCAAATGACATGAATGTACAGTCACACATACAGACATCTACCACAAACTCTCTATTATACAGAGAGTCATACAAATCTGATCAACGCACTCTCTATTCTACAAAGAGTCGTACTCAACTGATCATAACACTCTCAATTCGATAGAGAGTCGTACTCAACTAATCACATCAAGTTGGGACCACCGGTCCGTAGCGACACATTAATCACCCTTCACTTAACCATTACACAACACATGGTTGGTAATAAGTATGCAACATACGGGTATTGGAATAAATCCTACATTTAGGACATTACTTACCCACGGATGAACATTTACCCAATTTACAAACCAGGTTATCATCCATACTCCAACATCTATACCCTACTAAACATTTATAGATCTACTTACATCACATCTGTAACTCCTCAATCATGATAAAGGAAAATGTGATATCAACATTTGAGCATATATAGCCAACGACAAGTATCAAGTATATGGATAAATAAGAGCAGGGTCAAGATAATATGAATAAATAACATGCTCATATCTATGTCTAAATCTGAATGCAATTACATATACTTGACCAGGGTAGGAAATTGCCCACCTGCTAAATAGCTCTGCTAGTTGTCCTTGCGTACAAGCATCTGTCACTAACCAAAGTTTTGCAAGACAACAGGAATTACGATTAAGTGCTAATATGACCAAATCGACTCCTACATCGATCTCATATTCACACATCTTATATCACCATAAGTTTACACACTAAAACAAATTAATAATTCACACCAAACCATATCAACACTCAAATCAACAATTAACTACTTCCCCTTCGCATCTCCTTGTTCACCAATCTTCCAGTATCAACCAATATGGTAAACATGAATGAAGTTATATTTTCCAACCATTACACTAAACTATTATATCATTCAACAACATCTTCATCCCCATACAATCTACTAATATGTAAACCACGATCCACTTCAACATACAAACATTGGTATACATCCATAAACATTCAAGTCTAGACTTACCAAGCCTAGATTCCTTAATCCAACTCAGTGTACCAAAACTGCACAATCAATCCAGATAAGAAATGGCAACCTTACTCATATCGTCTTCATTACCTGCACTAGAAGGCAGATTAGAAGCAACTGGCCATAATTCTTTTGCTCCCCAAGAAGAAGATATATAACCAAAACACTCAATTTAACTAAAGGTCAAATGAATTCCATCTCAAGGGAAAACCTTCTCCTCTCACTCACAGTCTCACAGCCGACAACAAACCCCCCCAATTACAGTTGTACAACCGGCAATAAATTAACACTAACAGCAACACTGACCAACCAACAACACCCCAAGCCATCTCCACCGAAAGGAATTCACAGAACAAAAAGGGAAATTTTTTATCTTGCTTACCCGAAATTTGAAACCCTGTCGGCAGCAAAAATCCCTTACAACCGGCAGCCACACCTTTCCCAAATTCCACCGTCCATCGGAAACCTACCACTTCCCAAAATAGATCAAGCTCAACGACAAGAAGACTATAGTTCGTCCAAGGTAAGAAGAAACCAACCCTTTCCAAGTTTTGATGACCACGAGTAGTGAAATTCCCAAAATCGACGGCTCTGCTCACCTTCGTCGCCTAACCGCTGCCCACCACCGTCTGCCCCAGCAGAGATCTTAGCCTCCGACCAACACATGCTGTAGACACCGTCGAACCAAACTTGCTGCTCCGGATCGTCCGTGGGTACTGGCGAGCAGTGGGTGGTTGTGCTTGCAGAGCAGGGGGAGAAAGCAGCGAGAGGGAGAAATCAGAGAGAGGGAGCGACCGATCGTAGACGCTTCAGGGAAGAAGAAAGAACGCGCGGAGATCTGCGGAGAATGGAAGGAGTCACGAGAATGAAAGAAAAGTCACGATTTCGGCGTAGAAACGCTCGGAAATAAAGGATTTCGGCGAAATAAAAAAACTGGACGGCGGCTCGGCGTTATGTGAGAAAATGGGTCAGATTTGGGCAGCTTAAACGGGTCGAATTACAAACCCATTAAGCCCCTTTAACTCCTTCTAAGCAAAGAGGGTCTTAGAAATCTCCTTTCGAGTCCAGAAAAATTCCTATAAAATTCCTGGAAAATTCCATAGGGTATTCTCCTAATTACCCAACATTTATTTTATTTTAATTTATTTTATTTTTTCTATGGTATTTTACATTCTTTCCCACTTATTAAAATTTGGTCCCCAAATTTCATACTTAAATGCAAAAATTAGAACAAGCAAATTTCGAAATGACCACATACCTCAGGTAAACAGATGAGGGTATCGAGCTCGAATAGTATCTTCCATCTCCCATGTAGCCTCCTCATCAGTATGATGATGCCATCCCACCTTTACGAGTTGGATGGTTTTGTTCCGCAACTGTCGCTCCTTGAGACCAAGAATCCGCACCGGAATCTCCTCATAAGTCGCATTCGCCTGGAGTGGTATCGGAACCTCTTTCAGAACATGGTCAGATCGTGACACGTATCTCCTCAGCATAGAAACATGAAATACGTTGTGAACACCCACTAGTATCAGAGGTAAGGCCAACTAATAAGCTACACCTCCAATTCGCTCCAATATCTCAAATGGACCAATGTAGCATGGAGCTAATTTTCCTTTCAACCCAAACCTCTTGACTCCTTTGGTGGGTGACAGTCGTAGGAATACATGGTCCCCGACTGAGAATTCCAGAGGCCTTCGCCTCCGGTCCGCATAACTCTTCTGCTGATCTTGTGCCTCAAATAACCGTCGTCTGATCACTCGCACCAATTCTGCATCATGCTGGATACTCTGAGGCCCCAATAACTGTCATTCCCAAACTTCCTCCCATAACACAGGAGATCTGCAGGGTCTATCATATAACGCCTCAAAAGGAGCCATCTGAATAGAAGAGTGATAGCTGTTGTTGTAGGCAAACTCCACTAAAGGAATATGATCCTCCCAACTGCTATCGAAATCCATGACACAAGATCTCAATAGATCCTCCAGAGTCTAAATGGTACGTTCAGACTATTCGTCTGTCTGCAGATAAAATGTTGTACTGAGTCGAAGCTCTGTGCCCATAGTCTGATGCAGACTCCGCCAAAATCGCGAGGTCAATCGCGGATCTCTATAAGATATAATACCCAAAGGCACTCCGTGAAATCTGATAATCTCTCATCAATACATCTCTGCCAGATGATCCAATGAGTCTGTCCCATGAATAGGAATGAAATAGGAGGATTTGGTTAATCGATCCACGATCACCCAAATCGTATCATGTCCTTTACGGGTTCTAGGCAATCCCATAATGAAATCAATAGTGATATGCTCCCACTTCCATTCTGGAATCAGAATTTCCTAGAGCAATCCAGCGAGTTTCTGATGTTCACCCTTCACTTACTGGCATACTAAACATCGAGCAGCAAAATCTGCTATGTCTCTCTTTATACCGTTCCACCAGTATAAACATTTCAAATCTCGCTACGTCCAAGTACCCCCATGATGTATAGCAAATCTCAAATGATGTGCCTTCTGTAGCAACTTTTTTTTTCTAAGTGGATGCATGTCCCAAACACATCCATATTAGAGACAAGAAATTATCTTCTCGCAAGAGAAGTCCATCTACCATCCAAAATCCACTCCACACACGCTATAAGTGCATGGAAGACTATAGCGATCAATCTCACAAGTTGCAACTGTTCGCGTTCCAGTAACACTATAGTAGCTACCCAGTAGCTAGTTAAATTCAATGAGCACTTCTGCTCCATACATCCATAAATCCAGATAATAACTACTAAAGCCACGTCATGTATATGACAGCCTATCTCGTAGTTTCTTAACTGTCATAAGCATAAGATACGCCTCATTCAACTGCATCGGAATCACTCCGATCCCTGAAACGATGCATTTGCATACAACATCCTTTTATCCACCCCGGAAGAATTGACTAATACTCGTGTAAAAGTTAACCGCCATCTAGGTCCTGTAAACTGGTTTCACCAGCTTTCGACTAAATGATTTCCATCATCACCTTTGTCAAACAAGTCCACATCTACCGCAATAACCATATCCTACAAGGAAACCACCATCTACAGTGGCCGAGTGCGCAACTCCAACTACCACAATCAACAGTGGCTAAGTTACGCAACTTTAACAACCACAAACTGATCCAATCGTGTCCCAAATACACGATTTCTCAAATCCATGGATGACTGAATCATTTTAATAGTCTAACAACTTAATCAAAACTCATCAAATTCATACCAAGTATGAAATTATCGTCTTTACACACCTGCATCCTCTTTACTCTACACTGATGATATATCAATCATCACAACGACAATGATAATTGTATGACACCATGTCACTACAATATCAACACTCCAGTCGTAAACCAACCTTAGAGTATACACAGGTGTCCTTAGCTGATCTAAATAGATCACCTATCCACAACGAAGGATATTCACTTTCAACAACTATCGCATTCCATCATCAATAATCGATGCCTAATCTTAAAGGTTTATCTCTCTTTCAACAAAGAGTTCCAGATCTTCTTAAGGAGAAATATTGGGATAGATAAATATCCCCTCCAATATCTCCTATAATTGCAACATACATTCTTCCAATTCCCATAGTGTTTAGTAACACTTATACCAATCAAATTATCACCCGGTATGGGATCTTCGATATCGGAACTATTTCTGCAATCATTTCGATCACATACTCCACTTGCCTATGCGGCAAGCCTAGGAGTTCATTCGAAACTAGATCCGACTTCTCTCGGATTATACGCACCTCTGAGAGACATAATCATAACATAATCTCAACAAGTTGACCATTTGTAAGGATATGACTACAGTAAAGATATGTCTATCCAAGTCTAAGGGCATCCCTTAACTTCTTAATTGTTGGTCCACATCTCACCTGATAGTAGAGATACCATCTACCCACAAGTCGATGTATAGGAACCCTACTAATCCGAAATAAGAATGTTCTAGACAAAGATACCTGTAAACTTCAAGTATCTCTCAATATATTAAACCAGAGGGTAAACTAAAGTAATACCCTAATCGATCAATTATCTGTCGATCCGATCTAAAGGCTCCACGCAGATCTCGGCCTTTCTCCGAAGAGAAAAAGATCATATCCAACAGTCCGCGATAAAGCGGTCGCATTTCTGCGACGTATAATCCGGGGATTTTACTAGATCATCTGATACCATCACTTAATCCTATGAGCTACAACTTTAGAATACCGAATAGATACGACCATCATCGTATACTCTCTCCTCTGTACAAAGCCAATCACATCTGGGGGTAACTGTTGTTGTTGTCTACATGAGTCTTCTACGATGTCTTCTGCTGATACTGGTGTGTATATCACTTCCCTTGAAGGGAAGTATCACGGAACTCCCACCACGCCTGAGGTAGTAGGTCGCTGCTGATGAAATAACCCAATCTTCTGTGCTGATCTCTATTGTCGAGACGGTGCATCATCCTCTCGGAACACCATTGGTAGTCTTCAACTGAGTCTTCAAAGTATACCTCCTCAAATGTACTGGTTGCTTACAATAGCAACAGATGAACTGATCCAACGGATAATCTGACTTTGCATGTCTTCGTGATCCGCACTGCACGCACATAATCCCTTCGGAGTCTTTGTTCTGATTTCGCTGATGTGCACGAGAACATCCTGATGAACTACAGTTGGTCTTCTATAATCGGAAAATAGCTTAAAGCCTATGACTCCAATCTTTCTCCTTTTATCCAACAGTCGGAGACTTCTGACTCTAATAAGTTGACCTGCAATATCTGCTTACCGGTCTCCAACTCTTAAACACTTGTACGGAGTCATTTCTAAGCTCATGACTCGATCCAGTGTCTTTCGGCAGGATCTGATAGAAGATCCAATCATCTTAATCCAACAGTAAGCCAACAACCATGGGTGGCTTAAAACATCCATTCACATCTTGAGCTATTAGGTGAGCATAAACTCTGTAAGTCTAATGACTCTGCATGGTATTCCTGTTATCGATGATTACCCTACTTGATGCTCAAGAATTTCTTACAATGTGTCACAGAAGTGACGCGGGGAATTACTCTCCCTCAACATCACTAAACCATGATCAAGTGATGTTTTATTTCCCTACAATGTTATTTTCTATATTTACCACCAAGTACCGTCTTGATCCCGATAATGGTATGAAAGCAACTCTACCTTCTCTATATAACACAAGTTAAGTACTCAAAAGTACTTTCAAAGTTATACAACCCAGTACAAATAACTCAAGGATAAAAATCCCTATGAAACACCGTAAACTAGCCTTCTGCTATCTGCATCAATAATAACCTACTTGTCTTGTCCATTACCCAACTGGTAATGATCTGACTAGCATAATTAGTGAAAATATTCAAGATTGTAGTCTCTGATTTCCACAAGAAATGTAACATCCCAAATTTTAGTTACTATATTTTTATTTAAAGGAAATATATATATATATATATATAGAAATAAGAATAAAAAAAATGAATAAATAGTTCATAGTCGAGGCTTAAACCATGAACCTTTGATTTGGGGGAATAGGCTTCCCACCACTAAGTCATAAGATTACCAATGAGTAGGATATAACAGAATATATCTATTGGTAGAAAAAAAAGAAGATATTTGTTAATTTGACTAATTATTTAAAGGGGTAATTAAATGAAGGAAACCCTAATTTATATATATATATAGATTTATTTTTTTTATATAATCTCTCTTTTCCCCAAAATTCCAACGCCGACGCCAAAACCCTTCCAACCACTCTTTTCTCTCTCTCTCTCTCCCTCTCGAATTATAGCAGCTGAAGCTCTCGTTCCTCTCTCTCTCTCTCTCGTTTAATTTTTCTTATTCCTAACCGCAGAATTTCTCTTCCCCTTCCCCTTCCGTTTTCTTCAACCGCCGACTCTAGATCTCTCTCGTTCTTTCTCCACCATGAGATTAATTCAAGAGGGGATTTTCAAGAGGGACTTGGTAGAGGATCACGCTAAAGCAAGGAAATACATAGGAGGTCTTCTCTTTGCGAAGTCTAACGGTATAAATTGGTGAAAAAGCATAGGATGTAAGTATCACCTCACCTGCAGTATAAGTGCTTACGATGTAATGTTGTATGCTTGATTTTGAATGAAAGAATCTAGAACTATGTGTAGAAGGTTCGGCTAATAGGATTAGAGAAATTATTCTTGGACAATCTTATGAAACTCTTTTTTTATCTTAAGGGGCACCAAATTTCAGAAGCTGTCTTAGTAATAATTAACCAAAATAATAGTAGTTGATGTTTTTTTCATCTCACATCAAATTGGTCAAACCAAAATATATATTGAGTTGGTTTGGCTTGATTCCAAGTGCTATGACAGTTTGTTGTGTCAAAAATTAGCCAAGGAAATGTGTCTATTGATTCAGCATAAGTTTTATTTAGCTCCAACAAATTGTAAATCCCATCAGTCTTATTAGGAGTACTGGAAGATTTTACTAGGAATAGTAAGTGGGTGTGCTAGCATTGGTAAAGTCATCTTATTATTATAAGAACGAAACATCTGTCTATTTATATTTTTGGGGAAATGTTAATTTGTGTTAATCCATTGTACTTAGTTAATGTTTTCTAATATTTATATATATTTCTTAAATTTTTTGCATATTTTATTGTAAAGGATGTGTCAGTTTGGTAGGCTTGCATGAATCTTCTTGTGCTTGTAACAAGGTTTTGATTTGATGATTTCTATTTATGTTAGCTTAATTTTCCTTATGTCACTACCTTATGCCATGTTAAATTGTACTCATGCCGATTTATGCTATGCTACATGCTTATGTTTTCACCCATGTTAGGCATGACTCACGTATATGAAATGTCTAAGAAATGTTTCCCTAAGAGTGGGGACAAGAATACTCTTTAGGACAAAGAACATGTATGTTATTTTACTTTATGCATGGCTTGTACCGGACCCTAACAAGGTCCACGGGATGGGCTCCAAGGTTACCCCTAGGTCGACGGACATAGTACGGACCTAGTAACCTAGTAGGTTCGGGATTAGCTACCTCAGATCTATTTAGGATGCGTGCGAATGATATATGTGATACAATGCCGGGACCAATATGTTGAGATTATGTTTAAGTATATAAACTATATGTTTTCAAAGAGCATCCTGCATATACCATTTTATGTTCATCGAATTATCATGTTTAGAGACAATGTACTGTTGCGATGAAAATGCTAAGTTTATGTTCTTTTCCTAAATTGATCATGTCTCTACTTTAAATAAATGCTGTGCTCATATGTTGTTTAAATGAACATGTCATTACTTTACATTTAATTCATGATGTATGTTTTTGTGAGTAGGAAAGGACCTTACTAAGCCTATGTGCTTATAGTTTACTTTCCTTGTACTGCAGAAAAGGGCAAGGAATGGATAAATTAAAGGGAGCAGCAGGAGGGGCAAAAATGTGTGTGGCAGTGGCATGGTGGACGAGATCATTTTTCATATACGGACTTATGCATGATTTTCAGTTTATGTGTAAACTGTTAGGAGACGTTAATGCTTTCTATGGTTGTTACTCATGTTTATTTTTATGAACCTTGAAATGGTTAATACATGTTTAGTTAAATAAATTGCTAAGACCTTTTGCCATGATTAAATTGTTAGGATGATTGGGTTAATGTAATTAGAGTTAAAAGTTGTAAGAGTTTTTTTAATGCTTCCGCTGTTATATGCACGAATGTATGATCGCGTAGCGCCGCTCTCGCCTATAGGATGTGTGTTAGAGGACGGAAGGGCTATGCATGTGGTATCGAGCCCGCCTCGCTTTTCCACTACACACACATCAAGCTCCAAATCCTGCCGCTCCAAGTAAAAAATTCTATGCCTACTCTATTTCTTTCATGTAAGATAAGAAATGCTTTTAGCTTAAATATGCATGATAACCTTATGTTAGCCTTTAGTTTAAATATGCATAAATAAATATGAATGATAACCTTATGCTAGCCTTATTATAATATATGAAGATAAGCATGGCTAGAAGACGTAGTCATAGAGTCGATGAGACAAGTAATATATGGAAGACGTAGTAATAGAGTCGATGAGATGAATATATGCATAATAATCTTATGCTAGCCTTATTATAATATATGAAGATAAGCATGGTTGGAAGACGTAGTAATAGAGTCGATGAGACAGTAATATATGGAAGACGTGGTAATAGAGTCGATGAGACAGTAATATATGGAAGACATAGTAATAGAGTCGATGAGACAGTATTTTGCTCTCCATAGGGAGCACCAGTACTGTTGGTAAAGAAGAAAGATGGGTCTATGCGAATGTGCATAGACTACCGAGAGCTAAATAATGTGACAACCAAGAATAGGTACCCTTTACCACGGATTGACGATCTGTTCGACCAGTTAAAAGGTGCCACCGTCTTTTCAAAGATTGACCTCAGATCTGGCTATCATCAAGTGAAAGTGAAACCAGATGATATACCGAAGCAGCTTTCCGAACAAGATACGGACATTATGAGTTCGTAGTCATGCCTTTTGGAGTGATGAATGCTCCTGCTATGTTCATGGACCTGATGAATCAGGTATTCTCGGCGTTTCTTGACAAGTTCGTGATCGTCTTTATTGACGATATCCTCGTCTATTCGAGAAATCAAGAAGAGCATGCCGAACACCTGAAGATGGTATTACAGATTCTTCGAGAAAAGCAACTATATGCCAAGTTCTCCAAATGTGAATTCTGGCTCGATCAAGTATCTTTTCTGGGTCATATTATATCCAAAGATGGAGTTATGGTAGACCCAAGAAAGATTGAAGCTGTGAGTAACTGGAGCAGGCCAAAGAATGCTAGCGAAGTGAGGAGTTTTCTCGGATTAGCGGGCTATTATCGAAAATTCATAGAAGACTTCGCCAGAATAGCAGCACCTATGACAGTTCTCACCCAAAAGAATAAGAAGTATGTATGGACGGAGGAATGTGAGAAGAGTTTCTTGGAGCTGAAAAGGAGACTTACAAGTGCTCCAATCCTTGTTGGGTTTCTGGCACCGCGGCAAGTGTGTGTTCGAATATGTTTCGTAAACATGTGCACAGCGGAAGAAATAAAAAGTAATAAATCTAATTTATTACATCACACACACACTACACACATGCATAGTACAAAATGTATAGACATAACCATAGTTTCAAATTTTGCAATAAAAGGAAATTTATTCTATGTATACCTGACGTATCAAGTGTAGCGGGAAACACATCAACCGAAGCGATCCTCGCTAGAATCACCTCTATCCGTATCCACACTGAGTATCTTCGGGATGACTTCACAAAGTCACAAGCCTCGTCTTCGTACAAGTCACTAGCCTCGTGTCGAAGACAATGTGATCGAGAGAAGATCACAATCCGAATCAAATTTCGGATTCAAAACCGAGTCCCCAAAACTCGCTTCTCCAGAGAGGTATTCGTCAACCGTTTGACGAATCCTTCGTCCTCCACCTATGAGGATTACAATAGATCGAATACCCGGCAAGGAAGCCACTGTCGGAGCTCCAAACGTCGTCCAAATTACGCTCCAACATGAAGTAAACAAGCTGTCCAGAAAACTGGACAGCTTTGGTGGAGGATTAGCGCCGGCCAAATAAGGAAGCTAGATGCTCACCTTGTTGCCGGAGCCAAGGAAGATCACCGGAGGGTCGCCGGAGGTTCGCCGGCTGAAGCTTGGAGGCCGGCAACAAATTGGACGGTGGAACAAGTGGTGGCCGGCGGCTAGGGTTTGGGTGCCGACCACAAGAGGAGAAGAGGGAGAGGGGCGACAACTTTGGATTAGGGCTCTCATTAAACCCTTGAGTCCTATTTTATAGAGACAAATTCTTCTAATGGTTATTGGCTCATAACCAAAACCCATTAACCCGCTCCATTAATTTAAGTTAAAATAAACCAAACCGATTTGGTCTATTTTAAGTTAAAACGAAAAAAACCAACTTTGGTTCATTCGTTTAAAACAAACAAAACCCCTTTGGTTTATTCTCCACCATTGGATTAGAACCAAACCAATTTGGTTCATCCATCATGTCTTCATAAGACACGGCCCATCCACGCTTCCATTGTGAATGAAACAATTTCATGCTCGATCCTTGTTTGGTCCAACCAAACCTAGTTTCTCTCGGTCTGAGAATCTCATTCTCAAGCTCATTTTAAATCCTTTGGATTCACTCATTGTGTGTGTGACCAAATAGGTTCTCGGTTTATGTTGACCGTCTATAATTAACCATTAATTATAGAACGATCATGAGTGGCACCTAGTATTACATTGTGATCCCCAATTAATCGAAAAGATCAACGGTTGATGCAGAACTATTTCTGAAACCCTTCAGCAGCTACAATGAATCGTGCCCCATTCCTTTTATTCATCTTATACCCACTTGGTTAAGGACATGGTCTCTAGTGTCAGTCCCCACTAGGTTGACTACGTCACACCTAGCCCAAGTATCATTTCCTCGTCCTACAGATTCTAGTTATTGCACATGTATCCAAGAGTACCTTACTCTAAACATGTAATGCTTTGGCCAAAGACTTTAGTAACAATCTGACGAGAGGCCATGGGTATACTTCTCCTCGCAAGGGGTGGTGAATCCTTTATAGGCTATTCAAACACCTTCGATCACTTCGACTTATACCCAATCATCCCAGGTCCACATCTCCTCAGATATGCTTGCTTAAAATGTCAAAGCATAAGTCTTCATGACCAAGATGACTTGAATACCGCAAGTCAAAGGAACATCGCACTTAAGTTGCAGTAAGAACTTCATTGAAATATCCATATATATAGAGAACCATATGAAGTCTTATAGATGGTCACTCCAATGAACTAGTTACCATAACTAGCATCCACGATTAACTCCGGACATCACAATGTCTCCAGCCAGTGAGAATCAGCTGCTTGGATACACCAAGGAGTATACCTCGTGCTAGTCTCGACAGAATCAATGGTGTCCAAATCCATCAATTCATCGACTAGGGATAATTCTGATACATCACAATTACACATGTAGAGATACTCAGTAGTTTTGATCCAATCACAAATTCTCTCATGCTGTGAATCGTATCGTGGACATTCAGTAAATGAGTTTAAGATCTAATCAAATACATGAAAACATGTATACTCAAATAGTGAATCTTCATTTATCATATAAATGGTTCAAACATAAGGCGATTGCCTTAGGACATCTCTCATATATTACTAACAAGCTCCCACTTGGCCTAATGTCAATCGCTACGGTATCCAATACCATAAGCTCTAACATGACCCTCAAACTTACTTTGAGGTAATGCCTTAGTTAAAGGATCCGCTAAGTTCCTTTCAGTAGGGATTTTCTCAATATGTATTTCCTTCCTACTAATGATCTCTCTGATCAGATGATAGTGGCGAAGCACATGTTTGGATCGTTGATGAGACATTGGGTCTTTCGCCTATGCAATTGCTCCATTGTTGTCGCAGTAGACCAGTATTGCTTCAACAATGACTGAAACCACACCAAGTTCATAAATGAACTTCTTGATCCAAACCGCTTCCTTTGCTGCTTCCGAAGCTACAATGTATTCTGCCTAAGTGGTAGAATCCGCTACAGTGTCTTGTTTGGAACTTTTTCAATTCACTGCGCCCCCATTCAAGATGAACACGTATCCAGACTTAGACCTGGAATCATCCTTGTCTGTCTGGAAGTTGGCATCTGTATACCAACGTATCACCATGTCCCCTTCTCCATATGTTAGGAACACATCCTTAGTTCTTCTCAAGTACTTAAGGATTGTCTTAACAGCCGCCTAATGATCCATTCCTATATCAAACTGGTATCTACTCGTGACACTCAGAGCATACGATACATCGAGCCTCGTACATAACATAGCATACATGATAGATCCTTTTGCGGATGCATAGGGAATCTTACTCATGCAAATCCTCTAATCTTTTGTGCGCAGACACATAGACTTCGATATATGTAGACTGCGAAAGACCAAGCAACCATTTCGATCTATCTCTATAGATCTTAATCCCGAAGATGTAGGTTGCTTCTCCCAGTTCTTTCATGGAGAATGTCTTGGACAACCAAATCTTAACTGACTGTAAGACTGAAACATCGTTTCCTATAAGTAATATGTCATCGACATACAATACTAGGAACACGACTGCACTCCCACTAACCTTCTTGTACACACAAGGTTCATATGGATTTTGTGAGAAATCAAACCTTTTGATTGTCTCATCAAAACGGATATTTCAGCTTCTGGATGCTTGCTTCAATCCATATATGGACCGTCGCAATTTTCATACCTTGGTTTTATCAAACGATGTGAAACCCTCAGGTTGTATCATATACACGTCCTCGAGCAGGTTTCCATTAAGGAAAGCTATTTTCACATCCATTTTCCATATCTCATAATCATAATGAGCTGCTATGGCCAGGAGCATCCGAATGGATTTAAGCATAGCTACAGGTGAATAGGTCTCGTCATAATCAACACCTTGCTTTTGACGATATCCTTTCGCTACCAATCTAGCCTTATAGGTAATCACATTACCATCCATGTCGGTTTTCTTCTTGAAAACCCACTTGCACCCTATAGGCTTTATGCCTTCAGGTGGGTCAACCATGTTCCAAACTTGGTTTGCATACATGGAATCCATTTCCGACTTCATGGCTTCAAGCCACTTATCCCTTTATGAACTTGTCAGAACTTCTTCATAACTGGTAGACTCCTCCTCATCAATGAGTAACACGTCGTTCGATTCACTTACGAGAAATCCATATCTCTCAGAAATATTGCATGTTCTACAAGATCTACGAAGATGTGGTGTTTCAATAGGTTCAGCCGATTGCTCATCACTATGAGTTATCAACTATTGTGCTTCACCAGGTATATCATCAATGTCTATTTGAGTCTCTCGAGCCTCCTCAAGCTCGTCGACACTCCCACTGTTTTCTTGCAAGAGAAACTCTTTCTCTAGAAACACAGCATGCCTTGAAACAAACACCTTTTGTTCCACAGGATGATAGAATTGGTAACCCCTTGTTTCCTTAGAGTATCCAATAAATAGACATTTATCAGACTTAGCATCCAATTTGTCTGATATAGTCCGCTTCACATAAGCAGGACAACCCCATATCTTCAAGTAAGATACATGAGGTTTCTTACTATTCCATATCTTATATGGAGTAGTAGAGACTACCTTGGTTGACATTCTGTTTAACAAGTAAACAGTTGTCTGAAGTACATAGCCCCAAAAGGACTTGGGAAGATTTGCATGATTCATCAGTGACCTGACCATGTCCAACAAGGTCCGGTTATGCCTCTCAGATACACCTTTATGCTGTGGTGTATATGGCGGAGTCCATTGAGACAATATACCATTGTCTCTTAAGTAATCTAGAAACTCTTGACTTAAGTATTCACCACCTCGATTCGATCGAAGTATTTTAATACTCTTGTCATGTTGTTTCTCTACTTCATTTCTTAATTCTTTGAGCCTTTCAAAGGTTTCAGACTTGTGTTTCATCAAGAACACATACCCAAACCGTGAGTGATCATCGATGAAGGTAATGAAGTAGCTATAGCCTTATAAAGCTTGAGTTGACATAGGTCCACATACATGAGTATGTATTAGACCTAGCAACTCTCCCACTCATTCACCTTTTCCTGTAAAAGGTAACTTAGTCATCTTGTCTTTTAAGCATGATTCGCATGTATCGTATGAATCCAATTCAAACGATTCTAGAATTCCACATCGGTGTAATTCGAACATGCATTTCTTGCTTGCATGGCCAAGACGACAATGCCACATGTAGGAGTCTAATTGATTATCCTTTTGAGCATGCTTGTTGCTCGCTTCGATATTGAAAATGTCACTGGATACGTCCAACGTATGAATACCATTGCTTAAAGTTCCAGTTCCATAAAGTATGTCATTCAAAGTTATATAACAACAATTGTTACTAAACGTCAAATGGTAACCATTTCTATTTAAACAAGAAATAGAAATGATGTTCTTTATCAATGAAGGAACATAAAAGCAATTGTCTAGTTCTTAGACAAGTCCTGTAGGGAGTTTCAACAAATACGTTCCGATGGCGAGTGCAGCAACCTTTGCTCCATTCCCAACACGTAAATTTGACTCTCCCTTGACGAGTCTTCTTCTATTCCTTAGCCCATGTATGTCATTATATATATGTGAGCCACACCCAGTATCAAATACCCAAGTGTTTGAGGAAATAGAATGACAATCAATAACGAAGATATCTGAAGAAGATGGGGCATCTGATGCCTTATTCTTCTTCACGAACTCAAGATAAATCTTGCAATATCTTCGCCAATGGCTCTCCTTGCCATAATGATGGCAAGTGCCCTTTTGAGCTGGTTCTGCCTTTTTAGCCATTTTCTTCCCCTTCTGCTATTCCTTTGACTTCCTCTTAGAACCTTTCTTCGAGGAATCAACTCACAGCACCGTCCCCTGCTCATGCTTCTCAGAAGGCTCCACAGTCTTCAACATGTTGAGCAGTACCACAGATGAACCTTCTTGCATCTCAGAGGTGAAGAGGAGCTTGGAGACTTCGAACCTTTCGAATCTTACTTGCTCATCAAACAACTCATAAAGATGAAAGACTATGGTATGAGCATCCATATGCTCATGCTGCTTCGGCAGCTCAAGTACCATCGCGGCTAGCATTATGCAACTTGCCAGTTCAGAATCAGTAACATGTTTCTGATAGATCAACAATTGGTCTGGAGTTGCATCGCCACTAGGATGGGCGGGAAGAGGCGCTTCGAGGACATATACAAGCTTTTCACCTTGAGAACAATTCTCATGTTTTTAAGCCAGTCCAAGAAGTTCGGCACAGTCAATTTATTTGAATCTAAGATAGAATGCAAATTCAAAGACATCATGATCAATCAATTATCCTAGAAATACAACTCGAGCATATATGAGAAAATGATTTCAAAATGCATCAATCTACATTCATAAATCCCATTCATTTTTCGAATTTCAAAAACCCCAAAATTACTTTGGGAGATCGTAGGTCCATCTCTGAATGGGCTAATATCCAACATAGATATGAACAACCTTGGAGAGAGTCCAACAAGCCATTCATAACTACGATGGTAGGTATCAAATATACCGATTGCATATCGCTTATATGCAACTATCACAATGTACTATCAACTTATTGAATGCTCACACATACATTGGGTTGTTAACACATTAACAAGTATGTATCATATGCATAGCACCAAACTTCACCTCCCTTCACACCGACCTTGGAGAGAGTCCAACAAGCCGATGCTCCAGGTTAAAGCCAACCCATTAATCGAGAAATAGTTTTAATATGGTTAGAGCGCATTCAATCAATTAGCCCCGCTTGGAGAGAGTCCAACAACCAAAGCTAACGATTGACCTCTGACTCTTACCATATTAGTATTAAACTATTCCATGGTTTGAACATGTTCGGGTTCGAGCCGGGCTTGGAGAGAGTCCAACAACCCAAACAAGAAATGGAACTCTGGTTCTAACCATATTAATGGAAGGTGTAGGCTTTAATATTGAGTAAGGGTTTTTATGTCTCATCCTCTTTGCATGCAAATAACTATTATCTACATTGCATGGCATACATGGCATACATCTACATGTCACGACACGCATGACATAATGATATGCATCTAATGTAATTTAATGGCATACAATTATGACATGAACAAAATTTCCTTATATGTCATAACTATTTATGGAAATAAAATATGTTTGAGATTTGATTCTCCAAATCAAATCATGATTAAATTAGGAAACAAATTTCCAAATCTAATCACATATTTTATTTGTGGAAAGTGTTAATTAAGGAAAGTCAATTTTGGAAACAAATTTCCTAAATCATCAAAACTACTTATGGAAATAAAATATTTTAAGATTTGATTTCCCAAATCAAATCATGATTATATTAGGAAACAAATTTTCAAATCTAATCAAATATTTTATTTATGGAAAATATTAATTTCCATAAATACTTCTAACTTTCCAAAAGTAGAAAATTTCCATAAATACCATTACGACTATCGCAAAACAATTTTACGATTATGTCGAAACACAACCTGGGCTCTGATACCACTATTGGGTTTCCGGCACCACGGCGAATGTGTGTTCGAACATGTTTCGTAAACATGTGCACACCGGAAGAAATAAAAAACAATAAATCTAAATTATTACATCACACACACACTACACGCATGCATAGTA
This sequence comes from Wurfbainia villosa, assembly GCA_025175895.1. Classification (NCBI taxonomy): domain Eukaryota; kingdom Viridiplantae; phylum Streptophyta; class Magnoliopsida; order Zingiberales; family Zingiberaceae; genus Wurfbainia; species Wurfbainia villosa. The sequence continues at coordinate 37,363,269 of CM046001.1, read as the reverse complement.
AAACATGTATAGACATAACTGTAGTTTAAAATTTTGCAATAAAAGGAAATTTATTCTACGTATACCAGAAGTATCACGTGTAGCGGGAAAGACATCAAACGAAACGATCCTCGCTAGAATCGCCTCTATCCGTATCCATGTCGAGTATCTTCGGGATGACTTCACAAAGTCACGAGCCTCGTCTTCGTACGAGTCACTAGCCTCGTGTCGAAGACAATGTGATCGAGAGAATATCACAATCCGAATCAAAATTCGGATTCAAAATCGAGTCCCCAAAACTCGCTTCTACGGAGAGGTATTTGTCAACCGTTTGACGAATCCTTCGTCCTCCACCTATGAGGATTACCAGAGATCGAATCCCCAGCAAGGAAGCCACTGTCAGAGCTCCAAACGTCGTCCAAACGACGCTCCAACACGAAGTAAACAAGCTGTCCAGAAAACTGGACAGCTTTGGTAGAGGATTAGCGCCAGCCAAATAAGGAAGCTAGATGCTCACCTTGTCGCCGGAGCCAAGGAAGATCACAGGAGGGTCGCCGGAGGTTCGCCGGGTGAAGCTTGGAGGCTAGAAACAACTTGGACAGCGGCACAAGAGGTGGGCGGTGGCTAGGGTTTGGGCGCCGACCACAAGAGGAGAAGAGGGAGAAGGGCGACAACTTTGGATTAGGGCTCTCATTAAACCCTTGAGTCCTAATGGTTATTGGTTCATGACCAAAACCCGTTAACTTGCTTCATTAATTTAAGTTAAAATAAACCAAACCGATTTGGTCTATTTTAAGTTAAAACAAACCAAACCAACTTTGGTTCATTCGTTTAAAACAAACCAAACCCCTTTGGTTTATTCTCCACCATTGGATTAGAACCAAACCAATTTGGTTCATCCATCATGTCTTCATAAGACACGACCCATCCACGCTTCCATTGCGAACGAAACAATTTCATACTCAATCCTTGTTTGGTCCAACCAAACCTAGTTTCTCTCGGTCTGATAATCTCATTCTCAAGCTCGTTTTAAATCCTTTGGATTGGCTCGTTGTGCGTGTGACCAAATAGGTTCTCGATTTATGTTGGTCGTCTATAATTAACCATTAATTATAGAACGATCATGAGTGGCACCTAGTAGTACATCATGATCCCCAATTAACCGAAAAGATCAACGGTTGATCCAGAACTATTTCTGAAACCCTTCAGCAGCTACAATGAATCGTGCCCCATTCCTTTCACTCATCTTATACCCACTTGGTTCAGGACATGGTCTCTAGTGTCAGTCCCCACTAGGTTGACTACGTCATACCTAGCCCAAGTATCATTTCCTCATCCTACGGATTCTAGTTACTGCACATGTATCCAAGAGTACCTTACTCTAAACATGTAATGCTTTGGCCAAAGACTTTAGTAACAATCTGACGAGAGGCCATGGGTATATATCTCCTCGCAAGGAGTGGTGAATCCTTTATAGGCTATTCAAACACCTTCGATCACTTCGACTTATACCCAATCATTCCGGGTCCACATCTCCTCAGAGATGCTTACTTAAGATGTCAAAGCATAAGTCTTCATGACCAAGATGACTTGAATACCGCAAGTCAAAGGAACATCGCACTTAAGTTGCAGTAAGAACTTCATTGACATATCCATATATGTAGAGAACCATATGAAGTCTTACAGCTGGTCACTCCAATGAACTAGTTACCATAACTACCATCCACGATTAACTCCGGACATCACAATGTCTCCAGCCAGTAAGAATCAGCTGCTTGGATACACCAAGGAGTATACCTCGTGCTATTCTCGACTGAATCAATGGTGTCCAAATCAATCAATTCATCGACTAGGGATAATTCCGATACATCACAATTACACATGTAGAGATACTCACTAGTTGTGATCCAATCACAAATTCTCTCATGCTGTGAATCGTATCGTGGACATTCAGTAAATGAGTTTAAGATCTAATCAAATACATGAAAACATGTATACTCAAATAGTGAATCTTCATTTATCATATAAATGGTTCAAACATAATACGATTGCCTTAGGACATCTCTCAAATATTACTAACAATCCTTACTCTCCCAGAGAACGACAAGAGCTTTGACATGTACAGCGATGCCTCCAGATTGGGACTCGGAGTTGTACTTATGCAGAGGGGTAAAGTTATTGCCTATGCCTCTAGGAAACTCAAGGAACTTGAAAAGAACTATCCCACTCACGATTTAGAGCTAGCAGATGTGGTCTTCGCTCTCAAGGTATGGAGGCACTATCTATATGGAGCACAGTGCAAGATTTATATGGATAACCGGAGTCTGCGGTATTTCTTCACTCAGAAGGACCTCAATATGAGACAACGCAGATGGCTGGAGCTCATGAAGGACTATGACTGCGAGATCTTTTACCATCCTGGCAAGGCAAACAAAGTGGCCGATGCACTCGGTGAAGTCGATTGCCACCACGATGTCCTTATCGGTATTGTCTCGGCCATTTGGAGAAGGAAATTATGCGCTATGGAATCGAGGTTATTTCCGGGAAGCTTTCAACCATGGAAATAATACTAGCACTATTCAATGACATATTAGCAAAACAAAGTGATGATCCAAGTCTCCAGAGGATCAAGCAGGAGATCCTAGAAGGAAAAGGCGAGGGTTTCCGTATCGCCAATAGCGGAGTATTATACCTTAGGGATCGGTTATGTATCCCTAACGATCCGGAACTACGCAAAAAGATATTAGAGGAGGCTCACTGAACCCCCTATTCTATGCATCCGGGATCCACCAAAATGTATCAAGACCTGAAAGAGAAGTTCTGGTGGTCCGGTATGAAAAGGGACGTAGCTCAGCACGTCAGTACCTGCTTGACCTGCCAGCAAGTTAAAGCAGAACACTAGAGGCCTGGAGGAGGTCTGCAACCGATCCAAATTCCGGAGTGGAAATGAGAAGACATCTCTATGGATTTCATTTCAGGTCTTCCCAGGACTACGAACGGATATGACGCTATATGGGTTATCGCGTTGTGATGACAAAGTCAGCTCATTTCCTAGCGATCAAGATGACATATTCGATTGAGCAACTGGCTCAATTATATGCTAAGGAAATCATCAGACTGCATGGTATTCCCAAGACCATCATTTCAGATAGGGATGGTCGCTTCACTTCACAGTTTTGGGGATGCGTTCATAAGGCACTTGGCATGAAGCTGTGTTTCAGTATCGCATTTCATCCTCAGATAGATGGGCAAACAGAAAGGGTGAACCAAGTACTAGAAGACATGTTACAAGCTTGTGCCTTGGATTTCAAAGGGAGTTGGTGCCGCTACTTATGTTTAGTGAAATTCACTTACAATAATAGCTACCAAGCTACCATCGGAATGGCACCTTATGAAGCATTATATCGGAGGAGATGTAGGTCTCCGATCTGTTGGTACGAAGGTGGTGAGAAGAAAGAGATGGGACTTCAGACGGATTTTATCGACGACACCACCCGAGCGATACAGAATATCCGCCAAAGAATAGAGACTGCTCAGAGCCAACAGAAGAACTATGCAGATCAGCGACGTAGACCTTTGGAATTCAATGTCGGAGATTTTGTATTTCTCCGGGTAGCTCCTATGAAAGGAATAATGAGATTCGGGAAGAAAGGAAAGCTAAGTCCGCGATACATAGGGTCGTACAAGATCCTGAAAAGAGTTGGCAAGGTAGCTTACGAGCTAGGACTACCTCAGGAGATGTCTGCTATTCACAACGTGTTCCATGTCTCGATGCTTAAGAAGTGCATTTCTAGTACCGACCAAGTGGTCAAGCCACAGACAGTGCAAATTCAAGAGGACCTGAGCTATGAAAGTCGACCTATCCGGATACTAGACCGAGAAGTCAAAAGACTAAGGAATAAAGAAGTACCCTTATTGAAGGTCCTATGGCAAAGTCAACGATACGAAGAAGCCACCTGGGAACATGAGGATGACATGAAGCAAAAGTACCCTGAGTTGTTCTAAGTTTCGAGGAGGAAACTTTTATAAGGTATATGGGATTGTAACATCCCAAATTTTAGTTACTATATTTTTATTTAAAGGAAATATATATATATATATATATATATATATATAAGAATAAAAAAAATGAATAAATAGTTCGTAGTCGAGGCTTGAACCATGAACCGTTGATTTGGGGGAATAGGCTTCCCACCAGTAAGTCATGAGATTACCAATGAGTAGGATATAACAGAATATATCTATTGGTAGAAAAAAAGAAGAGATTTGTTAATTTAACTAATTATTTAAAGGGGTAATTAAATGAAGGAAACCCTAATTTATATATATATATATATATATATATATATATATATATATATATAGATTTATTTATTTTTTATATAATCTCTCTTTTTCCCAAAATTCCAATGCCGACGCCAAAACCCTTCCAATTGTTGGATCGATTTGAAACGCTAGAGGGGGGGGGGTGAATAGCGTTAAAACTTTCTTTTCGTTCGTTCATTTAAAAATCGAGTAGATAATTAATTTGCAGCGGAAAAGATAAGGAATAAATAAAAGAGACAATTCTTTTTACTTGGTTCGTACCCTTCGGCTACTACTCCAAGGTCCTAGTGGTCCTTGACCACGCACGGAGGGAAAAACACTAAACGAACTCCTCCTCGTTGGAGGTAGGAGTTAATCAATACAAGAACAACAACTTGAGGTAGAGGGACACTCCCCCTCTCCTTGTTATGATAGAAAAAAGAGCTTCGACAAATGTAAATGAACAACGAATTCTAAAACTAAAACCGACGTACAAAAATAAAGGAAATGAAACCTAGACGTCGGAGAAGAAGCACTTCGTTGTCGGTAGCATTGCGAAGGCTTTTGGAAGCTTGGAATTGATGAAGAAACCCTAGGATTGGCCCTCCTTTTATAGCCTTTGAGCCCCTTTTCGAGAAGAACCCTAGCCAATCACAATTGAGCACCAATCTCCTTGAAATGGGGTGTTAAGCCTTGACTCCTCGAAGCTAATCATTGACCATCAGTCGACTGATGGCCATCATCAGTCGACTAATGGCGACATCGAGTCGCCGACCTCCGATCGGCCGATTGACAGCGATGAGTCCTCCAAGCTGGCAGTCGACTGATGCTTGCTGCAAGTCAAAGTTAGCTCAAAGAAAAACATTATTTCGCTGGCCTTCGACTGTCCGATCTCGACCTAGACCATCGATGGGATGTCTTTGGTCGGATCTACGCTTAAGACCATCCCCGTAAGGAGGATACAACCTCACTTACGCTCACACACACGAGCTTACCTCGATACTTACCATGTCGCTTTTACTTCTGGCCTTCCACTCGATTCCTTCGGCTCCCTCCGAAGTCACTTGAGTGTCGCCCGACCACCGCGGCTTCCTCCGGGTGTCGCTAGCCTTCAGCTCTAGCTATAGCAATCTTCTGCACACTCGATTCAGCTCGTGAGATAACGACATGAGCTTAACTTTGTATCGTTTGCTATAATCAAAACTCAGGTTCGACTTAGGTGCCTACTGCACCAACAATCTCCCCCTTTTTGATTTATGGCAAACCCACATACAAAGTTAAGTAAATAGCAAGCATGAAGAATAATGTGCATTAGAAACAAACAAAAAAATAAAGAAGATTAAGTTGGAGTAGTAAGGATTTTCTTCAAGTACTCCCCCTTGAGGAAACCTCCCCCTTGACCGAGGGTGAGTCTTGAAGAAAGACCTTAATCCTCCCTTTGAGGGTTGCTTTAAGTAATTACTTAAAGTTGGCCTTAGTAAAACATTTAAGTTAAGAGTTCTTCTTTACTTGGCCCTTTCTCCCCCTTAAGTAAAACATTAAGGGCATAATGTTTAAAATAAGTAAAACGTTGATGGCACAAATAAGTTTAAGTTAAGAATTCTCTTAACTTGGCCTTTAATAAGTTTTCAAAACTTAAAGTTAACTTTTGGTTTAAATATAAAGTAAGAGTTAAATCAATTAATTTGACCCCTTAACTTTGGCCTTTTTCTCCCCCTTTTGCCATATATCGAAAAGAGTGAGGATGTGTGTGGAAAACAAAAATAAGTGTTAATTTTAAAGTCCAAGCATGTTCCACATTATTTTGAAAATAATATACTGAAAATAAGTTCATCTATAAAATGTTTGACTCATATTTGGCTTGATTGATATAAAAGATCAACCAGTCCTGGTCAGAGTCGGTTAGTATGTATGATTATACTCCGTGGTTCATGGCGATGCACTAGCTCTACATCTGGAACCAGGAGTAAGGTCCTAACATCTCATGCCCATCTACGTGGCTAAGTACACAAATACATTAGTCCTATGTGTTGTGAGATGTATTGGCTCCTTAAATCTATAGGTGCATGATATCTAAGGTATGTCCTATGCTAGTTCCATGAAATTAAAGAAACAGTAGTAAGAACATATAATTTGCAAGTTCCTGTTAGTGCTTATAAGCTCCACATATCTCCACAATGGCATGATATTGTCCACTTTGGGTCTAAGCCCTCATGGTTTTATTTTTGGGCTTTACCCAAAAGGCCTCATACCAATGGAGATATCTTTTTTCTTATAAGCACATGATCTTTTCCATGTCTTACCAATGTGGGACTTTGATTGTATTCCTCATACTCCCAACAATCCCCCCCTCAAACGAAGGACCACATTGGGCCCCCCCTCAAGCCTATCCCTCCTCGAAGGATTTTCTCTGCTTGATGTCCGATCTTCAACCCACCAGACTTCCTCGCCAGCTTGTTCGGTCCCCCCGACCCAACTAGACTTCCTTCCTGATGTCTGGTTCTCTTGATCCGGACGTGGGAGCTCAACTTCCTTCGTTCGAGGTTCATGGCTTGACATGGACCATGGCTCTGATACCAATTGTTGGATCGAAAGTGTCGCTAGAGGGGGGGGGGTGAATAGCGATACGATATGTCGTTAAAAACTTTTGCAATAAGTAAAAAGCAAGTAGAGAGTGCACATGGAAATATAAAGTAGACAAGATATTTTTACGTGGTTCACAATCTTTCGATTGCTAATCCACGGCCCTAGTGATCCTTGATCACGCACGGAGGGCAATTCACTAAAACCACTCCTCCTCGTTGGAGGTAGGAGCAACGATTACAAAAAGAAATCAAGGCAAAGGGACACTCCCCCTTTCCTTGTTACGATTAAAGCACAAAGACAATTTAATGAAGTAGAACTTAAATAAATATACCGACAACTCTTAAAAGTAGAAGATGTAGCTTTAGTTGTCTGAGTCACTTCGTCGTAGCAAATGTGAGTAGTAGTAACGGCGATACTACGGCGTGTTGAGAGCTCTTGAATTCTTGTTATTTGCTTGGCTTGAACATGTCTATTTATGGATATTGATCTATGAATTTAGACATAGGTAGTGTCCAAGGTGAGGTTCTTATCCCCCAAGACTTGTTCATCCACATCCTTTGCGCCAACTCAAGGATGAGGTGTTTCATCCAACCACCTTGTGCCACCTCCAACCTCCTTGTGCGCCAACTCAAGGATGAGGTGTTTCATCCAACCACCTTGTGCCACCTCCAACCTCCTTGGGCGCCAACTTGAGGATGAGGTGTTTCATCCAACCACCTTGTGCCACCTCCAACCTCCTTGGCGCCAACTTGTTGGAGCCATTCAATGCCACATCATGGGAGCCAACCATCTTGTGCCAACTCACCTTATCTTGGGCGTCCCACCACAAGGAAGCTTGGTGATGGTTTGGATGTCCACCTTGATGCCACATCACCCTTTGTACCAAAACACGAGTCAAGTCCAAATTCACCCCCTTGAAATTCGAGCTCTTCTCGAGGCTGGAACTTGACTAGCAGTTGACTGTAGTCAAAGGGTTTTGGACTGCAGTACAAGTTAGCTTAAAATATAAAGTACGATGGTTCTAACCATTTGATCTCGACCTAGACCTTCCATTGGAGGTATTGGGTCGGATCTACGCTTAACGACCTTGCTTCGCTTTCACACGAGCTTACCTTGTAGCCTCGCTTCCGGTCTTCACCCGAGTACCTCGGCTTCCTCCGAAGTCCCTCTGGCGTTGCCCGACCACCTCGGTTCCCACCGGGTGTCGCAGACCTTCCGCTCAACTTTAGCATTTCTGCACACTTAATTGAGCTCGTAATATAACAAATATACCCTTAACTATTGAGCCTTTTGCCATAATCAAAATACCGGTTCGACTTTGGTGCCCACTGCACCAACAATCTCCCCCTTTTTGATTCATGGCAAACCGACACAAAAGTTAAGGAAAAATTAAGCATAACAGTAAGCTAGCATAATGATTAAGCATGAATGAGCTAGCATAAAGATTAAATATGAATGAGCTAGCATAATGATTAAGCATGAATGAGCTAGCATAAAGATTAAATATGAATGAGCTAGCATAAAGATTAAATATGAATGAGCTAGCATAATGATTAAATATGAATGAGCTAGCATAATGATTAAGTATGAATGAGCTAGCATAAAGATTAAGCATGAGTGAGAAATATTATTGTTTCAAGTTCTCCCATTTGAGGGGTAACCTCCTCGACCAAGGTGAGTTCTGAAAAATAATTTTTACTCCCCTTAATAGTTGCTTAAGTAAACGGAATTACTTAATATAAAAGGTAATAATTTTGTTTACTTTCTTCCTTACTTTTGTGACTTTCTCCCTTTGCCTTAACTCAAAAAGTTTGTAAATATATTTTAGGTTTGTAAGTCCAAGCAAGTTCCCAATATAAATATATTTTTTTTAAAATAATAATAAGCTTGAAAATATGTTCATCTAAAATGTACAACTCCTGCTGACTTGATTGATATAGAATGATCAATAAGTCTCAAGGAGTTGATTAATTTTAAATAATTATACTCCATGGTTCATGTCGATGCAATCAATCTACGCTCGGAACTGTGAGTAAGGTCCTAACATCTCACGCCTGCCTACGCATAAGTACACAAACACATTAGTCCTATGTGTTGTGAGATGTGTTGGCTCCTTAAATCTATAGGTATATGATTTCTAAGGTAAGACTTAGGCTAATTTCATAAAAAGAAGCAAAAGTAGAGTACATATATAGAAAAATTTAAATCCTACTCTATTACGCATATACCTAACTTTCGCCTTAATAAACTAAATTCGCCGGGTAGTGGTTTGGTGAAGATGTCCGCTAGGTTTGATTTGGACTCAACATACTCTAGTTGTATAGTTCCATTAGTTACATGTTCCCTAATGAAGTGGTGTTTAACTTCTATATGTTTTGTCCTAGAATGACATATTGGATTTTTAGTTAAGTTAATTGAACTAATGTTATCTATGTAGGTTTTAATGTTGTTAAAGATTAAGCTAAAGTCTTGGAGAGTGTGCTTCATCCACGTGAGCCGAGAGACACACTCACCCATCGCAACGTATTCGGCTTCTGGTAGATAAGGCAACGCAATGTCGCTCATCGCACCAACTTACTAGACTCGAGCCGAGGATTTGACAACAACCACTGTGCTCTTCTATCGAGTTTACTACCGCATAGTCGAGTCGAGTAGCCGATTAGATTAAACTCGAGATCTAGGGTACCAAATACCTCACGCTTAGCGTGCCCTTTAGATATCTAAGGATACGCTTGACTAGGGTTAGGTGAGACTCCTTGGCACAGTGTTTGTAACCTCACATACTTACCGCGAATAAAATGTCCTGTCGGCTCATGTTAAGTATAGGAGACTTCTATTGCGCCCTATAGTATTTTAGGTCAACGGGTTTTCCTTCTACATCTTCGCTTATATTAACATTAGTTGCCATAGGTGTATTGATTATTTTAGCATCTTGCATTCCAAATCGATTTATTAAGTCCTTAGTATATTTTTGTTGATGTAAATATATTCCATCTTTAGTTTGTTTAATTTGTAAACCTAAGAAGAAACTTAACTCCCACTAAATTCATTTCAAATTCACTTTCCATAAGTGAGATGAATTTGTTTAGCAGATCGAGTTGGTAGTTCCAAAAATTATATCATCTACATAGATTTGGGCTATAAAGATTTCTTTTCCTACGGTTTTAACGAATAAGGTTGGGTCGACTAAACCTTGGTTGAATCCTTTGACTTAAGATAGATCGAAAAGCCTTCGCATCAAGCTCTCTTGGGGCTTGTTTGAGTCCATATAGGGCTTTCTTAAGTCTAAGGACATGGTCGTTTATCTAGATTTTCAATCCGGAGGTTGATCGACGAAACTTCTTCCTTAATGTATCCATTCAAAAATGCTGACTTGACATCCATTTGAAACAATTTAAAACCTCGATGTGCAAAGATATGCTAACAACATTCGGATGGACTCTAGTCTGCTACGGGGCGTAGGTCTCATCGTAATCTAAACCTTCGACTTGACTAAACCCTTTGCGACTAACCTAGCTTTATTTCTAACTACTTCACCTTTATCATCAAGTTTATTTCAAATACCCACCTTGTTCCAATAATTGATTTTTCTTTAGGTGGTGGTACTAATTCCTGCACTTCATTTCTAGTGAATCGAGCTAGCTCTTCTTGCATAGCAATAATCCAAATGGATCAAGAAGTGCTTGTTCAATAGTTTTGGGTTCGATTTTGGAAATTAACGAGATTTGACTAAGGTTTCGATATGAAGCTCTAGTTCAACCCTAAATTTGGATCACCTATAACTTGATTGATAGGATGATTTGTTTGAGTCTTAGTGTGACTGGGTTAGGGTCATCTATCACTTGGTCGATAGGATGACTTGGGTGAGTTCTAGTTTGACTTGGGTTAGAGTCATCTATCACTTGGTCGATAGGATGACTTGGGTTAGACGAGATTCAAGTTCAAGATCGAGTCGGGTTCGCTTATAAGTTGATTTGCTAGTTGGTTTTGTTAAGGATTGAACGGGTTCGTGTCCTTCGTAAAACTATATTAATGGTTTCTTCGACTCTAAGAGTGTCGTGATTGTATACCCTATAAGCTCCATCGGTGGTTGAGTATCCTAGAAAGGTTCCAGAGAGGTTTTGGATTTGAATTTCCTAGGTAATCCTTAGTGTTTAAGATATGTACCTTGCATCCAAATACCCTAAAGTACTTGATGTTTGGTATTTTATCGTGATAAATCTCGTCTGAGGTCTTTTGGTGCCTCTTTACCATATGATCCTATTTTGGACATAGCAAGTCGCATTACTAACGGCCTCGCCCAAAATCTATCGGGTAGGTTATACTGCTTAACATTGTCCTAGCGGCTTCTTGTAGGGTTCTATTTTTCCGTTCGACTAACCCATTTTGTTGGGTTCTAGGACATGAAAAATCATGGTTGTATCCGTTTATGTTACAGAAATCTGTAAACCAGTGGTTTACTAATTCACCACCATAAACGCTTCTAAGTCTTTTAATCTTAATGTTCTTTTGATTTTCGATAAACCTACAAAGATTGATTAGTTGGTCTAGGTATCATTTTTATGTTTGATAAACCTAACCCAAGTAAATCTAGAATAGTCGCCAATTATGACTAAGCAAAATTGACTACCATTGAGTGACTTAGCTCCATGTGAATCAAATAGATCCATGTAGGAGCTCAAGAACACTTTTGGTCTGCTCTGATTAGTTAATTGATGTTGTGTCCTAGATTGTTTACCTTGTTGACAAGCATTACATATTTTATTATCCAAGTTGTTTAGTTTAGGCAAACCTATAACTAGTTTCACTCGACTCATCTTGTGGACGAGTCTTAAAAGCGAGTGTCCGAGTCTTCGTGCCATAACCAAGATTCCTCTTGCCGTGTCATAAGACACTTGGTTGAGGAGTTGCAAATTTATTGTGTAGATGTTGCTACTCCTAGTTCCTTTAAGTATTATTTTAGATGTTGCATTTATTTTGATTACGCATTCATTTTCTAGAAATATGACCTTATAATTGTTATCACACAATTGGCTTACACTAAGTAAATTATATTGAAAGTTTTCTACTAATAAGACATTTTGAATTGTAAAGTTAGAGTTGAGCTCAATATCACCTGATCCGATGATTTTGAGCTTGCCGTTATTTCCGAAGGCTACCGATCCTTGTGGTGGACGCCCAAGATAAGGTGAGTTGGCACAAGATGGTTGGCTCCCATGATGTGGCACAAGTTGAATGGCTCCAACAAGTTGGCGCCCAAGGAGGTTGGAGGTGGCACAAGGTGGTTGGATGAAACACCTCATCCTCAAGTTGGCGCCCAAGGAGGTTGGAGGTGGCACAAGGTGGTTGGATGTCCACCTTGATGCCACATCACCCTTTGTACCAAAACACGAGTCAAGTCCAAATTCACCCCCTTGAAATTCGAGCTCTTCTCGAGGCTGGAACTTGACTAGCAGTTGACTGTAGTCAAAGGGTTTTGGACTGCAGTACAAGTTAGCTTAAAATATAAAGTACGATGGTTCTAACCATCTGATCTCGACCTAGACCTTCCATTGGAGGTATTGGGTCGGATCTACGCTTAACGACCTTGCTTCGCTTTCACACGAGCTTACCTTGTAGCCTCGCTTCCGGTCTTCACCCGAGTACCTCGGCTTCCTCCGAAGTCCCTCTGGCGTTGCCCGACCACCTCGGTTCCCACCGGGTGTCGCAGACCTTCCGCTCAACTTTAGCATTTCTGCACACTTAATTGAGCTCGTAAGATAACAAATATACCCTTAACTATTGAACCTTTTGCCATAATCAAAATACCGGTTCGACTTTGGTGCCCACTGCACCAACAGTTCCTATTCTATTATGCACATGCCCAATTTTCGTCTTAATAGAATAAATTCGGCTTCGGGTAGGGGTTTAGTAAATAGGTCTGCTAAGTTAGACTTCGATTCGACGTATTCTAGTTGTATGGCTCCGTTGGCCATATGTTCTCGAATGAAATGGTGTTTGACTTCTATATGTTTGGTCCTAGAGTGACATATCGGATTCTTAGTAAGATTAATTGAACTAATATTATCTACGTGAAGTTTAGTAATCGTAAAGTCTAACTTAAAGTCGCGGAGAGTGTGCTTCATCCAAAGAAGTTGAGTGACACACTCACCCATCGCGATGTATTCGGCTTCGGTGGTAGATAAGGCAACACAGTGTTGCTTCCTACTGCACCAACTCACTAGACTTGAGCCGAGAAGTTGACAACAACCACTTGTGCTCTTTCTATCGAGCTGACTACCGGCATAGTCCGAATCAGAGTAGCCGGTTAGTTCGAACTCGGTAGATCTAGGATACCAAATACTGACATTAAGTGTACCCTTTAGATATCTAAGGATACACTTGACTAGAGTAGGTGAGACTCCTTGGCACAGGTTTGGAACCTTGCGCACATACTCACTGCAAATAAGATATCAGGTCGGCTTGCAGTTAAGTAAAGGAGACTCCCTATTATGCTCCTATAGTATTTTAAATCAATTGGGTTTTCAATTACATCTTCTTCTATATTAACATTAGTTGCCATTGGGGTATTAATAATTTTAGCGTCTTGCATTCCAAAGCGTTTAATTAATTCCCTAGTATATTTGCGTTGATGTAGATATATTCCATCTTTAGTTTGTTTAATTTGTAATCCTAAGAAGAAACTTAATTCACCTACTAAATTCATTTCAAATTCACTTTCCATAAGTGAAATAAACTCATTTAGTAGGATTGAGTTGGTGGTTCTGAAAATAATATCATCTACGTAGATTTGGGCTATGAATATGTCTTTACCTAAGGTTTTTACGAAAAGGGTTGGGTCAACTATACCTTGGTTAAAGCCTTTGGACTTAAGATAAATCGAAAGTTTCTCGTACCAAGCTCGCGGAGCTTGTTTAAGTTCATAAAGTGCTTTCTTTAGTCTAAGGACATGATCGGGTTTGTCTAAACTTTCGAAACCGGGGGGTTGACTAACATAAACTTCTTCTTTAATGTATCCATTTAAGAATGCAGATTTCACATCCATTTGAAACAACTTAAATCCTCGATATGCTACATATGCTAATAGCATTCGAATGGACTCTAATCTAGCTACTGGGACATAGGTCTCGTCGTAATCTAAACCTTCGACTTGACTAAACCCTTTAGCAACTAGTCTAGCTTTATTTCTAACTACTTCACCTTTATCATCAATTTTATTTCTAAACACCCACCTTGTTCCAATGATTGTTTTATCTTTAGGTGGTGGTACTAATTACCATACTTCGTTCCTAGTGAATTGAGCCAACTCTTCTTGCATTGCAATAATCCAATCGGGATCAAGAAAAGCTTGGTCAATAGTTTTGGGTTTAATTTTAGAAATCAAAGATATTTGACTAAGGTTTCTGTATGAGGCTCTAGTTCGAACTCCTAGACTTGGATCACCATCACTTGGTCGATAGAATGATTCGTTTGAGTCCTAGTTGGATTTAGATTTGAGTCTACAACTTGATCCATAGGATGGCTTATTTGAGTTCTAGTTTGGTTGGAGTCATCTATCACTTGATCAATAGAGTATCTTGGTTGACTTAGGTTAGGATTAACACTAGACCTGATCTCCGGATCAGAGTTAGGTCTAGTATGAATCGGCTCGCTAATTGGGGTTGCCGGGGGTTTTGTAGGTTCGTGTCCTTCATCGAATACTACATTGATGGTCTCCTCGACTCTAAGGGTGTCGTGGTTATATACTCTATAAGCTCTACTTGTAGTCGAGTATCCTAGAAAGATTCGGGTCGTAGTTTTGGACGTAAATTTCCCTAGGTAATCTTTAGTGTTTAGGATATGTACCTTACACCCAAATACCCTAAAGTACTTGATGTTAGGTATTTTATCATGATAAATCTCGTATGAGGTCTTAAGGTGCCTCTTTACCATAAGGATCCTATTCTGGACATAGCATGTCGTACTCACGGCTTCGGCCCAAAACCTATCGGGTAGGTTGTACTCATTAAGCATTGTCCTAGCAACTTCTTGTAGGGTTCTATTTTTGCGTTCTACTAGGCCATTTTGTTGTGGAGTTCTAGGGCAAGAGAACTCATGGTGGTATCCATTTAGGTTACAGAATTCTATAAACCTATGGTTTTCAAATTCACCACCTTGATCAGTCTTAAGTCTTTTGATTTTAATGCTTTGTTGATTTTCTATTAACTTAAATAGGTTGATTAATTGATCTAGGGTATCACTTTTGTGTTTGATGAACCTAACCCAAGTAAATCTAGAGTAGTCATCAATAATGACTAAACAGAATTTACTTCCGTTAAGTGACTTAGCTCCGTGTGAATCAAATAGATCCATGTGTAGGAGCTCAAGCATACTTTTGGTTCGTTCTTGACTAGTTAGTTGATGTTGTGTCCTAGATTGTTTACCTTGTTGACAAGCATTACATATTTTATTATCCAAGTTGTTGAGGTTAGGCAAACCTCTGACTAAATCACTCTGACTCATCTTGTTGATGAGTCTTGGGTGTGAGTAACCGAGTCGTCGGTGCCACAACCATGATTCCTCTTGCCGTGTCATAAGACACTTAGTTGAGGAGTTAATTAAGTTGATAGTGTAAATGTTGTTATTTCTAGTCCCTTTAAGAATTGATTTAGAGGTTTCATTTGTATTAATTACGCATTCATTTTCTTATAGTTATTATCACACAATTGGCTTACACTGAGAAGATTATATTGAAAATTTTCTACTAATAAAACGTTTTGAATGACAAAATTTGAGTTAAGCTCAATATCACCTGATCCGATGATTTTGAGCTTGCCGTTATTTTCGAAGGCTACCGATCCTTGTCATTGAATCGAAGCTTCGAAAACTTGAGTTGATCCCCGGTCATGTGTCGGGAGCAACCACTGTCCAACATCCATTGATCTTACACGCAAGGTAGTTGGATCGGATATTGGATTTATTAAAAATTGGTTGAAAATTATTAACCTAAATCATCTCACCCATGTCTACATGATCAAACATGTTAATCCTATATGTTCTTGTGAGATGACTTCCAATTTTAGTTGAATTAAATTTAATGACTTAAACACTTGTCAACCTTGCGTTAGATTCGGATTTGACCTTAGGCTCATCAAGTCACCTTTTCAAGATCATGGCTTCTAGGTCCTGGCGAGGCATAGATGCCTTCTTTGATCGAAAAAATGACCACTTCCTTAGACAAAGTCATTTTCAAGAAAATAGAGACTTGACTCACCTAAGACCACTTCCTGGTCTAACTAGTCTAGGATACGGCGAGGTAGCTTCAGCTAGTTCCGCTCGGTCAAGTGCACCGAACTAGATACGCCTTATCTAGCCCGAATACACAAGACTCCGCTTTCCTAGCGTACTATCATCTCGCCGCATCCTGGTACTATGTTATCAAGTATTGATGAGTTATAGTCCTATCTAACCATTCTAAAAAGAAAAATCAAACTAAATAAAAACCTAAGCATGCAATTTCTAAGTTAAAACACAAACAAATTTCGTATTAGCTCCCCCTGGACCGTTGAATCGATTCGGTCTCTCCACATAGTGAATTTGGTCCTTGGGAACCCAGTACTGGTTTAATCCTAAGTTTGAAATCAAGGTGGTCTTAGGGACCCATGCTTGGACACGTTTTTTATGTCGACTTACAATCGACATATACGACTTATTGGTCGTGTTTGAGCTAAACCCTAGCCCGGCCTTGTTGTACACGACCCTTTGCGATCCAAGTAGGAGGTCAAGTCCTTTGGATCCCAAAGTAAACCTTTCCAACGTATTCCTAAGATCTTCGACTTGACTTTTCATGAGTGAGTTCTCAACTTCGAGTTTTTCAACCCGAGTTGAGTCCTTCTCTTGATCTCGACTAGTCGAAGAGGTTAGGGAGACCTTGTGTTTGAGGAGTTTAACTTCCTCAACCAGGGTCTCGACCTTGGACTCGGACTTAGCTAACTTTTTATTTAAAAACTTAATTGCACTATAAAGAGTAGTAATAAGAGGCTGACTTACCTTGAGTGTATCTTTTGAATCGGATGCATATCCGTGGCTCGTCTTGAATAGTGCTTCGCAGTCCGACTCGTCTTCGGTTTTCGATTCAAGTTCCGGTTCCGACTCCGTCTCCGATTCCACCGTTTTATCCATGAGGACTTGATCGTTATCTTCTTCCTCGGAAGCTTCTTCCCAATTAGCGTTAAGTGCCTTTTTGTGTTTTGGTGCCTTGCTCTTGAGTTTTGGGCATTCGTACTTAATGTGTCCAAACCTATTGCATTCATAACATCTTATGTTTGAACTTTTAGGCTTACCTTCGTTGGGTCGAGTGACGGCTCATTTTCGGCTCTTGACTATCCTCTGAACTAGGTTGACTAGTTCGGCCTCCATTTCCGAGTCGACCTCCGAATCAGACTCATCCTCTTCTTCCTTCGGGGGTGGCTTGCTGGCGGTTTTCTTCTTTGAACCTGCAAATAGTGCTATACCTTTCTCAGGTTCCGAGTTAGACTGCTCATGAAGTTCGAAATTAGAAAAAAGTTCATCTAATCTAAGTTTAGAGAGATCCTTGGAGACCTTGTAGGCATCAACCATGGATGCCCACAAGGTAGTCCTCGGAAAGGAGTTTAGGACATACCTTATAAGGTCGCGATTTTCGACCTTTTGCCCGATTGCATGTAGATTGTTGACGATGTCCTGGACGCGGGCATGGAGTTGTGTCGCCGACTCGTGTTCCTACATTTTTAGGTTATATAGTTTATTAAATAGAAGATCACGCTTACATACCTTGGCTTCATCGGTCCCTTCGTGTAGCTCCACTAGTTTTTTCCAAAGGTCCTTTGCGCTTATGAAAGGGCCGACGCGATTTAGCTCTTCCTTGGATAAGCCGCATTGAAGGATTTGAGTTACCTTAGCATCGGCTTCGACTTGTCATTTTGTCACAATGGTCCATTGGTCATAATCCAAGGATTCACCCACTTCGTTAGTCGGAAGTGTGAATCCCGTTTGGATTATGATCCACATCTCGATTTGGGTTTTGAGAAAGCATTCCATCCGACCCTTCCAATAACGGAAGTCATCTTCGTTGTAAAACGGAGGTCGGATGGTGCTAAAACCCTCGAGATGGGCCATTAGTGTTGGTGCAGTGGGCACCTAAGTCGAACCTAAGTTTTGATTATAGCAAACGATACAAAGTTAAGCTTATATTGTTATCTCACGAGCTAAATCAAGTGTGCAGAAAAGTCTCAATGCTGGAGCTGAAGGCTAGCGACACCCGGAGGAAGCCACGGTGGTCGGGCGACACTCGAGTTACTTCGGAGGGAGCCGAAGGAATCGAGTGGAAGGCCGGAAGCAAAAGCGACACGTAAGTATCGAGGTAAGCTCGTGTGTGCGAGCGTAAGTGAGGTTGTATCCTCTTTACAGGGATGATCTTAGGCGACGATCCGACCCAAGACTTCCCATGGAAGGTCTATGTTGAGATCGGACGGCAAGTGGCCGTCGAATCCGCTTATATTTTGAGCTAACTCTTTATTGTAGTTAAAAATCCTGGCCATCAGTTCAACCGGCCAGTTCAACCGATGGTCAAAATTCAGCCTCGAGGAGTCAAGCTTTATCACCATTTTTCAAGGAGTTTTGTGCCCATTTGTGATTGGTTGAAGACCCATTCGTTGAGGGGCTTAAAGGCTATAAAAGGAGGGCCAAACCTAGGGTTTCATCCTCAATTCTAAGTGCTCAAAAGCCTCCGTTACGCTGCAACTCTCCGACGACTCTACAACAACGAAGTGCTGCCAACAACCCTAGCTTAAAGTTTCTTTTGTTTAGTTGTTGGTATAATCTTAATTTGTTATTGCTTTCAATATTGCAATTCTTTTTAATCGAGGCTTTTCGTTGCATTTTACTTTAATAGAAGAGAGGGTTTGTCTCTCTATCTTTTTGCTTCGAAGGCTTTTGTAATCGTAAAACTCCTACCTCCAACGAGGAGGAGTGTTTTAGTGAATTGCCCTCCGTACACGGTCTAGGACCGTTAGGGCCTTGGAGTAGTAGCCGAAGGCTACGAACCAAGTAAAAAAACTATTTGTCTCATTTAGTTTTTATTTACATTTCCGCTGCGTTTAATTGTCTATCGAACGATTTAAAAGAAAAGTTTTTATCGCTATTCACCCCCCCTCTAGCGATCCGCTTCGATCCAACAATTGGTATCAGAGCCGGGGGCGCTTAGATTTGGTGAAACCACCAATCTAACATTTTTTACAGATTTGTTTTTCGTTCGTTTAAATTTTCTTCCCACACTACTAATCAAAGACGCAAGTCTTGGTACTTTCGTGTGTTTTTGTCGTTGCTAGGTCTTTTTTTTAGTCTCCTTGTTTTTTTGTTCTAATGGCCCATCTCGAGGGTTTTAGCACCGTCCGACCTCCGTTTTACAATGGAGATGATTTCCCTTACTGGAAAGGTCGGATGGAATGCTTTCTCAAAACCCAAATCGAGATTTGGATCATAATCCAAACAGGTTTCACACTTCTGACTAATGAAGTGGGTGACTCCTTGGATTATGATCAATGGACCGTTGCAACAAAACGACAAGTCGAAGCTGATGCCAAGGCAACACAAATCCTCCAATGCGGCTTGTCCAAGGAGGAGTTAAATCGTGTCGGCCCCTTCATAAGCGCAAAAGATCTTTGGACAAAACTAGTGGAGCTACACGAAGGGACCGATGAAGCCAAGGTATGTAAGCGCGACCTCTTATTCAATAAATTATATAATCTAAAAATGCAGGAACACGAGTCCGCGATGCAACTTCACGCCCGAGTCCAGGACATCGTCAACAACCTACACGCAATTGGGCAAAAGGTCAAAAACCGCGACCTTATAAGGTATGTTCTAAACTCTTTTCCGAGGACTACCTTGTGGGCATCCATGGTCGATGCCTACAAGGTTTCCAAGGACCTTTCTAAACTTAGATTAGATGAACTTTTTTCCGATTTTGAACTTCATGAGCAGTCTAACTCGGAACCCGAGAAAGGTTTAACCTTGTTTGTTGGTTCAAAGAAGAAGAAAATCGCAAGCAAGCCACCACCAACCGAGGAGGAAGACGAGTCCGAAGAAGTTGACCCGAAATTGACTGCCGAACTAATGAACCTAGCTCGAAGGATAGCCAAGGGACGAAAGCGAACAACAACTCGACCCAACCAAGGTAAGCCTAAAAGTTCTAATATTAGGTGTTATGAGTGTAACAGATTTGGACATATAAAGTCCGAGTGCCCCAAGCTCAACCACCAAGCACCTAAGCACAAGAAGGCCCTCAATGCGACATGGGAAGAAGCATCATCCAAAGAAGACGAAGACCACGTCTTCATGGAAAAATCGATTAAGTCTGACATGGAGACCGAACCTAAACTTGAGTCAGAACCTGAGGATGACTCGGACTACGAAGCTACCTTCAAGTCAAGCAACGGATACGTATCCGGTTCAAAAGATAACCTTAAGGTGAGTCAAACCTTATTTAATACTTTACATAATACGGTTAGGTTTTTGTCTAGGAAGTTAGCTAAGTCCGAGTCCAAGGTCGAGACCCTGGTTGAGGAAGTTAAACTCCTCAAACACGAGGTCTCCCTAACCTCTTCGACTAGTCGAGTTCAAGAGAAGGACTCAACTCGGGTTGAAAAACTCGAAGTTGAGAACTCACTCTTGAAAAGTCAAGTCGAAGATCTTAGGAATACGTTGGAAAGGTTGACTTTGGGATCCAAAGGACTTGACCTCCTACTTGGATCGCAAAGGGCCGTGTACAACAAGGTCGAACTAGGGTTTAGCTCAAACACGACCAATAAGTCGTATATGTCAATCGTAAGTAGACATAAAAAATGTGTCCAAGCATGGGTCCCTAAGACCACTTTGATTTCAACTCTAGGATCCAATTCGTACTGGGTTCCCAAGGACCAAATCCACTATGTGGATAGACCGAACTGATTCAACGGTCTAGGGGGGAGCCAGTACAAAACATGTTTGTGTTTTAACTTAGAAATTGCATGCTTAGATTTTTTTTTTCTTTCGTGAACTCACTTAGAACACGTAAATAACCAACTAAAATCCTTCGAAAAGATTGAGCCTCGGGGAGCCTCTTTTCAAATAACCAACTAAAATCCTTCAAAATATTGAGCCTCGGGAGCCTCTTTCAAATAATCAACTAAAATCCTTTGAAAAGATTGAGCCTCGGGAGCCTCTTTTCAAAAATAACTAGTTAGACGAGGAAATAATTTTAGGTGAGTCAAGTCATCATTTTCTTGAAAATGGCTTTGTCTAAGGAAGTGGTCGATGATCGATAAAAGAAGGCCCTGTGCTCGCCACACTGAAGCCATGATCTTGAAAAGGTAAACTTGACAAGCCTAGGGTCAAATCCAAATCTAACATTACTTAAACATAAATGCACTTAATCAACTTAATTGGAAGTCATCTCACAAAGAACACATAAGTATAACATGCTTGATCATATAGACTCCGGTGAGATGACCTAGGTTTAACAACTTACAACCAATTTTTTTAAAAAATATATATAATAATCTAACATCCAATCCAACCACCTTGTGTGTAGGATCAATGGATGTTAGACAGCGGTTGCTCCCGACACATGACCGGGGATCAACTCAAATTCGTGAAGCTTCGATTCAAACGACAAGGATCGGTAGCCTTTGGGAATAATGGCAAGCTCAAAATCATCGGATCAGGTGATATCGAGCTTAACTCGAATTTTGTTATTAAAAATGTATTACTTGTAGAGAATTTTGAATATAACCTGCTTAGTGTAAGCCAATTATGTGACAATAATTATAAGGTCGTATTTTTAGAAAATGAATGTGTAATTAAAACAAATGAAACAGCTAAAACAATACTCAAAGGAACTAGGACAAATAACGTTTCTACAATTAACTTAATCAAATCCTCAGCCAAATGTCTTATGACACAGGAAGAGGAATCATGGTTGTGGCACCGACGACTCGGTCACTTGCACCCAAGACTCGTCCACAAGATGAGTCAGAGTGGCCTAGTCAGAGGCTTACCCAACCTTAACAATTTGGTTAATAAAATCTGTAATGCTTGTCAACAAGGAAAACAACCTAGGACACAACACAAGTTAACTAACCAAGAATGAACCACAAGTGTACTTGAGCTCCTGCATATGGATCTATTCGATTCACATGGAGCCAAGTCACTCAATAAAAGTCAATATTGCTTAGTCATAATTGACGCTACTCCAGGTTTACCTGGGTTAGGTTCATCAAACATAAAAATGATACCCTAGATCAATTAATCAATTTATTCAAATTAATCGAGAATCAAAAAAACCTTAAGGTTAAAAGAATTAGAAGCGATCATGGTGGTGAATTCGAAAATCAAAGGTTCATCGACTTCTGTAACCTAAACGGATACCACCATGAATTCTCTTGCCCTAGGACCCCTCAAAAAAATGGCCTAGTGGAGCGGAAAAACCGAACTCTACAAGAAGCCACTAGAACCATGTTGAACAAATATGACCTACCCGATAGGTTTTGGGCAGAAGCCGTGAGTACGGCATGCTATGTCCAAAATAGAATCCTTATGGTAAAGAGGCACCTTAAGACCTCATACGAGATTTATCATGATAAAATACCTAACATCAAGTACTTTAGGGTATTTGGGTGTAAGGTACATATCCTAAACACTAAGGATTACCTAGGGAAATTTACATCCAAGACTATGACCGGAATCTTTCTAGGATACTCGACAACAAGTCGAGCTTATACAGTATATAACCACGACACCCTTAGAGTCGAGGAGACTATCAATGTAGTATTTGATGAAGGACATGAATCTACAAAACCCCCGGCAACCCCAATTAGCGAGCCGATTCATACTAGACCTAACTCTGATCCGGAGATCAGGTCTAGTGTTAATCCTAACCTAAGTCAACCAAGTCACTCTATTGATCAAGTGATAGATGACTCCAACCAAACTAATGTTCAACCAAGTCACCCCATTGATCAAGCATTAGGTGACACAAACCCAACCCAATCTAGGATTCAGACTAACCACCCTATCGATCAAGTGATAGGAGATCCTAATCTAGGAGTTCGAACTAGAGCATCCTATAGGAACCTTAGTCAAATTTCCTTAATTTCAAAGATATAACCCAAATCAATTGAACAAGCTCTTCTTGATCCCGATTGGATTATTGCAATGCAAGAAGAGCTAGCTCAATTTACTAGGAATGAAGTGTGGGAATTAGTACCACCACCTAAAGACAAAACGATAATTGGAACAAGGTGGGTGTTTCGAAATAAGCTTGATGATAAAGGTGAAGTAGTTAGAAACAAGGCTAGGTTAGTCGCCAAAGGGTTTAGTCAAGTCGAAGGCTTAGATTATGACGAAACCTATGCCCCAGTAGCTAGACTCAAATCCATTCAAATGTTGCTAGCTTATGCCGCACATCGAGGATTTAAGCTGTTTCAAATGGATGTTAAGTCGGCATTCTTAAATGGATACATTAAAGAAGAAGTTTATGTTAGCCAACCCCCTGGGTTCGAAAATCTAGATAAACCCGACCATGTTCTAAAACTTAAGAAAGCTCTCTATGGACTTAAACAAGCTCCTCGAGCTTGGTACGAGAGACTTTCAATCCATCTTAAGTCAAAAGGGTTTAACCAAGGCTTAGTTGACCCAACTCTCTTCGTAAAAACCTTAGGTAAAGAAATATTCATAGCTCAAATTTACGTAGACGATATAATTTTTGGAACCTCTAACTCAGCCTTACTAAACGAGTTCGTTTCACTCATGGAAAGTGAGTTTGAAATGAACTTGGTAGGCGAGTTAAGATTCTTTTTAGGTCTACAAATTAAACAAACTAAGGATGGTATATACCTATATCAACAAAAATACACTAAGGAGTTAATTAAAAGATTTGGAATACAAGACGCTAAGATAATAAACACCCCAATGGCGATTAATGTTAACATAGGAGAAGACCTAGAAAGTAAGTCCATTGACTTAAAGTACTATAGGAGCGCGATAGGAAGTCTCCTATACTTAACTGCGAGTCGACCCGACATCCTATTCGCAGTAAGTATGTGTGCCAGGTTTCAAACCTGTGCTAAGGATTCTCACCTAACCCTAGTTAAGCGTATCCTTAGATATCTTAAGGGTACACTTAACATTGGTATTTGGTACCCTAGATCTACGGAGTTCGAACTAATCGGCTACTCCGATTCGGATTATGCCGGTAGTAAACTCGATAGAAAGAGCATGAGTGATTGTTGTCAACTACTCGGCTCAAGTCTAGTGAGTTGGTGCAGTAGGAAGCAACATTGTGTTGCCTTATCTACCACCGAAGTCGAATACGTTGCGATGGGTGAGTGTGTAACTCAGCTTCTTTGGATGAAGCACACTCTCCGAGACTTTAGGTTGGACTTCACCAAAACTAAAATTTTTTTAGACAACATAAGTTCGATAAATCTAACTAAGAACCCTATATGCCATTCAAGGACAAAGCATATAGAGGTAAAACACCATTTCATTCGAGAACATGTAGCCAACGGCTCCATACAACTCGAATATGTTGACTCAAGTCTAACCTAGTATATATTTACTAAACCACTACCCGAAGCCGAATTTAGTCTCTTGAGACGAAGATTAGGCATGTGCGTAATAGAATAAGAACTTACAAATTATATTTTCTTACTACTATTTCTTACTTTTTTTTAATGGAACTAGCATAGGACATACCTTAGATATCATGCACCTATAGATTTAAGGAGCCAATACATCTCACAACACATAGGACTAATGTGTTTGTGTACTTAGCCACGTAGATGGGCGTGAGATGTTAGGACCTTACTCCTGGTTCCAGATGTAGAGCTAGTGCATCGCTATGAACCACGGAGTATAATCATACATACTAACCGACTCTGACCAGGACTGGTTGATCCTTCATATCAATCAAGCCAAATATGAGTCGAACATTTTATAGATGAACTTATTTTCAGTATATTATTTTTAAAAATAAAAATGTGGAACATGCTTGGACTTTAAATTTAACATTTATTTTGTTTTCCACACACCCCTTACTCTTTTCGATATACGGCAAAAGGGGGAGAAAAAGGAGAAAAAGGACAAAAGTTAAGGGGTCAAAAAATTTTTTTGATAACTTAACTCTTACTTCATAATTAAACCAAAAGTTAACTTTAAGTTTTGAAAACTTATTTAACTTTTAAAGGCCAAGGTTAAGAAATCATTTGGTTTCTTAACTTAAAACTTATTTTAAACACTATGGCCAATATTAAGTAATTTCGGGGGAGAGTTAAAACCCTTTCTCAAGTACTCACCCTCGGTCAAGGGGGAGGATTCCTCAAGGGGGAGCACTTGAAAAAGAATTTTTATATACTCCTACTCATTCATGCATAATCTCATACTTATTTTTGTCTTAACTTTGTATGTGGGTTTGCCATAAATCAAAAAGGGGGAGATTGTTGGTGCAGTGGGCACCTAAGTCGAACCTAAGTTTTGATTATAGCAAACGATACAAAGTTAAGCTTATATTGTTATCTCACGAGCTAAATCAAGTGTGCAGAAAAGTCTCAATGCTGGAGCTGAAGGCTAGCGACACCCGGAGGAAGCCGCGGTGGTCGGGCGACACTCGAGTTACTTCGGAGGGAGCCGAAGGAATCGAGTGGAAGGCCGAAAGCAAAAGCGACACGTAAGTATCGAGGTAAGCTCGTGTGTGCGAGCGTAAGTGAGGTCGTATCCTCTTTACGGGGATGATCTTAGGCGACGATCCGACCCAAGACTTCCCATGGAAGGTCTATGTTGAGATCGGACGACAAGTGGCCGTCGAATCCGCTTATATTTTGAGCTAACTCTTTATTGTAGTCAAAAATTTTGGCCATCAGTTCAACCGGCCAGTTCAACCGGCGCCAGTTCAACCGACCAGTTCAACCGGTGGTCAAAAATCAGCCTCGAGGAGTCAAGCTTTATCACCATTTTTCAAGGAGTTTTGTGCCCATTTGTGATTGGTTGAAGACCCATTCGTTGAGGGGCTTAAAGGCTATAAAAGGAGGGCCAAACCTAGGGTTTCATCCTCAATTCTAAGTGCTCAAAAGCCTCCATTACGCTGCAACTCTCTGACGACTCTACAACAACGAAGTGCTGCCAACAACCCTAGCTTAAAGTTTCTTTTGTTTAGTTGTTGGTATAATCTTAATTTGTTATTGCTTTCAATATTGCAATTCTTTTTAATCGAGGCTTTTCATTGCATTTTACTTTAATAGAAGAGAGGGTTTGTCTCTCTATCTTTTTGCTTCGAAGGCTTTTATAATCGTAAAACTTCTACCTCCAACGCGGAGGAGTGTTTTAGTGAATTGCCCTCCGTACACGGTCTAGGACCGTTAGGGCCTTGGAGTAGTAGCCGAAGGCTACGAACCAAGTAAAAAAACTATTTGTCTCATTTAGTTTTTATTTACATTTCCGCTGCGTTTAATTGTCTATCGAACGATTTAAAAGAAAAGTTTTTATCGCTATTCACCCCCCCTCTAGCGATCCGCTTCGATCCAACAATTAGAACAAAAGACACAAGGAGACGAAGACGAAAAACCTAGCAATGACAAAAACACACAAGAAAGTACCAAGACTCGCGTCTTGGATTAGTAGTGCGGGAGAAAAATTAACAAAACGAAATAAATCTGAAATAAACAGAATTAAAAAGAAAAAAATCTGTAAAATGGCTAGATTGGTGGTTTCACCAAATCTTAACAACCCCTGTCTCTGATACCAATTGTTGGGTCGATTTGAAACACTAGAGGGGCGGTGAATAGCGTTAAAACTTTCTTTTCGTTCGTTCGTTTAAAAACCGAGTAGATAATTAATTTGCAGCGGAAAAGATAAGCAATAAATAAAAGAGACAATTCTTTTTACTTGGTTCGTAGCCTTCGGCTATTACTCCAAGGCCCTAGTGGTCCTTGACCACGCACGGAGGGCAAAACACTAAACGAACTCCTCCTCGTTGAAGGTAGGAGTTAATTGATACAAGAACAAAAACTTGAGGTAGAGGGACACTCCCCCTCTCCTCGTTACGATAGAAAAAAGAGCTTCGACAAATGTAAATGAACAACGAATTCTAAAACTAAAACCGACGTACAAAAATAAAGGAAATGAAACCTAGACGTCGGAGAAGAAGCACTTCGTTGTCGGTAGCTTTGTAGAGGCTTTTGGAAGCTTGGAATTGATGAAGAAACCCTAGGATTGGCCCTCCTTTTATAGACTTTGAGCCCCTTTTCGAGAGGAACCCTAGCCAATCACAATTGAGCACCAATCTCCTTGAAATGGGGTGATAAGCCTTGACTCCTCGAAGCTGATCATTGACCATCAGTCGATTGATGGCCATCATCAGTCGACTGATGGCAACATCAGTCGAGTGCTGACCTCCAGCAGTCCACTGATTGATGGCAGTCGAGTCCTCCAAGCTGGCAGTCGACTGATGCTTGTTGCAAGTCAAAGTTAGCTCAAAGAAAAATATTATTTCGACGGCCTTCGACCGTCCGATCTCGACCTTGACCATTGATGGGATGTCTTTGGTCGGATCTACGCTTAAGACCATCCCCATAAGGAGGATACGACCTCACTTACGCTCGCACACACGAGCTTACCTCGATACTTACCATATCACTTTTGCTTCCGGCCTTCCACTCGATTCCTTCGGCTCCCTCCGATGTCATTCGAGTGTCCCTCGACCACCGCGGCTTCCTCCGGGTGTCGCTAGTCTTCAGCTCTAGCTATAGCAATCTTCTGCACACTCGATTCAGCTCGTGAGATAATGACATGAGCTTAACTTTGTATCGTTTGCTATAATCAAAACTCAGGTTCGACTTAGGTGCCTACTGCACCAACACCAACTGCTCTCTCTCTCTCTCTGTCCCTCTCGAATTCTAGCCGCTGAAGCTCTCGTTCCTCTCTCTCTCTCTCGTTTAATTTTTCTTATTCCTAACCGCAGAATTTCTCTTCCCCTTCCCCTTCCATTTTCTTCAGCCGCCGACTCTAGATCTCTCTCGTTCTTTCTCCACTGTGAGATTAATTCAAGAGGGGATTTTCAAGAGGGACTTGGTAGAGGATCACGCTAAAGCAAGGAAACACGTAGGAGGTCTTCTCTTTGCGAAGTCTAACGGTATAAATTGGTGAAAAAGCGTAGGATGTAAGTATCCCCTCACCTGCAGTATAAGTGCTTACGATGTAATGTTGTATGCTTGATTTTGAACGAAAGAATCTAGAACTATGTGTAGAAGGTTCGACTAATAGGATTAGAGAAATTATTCTTGAACAATCTTATGAAACTCTTTTTTTAGCTTAAGGGGCACCAAATTTCAGAAGCTGTCTTAGTAATAATTAACCAAAATAATAGTAGTTGATGTTTTTTTCATCTCACATCAAATTGGTCAAACCAAAATATATATTGAGTTGGTTTGGCTTAATTCCAAGTGCTATGACAGTTTGTTGTGTCAAAAATTAGCCAAGGAAATGTGTCTATTGATTCAGCATATGTTTTATTTAGCTCCAACAAATTGTAAATCCCAGCAGTCTTATTAGGAGTACTGGAGGATCTTACTTGGAATAGTAAGTGGGTGTGCTGGCATTGGTAAAGTCATCTTATTATTATAAGAACGAAACATCTGTCTATTTATATTTTTGGGGAAATGCTAATTTGTGTTAATCCATTATACTTAGTTAATGTTTTCTAAGATTTGTATATATTTCTTAAATTTTTTGCATATTTTATTGTAAAGGATGTGTCAGTTTGGTAGGCTTGCATGAATCTTCTTGTGCTTGTAACAAGGTTTTGATTTGATGATTTCTATTTATGTTAGCTTAATTTTCCTTATGTCACTACCTTATGCCATGTTAAATTGTATTCATGCCGATTTATGCTATGCTACATGCTTATGTTTTCACCCATGTTAGGCATGACTCACGTATATGAAATGTCTAAGAAATGTTTCCCTAAGAGTGGGGACAAGAACACTCTTTAGGACAAAGAACATGTATGTTATTTTACTTTATGCATGGCTTGTACCGGACCCTAACAAGGTCCACGGGATGGGCTCCAAGGTTGCCCCTAGGTCGACGGAAATAGTATGGACCTAGTAACCTAGTAGGTTCGGGATTAGCTACCTCGGATCTATTTAGGATGCGCGCGAATGATGTATGTGGTACAATGTCGAGCCCAATATTTTGAGATTATGTTTAAGTATATAAACTATATGTTTTCAAAGAGCATCCTGCATATACTATTTTATGTTCATCGAATTATCGTGTTTAGAGACAATGTACTGTTGCGATGAAAATGCTAAGTTTATGTTCTTTTCCTAAATTGATCATGTCTCTACTTTAAATAAATGTTGTGCTCATATGTTGTTTAAACGAACATGTCATTACTTTACGTTTAATTCATGATGTATGTTTTTGTGAGTAGGAAAGGACCTTACTAAGCCTATGTGCTTACAGTTTACTTTCCTTGTACTACAGAAAAGGGCAAGGAATGGATAAATTAAAGGGAGCAGCAGGAGGGGCATAGATGTGTGTGGCAGTGGCATGGTGGACGAGATCATTTTTCATATACGGACTTATGCATGATTTTCAGTTTATGTGTAAACTGTTAGGAGACGTTAATGCTTTCTATGGTTGTTGCTCATGTTTATTTTTATGAACCTTGAAATGGTTAATACATGTTTAGTTAAATAAATTGCTAAGACCTTTTTCCATGATTAAATTGTTAGGTTGATTGGGTTAATGTAATTAGAGTTAAAAGTTGTAAGAGTTTTTTTATGCTTCCGCTGTTATATGCACGAATGTATGATCGCGTAGCGCCGCCGCCCATCTTTAGGATGTGTGTTAGGAGGGCGCGAAGGGCGGGCGCTACAAGAAATGTGACGACTTGACCCCTATTTTCCGACTTGGTATCAGTCGGCTCTCAAAAGTAAATCACCTTTTTAACACAGGTTCAAGACTCACAGACTCAACAGGTCATTCCCGTGGTCAACTCATACCATGGTTACGAACAATAACCAACACACTATAGGTTATTCGCTGTTATATACACTAAATGCATAGTCAACAAAATCGGGAGTATAAACACTAAAGGTACCTCCAGTTGGTCGCCTCGGTGGACAACCCCTACTACGAGTCCCCAAATGTGTCATAACTCTACTATATACACCTATTGATCCAGTTTAGATAAACATATAACTTAGTATAAGTTATCAGGGATTCTTACCTCGTGCTGCTTGGAGCTCAAGCCGTTGTCAATCTCATCTCAGAAAACCAAAACCGAACAAATCGACTCCCGAGAATCCAAGATTCGACACAAAAATGATATTGAATGACATTGCAGAACCTAGGGCTCTGATACCACTAAAGTTGTCACGCCCCGAGAGTATGTCGTGCCGAAAAGCAAACGGATGACATCACCCCTGTACGTGGCAACATCTCGTGTTAATACAAGGCTCGTAGGCCACAACAACAACAACAACATATATATATGTAAACAAACCACAGTGGTAACTAAGTACAACAACATAACAACCTACACAGTGCATATCGGTATGACTAACCACATCACAACTACATACAGAAAACATCGGCAAAAACCCGCAACCACAAGTGTGTACATCACATGACAATCCACAACACATTACACCACAAAAAAACTCCAAATACATAACACACATACGGAAAGCCCAAAATGAAGACTTCTACCTGTTACCTAGGCGACAGAAAAACCCAGGGTCCATAGTGGTGAGTATAACTCAGCAGGTAATAGGAAAAATATGTATATATATAATATCACATGTAATTGAACAGCATAACCTAGAGGTACAACAGGTATACCGGCACAGTATAAAAATACATGCATATACCGTCTAACCAAATAAACAACGTATAACGCAAACATACTTGAAAGTCTACTACGCTACTCTGATCCAACCTAAGCATATATCAAACATATATAACAAGAAGAGTAACACTAACTCACAATATACTCATGATACAGGTCAAGGGTATCTAATGGTTTGTCCACCAAGTATATAAGTATCCGACACAATCGTATAACAGATGCGAGAAGCATGTATGAATATGATGTACAACCAAATGCAGTAAGCATAGTACAATCAAATGCAACAACATAATAAGCATATATATATATATGGTAATATGCAAAATGTCATAAGATACGGCAATGCAGCATGCATGGTCATGCTTGTTCACCCCTACTCGCTACGACGACCCTAGTGTGGCCTAGGTGGCACGACATGACAACTGTCTCAACTCAACACCAACCACTGCTCTAGAGTGGTCGAGTGTGCAGTATGATTAAAGTAGCATATGAGCATAAAGAGCTCGCTACACAACGGGGGTCCCTACTACTGGCCACTCTGATTGACACTACCTATGAGTGGTCGAGTGCCACGCACCCAGGACAACTGCACGCTACTCCAACTATCACCATCTATAGTGGTAGAGTGCAGCAAAACAAATGCTCTACCATCACACCAGTTATTCCTCTGGGAGTGACCTGGGAGGCAGGATGACAGACGACTCTCTCAACCCCAAGGGAGACTATGTCGTCAATATGCATGCAAATGACATGAATGTACTGTCAAACATACGGACATCTACCACAGATTCTCTATTATACAGAGAGTCGTACCAATCTGATCAATGCACTCTCTATCCTACAGAGAGTTGTACTCAAATGATCATAACACTCTCTATCCGATAGAGAGTCATACTCAACTTATCATATCAAGCTGGGACCACCGGTCCATAGCAACACACTAATCACCCTTCACTTAACCATTACACAACACATGGTTGGTAATAAGTATGCAACATATGGGTATTGGAATAAATCCTACATTTAGGACATTACTTACCCACGAATGAACTTTTACCCAATTTACAAACCAGGTTATCATCCATACTCCAACATCTATACCCTACTAAACATTTATAGATCTACTTACATCACATCTATAACTCCTCAATCATGATAAAGGAAAATGTGATATCAACATTTGAGCATATATAGCCAACGACAAGTATCAAGCATACGAATAAATAAGAGCAGGGTAAAGATAATATGAACATATAACATGATCATATCTATGTCTAAATCTGAATGCAATTACATCTACCTGACTAGGGTAGGAAATTACCCACCTACAAAATAGCTCCACTAGTTGTCCTTACGTACAAGCATCTTTCACTAACCAAAGTCCTGCAAGACAACATGAATTACGATTAAGTTCTAATATGACCAAATCGACTCCTACATCGATCTCATATTCACACATCTTATATCACCGTAAGTTTACACACTAAAACCAATTAATAATTCACACCAAACTATATCAACACTCAAATCAACAATTAACTACTTCCCCTTCGCATCTCCTTGTTCACCAATCTTCCAGTATCAACCAATATGGTAAACATGAATGAAGTTATATTTTCAAACGATTACACTAAACCATTATATCATTCAACAACATCTTCATCCCCATACCATCTATTAATATGTAAACCACGATCCACTTCAACATACAAACATTGGTATACATCCATAAACATTCATGTCTAGACTTACCAAGCCTAGATTCCTTAATCCAACTCAGTGTACCAAAACTGCACAATCAATCCAGATAAAAAATGGCAACCTTACTCATATCGTCTTCATTACCTGCACTAGAAGGCAGATTGGAAGCAACTGGCCATAATTCTTTTTCTCCCCATGAAGAAGATATATAACCAAAACACTCAATTTAACTAAAGGCCAAATGAATTCCATCTCAAGGAAAAACCTTCTCCTCTCACTCATAGTCGCACAGCCGACATCAAACCCCCCAATTACAGTCGTACAACCAACAATCAACTAAACTAATAGCAACAATGACCAATCGAAAACACCCCAAGCCATCTCTACCGAAAGGAATTCACAGAACAAAAAGGGAAATTTTTTATCTTGCTTACCCAAAATTTGAAACCCCATCGACAGCAAAAATCCCCTACAACCGGCAGCCACACCTTTCCTAAATTCCATCGTCCGTTGAAAACCTACCACTACCCAAAATAGATCAAGCTCAACGACAAGAAGACTATAGCTCATCTAAGGTAAGAAGAAACCATCCCTTACCAAGTTTTGATGAGTACTAGCAGTGAAATCTCCAAAACCGACGGCTCTGCTCACCTTCGTCGCCTAACCGCTACCCACCACCGTCTACCCCGGCAGAGATCTCAGCCTCCGACCAACACACGTTGTAGACACCGTTGACCCAAACTTGCTGCTCTGGATCGTCCATGGGTACTGGCGAGCAGTGGGTGGTCGTGCTTGCAGAGTAGGGGGAGAAAGCAGCGAGAGGGAGAAAGCAGCTAGAGGGAGAAATCAGAGAGAGGGAACGATTGATCGCAGACGCTTTGGGGAAGAAGAAAGAACGCGCGGAGATCTGCGGAGAATGGAAGGAGTCACGAGAACGAAAAAAAAATCGAGATTTTGGCATAGAAATGCTCTAAAATAAAGGATTTCTATGAAATAAAAAAACTGGACAGCAGCTCAGTGTTAAGTGAGAAAACGGGTCAGATTTGGGCAGCTTAAACGGGTCGAATTTTAGATCTGTTAAGCCCCTTTAACTCCTTCTAAGCAAAGAGGGTTTTAGAATTCTCCATTCGAGTCTAGAAAAATTCCTAAAAAATTCCTAGAAAATTCCATAGGGTATTCTCCTAATTACCCAACATTTATTTTATTTTATTTTTTTTCTGTGGTATTTTACACATCAGTTGATTTCTCTAAGTAATCAGTTGACTCAAAATGTTTTTTTGCTCGCGTCCACTTATAATAGTCGACTGCAAGCCCTTGGCAATCGACTGATGGTGGAGCAGTCGACTCTCAACCCTTGGCAGTCGACTGTTGTGCCACAAAACTCTAGTTGACATTGGTCAACTAGCAGTCGACTCAGACTAGTCGACTGACACCTATATCAGTCGATTATTGTCGGGTAAAACCTCAAACAACAAGTTGCTTGAGCTTCCGACTGTCAGGTAAAACCTCAACACCATGTTTGAGCATCCGACACTTGATCTTAGGCATTTTGCCAAGTTCACCTAACTTGAGCTACCCCATTCTGGGTTACAATCACTCAACTCTCATCTCCCATAGAGTCTCTCACCGAAGCTCTCTTCCTCTGACCTACGTCTCTCAGATGCACTAAGCTCGCGACTTCTCCCGTGCCATCCTTTGCGTCTTGCTCTGAAGTATGCTTCCTTTGGCTTCACTCCATTTGCTCCTTGTCCAACGGTCCCTCGAATGCACAATGCTCACGACTTCTTCTCATGCCATCCTTCACCAACTCAAGGACCCGAGCCACGAGATGGATGAACTTGCCAATGCTTTATCAAGTAAACCATGTGTGATTCACCAAGTCTTGCACAACTTGAACACACACATAAAAACACATAACATCCTAACTTAAACCCTTTGCCACACACATCAAAACCAAGATAATACTTGGGTTGATTGCCCTAATAATGATCATACATAAAGTAAACAATGAGGTATCAATATCTAAGTGAAGAAAAATACCAAAAACTGACTGAAAAAGCTCAAACTAAGCTATTGTGCCCGTGCAAAGTGCCATCAGTCGATTGGCGTCAAGTGGCAGTCGAATGACACCTGATAATCCCGAAATCTAATTTCTGAAGCCAACTTCATAAATGCATTAAAAATCAAGAAAATTCAAAAAATCATGAAATTTGGGAAACACATTTCTGATGAGTTCCTTTATCATGGAAAAATGATTTTTCATGAAAATGCATTCAATTTTCAAAAATTAGGTGATGGGATCAGAGTTTCCAGGGCAGTATAAGCAATTCCAGGATAGTTTAAGTAAGGCCAATGCAATTCCAGGGTTGTATAAGCAATTCCAGGATAGTTTAAGTAAGGCCAGTAAAGTTCTAAGGTAGTATAAGCAATTCCAGGGCAGTGTGAACAGAGTCAGGGCAGTATTATA
This sequence comes from Wurfbainia villosa, assembly GCA_025175895.1. Taxonomy (NCBI): domain Eukaryota; kingdom Viridiplantae; phylum Streptophyta; class Magnoliopsida; order Zingiberales; family Zingiberaceae; genus Wurfbainia; species Wurfbainia villosa. The sequence goes on along the minus strand of CM046001.1, from coordinate 37,328,323 downwards.
GTACCAGGGCAATATAAGTCGTTCCAGGGTAGTATGAGTGGTTCCAGGACAGTATAAATTGTGTTAGGGTTGTTTGGGTAGTTTCGGGTCAGTAATTATTCCAGAGCCATATAGGGTTTCTAGGGAAGTATGAGCGTTTCTAGGGCAGTATGTGTTTCTCGGATAGGAGCAGTATTTTCCAAAGAAGTCAAGCTTGAATGTTGCCAAGGCAATTAATACATCTTTCGAATGAGATTCTCTTTTCAATAGGAAACAAGGGGAAGAAAGGCGCACTGAAGGGTGGAAGGTAACGATGAAAGGTTGAGGGTGGTTAGTTTAAAATAATCATATGTATGTTTCTATTTGATATTAACACATGGCAGGAGATATTTTTGAATCATGAGTGGGAAAAATGGTTAGGAGGATAGCTTGGAAAAGGGGCATTTACATACATTCACCACTAGGAGAAGGCGAGGGGCTCCGTCTATAAAAGGGGCAGAAGATGACTGGATCGGGGATGGTTGTTTTCTTCTCCATTCGGTATCTCTGGGATCTGTCTTCTTTTCAGATTCATTAGTTTCTTCTCATACCCATACTAACTTGATCGTCAGAGTAGCCGCGCCGGGAAGCCAGCCAAACCTTAACGCCTTCCTTTGGTGTATTAGATTCAGCTCAATTCCTGAGATCATGAGTGACCTTCCCAGCTAATCTTCTTCCTCTTCAAGCCTTTGCCTCGGTGTTAGATCCATCTATTAAGAGGGAGAGGAAGGGGGATCTTGGAGATCCAAAGAGGCAAGCACCATCAAATTGGCACCGTCTATGGGAACCTGAACAAAAAGTCATGATGGTCAATACTAGAAGGACATTGAAGGAGCCAGCAGAAGGAGAGAGATCTGTCTCTAGTACTTCCCAGGGGGTACTAATAAAAGGTGACGGGAACCTCTATATAAGGAAGATCTTATGCAGATTATGGAGGAGATGATGGACCAGATGTCGCAAAGGGCTACCTCGAAGAAGGTTAAAGAAGACATCTCTGATAGAGAATCTAAAGAAGAGGGAGGTAAGATTTCTCAATTAAAGAAAGGTTCTGGTGCTTGTAAAAAAGGAAAGGGGAAGGAGAAATGTGTGGCCCCTTTGTGAGATGTAACATTGGAAGAGGATGTTTCTACTGTAAGGACTATTGTACAAATAGAGGAGAAAACTCCTTTTGTCGAAAGTATTTTAAATGATGAATTACCTCGACGATTGTGGCTTCCTCAGATATCTGAATATGCCGATTCTTCCTATCCTAAAGATCATTTAAGGAAATTTGAGAATGTCGCTTTGTTATATCACTATACTGATGGGGTCAAATGTCGGGTATTCCTTACTACTTTAACAGGATTGGTAGAGCAATGGTTTAGTCATTTGAAGCCGAAAAGTATTGCATCTTTTAAGGATTTCTCCACACTATTTGTAAGGCATTTTTTCAATGCTAAGAAATATTTGTCTAAGCCTTTGAGTTTTTTTAATCTTAAGCAAAGAGAGTCAGAAAGTTTGTGGCAATATGTACATAGATTCACACAAGCTGCTCGTGAGATTCCTGCAGTAGAGTCAGGAATGATGATGGGAGCTTTTACCCAGGGGCTCAGAGAGGGGGACTTCTTTAAATCCTTAGCTAAGAATCCTTCTGTAAGCTTTGAAGATTTGTTGTCCAGGGCTGAGAAATTTATTAATTTAGAGGATGCTCAGAAGTCTCGATGAACTTCGCAGGATTTCAGGGTAACGAAAAGACTAGAAGGGAGAATTGAATGGGTGAGGCCTATGTACCCTATAGGAGATAGAACTTTGTATGCTCCCCTGCCCTAGTTCTCTAAGGAAAGAGCTATGAATATTTGTATATAGCAAAGGCTATTGCAAAGACCCTTTGGGGTTGATAGAGGGCCTAGGAGATTATCATCTCCTACTTTCTGTGCTTTTCATCAAGAATATGGATATAATACTCAGAATTGTCAGCAGTTGGATTTGGAATTGCAGAGAATTATGGGAGCTCACCCTCATATTCGAAATTTAGTCATGAATCTGGCTCCTTATCAGCAGGGGTTTGGAGGAAGAAATTATCGAAGAGGTAATCCCAGACCTCTTATAAATAGGCCGGTGCAGTGGGTACATATAAGGGAAATAGTGCCCGATCAGGTTGAACCTGTTAATCAACCCCCTGTAAGGGGTTCCATCAATATGATATCTGGGGGCTCCACTAACGGGGATTCTAATAGGGCACGAAAAAGACACAGTAGGGAAGAGTGTGCAACTGTGGTTGTTCTGCCCAGAGCTAGGGGACCCCGTAATAGGCTTTGATGATAATGATTTAGGGGGAGTGTTAATTCCTCACACCGATCCTCTAGTCATTCAAACTCTTATTGCTAATTTCAATGTGGAAAGAGTTTTTGTATACCCAAGCAGTTCGGTGGATATTTTGTATTGGGACGCTTTGGGACAAATGGGAGTTTTCATCACTGATCTATAGCCGGTAGGGACTTCTTTATTTTGATTTTCTGGGCATGAAGTGTAGGCGATGGGCCAGATTAAGTTACCTTTATCCTTGGGGAAATAACCAAGGAGAAGGACAGTACTTATCAATTTCACCGTGGTGGACATGCCTTCTTCCTACAATGCTATTTTAGGAAGACCTATTTTGAGTAGTTTGCAGGTTGTGGCTTCTCCTTACCATCAGAAGCTTAAGTTTCCTATAGGGAGTGAAGTAGGGGAGGTAAGAGGTGACCAGTAACTCTCCCGCCGATGCTATGTGGATGCTATCAAGACGGGAAAGAAGGGGAAGTTTGTTGATAAGTCTTTGCAACAATCTAAGTATGGAGATACAGAGTGTTTTGCTCAAAAGGGGGTTGCTGAGGAGATAGGAGAATCTGATAAAGAAGGTATTGTATTGGATTATAAGTGTGTTGAACATATTACCTTAATTGCTCAGGATCTTCATGTGCAAATTAAAGAAGATTTAATACAATGCCTTATCAAAAATATGGATATTTTCGCATGGTCTCCACAAGACTTGTCAGGAATTGATCCTAAGGTCATGGAGCATAGATTGTATATTTTACCCACGGAAATTCCCGTAGAGCAGAAGCTTTGACATTTTGGGGCAGGGAAAGATGCTATCATTAAGGAAGAAATAGGTAAATTGTTGAAGGTTAGGCATATCAGAGAGGTACATTATCCAACTTGGTTGTCTAATGTGGTACTAGTGCCTAAGCTATCTTGAAAATGGAGAATGTGTGTGGACTTTAGAGATCTTAACAAATCTTGTCCTAAGAATTGTTATCCTCTGCACCGCATTGATCAGTTAGTGGACTCTACTGCTGGGCATCAGCTCATTTCAATGATGGATGCTTATCAGGGGTACCATCAAATACCATTAGCTAGGGAGGATCAGAATAAGGTCAGTTTTATTATGGTCGAATGAACTTTCTGTTATGTAGTCATGCCTTTTGTGTTAAAAAATGCTGGGGCCACTTACCAAAGGCTGATGGATACGATCTTTGAAAAACAACTGGGAAGAAATGTGGAGGTGTATGTAGATGATATTTTGGTTAAAACTCTATATTCTGAGCAGTTAATGTCTGATCTGGAGGAAACCTTCGGTACTTTGCAGCAATATAAGATGAATTTGAATCCAGAGAAATGTGTGTTTGGGGTGACGCAGGGTCGTTTCTTAGGTTATGTGGTTACTGAGCAAGTTATAAAAGCTAATCCTATAAAAATTGAGGTTATTCGGCAAATGCAAGCCCCAAGAAAATTGAAGGAAGTACAGAGGTTGTTGATAAATGAATATTTATCGTGATATCGTTCCCAAATTATTTACCGAACCCCCTAACTACACTAATGCAGTATAGGACTGACTCGGATCGTCTCCCAACGAACCTAATGGCTGGACGTTTGTTTTTAAACAGAAGTAAACACTGGGGTTTTTTACGATTTATCAAAATAATTATTCAAAGCTAACCTAATGCAAGAACGATTCAACCTTGCACCGCACTGTCACTATATGATGCAATGGTCAAACAATTCTGGTAAACAAACAAACATGGAAATTAAATCTGCAGAAAGGAAATCTAACTACCAAATAACAAGTAACAAGCAACTATCCTAATGTGCAAAAGTAAGTGATCACGCACCGCACTGTCACTATACATTACAATGATCAAACAAATGTGAACAATTCAACCAAGCACCGCACTATCACTATACGGCACAGTGATCAAACAGTCACTGAAAAACTAAACTAACAGACAGAAAAGAAATCGACCAAGCACGATCATTACTATACACAAATGTGAACAATTCAACCAAGCACCGCACTGTCACTATACGGTACAGTGATCAAACAGTCACTGAAAAACTAAACTAAATGCAAGGAAAGTAAGCAATTCAACCAGGCACTACACTCTCACTATACGGCACACTGGTCGAATGTAAATGAAACTAACCTAACAACTAAAGCATAACACAAATAAAACTCTAACTATGACTCGAATTAAAACATAAGTTAGAATAAAGAATAAAATACGAGGTAAACTGTAGATTAAAACACAAGTTAAAAACACTAGCGAAAACACAGATTACGAACACTAGTAAAAACAAAAATTAAGGCCACTAGTGAAAGCACATATTAAAAACACTAGCAAAAATACAATTGAAAACACTAATGCAAACACAATGTAAGAACACCAGTGACAACACAAATGAAAACACAAGTACAAATACAAATGAAAACATAACATGAACCAAAGAGTAAAAATTAACTAACTCTCATCCACAACTCCTGGAAAGGAACCACCCTCTCTGGTTACCCACGACAGATCTGGATAGCTTCTAACGGCTTCATTGGCATGGATCTCTCATCAGAATAATCCTCCGATGAAAGCTGGAATGGTGGAATGGATAACTACTCCGGTGATGGACTTCGGGACTGCCGCTACCACGGCAGTCCGTGGATGAATGTGGAAAGTGGAGCGGCATGAATCACGGCTGCGATAATGGAAGGAACTGGTGTTGTGATCGTCTACAAGGCTTCACCGATGCTAGAAATAGGGTTTTGCCGCCGAAAATTAGGAATTGAAGGGCTGCCGGAATCTGGAAATACATGCTGCTGCTACCACGGCAGTAGAAGGTCACCCCAGCCTGTTGCGACCACGTCCAGCTAGGGTAGCTCAGCTCCGGTTGCCAGACATCAAAAACACGCCAGTGAAGATGGACAAAAACCCCTCTGCTCGGCAAAGCCACTGTCTACCCAACTTCAGAACTTGACTTTGTCGACCAAGGGAAGGATCTTCGGATGGATGGAGATGAAGGGGACGCCGCTAGAGTTGCCGAAAAACCGCCGCCGGAATCACTGTGGAAGAAGTCATCGTCGTCGCATGTGAACAAGGGGAAAAAGCTACTCGGAGAAGATGAGGGAATAGGAAATAGGAAATGCCACTGCCGGCCTTGGTGGATGAAGGGAACGGCCGACGATGCTTCAGTGGGTGGCGTGGAGAAGATCTGCCGGCGGCATGCGATTGGAGAGGAGGCTGCGCGATTTTGGGAAGAAGAAGAGAACTGCAGTTCTGTAATCTACTATGCGTGAAGAAGGATCATTAAAGGATTTTTCTGAGCCTTCCGATTGAATCCAGATCTAATCCCAGCTGTCCACTTGAAGCTATGGCTTGATTAAGTTGATTAATCCATTAAGAAGGTTGTGATCCAACGACTGTGATTCCTCCGATTTTGAATGGATGAATCTGATCCATCTGAAGGGATAATTACGATCGGTCAAATTTGGAGGGAAGGCTCAGATGTCCAGATCGAAATGTATGGACTAGATATCTCCATATCTGGATAGATGGCTCAGAATCAATTGCTTTCATTGAACGGTCCATAATGCTCAGATCTGATCCGGATCGACGACTGTGATTGCTCCAATTAGACCCTCATTATATGTTTCCTACAAAATCACATGAAATTCATGAAAAATACTGAAATTATAGGAATTAACGTAATTAATCACAAATAGGCTTAATATGTAAAAACATCCCGAATAACAATAATTATCCCATCAAAGAGCCTAAAATATCTAATCCATAAGTAAAAATAGCGCAATAAAAAATGCAGCTATCAAATTCCCCCACACTTATTCTTGCGCGTCCCGAGCAATAACAAAAACAAATACACACTAACTCCCTCACTCATTCCCCAAACAATACCCAGGTCAATAATTCAGAGACAGGAAAAATAAGTTACTTAGGATCACCAAATCGATCCGGATCTAGAGTATTCAAAAGATCTGACTCCTACAATAGTCAACATGTATGATAATTTATAGTCAAATCAAATAAACCTAGCCTGATACAAAAACCTCCCAAAATGGATAATTGCACTAATGCTCACCTGATGATCGTAGGAGTGGGGTACCCTCAAAACAACATGCAATCCTGTACTACCATATGCTTGCTTATCATCTACTTCTCTAATGCTATCAATACATCTCATACATGAATCAAAAGGATTTATCAAGAATCGAAACAAGATCAAAAGTAGACTGCAGATAAAGTATGCAAAGAGTAGTACAAGACAAAGGTACAAATGAATAGGGAACAAGAGAAGAATTTGAGAAATAAACCTAATGAGTTGCTCTGTGAAATGCTCAGTAACCAGCAATATGGGAAGAGACTAGGACAATTGGAAACTTTAGGATTGGATTCAGGATCAAATGGCTCTATCCAACACATTGCAATTCCATTTGCCTGCATTACAATTGCACTTTTTTTTCCTTTTTTTTTCTTACAAATGAAACATCAATGGCGCCTTTTTTTTTGTTTTTGTAGAGAATCAAGTACTAATCACAGGCAAATATATCTCAGGACCAATAACCTCTGAAAACTATGCCTTCCATATCATGTTTCCAACAAAGATAATATAGCTCCTCCCCCACACATAAAAATTTTGTCCGTCTCGGACAATACAACCCATCAAACTATTCCTCCAATATGGAAAATAATAGATATGAAAAAGATAATCCACAAAGATACAAAGACAATGGATAACAAATGAAGAGATATGACAAGTGAGACATGGAATAAGTAAGTATCACGTGGATTCGACAAGCAAACAAAGTCAGAAAAGAGTCAAGAATGAAATCCTTCATCATATTCATGCAAGTAAATGTTGCTGCTGTTTTGAAAAGACTCAAAGCAAGTTCTAGAGTAACAAGTATCACACCAAAGTGGGTAAATGATGAAAATGGCTTACAACCTCACTAGGTGAATAAAAATCAAGCTTGGTCTATCAATAAAAAGTTCACCATCATAACAAGTGACTGCATGCAAGTGAAGTCTCTTATCATACACAAAAATCCACAATTTGATGATCAAACTTAACTAATTTTTACCACCTCTGAAATGATACTAAGGCATGCAGAGGGAATATTATTCGACTCAACAATAGACAAACAAACCTAGGTAAACAGGCAAACAAGCAATCAACCCATACAAATTATTCCGAACATGAAAGTAAGAAAATAAACACAGTAAATAAAAGAACACACTCCCCTTTCATGTCGGAGAAGAAGCCTTATCATGTCTGGCCCCACCATATTCTCCAGTATAGACTTGATCTCTCTCCTTAAAATGGCCTGCGTCTATTGCGAAAGTGAGACCCTTGAACACTAATGATTGCCCTGGGTACTCCAAATCTGCAAAATATGTGAGACCTAACAAAATCCACAACAACTAGAGAATCATCGGTCCTGGTGGGGATGACCTCCACCCATTTAGAAACATAATCATATGCCAAGAGAATATATGAAAATTCAAAAGATACAGGTCACGGACCCATAAAATTAATACCCCAAACATCAAAAATCTCACTGAATAACAAAGGTTGCTGAGGCATTTCATTTCGACGTCCTATGTTCCCTGTTCGTTGACATTGCTCACAAGACTTGTAAAATTCTTAGGCATCACGAAATAAGGTGGGCCAATACAAACCAGACTCAAAAACTTTCCTAGCAGTCCTTTGGGGTCCAAAATGCCCCCCACAAACCAGAGAATGACAAAAAGTAAGTATGGAATGAAAATCATAATCAAGTCCACATCGTCTAATGATCTGATCACTACAAAATTTTCAAAGATAAAGATCATCCCATACATAATACTTAGCATCACTTTTCAATTTCTGGACTTGTGCATGAGTAAAATGTGAAGGTACAACATGGAAACTAAATAAATAGCAAGATCTGCATACCATGGTGTCTTACCCTACAGGTGAAAAACTGCTCATCTGGAAAAGAATCTGCTATAGGGGTGGACTCGATCTCCATCACAATCCTGGTCAAATTGAAATACCACCTTTTTCTACAACAAGTTGGTCAAGGGTAGGGGCAATCTTACTGAAGTCTCTGATAAAATATTTGTAGAAACCTACATGACCCAGAAAAGCACCAACTTCCCGCACAGAAGTGGGGTAAGATAAAGAAGATATAACATGAATTTTAGCAGGATCTACTTCAATACCATACACAGAGATAATATAACCTAAGATATCCCATGCTCGACCATGAAATAACATTTCTCACAAACATCTGATGGAAGTGATCCTTGGGTCGTCGCCTGAAGCTCTAGTCCCTACACAATTTATATCTCTGCCTACATAAAAGAGGGCCCACAGATAGGTCCTAACAACAATTCATTATCAACATCAAAATCATCAGAATCAATAAAATCACAGTAATATGTAGAAGGTGAAAAGATATCCAAATGAAAAACAGACTAAGAAATAAAGTTCATGCAGTCCAGCTCATCAGCTATAACCATGCTAAGAATAGAATAAACCTCCATCGGGTACCTCATAGCGTCTAAAATACTAAACCGAACTACAGTATCTCCTACCTCCATATCAAGAATATAACTTCTCGTGAACACCAGATCTTTAAAAAAAACTTGGCATACTTGGGAATCTGCTAGCTCTTGGAATTCCCTAGCCTTTTCTTCAACAACCCCCTTCCTAGGTTGGGCCTCTGAGGAAAGAGAAAAACTGCTACATAAAACTCAAGTAGATTATCACCTGAAGACCTAGTCATCCACACAAACAAATACAATGAAAACCAAATATAAATGATAAGAAAGACAATAATAACAAAAGAAAAAGAAAACACACAAACAAACTACAGTTTAAAGACAAACGAATGCCATTAGAGTCCCCAGCAACGACGCCAAAATTTGATAAACAAATATTTTTCGTTATACCATTCCCAAATTATTTACTAAACCCCCTAACTACACTAATACAGTATAGGACTGACTCGGATCATCTCCCAATGAACCTAATGGTTGGGCATTTGTTTTTAAACAGAAGTAAACACTGGGGGTTTTCACGATTTATCAAAACAATTATTCAAAGCTAACCTAATGCAAGAACGATTCAACCTTGCACCGCACTGTCACTATACGATGCAATGGTCAAACAATTCTGGTAAACAAACAAAAATGGAAATTAAATCTGCAGGAAGAAAATCTAACTACCAAATAACAAGTAACAAGCAACTATCCTAATGCGCAAAAGTAAGTGATCACGCACCGCACTGTCACTATATAGTACAATGATCAAACAAATGTGAACAATTCAACCAAGCACCGCACTATCACTATACGACACAGTGATCAAACAGTCACTGAAAAAAACTAAACTAACAGATAGAAAAGAAATCGACCAAGCACCGTACTGTCACTATACAGTACAATGATCAAACAAATGTGAACAATTCAACCAAGCACTGCACTGTCACTATATGGTACAGTGATCAAACAGTTACTGAAAAACTTAACTAAATGCAAGGAAAGTAAGCAATTCAACCAGGCACCGTACTATCACTATACGACACACTGGTCGAATGTAAATGAAACTAACCTAACCACTAAAGCATAACACAAATAAAACTCTAACTACGACTCGAATTAAAACACAAGTTAGAATACAGAATAAAATACGAGGTAAACTGTAGATTAAAACACAAATTAAAAACACTAGTGAAAACACAGATTACGAACACTAGTAAAAACACAAATTAAGGCCACTAGTGAAAGCACATATTAAAAACACTAGCGAAAACACAATTGAAAAGACTAATGCAAACACAATGTAAGAACACCAGTGACAACACAAATGAAAACACAAGTGTAAATACGAAGGAAAACACAAGGGCAAATACAAATGAAAACATAACATGAACCATAGAGTAAAAATTAACCAACTCTCATCCACAACTCCCGGAAAGGAACCACCCTCTCCGGTTACCCACGACAGATCTGGATAGCTTCTAACGGCTTGAATGGCATGGATCTCTCGTCAGAATAATCCTCCGATGAAAGCTGGAATGGTCGAATAGATCACTGCTCCGGTGATGGACTTCGGGACTGCCGCTACCACGGCAGTCGGTGGATGAATGCAGAAAGCAGAGCGACACGAATCACGATGGCGACAATGGAAGGAACTAGTGCTGTGATCGTCTACAAGCCTTCACTGATTCTGGAAATAGGGTTTTGCTACCGAAAATTAGGAATTGAAGGGTTGTCGGAATCTGGAAATACATGTTGCCGCTACCACGATAGTAGAAGGTCAGCCCCAGCCTTCTACGACCATGTCCAGCTGGGGTAGCTTAGCTCCGATTGTCAGGCGTCAAAAGAACGCTGGTGAAGATGGACGAAAACCCCTCTACTCAACAAAGCCACCGTCTTCCCAACTTCAGAACATGACTCCACCGACCAAGGGAAGGATCTTCGGATGGATGGAGATGAAGGGGACGCTGCTAGAGTTGCCGAAAAACCGCCGCCGGAATCACTGTGGAAGAAGTCGTCGCCGCCGTGCGTGAAGAAGGGGAAAAAGCTGCTCGGAGAAGATGAGGGAATAGGAAATAGGAAATGCCACCGCCGGCCTTGGTGGATGAAGGGAACGACCGACGGTGCTTCGGTGGGTGGCATGGAGAAGATCCGCCAGCGGCATGCGATTGGAGAGGAGGCTACGCGATTTTGGGAAGAAGAAGAAAACTACGGTTCTGTAATCTACTGTGCATGAAGAAGGATCATTATTGGATTTTTCTGAGCCGTTCGATTGAATCTAGATCTAATCCCATTCATCCACTTGAAGCTAGGGGTTGATTAAGTTGATTAATCCATTAAGAAGGTTGTGATCCAATGGTTGTGATTCCTCCGATTTTGAATGGATGGATATGATCCATCTGAAGGGATAATTACGATCGGTCGAATCTGGTGGGAAGGCTCAGATGTCCAGATCGAAATGTATGGACTCGATCTCTCCATATCTGGATAGATGGCTAAGAATCAACTACTTTCATCGAACGGTCCATAATGCTCAGATCTGATCCGGATCTACGGCTGTGATTGCTCCAATTAGACCCTCATTATATGTTTCCTACAAAATCACATGAAATTCATGAAAAATACTAAAATTATAGGAATTAACGCAATTAATCGCAAATAGGCTCAATATGTAAAAACATCCCGAATAACAATAATTATCCCATCAAAGAGCCTAAAATATCTAATCCACAAGTAAAAATAGCGCAATAAAAAATGCAGCTATCAGTTGTTAGGCAAGATTACTCCTCTATCCAGATTCATATCTCGATCGACAGATAGGAGCCTTCCTTTCTTTAAAATACTAAAAAAGAGCTATGTGGTTCCAGTGGGATGAACATTGTGATAAAGCCTTTCAATCTCTAAAGGAATATTTGGTGGAACCCTCTTTTTTAGCTAAACCTCAGCTTGGAGAGGTGTTATAGGTTTATCTGGCTCTCTCAGATGTCGCTGTAAGTTCAGTATTGATTTGAGAGGACAACGGTCAGCAACATTCAATCTATTATATTAGTTATCTGTAGAAAGGGGCTGAAGTTCGTTATACTAATTTGGAGAAATTGACCTCGGGTCTGGTTCTGACAGCTCGAAGGTTGTGACCTTATTTTTATCTCATCCTTTAGTGGTGCTTACTGATACTCCTCTGTGAAGAATACTTACACATCCGGAAGCTACGGGTAAGCTCATTAAATGGGCTATTGAGCTCATTGAGTATGACATTACCTATCAGCCTCATACCCTATCAAAGCGCAAGCATTAGCTAACTTGTTAGTGGAAACCATGCATAAGGAAGAATGTGAACCATGGAGGATATATCTAGATGGATCTTCTTAGAAAGAGGGTTGTGGGGTAGGAGTAATTTTGATTTCCCCACAAGAGGAAGAAGTTAAGCTAGCAATTAGGTTGCATTTCAGAGCCTCCAATAGTGAGGCTGAGTATGAAGCTTTGTTGATAGCTTTGTAAGCTGCTAAGAATGTAGGATCAGAACGGGTAATGGTACATATGGACTCTCAGTTAGTGGTACAACAAACTGTAGGATTTGCCGTTAAAGATGATAAGTGCCGAAAATATTGTGAGTTGGTAGAAAAGGCCAAAGGAGACTTTTCAGAGGTATTGATAAAGAAAATAACCAGGGTAGAAAATCAGAAAACTAATGAGTTGGCTCAGTTGGCTAGCTCACTAGGAATTTGGAGCACTCGTGACATAATTGCGCAGATCGAGTTATTGCCGCAGAACGAAGGAGCAAGAGAGGTGATCGAAGATGATTGGAGAAGAGAGTTAATTTCATTTTTTATGGATAAAAAGGTGTCGGATGACCCTGTAAAAGCGTGGCAGTTTAAGCAGCAAGTCATTCTTTTCTGCATGATAAAGGGAATTTTGTATAAAAGGACTTGTGTTCGGCCTCTGTTACATTGTTTAGGGAAAACGGATGCAGATTATGTATTGAAGGAGGTTCATGAAGGGGCCTGTGGCAGTCATATAGGGGGGGGGCATTCGTTCGAAAGGTGTTATTAGCTGCGTATTTTTGGCCTACCTTGATGAGAGACTTTGTGCAGTTAGTACGACAATGCGAGATCTGTCAGAAGCATCATAATTGACAGCATCAACTAGCTGAATGTATGAAAGCAGTAGTAGTGGCTTATCCTTTTGATCAATGGGGTATGGATATAGTAGGACCCTTTCTGGTCGGGACTGGGCAAAAGATGTTCTTGTTAGTAGCTATAGATTATTTTTCTAAGTGGGTAGAGGCTGAGCCTTTGTCCTGTATTACTGAGCAGATGGTATTAAAGTTCCTATGGAAAAATATTGTATGTCTCTTTGGTATTCCTAGAAGGTTGATATCTGATAATGGGCGACAATTTCAGGGTAAAAAGTTAGCAAAATGGTGCCAAGATTTTAAAATTGAACAGGCATTCACATCTATGGCTTATCCCCAAAGTAACAGGCAAGTGGAAGTGACTAATAGGGAATTGGTACATGGATTAAAAACCAAGTTGGAGCATGTTGGAGGAAGCTGGGTGGAAGAATTGCCTAGCATTTTATGGTCTTTTTAAACTACTACCAGGAGAGCCACAGGAGCTACTCCATTCAGTGTGGTGTATGGGTCAGAGGTTGTGTTACTTGTAGAAGTGGAAATAAAATCTGCACGGGTATTGAACTATCTCCCGAACGGTAATAGCGCAGTTAGAAGTATAGAGTTAGATTTGATTCAAGAAAAGAGGGATATGGCTGCGTATAATGCTGAAAGGTATAGGTCACAGGTAATGAAATCCTATAATAAAAAGGTAGTGCCTCGTTCTTTTCAGGTGGGAGATTTGGTGCTAAAGAAAGTGCTACCTGAGGGATCCAAGGGCAAGCTGGGACCTAAGTGGGAGGGACCTTTTCAAGTTGAAAGTCGAGTGGGAGTGGGGGCCTATTATTTTAAGGATGCTCAAGGAAGATTATTGTTGAGGCCTTCAAATGTATATCATTTGTGACCCTATTTTAGTGGATAAGATGTTGTGAAATTTGCATTTTTAATTTGTTAGAAAAAGAAAAAGTGTGTCGTGGACATTTAATTGTTGTATAAGTGTATCAGCTAGCTTTATCAGTGACTTTAGGAAAAATGTGATTTTGTTTTTAGAAAAGGATTTTGCGTTACTCGTAAGGCCAGAGCATCGTGTAAATTTTTGAAAGGATATTCTTATATTAGAAATTTTTGCTGTTATGCGATACATAACACTTAACATATCAAAAGGAAAATACATAGTTTTGCATAAAAAGGAAAATGCCTGAATCATCTTTGCATGTAAAGGAAATTAGGGGGAAGACAAGCCCACGGATTGTTGGTGCAGTGGGCACCAAAGTCGAACCGGTATTTTGATTATGGCAAAAGGCTCAATAGTTAAGGGTATATTTGTTATCTTACGAGCTCAATTAAGTGTGCAGAAATGCTAAAGTTGAGCAGAAGGTCTGCGACACCCGGTGGGAACCGAGGTGGTTGGGCAACGCCAGAGGGACTTCGGAGGAAGCCGAGGTACTCGGGTGAAGACCGGAAGCGAGGCTACAAGGTAAGCTCGTGTGAAAGCGAAGCAAGGTCGTTAAGCGTAGATCCGACCCAATACCTCCAATGGAAGGTCTAGGTTGAGATCAAATGGTTAGAACCATCGTACTTTATATTTTAAGCTAACTTGTACTGCAGTCCAAAACCCTTTGACTACAGTCAACTGCTAGTCAAGTTCCAGCCTCGAGAAGAGCTCGAATTTCAAGGGGGTGAATTTGGACTTGACTCGTGTTTTGGTACAAAGGGTGATGTGGCATTAAGGTGGACATCCAAACCATCACCAAGCTTCCTTGTGGTGGACGCCCAAGATAAGGTGAGTTGGCACAAGATGGTTGGCTCCCATGATGTGGCACAAGTTGAATGGCTCCAACAAGTTGGCGCCCAAGGAGGTTGGAGGTGGCACAAGGTGGTTGGATGAAACACCTCATCCTCAAGTTGGCGCCCAAGGAGGTTGGAGGTGGCACAAGGTGGTTGGATGAAACACCTCATCCTTGAGTTGGCGCACAAGAAGGTTGGAGGTGGCACAAGGTGGTTGGATGAAACACCTCATCCTTGAGTTGGCGCACAAGAAGGTTGGAGGTGGCACAAGGTGGTTGGATGAAACACCTCATCCTTGAGTTGGGATAAGAACCTCACCTTGGACACTACCTATGTCTAAATTCATAGATCAATATCCATAAATAGACATGTTCAAGCCAAGCAAATAACAAGAATTCAAGAGCTCTCAACACGCCGTCGTAACGCCGCTACTACTCACATTTGCTACGACGAAGTGCCGCCGACAACGAAAGCTACATCTTCTACTTATAAGAGTTGTCGGTATATTTATTTAAGTTCTACTTCTTTAAATTGTCTTTGTGCTTTAATCGTAACAAGGAAAGGGGGAGTGTCCCTTTGCCTTGATTTCTTTTGTAATCGTTGCTCCTACTTCCAACGAAGAGGAGTGGTTTTAGTGAATTGCCCTCGTCGTGATCAAGGATCACTAGGGCCGTGGATTAGCAATCGAAGATTGTGAACCACGTAAAAATATCTTGTCTACTTTATATTTCCTGCATTCTCTACTTGCTTTTTACTTATTGCAAAAGTTTTTAACGACACCGTATCGCTATTCACCCCCCCCCCTCTAGCGACACATTCGATCCAACAATTGGTATCGAGTGGCGCTAAGATTCGTGAAACCACCAATCTAGCTTTGTTTTCTTTTTTTTACAGATTTTTATTTATTTATTTCTGTTTTAGTATAATTATTTCACTTGCTTATCTTCTCCTACATATAGAATTGCATTAGAGGCTTTAGGATCCGGATAAGGTTGTCCTTGGGTTAGATCGAGTAAGGTTGTCCTCGGAACTTCAAGCGACATTCGCATTTGATTGTTTATTTCTTTTTGCAAGTTACATTTTATATATCTTTTTACTTCCCTACTAATCCAAGGCGAAAGTCTTGGAATATTCTTTCGTGTGTGTTTTGCAAGATTCTTTTAAATCGTTCTTCTTCTTGTTTTTAAATGGCCCATCTCGAAGGGTTTAGCACGACCCCGTTTACAAGCGGTAATGACTTTCGTTATTGGAAGGGTCGGATGGAATGCTTTCTTAAAACCCAAATCGAGATGTGGATCAATCAAACCGGTTTCACACTTCCTATTAATGAAGATGGTGAATCTTTGGGTTACGATCAATGGTCAAATTCCATGAAAAACAAGTAGAAGCCGATGCCAAGGCAACTCAAATCTTGCAATGTGGGTTGTCAAGGAAGAGCTCAACAGCGTCGGCCCCTTCATTAGTGCAAAGGACTTATGGACCAAGCTAGTGGAACTACGAAGGCAGCGACGAAGGTATGTAAAGAGATTTACTTTTAAATAAATTGTATAACTTGAAAATGCAAGAAAAGCGAGACCGCAACTCAACTACATGCTCGTATCCAAGACATGGTCAACCAACTCCATGCCATCGGACAAAGGTCGAGAATCGCGACCTTATCGGTATTCTCTTAACTCGTTTCCTAGGACCACCTTGTGGGCATCCATGGTCGATGCCTACAAGGTCTCCAAGACCTTTCTAAAATTAGGTTAGGCAATTGTTTTGAACTTGAATTACATGAGCAAACTAACGTGGTCCGGGCCGAGAAGAGTATTGCGTTAGTTGCGAGTTCCAAGAAGAAGAAGCCCGCAAGCAAGCCACCCCGAAGGAAGAAGGCGAGTCGAATCGGAAGTAGACTCCGAAATAGAATCCGAACTAGTCAATCTAGTTCGGAAGATGATCAAGAGGCAACGACCAACAACTCAAGGTAAGCCTAAACCTAATTCAAATACTTCTAATTTTAGATGCTATGAGTGCAGCGAGTTCGGTCACATCAAGTCCGAGTGCCCAAAGCTAAAGAATAAGCATCAAAGACCAAGAAAGCGCTAAACGCTACTTGGGAGGAGTTGTCGGAGGAAGAAGGCGATATCCAAGCTCTAATGGCCAAGCCGACCGAGCACGCGACTCGAAACCGAAGAAGAGTCAGTCGAATCCGATGATGAGCTTCCATTCAAGACAAGCCATGGATCCGTATCCGGTTCAAAAGAATCATTAAGGGTAAGTCGGTCGTTACTTAATACTTTGTATGGTGCAATTAAATTTTTAAATAAGAAACTAGCTAAGTCCGAGTCCAAGGTGAGACCCTAATTGAGGAGGTTAACCTTCTCAAACATGAGGTCTCCTAACCTCTTCGACTACTCGTATTCAAGAGGAGGACTCAACTCAAGTTGAAAAGCTTGAAGTTGAGAACTCGCTTTTGAAAACACAAGTCGAACCTTAGGCGTTGGAAAGGTTCACTTTGGGATCCAAGGGACTTGACCTCTTACTTGGATCACAAAGGGCCGTGTACAACAAGGCGGACTCGGGTTTAACTCAAATACAACCAATAAGTCATATATGTCTATAGTAAACCAACATAAGAAAAATGTCCAAGCATGGGTCCCTAAGACCACTTTGATTTCAACTTTAGGATCTAACATGTATTGGGTTCCCAAGGACCAAATTCACTATGTGAATAGACCCACTCGATTCAATGGTCGAGGGAGCCAATACAAAATGTATTTTTGTTAAGTCTTAGAAATTGCATGCTTAGTTTTTCCTTTATTTTTAGAATGGTTAGATAGGACTCATAACCAACTAAAATCCTGCGAAAAGATTGAGCCTCGGGAGCCTCTTTTCAAAAATAAACCAACTAAAATCCTACGAAAGATTGAGCCTCGGAGCCTCTTTTCAAAAATAACTAGTTAGACCAAGACGTAGTCTCAAGTAAGTCGAGTTATCAATTTCTTGAAATTAGCTTTGTCTAAGGAAGTGGTCGTTGTTCCGATCAAAGAAGGCCTCTCGTGCCTCGCCACGACACGGAAGCTAATCTCTTGAAAAGATTACTTGATGAGCTTAGACTAAATCGAATCTAACCTAATGTTGGTTAATTTAAATTCATTAAAATTAATCAAGTAAAATTGATAGTCATCTCACAATAACACATAGGAATAACATGTTTTGATCATGTAGATATTGGTGAGATGATTTAGGTTTAAAACTTACAAACAACCCTTTAGTAATTCCAATATCCGATCCAACTACCTTATGTGTAGGATCAATGGATGTTGGGCGATGGTTGCTCCCGACACATGGCCAGGGATCAACTCAAATTTTTGATTACGATTCAAGCGACAAGGATCGGTAGCCTTCGAAATAGCGGCAAGCTCAAAATCATCGGATCGGGTGATATTGAGCTCAACTCTAACTTTAATTCAAAATGTCTTATTAGTAGAAAACTTTCAATATAATTTACTTAGTGTAAGCCAATTGTGTGATAACAATTATAAGGTCATATTTCTAGAAAATGAATCGTAATCAAAATAAATGCAACATCTAAAATAATACTTAAAGGAACTAGGAGTAGCAACATCTACACAATAAATTTACCCAACTCCTCAACCAAGTGTCTTATGACCTGCAAGAGGAATCTTGGTTATGGCACGAAGACTAGGACACTCGCACTTTTAAGACTCGTCCACAAGATGAGTCAGTGAAACTGGTTATAGGTTTGCCTAAACTAAACAACTTGGATAATAAAATATGTAATGCTTGTCAACAAGGTAAACAATCTAGGACACAACATCAATTAACTAATCAAGAGCGAACCAAAAGTGTTCTTGAGCTCCTACACATGGATCTATTTGATTCACATGGAGCTAAGTCACTCAATGGTAGTCAATTTTGCTTAGTCATAATTGCGACTATTCTAGATTTACTTGGGTTAGGTTTATCAAACATAAAAATGATACCCTAGACCAACTAATCAATCTTTGTAGGTTAATCGAAAATCAAAAGAACCTTAAGATTAAAAGACTTAGAAGCGATCATGGTGGTGAATTCGAAAACCACAGGTTCTGATTTACGTAACCTAAGCGGATACCACCATGAGTTTTCATGTCCTAGAACCCCACAACAAAATGGGTTAGTCGACGGAAAAATAGAACCCTACAAGAAGCCGCTAGGACAATGTTAAGCAGTATAACCTACC
This sequence comes from Wurfbainia villosa, assembly GCA_025175895.1. Classification (NCBI taxonomy): domain Eukaryota; kingdom Viridiplantae; phylum Streptophyta; class Magnoliopsida; order Zingiberales; family Zingiberaceae; genus Wurfbainia; species Wurfbainia villosa. The sequence continues at coordinate 37,309,356 of CM046001.1, read as the reverse complement.
CGATAGATTTTGGGGCGAGGCCGTTAGTGCGGCTTGCTATGTCCAAAATAGGATCCTTATGGTAAAGAGGCACCAAAAGACCTCAGTGCGAGATTTATCACGATAAAATACCGAACATCAAGTACTTTAGGGTATTTGGATGCAAGGTACATATCTTAAACACTAAGGATTACATAGGTTCAAATCCAAAACCTCTACTGGAACCTTTCTAGGATACTCAACCACCAGTAGAGCTTATAGGGTATACAATCACGACACTCTTAGAGTCGAAGAAACCATTAATATAGTTTTCGACGAAGGACACGAACCCGTTCAATCCTTAACAAAACCAACTAGCAAATCAACTTATAGCGAACCCGACTCTGATCTTGAACTTGAATCTGTCCTAACCCAAGTCATCCTATCGACCAAGTGATAGATGACTCTAACCAAGTCAAACTAGAACTCACCCAAGTCATCCTATCGACCAAGTGATAGATGACCCTAACCCGAGTCACACTAAGACTCAAACAAATCATCCTATCAATCAAGTTATAGGTGATCCAAATTTAGGGGTTCGAACTAGAGCTTCATATCGAAACCTTAGTCAAATCTCGTTAATTTCCAAAATCGAACCCAAAACTATTGAACAAGCACTTCTTGATCCCGACTGGATTATTGCTATGCAAGAAGAGCTAGCTCAATTCACTAGAAATGAAGTCTGGGAATTAGTACCACCACCTAAAGAAAAATCAATTATTGGAACAAGGTGGGTATTTGAAATAAACTTGATGATAAAGGTGAAGTAGTTAGAAATAAAGCTAGGTTAGTCGCAAAGGGTTTAGTCAAGTCGAAGGTTTAGATTCAGATGAGACCCTCGCCCGTAGCCAGACTAGAGTCCATCCGAATGTTGTTAGCATATGCTGCACATCGAGGTTTTAAATTGTTTCAAATGGATGTCAAGTCAGCATTTTTGAATGGATACATTAAGGAAGAAGTTTACGTCAGTCAACCTCCCGGATTCAAAAATCTAGATAAACCTGACCATGTCCTTAGACTTAAGAAAGCCCTATATGGACTCAAACAAGCCCCAAGAGCTTGATGCGAAGGCTTCGATCTATCTTAAGTCCAAAGGATTCAACCAAGGTTTAGTCGACCCAACCTTATTCGTTAAAACCGTAGGAAAGAAATCTTTATAGCCCAAATCTATGTAGATGATATAATTTTTGGAACTACCAACTCGATCCTGCTAAACGAATTCATCTCACTTATGGAAAGTGAATTTGAAATGAATTTAGTGGGAGAGTTAAGTTTCTTCTTAGGTTTACAAATTAAACAAACTAAAGATGGAATATATTTACATCAACAAAAATATACTAAGGACTTAATAAATCGATTTGGAATGCAAGATGCTAATATAATCAATACACCTATGGCAACTAATGTTAATATAAACGAAGATGTAGAAGGAAAACCCGTTGACCTAAAATACTATAGGAGCGCAATAGGAAGTCTCCTATACTTAACCGCGAGCCGACGACATTTTATTCAGTAAGTATATGTGCGCAAGGTTACAAACTGTGCCAAGGAGTCTCACCTAACCCTAGTCAAGCGTATCCTTAGATATCTAAAGGGCACGCTAACGTAGGTATTTGGTACCCTAGATCTACCGAGTTTAATCTAATCGGCTACTCCGACTCGACTATGCGGTAGTAAACTCGATAGAAAGAGCACGAGTGGTTGTTGTCAAATCCTCGGCTCGAGTCTAGTAAGTTGGTGCAGAGGAAGCAAAGACATTGCGTTGCCTTATCTACCACCGGCCGAATCGTTGCGATGGGTGAGTGTGTCTCTCGGCTCACATGGATGAAGCACACTCTCCAAGACTTTAGCTTAATATTTAACAACATTAAAACCTACATAGATAACATTAGTTCAATTAACTTAACTAAAAATCCAATATGTCATTCTAGGACAAAACATATAGAAGTTAAACACCACTTCATTAGGGAACATGTAACTAATGGAACTATACAACTAGAGTATGTTGAGTCCAAATCAAACCTAGCGGACATCTTCACCAAACCACTACGAAGCCGAATTTAGTTTATTAAGGCGAAAGTTAGGTATGTGCGTAATAGAGTAGGATTTAAATTTTTCTATATATGTACTCTACTTTTGCTTCTTTTATGAAATTAGCCTAAGTCTTACCTTAGAAATCATATACCTATAGATTTAAGGAGCCAACACATCTCACAACACATAGGACTAATGTGTTTGTGTACTTAGCCACGTGAGCAGGCGTGAGATGTTAGGACCTTACTCACAGTTCGATGTAGATTGATTGCATCGACATGAACCATGGAGTATAATTATTTAAAATTAATCAACTCCTTCAAGACTTATTGATCATTCTATATCAATCAAGTCCAACCGGAGTTGTACATTTTAGATGAACATATTTTCAAGCTTATTATTATTTAAAAAAAAATATATTTATATTGGGAACTTGCTTGGACTTACAAACCCTAAAATATATTTACAAACTTTTTGAGTTAAGGCAAAAGGGGGAGAAAGTCACAAAAGTAAGGAAGAAAGTAAACAAAATTATTACCTTTTATATTAAGTAATTCCGTTTACTTAGCAAGCAACTATTAAGGGAGTAAAAATTATTTTTCAAGAACTCACCTTGGTCAAGGGGGAGGTTACCTCAAAAGGGAGAACTTGAAACAATAATATTTCTCACTCATGCTTAATCTTTATGCTAGCTCATTCATACTTAATCATTATGCTAGCTCATTCATATTTAATCATTATGCTAGCTCATTCATATTTAATCTTTATGCTAGCTCATTCATATTTAATCTTTATGCTAGCTCATTCATGCTTAATCATTATGCTAGCTCATTCATATTTAATCTTTATGCTAGCTCAATCATGCTTAATCATTATGCTAGCTTCTTTATGTGTTAATTTTTCCTTAACTTTTGTGTCGGTTTGCCATGAATCAAAAAGGGGGAGATTGTTGGTGCAGTGGGCACCAAAGTCGAATCGGTATTTTGATTATGGCAAAAGGCTCAATAGTTAAGGGTATATTTGTTATCTTACGAGCTCAATTAAATTGTGCGTAAATGCTAAAGTTGAGCGGAAGGTTCTGCGACACCGGTGGGAACCGAGGTGGTCGAAACGCCAGAGGACTTGGAGGAAGCCGAGGTACTCGGGTGAAGACCGAGCGAGGCTACAAGGTAAGCTCGTGTGAAAGCGAAGCAAGTTCGTTTAGCGTAGATCCGACCCAATACCTCCAATGGAAGGTCTAGGTCGAGATCAGATGGTTAGAACCATCGTACTTTATATTTTAAGCTAACTTGTATCATGCTTCAAAACCCTTTGACTATCAATGCTAGTCAAGTTCGACCTCGAGAAGAGCTCGAATTTCAAGGGGTGAATTTGGACTTGACTCGTGTTTTGGTACAAAGGGTGATGTGGCATCAAGGTGGACATCCAAACCATCACCAAGCTTCCTTGTGGTGGACGCCCAAGATAAGGTGAGTTGGCACAAGATGGTTGGCTCCCATGATGTGGCACAAGTTGAATGGCTCCAACAAGTTGGCGCCCAAGGAGGTTGGAGGTGGCACAAGGTGGTTGGATGAAACACCTCATCCTCAAGTTGGCGCCCAAGGAGGTTGGAGGTGGCACAAGGTGGTTGGATGAAACACCTCAACCTCAAGTTGGCGCCCAAGGAGGTTGGAGGTGGCACAAGGTGGTTGGATGAAACACCTCATCCTCAAGTTGGCGCCCAAGGAGGTTGGAGGTGGCACAAGGTGGTTGGATGAAACACCTCATCCTTGAGTTGGGATAAGAACCTCACCTTGGACACTACCTATGTCTAAATTCATAGATCAATATCCATAAATAGACATGTTCAAGCCAAGCAAATAACAAGAATTCAAGAGCTCTCAACACGCCGTCGTAACGCCGCTACTACTACTCACATTTGCTACGACGAAGTGCCGCCGACAACGAAAGCTACATCTTCTACTTATACGAGTTGTCGGTATATTTATTTAAGTTCTACTTCTTTAAATTGTCTTTGTGCTTTAATCGTAACAAGGAAAGGGGGAGTGTCCCTTTGCCTTGATTTCTTTTTGTAATCGTTGCTCCTACTTCCAACGAAGAGGAGTGGTTTTAGTGAATTGCCCTCCGTACGTGATCAAGGATCACTAGGGCCGTGGATTAGCAATCGAAAGATTGTGAACCACGTAAAAATATCTTGTCTACTTTATATTTCCGCTGTGCATTCTCTACTTGCTTTTTACTTATTGCAAAAGTTTTTAACGACACTGTATCGCTATTCACCCCCCCCCCCTCTAGCGACACTTTCGATCCAACACGGATGAGTCTTCCCTAATTGCTACAGGAATGTTTTCTTCAGAAGCTGGCACGGGATTTGGTTGAGCTCGCTGTTGCAATATGGGAGGATGCCATAGGTGGTTCCCAAAGGAAGGGGATGGGGAGATTGGGTTTTAAAGGATGGAGAGGGAAGATAAGAGAATAAGGGAGGGTTTTCGAAGAGTTATAAATGATATCGAGGGAGTTGAAGAATTTAAGGGGTTATTAATGGAAATAGTGGCATCTGGGGAATATTGGTCTTGCGATTGACGGGAAGAGAAGGGTTGTTTACGGAAATAGTGACCTATTTTCAGGAGCAGTAGCGATGTTAGCAAAGAAGGGTTGTTTTGGTAATAAAGTTTGTTTGAAGGGGCATTTATTTACCTGGCGATTTTAATGAGCAGTTATTTTCTGGGTGGTTTTATTCCAGTTAGGAGGTTATAAAGTGTGGTTAACTAGAATTTGGAGTACTTTGCATAAAAAAAGAGAAGGGATCGGAGAAGATTCATTAATAAACATATGAGGTGACTCGCTGGTATCTTGGATTCAAACAGAAGAAATATGCTATAATAATTTGTAACAAAAGGGGATAAAACCAAGCCAAAGGGAGTACAAGTCACATTTTATCACCAGGAGGAAAGGGAAAGGATAGTAACTCAGGGGGAGTACGATCTATGGTACTGCCCATGTCTAAAAAACTAAGAGAGTGCCCAAATGGAGGATAGCCGGCTGCCTTGAATTGTGCGGTGCAGTCTTGAAAGCCCAATTGTAGAAAGGCAAATCCTCCATCTAGAAATAGATCAATGATGGAAGATGAAGTCCAGAGGGGTTCTTGAGAAGTACTGTTTCATTCGAAAAGTGGTCAGGATTTCATGATATCCATCATATTTTGAAGGAAGGTGGTTGATGCACGTGAACACGACCTCAAATCTGGCGACAGAGACCGTCGAGGACTTGAAGCACGCACTCGTGCTCAATGCCCGCAAGTGCACGGGTGTCGTCAAGTAATAATATAGATTATCGATCCCACAGGGACTGAGATTTGAATATCGATCTATTCGGTGGACGTTATTGTTCAGAACTTGATTCTAAGGGTTGCAATTAGGAGGGTTGTCGGCGGTCCTAACTCTAGTACGGTGTCACACGGAAGAAGAGAAGGGTTGCAACGAGTCTTTAAATGTATTCTAGGATTTCAGTTTTGTTTTTTTGTTGCAGAACACGTTGTCAAACAGGTCAACCCCTGGCTTTAGGATGAGATAGTCGGTACGAGGATGTCGAATCAATCCCTGCGATGAGTCAAAAATGAGGCATGTTTCCTACTCTATCGCATCCTTCTACCCATAGTTATCAGCGATGAGGCCAACCCCTAGGTTCCTCTTTAATTCCCCTAAATCTTTGAGATGAGGGTTGTCACCCCTCGTATCGGCTAAGCACAGTGACTAGAAAACCAAAACAATAGCCATAGATCAAAACCAAACACCAATTGAAAATATAGATTCAAGAATGAAAAGATTGTTAGAATGTATACTGAAAGCCTAGCTCTTCTTGTATGAACATTTTATTTTGAAATAAGAATCACATGATCATTGTTTGCACTTTATATATTTATATGTGTGCATATTGTCTAATATTTTACATTGTAGATAACATGGTGCTTGGTGTGGCACAGAAGATCATGTTATCAGTTCCTTGTAAAATATAAGTAGAGGCTCACAACCAAGATGGTTTTGGACAAACCATTGGCATGGTTGTAGACGCCAGGTGTATTAGCGGGGACCGACATAGAGGTGATTGATTTAATTCTGACTACATAATTGAATCGGACCTCGGATATTATATTGTACATGCTCTTAATCCGATATAATACTTGGGCACATGTACTTAGTATTTATTTCTTTGATTTACGAGGGTGAGATTTAGATGGATTAAATCAATATGCATTAAGTTGGGAAATAATATTATTTACTTGGTGTTCCTTTGATTATAGGAGGAAAGCGTGTCCTATATATTAGTTTGATGATGTCCCCTTTAGGAGCAGGTTCATCATGTAAACCCAGCTGGTTGACTTAGTCAACATGATGATAAGGTTGAGTGGTACTACTCGAGGAATTAGATGTTAATTAATTGATGGTCAGTAAATCAATTAATTGACGGACATTCGATATCTTAAACACAGGGAGATTAATGTACAAATAATATATGGAGCCCATATTGATTTATGAGGGTTGGTGAGGTAGTTCAATGATGATCCTCTAGTAGAATGGAACATCATTGATGGATCAAGTTTGTGTGGTTTCGATCCATCGGGTGGCCAAGATCCAACTCCTCCTTATGGTCCCTATCGTAGCCTAATATAATCCTTGTGAAGTCTAGATCCAAGAATGTAAAACAAAACCTAGAACCAACGGTTGGGATTAAATCCCTAGATCCGATGGTTGGATGAAACCCTAGAACCAACGGTTGGGATTAAATCCCTAGATCCGATGGTTAGGATGAAACCCTAGAATCAACGGTTGGGATTAAATCCCTAGATCCGACGGTTGGGATAAAACCCTAGATCCGACGGTTGGGATGAAACCCTAGATCCGACGGTTGGGATGAAATCCTAGATCCGACGGTTGGGATGAAACCCTAGATCCGACGGTTGGGATAAAACCTAGATCACGGTGGAGATTAAATCCCTAGATCCGGTGGAGATTAAAGGAGGCTTAAGCCCAATTCTATAAATAGGGGGCTTAGGGTTGGGCGGCATTTTTTCGAGATTAGGGTTTGATTTGAATTGGCGGTTAGGGTTTAGGGCGCTAGGGTTTTGGGGCGGCAACCTTCATCCTTCTTGATTGATTGGCGCCCATCTCCTTTGATCATTCCTTGGCGGGGCGCCCATCCTAGAGGCCTCTCCCTTCTTCCTTGGCCGTGGTTCTCCTTCCATTGGTGGCGGTTCTCATCCTCCTCCTATTCTCCAAGGTGGCGGTTCTCCTTCATTTGGTGGCGGCGCATCATCCATTTGATCCTTGGTGTTGCACCAAATTCCCTAATTTGGTGGCGGTTCTAGAAAGGATAGGTATTTGTAAGTTTCTTCTCTTTGTTACGCGGACAAGGTAGAGAAGAAAGCGATCTAGAAGGCTTCTACTCGTGGAGGGTCTTCGTCCACACGTCGTCCACGAGAAGGATAGGACATATGGTAGAAGATCGTAAGGTATAAAGTTATTTTAACTTTATTTACAGATCTGAGCATGTTCTTTTATGTTTTGATTATGCATGTGAATTAGTAAATATATTGTATAATCATGGACCCGAAGACAAACACAAAAACCGGCGATCCGTCAGTCGTCTCTTCATGGCTAACAAACTAGAAGAGTTGTGTTGCTTGAACAACTAGTTTGTTCAAGCGACCACTCAAGTTGTTAGCACGGCGGCGAATTGGTTGTGCTAAGGAAGCTCATCCCATCCGGATTAATTCTTTCATTAGTGAAAATTTTAATCCGGGGACATGGGAGCCAATGAGCCTCGAAGCACTCCAACTTCGGTTTTGTGTGTTTAGGATTGGTTAATTTTTATGCATTTTCATATATTATATGTGCGGATAATAGTAGGATATCGTAGTTTAACTCTTTGGTTGCGAGCATAAGATCCAACTATTATGGCCATGTGTGTGTATGTGAATGGATGTGTGTAAAAATTTATTATTTGAATCCTCGGGGTTGTGAGGCTAGATTAGTATTTAATTTTTGTAATTAAATACGGCATTGTTTAGCCGCTCATTTTAGGTTACTTTCGATCTAGATTATTTGTACACTCCTTCGTGGAGTATAGGATCGATGGATGTAAATTAAAATAGTTTTATCTCGGCTCGGATCTCTTTGGTGACTTGCGGGAAAAGATGGAGCGACGAGGTGGCGACACGGACGGGATGCATATTGGAGGACAATGCCATAATAGTTGGAAAAATTATGTTTTCCATATTTATTGCTTATTTGTTTTATATGCATGTTGTGTATGATTTAAAATTCCTCATTTGCAATTTACTAAGTGGGAGAGGACATTTTAATTAATTCCCATGACCTCCATTACAATTTGGACGTGTGATGCAACAAACTTGTGTGTTGGCTCACAGTGCCTTCCTCCCCTCGGATGGGTTTGTTTGCGGATCACTAGGTCAAATAATGGTTATAGGAAATTATCTAGGAGCATGTGTACTTCCCACGGTAAGGCACATAATCCGAAATAATTCCTTAGTATCGTGTAATGGTGCACACTTAGATGCAAATAAAAGTATCCTCCCCATAGTCACTTTGCTTTTATTTGTAGGGCCAAGAGGAACCAACTATTAATTTTATTTGTCAAAAAGTAAGGTTGACAAGATAATAAAATTAATGGGTAAAACCTCCTCTTACAAATGTAGAATTCGTATCGTCCACGCGTGGCATGCGATATTCTCGGTGTTTTGAGTGTTGGTTGATTTGAATTTTATTGTTTTGAGAATCAATAATATTTGAAATCTAATATTTTGATCATTGTGATTTTAGGATTTTCAAATGGCTTTCAACCCACTTGCTGTGATTTTAAAAGAAAACAAACTAAATGAACCAAACTATATTGATTGGAAAAGAAATCTGGATATTGTCTTAACTGCGAAGGAGTACAAATTTGTACTCTTCGAGGTCTGTCCTCCTAAGCCTCACCGATGACTCGATGAAAGGAGAAAGAACGTTATAAGAAATGGGTCAAGCGGATGAGATGGCGCGTGTTACATTTTGGCATCTATGTCAAATGTCTTTGCAACATCGACATCGAGCCATAGCCACTTATGACATGATGTTCAATCTCAAGGAACTTTTGGACATCGAGTAGAGGCGGCTAAGCGAGAGGCTATAGAAACTTGATGACGACCTCCATGATCGAGGGAACACTCGTTAGGGATCATGTTCTCAAGATGATGGCTCATCTTAATGAGATGGAAGTCCTAGGAGCTGAGATCGATGGGGAAACCCAGGTCGATATCATTCTCCAGTCTCTGCCTAGGAGTTTTGAGCAGTTCCGCCTCAACTACAACATGAACAAGGTTGTATTCATTGGGCGAGCTTCAACTCCAGCGCAGAGGGCTTTTTCGTCGAGTGCTCAAGCCATGGTCGCTCGGAAGGTTTCTTCCTCTAAACCGAAAGGTAAGAAGAAGAAGAAACAAGGTGGAGGCGAAGAAAGTGGCGATGGGACCTCGAGTAGTGAAGAAGCGAAAGGCAAGTGCTTCACTTGCAAGCGATTGGACATTGGAAGGCGGTGTCCTCGAAAGAACAAAGGTATATCTTCTTGTTTAGTTGTTGAAACATGTTTAGCGGTGTTATCTACGATTGCACGGTGTGTAGATCTGAGAGCCACCGATCATGTCTGCAATACTTTGCGAGGGTTCGAAACCCGACGACTAGTGAGGAGAGATTAGTCTTCATGGTGCAATGCTTGAAGGTGGCGGCTATTGCGATTGGGAGACGTTTATTTATCTTTTGATAGGAATAAAGTTTTGGTTTTGAGAAATTGTCTTTATGTACCTACTTTTAGAAAGAATTTAATTTGGTTTCTAAATTGTTTTTGGATGGGTATTCTTTTTTTAATGACAAAGTGGTTATAAAAGGAATAGGGAGATTATCTGATGCAGTACATTGGTTGGCAATTTATATACTCTTGAACCAAAAACTCCAACGATGCATATAGAAATCAATAACTCATCTTCTAAGTCTAATAAGAGAAAAGAACCTTCGCAAATGAACCAAACATATCTTTGGCATCTAAGGCTTGGTCATATTAACCTAAGCAGAATTCAAAGGTTGATAGCTGATGGACCTTTGGGTTCATTAGTGGTGGAGGATATCCCAACCTGCGAATCTTGCTTGGAAGGTAAAATGACCAAGAGGCCTTTTAAGGCCAAGGGGTATAGAGCCAAAGATGTGCTAGAATTGGTTCATTCTGATTTGTGCGGTCCTATGTCTATCCAGGCAAGAGGTGTCTTTGAATACTTCGTCTCTTTTATAGACGATTATTCAAGGTATGGATACATTTACTTGATGCGCCGCAAGTCTGAATGCTTTGACAGGTTCAAAGAATTCAAGGCTGATGTGAAGAACCGTCAAGGTAAAAGTATCAAGATATTACGATCTGATCGTGGTGGCGAGTACCTCTTAGGAGAGTTTAGGAATTACTTATCAGAGGCTAGGATTCAATCCCAATTGTCTGCACCTAGCACACCCCAGCAGAATGGTGTAGCGGAGCGAAGGAATAGGACTCTTATGGAGATGGTCAGATCGATGATGAGTTATTCTGAGTTACCTGTTTCGTTGGGTATGCACCGATAATGCCAATGTACACTCTGAACTTGGTTCCATCTAAATCAGTACCTTCTACCCCTGTAGAATTGTGGACTGGGCGAAAGCCTAGTCTAAGACATATTCGGATATGGGGGAGTCCAGCACATGTGCTGAAAGCTGATGCTGGTAAGTTGGAACATCGTACAGAAGTGTGCATGTTTGTTGGCTACCCTAAGGGAAGGAAAGCTGGTTTATTTTATAATCCTAGAGATCAGAGGATGATCGTTAGCACGAACGCCAGATTTCTAGAGGAGGATTATGTAATGAACCACAAGCCAAAGAGTAGGATTGTTCTTGAGGAGTTGATAGGGGCAGTCCCGACTTCAGTACCACCGGTACAAGAGGAGACACCACAAGTCACTGCACCGCGTGTCACAGAGCATACACAGGAGGCACCTCGTCGTAGTGGGAGGGTTGTTAGACAACCCGATAGATTCATGTTTTTGGGGGAGTCTTCGGACTTAGTCCACAGTGAACATGAACGATCCTGGACATATGACGAGGCAATCCAAGATAGAGATGCGGTATCTTGGCAAAGAGCGATGAATTCAGAGATAGAATCTATGGATTCTAATCAGGTCTGGGAGCTAGTAGAGCCACCCGATGGTGTAAAAACCATTGGATGCAAGTGGATCTACAAGAGAAAGAGAGGAGTAGACGGGAAGGTTGAGACCTTCAAAGCTAGGCTTGTTGCGAAAGGGTATACTCAGAAAGAGGGTATCGATTATGAGGAGACCTTTTCGCCGGTAGCTATGCTTAAGTCTATCCGGATTCTCTTATCTATAGCTGCTCATATGGATTATGAGATTTGGCAGATGGATGTCAAGACAGCTTTCATACTTAAGTCTTGAGGAGAACATCTATATGCGGCAACTAGAGGATTCATTGCTAAAGGCAAAGAGCATCTTGTATGTAAGCAATCGGTCCATTTATGGATTGAAGCAAGCTTCTAGATCTTGGAACATCCGCTTTGATGAGGTAATCCGTCATATGGATTTATTCAAAGTCGGATGAGCCTTGTGTATACAAAGATGTGTGAAACATAGTGGTGTTTCTTGTACTGTACGTAGATGACATTTTGTTAGTTGGCAACAATATCAAAGTGTTATCAGACGTAAGGGTATGGTTGTCCAAACAGTTTGATATGAAGGACTTGGGAGAAGTGGGACACATCCTTGGGATCAAAGTTATAAGGGATCACAAGAAAAGGATGTTGTGCTTGTCTCAAGCTTCATACATTGACACTATCCTTGCTCGTTTTAGCATGCAGAACTCCAAGAAAGGTTTTCTACCTTTTAGGCATGGAGTTCCTTTATCTAAAGAGATGTGTCCCAAAACATCAAAGGAGATAGAGGACATGAAGGCGGTTCCTTATGCTTGGATGGAAGCCTTATGTATGCTATGCTATGTACGAGACCAGGATATATTTGCTTTGGTAGGCATGGTTAGCGAATATCGAGTAATCTGACGAGGACATTGGGTGCGGTAAAGCATATATTGAAGTACCTGAGAAGGACTAGGGATTATATGTTGGTTTATCGGGCAGATCAATTAGTCCCTGTGGGTTACACGGATTCGGATTTCCAATCAGATAGGGACAAGAGTAAGTCTACCTCGGGGTTTGTGTTTACTTTTGGAGGTGGAGCCATAGTATGGAGGAGTGTCAAGCAGAAATGCGTGGCGGACTCTACCATGGAAGCTGAGTATGTGGCAGCCTCTGAGGCAGCCAAGGAAGCTGTATGGCTCAGGAACTTCTTGATGGACTTGGATGTGATTCCTGGTTTGCCCAGAACTATCACAATTTATTGTGATAACAGTGGTGCAGTTGCAAACTCGAAGGAACCACGAGCCCATAAGGCGAGTAAACACATAGAGCGCAAGTACCACCTTATACGAGAGATCGTAAAGTGAGGGGAAGTTGATGTCGCCAAGATTGCATCAGAGGATAACCTGGCGGATCCATTCACTAAGGCCCTTCCAGAGAAAGCGTTTGATTGGCATGTGGAGGACATGGGGATCAGATGTATGGCAGAGTGATGACGACATAGTCTTTTAGTATAAGTGGGAGATTGTTAGAATGTATACTGAAAGCCTAGCTCTTCTTGTATGAACATTTTATTTTGAAATAAGAATCACATGATCATTGTTTGCACTTTATATATTTATATGTGTGCATATTGTCTAATATTTTACATTGTAGATAACATGGTGCTTGGTGTAGCACGAAGATCATGTTATCGGTCCTTATAAAATATAAGTAGAGGCTCACAACCAAGATGGTTTTGGACAAACCATTGGCATGGTTGTAGTGTAGCTTGGTATTGTTTTGTCTTGAACATAGAGTTACACTAGTACACTTAGGTGTATTGGCGGGACCGACATAGAGGTGATTCAATTTATTGCTGACTGCATAATTGAATCGGACCTCGGATATTATGTTGTACATGCTCTTAATCCCGATATAATAACGGGCACATGTACTTAGTATTTATTTCTTTGATTTATCAGAGGGTGAGATTTAGATGGATTAAATCAATATGCCCAGTAAGTTGGGAAATAATATTATTTACATGGTGTGTCGTTGATTATAGGAGGAAACCGTGTCCTATATATTAGGTTGATGATGTCCCCTTGAGGAGCTCATAAGGTTCATCATGTAAACCCAGCTGGTTGACTTAGTCAACATGATGATAAGGTTGAGTGGTACTACTCGAGGAATTAGATGTTAATTAATTGATGGTCAGTAAATCAATTAATTGACGGACATTCGATATCTTAAACACGGGGAGATGAATGTACAAATAATATATGGAGCCCATATTGATTTATGGGGGTTGGTGAGGTAGTTCAATGATGATCCTCTAGTGGAATGGAACATCATTGATGGATCAAGTTTGTGTGGTTCCGATCCATCGGGTGGCCAAGATCCAACTCCTCCTTATGGTCCCTATCTAGCCTAATATAATCCTTGTGAATTCTAGATCCAACAATGTAAAACAAAACATAGAACAAATGGTTGGGATTAAATCCCTAAGATCCGATGGTTAGGATGAAACCCTAGAACCAACGGTTGGGATTAAATCCCTAAGATCCGATGGTTAGGATGAAACCCTAGAATCGACGATTAGGATTAAATCCCTAGATCCGACGGTTGGGATAAAACCCTAGATCTGACGGTTGGGATGAAATCCTAGATCTGACGGTTGGGATGAAATCCTAGATCCGATGGTTGGGATGAAACCCTAGATCCGACGGTTGGGATAAAACCCTAGATCCGACGGTGGAGATTAAATTCCTAGATCTGACGGTGGAGATTAAAGGAGGCTTAAGCCCAATTCTATAAATAGGGGGCTTAGGTTTGGGCAGCATTTTTTTCAGGATTATTAATTTCGAATTGGAGCTAGGGTTTTTGGGCGGCTAGGGTTTGAAGCAAAGTGGGCGGCAACCTTCATCCTTCTTGTTGATTGCAGGCGCCCATCTCCTTTGATCATTCCTTGGCCGGCGCCCATCCTAGAGGCCTCTCCCTTCTTCCTTGGTCGGCGGTTCTCCTCCCATTGGTGGCCGGTTCTCATCCTCCTCCTTATTCTCCAAGGTGGTCGGCGGTTCTCCTTGATTTGGTGGTCGGCGCATCATCCATTTGATCCTTGGCCGGCGGTTGCAGCAAATTCCCTAATTTGGTGGCCGGCTCTAGAAAGGATAGGTATTTGTAAGTTCTTCTCTTTGTTCGCAGCGGACAAGGTAGAGAAGAAAGCGATCAAGAAGGCTTCTACTCATGGAGGATCTTCATCCACATGTCGTCCACGAGAAGGATAGGACATATGGTAGAAGATCGTAAGGTATAAAGTTATTTTAACTTTATTTACAGATCTGAGCATGTTCTTTTATGTTTTGATTATGCATGTGTGAATTAGTAAATATATTGTATAATCATGGACCCCAAAGACAAACACAAAAATCGGCGATCCGTCCGTCGTCTCCTCTGCGGCTAACAAACTAGAAGAGTTGTGTTGCTTGAACAACTAGTTTATTCAAGCGACCACTCAAGTTGTTAGCACGACGATGAAATGGTGTTGCTATGGAAGCTCATCCCATCCGGATTAATTCTTTCATTAGTGAAAATTTTAATCCGGGGACATGGGAGCCAATGAGCCTCCGAAGCGACTCCCTACAAAGATATTTGAACTAACATGTTCTAACGTAACACAAACTACTCCCTAGTCCTAGAATTAGAGAATCTACTCCATGAATACGAGAAAGGAAACACAAGGCATTGTCAAATTCAAATATACAAGATAAAGCATGAAAAGAATATAGATTACAATGCGTTGAGGCCCTTCTCTTTGGCGTTGAGGTACAGAACTTGGATCTCGAGCAGTTTCCTTCCTCCCCATTATAAGTTCCCGGTGCTTTTTAGGGCACCGGTGTGTCGTCCTAATCATCGGGCCTCCCCCTAGGATTTGGTTGTAGCTTTCCATATATAGACATCACGTCGGATCTTCACGAAATCTAGAAAAACCCCTGGTCGCATCAAGTTGTCTGGCCGCACACGGCCATGTAAAAACACACGGACAGGCCATGTGTAAGGTTATGGCGGCCATTTTTAAACCCTGGACACAGTCGTGTGTAGCCACATGCCCAGGTCATGTCCCACTCTGTGTCCAGCTGCCAAATGCCTCCTTTTTGCTCCAAATGCGCGCCGTTTTCCCATTGAAATGCTATCCTGCACACAAAAGTACAAAGAGCATATCTCCAAACCAAAAAATAGGAAATGCGTGCAAAATAAAGTAGAATATGCATGAAAAAAACATAAATTGAAATGAGATGTGAGTGAAAACTACTCCTAAAATCATATATGTTTCGCTCACATCAATTCCCCCAGACTTAGATCTTTGCTTGTCCTGAAGCAAACCTCAGTGCCATGAAATTTTAAAAAAGTATTGTTCCATACTTAGCATGTTAATTAGATTTATCAAGTGGTATTTGCAATCAAAGAAAAATATATATGTTCTAGAAATTCACTAAGTTAGAAACTCGTGCTCGTGCCAAGAGAATCTTCTTAGGAGATACTCATTCCATGATAAGTTAAGTCATCATCCTATAGCTTTCCTAAGGTCTATGGATATTAGGCACTTATCTTCCCAAAGTGAGGGTCGTTCTCTAGATATAGCACAAAGTCTCAAAGGCGTGCTCGATATTGAGAGAAATTGGTAGATGTTTTCCTAGTAACCTAACTCGGTCTCAAAGGGGCACCTAACTATTTCCACCCACGACAACTATTTTTTTTATCCCTCATAATCTCTTTTTATTCTTTCTTTTCTTTTTCATTTTTTTTTTTGCTCACTGGGATTTTAATTTTTTCGAATGGGCTTACATAATCCGAGCATCTCCAGTAACAAAAATGTTAAACTTAGGGTCACCTGTGGATTCCAAAGTACTAGACGACTGAGATGAATCATAACTAGGTATGCACTAGACTCTCCCTTTCATAAAGTTCATAATGTGTATGTGTAAAATAAAAGCTAATTAGTGTTAGTCTAGAACATTCATTCTGAGCAAATAAAATAAAATACCACGAGGTAAATGAAGTTAAGCTACCCATGAAAACAACTCATGAAGAAAACTTAAAAAAAAAAAACTACCGAGGCATCTTATAGATAGCAAAAACTAAGTGCTGAAAGAAACTAAACAACCAATGCATGAATAAATGAATGCTAACTACAATGCAAATATAACGAAAGAAACTACTGCTAGAAAAAAAATAAAACAAAACTTGGGGTCCCCCCAGACTTAAGCGAAGCATACCTCTAGTATGGTGGATGAGGTGGAAAGTCTGGTAGCCTCGGCATCTCAAGATCCTAGGAGAACCTACTGTTGAGCCGCTGATGCCTCATGTACATGTGGTCGATTTGAGAGCTGGTGGATACAGTGGCTGCTCGGTTCTCCTCCTCCCTAGCCCACTATGCTTGCTGGGCTCGCATATGCTGCCGCATTTCCCAGCAGTAGGTGGCCTCCGCCTGGCGACGGGTAGCCTCCTCCTGGAAGTAGATGCGGGCCTCACCGTAGAACTCCTCAGCCTACTGAAAGTTCTTTTGTAAATCCTGAAACTCTCCCTGCGTGTAGGCGCTCTACTCCTCCCATCGCTGCCTCTGCGTCTGCTGCTCAGCGTATATGTCGTCGAGGCATGATTGGAACTCCGAAAAATCATAGACATATGCACCTGCATTCTGCTCAAAAGTTGAAAAAGGTGGTGGTGTAGGCGCAGGCTAATGTTGATGTGGACTAGGTGGGCTCCTTTGTATGCATGGACTGGAGGGAGAGTGATGTAAAGGGGGAGAGATGGGTGTCACTGTGGATGGTCCCTCATATGGCGAGGACTCCACTATCAGGTCTAAGCGCCAGTTAGCGCGTGTGGTGATGGTGGTACGATCGGGGTCAGGGAGCCTAAGGGCCATCAAGTTTTTCCTTACAAAGCATAGGGAGTGTCCCTCTCTTACACTCATCTTCATGGTCATACACACTCCTAGGTCGATCCTAGGGCTCTCCTCTATGCTATCTAGCATGGTGTAGTCGTACCCCATCCTATGGCAAATGTGGGTAAGTAGGTCCCCCACATTAATCTCTCCTCTCGTCGCTTTGCCCATTTTCACTAAGTGTCTAATGAAATGGGACCCTACATCAATGCTACTCCTTTCTTGTAGCATGTCCCATAAGCAAAGAAGCTCACTAGCTCTCACTACACCATCACTCTCTCCACAACCAAAAATAGTACTTGCCATGATTCGATGCAGGTATCGAAAAATGGAGTTTTGGAGGCACGATGTTTTGGCCTTTGAAGGGTCGTAAGCATGCTCTCCTATCAATTCGGTCCAAAAGATCAGAGAGTTTAACCCAAGAGGGGTTCTTTTCTCTCCCCCACTAGGCAAGCCAAAGCATGTGTTCCATTGGTGTAGTGTCCATTCATGCTCAATGTTAAATATTCTAAAGGTAATCCTACCCTCTTCGCTCTCTCTTCCCATTAAGATTTCCACTTCCAAAGAACTCAAGAATTCTAAAACTATCCTAGGGTATGTGGGGCGTCTTATTCCCATAATCTCTTCCCACCCCATTTTTGCAAATAGGGCTAGAATGTCACCAAACAAACCTAGGGATTCTAAGAGATCTTCATCAAGGTTCCTAGTATCGGTGATTCTTCTAGTAGAGAGCATATCAAATCTTTCCCTTTGCTCATTATTGCAAAAGAGAAGGGTTGGAAAGGAGTTACCTTCCTCCGGAGCTTGAGGGGCTTCCGTTCTCCTTGTCCTTCACTCCGAAGCTCGAAATCGAGATGCCACTTGCTTTGTCTTCCTCATCCTTACTTCTTTTGGGCTCCCTTGAGGGTTGGAAAGGCTTCTAGGTGGTGGGGAAGAAGGATTCACACGGCTAGGGAAAGAGAAATCAAAACACACGATGCATTTGGGGCGGAAACACACGACGTGCCCTACTTAACCTCGTGCGGCATGGCCGTGTGAAAACACACAGCCAGGCCATGGGTGCCTCGGGTTAGTCGGGCACGCCCGTGTGAAAACACATGGCCAGGCCGTGTGCCCCCCATGTTTCTCCTTTCGTGAACAACGGTCCAAATTTTCTCACATGCCTTGCCGCGTAAGCTAAAATTGATTTTTATTTTTACCTAGCAAGTTATTTCTGGCCCTAATGCTAAACGAAATGGAAATCAAAGTTCAAATTAACCAAATGAATGCAATACAGTAAAAACGAAACCTAAAAACTAAACTTGGCTTGCCTTCCAATAAGAGCTTTGTTTAAGGTCTTTTAGCTCGACCCTACTCCATTGCCTCAACTTGGCTCCGAAGGTTCTGTAAACCTCCATTCATCTATCTCGAGAACTTTATATACGGTTTCCTCCTTATCTCTAGCTGGAATCACGTACTTCCCTAACGCGGGTCCATGACTTCCCGTACTAACAAGCTCCAATTCCATCTTATCCTCTCCCATTCTTAAGGTCAGCTTGTGATTCTTGACATTAATATCCATTCCAGCAGTTGCTAAAAATGGTCGTCCAAGGATGACAAGTATCTTCGGATCCTTTTTCGTCTCCATGACCACAAAGGCGGTTGGAAGTGTAAAGTTCCCCACCTTCATAGGCACATCTTTTAGAATCCCCAATGGGTATCGGTATGTGTGGTCAACCAGTTGTAATGTCATAGCATTGAACTTTAAATTTCCCAACACTAGCTTTTTGCATAAGGTATAGGGCATCAGGCTCACACTCGTGCCTAAGTCACAGAAGGCTTTGCTAATCAGGGTTGTCCCTATATAACATGGAATATAGAAGCTCCCCGGATCTTTTAGTTTCTGAGTGGTTCGTTCCGGAGATAAGCGCTTGATTCCTCCGTGAGGACCACTGTTTCAGACCTTTCGACCTTCTTATGATGCGCCATAATATCTTTCATGAATCTTGTGAACTGGGGCATTTGGTGCAGCGTTTTGAGTATCGACACCACTAGTGAGATCGACTTCAACATGTCCAAAAATTTACCAAACTTAGCATCCTTCTTTGCATTGGTCAACCGCTGTGGGAACGGTACAGAAAGGGGTGGTTGAGTTTTTACGACAGGTTCCTGATTTATTTCTCTGACTTCTTCTTTCTCGGTCTCCCTCAAGGGTTCCTATATTTCGGGTCCTAGCTCCCCTTCAGCAACCAACCGGCCCGGCATCTCTTTCAGAGTCCTCCCACTTCGCAACATCACTGCTTTGCACTGCTCTACCGGATTAACCTCTGCTTTTCCTGGCAGCTTTCCTGGTACCCTGGAGATCTAGTTGGCTATCTGAACTACTTGAATCTCTAGCGACTTTTCCTATTGGTAAGATCCCTTATAGACGATCCTAACTCTTCGATCATCGTATCCGTTTGTGAATGTCGCCACTGAAATTCAATATTCGCCTCCCGTTGCATTCGAATGAAGTTCTCTATCATATTCTCCAAACGGGTGTTAGGCGGCTGCGACTACTCATTTCCTCCCAATTGTTGTAAATTTCCCGAGTTATTCCTATAGGAAAAATTTGGATGGTTCCTCCATCCGGGATTGTAAGTACTGGAGTATGGGTTATTGGCCTTTTGATTTTGGTCGCCAACCGCATCAACATGCTCAATCTGCACTTCTGAGCTTCCTTGCCCTCCATAATAGTATATCCTCACTGTTAGGTGGCCCACTGAGTTGACAGCATATCGTCCCACAGCAGGAGTTGGGTGACTATGTTCGGAAGCCCATTGATGGTGGTTCTGGGCCACCTCTTCTATCAACTCCTCTGCTTCCTCGATAGTCTTGTTCATAAGTGCTCCTTCTGTAGCAGAATCGAGGGACATCTTTATGGCATACGTGATCCCATTATAGAAGATATGGATCACCAGCCACCTTTCCAGTCCATGGTGGGGGCATTGGTAAAGTAGCCCCTTGTAGCGATCCCAAGCTTCAAATAGGGACTCCCCTTCCTTCTGATGGAAGCTTGTGATTAGATGTCGCATGTGAGCAGTCTTGCTTGGTGGGAAGTATTTATTCAAGAATTGCTGCTCATATTTCTCCCATGTAGTAATGCTTCCCGAAGGTAGGAAGTGAAGTCATGCCTTAGTCTTATCCCGTAATGAGAACGGGAATAGGCTCAGGTCGATCGTGTCTACAGGGACTCCATTTATCTTCATCGTCGAGCAGATTTCCAAAAATATCTCCAGGTGCCGGTTCGGGTCTTCAGTTGTAGCTCCTCCAAATTCACTCTACTAAACCATGTGTATGAGTCCTGGTTTCAACTCAAAGTTGTTTGCTAAAATGGATGGTCCAGCTATGCTCGGCCTTAATTGTCTAGTGCTAGGGGTTGCATAATCCCATAGAAGTCAGCTTCCTATATTCACTTCGGATGTAGCTTGGTCTTCCATCCTCTTATGTTCACCTCTCCGGCGATGATAGGTTCGTTCGATTTCTAGATCGATTAGAATCAGGCCTTCCAATACTAGGCGTCTAAGCATACGAAGAACCTAGCCACAAAATTAGAAGTATTTAACTAATGTTTAGAAACAAGAAATAAACTAATCTAGCTAATTAAATCAAAGAACCAATAAGAAAATGTAGAACTACTTCTAAAATAAAATAAAAACTAAATCTAGATATGGAAAATATAAAACTGAAGTAAATAAAGTAAAATAAAAAGAAAGTAAAGCAAGTAAATAAATCTAATCCTAAGTTCGATCCAATTATCCACTTCTTGATTCGATATCGAATCAATCAGTCCCCGACAACGACGCCAAAAACTTGATGCACGCGAACGCGACCTCAAATCTCGCGATGGAGACCATCGAGGACTCGAAGCACGTGTTCGTGCTCAATGCATGCAAGTGTAGGGGTGTCATCAAGTAATAATATAGATTATCGATCCCACAAGTACTGAGATTCGAATACCGATCTATTCGGTGGACGTTATTATTTGGAACTTGATTCTATGGGTTGCTATTAGGAGGGTTGTTGGTGGTCCTAACTCTAGTACGGTGTCACATGGAGGAAGATAAGGGTTGCTACAAGTCTTTAGATGGATTCTAGGATCTCCGTTTCGTTTGTGTGTTGCAGAACACGTTGTCAATTGGGTTTGTCTAAGTTTCTAGCTACAGTTTTATGGAAAGGATATCATACACTCCCCCGATGAGCCTTCGCATCTATCGGAAGCTACCTCTTCCATACTAGGTCAACCCCTGGTTTTAGGATGGGATAGTATGTATGAGGATGCCGAATCGATCCCTGTGACGAGTCAAATATGAGGCGTGTTTCCTACTCTATCGCATCCTACTACCCACAGTTATCGGTGATGAGGCCAACCCCTAGGTTCCTCTTTAATTCCCCTAAATCTTTGATACGAGGGTTGTCACCCCTCGTATCAGCTAAGCACAGTGACTAGAAAACCAAAACAATAGCCATAGATCTAAACCAAGCACCAATTGCAAATATAGATTCTAGAATGAAAAGATATTTGAACCAACATGTTCTAATGCAACACAAACTACTCCCTAGTCCTAGAATCAGAGAATCTACTCCATGAATACGAGAAAAGAAACAAAAGGCATTGTCAAATTCAAATATACAAGATAAGGCATGGAAAGAATATAGATTACAATGCGTTGAGGCCCTTCTCTCTGGCATTGAGGTGCAGAACTTGGATCTCGAGCTGCTTCCTTCCTCCCCGTTGCGAGTTCCCGATGCTTTTTAGGGCACCAGTGTGCCGTCCCAGCTGTCAGGCCTCCCCTTAGGGTTTGGGCGTAGCTTTCCTTATATAGACATCACGTCGGATCCTCGCAAAATCTAGAAAAATCCCTGGTCGCGTCAAGTTGCCTGGCCGCCACACAGTCGTGTGAAAACACATGACCAGGCCATGTGTAAGGATGTGGTGGCCATTTTCGAATTCTGGACACAGTCATGTGCAGCCACACACCCAGGTCATGTACCACTCTGTGTCCAGCTGCCAAATGCCTCCTTTTTTCTCCGAAAGTGAGCCATTTTCCCCATGGAATGCTATCCTGCACACAAAAGTACAAAGAACAGATCTCCGAACCAGAAAATAGGAAATGCATACAAAATAAAGTAGAATATGCATGAAACAAACATAAAATGAAATGAGATGTGAGCGAAAACTACTCCTAAAACCCTATATGTTTCGCTCACATCAGTGGTCTAAAATTAAAGAACTTATAATTCTGCTCGATCACCTTGGGCTTTTATAAGAGAGGCTTGCAATTCTCTTTCGAGTTGATAATTGGCTTGTTGTAGTGATGATTCTCTTGTTTGACACTCTTGTATTTCCTTTTTGAGAATGTCGGTATATGGAATCCATTGGTTATTTAAATGGCTTATGTTGTTGATGCCCTGAAAAAGAAAGTATTAGTATTGAGAAGAGGGAGTTGTAGGAAAATAATATACTAACCTCGTTAATACTGAAGAGTAGAGAGTCTGGGGGATCGGGTATAGAAAAGGAGGAAATGGGTGTTGGAGGAGTTTGGCAAAAAGGAAGACGTTGAAGAAGTGTTAGTTGATGAGGAGGTGGAACAACATTGTTGTGGGATGATGGGGGAGTTTTGTTAGCAGCTCGTAGTATGAGAGACTCTGGAATGGGAAATATAAGTTAAATTTCGCAAATATAGAAATAGAATGTAAAGGTTGGGAGGCTTACCGAGCATGCCAATCGACTACAAGGGGTAGCTGTTTCGAATGAGTGACATTGCAGAATTGGTTAAAAGGTGGGTTAGGTCAAATTGCTCCCCTGAGAATGATAAGTTAATCATCTGATATTCTTCATTGTCTCGATAGGAGCCTAGGGGGGGGGGGTCGAGGAGGAAGAGTAGTTAGCCAGGTAGAGGGGAAAGGAAAAGGGGAAGTGGAGTGCACGAAGAAATAATGTTCTTTCCAGCCTTTATGGGAGGAGGGGACACCTGTGAGAAATTGGAAGTCTGATCGGGCTTGAAAATATAATATACCTATCTCGGATGATTTTATTTGGAAAAAACAATGGAAAAGGAAGGCTGAGAGAGTAATCGATAAAAAGGAGATGGTAAGGTAAAAACCTAGCATAAATCGAAAAGAATTGGGGCTTAGTTTGTTTAAGGGAATGAAAAAATACTCTGACACTTCAAGAAGAAAGGGATGAAGGGGAAAAAATAGACCAGCTTCTATCTGTTCCAAGAAAAAAGCTTTGGTGCACCCAGGAGGATGATGAGGGCGTTTAGTCGAATTAGCTACGACAATATGATAACCAGAAGGGAGTTGTAAACGAGAATAGAGGGATCGACAATGTTCTCCTGTCATTTTAGAGCGTGTGGAAGTGAACCATGGTCGGGGGATTGAGGTTGTAGTAGTAGGCTGCATTTTCTGGAAATTAAGGGACAAGGGAAGCTTACCGATGGGATGAGCGTCTAGAGAAGGATTGGGAGATAGCCCATAATAGGATAAAATGGGTTCCTTTATGAGTTTTGTGATGCTGAAATATTTATTCTTCAACTTGGCTTCGATGGAGGGGAAGTCGATATTAGTTTTAACAATTTTAAGGTCGGGGAGATCTGGAAGGGCAATTTTCCAATGAGAAGAGAAGGGAAGAGGAGGATCTGTGGCGATAAAGAAATAGAGCTCTTTCTAGCCCTTATTGGAGGAGGGTATGTCAGTAAGGAACTCGTAGCCTTGGCGGGCCATGAAATAGAAAACATCGTGGTCGACCATCTTCAGCTGATAGAGGCAGTGGAATATATGGGGTACTTGTGGGATGTTGAGGTGATGGAAGACGATGATGGTGCTAACTAGGATGCAAAGGGAGTTTGGGGTTAGTTGGTTGACTGGTATATCGTAGAAGAAAAGAATGTGGTAGAGAGATTTTGAGAGGGGGAGACGAAGACCTCCCTCTAGTTGCCCCGTGAATAGGGTGCTGGTTTCGGCCGGAGGTAGATGAGGGCGCTGGGATTGATTGGGAATGACGATGGTGGAGTTTTCGAGGAGGTATTTGGGGTCGCGTGGAAAAAAGAATAGTTGAAGGAGAGTTGGTTGGCTGTGGTTTCGTACCAAGGAGCGGTGGAGGAGGAGGAGGCCATGGAGGAGGGGGAGTTGTTGGAGAATGGAGGGTTGTGGGGAAAGAAGGTTAGGATTTTGGAAGAGGAATCGCAGGGGAACGGTGTGGAGTTAGCGAGGGGGCAGGAATGGTATGTATTAATTAGAAGTGGGTTGCGGTAAAGTATTTTTTAATATTTTTGGAGGAGGTTTTCCTCGTTTTTAGTGCTCATTAGGGTATTTAAAGGATGATGGAAATGATTTTGGAATGTTATTAATTTTTCTAGAAGATTTCAGGTTATTTGATGATTTTTGATAGAAGGTGATGATGTGTTTATAATCTAGGATTGTGGCATGTGTTATACAAACACCCATTAATATTTTTGTATATATTCATATTCTTTTTGGTAGTTGTTAATGACATGGAGGTGAACGGTTATTATTCTTGGTGGGAATTCCTTCTTTCTTGCTTCAATGGTATTATTTTTAAGGTATGGTAAATTTGGTATTATTTCTTTTAAGTGTGGGAAACTAATTCAGGCTCTGTGCCTACTATAACAGCCTAAGGGCTAAATAATTTTATGCCCCTATGGGGAACTATAATGTCTCTATATGGCATATGTAAAAGGTTCTTATGGTTTTACTATAACAACCTAAGGGCTAGATAGTTTTATGCCCCTATGGGGAACTATAACGCCTCTATATGGCATATGTAAAGGGTTCTTATGGGTTTACTATAAAAACTTAAAGGCTAAATAGCTATTTTCCCCCATGGGGAATTATAACGCCAGATATAATGGGCAGGTAACATGCTAGCACGGCTCAACACCTCTTGTAGTATTCTATGGCATAAACGCCTCTTACAGTATTCTAAGGCATAAACGCCTCTTACAGTATTCTAAGGCATAAATGCCTCTTGCAGTATTCTAAGGCATAAATGCCTCTTACAGTATTCTAAGGCACAAATGTCTCTTACAGTGTTTTAAGGCATAAATGCCTTATACAATATCTTAGGTATGAAAGGTCACAAATGATTAGTCAGGGTGCAGTGCTTTGTATGGTATGCAGGGATTCAGGTGTGGTATATTGGTATTGTAGAGTATGGTTGTGGAGGTTAATATGGTAATGTTTGCACATTCATGGGAACTTATAAAACTTCATTCAACTTTGCTCTTCAGTTTTACTAAAGAGGGGGAACTTATGATGGGTATGGGGTCTTTTAGGTTAAAATGGAGAAATTTTTTGTGGACACTTGTAAAACTTCATTCGATTTTGCTCTTCAGTTTTACTAAAGAGGAGGAACTTATAATGGGGTCGGAGTTTCCAGGGAAGTATAAGCAATTCTAGGACAGTTTAAGTAAGGTCAGTGCAGTTCCAGGGTTGTATAAGCAATTCCAGGACAGTTTAAGTAAGGTCAATACAGCTCCAGGGCAGTATAAGCAATTCCAGGGCAGTGTGAACAGAGTCAGGGTAGTATTATAGTACTAGGGCAATATAAGTCATTCTAAGGTAGTATGAGTGGTTCCAGGGTAGTATGAATTGTGCCAAGGTTGTTTGGGTAGTTCTGGGTCAGTAATTATTTCATAGCCATATAGGGTTTCTAGGGTAGTATGAGTGTTTCCAGGGCAGGATAATTCCAGGGCAGTATGTGTCTCTAGGATAGGAGCAGTATTTTCCAGAGCAATCAAGCTTGAATGTTGCTAGGGCAATTAATACATCTTCCATGCGAGATTTGTTGGAGTATTGGGAATACAATCAAAGTCCCACATTGGTAAGACATGGAAAAGATCATGTGCTTATAAGATGAAAAGATATCTCCATTGGGATGAGGCCTTTTGGGTAAAGCCCAAAAACAAAACCATGAGGGCTTGGGCCCAAAGTGGACAATATCATACCATTGTGGAGATATGTGGATCTTATATGCACTAACAAGATTCTCTTTTCAATAGGAAACAAGGGGAAGAAAGGCGCGCTGAAGGGTGAGAGGTAATGATGAAAGGTTGAGGGTGGTTAGTTTAAAATAATCATATGTATCTTTCTATTTGAGATTAACACGTGGCAGGAGATATTTTTGAATCAGGAGCGAGAAAAATGATTAGGAGGACAGCTTGGCAAAGGGGCATTTACGTACATTCACCACTAGGAGAAGGCGGGGTCTATAAAAGGGGTAGAAGACGACAGGATCGGGGATGTTTTTTTTCTTCTCCATTTGGTATCTCTGAGATCTCTATTCTTTTCCAATTCATTAGTTTCCTCTCATACCCATACTAACTTGATCGTCGGAGTTGCCGCGCTGGGAAGCTGGCCAACCCTTAATGCCTTCCTTTGTTGTATCAGATTCAGCTCAATTCCTGAGATCACTAGTGACCTTCCCAGCTAATCTTCTTCCCTTCAAGCCTTTGCCTCGGTGTTAGATCCAACTATTAAGAGGGAGAGGAAGGGGGGATCTTGGAGATCCAAAGAAGCAAGCACCATCATTAGGAAAAAACTCATAAGTTTTAAAATCCTCAAATTTTGTATAGACTTTAAAACCTAGTTTTGCCTTAGAATGTTTCAAATCATCAACTCACAATTTTCAAAACATGAAATGTTTTTAAAACATTAAAAATATCCAACCATGATCTTTGGGTAAGATGTTCATGAATTAAACATTTGTTTTCCCCATAGTTGGTCTATGATTGTTATGTCATGATACACATAATGATTCATCAAAATGCCATAAGAAATAGTGAATCACTTGTATCAACCTAACATCTCACCCATTGCTATGTTTTCATTCAAGTTAGCCTTATAGTGAGTTGTGAGATGTAACTAAGGTATTTATACTTAACCAAAAAATTTCATTCAATACTATCCAAAGTTAAGTATCATCCAAAATCCCCAATCATGAACATAAGTAAAGTACCACCCATTATCATCATAAGTCAACCATTAGAAGGATATTAAATAATTTCAAATATGGTTGACTATCCTAGGTTTTTCTAACCTTTAAGGATTGAATTTCGAACCCAATATAAGTTTTTTCCATTAGGGTTCACCAAGTATTCCTTAGGGATCTATTTTCTAGCTACCATTGTGGTTTTTGATTGCCCCCTAGCAATTAGACAATGATAGAGATTTTCATTCTTTGATCCCTTATATCATAAGCCCTTTTTATTGAAACTTTCCCTTTGGCTCTCTATAATCATATTCAAAGTATTGGTGCCTATAGTAAATTTTTCAAGGGCCTTAGTAAGGTACTCTACCTTTTCCCTTAACATCTTATTTTCTTCTATACATGCATCATTAGTACTAGAAGAAGGAACATCATCATGTAAACATACATTTTCAAGTTTTTCTTCTAGAATTCTAATTTCATTTTGCATGCATTTATTTTTTTTTATTCCTAAACAAATCCCTAGTTAAACTTGAAATCATAGAAATAACCTTTTGAGTAGGGAGATTTTTTACCTCACTTACCTAATCTTCCTCCGAATCTGATGATTGTGCTCCCTCTACACTTGAGCTCTCCTCCTCACTTGTTCTTCCTTCTTCTTGTTCAGATGAGGTGGAGGTTGTTAGTGATATATGAGAGATGTCTTAAGGTAATTGCCTTATGGTTGTACCATTTATTTGATAAATGAAGATTCACTATTTGATTATACATGTTTTCTTGTATTTAATTGGATCTTAAACTCATTTACTGAATGTCCACACAGCATGAGAGAATTTGTGATTGGATCACAACTAGTGAGTATCTCTACATATGTAATTGTGATGTATTGGAATTATCCCTAGTCGATGAATTGATGTATTCAGACACCATCAATTCTATTGAGACTAGCACGAGTTATACTCTTTGGTTTATCCAAGCAGTTGTTCCTAACTGACTGGAGACATTGGGATGTCCGGAGTTAATCGTGGATGCTAGTTATGGTAACTAGTTCATTGGAGTGACTAGCTGTAAGACTTGATATGGTTCTCTGCATATATGGATATGTCAATGAAGTTCTTACCGCAGCTTAAGTGCGATGTTCCTTCGACTTGCAATATCCAAGTCATCTTGGTCATGAAGACTTATGCTTTGACATCTTAAGCAAACATCTCCGAGGAGATGTGGACCCGGGATGATTGGGTATAAGTCAAAGTTGCCGAAGGTGTTTGAATAGCCTATAAAGAATTCACCACTCCTTGCAAGGAGATGTATACCCTATGGCCTCTCGTTGGATTGTTACTAAAGTCTTTGGCTAAAGCATTACATGTTTAGAGTATGGTACATTTGGATACATGTGTAGTAACTAGAATCCGTAGGATGAAGAAGTAAAACTTGGGCTAGGTGTGACGTAGTCAACCCAGTGGGGACTGACACAATAGACCATGTCCTGAACCAAGTGGGTATAAGATGAGTGAAGGGAACGAGACACGATTCACTGTAGCTGCTGAAGGGTTTCAGAAGTGTTCTAGGATCAACCGTTGATTTTTTGATTAATTAAGGATCATGACGTACTACTAAGTGACACTCATGATCATTCTATAATTAATGGTTAATTATAGACAACAAACATTAACCGGAAACCTAGTGGATCACACGCACTACGAGTGTTATCCAAAGGATTTAAAATGAGCTTGAGAATAGGATTCTCAGATCGAGAGAGACTTGGTTTGGTTGGACCAAACAAAGAGTGAGCATGAAATTATTTCAGTCGTAACGGAAGCGTGGATGGGCCGAGTCTTATGACGACATGATGGATGACCCAAATCAGTTTGGTTCTAATCTTATGGTGGAAAATAAACCAAAGGGGTTTGGTTTGTTTTAAACGAATGAACTAAAATTGGTTCGGTTTGTTTTAACTTAAAATAGACCAACGCGGTTTGGTTTATTTTAACTTAAGTTATTGTAGCGGGTTAACGGATTTTGGTTATGAACCAATAACCGTTTGGAGAATATGTTCTCTATAAAAACATGGCTTAAGGGTTTTTTGAGATAGAACTCGGTTCGAATCGGTTCAAGGTTTTGGAAACCCTAGCCGTTTTTTCTCTTCTCCTCCCTTATTGTTGCCGCCCAACCCTAGGAGAGGTGTGGTTGCCGCGCAAGCTCCTTGTGCCGCCACCCATTGGAGTTGTTGCTTCTCTTCCTTGTCGCCGATCATCCACCAGTCGCTGGCAACTCCTCCGGTCATCCTCCCTTGGTTGTCAGCCATCAAGGGCACCCGACCAAGTCTTTGGCCGGCCATCTCCTCCACCAAAACAAGCTGTTCAGTTTTGGACAACTTGTTGTACTCTTCGTGGAGAGGTCGTTTGGTCGACATTTTGCACTCCGGCAATGACCTACTTGCTGGGGATTGGATCTCTGGCAATCCCCTTTGGTGGAGGACCAAGGTTTCATTAATTGGTTGACGAAAATCGCTTCCTAGAAGTGAGTTCGTGGAACTCGATTTTTGGATCCGAATTTGATTCGGATTGTGATCGTCTCTCGGATCACAACGACTTCAACATGAAGCTAGTACCTCACATGAAGTCGGGGCTCGTGGCTTTGTTGTTAGTATGAGCTCTTAGTGTCAATTATTAGATGATTGGTGAGGGAAACTTTTGTATCATATCTTATATTAATATAGGCAAACATTGGTTATTATATTTACTTTATGCATGTGTCAGCTAAATAAATATAATAATGCCCTTAAATAGTAGGTTCTAATCTACAGTAAATCAATTGGTAGAATTAATTATGAGAAACTGTAGAGAACACTATTCTTAATATTCCAAGTCAAGTATTAATAGACAAAGGCAATATTAATATATTGAGACTAACATGTAGGTCAATGGATGACTTGATCTCACAAGTCATGAATATGAGATATCACATTGACACATGGGTATATATATTGGAGAATATATATACTAAATTGACACACCATGAGAAAGTGTCATGGATCGTTATATGAGTGTCATATACTTTCTTATGTGACTATTGGTATGAATAGTCCTTAGACCTGAAGTCACTACGGTTCCCTACATAAGGAGTTATGTACTTTGGTATCGCCTAACATCACACCGTAACAGAGTGCACTATAACGGTGATCACTGGGTATGTAATGAATTATGCGGAGGGATGTGAGTGATGTAGATGGGATCTATCCCTCCTATATGACAGGAGTGATATCTTTGGCCTCTTGATAGAGTAGGACCACGAAATGCATGGTCATGCTCAAATGAGTCAATATGAGATATTGAACTCATTTGTTTGAGTGAGTCTATTTGGGGATCAAGAAACACAAAGATCGATAAGGGGATGACACGGTCTATGCCTCATTGATCGATCTAAGATATCAAGGATAGAAGGACACCGTCATACATAATAATAGTCACAGAAAGGTTGTCGGATCTTGACTTTCTTGTAACTTGGGTAGCAATGATGTATTGTTAGATGTCGCTCATTGCTTATGTGTCTAAAAGAGATTTTAGACACAGTGCCAACGTTACAAGAGCCTATAGGGTCACACACAAATGACATTCTATTTTGGAAATGGGTTCTTTTAGTTTGACTAAAAGAACAATGAGAATAATGGATGGTCAAGGCTCGAGTCAAAATCAAGTTGGTTGAGTTAGACTCAAGTGAGTTACATTTGAGTTAGACTCAAACTAAATTGGATGGATGAAGACTAGATTTGAGTTAGAATCAAGTGAGACTTGAATAAAACCCAAGTCACATGCAAAACTCAAGTTAGACTTGAGTTAAAACCAAGTCACATGCAAAACTCAAGTTAGACTTGAGTTAAACCCAAGTCACATGCAAAAGTTTTAATGCATGCATGATGCATTAAAAAAAATGCATTGGATTTCAATGTGAAGAATGGGAAGAGGCTAGTGGATTTTCAATAATGCATTTGATGCATTTCAACATGTAGAATGGGAAGAGGCATTGGATTTCAACGTGTGAAATGGGAAGAGGCTAGTGGAATTTCAATGATGCATTTGATGCATTGATTTTGGAATTCAAGCATGATAATATATAAGGGTGGAAGAAGAGCCAAAGTGTGATCCAAGAGTTGGTGTTCTTTCTTCTTCTTCTTCACTTCTTCATCCTCCTAATTTTGGCTAGTTGTTCTACAAAGGTTGCTAGCACAACCATATTTCTAAAAGGGCTGAGTGTCAGTGTGGATACCTTAGAGATACGGTTATCCTTACCGTATTTAGATTCGACAACTTTGGACTAGCAGGATTGCGAAGGGCTCGCTTCAAAGGTATAATACTTCTTCTAGATAGAATCTAGATGGTTAAAAATAATTTATATGTTTTCGCTTGGATCTCTAGTGGGATCCAAAAAAGTTTGTTTCCGCTGTGGTTTTGTGAATCAGTTCGCACGCATAGTAGGAACCCAACAGTGGTATCTGAGCCACTTGTGAAACATACATTTTGTTGTTTATATAATTTATATGTGATATAAATTTAGATTTTCATGTTTTATATGAGATATAAAATATGTGTATTATGGGTACACGAATTTTAGGCTTGCAATTGTTCTAAAGAAGCAAAACAGGGAGTCTATGGCCTAGCCGTGGATGTCACTGTTCACCCTAGTGGGACCGCTGTGGCGTTGTGGCTTATCGGCGAAGCGGCCTTAATATTTATGTATGTATAATCAATTTTATAAAATCACATCATTATGAATGATATGATACATGGTGCATGGTTATGGCCTAGGACCCAATATGATTGTGGTTGTGTGTTGTGTGTGCATGTTGTAATTCATAATGTGGCTTGCATGTCGCTCCTTCATCTCTATTTTTCCTGTTGTAAAATAGATTTAGACTCGAATGTAACTCGAGTATTATTATTTTGTAATGTACAAAATGAAGAAATGGAAAGTTCATTGAAGGTTGAAGTTACAAGGAGGATGCCGACAACACAGGGTGACCGAAGGAAGCACTTGGAGAAGATGTCATCCCAAGGTTCACCATTCGCTCTTCTCATTGGCTTGAGAAGATCGTAGATTAAGGCCATAATCATGTCACGTTTAAGATTATTTGTTATGTGTGTATGTGGTACATGTAT
This sequence comes from Wurfbainia villosa, assembly GCA_025175895.1. Taxonomy (NCBI): domain Eukaryota; kingdom Viridiplantae; phylum Streptophyta; class Magnoliopsida; order Zingiberales; family Zingiberaceae; genus Wurfbainia; species Wurfbainia villosa. Next base: position 37,277,042 of record CM046001.1, on the reverse strand, counting down.
GTGCTATGTGTGTATGTGATGCTAAATAATAATCTTATTTTAAATTAAGTCAATTTAATATGCCTACCAAAGTTTGGTACTCATAAACTACTTTGGTCATTTGTTGTTGGGGTTGCCAAACCAAAGCAACATATTTTATCTTGGTAGAGTGCGAGAGGACAATTATGATGTCTCGCTATCAAACTTTAGATGAGACTTAACTAAGTGTCTCAATTAAATTGAGAAACACCTAGAGGCATATCCTAATAGTTAGGAAACATGGGTTAGAGAGCATCTACACTAAGTCTTGGGCGATTAGCCAAAGCTAACTCAAGATGATGTGTAATATGGATCTTGGCCCTTCTTTATGCAAGAATTGCATGTGATGCAATTGGTAAATTGTTACCTACCTAGTCATACTAATCTTGGGCGATTAGCCAAAGCTAACTCAAGGTGAAGTATGATGTGAATTTTGCCCCATATGCATCTATGATTCAGTGGGAGTCTCATTTAATCAAAGGCCTAATTAAATGATTTAAAGATATTATACTCATTTTTTGCATATTATTTCTGTTGTAGATCACTATGTCTTCAAATACGTCAAATATCCTATCTCTGTAATTGGTCCTTGAGAAGGACAAGCTCAATGGAGCAAACTTTATAGACTGGTATAGGAATTTGAGAATAGTTCTCAAACAGGAGCAGAAACTCTATGTCCTAGAGCAACCCATTCCTGAACCACCCACCAACAATGCCACTCGTGCTGATAAGGATGCTTACAAGAAGCATCAAGATGATGCATTAGATGCATCATGCCTTATGCTTGCAACCATGAACTCTGAGCTTTAGAAGCAACATGAGAACATGGATGCCTTTGCTATGGTTTCACACCTGAAGTAATTATATTAAGGGCAAGCAAGGCACGAGAGATCCGAGGTATCTAAGGCATTGTTTCAATGGAAGATGCAAGAAGGAACACCCATAGGAACTCACGTACTCAAGATGATTGGGTATGTGGAGAACCTTGATAGATTGGGATTTTCTTTAGGCCAAGAGTTAGCCACTGACCTTATTCTACAGTCCTTGTCTAGAGGCTTTAGTCAATTTGTCATGAATTATTACATGAGTAAAATTGACAAACCATTGCCTGAGCTCTTAAGCATGTTAAGAACTACTGAGAGAAATCTTAAGAAGATACAACCTAGTACTAGTGATGTACTTATGGGTAAAAGGGCAAAGGTAAGAAGAAGTCTAAAGGCAAGACCCAAGAAAAGGGCAAGAAAGCATTGAAGCCCAAAGGTGGGGTGGCCAAGGAAGGGACTTGCTTCTACTGTAAGGAAGCTGGACATTGAAAGAGGAACTGTAAAAAGTATCTTGAGGAAGTCAAGAAGAAGCAAAGTGAGACTTCTGCTTCAGGTATACATGTTATAAAAGTTAACCTATCTACTTCTTCTTCATGGGTATTGGATACCAGTTGTATTTCTCACATTTGTACTAATATGCAGGGCCTGAGAAGAAATAGATCATTGATGCAAGGAGAAGTGGACCTACGTGTGGGCAATAGCGCAAGAGTTGTTGCTATAGCTGTAGGAACATATTCCTTATTGTTGCTAAGTGGTTTGATTTTAGAACTTGATGAGTGCTATTTTGTACCTGCAATAACTAAGAACATTATGTATGTTTCTTGTTTGAACAAGAAAGGTTTTTCATTTACTATAAAGGACAAACGTTGTTCTATTTATTTAAATGAAATGTTCTATTACAATGCACATTTGATGAATGGACTCTATGTTCTAGATCTAGAAAACCCAGTCTATAACATAAATACCAAACGATTCAAATCTAATGATTTGAATCAGACATATCTTTGGCATTGTCGCTTAGGTCACATAAATGAGAGTCACATATCCCAGCTCCATAGAGATGGATTACTAGACTCATTTGATTTTGAATCATATGAGACATGCGAATCTTGTCTTTTAGGCAAGATGACCAAGACTCCATTTAGTGGACAAGGCGAACGAGCTATAGATTTGTTAGGCCTCATACATAATGATGTTTATGGTCCTTTCAAAGTCACAGCCAGAGGTGGTTATCAGTACTTCATTATATTTACTGATGATTTCAGTAGATATGGATATGTGTATCTTATGAGGCACAAATCAGAATCCTTTGAAAAGTTCAAAGAATTCAAGAATGAAGTACAGAACTAACTTGGAAAGAGTATTAAGATGCTTCGATCAGATCGAGGTTGGGAATACTTTAGCCAAGAGTTTCATGACTATCTAGTTGAGTGTGGGATACGATCTCAACTCACTCCACCCAGAACACCACAGTTGAATGGTGTATCCGAGAGGAGAAATCGCACTCTATTAGATATGGTACGATCAATGATGAGTCATATAGATCTTCCTCCTTCCTTTTGGGGATATGCTCTAGAGATAGCTACTTTCACACTTAATCGTGTTCCATCTAAGGTAGTCATAAAGACACCATATGCGATATGGACTGGGAAGAGTCCCAAGATATCTTTTATGAGGATTTGGGGATGTGAAGCTTACGCGAGACGTCAAGTTTCAGATAAATTAGGCCCCAAATCAAATAAATGTTATTTTGTTGGATATCCCAAAGAAAGTAAGGGATATTACTTTTACAATCCCACGCTAGGCAAAGTGTTTGTCGCCAGAAATGGTGTTTTTCTAGAAAGGGAATTTATTTCTAGAAAGGCTAGTGGGAGTAAAATTGATCTTGAAGAAGTTCAAGATGCACAAAATAGCAATGATGCCTTAATGCAACAAGAATAGGCACCACAAGGTGATGAGCATTATGAATCAAGGTCATCACAAGGAGTTATGGTACAACCTGTTCAGGTAGACCAAGCTCTGCGCAGGTCTGATAGGATATGTCGTCAACCTGAGAGATATTCTTTTCTCTTGGATGACAACGATGGTGTCATGCTTAATGAGCCAACATCCTATCAGGAAGCTGTAATGAGCCTAGATTCTGAGAAATGGCTTAAGGCCATGAGATCCGAAATGGAATCCATGTACACTAACCAAGTATGGACTTTGGTTGATCCACCTGAAGGGGTCAAAACCATTAGGTGCAAGTGGGTCTTTAGGAGAAAGACTGACATGGATGGCAATGTGCATACCTATAAAGGGCGATTGGTAGCAAAAAGATTCAAGCAGATTCATGGTATTGACTATGATGAAACCTTTTCTCCAGTTGCGATGCTCAAATCCATTCAGATCATGCTTGCTATTGCTACTTACTATGACTATGAAATATGACAGATGGATGTCAAAACTGCATTTCTTAATGGAAATCTACTCTAGGATGTGTATATGACACAACCTGAGGGTTTTCTCAATTCAAAGGATGCTGGAAAGGTCTGTAAGTTGCATAGGTCCATTTATGGTTTAAAGCAAGCTTCTAGAAGTTGAAATCTTCGATTTGATGATGCGATCAAAATGTTTGATTTCATTAAAAACAAAGATGAACCTTATGTCTACAAGAAGACTAGTGGGAGCACAGTTGTTTTCCTCATTTTATATGTAGATGACATCCTACTCATTGGAAATGATATCTCTATGCTGGAGTCTGTAAAGACTTGGCTTGGAAATTGTTTCTCAATGAAAGACTTAGGTGAAGTAGCCTATATTTTTGGCATCAAGATCTATAGGGATAGATGTTGCGTTTCCGGCACCGCAGCGAGTGTGTGTTCGAACATGTTTCGTAAACATGTGCGCAGCGGAAGAAATAAAAAGCAATAAATCTAATTTATTACATCACACACACCACACGCATGCATAGTACAACATGTGTAGACATAACCATAGTTTTAAATTTTGCAATGAAAGGAAATTATTCTACGTATACCTGACGTATCACGTGTAGCAGGAAAGACATCAACCGGAGCGACTCTCGCTAGAATCACTTCTATCCGTATCCACGCCGAGTATCATCGGGATGACTTCACAAAGCCACGATCCTCGTCTTCGTATGAGTCACTAGCCTTGTGTCGAAGACAATGTGATCGAGAGAATATCACAATCCGAATCAAAATTCGGATTCAAAATCGAGTCCCCAAAACTCGCTTCTTCGGAGAGGTATTCGTCAACCGTTTGAGGAATCCTTCATCCTCCACCTATGAGGATTACCGGATATCGAATCCCCAGCAAGGTAGCCACTGTCAGAGATCCAAACATCGTCCAAATGACGCTCTGACAAGAAGGAAACAAGCTGTCCAGAAAACTGGACAGCATTGGTGGAGAACTTGCGCCGGCCAAATAAGGAAAGCTATATGCTCACCTTGTCGTCGGAGCCAAGGAAGATCACCGGAGCTCCACCGACAGCAGCTAGACGCCGGCAAGTGGGAAGGACGGCAGCTGCTAGATGCCGACAGGAGAAGCTTGGGTGGTGGTGGGCGGAGGCAAGGGGTTGGGCGCCGGCTAGACAAGGAGAAGAGAGAGAGGGGGCGACAAGATTAGTGTTAGAGCTTTCACAAAACCCTTAAGCCCTATTTTATAGAGAACAAATTCTCCTAATGGTTATTGGTTCATAACCAAAAATCCGTTAACCTGCTCAATTAATTTAAGTTAAAATAAACCAAATCGATTTGGTCTATTTTAAGTTAAAACAAACCGAACCAACTTTGGATCATTCATTTAAAACAAACCAAACCCCTTTGGTTTATTCTTCACCATTGGATTAGAACCAAACCAATTTAATTCATCTATCATGTCTTCATAAGACACAACCCATCCACGCTTCCATTGCGACTGAAATAATTTCATGCTCGCTCCTTGTTTGGTCCAACCAAACCTAGTTTCACTCGGTCTGAGAATCTCATTCTCAAGCTCGTTTTAAATCCTTCGGATTACGCTCGTTGTGCGTGTGACCAAATAGGTTCTTGGTTTATGTTGGTCGTCTATAATTAACCATTATTTATAGAACGATCATGAGTGGCACCTAGTAGTACATCATGATCCCCAATTAACCGAAAAGATCAACGGTTGATCCAGAACTATTTCTGAAACTCTTCAGCAGCTATAATGATTCGTGCCCCATTCCCTTCACTCATCTTATACCCACTTGGTTCAGGACATGGTCTATAGTGTCAGTCCCCACTAGGTTGACTTCGTCACACCTAGCCCAAGTATTATTTCCATAACTAGTTACCATAACTAGCATCCACGATTAACTCCAGACATCACAATGTCTCCAGCCAGTGAGAATCAGCTGCTTGGATACACCAAGGAGTATACCTCGTGCTAGTCTTTACAGAATTGATGGTATCCAAATCCATCAAGTCATCGACTAGGGATAATTTCGATACATCACAATTACACATGTAGAGATACTCACTAGTTGTGATCCAATCACAAATTCTCTCATGCTGTGAATCGTATCGTGGACATTCAGTAAATGAGTTTAAGATCTAATCAAATACATAAAAACATGTATACTCAAATAGTGAATCTTCATTTATCATATAAATGGTTCAAACACAAGGCGATTGCCTTAGGACATCTCTCATATGTAGAAGATCCTTGGAAGCTAGAGGGGGTTGAATAGCTTGTTTTCGTTTTTACAAAAAATAGTTAGCGGAAGCACAACAAATACAATATTAAAAGAAATGAAAATACAATGCTAACACAAAACCTTTACGTGGTTCGGAGATAACGCTCCTACTCCACGGCGATCCTTAAGATCAATCCAAATCAATCTCACTAAGAAGCTTTCTCTTTTTACAACAACCCTCCTCTTCTTACAAAAGATGAAGATGAAGTTTAGAGAGGAGGAGGGGAATTAAAACACTAGGAAAGCTTAGAAAATTCGTGAAGGCTTGAGAGGATGATCAGAATGTAAGCATTAACCCTCTCAACCACCACAATCCCTCTTTTATAGAGAGAGGGATGTTTTTCCCGTTGGGCCACGATCAGTCGACTGATGTACAACATCAATCAATTGTTGTCGTGGTTAACGGCTTCTGAATAGCCGGATTCATGAGATTCATAATCATCATCATCCAACGGCACACTCATCAGTCAACTGATCCCTCCATCAGTCGACTGATGGAGTGATCAATCGAGTGATCACGGCGTGCAGTCGAGTGAGACTCTATTCTGTGCCCGTGTTTAACTTTATTAGTCGACGCCATCGCTTGGCAAAGGTGGGCGATGGCAATCGATCGGCCCGCCATGACTAGGCTAATGACGATCAATTTTCATCAACACCGACGGCTACGAGCACCTAATAGTCGACTGATACATCGTATCAGTCGACTAATACTCGTCAAGTATGAATAATTCATACTTGAATTGGCTCCCTAGACCTAGACTCAACCTTCTAGCTCTTCCTTAAGCCTTGCGCCTCCAGGATCCCTCCGAGTCCGCGACTTGTTCATCCTTTGCACCTGCTTCTAAGAGCTTCCTTCGGCTTTGTCATGTCTTGGGTTTCCCTTAGCCAAAGCGTGCTTGGACTTTACGCCGCCAAGACTACATGCTTGGACTTACACTGCCAAGACTTGCCTTTGGACTTCCTTTGCCAAGATCACACTTAGACTTTGCCTTTACCAAGTCTTCATACTTGGATTTTCCTGTCACTTAAACATGTTCACAATTACATCACAAGTTATTGCCTAATTTAGATGATTATCCAAACATCAAAACATATAAATGCTTGGGGCATTGTTGCACCAACAATCTCTCCCTTTTTGATGTTTGGCAATCATTTAAGTTAGGTCTTCAACACATGCACATAATCATATTTTCAATATGAATTCTAACTTAAACATTCCTTCTCCCCCTTTGACATACATCAAAAAGAGAAGGATTCATAAATTGCATGAAAGAGTTAAATTTTTTGTATCTTGAACTAAGGTATAAGATTGAAATTAAGCTCCCCCTTAAGCCAAGATATGGTTCATGATGAATGAATAACATGTGGAGCAAAGCCTAACAAAAGTTTGGAGGTTAATCCCTAACTTTTCACCAACAATATAAATTAAGGAGATGAAAAGATTTATATATTGAAACTCCCCCTAAAATATTGCATCAAACAATCCTAAAAACTTCTTTATAATGAAGATTATCATGCCATAGATTTAGGACATCAAAGATACACTCAACACCAGGAAATAGAGCTATTTTTTAGAAAACACAGCGTATCAGTCGATTGGTTTCTTATGCAGTCGACTGCTACGCCCGAATTCCATTTTTTTTATTTTTCAGCCCAACTTCAGAAATGCGCCAAAAATTCTAGAAACATCGAAAAATCACGAAATTTTGTGTACACATTTCTGAAATCATTTTCTATCAAGGAAAAATAATTTAAAAAATATATTTTTTTCTATATTTCAAAAAGGATACAATTTTGAAACCTAGCAAAAACTCTAAATATTTTACAAACTTTGTATTACTTTTGTGTTCCACTTGAAAACTATTTTTCAAAGTTTGATAAACATAGTTTAAATTTTATTTTATTTGACATTTCTAATCATATTCTTGGAGTTATATGCACATTAATTGTGCATAAGCCTTCCCAATGATTGGTCCAATGAAGGATTAATGTCTCTAGATAGCACTTTGGTTCATTGTAATGCATCATAACAAGCATGATGAACCAAGTGCATCTTCCTAACATCTCATATGTTGTCTAAGTGGCTCAATACAAAAATCATAGTTTCTTAGGTGTTTTGTGAGATGCTTAAAGGTATAAATCCTAGGATTTCTATAGGATTATGCAAACCTACACCTTTATTCAACTAAGCACATCCTAAGTTCTCTCCTCCTAAGTGATGAAAATTCTACTTCAGGGAGAGGCTTGGTAAAGATGTCGGCTAGGTTGGACTTAGATTCAATGTAATTGAGCTCAATGTCCCCCTTAGCCACATGATCTCTAATGAAGTGATGTTTCACTTCAATGTGCTTGGTCCTAGAGTGATGCACCGGATTTTTGGTCAAATTTATGGTGCTCACATTATCACAAAATACTTTTATGTTGGAGTAAGATAGCTCATAGTCCTCTAAAGAATGTCTCATCCATAGTAGTTGAGCTACACAACCACCCATAGCCACATACTCGGCCTCGGTGGTGGATAGGGCAACACAAGGTTGCTTCCTACTACTCCAACTAACTAGGGAGGACCCAAGAAATTGGCATCCACCACTAGTACTCTTCCGATCCAATTTGCAACCGGCATAATCGGAATCGGTGTACCCAACCAAATCAAAAGACCTAGTCCTAGGGTACCAAAGTCCTACATTTATTATGCCTTTAATATATCTTAAGATTCTCTTAACGGAAACTAAATGAGATTCTTTGGCACATGATTGGTACCTAGCACACATACCAACCGCAAATAATATATCGGGTTTACTAGCGGTTAGGTACAAAAGGCTACAAATCATACTCCTATAGAGTGTAAGGTTAATTTGTTTTCCTTCATGATCACTATCTATTTTTGTATTGGTTGTCATTGGAGTTGAAACTACCTTAGCATTTTCCAAACCAAATTTCTTAATCATTTCCTTAGCATATTTGGTTTGGTAAATATAAATTCCTTCACTTGTTTGTTTGACTTGTAATCCTAGGAAGAAATTTAGTTCCCCAACTAGACTCATCTCAAACTCATTTTTCATATTCTTGATAAAGTCTTGAACGAGTTCATCATTTGTTGACCCAAAGATAATGTCATCAATATATACTTGAGCTACAAAGATGTCCTTTGATGTTGACTTTATAAATAGAGTTTGATTTACATTGCCCCTTCTAAAGTCCTTAGAGATTAAGAAAGATGATAATCTTTCATACCAAGCCCAGGGAGCTTGTTTCAAACCATACAAAGCTTTCCTAAGCTTGTATACATGGTTTGGATAGTCCATATTCTCAAACCCGGGAGGTTGTTCTACATATATCTCTGAAGGTAGGAAACTTCGCTTCCCACTTCAACTCGGCCGATTGTTCATGGCGATCCCTTCTACGTCCCCGGATAAAAAAAAATTATCCTTGATAAGAGGGATTTCCCAAGCTACTGTTTCATCGTCGTGCTATTTGATTAGAGTAGTCACTTGAACAAACTTATTGTTCAAGCCACCAACCTCTATTCTACGAATAGTCACGGAATAGACGATGTACGGATTGCCAACTTTTGTGTTTGTATTCAGGGTCCAAGTTAATTTAACCACAAAATAGAATATACAATATGTATATGACTGAAAAACAATTATAGACATGTTACAAAAGAAAATAAACAAGCGTTATACCTCTCGATCTTCTATTGTATGTACTTCCTCCTTTTGGACATCATGTGGGCGATGATCTTCAAAAAGTCGAAGCCTCCTAGATCACCAATCTTCCTTCCTTGCTCGCTCCGAACAAGAGGAAGTATAGAAACAAAACTCTTCTCCTTCCTTTAGCCAACCACCAAGCACCAACCTTGATGCTTGCCGCTGGCCAACAAAAATAAGAGATGAGGAAGTGGGCGCCGGCCAAGAGCTCCAAGGAATCACCTAACCCTTGTTTCCACCGGCCAAGGAGAGGAGATGAGGAGGTTGGACAGCGTCCAAGGAATAGGAGAGACAAGTTGGGCGCCGACCAAGAAGAAAGGAAGGAAGAACTTTCCTTAAAAGTGGCCCCCCAAGCCTCTAAACCCTAGCCGCCCAAACCCTAGCCCCTCTTCAATTGCTCTTGCCACCCACCCCCTAGCCTCCTTTTATAGAGTTACGCCTAAGCCTCCTTTAATCTCCACCGTCGGGTCTAGGATTTAATCTCAACTGGCCGGACCTGAGATTTAATCTCAACCGCCGATCTAGAGATTTAATCTCCACCATCGGATCTAGAGTTTTGTTTTCAACCATTGGATCTAGGCTTCATGAGGTTTTAATAGGCTACAATAGGGACCATGAGGAGGAGTTGGATCTTGGCCACCCAATGGATCAAGCCCATATAAAGTCCGATCCATTAATGATAATCCATTCCACTAAAGGATTATCATTGATCTACCTCACCAATGCCCATAAGTTAATATGGGCTCCATATATTATTTATACATTTATCTCCCCGTGTTTAAGATCTCGAATGTCCGTCGATTAATTAATTTACTGACAATTAATTAATCAACATCTAACTTCATAAGTAATACCACTCAACCTTATCATCATGTCGGACCAAGTCCACCTGTAGAGTTTACATGATGAACCTTATGAGCTTCTCAAGGGGACATCATCATTTTAATATATAGGACACGGTTTCCTCCTATAATCAATGGCATACCATATAAATAATATCATTTCCCAACTTACCGAGCCTATCGATTTACTCTATAAATCTCGTCCATTGGTAAATCAAAGAAATGAATACTAAGTATATGTGTCCGTTATTATATCGGGATTAAGAGCACGTACAATATAATATCTGAGGTCCAATTCGTTTATGTAGTCAGCAATAAATCGAATCACCTCTAAGTCGGTCCTGCTCAATACACACAAAGTGTACTAGTGTGATTCTATGGTCAAGACAAACCAATACCAAATCACACTACAACCATACCAATGGTTTGTCCAAAGCCATCTCGGTTGTAAGCCTTTACTTATACTCTACAAGGAGCTGATAACATGATCTACCATGTGATACTACACACCATGTTACCTACAATGTAATGTATGAGACAATATGCATAACCATAAATATACAAACAATGATCATGTGATTCTTATTTCAAAAATAAAGATGTTCATACAAAAGATAGACTTTTCAGTATACATCCCAACAATCTCCCACTTATACTAAAAGACTATGTTATCCTTAAACTGTCATACATCTGATTCTCATTCCCTCCACATGCCAATCAAAAGCTCTCGCCGGAAGGGCCTTAGTGAAAGGATCTACTAGGTTATCCTCCGATGCAATCTTGGCCACAGCAACTTCTCCTCTCTTTACGATGTCTCGTATCAGGTGGTACTTGCGCTCTATGTGTTTACCTTCCTTATGGGCTCGTGGTTCCTTCGAGTTTACAACTGCACCACTATTATCACAATAAATTGTGATAGTTCTGGGCAAACCAGGAATCACATCCAAGTCCATCAAGAAGATCCTAAGCCACACAGCTTCTTTGGCCGCCTCAGAGGCTGCCACATACTCAGCTTCCATGGTGGAGTCCGCCATGCATTTCTGCTTGACACTCCTCCATACAATGGCTCCACCTCCCAAAGTAAATACAAAACCTTAGGTAGACTTATTGTTATCCCTGTCTGATTGGAAGTCGGAATCTGTGTAACCCACAGGGAGTAATTGCTCTGCCTAGTAAACTAGCATATAATCCCTAGTCCTTCTCAGGTACTTCAATATATGTTTTACCGCAGTCTAATGTCCCTGTCCTGGATTACTCTGATATCTACTAATCATGCCGACAGTAAAGCAGATATCCGGTCTCGTACATAGCATAGATTACATGAGGCTTCCTACTGTCGAAGCATAAGGAACCGCCTTCATGTCCTCTATCTCCTCAGATGTTCTAGGACACATCTCCTTAGATAAAAGAACTCCATGCCTGAAAGGAAGAAAACCTTTCTTGGAGTTCATCATGCTAAAACGATCCATAATTGTGTCTATGTATGAAGCTTGAGATAAGCACAACATCATTTTCCTGCGATCCCTTATAACCTTGATCCCAAGGATGTGTCCTACTTCTCCCAAGTCCTTCATATCAAACTATTTGGACAACCATACCCTTATGTCCGATAATACCTTGACATTGTTGTCAATTAATAAAATGTCATCTACGTATAGTACAAGAAATACCACTACATTTCTGTCACATCTCTTGTATACACAAGACTCATCCAGACTTTGAATAAATCCATAAGACTGGATTACCTCATCAAAGCGGATGTTCCAAGACCTCGAAGCTTGCTTCAATCCATAAATGGACCGATTAAGCTTACACACAAGATGCTCTTTGCCCTTTGCAATGAATCCTTCTGGTTGCTTCATATACATGTTTTCCTTAAGACATCCATTAAGGAAAGTTGTCTTGACATCCATCTTCCATACCTCATAATCCATATGAAAAGCAATGCATAAGAGAATCTTGATAGACTTAAGCATGCTACCGTAAAATGTCTTCTCATAATCGATACCCTCTTTACGAGTATACCCTTTACAAGCCTCGCTTTGAAGGTCTCAACCTTCTCTATTCCTCTCTTTATTTTGTAGATCCACTTGCATCCAATGGTTTTTACACCATCGGTGGTTCTACTAGCTCCCATACGATTTGAATCCATAGATTCAATCTCGATTCATTGCACTTTGCCAAGATACTGCATCTTTATCTTGGATTGCCTCATCATATGTCCAGGGATCAGGTTCATGTTCGCCAGGGACCAAATCAGAAGATTCTCCCAAGAACATGAATCTATCAGGTTGTCTCACAATCCTCCCACTACGACGAGGTATCACCTGTGTATCCTCTGTGACACGCGGTGTAGTGACTTGTGGTATATCCTCTTATACCGGTGGTACTGAAGAAGTGACTTCCCCTTTCAATTCTCCAAAACAATCTTACTCAAGGGCTTGTGGTTCATCACGTAGTCTTCCTCTAGAAATCTGGTGTTCATGCTAACGATCACCCTCTGATCTCTAGGACTATAAAACAAACCACCTTTCGTTCCTCTAAGATAGTCAACGAACATGCACACTTCTGTACGAGGTTCCAACTTACCAGTATCTACCTTCAGCAAATGTGCTGGACTCCCCTAAATCTGAATATGTCTTAGACTAAGCTTTCGCCCAGTCCACAATTCTGTGGGAGTAGAAGGAACTAATTTAGATGGTACCAAGTTCAGAATATACACTGCCGTATCTAGAGCATATCCCCAGAACGAATCTGGCAACTCAGAATAACTCATCATCGATCTAACCATCTCCATAAGAGTCCTATTCCTTCGCTCTGCTACACCATTCTGCTGGGGTGTGCCAGGTGCAGACAATTGGGATTGAATCCCAGCCTCTGATAAGTAATTCCTAAACTCTCCCAAGAGGTACTCACCACCACGATCAGATTGTAGTGTCTTGATACTTTTACCTTGACATTTCTCCACATCAGCCTTGAATTCTTTGAACTTGTCAAAGCATTCAGACTTGTGGCGCATCAAGTAAATGTATCCATATCTTAAATAATCGTCTATGAAAGAGACGAAATACTCAAAACCACCTCTAGCCTGGATAGACATAAAACCACACAAATCAGAATGAATCAATTCCAACACATCTTTGGCTCTATACCCCTTGGCCTTAAAAGGCCTCTTGGTCATTTTACCCTCCAAGCAAGATTTACAGGTTGGGAAATCTTCCACCACTAATGAACCCAGAGGTCCATCAGCTATCAACCTTTGAATTCTGCTTAGGTTAATATAACCAAGCCTTAGATGCCAAAGATATGTTTGGTTTATCTTCGAAGGTTCTTAGCTCTTATTGGAATTAGAAGATGAGTTATTAACTTCTATTTGCATCGTGGGAGCTTTTGGTTCGAGTGTATACAAATTTCCTATCAATGCACCAGAATAGATAATCTCCTTATTCCTTTTTATAATTACTCTGTCATTAAAAGAAATAGAATATCCATCCATAAACAATTTAGAAACCGAAATCAAATTCTTTCTAAATAAAGGTACATAAAGGTAATTCTTATGAACTAAAACTTTATTTTTCTCAAAAGACAAATAAACATCTCCCACTGCAATAGCTGCCACCTTCGTGACATCGCCCAAGTATACGGTAATCTCCCCTCGGCCCGGTCGTCTGGTTTTACGGACCCTGAAGTATTGCAGACACGATCAGTGGCTCCCCTATCTACACACCAGGTGTCGGTAGATAACACCGCTAAACATGTTTCAACGACTAGACCAAAAGATATACCTTTGTTCTGCTTCTGGTTAGGGCAGTCCTTCTTCCAGTGTCCAGCCTGCTTACAAGTGAAGCACTTTCCTTTCGGCTTCTTTACTCCTCCCTGAGTTCCTCCCACCACCTTTTCCCCAGCTTGTTTCTTCTTCTTCTTGCCTTTCGGCTTAGAAGTAGAAATCTTTTGGGTAACCATGGCTTGTGTCTGAGCACTCTGATGAAAAAGCCCCTCTGCCACCTGGAGTTCTGTCAGAAGATCCGCCAACGAATAAAACCTCTTGTTCATGTTGTAGTTCAGGCGAAATTGCTTAAAACTCCTAGGTAGAGACTGAAGAATGATATCGACCTGGGTTTCCCCATCGATCTCAACTCCGAGGGCTTCCAGCTTATTCAAATGAGCCATCATCTTGAGAACATAATCCCTTACGGGTATTCCCTCGATCATGGTGGTCGTCATCAAGTTCCTCATGGTTTCCTGCCTGGCAGCCCGATTCTGATGTCCGAAAAGCTCTTTGAGATTGAGCATCATGTCATAAGCAGTGGGCATGGCTTGATGCTGATGTTGTAGTACATTTGACATATATGCCAAAATGTAACACCGCGCCATCTCATCGGCCTTGATCCACTTCTTATAACTCTCCTCCTTTTCCCCAGAATCATCCTCAGGCTTAGGAGGGCACTCTTCGAGGAGTACATATTTGTATTCCTCAGCAGTCAGGACAATGTCAAGGTTCCTCTTCCAATCAATATTGTTGGGTCCAGTAAGTTTATTTTCTTTCAAGATTATCACGAAGCGGGTTGAAAGTCATTTTGAAAACAACCTAAGAATCACATAGATCAAAACATTAGATTTCAAAAAATTATTGATTACTCAAACAATAAAATTTTAAAATCAACCAACACCTCAATACACCGAGAATATCGTATGCCACGATAGTGTGGACGTATACAAATTCTACATTTGTAAGAGGAGGTTTCACCCATTAATTTTACTATCTTGTCAACCTAACTTTTTGACAAATAAAATTAATAGTTGGTTCCTCTTTGGCCCTACAAATAAAAGCAGTGACTCCGATGGGGAGGATACTTATATTTGTATCTAAGTGTTCACCATTACTCGGTACCAAGGTAATTATCACGGGTTATGTGCCTTCCGATGGGGAAGTACACACGCTCCTTAATAATTTCCTATAACCATATTCGACCTTGTGATCTGCAAACAAACTCATCCGATGTGGAGGAAGGCACTCAGAGCCGACGCGCAAGTTTATTTGCATCACATGTCAAATCGTAATGGAGGCCATGGGAATTTATAAAAATATCCCTCTCCCACTTAGTAATTTAAAATTAAGGAATTTTCTAGCCTACGACATGCATATCAAACAATAAGCAATAAATATGAAAAATAAATGTTGGATCGATTTGAAACGCTAGAGGGGGGGTGAATACGTTAAAACTTTCTTTTTGTTCGTTCGTTTAAAAAACCGAGTAGATAATTAATTTGCAGCGGAAAAGATAAGCAATAAAAAGAGAAGACAAATATTTTACATGGTTCGTAGCCTTCGGCTACTACTCTAAGGCCCTAGTGGTCCTTGACCACGCACGGAGGGCAAAACACTAAACGAACTCCTCCTCGTTGGAGGTAGGAGTTAATCGATACAAGAAGGAACAAAAACTTGAGGTAGATGGACACTCCTCTCCTCATTATCTGATAAAAGCTCCAAAACAAGTAAATAAACAACTGATATAAAGCTAATACCGACGTACAAAAAATAAAGAAAATTAAACCTAGACATCGGAAAAGAAAGACTTCGTTGTCCGAGAGTTGTAGCTTTGCGGAGGCTTTTGGAAGCTTGGAATTGATGATGAAACCCTAGGATTGGCCCTCCTTTTATAGCCTTTGAGCCCCTTTTCGAGAGGAACCCTAGCCAATCACAATTGAGCACCAATCTCCTTGAAATGGGGTGATAAGCCTTGACTCCTCGAAGCTGATCATTGACCATCAGTCGACTGATGGCCATCATCAGTCGATCGATGGCGATCACGAGGCCGACCTGGCGGATCGATTGATTGGCCAGTCCTCCAAGTTGGCAGTCGACTGATGCTTACTGCAAGTCAAGGTTAGCTCAAAGAAAACATTATTTCGACGGCTTTCGACCGTCCGATCTCGACCTAGACCATCGATGGGATGTCTTTGGTTGGATCTACGCTTAAGACCATCCCCGTAAGGAGGATACGACCTCACTTACGCTCGCACACACGAGCTTACCTCGATACTTACCATGTCGCTTTTGCTTCCGGCCTTCCACTCGATTCCTTCGGCTCCCTCCGAAGTCACTCGAGTGTCGGCCGACCACCGCAGCTTCCTCCGGTTGTCGCTAGCCTTCAGCTCCAGCTTTAGCACTTTTCTGCAGACTCGATTCAACTCGTGAGATAACGACATGAGCTTAACTTTGTATCATTTGCTATAATCAAAACTCAGGTTCGACTTAGGTACTTACTGCACCAACAATCTCCCCCTTTTTGATTTATGGCAAACCCACATACAAAGTTAAGTAAATAGCAAGCATGAAGAATAATGTGCATTAGAAACAAACAAAAAATAAAGAAGATTAAGTTGGAGTAATAAGGATTTTCTTCAAGTACTCCCCCTTGAGGAAACCTCCCCCTTGACCGAGGGTGAGTCTTGAAGAAAGACCTTAATCCTCCCCTTTGAGGGTTGCTTTAAGTAATTAACATTACTTAAAGATGGCCTTAGTAAAATGTTTAAGTTAAGAGTTCTTCTTAACTTGGCCCTTTTCTCCCCCTTAAGTAAAACATTAAGGGCATAATGTTTAAAAATAAGTAAAACGTTGATGGCACAAATAAGTTTAAGTTAAGAATTCTCTTAACTTGGCCTTTAATAAGTTTTCAAAACTTAAAGTTAACTTTTGGTTTAAAAAAAAAAAAATTTGACCCCTTAACTTTGGCCTTTCTCCCCCTTTTGCCATATATCGAAAAGAGTGAGGGTGTGTGAGGAAAACAAAAAATAAGTGTTAAATTTAAAGTCCAAGCATGTTCCACATTATTTTGAAAATAATATATTTAAAATAAGTTCATCTATAAAATGTTCGACTCATATTTGGCTTGATTGATATAAAAGATCAACCAGTCCTGGTCAGAGTCGGTTAGTATGTACAATTATACTCCGTGGTTCATGGCGATGCACTAGCTCTACATCTGGAACCAGGAGTAAGGTCCTAGCATCTCATGCCCATCTACGTGGCTAAGTACACAAACACATTAGTCCTATGTGTTGTGAGATGTATTGGCTCCTTAAATCTATAGGTTCATGATATCTAAGGTATGTCCTATGCTAGTTCCATAAAAATGAAATTTAAGAAATAATAGTAAGAAAATATAATTTGCAAGTTCCTATTCTACTACGCACATGCCCAATTTTCATCTTAATAGACTAAATTCGGCTTCGGGTAGGGGTTTAGTAAATAGGTCTGCTAAGTTAGACTTCGATTCGACGTATTCGAGTTGTATGGCTCCGTTGGCCATATGTTCTCGAATGAAATGGTGTTTAACCTCTATATGTTTGGTCCTAGAGTGAAATATCGGATTCTTAGTATGATTAATTGAACTAATGTTATCTACGTGAAGTTTAGTATTCGTAAAGTCTAACTTAAAGTCGCGGAGAGTGTGCTTCATCCAAAGAAGTTGAGTGACACGCTCACCCATCGCGATGTATTCGGCTTCGGTGGTAGATAAGGCAATACAGTGCTGCTTCCTACTGCACCAACTTACTAGACTCGAGCCGAGAAGTTGACAACAACCACTCGTGCTCTTTCTATCGAGCTTACTACCAGCATAGTCCAAATCAGAGTAGTCGGTTAGTTCAAACTCGGTAGATCTAGGATACCAAATACCGACATTAAGTGTACCCTTTAGATATCTAAGGATACGCTTGACTAGAGTTAGGTGAGACTCCTTGGCATAGGTTTGAAACCTTGCGCACATACTCACTGCAAATAAGATATCTGGTCGGCTTGCAGTTAATTAAAGGAGACTCCCTATTATGCTCCTATAGTATTTTAAATCAATTGGGTTTCCAATTACATCTTCTTCTATATTAACATTAGTTGCCATTGGGGTATTAATAATTTTAGCGTCTTGCATTCCAAAGCGTTTAATTAATTCCCTAGTATATTTGCGTTGATGTAGGTATATTCCATCTTTAGTTTGTTTAATTTGTAATCCTAAGAAGAAACTTAATTCGCCTACTAAATTCATTTCAAATTCTCTTTCCATAAGAGAAATAAACTCATTTAGTAGGATTGAGTTGGTGCTTCCGAAAATAATATCATCTACGTAGATTTGGACTATGAATATGTCTTTACCTAAGGTTTTTACGAAAAGAGTTGGGTCAACTACACCTTCGTTAAAGCCTTTGGACTTAAGATAAATTGAAAGTCTCTCGTACCAAGCTCGCGGAGCTTGTTTAAGTCCATAAAGAGCTTTCTTTAATCTAAGGACATGATCGGGTTTGTCTAAACTTTCAAAATCGGGGGGTTGACTAACATAAACTTCTTCTTTAATGTATCCATTTAAGAATGCAAATTTCACATCCATTTGAAACAACTTAAATCCTCAATGTGCTGCATATGCTAATAGCATTCGAATGGACTCTAATCTAGCTACTGGGGCATAGGTCTCGTCGTAATCTAAACCTTCGACTTGACTAAACCCTTTAGCAACTAGTCTAGCTTTATTTCTAACTACTTCACCTTTATCATCAATTTTATTTCTAAACACCCACCTTGTTCCAATGATTGTTTTATCTTTAGGTGGTGGTACTAATTCCCATACTTCGTTCCTAGTGAATTGAGCCAACTCTTCTTGCATTGCAATAATCCAATCGGGATCAAGAAGAGCTTGGTCAATAGTTTTGGGTTCAATTTTAGAAATCAAAGATATTTGACTAAGGTTTCTGTATGAGGCTCTAGTTCGAACTCCTAGACTTGGATCACCTATCACTTGGTCGAATGGATGATTCGTTTGAGTCCTAGGTGGATTTGGATTTGAGTCTACAACTTAATCCATAGGATGACTTGTTTGAGTTCTAGTTTGGTTGGGGTCATCTATCACTTGATCAATAGAGTGACTTAGTTGACTTAGGTTAGGATTAACACTAGACCTGATCTCCGGATCAGAGTTAGGTCTAGTATGAATCGGCTCGCTAATTGGGGTTGCCGGGGGTTTTGAAGGTCCGTGTCCTTCATCGAATACTACATTGATAGTTTCCTCGACTCTAAGGGTGTCATGGTTATATACTCTATAAGCTCTACTTGTAGTCGAGTATCCTAGAAAGATTCTGGTCATGGTTTTGGATGTAAATTTTCCTAGGTAATCTTTAGTGTTTAGGATATGTACCTTACACCCAAATACCCTAAAGTACTTGATGTTAGGTATTTTATCGTGATAAATCTCGTATGAGGTCTTAAGGTGCCTCTTTACCATAAGGATTCTATTCTGGACATAGCACGCCGTACTCACGGCTTCCGCCCAAAACCTATCAGGTAGGTTATACTCATTAAGCATTATCCTAGTGGCTTCTTGTAGGGTTCTATTTTTGCGTTCTACTAGGCCATTTTGTTGTGGAGTTCTATGGCAAAAGAAGTCATGGTGGTATCCATTTAGGTTACAGAATTCTGTAAACCTATGGTTTTCGAATTCACCACCATGATCAGTCCTAAGTCTTTTGATTTTAATGCTTTGTTGATTTTCTATTAACTTAAATAGGTTGATTAATTGATCTAGGGTATCACTTTTGTGTTTGATGAACCTAACCCAAGTAAATCTAGAGTAGTCATCAATAATGACTAAACAGAATTTACTTCCGTTAAGTGACTTAGCTCTGTGTGAATCAAATAGATCCATGTGTAGGAGCTCAAGCACACTTTTGGTTCGTTCTTGACTAGTTAGTTGATGTTGTGTCCTAGATTGTTTACCTTGTTGACAAGCATTACATATTTTATTATCCAAGTTGTTGAGGTTAGGCAAACCTCTGACTAAATCACTCTGACTCATCTTGTGGATGAGTCTTGGGTGTGAGTGACCGAGTCGTCGGTGCCACAATCATGATTCCTCTTGCCGTGTCATAAGACACTTAGTTGAGGAGTTAATTAAGTTGATAGTGTAAATGTTGTTATTTTTAGTCCCTTTAAGAATTGTTTTAGAGGTTTCGTTTGTATTAATTACGAATTCATTTTCTAGAAATATGACCTTATAGTTATTATCACACAATTGGCTTACACTGAGAAGATTATATTGAAAATTTTCTACTAATAAAAGGTTTTGAATGACAAAATTTGAGTTAAGCTCAATATCACCTGATCCGATGATTTTGAGCTTGCCGTTATTTCTGAAGGCTACCGATCCTTGTCATTTGAATCGAAGCTTCGAAAACTTGAGTTGATCCCTGGTCATGTGTCGGGAGCAACCATTGTTCAACATCCATTGATTCTACACGCAAGGTAGTTGGATCGGATATTGGATTTATTAAAAATTGGTTGAAAATTATTAACCTAAATCATCTCACCCATGTCTACATGATCAAACATGTTAATCCTATATGTTCTTGTGAGATGACTTCCAATTTTAGTTGAATTAAATTTAATGACTTAAACACTTGTCAACCTTGCGTTAGATTCAGATTTGACCTTAGGCTCATCAAGTCACCTTTTCAAGATCATGTCTTCCAGGTCGTGGCGAGGTACAGAGGCCTTCTTTGATCGGAACAATGACCACTTCCTTAGACAAAGCCATTTTCAAGAAAATAGAGACTTGACTCACCTAAGACCACTTCCTGGTCTAACTAGTCTAGGATACGGCGAGGTAGCTTCAGCTAATTCCGCTCGGTCAAGTGCACCGAACTAGATACGCCTTATCTAGCCCGAATACACAAGACTCCGCTTTCCTAGCGTACTATCATCTCGCCATGTCCTGGTACTATGTTATCAAGTATTGACGAGTTATAGTCCTATCTAACCATTCTAAAAAGAAAAATCAAACTAAATAAAAACATAAGCATGCAATTTCTAAGTTAAAACACAAACAAATTTCGTACTAGCTCCCCCTGGACCGTTGAATTGATTCGGTCTCTCCACATAGTGGATTTGGTCCTTGGGAACCCAGTACTGGTTTGATCCTAAGTTTGAAATCAAGGTGGTCTTAGGGACCCATGCTTGGACACATTTTTTATGTCGACTTACAATCGACATATACGACTTATTGGTCGTGTTTGATCTAAACCCTAGTCCGACCTTGTTGTACATGGCCCTTTGCGATCCAAGTAGGAGGTCAAGTCCTTTGGATCCCAAAGTAAACCTTTCTAACGTATTCCTAAGATCTTCGACTTGACTTTTCAAGAGTGAGTTCTTAACTTCAAGTTTTTCAACCCGAGTTGAGTCCTTCTCTTGAACTCGACTAGTCGAAGAGGTTAGGGAGACCTCGTGTTTGAGGAGTTTAACTTCCTCAACCAGGGTCTCGACCTTGGACTCGGACTTAGCTAACTTTTTATTTAAAAACATAATTGCACTATAAAGTGTAGTAATAAGAGACCGACTTACCTTGAGTGTATCTTTTGAACCGGATGCGTATCTGTGGCTCGTCTTGAATAGTGCTTCACGGTCCGACTCGTCTTCGGTTTCCGATTCAAGTTCCGGTTCCGACTCCGTCTCCGATTCCACCGGTTTAGCGATGAGGACTCGATCGTTATCTTCTTCCTCGGAAGCTTCTTCCCAAGTATCGTTAAGTGCCTTTTTGTGTTTTGGTGCCTTGCTCTTGAGTTTTGGGCATTCGGACTTAATGTGTCCAAACCTGTTGCATTCATAACATCTTATGTTTGAACTTTTAGGCTTACCTTCGTTGGGTCGAGTGATGGCTCGTTTTCGGCCCTTGACTATCCTCCGAACTAGGTTGACTAGTTCGACCTCCGAATCAGACTCATCCTCTTCTTCCTTCGGGTGTGGCTTGCTGGCGGTTTTTTTCTTTGAACCTGCAAATAGTGCTATACCTTTCTCGGGTTCCGAGTTAGACTGCTCATGAAGTTCGAAATCAGAAAAAAGTTCATCTAATCTAAGTTTAGAGAGATCCTTGGAGACCTTGTAGGCATCGACCATGGATGCCCATAAGGTAGTCCTCGGAAAGGAGTTTAGGACATACCTTATAAGGTCGCCGTTTTCGACCATTTGCCCGATTGCATGTAGATTGTTGACTATCTCCTGGACGCGAGCGTGGAGTTGCATTGTCGTTTCATGTTCCTACATTTTTAGATTATATAATTTATTAAATAGAAGGTCGTGTTTACATACCTTGGCTTCATCGGTCCCTTCGTGTAGCTCCACTAGCTTTGTCCATAGGTCCTTTGCGCTGATGAAGGGGCCGACGCGATTTAACTCCTCCTTGGAGAAGCCGCATTGGAGGATTTGTGTTGCCTTGGCATCGGCTTCGACTTGTCATTTTGTCGCAATGGTCCATTGATCATAACCCAAGGATTCACCCACTTCGTTAGTCGAAAGTGTGAAACCCGTTTTGATTATGATCCACATATCGATTTGGGTTTTGAGAAAGCATTCCATCCGACCTTTCCAGTAACGGAAATCATCTCCGTTGTAAAACGGAGGTTGGACGGTGCTAAAACCCTCGAGATGGGCCATTGGAACAAAAAAACAAGGAGACTAAAACGAAAACCTAGCAACGACAAAAACACACGAAAGTACCAAGACTTGCGTCTTGGATTAGTAGTGCGGAAGAAAATATAACAAAAAGAGATAAAACAGAATTAAAAAAAATAAAAAATCTGTAAAATGGCTAGATTGGTGGTTTCACCAAATCTTAGCAACCCCCGGCTCTGATACCAATTGTTGGATCGATTTGAAACGCTAGAGGGGGGGTGAATAGCGTTAAAACTTTCTTTTTGTTCGTTCGTTTAAAAAACCGAGTAGATAATTAATTTGCAGCGGAAAAGATAAGCAATAAAAAGAGAAGACAAATATTTTACTTGGTTCGTAGCCTTCGACTACTACTCCAAGGCTCTAGTGGTTCTTGACCACGCACGGAGGGCAAAACACTAAACGAACTCCTCCTCGTTGGAGGTAGGAGTTAATCGATACAAGAAGGAATAAAAACTTGAGGTAGAGGAACACTCCCCCTCTCCTCGTATACGATAAAAGCTCCGAAACAAGTAAATAAACAACTGATATAAAGCTAATACCGACGTACAAAAAATAAAGAAAATTAAACCTAGACGTCGGAAAAGAAAGACTTCGTTGTCGGAGAGTTGTAGCTTTGCGGAGGCTTTTGGAAGCTTGGAATTGATGATGAAACCCTAGGATTAGCCCTCCTTTTATAGCCTTTGAGCCCCTTTTCGAGAGGAACCCTAGCCAATCACAATTGAGCACCAATCTCCTTGAAATGGGGTGATAAGCCTTGACTCCTCGAAGCTGATCATTGACCATCGATCGGTATGGCCATCATCGATCGGTGATGGCCATCATCGGTCGATGATGGCTGCTCGATCAGTGTTGACTCTGCGATCGACTAATTGGCGTGATCGAGTCCTCCAAGTGGTCGGTGATGCTTCTTGCCGTCAAGGTTAGCTCAAAGAAAACATTATTTCGACGGCCTTCGATCGTCCGATCTCGACCTAGACCATCGATGGGATGTCTTTGGTCGGATCTACGCTTAAGACCATCCCCGTAAGGAGGATACGACCTCACTTACGCTCACACACACGAGCTTACCTCGATACTTACCATGTCGCTTTTGCTTTCGGCCTTCCACACGATTCCTTCGGCTCCCTCCGAAGTCACTCGAGTGTCGCCCGACCACCGCGGCTTCCTCCGAGTGTCGCTAGCCTTCATCCTCAGCTTTAGGACTTTTCTGCAGACTCGATTCAGCTCGTGAGATAACGACATGAGCTTAACTTTGTATCGTTTGCTATAATCAAAACTCAGGTTCGACTTAGGTGCTTACTGCACCAACAATAAATTGCTCAAGCCAAGAAGAAAGGAGAGACAAGTTGGGCGCCAGCCAAGAAGAAAGAAAGGAAGAACTTTCCTTAAAAGTGGTCGCTCAAGCCTTTAAACCCTAGCCGCCCAAACCCTAGCCCCTCTTCAATTGCTCTTGCCGCCCACCTGTTAGAATGTATACTGAAAGCCTAGCTCTTCTTGTTTGAATATTTTATTTTGAAATAAGAATCACATGATCATTGTTTGCACTTTATATATTTATATGTGTGCATATTGTCTAATATTTTACATTGTAGATAACATGGTGCTTGGTGTGGCACAGAAGATCATGTTATCAGTTCCTTGTAAAATATAAGTAGAGGCTCACAACCAAGATGGTTTTGGACAAACCATTGGCATGGTTGTAGTGTATCTTGGTATTGTTTTGTCTTGAACATAGAGTTACACTAGTACACTTAGGTGTATTGAGCAGGACCGACATAGAGGTGATTCAATTTATTGCTGACTACATAATTGAATCGGACCTCGGATATTATGTTGTACATGCTCTTAATCCCGATATAATAACGGGCACATGTACTTAGTATTTATTTCTTTGATTTAGCAGAGGGTGAGATTTAGATGGATTAAATCAATATGCCCGGTAAGTTGGGAAATAATATTATTTACATGGTGTGTCGTTGATTATAGGAGGAAACCGTGTCCTATATATTAGGTTGATGATGTCCCCTTGAGGAGCTCATAAGGTTCATCATGTAAACCCAGCTGGTTGACTTAGTCAACATGATGATAAGGTTGAGTGGTACTACTCGAGGAATTAGATGTTAATTAATTGATGGTCAATAAGTCAATTAATTGACAGACATTCGATATCTTAAACACGGGGAGATGAATGTACAAATAATATATGGAGCCCATATTGATTTATGGGGGTTGGTGAGGTAGTTCAATGATGATCCTCTAGTGGAATGGAACATCATTGATGGATCAAGTTTGTGTGGTTCCGATCCATCGGGTGGCCAAGATCCAACTCCTCCTTATGGTCCCTATCGTAGCCTAATATAATCCTTGTGAAGTCTAGATCCAACAATGTAAAACAAAACCTAGAACCAACGGTTGGGATTAAATCCCTAAGATCCGATGGTTAGGATGAAACCCTAGAATCGACGATTAGGATTAAATCCCTAGATTCGACGGTTGGGATGAAACCCTAGATCCGACGGTTGGGATGAAATCCTAGATCCGACGGTTGGGATGAAATCCTAGATCCGACGGTTGGGGTGAAACCCTAGATTCGACGATTGGGATAAACCCTAGATCCGACGGTGGAGATTAAATCCCTAGATCTGACGGTGGAGATTAAAAGAGGCTTAAGCCCAATTCTATAAATAGGGGGCTTAGGTTTGGGCGGCATAATTATTGATTTCGAATTGGAGTTAGGGTTTTGGGCGGCTAGGGTTTTTGGGCGGCTAGGGTTTGAAGCAAAGTGGGCGGCAACCTTCATCCTTCTTGTTGATTGTCGGCGCCCATCTCCTTTGATCATTCCTTGGCCGGCGCCCATCCTAGAGGCCTCTCCCTTCTTCCTTGGCCGGCGGTTCTCCTCCCATTGGTGGCCGGTTCTCATCCTCCTCCCTATTCTCCAAGGTGGCCGGCGGTTCTCCTTCATTTGATGGTCGGCGCATCATCCATTTGATCCTTGGCCGGCGGTTGCACCAAATTCCCTAATTTGGTGGCCGGCTCTAGAAAGGATAGGTATTTGTAAGTTCTTCTCTTTGTTCGCAGCGGACAAGGTAGAGAAGAAAGTGATCTAGAAGGCTTCTACTCGTGGAGGATCTTCGTCCACACGTCGTCCATGAGAAGGATAGGACATACGGTAGAAGATCGTAAGGTATAAAGTTATTTTAACTTTATTTACAGATCTGAGCATGTTCTTTTATGTTTTGATTATGCATGTGTGAATTAGTAAATATATTGTATAATCATGGACCCCGAAGACAAACACAAAAACCGGCGATCCGTCCGTCGTCTCTTCCGCGGCTAACCAACTAGAAGAGTTGTGTTGCTTGAACAACTAGTTTGTTCAAGCGACCACTCAAGTTGTTAGCACGACGATGAAATGGTGTTGCTAAGGAATCTCATCCCATCCGAATTAATCCTTTCATTAGTGAAAATTTTAATCCGGGGACATGGGAGCCAATGAGCCTACGAAGCGACACCCTGCAAGTGGTATCAGAGCCACGGTTTTTGGTTTTGTGTGTTTAGGATTCGGTTAATTTTTTATGCATTTTTCATATATTATATGTGCTGGATAATAGTAGGATATGCGTAGTTTAACTCTTTGGTTGCAGGCGTAAGATCCAACTATTATGGCCATGTGTGTGTATGTGAATGGATGTGTGTAAAAATTTATTATTTGAATCCTCGGGGTTGACGAGGCTAGATTAGTATTTAATTTTTGTAATTAAATACCACATTGTTTAGCCGCTCATTTTAGTTTACTTTCGATCTAGATTATTTGTACACTCCTTCGTGGAGTATAGGATCGATGGATGTAAATTGAAATAGTTTTATCTCGGCTCGGATCTCTTTGGTGACTTGTGCACGGGAAAAGATGGAGCAGACGAGGTGGCGACACGATGGGATGCATATTGGAGGACAATGCCATAATAGTTGGAAAAATTCTATTTTTTCCATATTTATTGCTTATTTGTTTTATATGCATGTTGTGTATGATTTAAAATTCCTCATTTGCAATTTACTAAGTGGGAGAGGGACATTTTAATTAATTCCCGCGGCCTCCATTACAATTTGACGTGTGATGCAACAAACTTGTGTGTCGGCTCTGAGTGCCTTCCTCCCTGAGGACGGGTTTGTTTGCGGATCACTAGGTCAAATAATGGTTATAGGAAATTATGTAGGAGCATGTGTACTTCCACAGAGGTAAGGCACATAATCCAAAATAATTCCCTTAGTATCGTGTAATGGTGCACACTTAGATGCAAATAAAAGTATCCTCCCATAGAGTCATCGCTTTATTTGTAGGGCCAAAGAGGAACCAACTATTAATTTTATTTGTCAAAAAGTAAGGTTGACAAGATAATAAAATTAATGGGTAAAACCTCCTCTTACAAATGTAGAATTCGTATACGTCCACACAGAGTGGCATACGAAATTCTCGGTGTTTTGAGGTGTTGGTTGATTTCGGAATTTTATTGTTTTGAGGAATCAATAATATTTGAAATATAATATTTTGATCATTGTGATTTTTAGGATTTTCAAATGGCTTTCAACCCACTTGCTGTGATTTTAAAAGAAAACAAACTTACTGGTCCAAACTACATTGATTGGAAAAGAAACCTGGATATTGTCTTAACTGCGGAGGAGTACAAATTTGTACTCTTCGAGGTCTGTCCTCCTAAGCCCACCGATGACTCTGATGAAAAGGAGAAAGAATGTTATAAGAAATGGGTCAAGGCAGATGAGATGGCGCGGTGTTACATTTTGGCATCTATGTCAAATGTGCTGCAACATCAGCATCAGGCCATAGCCACTGCTTATGACATGATGTTCAATCTCAAGGAACTTTTCGGACATCAGAGTAGGGCGGCTAGGCAGGAGGCTATGAGAAACTTGATGACGACCTCCATGATCGAGGGAACACCCGTTAGGGATCATGTTCTCAAGATGATGGCTCATCTTAATGAGATGGAAGTCCTAGGAGCTGAGATCGATGGGGAAACCCAGGTCGATATCATTCTCCAGTCTCTGCCAAGGAGTTTTGAGCAGTTCCGCCTCAACTACAACATGAACAAAAGGTTGTATTCGTTGGCGGAGCTTCTGACAGAACTCCAGGCGGCAGAGGGGCTTTTTCGTCAGAGTGCTCAAGCCATGGTCGCTCAGAAGATTTCTTCCTCTAAACCGAAAGGTAAGAAGAAGAAGAAACAATATGGAGCGAAGAAAGTGGCAGTGGGACCTCAGGCAGGAGTGAAGAAGACGAAAGGCAAGTGCTTCACTTGCAAGCAGACTGGACATTGGAAGGCGGACTGTCCTCGCCGAAAGAACAAAGGTATATCTTCTTGTTTAGTTGTTGAAACATATTTAGCGGTGTTATCTACCAGTGCCTGGTGTGTAGATACAGGAGCCACTGATCATGTCTGCAATACTTTGCAGGGGTTCCAGGAAACCCGACGACTAGCTGAGGGAGAGATTACCGTCTTCATGGGCAATGCTTCAAAGGTGGCGGCTATTGCAGTGGGAGATGTTTATTTATCTTTTGATAGGAATAAAGTTTTGGTTTTGAGAAATTGTCTTTATGTACCTACTTTTAGAAAGAATTTAATTTCAGTTTCTAAATTGTTTTTGGATGGGTATTCTGTTTCTTTTAATGACAAAGTGGTTATAAAAAGGAACAGGGAGATTATCTGTTCTGGTACATTGGTTGGCAATTTATATACTCTTGAACCAAAAACTCCCACGATGCATATAGAAATCAATAACTCATCTTCTAAGTCTAATAAGAGAAAAGAACCTTTGCAAATGAACCAAACATATCTTTGGCATCTAAGGCTTGGTCATATTAACCTAAGCAGAATTCAAAGGTTGATAGTTGATGGACCTTTGGGTTCATTAGTGGTGGAGGATCTCCCAACCTGCGAATCTTGCATGGAAGGTAAAATGACCAATAGGCCTTTTAAGGCCAAGGGGTATAGAGCCAAAGATGTGCTAGAATTGGTTCATTCTGATTTGTGCGGTCCTATGTCTATCCAAACAAGAGGTGGCTTTGAATACTTCGTCTCTTTTATAGACGATTATTCAAGGTATGGATACATTTACTTGATGCGCCGCAAGTCTGAATGCTTTGACAGGTTCAAAGAATTCAAGGCTGATGTGGAGAATCGTCAAGGTAAAAGTATCAAGACATTACGATCTGATCGTGGTGGCGAGTACCTCTTGGGAGAGTTTAGGAATTACTTATCAGAGGCTGGGATTCAATCCCAATTGTCTGCACCTGGCACATCCCAGCAGAATGGTGTAGCGGAGCGAAGGAATAGGACTCTTATGGAGATGGTCAGATCGATGATGAGTTATTCTGAGTTACCTGTTTCATTCTGGGGGTATGCACTGGATACGGCAATGTACACTCTGAACTTGGTTCCATCTAAATCAGTACCTTCTACCCCTGTAGAATTGTGGACTGGGCGAAAGCCTAGTTTGAGACATATTCGGATATGGGGGAGTCGACATGTGCCAAAGTCGATGGCCGTAAGTTGGAACCTCGCATGTATGTGCATGTTTGTTGGCTACCCTAAGGGAACGAAAGCTGGTTTGTTTTATAATCCTAGAGATCAGAGGGTGATCGTTAGCACGAACGCCAAATTTCTAGAGGAGGATTATGTAATGAACCACAAGCCCAAGAGTAGGATTGTTCTTGAGGAGTTGACAAGGGAAGTCCCCACTTCAGTACCACCGGTACAAGAGGAGACACCACAAGTCATTGTACTGCGTGTCACAGAGCATACACAGGAGGCACCTCGTCGTAGTGGGAGGGTTGTTAGACAACCCGATAGATTCATGTTTTTGGGGGAGTCTTCAGACTTAGTCCCTGGTGAACATGAACCTGATCCCTAGACATATGACGAGGCAATCCAAGACAGAGATGCAGTATCTTGGCAAAGAGCGATGAATTCAGAGATAGAATCTATGGATTCTAATCAAATCTGAGAGCTAGTAGAGCCACCCGATGGTGTAAAAACCATTGGATGCAAGTGGATCTACAAGAGAAAGAGAGGAGTAGACGGGAAGGTTGAGACCTTCAAAGCTAGGCTTGTTGCGAAAGGGTATACTCAAAAAGAGGGTATCGATTATGAGGAGACCTTTTCGCCGGTAGCTATGCTTAAGTCTATCCAAATTCTCTTATCTATAGCTGCTCATATGGATTATGAGATTTGGCAGATGGATGTCAAGACAGCTTTCCTTAACGGAAGTCTTGAGGAGAACATCTATATGCGGCAACCAGAGGGATTCATTGCTAAAGGCAAAGTGCATCTTGTATGTAAGCTTAATCGGTCCATTTATGGATTGAAGCAAGCTTCTAGATCTTGGAACATCCGCTTTGATGAGGTAATCCAGTCATATGGATTTATTCAAAGTCCGGATGAGCCTTGTGTATACAAGAAATGTAACGGAAACGTAGTGGTGTTTCTTGTACTATACGTAGATGACATTTTGTTAGTTGGCAACAATATCAAAGTGTTATCAGACGTAAGGGTATGGTCGTCCAAACAGTTTGATATGAAGGACTTGGGAGAAGTGGGACACATCCTTGGGATCAAAGTTATAAGGGATCGCAAGAAAAGGATGTTGTGCTTGTCTCAAGCTTCATACATTAACACTATCCTTGCTCGTTTTAGCATGCAGAACTCCAAGAAAGGTTTTCTACCTTTTAGGCATGGAGTTCCTTTATCTAAAGAGATGTGTCCCAAAACATCAAAGGAGATAGAGGACATGAAGGCGGTTCCTTATGCTTCGGCAGTAGGAAGCCTTATGAATGCTATGCTATGTACGAGACCGGATATCTGCTTTGCCGTGGGCATGGTTAGCAGATATCAGAGTAATCCTGGACAGGGACATTGGACTGCGGTAAAGCATATATTGAAGTACCTGAGAAGGACTAGGGATTATATGCTGGTTTAGCAGGCAGATCAATTAGTCCCTGTGGGTTACACGGATTCGGATTTCCAATCAGATAGGGACAAGAGTAAGTCTACCTCGGGATTTGTGTTTACTTTTGGAGGTGGAGCCATAGTATGGAGGAGTGTCAAGCAGAAATGCGTGGCGGACTCTACCATGGAAGCTGAGTATGTGGCAGCCTCTGAGGTAGCCAAGGAAGCTGTATGGCTCAGGAACTTCTTGATGGACTTAGATGTGATTCCTGGTTTGCCCAGAACTATCACAATTTATTGTGATAACAGTGGTGTAGTTGCAAACTCGAAGGAACCATGAGCCCATAAGGCGAGTAAACACATAGAGCGCAAGTACCACCTTATACGAGAGATCGTAAAGTGAGGGGAAGTTGCTATCGCCAAGATTGCATCAGAGGATAACCTGGCGGATCCATTCACTAAGGCCCTTCCAGCGAAAGCGTTTGATAGGCATGTGGAGGACATGGGGATCAGATGTATGGCAGAGTGATGACGGCATAGTCTTTTAGTATAAGTGGGAGATTGTTAGAATGTATACTGAAAGTCTAGCTCTTCTTGTATGAGCATATTATTTTGAAATAAGAATCACATGATCATTGTTTGCACTTTATATATTTATATGTGTGTATATTGTCTAATATTTTACATTGTAGATAACATGGTGCTTGGTGTGGCACAGAAGATCATGTTATCAATTCCTTGTAAAATATAAGTAGAGGCTCACAACCAAGATGGTTTTGGACAAACCATTGGCATGGTTGTAGTGTAGCTTGGTATTGTTTTGTCTTGAACATAGAGTTACACTAGTACACTTAGGTGTATTGAGCAGACCGACATAGAGGTGATTCAATTTATTGATCGCATAATTGAATCGGACCTCGGATATTATGTTGTACATGCTCTTAATCCCGATATAATAACGGGCACATGTACTTAGTATTTATTTCTTTGATTTACCAGAGGGTGAGATTTAGATGGATTAAATCAATATACCCGGTAAGTTGGGAAATAATATTATTTACATGGTGTGTCGTTGATTATAGGAGGAAACCGTGTCCTATATATTAGGTTGATGATGTCCCCTTGAGGAGCTCATAAGGTTCATCATGTAAACCCAACTGGTTGACTTAGTCAACATGATGATAAGGTTGAGTGGTACTACTCGAGGAATTAGATGTTAATTAATTGACTGTCAGTAAATTAATTAATTTACGGACATTCGATATCTTAAACACGGGGAGATGAATGTACAAATAATATATGGAGCCCATATTGATTTATGGGGGTTGGTGAGGTAGTTCAATGATAATCCTTTAGTTGAATGGAACATCATTGATGGATCAAGTTTGTGTGGTTCCGATCCATCGGGTGGCCAAGATCCAACTCCTCCTTATGGTCCCTATCGTAGCCTAATATAATCCTTGTGAAGTCTAGATCCAACAATGTAAAACAAAACCTAGAACCAACGGTTGGGATTAAATCCCTAAGATCCGATGGTTAGGATGAAACCCTAGAATCGACGATTAGGATTAAATCCCTAGATCCGACGGTTGGGATAAAACTCTAGATCCGACGGTTGGGATGAAATCCTAGATCCGACGGTTGGGATGAAATCCTAGATCCGACGGTTGGGATGAAACCCTAGATCCGACGGTTGGGATAAAACTCTAGATCCGACGGTGGAGATTAAATCCCTAGATCCGACGGTGGAGATTAAAGGAGGCTTAAGCCCAATTCTATAATTAGGGGGCTTAGGTTTGGACGGCATAATTATTGATTTCGAATTGGAGTTAGGGTTTTGGGCGGCTAGGGTTTGAAGCAAAGTGGGCGGCAACCTTCATCCTTCTTGTTGATTGTCGGCGCCCATCTCCTTTGATCATTCCTTGGCCGGCGCCCATCCTAGAGGCCTCTCCCTTCTTCCTTGGCCGGCGGTTCTCCTCCCATTGGTGGCCGGTTCTCATCCTCCTCCCTATTCTCCAAGGTGGCCGGCGGTTCTCCTTCATTTGGTGGCCGGCGCATCATCCATTTTATCCTTGGCCGGCGGTTGCACCAAATTCCCTAATTTGGTGGTCGGCTCTAGAAAGGATAGGTATTTGTAAGTTCTTCTCTTTGTTCACAGCGGACAAGGTAGAGAAGAAAGCGATCTAGAAGGCTTCTACTCGTGGAGGATCTTCGTCCACACGTCGTCCATGAGAAGGATAGGACATACGGTAGTAGATCGTAAGGTATAAAGTTATTTTAACTTTATTTACAGATCTGAGCATGTTCTTTTATGTTTTGATTATGCATGTGTGAATTAGTAAATATATTGTATAATCATGGACCCCGAAGACAAACACAAAAACTGGCGATCCGTCCGTCGTCTCTTCCGCGGCTAACCAACTAGAAGAGTTGTGTTGCTTGAACAACTAGTTTGTTCAAGCGACCACTCAAGTTGTTAGCACGACGACGAAATGGTGTTGCTAAGGAATCTCATCCCATCTGGATTAATCCTTTCATTAGTGAAAATTTTAATCCGGGGACATGGGAGCCAATGAGCCTACGAAGCGACACCCTGCACCACCCCCTGTCCTCCTTTTATAGAGTTAGGCCTAAGCCTCCTTTAATCTCCACCGTCGATTCTAGGGATTTAATCTCAACCATCATATCTAGATATTTAATCTCAACCGTCGGATCTAGATATTTAATCTCCACCGTCGGATCTAGTATTTTTTTTCAACCATTGGATCTAGGCTTCATGAGGTTTTAATAGGCTACAATAGGGACCATGAGGAGGAGTTGGATCTTGGCCACCCAATGGATCATTCCCACATAAAGTCCGATCCATTAATGATAATCCATTCTACTAGAGGATTATCATTGATCTACCTCACCAACCCCCATAAGTTAATATAGGCTCCATATATTATTTGTACATTTATCTCCCCGTGTTTAAGATCTCGAATGTTCATCGATTAATTAATTTACTGACAATTAATTAATCAACATCTAAGTCCATGAGTAGTACCACTCAATCTTATCATCATGCCGGACCAAGTCCACCTACAGAATTTACATGATGAACCTTATGTGCTCCTTAAGGGGACATCATCATCCTAATATATAGGACACGATTTTCTCTTATAATCAACGGTAGACCATATAAATAATATCATTTCCCAACTTACCGAACCTATCGATTTACTCTATAAATCTCGTTCATTGGTAAATCAAAGAAATGAATACTAAGTATATGTGCCCGTTATTATTTCGGGATTAAGAGCACGTATAATATAATATCTTAGATCCGATTCGATTATGTAGTCAACAATAAATCGAATCACCTCTAAGTTGGTCCTGCTCAATACACACAAAGTGTATTAGTGTGATTCTATGGTCAAGACAAACCAATACCAAATCACACTACAACCATACCAATGGTTTGTCCAAAGCCATCTCGATTGTGAGCCTTTACTTATACTCTACAAGGAGTTGATAATATGATCTACCGGGTGACACTACACACCATGTTATCTATAATGTAATGTATGAGACAATAGGCATAACCATAAATATGCAAACAATGATCATGTGATTCTTATTTCAAAAATAAAGATGTTCATACAAAAGATAGACTTTTCAATATACATCCCAACAATCTCCCACTTATACTAAAAGACTATGTTGTCCTTAAACTGTCATACATCTGATTCTCATTCCCTCCACATGCCTATCAAAAGCTCTCGCTGGAAGGGCCTTATTGAAAGGATCTACCAGGTTATCCTCCGATGCAATCTTGGCCACAACAAGTTCTCCTCTCTTTACGATTTCTCGTATCAGGTGGTACTTGCGCTCTATGTGTTTACTTGCCTTATGGACTCGTGGTTCCTTCGAGTTTACAACTGCTCCACTATTATCACAATAAATTGTGATAGTTCTGGGCAAACCAGGAATCACATCCAAGTCCATCAAGAAGTTCCTGAGGCACACAGCTTCTTTGGCCGCCTCAGAGGTTGCCACATACTCAACTTCCATGGTGGAGTCCGTCATGCATTTCTGCTTGACACTCCTCCATATAATGGCTCCACCTCCCAAAGTAAACACAAAACCTTAGGTAGACTTACTGTTATCCCTATCTAATTAGAAGGCAGAATTTGTGTAACCCACAGGGAGTAATTGCTCTGCCTGGTAAACTAGCATATAATCCCTAGTCCTTCTCATGTACTTCAATATATGCTTTACCGCAGTCCAATGTCCCTGTCCTGGATTACTCTGATATCTGCTAACCATTTTTAGTAATATATGAGAGATGTCCTAAGGCAATCGCCTTATGTATGAACCATTTATATGATAAATGAAGATTCACTATTTGAGTATACATGTTTTATGTATTTGATTTGATCTTAAACTCATTTACTGAATGTCCACGATACGATTCACAGCATGAGAGAATTTGTGATTGGATCACAACTAGTGAGTATCTTTACATGTGTAATTGTGATGTATCGGAATTATCCCTAGTCGATGAATTGATGGATTTGGACACCATCAATTCTGTCGAGACTAGCACGAGGTATACTCCTTGGTGTATCCAAGCAACTGATTCTCACTGGCTGGAGACATAGTGATGTCCGGAGTTGATCGTGGATGCTAGTTATGGTAACTAGTTCATTGGAGTGACCAGCCGTAAGACTTCATATGGTTCTCTACATATATAGATATGTCAATGAAGTTCTTACTGTGGCTTAAGTGCGATGTTCCTTTGACTTGCGGTATTCAAGTCATCTTGATCATGGAGACTTATGCTTTGACATCTTAAGCAAACATCTCTGAGGAGATGTGGACCCGGGATGATTGGGTATAAGTCGAAGTGATCGAAGGTGTTTGAATAGCCTATAAAGGATTCACCACTCCTTGCGAGGAGATGTATACCCATGGCCTCTCGTCGGATTGTTACTAAAGTCTTTGGCCAAAGCATTACATGTTTAGAGTAAGATACTCTTCGATACATGTGGAGTAACTAGAATCCGTAGGACGAGAAAATGATACTTGGGCTAGGTGTGACGTAGTCAGCTTAGTGGGGACTGACACTATAGACCATGTCCTGAACCAAGTGGGTATAAGATGAGTGAAGGGAATGGGGCACGATTCATTCGAGCTACTGAAGGGTTTCAGAAATAGTTCTGGATCAACCGTTGATCTTTTCGGTTAATTGGGGATCATGATGTACTACTAGGTGCCACTCATGATTGTTCTATAATTAATGGTTAATTATAGACGGCCAACATAAACCGAGAACCTATTTGGTCACACGCACAACGAGTGTAATCCAAAGGATTTAAAACGAGCTTGAGAATGGGATTCTCAGACCGAGAGAAACTATGTTTGGTTGGACCAAACATAAAGCGAGCATGAAATTGTTTCAGTCGCAATGAAAGCGTGGATGGGCCGTGTCTTATGAAGACATAATGGATGGACCAAAATGGTTTGGTTCTAATCCAATGGATGAGAATAAACCAAAAGGTTTGGTTTATATTAACGAATGAACCAAAGATTGGTTCGGTTCGTTTTAACTTAAAATAAACCATCATGGTTTGGTTTATTTTAACTTATCTTAATGGAGCGGGTTAACGGGCTTTATGGATATGATCCATTAACCATTAAGAGAATTAGTTCTCTATAAAAGAGGGCATTAGGGTTTGTTAAGCCCTAATGAAGAGGCAAACCTAATTTGGCCGCCCACCCTCCTCCTCTTGTTGGTGCCAACTCTATTGCCGCCAACCATCTCTTCCAACCGGCGACCAGCTGCTGCTTTCCTCCTCTTGCCGGGCGAGCTGCTGCCGGAGGAGCTCCGATGATCTTCCTTGGCTCCGGCGACAAGGTGAGCAAGTCGCTTTCCTTATTTGGCCGGCGCAAGGTCTCCACCAAAGCTGTCCAGTTTTCTGGACAGCTTGTTCTCCTCTCGTCGGAGCGTCGTTTGGACGACGGTTAGTGCTCCGACAGCGGCTAACTTACCGGGGATTTGATCTCCGGTAATCCTCTGAGGTGGGGGACGAAGGATTCGTCAAACGGTTGACGAATACCTCTCCGGAGAAGCGAGTTTTGAGAACTCGTTTTAGGATCCGAATTTGGATTCGGATCGTGATCATCTCTCGATCACGTCGTCTTCAACACGAGGCTAGTAACCCGTACGAAGACGAAGCTCGTGACTTAGCGAAGTCATCCTGAGGAGCTCAGCGTGGATACGGATAGAGACGATTATTACGAGGATCGTTCTAGTTGATTCCGTTCCCGCTACACGTCATACGAAAGGTATAACTGTTAGTAATATATGAGAGATGTCCTAAGGTAATCGCCTTATGTATGAACCATTTATATGATAAATGAAGATTCACTATTTGAGTATACATGTTTAATGTATTTGATTGGATCTTAAACTCATTTACTGAATGTCCACGATACGATTCACAGCATGAGAGAATTTGTGATTGGATCACAACTAGTGAGTATCTCTACATGTGTAATTGTGATGTATCGGAATTATCCTAGTCGATGAATTGATGGATTTGGACACCATCAATTCTCGAGACTAACACAGTATACTCCTTGGTGTATCCAAGCGGTGATTCTCACCGGGCCGGAGACATAGTGATGTCCGAGTTGATCGTGGATGCTAGTTATGGTAACTAGTTCATTGGAGTGACCAGCCGTAAGACTTCATATGGTTCTCTGCATATATAGATATGTCAATGAAGTTCTTACTGTGGCTTAAGTGCGATGTTCCTTTGACTTGCGGTATTCAAGTCATCTTGATCATGGAGACTTATGCTTTGACATCTTAAGCAAACATCTCTAAGGAGATGTGGACCCGGGATGATTGGGTATAAGTCGAAGTGATCGAAGGTGTTTGAATAGCCTATAAAGGATTCACCACTCCTTGCGAGGAGATGTATACCCATGGCCTCTCGTCGGATTGTTACTAAAGTCTTTGGCCAAAGCAATACATGTTTAGAGTAAGGTACTCTTCGATACATGTGGAGTAACTAGAATCAGTAGGACGAGGAAATGATACTTGGGCTAGGTGTGACGTAGTCAGCCTAGTGGGGACTGACACAATAGACCATGTCCTGAACCAAGTGGGTATAAGATGAGTGAAGGGAATGGGGCACGATTCATTCGAGCTGCTCAAGGGTTTCAGAAATAGTTCTGGATCAACCGTTGATCTTTTCGGTTAATTGGGGATCATGATGTACTACTAGGTGCCACTCATGATCGTTCTATAATTAATGGTTAATTATAGATGGCCAACATAAACCGAGAACCTATTTGGTCACACGCACAATGAGTGTAATCCAAAGGATTTAAAACGAGCTTGAGAATGGGATTCTCAGACCGAGAGAAACTATGTTTGGTTGGACCAAACATAAAGCGAGCATGAAATCGTTTCAGTCGCAATGGAAGCGTGGATGGGCGTGTCTTATGAAGACATAATGGATGGACCAAAATGGTTTGGTCCTAATCCAATGGATGAGAATAAACCAAAGGGTTTGGTTTATATTAAACGAATGAACCAAAGGTTGGTTCGGTTCGTTTTAACTTAAAATAAACCATCATGGTTTGGTTTATTTTAACTTATCTTAATGGAGCGGGTTAACGGGCTTTATGGATATGATCCATTAACCATTAAGAGAATTAGTTCTCTATAAAAGTGGGCTTAAGGGATTGTTAAACCCTAACTAATCCAATCATCCAAACCCTAGCCGCCCAACACATTGTTGCCGCCTTGACTTGTGGTGCCACTCACCATAGCTCCTCCAACCGGCGCCCGTATATGGCTTCCTTCCTCCTCGCCGGCGTCGAGCTGCTGCCGGAAGAGTTCCGGCGATCCTCCTTAGGTTTGGCATCAAGGTGAGCACTTGGCTTCCTTTGTTGGCCGGCGCCTATCTCCTCCACCAAGCTGTCCAGTTTTTCTGGACAGCTTCTTCTCCTCTCATCGGAGCGTCGTTTGGACGACGGTTAGTGCTCCGACAGCGGCTAACATACCGGGGATTTGATCTCCGGTAATCCTCTGAGGTGGAGGACGAAGGATTCGTCAATCGGTTGACGAATACCTCTCCGGAGAAGCAAGTCTTGAGGACTTGTTTTAGGTCCGAATTTGGATTCGGATCGTGATCATCTCTCGATCACGTCGTCTTCAACACGAGGCTAGTAACCCGTACGAAGACGAAGCTCGTGGCTTGGTGAAGTCATCCCGAGGAGCTCGGCGTGGATACGGATAGAGACGATTCTTACGAGGATCGTTCCGGTTGATGCCGTTCCCGCTACACGTCATACGGAAGGTATAACGTAGTTTAATTTCTTTTATTGCAATTTTAATTTACGGTTATGTCTACACTTGTTGTAATAGCATGTGTGTGTTGTGTGTGTTGTAATAAATAGGAGTATTTATTATTTTTATTGCTTCCGCTGTGCTCATGTTTACGAAACATGATCGAACACACACACGCCGCGGTGCCGGAAACCCAACAGTGGTATCAGAGCCCAGGTTGTGTTTCGACATAATCGTAAAATTGGTTTTGCGATAGTCATAATGTATTTCTGGAAGTTTTCTAAATTTTGGAAATTTAGAAGTATTTATGGAAATTTTTCAATTTTGGAAAGTCTAGAAGTGTTTATGGAAATCTTCCACTTTTGGAAAGTTGGAAGTATTTATGGAAATTGATATTTTCCATAAATAAAATATT
This sequence comes from Wurfbainia villosa, assembly GCA_025175895.1. Taxonomy (NCBI): domain Eukaryota; kingdom Viridiplantae; phylum Streptophyta; class Magnoliopsida; order Zingiberales; family Zingiberaceae; genus Wurfbainia; species Wurfbainia villosa. The sequence continues at coordinate 37,237,715 of CM046001.1, read as the reverse complement.
TGATTAGATTCTGGAAATTTGTTTCCTAATTTAATCATGATTTGATTTGGGAAATCAAATCTTAAAATATTTTATTTCCATAAGTAGTTTTAATGATTTAGGAAATTGGTTTCCTAAATAGATTTTCCTTAATCAAATAATTCCATGAATAAAATATGTGATTAGATTTGGAAATTTGTTTCCTAATTTAATTATGATTTGATTTGGAGAATCAAATCTTAAACATATTTTATTTCCATAAATAGTTATGACATATAAGGAAATTATATACATGACATAATTGTATGTCATGTAATTGCATTAGATGCATAACATTATTCCATGCGTGTCGTGACATGTAGATGTATGCCATGTATGCCATGCCATGTAGATAATAGTTATTTGCATGCAAAGAGGATGAGACATAAAAACCCTTAATCAATATTAAAGCCTACACCTTCCATTAATATGGTTAGAACCAGAGTTCTGTTTCTTGTTTGGGTTGTTGGACTCTCTCCAAGCCCGGCTCGAACCTTAATATGTTCAAACCATGGAATAGTTTAATACTAATATGGTAAGAGTCAGAGGTCAATCATTAGCTTTGGTTGTTGGACTCTCTCCAAGCTGGGCTAATTGGTTGAATGCGCTCTAACCATATTAAAACTATGTCCTGATTAATGGGTTGGCTTTAACCTGGAGCATCGGTTTGTTGGACTCTCTCCAAGGTCGATGTAAAGGGAGGTGAAGTTGGGTGCTATGCATATGATGCATACTTGTTAATGTATTAACAACCCGATGTATGTGTGAACATTCAATTAGTTGATAGCACATTGTGATAGTTGCATATACGTGATATGCAATCGGTATAGAAGATACCTACCATCGTAGTTATGAATGGCTTGTTGGACTCTCTCCAAGGTTGTTCATAACTATGATGGATATCAGCCCATTCGGAGATGGACCTACAATCTCCCGAAGTGATTTTGGGGTTTTTGAAATTCGAAAAATGAATGGGATTTATAAATGTATATTGATGCATTTTAAAATCATCTTTCTCATATATGCTCGTTTTGTATTTCTAAGATTGATCATGATGTCTTTGAATTGCGTTCCATTTTGGATTCAAATAAATTGACTGGGCCGAACTTCTTAGACTGGCTTAGAAACTTGAGAATTGTTCTCAAGGTGAAAAGCTTGTAAATGTCCTCGAAGCGCCTCTTCCCGCCCGTCCTAGTGACGATGCAACTCTGGACCAATTGTTGGCCTATCAGAAACATGTGAGTGATTCTGAACAAATGAGTTGCATCATGCTAGCCACGATGGAACCCAAGCTACGAAAGCAACATGAGCATATGGTTGCTCATATTGTAGTCCTTCATCTTTGTGAGTTGGTTGATGAGCAAGTGAGATTCGAAAGGTTCGAAGTCTCAAAGCTCCTCTTCACCTCTGAGATGCTAGGAGGTTCAACTGTGGTACTGCTCAATATGCTGAAGACTGTGGAGTCTTCTGAGAAGCATGAGCAGGGGACAGTGCTGTTAGTTGATTCCTCGAAGAAAGGTTCTAAGAGGAAGTCAAAGGAACAGCAGAAGGGAAAGAAGAGAAGGGCTAAGAAGGTAGAACTAGCACAAAAGGAAACTTGCCATCATTATGGCAAGGAGAGCCATTTGCGAAGAAAGTGCAAGATTTATCTTGAGTCCATGAAGAAGGATAAGGCATCGGATGCCCCATCTTCTTCAGAAATCTTCTTTATTGATTGTCATTCTATTTCCCTAGACACTTGGGTATTTGATACTGGGTGTGGCTCACATATATGTAATGACATACATGGGCTAAGGAATAGAAGAAGACTCGTCAAGGGGAGAGTCAAATTTACGTGTTGGGAATGGAGCAACGGTTGCTGCACTCGCCATCGGAACGTATTTGTTGGAACTCCCTATAGGACTTGTCTTAGAACTGGACAATTGCTTTTATGTTCCTTCGTTGATAAAGAACATCATTTCTATTTCTTGTCTAAATAGAAATGGGTTCCATTTGACTTTTAGTAACAATTGTTGTTACATAACTTTGAATGGAGTTCTTTATGGGATTGGAACTTTAAGCAATGGTGTTTATACGTTGGACGTATCCAGTGACAATTTCAATATCGAAGCGAGCAACACGTGTGCTCGAAAGGATAATCAAATAGACTCCTATATGTGGCATTGTCGTCTTGGCCATGTAAGCAAGAAACGCATGTCCGAATTACACAGATGTGGAATTCTGGAATCGTTTGAATTGGATTCATACGATACATGCGTATCATGCTTAAAAGGCAAGATGACTAAGTTACCTTTTACTGGAAAAGGTGAACGAGTGGGAGAGTTACTAGGTCTAATACATACTGATGTATGTGGACCTATGTCAACTCAAGCTTTAGGAGGCTGTAGCTACTTCATTACATTCACCGATGATCACTCACGGTTTGGGTATGTGTTCTTGATGAAACACAAGTCTGAAGCCTTTGAAAGGTTCAAAGAATTCAGAAATGAAGTAGAGAAACAACATGACAAAAGTATTAAAATACTTCGATCGGATCGAGGTGGTGAATACTTAAGTCAAGAGTTTCTTGATTATCTAAGAGACAATGGCATATTGTCTCAATGGACTCCGCCCTATACACCACAAAGATAATGGTGTATCCGAGAGGCGAATCGACCTTAGGACGGACATGGTCAGGTCAATGATGAATCATGCGACTCTTCCCAAGTCCTTTTGGGGTTATGCACTTCAGACAGCTGTTTACTTGTTAAACAGAATGCCTACCAAGGTAGTTTCAACTACTCCATATGAGATATGGAATAGTAAGAAACTTCATGTATCTTACTTGAAGATATGGGGTTGTCCTGCTTATGTGAAGCGGACTGTATCAGACAAATTGGATGCTAAGTCTGATAAATGTCTATTTGTTGGATACCCTAAGGAAACAAGGGGTTACCAATTCTATCATCCTGTGGAACAAAAGGTGTTTGTTTCAAGGCATGCTGTGTTTCTAGAGAAAGAGTTTCTCTTGCAAGAAAATAAAGTGGGAGTGTCGTCGAGCTTGAGGAGGCTCGAGAGACTCAAATAGACATTGATGAGATACGGTGAAGCACAACAATACAACTCATAGTGATGAGCAATCTTTGGACCTATTGTAACACCACATCTTCGTAGATCCGCAGAACACATAATATTCTCGAGAGATATGGATTTCTCGTAAGTGAATCGAGCGGCGTGTTACTCATTGATGATGAGGAGCCTACAGTTATGAAGAAGTGTGACAAGTTCAGAAGGGATAAGTGGCTTGGTGCCATGAAGTGAAATGGATTCCATGTATGAAAACCAAGTTTGGAACTTGGTTGACCCACCTGAAGGCATAAAGCCTATAGGGTGCAAGTGGGTTTTCAAGAAGAAAACCGACATGGATGGTAATGTGATTACCTATAAGGCTAGATTGGTGGCGAAAGGATATCGCCAAAAGCAAGGTGTTGATTATGACGAAACCTATTCACCGTAGCTATGCTTAAATCCATTCGGATGCTCCCGCCATAGCACTCATTATGATTATGAGATATGGCGGATAGATGTGAAAATAATTTTCCTTAATGGAAACTTGCTCGAGGGCGTGTATATGATACTGACTGAGGGTTTCACATCGGTTGATAAAACCAAGGTATGCAAGTTACGATCCATTTATGGATTGAAGCAAGCATCCAGAGTCGAATATCCGTTTTGATGAGACGATCAAAAAGTTTGATTTCTCACAAAATCCAGACGAACCTTGTGTGTACAAGAAGGTTAGTGGGAGTGCAGTCGTGTTCCTAGTATTGTATGTCGATGACATATTACTTATAGGAAACGATGTGTCCATCTTACAGTCAGTTAAGGTTTGGTTATCCAAGACATTCTCCATGAAAGACCTGGGAGAAGCAACCTACATCCTTGGGATTAAGATCTATAGAGATAGATCGAAACGGTTGCTTGGTCTTTCGCAGTCTACATATATAGACCGAGTGCTAAAGAGGTTTAGCATGTCGGAATCCAAGAAAGGTTATCTGCCCATCAGGCATGGGGTACACCTTTCGAAGTCTATGTGTCCGCGCACAGAAGACGAGAGGATTTACATGAGTAAGATTCCCTATGCATCCGCAATAGGATCTATCATGTATGCTATGTTATGTACGAGGCCCGATGTATCGTATGCTCTGAGTGTCACGAGTAGATACCAGTCTGATCCAGGAATGGATCATTGGGCGGCTGTTAAGACGATCCTTAAGTACTTGAGAAGAACTAAGGATGTGTTCCTAATATATGGAGAAGGGTACATGGTGATACGTGGGTATACGGATGCCAGCTCCAGATAGACAAGGATGATTCCATGTCTTTGTCTGGGTATGTATTCACCTGGAATGGAGGCGCAATAAGTTGGAAAGGTTCCAAGCTTGACACTATAGCGGATTCTGCCACTAAGGCAAAATACATTGCAGCTTTGGAAGCAGCAAAGGAAGCGGTTTGGATCGAGAAGTTCATCTCTGAACTTGATGTGGTCTCATCAATGATCCAAACATGTGCTTCGCCGCTATCATCTTATCAGAGAGATCATCAGTAGGAACGAAATACAAATCGAGAAAATTCCCACTGAAAGGAACTTAGCGGATCCTTTGACTAAAGCATTACCTCAAAGTAAGTTTGAGGGTCATGTTGGTGCTTATGGTATTGGATACCGTAGCGATTGGCATTAGGCCAAGTGGGAGTCTGTTAGTAATATATGAGAGATGTCCTAAGGCAATCGCCTTATGTATGAACCATTTATATGATAAATGAAGATTCACTATTTGAGTATACATGTTTAATGTATTTGATTGGATCTTAAACTCATTTCTGAATGTCCACGATCGATTCACAAAGATGAGAGAATTTGTGATTGGATCACAACTAGTGAGTATCTCTACATGTGTAATTGTGATGTATCAATTATCCTAGTCGATGAATTGATGGATTTGGACACCATCAATTCGAGACTAGCACGAGGTATACTCCTTGGTGTATCCAAGCAGCTGATTCTCACTAGCTGGAGACATAGTGATGTCCGGAGTTGATCGTGGATGCTAGTTATGGTAACTAGTTCATTGGAGTGACCTGCCGTAAGACTTCATATGGTTCTCTGCATATATAGATATGTCAATGAAGTTCTTACTGTGGCTTAAGTGCGATGTTCCTTTGACTTGCGGTATTCAAGTCATCTTGATCATGGAGACTTATGCTTTGACATCTTAAGCAAACATCTCTAAGGAGATGTGGACCCGGGATGATTGGGTATAAGTCGAAGTGATCGAAGGTGTTTGAATAGCCTATAAAGGATTCACCACTCCTTGCGAGGAGATGTATACCCATGGCCTCTCGTCGGATTGTTACTAAAGTCTTTGGCCAAAGCAATACATATTTAGAGTAAGGTACTCTTCGATACATGTGGAGTAACTAGAATCCGTAGGACGAGGAAATGATACTTGGGCTAGGTGTGACGTAGTCAGCCTAGTGGGGACTGACACAATAGACCATGTCCTAAACCAAGTGGGTATAAGATGAGTGAAGGGAATGGGGCACGATTCATTCGAGCTACTGAAGGGTTTCAGAAATAGTTCTGGATCAACCGTTGATCTTTTCGGTTAATTGGGGATCATGATGTACTACTAGGTGCCACTCATGATCGTTCTATAATTAATGGTTAATTATAGACGGCCAACATAAACCGAGAACCTATTTGGTCACACGCACAACGAGTGTAATCCAAAGGATTTAAAACGATCTTGAGAATGGGATTCTCAGACCGAGAGAAACTATGTTTGGTTGGACCAAACATAAAGCGAGCATGAAATTGTTTCAGTCGCAATGGAAGCGTGGATGGGCAGTGTCTTATGAAGACATAATGGATGGACCAAAATGGTTTGGTCCTAATCCAATGGATGAGAATAAACCAAAGGGTTTGGTTTATATTAAACGAATGAACCAAAGGTTGGTTCGGTTCGTTTTAACTTAAAATAAACCATCATGGTTTGGTTTATTTTAACTTATCTTAATGGAGCGGGTTAACGGGCTTTATGGATATGATCCATTAACCATTAAGAGAATTAGTTCTCTATAAAAGTGGGCTTAAGGGATTGTTAAACCCTAACTAATCCAATCATCCAAACCCTAGCCGCCCAACACATTGTTGCCGCCCAGCTTGTGGTGCCGCCCAGCCCATAGCTCCTCCAACCGGCGTCCAGAAGGCGGCTTCCTTCCTCCTCGCCGGCGTCGAGCTGCTGCCGGAAGAGTTCCGGCGATCCTCCTTAGGTTTGGCATCAAGGTGAGCACTTGGCTTCCTTTGTTGGCCGGCGCCTATCTCCTCCACCAAGCTGTCCAGTTTTTCTGGACAGCTTCTTCTCCTCTCGTCGGAGCGTCGTTTGGACGACGGTTAGTGCTCCGACAGCGGCTAACATACCGGGGATTTGATCTCCGGTAATCCTCTGAGGTGGAGGACGAAGGATTCGTCAATCGGTTGACGAATACCTCTCCGGAGAAGCAAGTCTTGAGGACTTGTTTTAGGTCCGAATTTGGATTCGGATCGTGATCATCTCTCGATCACGTCGTCTTCAACACGAGGCTAGTAACCCATACGAAGACGAAGCTCATGGCTTGGCGAAGTCATCCCGAGGAGCTCGGCGTGGATACGGATAGAGACGATTCTTACGAGGATCGTTCCGGTTGATGCCGTTTCCGCTACACGTCATACGGAAGGTATAACGTAGTTTAATTTCTTTTATTGCAATTTTAATTTACGGTTATGTCTACACTTGTTATAATAGCATGCGTGTGTTGTGTGTGTTGTAATAAATAGGAGTATTTATTATTTTTATTGCTTCCGCTGTGCTCATGTTTACGAAACATGATCGAACACACACACGCCGCGGTGCCGGAAACCCAACAATAACGTAGTTTAATTTCCTTTTATTGCTAATTTTAATTTACGGTTATGTCTACATTTGTTATAATAGCATGCGTGTGTTGTGTGTGTTGTAATAAATATAGATTTATTATTTTTAATTGATTCCGCTGTGCTTATGTTTACGAAACATGATCGAACACACACATGCCGCGGTGCCGGAAACCCAACAAACATGCCGATGGCAAAGCAGATATCCAGTCTCGTACATAGCATAGCATACATGAGGCTTCCTACTGTCAAATCATAAGGAACCGCCTTAATGTTCTATATCTCCTCAGATGTTCTAGGACACATCTCCTTAGATAAAGGAACTCCATGCTTGAAAGGTAGAAAACCTTTCTTGGAGTTCTTCATGCAAAAATGATCCATAATTGTGTCTATGTATGAAGCTTATGATAAGCCCAACATCCTTTTCCTGCGATCCCTTATAACCTTGATCCCAAGGATGTGTCCTACTTCTCCCAAGTCCTTCATATCAAACTGTTTGGACAACCATACTCTTACATCCGATAACTCCTTGACATTATTGCCAATTAACAAAATGTCATCTACGTATAGTACAAGAAATACCACTACATTTCCGTCACATCTCTTGTATACTCAAGACTCATTCGGACTTTGAATAAATCCATAAGACTAGATTACCTCATCAAAGCGGATGTTCCAAGACCTCGAAGCTTACTTCAATCCATAAATGGACCGATTAAGCTTATACACAAGATGCTCTTTGCCCTTTGCAATGAATCCTTCTGGTTGCTTCATATAGATGTTTTCCTCAAGACAACCATTAAGGAAAGCTGTCTTGACATCCATCTGTCATACCTCATAATCCATATGAGCAACAATGCATAAGAGAATCCGGATAGACTTAAGCATGGCTACTGGCGAAAAGGTCTCCTCATAATCGATACCCTCTTTCTGAGTATACCCTTTCGCAACAAGCCTCGTTTTGAAGGTCTCAAACTTCCTGTCTATTCCTCTCTTTCTTTTGTAGATCCACTTGCATCCAATTATTTTTACACCAGCGGGTGGTTCTACTAGCTCCCATACCTGATTTGAATCCATAGATTTAATCTCAGTATTCATTGCACTTTGCCAAGATACCGCATCTTTATCTTGGATTGCCTCATCATATGTCCAGGGATCAGGTTCATGTTCGCTAGTGACCAAATCAGAAGATTCTCCTAAGAACATGAATCTATCAGGTTGTGTCACAACCCTCCCACTACGATGAGGTATCACCTGTGTATCCTTTGTGACACGCAGTACAGTGACTTGTGGTATATCCTCTTGTACCGGTGGTACTGAAGAAGTGACTTCCCCTTTCAATTCCTCCAGAACAATATTACTCATGGGCTTGTGGTTCATCACATAGTCTTCCTCTAGAAATCTGACGTTCGTGCTAACGATCACCCTCTGATCTCTAGGACTATAAAACAAACCACCTTTCGTTCCTCTAGGATAGCCAATGAACATGCGCACTTCTGTATGAGGTTCTAACTTACCAGTATCTGCCTTCAGCACATGTGCTGGACTCCCCGAAATCCGAATATGTCTTAGACAAGGCTTTTGCCCAGTCCATAATTCTGTGGGAGTAGAAGGCACTGATTTAAATGGTACCAAGTTTAGAATATACACTGTCGTATCTAAAGCATATCCCCAGAACGAATCTGGCAACTCAGAATAACTCATCATCGATCTAACCATCTCCATAAGAGTCTTATTCCTTCGCTCTGCTACACCATTCTACTGGGGTGTGCCAGGTGTAGACAATTTGGATTGAATCCCAGCCTCTGATAAGTAATTCCTAAACTCTCCCAAGAGGTACTCACCACCACGATCAGATCGTAGTGTCTTGATACTTTTACCTTGACGTTTCTCCACATCAGCCTTGAATTCTTTGAACTTGTCAAACCATTCAGACTTGCAGCGCATCAAGTAAATATATTCATATCTTAAATAATCGTCTATAAAAGAGACGAAATACTCAAAACCACCTCTAGCCTGGATAGACATAGGACCACACAAATCAGAATGAATCAATTCTAACACATCTTTGGCTTTATACCCCTTGGCCTTAAAAGGCCTCTTGGTCATTTTACCCTCCAAGCAAGATTTACAGGTTGGGAAATCTTCCACCACTAATGAACCCAGAGGTCCATCAGCTATCAACCTTTGAATCCTGCTTAGGTTAATATGACCAAGCCTTAGATGCCAAAGATATGTTTGGTTCATCTTCGAAGGTTCTTTTCTCTTATTGGAATTAGAAGATGAGTTATTAACTTCTATTTGCATCGTGGGAGCTTTTGGTTCGAGTGTATACAAATTTCCTATCAATGCACCAGAACAGATAATCTCCCTATTCCTTTTTATAACAACTCTGTCATTAAAAGAAATAGAATATCCATCCATAAACAATTTAGAAATCGAAATCAAATTCTTTCTAAATAAAGGTACATAAAGGAAATTCTTAAGAACCAAAACTTTATTTTTCTCAAAAGACAAATAAACTTCTCCCACTACAACAGCTGCCACCTTCGTGGCATCGCCAAAGTATACGGTAATCTCCCCCTCAGCAAGTCGTCTGGTTTCCTGGAACCCCTGCAAAGTATTGCAAACATGATCAGTGGCTCCCGTATCTACACACCAGGTGTCGGTAGATAACACCGCTAAACATGTTTCAACGACTAGACCAAAAGATATACCTTTGTTCTGCTTCTGGTTGGGGCAGTCCTTCTTCCAGTGTCCAGTCTGCTTACAAGTGAAGCACTTGCCTTTCGGCTTCTTCACTCCTCCCTGAGTTCCTCCCACCGCCTTTGCCCCAGCTTGTTTCTTCTTCTTCTTGCCTTTCGGCTTAGAAGTAGAAATCTTTTGGGCGACCATGGCTTGTGCCTGAGCACTCTGACGAAAAAGCCCCTCTGCCAACTAGAGTTTTGTCAGAAGCTCCGCCATCGAATACAACCTCTTGTTCATGTTGTAGTTCAAGCAAAACTGCTCAAAACTCCTAGGTAGAGACTGGAGAATGATATCGACCTGGGTTTCCCCATCGATCTCAGCTCTGAGGACTTCCAGCTCATTCAAATGAGCCATCATCTTGAGAACATGATCCCTTACGGGTGTTCCAAGGATCATGGTGGTCGTCATCAAGTTCCTCATGGCTTCCTGCCTGGCAGCCCGATTCTGGTGTCCGAAAAGCTCTTTGAGATTGAGCATCATGTCATAAGCAGTGGGCATGGCTTGATGTTGATATTGCAGTACATTTGACATAGATTCCAAAATGTAACACCGCGTCATCTCATCGACCTTGATCCACTTCTTATAACTCTACTTCTCCTTTTCCCCAGAATCATCCGTAGGCTTAGGAGGGCACTCTTCGAGGAGTACATATTTGTATTCCTCAGTAGTCAAGACAATGTCAAGATTCCTCTTCTAATCAACATATTTGGGTCCAGTAAGTTTATTTTCTTTCAGTATCACAGCAAGCGGGTTGAAAGTTATTTTGAAAACAATCTAAGAATCACATAGATCAAAATATTAGATTTCAAAAAATTATTGATTCCTTAAACAATAAAATTTTAAAATCAACCAACACCTCAATACACCGAGAATATCGTATGCCACGATAGTGTGGACGTATACGAATTCTACATTTGTAAGAGGAGGTTTCACCCATTAATTTTACTATCTTGTCAACCTAACTTTTTGACAAATAAAATTAATAGTTGGTTCCTCTTCGGCCCTACAAATAAAAGCAATGACTCCGATGAGGAGGATACTTATATTTGTATCTAAGTGTTCACCATTACTCGGTACAAAGGTAATTATCTTGGGTTATGTGCCTTCCGATGGGGAAGTACACACGCTCCTTAATAATTTCCTATAACCATATTCGACCTTGTCATCCGCAAACAAACTCATCCGATGTGGAGGAAGGCACTCAGAGCCGACACGCAAGTGTTGGTGTAGTAGGCACCTAAGTCGAACCTGAGTTTTGATTATAGCAAACGATACAAAGTTAAGCTCATGTTGTTTTCTCACGAGCTGAATCGAGTGTGCAAAAAATTGCTATAGCTGGAGCTGAAGGCTAACGACACCCGGAGGAATCCGCGGTGGTCGGGCGACACTCAAGTGACTTCGGAGGGAGCCGAAGGAATTGAGTGGAAGGCCGGAAGCAAAAGCAACACGTAAGTATCGAGGTAAGCTCGTGTGTGTGAGTGTAAGTAAGGTTGTATCCTCGTTACGGGGAAAGACTTAAGTGTAGATCCGACCCAAGACATCTCATAGGTGGTCTAGGTCGAGATCGGACGGTCGACGACCGTCGAAATAATGTTTTCTTTAAGCTAACATTGCCTTGCAGCCAGCATCAGTCGATTGCCAACCTGAAGGACTCGACTGTCGTCCATCAGTCGAGTGACTACGGCTAGCACTCGACTGATGCTGCCAGCTATCGACTGGTGATGGCCATCAGTCGACTGCTGGTCAAAGGATCAGCCTCGAGGAGTCAAGGTTTATCACCAAATTTCAAGGGGAGTGGTGCTCAAATATGATCGGCTAGGGTTCCTCTCGAAAAGGGGCTCAAAGGCTATAAAAGGAGGTCCTAACCTAGGGTTTTCACAACAATTCTAAGCTTCCAAAAAGCCTCCGCAAAGCTACAACTCTCCGACAACGAAGTCCTTCCTTTCCGACGTCTAGGTTTATCTTTCTTTATTATTTTTGTACGTCGGTATTAGTTTTTATCAGTTGTTCATTTACTTTTCCGGAGCTTTTATCGTATACGAGGAGAGGGGGAGTGTCCCTCTTCCTCAAGTTTTTGTTCCTTCTTGTATCGATTAACTCCTACCTCTAACGAGGAGGAGTTCCTTTAGTTCTTTTGCCCTCCGTACGTGGTCAAGGACCACTAGGGCCTTGGAGTAGTAGCCGAAGGCTACGAACCAAGTAAAACATTTGTCTTCTCTTTATATTGCTTATCTTTTCCGCTGCAAATTAATTATCTACTCGGTTTTTTAACGAACGAAAAAAAAAGAGTTTTTATCGCTATTCACCCCACCTCTAGCGATCCGCTTCGATCCAACAATTGGTATCAGAGCCGGGGGTTGCTAAGATTTGGTGAAACCACCAATCTAGCCATTTTTATAGATTTATTGTTCTTTTAATTCTGTTTATTTCTATTTATTTCGCTTTGTTATGTTTTCTCCCGCACTACTAATCCAAGACGCGAGTCTTGGTACTTTTTTTCTGTTTTTGTTGTTGCTAGTTTCTTCGTCTTCGTCTCCTTCGGTCTTTTGTTCTAATGGCCCATCTCGAGGGTTTTAGCACCGTCCGACCTCCGTTTTACAATGGAGATGACTTCCGTTATTGGAAGGGTCGGATGGAATGCTTTCTCAAAACCCAAATCGAGATGTGGATCATAATCCAAACGGGTTTCACACTTCCGACTAATGAAGTGGGTGATGTAGGGATGTATACTTAAAAGTCTATTTTTTTGTATGAACATCTTTATTTTGAAATAAGAATCACATGATCATTGATTGCATATTTTATGGTTATGCAATATTGTCTAATACCTTACATTGTAGATAACATGGTGTGTGGTGTCACACGGGAGATCATGTTATCGGCTCCTTGTAAAGTATAAGTAAAGGCTCACAACCGAGATGGCTTTGGAAAAACCATCGGAATAGTTGTAGTGTGATTTGGTATTGGTTTGTCTTGACCATAGAATCACACTAGTGCACTTTGTGTGTATTGAGCAGGACCGACACAGAGGTGATTCGATTTATTGCTGACTACATAATCGAATCGGACCTCAGATATTATTTAGTACATGCTCTTAATCCCAATATAATAACGGGCACATATACTTGGTACTCATCTCTTTGATTTACCAATGGGCGAGATTTATAGATTAAATCGATAGACTCGGTAAGTTGGGAGATGATATTATTTATATGGTGTGCCGTTGATTATAGGAGGAAACCGTGTCCTATAAATTAGGATGATGATGTCCCCTTGAGGAGCTCATAAGGTTCATCATGTAAACCCTGCAGGTGGACTTGGTCCGGCATGATGAAAAGGTTGAGTGGTACTACTCATGGAGTTAGATGTCGATTAATGAATGGTCAGTAAATTAATTAATTGATGGACATTCGAGATCTTAAACACGGGGAGAAAATGTACAAATAATATATGGAGCCCATATTATCATATGGGGGTTGGTGAGGTAGATCAATGATGGACCTTTAGTGGATTGGATCATCATTAGTGGATCGGACTTTATGTGGGCTTGATCCATGGGTGGCCAAGACCCAACTCCTCCTCATGGTCCCTAATGTAGCCTATTAACACCTCATGATGCTTAGATCCAATGGATAGAAACAAAACTCTAAGATCCATTGGTAGAGATTAAATCTCTAAGATCCGACGGTTGAGATTAAATCTCTAGATCCGACGGTTGAGGTTAAATCCCTTGAACCAATGGTGGAGATTAAACCAAGAATTATCCCTAAACTCTATATAAGGGTGGATTAGGGATTGTTGGCGTGGAGAACACAAGGGATGAGGGGATTAGGGTTTGCTTCCTTTGGTGGCTAGGAATCCTAGTTGGTTTAGGATTGAGTTTGGTGGCTAGGGTTTTGGAGCAAGGGTGGGCGGCAACTAATGGAGGTTGTTCTTCTTCTTCCTTGGGTTGGCCGGCCACTATGCTGCTCCTCTTTACCTTGGCTTGAACTTATCCTATTCTTCTTCCCCTCTTCCATGGCCGGATATAAGGTAAGTTAGGATTAGGGTTTGGGTGGCTAGGTTTTTGGGAGAAAAGGGTGGGCGGCAACTATAGGAGATGTTCTTATTCTTCCTAAGGGTTGGCCGACCACTATGGTTCTCATCTTTACCTTGGCTTGAGCTCATCCTAATCTTCTTCCTCACTTCCATGGCCGGCCACAAGGTGAGCTTGGATTAGGGTTTGGAAGCTTAGGGTTTAGGAGGTTTGGGTGGCACCAAATAAGGAAAGTTTCTTCCTTTCTTCTTCATGGTTTGGTGGCCGGCGCCCATATCACCTTCTCCAACCCTTGGACAGCATCTAAAGACCCCTTCTCCCTCTCCTTGGGTGGTGGAAACAAGACTAAGGGGTTTCCCTTGATGTCTTGGTCGGTTTCCACCATTATCTCCTTCTCCTTGTTGGCCGGCGGCAAGCATTTCTTTTGTTGCTTGTTGGTTGGCCATAGGAAGGAGATGAGCCTTGTTTCTATTCTTCCTCTTGCTTTTCATGAGCAAGGAAGGAAGATGTGTGATCTAGGAGCTTCGACTTTTGGTAGAGCGTCGCCCACACGATGTCCGAAAGGAGGAAGGACATACATTAGAAGATCGAGAGGTATATCGATTCTCTAATTTTATATGTTACATGTTTGCATTTGTTTTTCATTTATGAGCATGATATTTTTCTGTAAATGGCTAAATAATACCTTGGATCCCGAGTATAAACACAAAAACCGGCGATCCGGACATCGTCTGTTCCGCGGCTACTCGTAGAATAGAGGATGGTCGCTTGAACAACTAGTTTGTTCAAGTGACCTCTCTAAACGAATAGCACGACGATGACTTGGTTGCTTTGGGAATCCCTTTTGTCTAGGATTAAATTTTTAATCCGGGGACATCGAAGGGATCACCATGGTCAAGCAACCGAGGCGAAGGGGAAGCGAAGTTTCCCCTCACGGATCAACCCCAACAGGTGACTCCTTGGATTATGATCAATGGACCATTGCGACAAAACGACAAGTCGAAGCCGACGCCAAGGCAACACAAATCCTCCAATGCGGCCTATCTAAGGAGGAGCTAAATCGTGTCGGCCCCTTCATAAGCGCAAAGGATCTTTGGACAAAACTAATCGAGTTACACGAAGGATCGGATCAAGCTAAGGTTTGCAAACGCGATTTGTTGTTCAATAAATTGTACACACTAAAAATGCAGGAACACGAGTCCGTGACGCAACTCCACGCCCGTGTCCAAGACATAGTCAACAACCTACACGCAATCGGGCAAAAGGTTGAAAACCGTGACCTTATAAGGTATGTTCTAAACTCTTTTCCGAGGACTACCTTGTGGGTATCCATGGTCGATGCCTACAAGGTCTCCAAAGATCTTTCTAAAATTAGGTTAGATGAATTATTCTCAGATTTCAAATTACATAAGCAGTCCAACTCGGAACCCGAGAGGGGTATAGCCTTGTTTGCAGGTTCAAAGAAGAAGAAAATCGCAAGCAAGCCACCACCAACCGAGGAGGAAGACGAGTCCGAAGAAGAAGTTGACCCGGAATTGATCAGGAGCTAATGAACCTAGCTCAAGGATAGCCAAGGACTAAGCGAACCACAACTCGACCCAACCAAGGTAAACCTAAAAGTTCTAATATTAGGTGTTATGAGTGTAACAGGTTTGGACATATCAAGTCCGAGTGCCCCAAGCTCAACCACAAAGCACCTAAGCACAAGAAGGCCCTCAACACGACATGGGAAGAAGCGTCATCCGAAGAAGATGAAGACCACGTCTTCATGGAGAAATCAATTGAGTCAGACACGGAGACCGAACTTGAACTTGAGTCAGAACCTGAGGATGACTCGGACTATGAAGCTACCTTCAAGTCAAGCCACGGATACGCATCCGGTTCAAAAGATACCCTTAAAGTAAGTCGAACTTTATTTAATACTTTACAAAATACGGTTAGGTTTTTGTCTAGGAAATTAGTTAAATTCGAGTCCAAGGTCGAGACCCTAGTTGAGGAGGTCAAACTCCTCAAACACATGGTCTCCCTAACCTCTTCGACTAGTCGAGTTCAAGAGAAGGACTCAACTCGGGTTGAAAAACTCGAAGTTGAGAACTCACTCTTGAAAAGTCAAGTCGAAGATCTTAGGAACACGTTGGAAAGGTTCACTTCGGGATCCAAAGGACTTGACCTCCTACTTGGATCTCAAAGGGCCGTGTACAACAAGGCTGGACTAGGGTTTAACTCAAACACGACTAATAGGTCATATATGTCGATTGTAAGTCGACATAGGAAACATGTCCAAGCATGGGTCCCTAAGAACCTTTTGATTTCAACTCTAGGATCCAACCCGTACTGGATTCCCAAGGACCAAATCCACTATGTGGATAGACCGAACCGATTCAACGGTCTAGGGGGAGCCAGTACAAAACATGTTTGTGCTTTAACTTAGAAATTGCATGTTTTAACATAGAAATTGCATGCTTTAACTTAGAAAGTTTGTGCTTTAACTTAGAAATTGCATGCTTTAACTTAGAAAGTTTGTGCTTTAAAACTTGTGAACTCACTTAGAACACGAACATAACCAACTAAAATTCTCGAAAAGATTGAGCCTCGGGGAGCCTCTTTTCAAAAACATAACCAACTAAAATTCTTCGAAAAGATTGAGCCTCGGGGAGCCTCTTTTCAAAAATAACCAGTTAGACTAGGAAATAGTCTTAGGTGAGTCAAGTCATCATTTTCTTGAAAATGGCTTTGTCTAAGGAAGTGGTCGATGATCCGATAAAAGAAGGCCTCTGCGCCTCGCCACGACCTGGAACCCATAATCTTGAAAAGGTAAACTTGACAAGCCTAGGGTCAAATCCAAATCTAACATAAAATTACTTGAACCTAAATCCACTTAATCAACTTAATTGGAAGTCATCTCACAAAAAACACATAAGTATAACATGCTTGATCATATAGACACAGGTGAGATGACCTAGGTTTAACAACTTACAATCAATTTTTTTTTAAAAAAAAAAATCTAACATCCAATCCAACCACCTTGTGTGTAGGATCAATGGATGTTGGACAGCGGTTGCTCCCGACACATGACCAGGGATCAACTCAAATTCACGAAGCTTCGATTCAAACGACAAGGATCGGTAGCCTTTGGGAATAACGGCAAGCTCAAAATCATCGGATCAGGTAATATCGAGCTTAACTCGAATTTTGTTATTAAAAATGTATTACTTGTAGAGAATTTTGAATATAACCTGCTTAGCGTAAGCCAATTATGTAACAATAACTATAAGGTCGTATTTTTAGAAAATGAATGTGTAATTAAAACAAATAAAACAGCTAAAACAATACTCAAAGGAACTAGGACAAATAACATTTATACAATTAACTTAATCAAATCCTCAGCCAAATGTCTTATGACACAGGAAGAGGAATCATGGTTGTGGCACCGATGACTCGGTCACTCGCACCCAAGACTCGTCCACAAGATGAGTCAAAGTGGCTTAGTCAGAGACTTACCCAACCTCAACAACTTGGTTAATAAAATCTGTAATGCTTGTCAACAAGGAAAACAACCTATGACACAACACAAGTTAACTAACCAAGAACGAACCTCAAGTGTACTTGAGCTCCTGCATATGGATCTATTCGATTCACATGGAGCCAAGTCACTCAATAGAAGTCAATATTGCTTAGTCATAATTGACGACTACTCCAGGTTTACCTGGGTTAGGTTCATCAAACATAAAAATGATACTCTAGATCAATTAATCATTCTATTCAAATTAATCGAGAATTAAAAAAACCTTAAGGTTAAAAGACTTAGAAGCGATCATGGTGGTGAATTCGAAAATCAAAGGTTCACCAACTTCTGTAACCTAAACGGATACCACCATGAATTCTCTTGCCCTAGGACCCCTCAACAAAATGGCCTAGTGGAGCGGAAAAACCGAACTCTACAAGAAGCCGCTAGGACCATGTTGAATGAATACGACCTACCTGATAGGTTTTGGGCAGAAGCCGTTAGCACGACTTGCTATGTCCAGAATAGGATCCTTATGGTAAAGAGGCACCTTAAGACCTCCTACGAGATTTATCACAATAAAGTACCCAACATCAAGTACTTTAGGGTATTTAGATGTAAAGTACATATCTTAAACACTAAGAACCACCTAGGGAAATTCAAATCCAAAACCTCCACTGGAATCTTCTTAGGATACTCGACTACAAGTCGAGCTTATAGAGTATATAACCACGACACCCTTAGAGTCGAGGAGACTATCAATGTAGTATTTGATGAAGGACATCAACCTACAAAACCCCCAGCAACCCCAATTAACGAGCCGATTCATACTAGACCTAACTCTGATCCGGAGATCAAGTCTAGTGTTAATCCTAACCTAAGTCAACCAAGTCACTCTATTGATCAAGTGATAGATGACTCCAACCAAACTAGTGTTCAACCAAGTCACCCCATTGATCAAGCATTAGGTGACACAAACCCAACCCAATCTAGGATTCAGACTAACCACCCTATCGATCAAGTGATAGGAGATCCTAATCTAGGAGTTCGAACTAGAGCATCCTATAGGAACCTTAGTCAAATTTCCTTAATTTCAAAGATATAACCCAAATCAATTGAACAAGCTCTTCTTGATCCCGATTGGATTATTGCAATGAAAGAAGAGCTAGCTCAATTTACTAGGAATGAAGTGTGGGAATTAGTACCACCACCTAAAGACAAAACGATAATTGGAACAAGGTGGGTGTTTCGAAATAAGCTTGATGATAAAGGTGAAGTAGTTAGAAACAAGGCTAGGTTAGTCGCCAAAGGGTTTAGTCAAGTCGAAGGCTTAGATTACAATGAAACCTATGCCCGATAGCTAGACTCGAATCCATTCGAATGTTGCTAGCTTATGCCGCACATCGAGGATTTAAGCTGTTTCAAATGGATGTTAAGTCGGCATTCCTAAATGGATACATTAAAGAAGAAGTTTATGTTAGCCAACCCCCCGGATTCGAAAATCTAGATAAACCCAACCATGTTCTAAAACTTAATAAAGCTCTCTATGGACTTAAACAACCTCCTCGAGCTTGGTACGAGAGACTTTCAATCCATCTTAAGTCAAAAGGGTTTAACCAAGGCTTAGTTGACCCAACTCTCTTCGTAAAAACCTTAGGTAAAGAAATATTCATATCTCAAATTTACGTAGACGATATAATTTTTGGAACCTCTAACTCAGCCTTACTAAACGAGTTCGTTTCACTCATGGAAAGTGAGTTCGAAATGAACTTGGTAGGCGAGTTAAGTTTCTTTTTAGGTCTACAAATTAAAAAAACTAAGGATGGTATATACCTATATCAACAAAAATACACTAAGGAGTTAATTAAATGATTTGGAATGCAAGATGCTAAGATAATAAACATCCCAATGGTGATTAATGTTAACATAGGAGAAGACCTAGAAAGTAAGTCCATTGACTTAAAGTACTATAGAAGCGCAATAGGAAGTCTCCTATACTTAACTGCGAGCCGACCCGACATCCTATTCACAGTAAGTATGTGCGCCAGGTTTCAAACCTGTGCTAAGGAGTCTCACCTAACCCTAGTTAAGTGTATCCTTAGATATCTTAAGGGTACACTTAACGTTGGTATTTGGTACCCTAGATCTACGGAGTTCGAACTAATCGGCTACTCCGATTCGGACTATGCCGGTAGTAAGCTCGATAGAAAGAGCACGAGTGGTTGTTGTCAACTTCTCGGCTCGAGTCTAGTAAGTTAGTGCGATGGAAGCAACATTGTGTTGCCTTTATCTACCATGAATAACGATGGGTGAGTGTGTCACTCAACTTCTTTGGATGAAGCACACTCTCCGCGACTTTAAGTTAGACTTTACGAATACTAAACTTCACGTAGACAACATTAGTTCAATTAATCTTACTAAGAATCCGATATGTCACTCTAGGACCAAACATATAGAGGTCAAACACCATTTCATATGAGAACATGTGGCCAACGGAGCAATACAACTCGAATACGTCGAATCGAAGTCTAACTTAGCAGACCTATTTACTAAACCCCTACCCGAAGCCGAATTTAGTCTATTAAGACGAAAATTGGGCATGTGCGTAGTAGAATAGGAACTTGCAAATTATATTTTCTTACTACTATTTCTTAAATTTTCATTTTTATGGAACTAGCATAGGACATACCTTAGATATCATGCACCTATAGATTTAAGGAGCCAATACATCTCACAACACATAGGACTAATGTGTTTGTGTACTTAGCCACATAGATGGGCGTGAGATGTTAGGACCTTACTCCTGGTTCCAGATGTAGATCTAGTGCATCGCCATGAACCATGGAGTATAATCATACACACTAGCAGGCTCGACCGGGGGGTTGATCTTTCATATCAATCAAGCCAAATATGAGTCGAACATTTTATAGATGAGCTTATTTTCAGTATATTTTTTTTAAAATAAAAAATGGGGAACATGCTTGGACTTTAAATTTAACACTTATTTTGTTTTCCACACACCCCTTACTCTTTTCAATATAAGGCAAAAGGGGGAGAAAAAGGCCAAAGTTAAAAGGTCAAAGTTAAGGGGTCAAATTTTTTTGACAACTTAAACTCTTACTTCATATTTAAACCAAAAGTTAAAACTTAATCAAAGGCCCAAGAATTCTTAACTTAAACTTAGTTATTTTAAATACTATGGCCAATATTAAGTAATTTCGATTACTTAATTCTTTTTTAGTAGCAAACGTCAAGGGGGAGAGTTAAAACTCTTTCTCAAGTACTCACCCTCGGTCAAGGGGGAGGATTCCTCAAGGGGGAGCACTTGAAAAAGAGTTTTTATACTCCTGTTCATTCATGCTCTTAACACTCCTGCTCATTCATTCATATCTTTTTCTTAATGCACTTAACTTTGTATGTGGGTTTGCCATAAATCAAAAAGGGGGAGATTGTTGGTGCAGTAGGCACCTAAGTCGAACCTGAGTTTTGATTATAGCAAATGATACAAAGTTAAGCTCATGTTGTTATCTCACGAGCTGAATCGAGTGTGCAGAAAATTGCTATAGCTAGAGCTGAAGGCTAGCGACACCCGGAGGAAGCCGCGGTGGTCGGGCGACACTCAAGTGACTTCGGAGGGAGCCGAAGGAATTGAGTGGAAGGCCGGAAGCAAAAGCAACACGTAAGTATCGAGGTAAGCTCGTGTGTGCGAAGTAAGGTCGTATCCTCGTTACGAGGAAAGACTTAAGCGTAGATCCGACCCAAGACATCTCATAGGTGGTCTAGGTCGAGATCGGACGGTCGACGACCGTCGAAATAATGTTTTCTTTAAGCTAACATTGCCTTGCAAGACATCGATCATTGCCAACAAGGACTCGACTGTTCCATCAGTCGAGTGACTATGGCTAGCACTCGATCGATGATCGCCAACAATGATCGTGATGGCCATTAGTCATTTCTTTCAAAGGATCAGCCTCGAGGAGTCAAGGTTTATCACCAAATTTCAAGGGGAGTGGTGCTCAAATATGATTGGCTAGGGTTCCTCTCGAAAAGGGGCTCAAAGGCTATAAAAGGAGGTCCTAACCTAGGGTTTTCACAACAATTCTAAGCTTCCAAAAAGCCTCCGCAAAGCTACAACTCTCCGACAACGAAGTCCTTCCTTTCCGATGTCTAGGTTTAACTTTCTTTATTATTTTTGTACGTCGGTATTAGTTTTTATCAGTTGTTCATTTACTTTTCCGGAGCTTTTATCTATACGAGGAGAGGGGGAGTGTCCCTCTACCTCAAGTTTTTGTTCCTTCTTGTATCGATTAACTCCTACCTCTAACGAGGAGGAGTTCCTTTAGTGCTTTTGCCCTCCGTACGTGGTCAAGGACCACTAGGGCCTTGGAGTAGTAGCCAAAGGCTACGAACCAAGTAAAACATTTGTCTTCTCTTTATATTGCTTATCTTTTCCGCTGCAAATTAATTATCTACTCGGTTTTTTAACGAACGAAAAAAAAAAGAGTTTTTATCGCTATTCACCCCCCCTCTAGCGATCCGCTTCGATCCAACAGCAAGTTTGTTTGCATCACATGTCAAATCGTAATGGAGGCCATGGGAATTTATAAAAATATCTCTCTCCCACTTAGTAATTTAAAATTAAGGAATTTTCTAGCCTACGACATGCATATCAAATAATAAGAAATAAATATGAAAAATAAATATTTTCCAACTATTATGGCTTTTGTCTTCAATATGTCTCCCGTCGTATCGTCATCTCGTCCGCTCCTTCCTACGCCATGTACAAGTCATCCGGAGATCCGAGCCGAAGAAAAACTATTTTAATTTACATCCATCGATCATATACTCTATGAAGGAGTGTACATGAAATCTAGGTCAAAAGTAAACTAAAATAAAAAGAGTGGCTAAACAATGTCGTATCTAATTACAAAAATTAAATACTAGCCTCGTCAACCCCGAGGATTCAAATAATATACAATTATACACATACAATCACATACACACATAAGGCCATAATAGTTTGATCCTATGCCTCAACCAAAAAGTTAACCTATGCACATCCTACTATTATCCGACACATATAATATATGAAAAGTGCATAAAAGTAATCGAATCCTAAACACACAAAATCGAAAACCGTGGCTCTGATACCACTTGAAGGTAGGAAACTTCGCTTCCCACTTCAACTCGGTCGCTTGTTCATGGCGATCCCTTCTACATCCCCAGATAAAAAAAAATTATCCTTGACAAGAGGGATTACTCAAGCTATCGTTTCATCATCGTGCTATTCGATTAGAGTAGTCACTTGAACAAACTTGTTGTTCAAGCCACCAACCTCTATTCTACGAATAGCCACGGAATAGATGATGTACGAATCGCCGGCTTTTGTGTTTGTATTCGGGGTCCAAGTTAATTTAACCACAAAACAGAATATACAACATGTATATGATTGAAAAACAATTATAGACATGTTACAAAAGAAAATAAACAAGCGTTATACCTCTTGATCTTCTATTGTATGTCCTTCTTCCTTTTGGACGTCATGTGGCCGACGATCTTTCAAAAGTCGAAGCCTCCTAGATCACCAATCTTTTTTCCTTGCTCGCTCCGAACAAGAGGAAGTATAGAAACAAAACTCTTCTCCTTCCTTTAGCCAACCACCAAGCACCAACCTTGATGCTTGCCGCCGGCCAAAAAAAAGAAGAGATGAGGAAGTGGGCATCGGCGAAGAGCTCCAAGGAATCACCCTAACCCTTGTTTCCACCGGCCAAGGAAAGGAGATGAGGAGGTTGGACGCCGGCCAAGGAAAAGGAGAGACATATTGGGCGTCGGCCAAGAAGAAAGGAAGGAAGAACTTTCCTTAAAAGTGGTCGCCCAAGCCTCTAAACCCTAGCCGCCCAAACCCTAGCCCCTCTTCAATTGCTCTTGCCGCCTACCCTCTTGCCTCCTTTTATAGAGTTAGGCCTAAGCCTCCTTTAATCTCCACCGTCGTTTCTAGGGATTTAATCTCAACCATCGGATCAGGAGATTTAATCTCAACCGTCGAATCTATAGATTTAATCTCCACCGTCGGATCTAGAGTTTTGTTTTCAACCATTGGATCTAGGCTTCATGAGGTTTTAATAGGCTACAATAGGGACCATGAGGAGGAGTTGGATCTTGACCACCCAATGGATCAAGCCCACATAAAGTCCGATCCATTAATGATAATTCATTCCACTAGAGGATTATCATTGATCTACCTCACCAACCCCCATAAGTTAATATGAGCTCCATATATTATTTGTACATTTATCTCCCCGTGTTTAAGATCTCGAATGTCCGTCGATTAATTAATTTACTGATAATTAATTAATCAACATCTAACTCCATGAGTAGTACCACTCAACCTTATCATCATGCCGGACCAAGTCCACCTATAGGATTTACATGATGAACCTTATGAGCTCCTCAAGGGGACATCATTATCCTAATACATAGGACACGGTTTCCTCCTATAATCAATGACACACCATATAAATAATATCATTTCCCAACTTACCGAGCCTATTGATTTACTCTATAAATCTCGCCCATTGGTAAATCAAAGAAATGAATACTAAGTATATGTGCCCATTATTATATCGGGATTAAGAGCACGTACAATATAATATCTGAGGTCCGATTCGATTATGTAGTCAGCAATAAATCGAATCACCTCTAAGTCGGTCCTGCTCAATACACACAAAGTGTACTAGTGTGATTCTATGGTCAAGACAAACCAATACCAAATCACACTACAACCATACCAATGGTTTGTCCAAAGCCATCTCGATTGTAAGCCTTTACTTATACTCTATAAGGAGCTGATAACATGATCTACCGTGTGACACTATACACCATGTTATCTACAATGTAATGTATGAGACAATATGCATAAGCATAAATATGCAAACAATGATCATGTGTTTCTTATTTCAAAAATAAAGATGTTCATACAAAAGATAGACTTTTCAGTATACATCCCAACAATCTCTTCCTTAATGAACCCATTTAGGAATGCCGATTTAACATCCATTTGATGGAGTTTGAAACCCATATAAGAGGCATACCCTAGTAGGATTCTAATAGACTCTAACCTAGCAACCAGGGCATATGTTTCATCATAGTCAAGTCCTTCCACTTGATTAAAGAAGATCCTTGGAAGCTAGAGGGGGGTGAATAGCTTGTTTTCATTTCTACAAAAATAGTTAGCGGAAGCACAAAAAATACAATATTAAAAAAATGAAAATACAATGCTAACACAAAGCATTTATGTGGTTCGGAGATAACGCTCCTACTCAATCTCACTAATCAATGATCCTTAAGGTGGATCAACCCTAATTAATCTCACTAATAAGCTTTCTCTTTTTACAACAACCCTCCTCTTCTTACAAAAGATGAAGATGAAGTTTAGAGAGGAGGAGGGGAATTAAAACACTAGGAAAGCTTAGAAAATTTATGAAGGCTTGAGAGGATGATCAGAATGTAAGCATTAACCCTCTCAACCACCACAATCTCTCTTTTTATAGAGAGAGAGTTGTTTTTCCCATTGGGCCACGATCAGTCGACTGATGTATAGGATCAGTCGACTGCCACAATGGTTAACGACTTCTGAACAGTTGGATTCACGGGATTCATAATCGTTATCATCCAATGGCACACTCATCAGTCGACTGATCCCTCCATCAGTCGACTGATGAAGTGATCAGTCGAGTGATCATGGTGCACAGTCGAGTGAGACTCCATTCTATGACCGTGTTTAACTTTATAAGTCGACTGCCACTATTTGGCAGTCGACTAATGGCAACATCAGTCGACTTCCATGACTAGGCAGTCGATTGTTTGTCAGTTTTTCAGCCTGACTTAGTCGAGCACCCTAATAGTCGACTGATACATCGTATCAGTCGATTGATACTCGTCAAGTATGAATAATTCATACTTGAATTGACTCCCTAGACCTAGACTCAACCTTCTAGCTCTTCCTTAAGCCTTGTGCCTCTAGGATCCCTTCGAGTCTGCGACTTGTTCATCCTTTGCGTCTGCTTCCAAGAGCTTCCTTCGGTTTTATCATGTCTTAGGTTTCCTTTTGCCAAAGCGTGCTTGGACTTTACGCCACCAAGACTACATGCTTGGACTTACGCTGCCAAGACTTGCCTTTGGACTTCCTTTTCCAAGATCACACTTGGACTTTGCCTTTACCAAGTCTTCATACTTGGATTTTCCTGTCACTTAAACATGTTCACAATTAGATCCCAAGGTATTGCCTAACTTAGATGATTATCCAAACATCAAAACATATAAATGCTTGGGGCATTGTTGCATCAACATCATATATTACTAACAAACTCCCACTTGGTCTAATGTCAATCGCTATAGTATCCAATACCATAAGCTCTAACATGACCCTCAAACTTACTTTGAGGTAATGTCTTAGTTAAAGGATCCGCTAAGTTCTTTTTAGTGGGAATCTTCTCGATTTGTATTTCCTTCCTACTAATGATCTCTCTGATTAGTGGGACTTCCTTTTCCAAGATCACATGTTTGAATCATTGATGAGACCTTGGCTCTTTCGCCTGTGCATTGCTCCATTGTGTTCACAGTAGACCGGTACTGCTTCAACAATGGTTGGAACCACACCAAGTTCATAAATGAACTTCTTGATCCAAACCGCTTCCTTTGCTTCTTCCGAAGCTGCAATGTATTCTGCCTCAGTGGTAGAATCTGCTACAATGTCTTGTTTGGAACTTTTCCAACTCACTGCGCCCCCATTCAAGGTGAACACGTACCCAGACTAAGACCTAGAATCATCCTTATCTGTCTGGAAGTTGGCATCCGTATACCCGCGTATCACCATGTCCCCTTCTCCATATATAAGGAACACATCCTTAATTCTTCTTAAGTACTTAAGGATAGTCTTAATAGTGTTGGTGCAGTAGGCACCTAAGTCGAACCTGAGTTTTGATTATAGCAAACGATACAAAGTTAAGCTCATGTCGTTCTCTCACGAGCTGAATCGAGTGTGCAGAAAATTGCAATAGCTGGAGCTGAAGGCTAGCGACACCAGGAGGAAGCCGCGGTGGTTGGGCGACACTCGAGTGACTTCGGAGGGAGCCGAAGGAATTGAGTGGAAGGCCGGAAGAGAAAGCGACACAGTAAGTTTTGAGGTAAGCTCGTGTGTGTGCGAGTGTAAGTGAGGTTGTATCCTCTTTACAGGGATAGACTTAAGCGTAGATCCGACCCAAGACATCCAATCGGTGGTCTAGGTCGAGATAGGACGGTCAGAGGTCGTCAAAATAATGTTATTGTTCAGCTAACTTGTCATTTTTGTCATTTCACTAGCATCACCGATCGCCACTTGAGACTCGATCATTGTCAACCGCCGATCGTCGAGGTCAAGATTCGATCGATCGCCATCACCGACCGATGATGGCTATCCGATCGATGGTCAAGGATCAGCTTCGAGGAGTCAGGGCTTATCACATCATTTCAAGGGGAGTGGTGCTCAAATATGATTGGCTTGGGTTCCTCTCGAAAAGGGGCTCAAAGGCTATAAAAGGAGGGCCTATCCTAGGGTTTCTTCATCAATCCTAAGCTTCCAAAAAGCCTCTGCAACGCTACGACTCTCTGACAATGAAGTTCTACTTCTCCGACGTCTAGGTTTAATTGTTTATATTTTTGTTTCGTCGGTATAATCTTCATTTCTGTTTATATTTTTCCTATCAATTGTCTCGGAGTTTTTTATCGTTACGAGGAGAGGGGGAGTGTCCCTCTACGTCAAAGCTTTGTGATTTTTCTTGTACTCGATTAACTCCTACCTCCAACGAGGAGGAGTTCTTTAGTGATTTGCCCTACGTGTGTGATCAATGATCACTAGGGCCTTTGAGTAGTAGCCGAAGGCTACGAACCAAGTAAAAAACCATTTGTCTTCTTTGTGTTTGATTTTACTTTCCGCTGCATTTAATTGTCTTGAAACGAACTCGAAAAAAAAGGTTTATCGGTATTCACCCCCCCTCTAGCGATCCGCTTCGATCCAACAATTGGTATCAGAGCCGGGGGTTCTAAGATCTAGTGAAACCACCAATCTAGCATTTTAAAAAAAAAATCTTTTTTATTCTGTTTATTTCGAATTTATTTCATTCGTTTAGTTATTCTTCCGCACTACTAATCCAAGACGCGAGTCTTGGTACTTTTCGATTGTTTGTGTTGTTGTTAGGTTTTTTTCGTCTCCGTTCTCTTGTTTCTTTTTGTTTCAATGGCCCATCTCGAGGGTTTTAGCACCATCCGACCTCCGTTTTACAATGGAGATGACTTCTGTTATTGGAAGGGTCAGATGGAATGCTTCCTTAAAACTCAAATCGAGATGTGGATCATAATCCAAACGGGATTCACACTTCCGACTAATGAAGTTGGTGAATCCTTGGATTATGATCAATGGACAAATGCGACAAAAAGACAAGTCAAAGCCGACGCCAAGGAAACTCAAATCCTCCAATGCGGCTTGTCCAAGGAGGAGCTTAATCGCGTCAGCCCCTTCATCAACGCAAAAGACCTTTGGATAAAGCTATTGGAGCTACACGAAGGAACCGATGAAGCCAAGGTATGTAAGCGTGATCTTTTGTTTAATAAATTGTATAATCTAAAAATGCAGGAACACAAAATGGCAACTCAACTTCACGCCCTCATTCAAGACATAGTCAATAATCTACACGCGATCAGGCAAAAGGTCGTAAACCGCGACCTTATAAGGTATGTTCTTAACTCTTTTCCGAGGACTACCTTGTGGGCATCCATGGTCGATGCCTACAAGGTCTCCAAGGATCTTTCGAAACTTAGGTTAGATCAATTATTTTCTGATTTTGAACTTCATGAGCAGTCTAACTCGGAACCCAAGAAGGGTATAGCACTTTTTGCAGGTACAAGGAAGAAAACCACAAGCAAGTCATCCCCGAAGGAAGAAGAGGATGAGTCCAATTCGGAGGTCGACTCGGAAATGGAGGCCGAACTAGTCAACCTAGTTCGGAGGATAGTCAAGGGCCGAAAATGAACCATCACTCGACCAAATGAAGGTAAGCCTAAAAGTTCAAATATTAGATGTTACGAATGCAACAGGTTTGGACACATCAAGTCCGAATGCCCAAACCTCAAGAGCAAAGCACCAAAACACAAAAAGGCACTCAACGCTACTTGGGAAGAAGCATCCGAGGAAGAAGATAATGATTGCGTCCTCATGGATAAACCAATTGAATCAGAGACGGAGTCGGAACCGAAACATGAATCGAAAACCGAAGATGAGTCGGACTGCGAAGCACTATTCAAGACAAGCCATGGATATGCATCCGGTTCAAAAGATACACTCAAGTTAAGTCGATCTCTCATTAGTACACTTTATAGTGCAATTAATTTTTTAACTAGGAAATTAGCTAAGTCCGAGTCCAAGGTCGAGACCCTGGTTGAGGAAGTTAAACTCCTCAAACACGAGGTCTCCCTAACCTCTTCGACTAGTCGAGTTCGAGAGGAGGACTCAACTCGGGTTGAAAAGCTCGAAGTTGAGAACTCACTCTTGAAGAGTCGAGTCGAAGATCTTAGGAACACGTTGGAACGGTTTACTTTGGGATCCAAAGGACTTGACCTCCTACTTGGATCGCAAAGGGTCGTGTACAACAAGGCCGGACTAGGGTTTAGCTCAAACACGACCAACAA
Source organism: Wurfbainia villosa (assembly GCA_025175895.1). Lineage (NCBI taxonomy): Eukaryota > Viridiplantae > Streptophyta > Magnoliopsida > Zingiberales > Zingiberaceae > Wurfbainia > Wurfbainia villosa. Next base: position 37,208,735 of record CM046001.1, on the reverse strand, counting down.
GTCATATATGTCGATTGTAAGTCGACATAAAAAACGTGTCCAAGCATGGGTCCCTAAGACCACCTTGATTTCAAACTTAGGATTGAACCAGTACTGGGTTCCCAAGGACCAAATCCACTATGTGGAGAGACCAAACCGATTCAATGGTCCAAGGGGAGCTAGTACGAAACTTGTGTGTATTTTAACTTAGAAAATTGCATGCTTAGGTTCTTTATTTAGTTTGATTTTTCTTTTTAGAATGGCTAGATAGGACTATAACTCGTCAATACTTGATAACATAGTACCAGGATGCAACGAGATGATAGTATGCTAGGAAAGTGAAGTCTTGTGTATTCGGGCTAGATAAGGCGTATCTAGTTCGGTGCACTTGACCGAGCGAAACTAGCTGAAGCTACCTCGCCGTATCCTAGACTAGTTAGACCAGGAAGTGGTCTTAGATGAGTCAAGTCTCTATTTTCTTGAAAATGGCTTTGTCTAAGGAAGTGATCGTTGTTCCGATCAAAGAAGGCCTCTGTGCCTCGCCATTACCTAGAAGCCATGATCTTGAAAAGGTGACTTGATGAGCCTAAGGTCAAATCCGAATCTAACGCAAGGTTGACAAGTGTTTAAATCATTAAATTTAAATCAAGTAAAATTGGAAGTCATCTCACAAGAACATATAGGGTTAACATGTTTGATCATGTAGACATGGGTGAGATGATTTAGGTTAATAATTTTCAACCAATCTTTAATAAATCCAATATCCGATCCAACTACCTTGCGTGTAGGATCAATGGATGTTGGACAGTGGTTGCTCCCGACACATGACTGGGGATCAACTTAAGTTTTCGAAGCTTCGATTCAAACGACAAGGATCGGTAGCCTTCGGAAACAACGGCAAGCTCAAAATCATCGGATCAGGTGATATTGAGCTCAACTCTAACTTTATTATTCAAAATGTCTTATTGGTAGAAAATTTTCAATATAATTTACTTAGTGTAAGCCAATTGTGTGATAATAACTATAAGGTCATATTTCTAGAAAATGAATGCGTAATTAATACAAATGAAACTTCTAAAACAATCCTTAAGGGAACTAGAAATAACAATATTTATACTATTAATTTAACTAACTCCTCAACCAAGTGGCTTATGACACGGCAAGAGGAATCATGGTTGTGGCACCGATCACTCGGTCACTCACACCCAAGACGCATCCACAAGATGAGTCAGAGTGACTTAGTCAGAGGTTTGCCTAACCTCAATAACTTTGATAATAAAATATATAATGCTTGTCAACAAGGTAAACAATCTAGGACACAACATCAACTAACTAATCAAGAACGAACCAAAAGTGTTCTTGAGCTCCTACACATGGATCTATTTGATTCACACGGAGCTAAGTCACTTAATGGGAGTAAATTCTGCTTAGTCATAATTGATGACTATTCTAGATTTACTTGGGTTAGGTTCATCAAACACAAAAGTGATACCCTAGATCAATTAATCAACCTATTTAAGTTAATAGAAAATCAACAAAGCATTAAAATCAAGAGACTTAGGTCTGATCATGGTGGTGAATTCGAGAACCATAGGTTTAAAGAATTCTATAACCTAAATGGATACTACCATGAGTTCTCTTGCCGTAGAACTCCACAACAAAATGGCCTAGTAGAATGCAAAAATAGAACCCTACAAGAAGCCGCTAGGACAATGTTAAACGAGTATAACCTACCCGATAGGTTTTGGGCGGAAGCCGTAAGTACGGCATGCTATGTCCAAAATAGGATCCTTATGGTAAAGAGTCACCTTAAGACCTCATACGAGATTTATCATGATAAAATACCTAACATCAAGTAATTTAGGGTATTTGGGTGTAAGGTACATATCCTAAATACTAAGGATTACCTAGGAAAATTTACATCCAAAACCATGACAGGAATCTTTCTAGGTTACTCGACTACAAGTAGAGCTTATAGAGTATATAATCATGACACCCTTAGAGTCGAGGAGACTATCAATGTAGTATTTGATGAAGGACACGAATCTACAAAACCCCCGGCAACCCCAATTAGTGAGTTGATTCATACTAGATCTAACTCTGATCCAGAGATCATGTCTAGTATTAATCCTAACCTAAGTCAACCAAGTCAGCCTATCAACCAAGTGGTAGATGACTCAAACCAAACTAGAACTCAAACGAGTCATCCTATTGATCAAGTTGTAGACTCAAACCCAAATCTAACTAGGACTCAAACGAATCCTCCTATGGACCAAGTGATTGGTGATCCAAGTCTAGGAGTTTGAACTAGAGCCTCATACAGAAACCTTAGTCAAATCTCCTTGATTTCCAAAATTAAACCCAAGACTATTGACCAAACTCTTCTTGATCCTGATTGGATTATTGCAATGCAAGAAGAGCTGGCTCAATTCACTAGGAATGAAGTATGGGAATTAGTACCACCACCTAAAGATAAAACAATCATTGGAACAAGGTGGGTGTTTAGAAATAAACTTGATGACAAAGGTAAAGTAGTTAGAAATAAAGCTAGACTAGTCGCTAAAGGGTTTAGTCAAGTCGAAGGTTTAGATTACGACGATACCTATGCCCCAGTAGCTAGATTAGAGTCCATTCGAATGCTATTAGCATATGTTGCACATCGAGGATTCAAGTTGTTTCAAATGGATGTGAAATCAGCATTCTTAAATGGATACATTAAAGAAGAGGTTTATGTTAGTCAACCCCCCAGTTTTGAAAGTTTAGACAAACCTGACCATGTTCTTAGGTTAAAGAAAGCTCTCTATGTACTTAAACAAGCTCCTCGAGCTTGGTACGAGAGACTTTCGATTTATCTTAAGTCTAAAGGATTTAACCAAGGTGTAGTTGACCCAACCCTTTTCGTAAAAACCTTAAGTAAAGACATATTCATAGCCCAAATCTACGTAGATGATATTATTTTCGGAACCACCAACTTGATCCTACTGAATGAATTCATTTCACTTATGGAAAGTGAATTTGAAATGAATTTAGTAGGAGAGTTAAGTTTCTTCTTAGGTCTACAAATTAAACAAACTAAAGATGGAATATACCTACATCAACGCAAATATACTAGGGAATTAATTAAACCCTTTGGAATGCAAGACGCTAAAATTATTAATACCCCAATGGCAATGAATGTAAATATAGAAGAAGATTTAATCGGAAACTCAATTGATTTAAAATACTACAGGAGTGTAATAGGGAGTCTCCTTTACTTAACTGTAAGCCGACCGGATATCTTATTTGCAGTAAGTATGTGCGCAAGGTTCCAAACCTGTGCCAAGGAGTCTCACCTAACTCTAGTCAAGCGTATCCTTAGATATCTAAAGGGTACACTTAATGTCGGTATTTGGTACCCTAGATCTACCAAGTTCGAACTAACCGGCTACTCCGATTCGGACTATGCCGGTAGTAAGCTCGATTGAAAGAGTACGAGTGGTTGTTGTCAACTTCTCGGCTCGAGTCTAGTAAGTTGGTGCAGTAGGAAGCAACACTGTGTTGTCTTATCTACCACCGAAGCCGAATACATCGCGATGAGTGAGTGTGTCACTCAGCTTCTTTGGATGAAGCACACTCTCCGTGACTTTAAGTTAGACTTTACAAATACTAAACTTCACATAGATAACATTAGCTCAATTAACCTAACTAAGAATCCGATATGTCATTCTAGAACCAAACATATAGAGGTCAAACACCATTTCATTCGAGAACATGTGGCCAACGGATCCATACAACTCGAATACATCGAATCGAAGTCTAACTTGGCAGACCTATTTACTCAACCCCTACCCGAAGCTGAATTCAGTCTATTAAGACGAGAATTGGGCATGTGCGTAGTAGAATAGGAACTTGCAAATTATATTACTACTATTTCTTACTTTTCATTTTCATGGAACTAGCATAGGACATACCTTAGATATCATGCACCTATAGATTTAAGGAGCCAATACATCTCACAACACATAGGACTAATGTGTTTGTGTACTTAGCCATGTAGATGGGCGTGAGATGTTAGGACCTTACTCCTGGTTTCAGATGTAGAGCTAGTGCATCGCCATGAACCACGGAGTATAATAATACATACTAACCGACTCTGACCAGAACTGGTTGATCTTTCATATCAATCAAGCCAAATATGAGTCGAACATTTTATAGATGAGCTTATTTTTAGTATATTATTTTCAAAATAATGTGGAACATGCTTGGACTTTAAATTTAATACTTATTTTTGTTTTCCACACACCCTTACTCTTTTCGATATATGGCAAAAGGGGGAGAAAAAGGCCAAAGTTAAAAGGCCAAAGTTTAACTTTAAGTTAAAAGGGGGGTCAAAATTTTAATTTTTGATAACTTAACTCTTACTTCATATTTATTTACCTGACCAAAAGTTAACTTTAAGTTTTGAAAACTTACTTAACTTTTTAAAAGAAGTAAAGGTCAAGTTAAGAGAAATCTTAACTCAAACTTATTTTTAAATACTATGACCTTAATGTTTTACTTAAAGGGGGAGAAAGGGCCAAGTTAAGTGTTGGACTTTCCGAGCCGCAAAAACCGCTTTTTGTGTTGCGAAAACCCCGGAAGTCCGGCCACGGATCCGTGCAAAGATGTATTAAAACTAAACATGTATGTGCTAAGTAAACCTAGATCTACCTTAGATCTAGAAGTTGAGAGTGTTACCCTCGATGCGACGCCCTTCGCAAATCTCGCTCGTCCAAACGCTTCGTCGGAACTCAAGAGTGTCAAGTGAACACTCCTCTATTGGTATCCACACGGACAAATGGTGGAGAAACTCAACCTAGAGTGTGCTAGCACTCATGGAAATTTAGGCCAAGAAGGATTGGGAGAGCAAGAGAGGAAGAAGATCCAAGGAGGAAGAAGATGGAGTTACACCAAAAATGAATTTACATCTAATGCAAATCAAGTGGCCGGCCACTACATGGAGGGGGGGTTACATGCATGCATGTAACTCAAAGAGCCAATGTCTCTTGGTCTCCCTTATGAGGTGGCACCACTTGAAAAGTAAATGATGATGTGGAGCATCATCATTGGCCGGCCATGCCAAGTCATCATCATGACATGGCATTTGGTCAAGTCAAACTTGACCTTTCATCTTCCCTCTCAAGTCAAGTCAAACTTGACCTCTTATCTCCCATGGTTGATCAAATCCAACCACTTGATTCAAGTCAATTTGATTTAATGAATCTCTATTCATTAATTTAAATTGACTAAATGAATCAAATCTAAATTAGACTCATTCAACACTTGAATCAACTTGAGTCTAACTCAATTAGTCTAATTTGGATTACTCTTAATCCAATTTGGTTCATCACATGAACCTAATCCTAATGGTCCATCATATGAACCTAATCTCCATCTAATTGCCCTTTGTGTGTGACCCTATAGGTTCTTGTAACGTTGGCAATGTCCCTAAACTGATTTAGGAACATAAGCAATGAGCGGTATCTAGCAACACATCATTGCTACCCAAGTTACAAGAATGTTGAGCTCCAACATCACCTTTGTGACTACTAATTGTGACTCTCACAATATATGACAATGTCCCTCTATCCTTGACATCTTGATTGACCAATCGAGGAATAGACCGTGTCATCCTCGGTACAATATATATCTTGAACTCCAAGTAGACTCACTCTAATCAAATGAGCTCAATATCTCATATTGACTCATTTGGGCATGGTCATGTACTTCGTGGTCTCACTCTATCATTTACTTATGGTGACTTCAGGTCTAAGGACTAATAGTCATACTAATATCCACATGAGCAAGTATATGACACTCATATAACGATCCATGATACTTTCTCATGGCGGGACACTCAGTATACATTCTCTAATGCATATCCATGTGTCAACTTGATATCTCATATCCATGACTTGTGAGATCAAGTCATCATGTTGACCTACATGCTAGTCTCTACGCATTAACATTGTCCCTGAATGTTAATACTCGACTAGGAATGATTAAGAGTAGTGTTCTCTATATCATCTCATTATCGATTCAACCAATCTATTGATATAGATAAGAACCTACTACTCAAGGACATTATTATATTTAGTTATTTGGCACCAATACAAGTAAATATAATAATCATGCCTTTATAAATAGGAATATGATACAATAAAGTCCATACAACAATCATCACATGATTGGCTCTAGGGCTTTTACTAACATTAAGAAGACCTCTTAACTTAGTGTTTTACTAAAGCCTACTTTAAGTAATGTTAATTACTTAAGCTCTTCCTAGATAGCAATCCTCAAGGAGGAGGATTAAGGTCTTCTTTCAGGACTCACCCTCGGTCAAGAGGATAGCAACCCTCAAGGAGGAGGATTAAGGTCTTCTTTCAGGACTCACACTCGGTCAAGGGGGAGGTTTCCTCAAGGGGGAGTACTTGAAGAAAATCCTTACTACTCCTACTAATCTTTATTATTATTGTTTGTTTCTCATGTTCCAGTTACGTATAAATGCTAGATGATTATTCCTGAGTGATTGTAGCCATAAATCAAAAATGGGGAGATTGTTGGTGCAGTATGTTAGTATGAGCCCTTAGTGCCAATTATGAGATGATTGGTGAGGGAGACTTTTGTATTATATTATTGTATTAATAAAGGCAAAGATTGATTATTATATTTCTTTATGCGTGTGCCAGCTAAATAAATATAATAATGCCCATGAATAATAGGTTGTTATCTACAGTATATCAATTGGTAGAATTGATTATGAGAAGCTGTAGAGAACACTATTCTTAAATATTCCTAGTCGAGTATTGTATTAATAGACAAGGGCTATATTGATACATTGAGACTAGCATGTAGGTCAATGGATGACTTGATCTCACAAGTCATGGATATGTGATATCACATTGATACATGGGTATATATATTGGAGACTATATATACTGAATTGACCCACCATGAGAAAGTATCATGGATCATTATATGAGTGTCATATACTTTCTCATGTGACTATTGGTATGAATAGTCCTTAGACCTGAAGTCACTACGGTTCCCTACATAAGGAGTTATGTACTTTGGTATCGTCTAACGTCACACCGTAATTGGGTGACTATAACGGCAATCACTGAGTATGTAACGAATTATGCAGAGGGATGTGAGTGATGTAGATGGTGTTAGTAATATATGAGAGATGTCCTAAGGCAATCGCCTTATGTATGAACCATTTATATGATAAATGAAGATTCACTATTTGAGTATACATGTTTAATGTATTTGATTGGATCTTAAACTCATTTCTTTGAATGTCCACGATACGATTCACGGCATGAGAGAATTTGTGATTGGATCACAACTAGTGAGTATCTCTACATGTGTAATTGTGATGTATCGGAATTATCCTAGTCGATGAATTGATGGATTTGGACACCATCAATTTCGAGACTAGCACGAGGTATACTCCTTGGTGTATCCAAGCGGTGATTCTCCTTTTGGAGACATTGTGATGTCGGAGTTAATCGTGGATGCTAGTTATGGTAACTAGTTCATTGGAGTGACCGGTAGTAAGACTTCATATGGTTCTCTGCATATATAGATATGTCAATGAAGTTCTTCTTGTGGCTTAAGTGCGATGTTCCTTTGACTTGCGGTATTCAAGTCATCTTGATCATGGAGACTTATGCTTTGACATCTTAAGCAAACATCTCAGGAGATGTGGACCGGGATGATTGGGTATAAGTCGAAGTGATCGAAGGTGTTTGAATAGCCTATAAAGGATTCACCACTCCTTGCGAGGAGATGTATACCCATGGCCTCGTCGGATTGTTACTAAAGTCTTTGGCCAAAGCATTACATGTTTAGAGTAAAGTACTCTTGATACATGTGGAGTAACTAGAATCAGTAGGACGAGGAAATGATACTTGGGCTAGGTGTGGCGTAGTCGACCTAGTGGTGACACAATAGACCATGTCACAACCAAGTGGGTATAAGATGAGTGAAGGGAATGGGGCACGATTCATTCGAGCTGCTGAAGGGTTTCAGAAATAGTTCTGGATCAACCGTTGATCTTTTTGGTTAATTGGGGATCATGATGTACTACTAGGTGCCACTCATGATCGTTCTATAATTAATGGTTAATTATAGATGGCCAACATAAACTGAGAACCTATTTGGTCACACGCACAACGAGTGTAATCCAAAGGATTTAAAACGAGCTTGAGAATGGGATTCTCAGACCGAGAGAAACTATGTTTGGTTGGACCAAACATAAAGCGAGCATGAAATTGTTTCAGTCGCAATGGAAGCGTGGATGGGCAGTGTCTTATGAAGACATAATGGATGGACCAAAATGGTTTGGTTCTAATCCAATGGATGAGAATAAACCAAAGGGTTTGGTTTATATTAAACGAATGAACCAAAGGTTGGTTCGGTTCGTTTTAACTTAAAATAAACCATCATGGTTTGGTTTATTTTAACTTATCTTAATGGAGCGTGTTAACGGGCATTATGGATATGATCCATTAACCATTAAGAGAATTAGTTCTCTATAAAATAGGGCTTAAACCCTAACCCTAAGGCTAATCAACCTTGGCCGCCCAAACCCCCTCCCTCTCCTATTCGGCGCCCAACATCTTGTTGCCGCCCAGCTTGTGGTGCAGCCTTCCAACTTGTTGCCGGCGACCCTCCGGTGATCTCCTATAGGTTTGGCATCAAGGTGAGGCTTTTCTTTCCTTGGTTGGCCGGCGCCTACTCCTCCACCAAGCTGTCCAGTTTTCTGGACAGCTTCTCCTCCTCTCGTCGGAGCGTCGTTTGGACGACGGTTAGTGCTCCGACAGCGGCTAACTTACCGGGGATTTGATCTCCGGTAATCCTCTGAGGTGGAGGACGAAGGATTCGTCAAACGGTTGACGAATACCTCTCCGGAGAAGCGAGTTTTGAGAACTCGTTTTAGGATCCGAATGTGGATTCGGATCGTGATCATCTCTCGATCACGTCGTCTTCAACACGAGGCTAGTAACCCGTACGAAGACGAAGCTCGTGACTTAGCGAAGTCATCCCGAGGAGCTCGGCGTGGATACGGATAGAGACGATTCTTACGAGGATCGTTCCGGTTGATGCCGTTCCCGCTACACGTCATACGAAATGTATAACTTAGATATTTTTATTTTATTGCAAATTTTAATTTACGGTTATGTCTACACTTGTTGTAATATGCATGCGTGTGTTGTGTGTGTTGTAATAAATATAGATTTATTATTTTAATTGCTTCCGCTGTGCTCATGTTTACGAAACATGATCGAACACACACACGCCGCGGTGCCGGAAACCCAACAGTGGTATCAGAGCCCAGGTTGTGTTTCGACATAATCGTAAAAATGGTTTTGCGATAGTCATAATGTATTTCTGGAAATTTTCTAAATTTTGGAAATTTAGAAGTATTTATGGAAATTTTTCAATTTTGGAAAGTCTAGAAGTATTTATGGAAATCTTCCACTTTTGGAAAGTTGGAAGTATTTATGGAAATTGATATTTTCCATAAATAAAATATTTGATTAGATTCTGGAAATTTGTTTCCTAATTTAATCATGATTTGATTTGGGAAATCAAATCTTAAAATATTTTATTTCCATAAGTAATTTTAATGATTTAGGAAATTGGTTTCCTAAATTGATTTTCCTTAATCAAATAATTCCATGAATAAAATATGTGATTAGATTTGGAAATTTGTTTCCTAATTTAATTATGATTTGATTTGGAGAATCAAATCTTAAACATATTTTATTTCCATAAATAGTTATGACATATAAGGAAATTATATACATGACATAATTGTATGCCATGTAATTGCATTAGATGCATAACATTATGCCATGCGTGTCGTGACATGTAGATGTATGCCATGTATGTCATGCCATGTAGATAATAGTTATTTGCATGCAAAGAGGATGAGACATAAAACCCTAACTCAATATTAAAGCCTACACCTTCCATTAATATGGTTAGAACCAGAGTTCTGTTTCTTGTTTGGGTTGTTGGACTCACTCCAAGCCCGACTCGAACCTGAACATGTTCAAATCATTGGAATAGTTTAACTCTAATATGGTAAGAGTCAGAGGTCAATCGTTAGTTTGGGTTGTTGGACTCACTCCAAGCCTGGCTAATTGGTTGAATGCGCTCTAACCATATTAAAACTATTTCACGATTAATGGGTCGGCTTTAACTTGGAGCATCGATTTGTTGGACTCACTCCAAGGTCGATGTGAAGAGAGGTGAAGTTGGGTGCTATGCATATGATGCATACTTGTTAATGTGTTAACAACCCAATGTATGTGTAAACATTCAATTAGTTGATAGCACATTGTGATAGTTACATATACATGATATGTAATCGGTATACTTGATACCCACCATCATAGCTAAGAATGGCTTGTTGGACTCACTCCAAGGTTGTTCTTATCTATGATGGATATCAGCCCATTCGGAGATGGACCTACGATCTCCCGAAGTGATTTTGGGGTTTTGAATTGAAAAATGAATGGGATTTATAAATGTATATTGATGCATTTTAAAATCATCTTTCTCATATATGCTCGTTTTGTATTTCTAAGTTAATATATTGATCATGATGTGTTTGAATTTGCGTTCCATTTTGGATTCAAATAAATTGACTGGGCCAAACTTCTTGGACTAGCTTAGAAACTTGAGAATTGTTCTCAAGGTGGAAAAGCTTGCGTATGTCCTCGAAGCGCCTCTTCCCGCCCATCCTAGTGACAATGCAACTCTGGACCAATTGTTGGCCTATCAGAAACATGTGAGTGATTCTGAACAAATGAGTTGCATCATGCTAGCCATGATGGAACCCAAGCTACGAAAATAGCATGAGCATATGGATGCTCATATCGTAGTCCTTCATCTTTGTGAGTTGGTTGATGAGCAAGTGAGATTCGAAAGGTTCGAAGTCTCAAAGCTCCTCTTCACCTCTGAGATGCTAGGAGGTTCATCTGTGGTACTGCTCAATATGCTGAAGACTGTGGAGTCTTCTGAGAAGCATGAGCAGGGGACGGTGCTGTTAGTTGATTCCTCAAAGAAAGGTTCTAAGAGGAAGTCAAAGGAACAGCATAAGGGAAAGAAGAGAAGGGCTAAGAAGGTAGAACTAGCACAAAAGGAAACTTGCCATCATTATGGCAAGGAGAGACATTTGCGAAGAAAGTGCAAGATTTATCTTGAGTCCGTGAAGAAGGATAAGGCATCGGATGCCCCATCTTCTTATCTTCTTTATTGATTGTCATTCTATTTCCTTAGACACTTGGGTATTGGATCTTTGGGTGTGGCTCACATATATGTAATGACATACATGGGCTAAGGAATAGAAGAAGACTTGTCGAGGAGAGTCAAATTTGCGTGTTGGGAATGAAGCAAAGGTTCTTTGCACTCGCCATCGAACTTATTTGTTGAAACTCCCTACAGGACTTGTCTTAGAACTGGACAATTGCTTTTATATTCCTTTGTTGATAAAGAACATCATTTCTATTTCTTGTTTAAATAGAAATGGTTTCCATTTGACGTTTAGTAACAATTGTTGTTACATAACTTTGAATGGGGTTCTTTATGGGACTGGAACTTTAAGCAATGGTGTTTATACGTTGGACGTATCGGTGACATTTGTAATATCGAAGCGAGCAACAAGAGTGCTCGAAAGGATAATCAAATAGACTCCTACATGTGGCATTGTCATCTTGGCCATGTAAGCAAGAAACGCATGTCCGAATTACACCGATGTGGAATTCTGGAATCGTTTGAATTGGATTCATGCGATACATGCGAATCATGCCTAAAAGGCAAGATGACTAAGTTACCTTTTACTGGAAAAGGTGAACGAGTGGGAGAGTTACTAGGTCTAGTACATACTGATGTATGTGGACCTATGTCAACTCAAGCATTAGGAGGCTATAGCTACTTCATTACCTTCACCGATGATCACTCACGGTTTGGGTATGTGTTCTTGATGAAACACAAGTCTGAAGCCTTTGAAAGGTTCAAAGAATTCAGAAATGAAGTAGAGAAACAACATGACAAGAGTATTAAAATACTTTGATCGGATCGAGGTGGTGAATACTTAAGTCAAGAGTTTCTTGATTATCTAAGAGACAATGGCATATTGTCTCAATGGACTCCGCCCTATACACCACAGCATAATGGTGTATCTGAGAGGCGCATAGGACCTTGTTGGACATGGTCGGTCAATGATGAATCATGACTCTTCCCAAGTCCTTTTGGGGTTATGCACTTGAGACGGTTTACTTGTTGAGCAGAATGCCTACCAGGTAGTCTCTACTACTCCATATGAGATATGGGCTAGTAAGAAACCTCATGTATCTTACTTGAAGATATGGGGTTGTCCGCTTATGTGAAGCGGTATCGTCATAAATTGGATGCTAAGTCCGATAAATGTCTATTTATTGGATACCCTAAGGAAACAAGGGGTTACCAATTCTATCATCTGTGGAACAAAAGGTGTTTGTTTCAAGGCATCTTTGTGTTTCTAGAGAAAGAGTTTCTCTTGCAAGAAAAGCAGTGGGAGTGTCTCGAGCTTGAGGAGGCTCGAGAGACTCAAATAGACATTGATGAGATACACTGAAGCACACTCATAGTGATGAGCAATCAATTTGGACCTATTGTAACACCACATCTTCGTAGATCTGGTAGAACCGCGAATATTCTGAGAGATATGGATTTCGTAAGTGAATCGAACGACGTGTTACTCATTGATGATGAGGAGCCTACCAGTTATGAAGAAGTGCTGACAAGTTCAGAAAGGGATAAGTGGCTTGGTGCCATGAAGTCGGAAATGGATTCCATGTACGAAAACCAAGTTTGGAACTTAGTTGACCCACCTGAAGGCATAAAGCCTATAGGGTGCAAGTGGGTTTTCAAGAAGAAAACCGACATGGATGGTAATGTGATTACCTATAAGGCTAGATTGGTGGCGAAAGGATATCGTCAAAAACAAGGTGTTGATTATGACGAAACCTATTCGCCTGTAGCTATGCTTAAATCCATTCGGATGCTCCTGGCCATAGCGGCTCATTATGATTATGAGATATGGCAGATGGATGTGAAAACAGCTTTCCTTAATGGAAACCTGCTCGAGGATGTGTATATGATACAGCCTGAGGGTTTCACATCGGTTGACAAAACCAAGGTATACAAATTGCGACGATCCATTTATAGATTGAATCAAGCATCCAGGAGCTGGAATATCCATTTTGATGAGACAATCAAAAGTTTGATTTCTCACAAAATCCAGACGAACCTTGTGTGTACAAGAAGGTTAGTGGGAGTGCAGTCGTGTTCCTAGTATTGTATGTCGATGACATATTACTTATAGGAAACGATGTGTCAATCTTCTGATCGATTAAGGTTTGGTTATCCAAGACATTCTCCATGAAAGACACAGGAGAAGCAACCTACATCCTTGGGATTAAGATCTATAGAGATAGATCGAAACGGTTGCTTGGTCTTTCGCAGTCTACATATATAGACCGAGTGCTAAAGAGGTTTAGCATGTCGGAATCCAAGAAAGGTTATCTACCCATCAGGCATGGGGAACACCTTTCGAAGTCTATGTGTCTGCGCACAGAAGACAAGAGGATTTGCATGAGTAAGATTCCCTATGCATCCGCAATAGGATCTATCATGTATGCTATGTTATGTACGAGGCCCGATGTATCGTACGCTCTGAGTGTCACGAGCAGATACCAATCCGATCCAGGAATGGATCATTGGGCGGCTGTTAAGACGATCCTTAAGTACTTGAGAAGAACTAAGGATGTGTTCATAATATATGGAGAAGGGTACATGGTGATACGTGGGTATACGAATGCCAGCTCCAGACAGACAAGGATGATTCCATGTCTCAGTCTGAGTATGTATTCACCGGGAATGGAGGCGCAATAAGTTGGAAAGGTTCCAAGCTTGACACTATAGCGGATTCTGCCACTAAGGCAGAATACATTGCAGCTTTGGAAGCAGCAAAGGAAGCGGTTTGGATCAAGAAATTCATCTTTGAACTTGATGTGGTCTCATCGACGATCCAAACATGTGCTTCGCCGCTATCATCTTATCAGAGAGATCATAAGTAGGAACGAAATACAAATCGAGAAAATTCCCACTGAAAGGAACTTAGCGGATCCTTTGACTAAAGCATTACCTCAAAGTAAGTTTGAGGGTCATGTTAGAGCTTATGGTATTGGATACCGTAGCGATTGGCATTAGGCCAAGTGGGAGTCTGTTAGTAATATATGAGAGATGTCCTAAGGCAATCCCCTTATGTATGAACCATTTATATGATAAATGAAGATTCACTATTTGAGTATACATGTTTAATGTATTTGATTGGATCTTAAACTCATTTCTTGAATGTCCACGATACGATTCACGGCATGAGAGAATTTGTGATTGGATCACAACTAGTGAGTATCTCTACATGTGTAATTGTGATGTATCGGAATTATCCCTAGTCGATGAATTGATGGATTTGGACACCATCAATTCTGTCGAGACTAGCACGAGGTATACTCCTTGGTGTATCCAAGCAGCTGATTCTCACTTGCTGGAGACATTGTGATGTCCGGAGTTAATCGTGGATGCTAGTTATGGTAACTAGTTCATTGGAGTGACCAGCCGTAAGACTTCATATGGTTCTCTGCATATATAGATATGTCAATGAAGTTCTTACTGTGGCTTAAGTGCGATGTTCCTTTGACTTGCGGTATTCAAGTCATCTTGATCATGGAGACTTATGCTTTGACATCTTAAGCAAACATCTCCGAGGAGATGTGGACCCGGGATGATTGGGTATAAGTCGAAGTGATCGAAGGTGTTTGAATAGCCTATAAAGGATTCACCACTCCTTGCGAGGAGATGTATACCCATGGCCTCTCGTCGGATTGTTACTAAAGTCTTTGGCCAAAGCATTACATGTTTAGAGTAAAGTACTCTTCGATACATGTGGAGTAACTAGAATCCGTAGGACGAGGAAATGATACTTGGGCTAGGTGTGACGTAGTCAGCCTAGTAGGGACTGACACAATAGACCATGTCCTGAACCAAGTGGGTATAAGATGAGTGAAGGGAATGGGGCACGATTCATTCGAGCTACTGAAGGGTTTCAGAAATAGTTCTGGATCAACCGTTGATCTTTTTGGTTAATTGGGGATCATGATGTACTACTAGGTGCCACTCATGATCGTTCTATAATTAATGGTTAATTATAGACGGCCAACATAAACCGAGAACCTATTTGGTCACACGCTGCGAGTGTAATCCAAAGGATTTAAAGCGAGCTTGAGAATGGGATTCTCGGGAGAGAAACTATGTTTGGTTGGACCAAACATAAAGCGAGCATGAAATTGTTTGATGCAATGGAAGCGTGGATGGGCGTGTCTTATGAAGACATAATGGATGGACCAAAATGGTTTGGTTCTAATCCAATGGATGAGAATAAACCAAAGGGTTTGGTTTATATTAAGCGAATGAACCAAAGGTTGGTTGGTTCGTTTTAACTTAAAATAAACCATCATGGTTTGGTTTATTTTAACTTATCTTAATGGAGGCGGGTTAACGGGCTTTATGGATATGATCCATTAACCATTAAGAGAATTAGTTCTCTATAAAATAGGGCTTAAACCTAACCTAACTAATCAACCTTGGCCTTGCCAAACCCCTCCTCTCCTGGAGTTTTGGCGCCCAACATCTTGTTGCCGCCCAGCTTGTGGTCCAAGACCCTTCCAAGCTTGTTGAACCTCGGCGACCCTCGGTGATCTCCTATAGGTTTGGCATCAAGGTGAGCCTTTTCTCTCCTTGTTTTGGCGGCGCCTACTCCTCCACCAAGCTGTCAGTTTTCTGGACAGCTTCTCCTCCTCGGAGCGTCGTTTGGGCGGCGGTTAGTGCTCCGACAGCGGCTAACTGCGGGATTTGATCTCCGGTAATCCTCTGAGTGGAGGGGCGAAGATTCGTCAAGCGGTTGTGAATACCTCTCGAGAAGCGAGTTTTGAGAACTCGTTTTGGATCCGAATTTGGATTCGGATCGTGATCATCTCGATCGCGTCGTCTTCAACACGAGGCTAGTAACCCGTCACGAAGGCGAAGCTCGTGACTTAGCGAAGTCATCGAGGAGCTCGGCGTGGATCACGGATAGAGGCGATTCTTACGAGGATCGTTCGGTTGATCTGTTCCGCTACACGTCATCTGGAAGGTATAACGTAGTTTAATTTCCTTTATTGCAAATTTTAATTTACGGTTATGTCTACACTTGTTGTAATAGCATGCGTGTGTTGTGTGTGTTGTAATAAATATAGATTTATTATTTTTAATTGCTTCCATTTGTGCTCATGTTTACGAAACATGATCGAACACACACCTGTGATGTCAGAAACCTTGAGTGGTATCGAGCAGGAGGGCTGTCTAAAAATGGATTTCATAGTCATAATGTATTTCTGAAATTTGTCAAATGGAAATTTAAAGTATTTATGGAAATCAAGGAAAGTCTAGAACAGTAGTAAATCATCCAGGAAAGTTGGAAGTATTTATGAAAGATATGGCCATAAATAAAATATTTGATTAGATTCGAGAAATTTATTTCCTAATTTAATCATGATTTGATTTGGGAAATCAAATCTTAAAATATTTTATTTCCATAAGTAGTTTTAATGATTTAGGAAATTGGTTTCCTAAATAGATTTTCCTTAATCAAATAATTCCATGAATAAAATAGGATTAGATGGAAATTTGTTTTAATTTAATATGATTTGATTTGGAATCAAATCTTAAACATATTTTATTTCCATAAATGATTATGACATATAAGGAAATTTTACATGGCTTTAATTAATATGTCATTATAATTGCATTAGATACATAGCATTATGATGCTGTCGTAATGTAGATTATATTATGATATGCCATGTAAGATATAGTTATTTCATGCAAATGAGAAAAGACTAGACTCAATATTAAAGTATTCCATTAATATGGTTGGGCGTTAATTTCTTGTTTGGATTTTGGACTCACTCGAGGATGCATAGAACATGTTCAAATCATTGGAATAGAATCAATAGGTAAATCAAGTCATATTAGTTTTTGCTTGGATCATGCTTTTAATGTTTGAATCGCCTAACCATATTAAAACTATTTAGGATTATGAGAAACTTTAACCCAGATGATTTGTTGATCACTGAGGCATGTGAAGGAATGAGTTGTCTATGCAAGAGCATACTTATTAATGATTAACAACCCAAGATGATAAACATTCAATTAGTTGATAGCACATTGTGATAGTTCTTCATGATATAGTAAGTCGGTCTATGATCACCATTGAAGAATCTTGTTGGAATCGGCTCGAGTTGTTCTTATCATGATGGATATATCGACCATTCAGAGATGGACCTCTGATCTCAATGATTTTGGGATTTTGAATTCGAAAAATGAATGGGATTTATAAATGTATATTATCTTTTTTAAAATCATCTTTTCATATATACTCGTTTTGTATTTCTAAGAATATTTGATCGATTCATGTTTGATTTGCGTTCCATTTTGGAGTTCAAATAGAATTATGAAATTCTTGAGATAGCTTAGAAACTTGAGAATTGTTCTCAAGGTAAAAGCTAAATTATGTTAAAGCGCTCTAGATCCTAGTGAAATGCAATCTGGACCAAGTTGGCTATTCGAAACATGTGAGTGATTATGAACAAATGGGTTGATCATGCTAGATGATGGAAGTGATATGGAAAGATATGGTGCTCATTCGTGATCCTGTCTTTGTGATTTTATCAAGTGAGATTAAGGTTGAAGTCTCAAGTCCTCTTCACCTCAGTGGATGCTAATTCATCTATGATTCTCATATACAGTGTATCTTGGGAAGCATGAAGCGAGGGGCCTCTTTGAAAGTTGATTCACTCGAAGAGGTTAAGAGAAGTCAAAACCATAAGGGAAAGAAGAGAGGGTAGAGAAGGTAGAACTATGAAAGAGCTTGCCATCATTATGGCAAGGAGAGACATTCTTGAAGAAAGTCTAAGTTTATCTTGAGTCCATGAAGGTAAGGCATATCCCCAATCTTCTTGAAATCTTCTTTATTGATTATCTTTCTATTCCTTGACAGGGTATTGATCTCTTGTGGCTACATATATGTACATGACTACATGGGGCTAACAAGAAGACTTATCAAGAATATTCGTGTTAGATGAGCGAGTTCTCTCTGTCGCCATGAGTATTTGTTAGCTCTCCTGCACTTAATCTTGAGGACAATTGCTTTTATATTTCTTTGGATAAAGAACATCATTTCTATTTCTTGATTTAAATAGAAATGGTTTCCATTTGGCATTTAGTAACAATTGTTGTTACATAACTTTAATAGAGTTCTTTATGGGGCTAGTTTAAGCATATTGTTTATCGTTAACGTATCTTGACATTTGCAATCTATGAGCGAGATACAAGATTAGAAAGACATAATAGGCTCTTTGTGGCATTGTCATAAATGATAAGAAAAGCATGTCAAGATTACATGTGATGTAGGAATCGTTATTGATTCATCTATCATGAAATCATGCATAAAGGAGATGACTAAATTACTTTTTATAAAAGTGAGCATTTGAGAGTTACTATTAAATAATCAGATTTTGACCTATGTCATCAAGCTTTAGGAGGTATGCTATTCATTACCTTGCATGATGCTATAGTTTGTATGTGTTTTGATGAAACACAAGTCAAGATTTTGAAAGGTAAAAAATTTAGAAATGAAGTAGAGCAACAAGACAATATTAAAATCTTTGATCACTGTGAATGCTAATGAGATTTCTTGATTATTGAGATGCATATTGTCACATGGACTGTATACACCCATGACATAATTTATCAAAGCGCTTAGACCTTGTTACAGTCAGTCAATGATGAATCATAGACTCTTATGTCCTTTTTGAGTTATGAAGATAACATGTTGTTTACTTGTTGAGCGGAATGTGAGTATCTTAAGCTCCTTGAAGCTGGGCCTAAGAAACCTCATCTTATCTTACTTGAAGATATAAGGATATGCTTATTAAGTATATAGACTTTGATATAAGTCGATAAATATATTTGTTGAAACCCCAAGAAGTAATACCATTTCTATCATCTGTGCGGAACAAGGTGTTTGTTTAGGCATCTTGTTCTCTAAGAAGATTTCTCTTGCATGAAAGCATAGTAGCATTAATTGAACTCAGGGACTCGAATGAAATTGATATGCAGTGAACCTAGGTAAATAACTATAGTTTGATGAGATATCTGGACCTTTGTAACACCACATCCATTGATCAGTAGAACCTAATATCTGCGAGAGTATGGATTTGCAAGAATCAGCACTTTACTATGATGATAAGCTTGTTATGAAGAAGTCTGATTAGTTAGAAGATAATCTTGGTGCCATGAATTAATGATTCCTATGAAAACCAAGTTTGGAACATTGATACACAGAGGCATAAAGCTATAGGGTGCAAGTATTATTTCAAGAAGAAAAGACATGGATGGTAATGATTACATTAAGCTAGATTAATCCGAAAGGATGTAAGTCAACAATGCTTGTTATGGAGAAACCTATTACTTTGTATTCTCTTAAATGATTAGATGCTCCCATGCCATAGCGGTCATTATGATTATGAGATATCGATGATGGATGTACATTTCCTTAATGGGTTACCATATATATTAATCTGATTGAGGTTTCGATGATTCATATACCGAGTATATCTGCGACGATCCTTTATGATTAATCAAGATCATGTGGATATCATTTTGATGAGGATAAAAAGTTTGATTTCTCCACATGGGATGCTTATATTATAAAGAGGTTAAATCGATCGTGTTCTAGTATTGTATGTAGGCGATATTACTTATGAGCTTATGTGTCAATCTTCTATGTTAGGTTTGGTTATCAAGACATTTCTATGAAGACAAGAAACCTACATCCTTGGATTAAGATCTATGAGATGGTATGATTTATTGTTTGGTTTGTATATAGGAGAGTGCTAAAGAGAGTTTCATGTAAATCAAGAAAGGTTATCTAAATCCAGGAACATTTAGAATATGTTTTGTGAGAAGACAAGAGGATTTGCATGTAAGATTTATGATGTTTAGATCTATCATGTATGCTTATTATATACGAATGTATAAATGCACTCACATGTCACACTTGAAGCAATCCAATGGATCTTCATGTTTTATATCCTTAATGGAGAAGAAGTCTGGGATGTCTTCTAATTATGGAGAAGGGTCTGGTGATCGTTATCTTAATGGCCAACAACAAATGATTCCATATCTCGATTCAGTATTATTCAAGGGAATGGACGCGCGATAAGTTGGAAAGGTTCCAACTTGAAACTATAATTACCTTGAAGAAGGAGAATCACATTGCATTTAGGAAAAGAGGCTTATCAAGAAATTCATCTTTGAATGATGTGGTCCATGCAGTGATCGATATTAACTATCATCTCTCGGAGAGATCTGAGTAAGCAGAAATACTGAGAAAATTCCCCTTTGAAAGTGCACTCATCCTTTGACTAAGCATTACCTCAGTAATTTGAGTCGGTATGTGAGCTTATGGTATTATCTACTCGATTGGCATTAGGCAGTGTCTAGTTAGTAATATATGAGCGGTTCTAAGGCAACCCTTATGTATGAACCATTTATAGATAAATGAAGATTCGCTATTAGTATACATGTTTAATGTATTTTGATTGGATGAAACTCATTTCTTTGAATGTGCGATCGATTATGAGAAGATTTGTGATTATCACAACTGGATTATCTCACATGTAATTGTGATGTATGGATTATCCTAATTCGATGAATTGATGATTTGGACACCATCAGATTAACAATTCTAATACTATTAGTATCAGCGGTATTCTATTCTTTGAGACACATTGCATGTAGATTAATCGTGGATCTGAGTTATAGTAATAGTTCATTGAGTGACTGAGTAAATAAGACTTATCTTGTAGTTCTCTGAATATAGATCATATCCAGAAGTTCTCTGTTCCTTAAGTGATGTTCCTTTGACTTGGGTATTAAGTCATCATGATGTAGAGACTTATGCTTTGACATCTTAAGCAAACATCTCAGGAGATGTGACCGAGATGATTGGTATAAGCATTGATGAAGGTGTTTGAATAGCCATAGGATTACCACTCCTTGAGAGATGTATCATGGCCTCTGTCATTGTTTTGAAGTCTTTGGCGAGCTCATGTTTAGAGTAAAGTACTCTTGATATGTGGAGTAAGTAGAATCCCTTTACAGGAAATGATACTTGGGCTTGTCTAGTCGACCCGTAGTGGGGCCAGACACAATAGAATGTATCGAACCAATGTATAAGATGAGTGAAGAGATAGGGCACATTCATTAGAAATTTCTTTGAATCTTAGAAATATTGGATCAGTGATCTATTTGGTTAATTAGGATCATGATGTACTATAAGGACTCATGATGTTCTATAATTAATGTTAATTATAGGATGCATAAGGAGAACCTATTTGATCATGAGTGTAATCATAGGATTTAAAATGAGCTTAAATGGGATTCCCAATTTGAGAAGACTCATGTTTGGTTACAGACATAAGGGAAATGTTTGTTTGATCCAATGGAAGCATGGATTAATGTTTATGAGACATAATGGATGGACCAAAATGGTTTGGTTCCTAATCCAATGGATACGAGAATAAACAAAGATTTGGTTTTATATTAGCGAATAGAACAATTGGTTGAGTTAGTTTTAACTTAAAATAAACCATCATGGTTTTGGATTACTTATCTTAATGGAAGCTTACTTGGGATTATGGATATGATCATTAACAAGTTGAGAATTAGTTTTATTGGAGCTTAAACCCTAACAAGGCTAATCGACCTTCGCTTGAGTCCCTCTCCTATTGGCGAACATCTTGTTGCCGGATTTAATAGTGCATTTAAATTGTTCTGGGAAACCTTGCAGGTGCTCGATGTGATCTCCTATAGGTTTGGCATCAAAGGTGAGATCTTCTTTCCTTGTTGGACGGATGCCTCTTTGCAATGTATTTTACTGGACAGCTTCTTATCGTCGGGCGTCGTTTGGGCCCTTAGTGCTCAAAGCGGTAAATGAGGATTTGATCTATAATCCTCGGATGGAAAGATTAGAAGTTGTGAACACCTCTAATTTTAGAACTCGTTTGAATCCAATTTGGATGGATAGTGATCATCTCGATAGTCGTCTTAACAGAGGCTAGTAAGTCACGAGAACTTGATAGCGAAGTCATGGAGCTCTATATATAGAGGCGATTCTTGAGGATGCGTTGGGTTGATCTTGTATAATGGGATCTATATATGAGATATTTGCCTCATAATTTATTAAATCATTGTGAATGATTTGTATATGGTGCATGGTTATGGCCTAGGACCCAATATGATTGTGGTTATGTGTTGTAATTCATAATACGGCTGCGTGCCATATATGTATGTGGGTGTTGTATTTTGTTTACACGGCCTGCGTGTCGTGCCTTCACTTCTATTTTCTAGTTGTAAAATAGATTTAGACTCGAATGTAACTCGAGTATTCTCATTTTGTAATGTACAAAATAAATAAGCAATGAAAGTCCATTGAAGGTGGATGTTACAAGGACGATGCTGACAACACATGCTGACCAAAAGAAGCGCTTGGAGAAGATGCTATCCCTAGGGTAACCAATCGATTTTCTCATTGGCTTGAGAAATCGTAGAATAAGGGCCATAACCATGTCACGTTTAGCGTATATGTGATATATTTTGTGTGTATGTGATGCATGCTAGATAATCTGTTATCTTAAAATTAAGTCAAATGAATATGCCTACCAAAGTTTGGTACTCATAAACTACCTCGATCATTTGTGTTGGGTTTGCCAAAGTAAAGCAGCGCATTTTATCTTGGTAGAGTGAGAGAGGATAATTGTGATATCCCGCTATCAAACTTTGGATGAGACTTCACTAAGTGTCTCAATTAGATTGAGAAATACTTAGAGGCATTTCCTAATAGTTAGGAGACACGGATAAGAGAACATTTATACTAAGTCTTGGGCGATTAGCCAAAGCTAACTCAAGATGATGTATAATGTGAATCTTGATCCTTTATTCCAAGAATTGCATACGATGCAATTGGTAAAATGTTACCTACCTAGTGATACTAAATCTTGGTAGAGTGAGAGAGGATAATTGTGATATCCCGCTATCAAACTTTGGATGAGACTTCACTAAGTGTCTCAATTAGATTGAGAAATACTTAGAGGCATTTCCTAATAGTTAGGAGACACGGATAAGAGAACATTTATACTAAGTCTTGGGCGATTAGCCAAAGCTAACTCAAGATGATGTATAATGTGAATCTTGATCCTTTATTCCAAGAATTGCATACGATGCAATTGGTAAAATGTTACCTACCTAGTGATACTAAATCTTGGGTGATTAGCCAAAGCTAACTCAAGGTGAGGTATGATGTGGATCTTGTCCCACATGAACTTGAAGCTCAATAGAACTGGTATGACTAGCTCCTATTAAAGCTAAGGGAATCAGTGGGAGTCTCATTTAATTAAAGGCCTAATTAAATGATTTCAAATATAATACTCATTTCTGCATATCATTTCTGTTGTAGATTACTATGTCTTCAAATACGACAAATACCCTCTCTCTGCGATCAGTCCTTGAGAAGGACAAGCTCAATGGAGCAAACTTCATTGATCGTAAATTTGAGAATAGTTCTCAAACAGAGCGGAAACTCTATGTTCTAGAGCAACCCATTTCAACCACCCGCCAATAATGCTACTCGTGCGATAAGGATGCATACAAGAAGCATCAAGATGATGCATTAGATGCATCATGCCTTATGCTTGCAACCATGAACTCGAGCTTCGTATAACATGAGAACATGGATGCCTTCGATATGGTTGCACACTTGAAGCAACTATATCAAGGGCAGGCGAGGCATGAGAGATCTGAGTTATCTAATGCATTATTTTCATGCAAACTGCAAGAAGGAACACCCGTAAGAAATCATGTACTCAAGATGATTGGGTATGTTGAGAACCTTGAAAGATTGGGGTTTCCTTTAGGCCAAGAGTTGGCCATGACCTTATTCTATATTCATTTGCCTAGAGGCTTTAGTCAATTTGTCATGAATTATTACATGAGAGAAATTGACAAACCATTACTGAGCTCTTAAGCATGTTGAGAGCAGAGCAATCTTAAGAAGATGCAACCGGTACTAGTGATGTACTTATGGTTAAAAAGGGCAAGGGTAAGAAAAGTCTAAAGGCAAGGGTAAGACCTGAATAAAGATAAGGACAAAGCATTGAAGCCTAAAGGTGGGGTGGCAAGGAAGGGACTTGCTTCCACGTAAGGAAGCTGGACATTGGAAGAGGAACCAAAAAGTACCTCGAGGAAGTTCAGAAGAAAGGAAGTGAGACTTCCACTTGTATACATGTTATAGAAGTCAATCTATCTATTTCTTCCTCATGGGTATTGGATACGGTTGTGCTTCTCACATTTGTACCAATGTGCGGGCTTGAGAAGAAGTAGATCTTTGACAAAAGGATAAGTGGACCTACGTGTTGGCAATGGCGCAAGAGTTGCTGCTATAACTGTAGGAACATATCCTTATCATTACCCAGTGGTTTAATTCTAGAACTTGAAGAGTGTTATTTTACACCGCAATAACTAAGAACATTATGTCTATATCTTGTTTGGACAAGAAAGGTTTTTCATTTATAATTAAGGATAAGTGTTGTTCTGTATATTTAAATGAAATGTTCTATTGCAGTGCACACTTGATGAATGGACTCTATGTTCTAGACCTCGAAAACCCAGTCTATAACATAAATACCAAACGATTCAAATCTAATCATTTGAATCAAACATATCTTTGGCATTGTCACTTGGGTCACATAAATGAGTCGATCGCATAAGGATGGATTACTGGACTCATTTGATTTTGAATCATATGAGGTATGTGAATCTTGTCTTTTAGGCAAGATGACCAAGACTCCATTTAGTGGACAAGGCGAATGAGCGACAGATTTGTTAGGCCTCATACATAGTGATGTATGCGGTCCTTTCAAAGTCGTAGCCAGAGGAGGTTATCGATTTCATCACATTTATCGATGATTTGGAGATATGGATATGTGTATCTTATGAGACACAAATCGTAATCCTTTGAAAAGTTCAAAGAATTCAAGAATGAAGTGAGAACCAACTTGGTAAGAGTATTAAGATGCTTGATCATATTGAGGTGGGAATACCTAAGCCAAGAGTTTAGTGACTATCTAGTTGAGTGTGGGATAAGATCTCACTCACTCTCCACTGAACACCACAGGTTGAATGGTGTATCAGAGAGAAATCGTACTCTATTAGATATGGTACGATCAATGATAAGTCATACTAACTTCCTCCTTCCCTTACAGGGATATGCTCTAGAGACCGCCGTAAGCTTTCACATAGCAGTGTTCCTTCTTATGAGATATGGGTAGGAAGAGTCCCAAGATGTCTTTATGAAGATTTGGGGTTGTGAGACTTACGTCACGTCAAGTATCAGATAAACTAGGCCCCAAATCAGATAGATGATATTTCATTGGATATCCCAAGGAAACTAAGGGATATTACTTTTACAACCCCACACAAGGCAAAGTGTTTGTTGCCAGAAATGGTGTTTTTCTAGAAAGGGAATTTATTTCTAGAAAAATAAGTGGGAGTAAAATTGATCTTGAAGAAGTTCAAGATACACAAAATAGCACGATACCTTAATGGAACAAGAACGGCATCACAGGAGTTGTGATACAGCACTCGGGTAGACCAAGCTCTGCAGTCGATGGGATCGTCATCAACCTTTGAGAGATATTCTTTTCTCTTGGATGATAAGATGGTATCATGCTTAATGAGTAGACATCCTATCGAAGGTAATGAGCCAGTTACGAGAAATGGCTCGAGGCCATGAGATCTGAAATAGAATCCATGTACACTAACCAAGTTTGGACTTTGGTTGATCGACCTGAAGGGGTCAAACCCATTGGGTGTAAGTGGGTCTTTAGGAGAAAGACTGACATGGAAGGTAATGTGCATACCTATAAAGGGTGATTGGTAGCAAAAGGATTCAAGCAGATTCATGGTATTGACTATGATGAAACCTTTTCTCCAATTGCGATGCTCAAATCCATTCGGATCATGCTTGCTATTGCAGCTTACTATGACTATGAGATCTGGCAGATGGATGTCAAAACAGCATTTCTTAACGGAAATCTACTCGAGGATGTGTATATGACACAACCTGAGGGTTTTGTCGATCCAAAGGATCTTTGGAAAGGTTTGTAAGTTGCATAGGTCCATTTATGGTTTAAAGCAAGCTTCTAGAAAGTCTTGGAATCTTCGTTTCGATAATGCGATCAAAACGTTTGGTTTCATTAAGAACGAAGATGAACCTTGTGTCTACAAGAAGGTTAGTGGGAGCTCAATTGTTTTCCTCATATTGTATGTAGATGACATACTGCTCATTGGAAATGATATCCCTATGCTGCAGTCTGTGAAGACTTGGCTTGGGAATTGTTTTTCAATGAAAGACTTAGGTGAAGCAGCCTATATTATAGGCATCAAGATCTATAGAGATAGATCTAAGAGATTGCTTGGCTTGAGTCAGAGTACATATATGGACAAGGTGCTTAAGTGTTTTGCCATGCAAAATTCCAAGAAGGGATTTTTGCCAATGTCACATGGTATGAGTCTTTCGAAGACTCAATCTCCCTCTTCTAAGGAGGAGAGAGATCGCATGGATCAGATCCCTTATGCATCAGCTATAGGATCTATCATGTACGCCATGATTTGTACTCGCCCTGATGTCTCGTATGCTTTAAGCATGATGAGCAGGTATCAGTCAGAACCCGGTGAATGTCACTGGACAGCTGTCAAGAATATTCTTAAGTACTTGCGAAGGACAAAAGAATATTTCTTGATATTTGGAGGCAATGAGGAGCTAGCTGTAAAGGGGTACAGTGATGCGAGCTTCCAAACTGACAAGGATGACTCCAGATCATAGTCAGGGTATGTATTTTGCTTGAATGGTGGCGCTGTGAGCTGGAAGAGTTCGAAGCAAGACACAGTTGCAGATTCTACAACAGAAGCCGAGTATATTGCTGTGTCTTCTGCAGCAAAGGAGGTTGTTTGGATCCGAAAGTTCATCACTGAACTTGAGGTGGTTCCTAGCATAGCAGACCCAATAGACCTCTATTGTGACAACAATGGGGCTATTACTCAGGCTAAGGAACCTCGCTCTCATCAGAGGACCAAACACATACTGCTGCGGTATCACCTCATTCGAGAGATCATCAATAGAGGAGATGTTCAGATATGCAGAGTAGACACTGATGCTAACATTGCAGATCCCTTGACCAAGGCTTTGGCACAGAGGAAGCATGATGGTCATACTAGGTCACTGGGTCTTAGAGATTACAGTGATTGGCACTAGTGCTAGTGGGAGATTGTTAGTATGAGCCCTTAGTGCCAATTATGAGATGATTGGTGAGGGAGACTTTTGTATTATATTCTTGCATTAATAAAGGCAAAGATTGATTGTTATATTTCTTTATGCGCGTAAATAAATAAATATAATAATGCCCATGAATAATAGGTTGTTATCTACGATATCAATTGGTAGAATTGATTATGAGAAGCTGTAGAGAACACTATTCTTAAATATTCCTAGTCGAGTATTGTATTAATAGACAAGGGCTATATTGATACATTGAGACTAGCATGTAGGTCAATGGATGACTTGATCTCACAAGTCATGGATATGTGATATCACATTGAAACATGGGTATATATATTGGAGACTATATATACTGAATTGACCCACCATGAGAAAGTATCATGGATCGTTATATGAGTGTCATATACTTTCTCATGTGACTATTGGTATGAATAGTCCTTAGACCTGAAGTCACTGCGGTTCCCTACATAAGGAGTTATGTACTTTGGTATCGTCTAACGTCACACCGTAATTGGGTGACTATAACGGCGATCACTGAGTATGTAACGAATTATGCGGAGGGATGTGAGTGATATAGATGGGATCTATCCCTCCCATATGACGGGAGTGATATCTTTTGCCTCTTGATAGAGTAGGACCACGAAATGCATGGCCATGCTCAAATGAGCTCAATATCTCCTCATTTGTTTGAGTGAGTCTACTTGGGGATCAAGAAACATAAAGATTGATAAGAGGGTGACACGGTATATGCCTCATTGATCGATCTAAGATATCAAGGATAGAAGGACACTGTCATATGATAATAGTCATGGAAGAGGTTGTCGGATCTCGACATTCTCATCACTTGGGTAGCAATGATGTATTGCTAGATGCCGCTCATTGCTTATGTATCTAAAATATTTTTGGATACATTGTCAACGTTTTGAGAGCCTATAGGGTCACACACAAAGAACATATTATTTTGGAGAGGAAATAATTTTGGTTTGACTAAAATGAATTATTAGTTAATTGGATTAACTAGAATGAGTAAGACTCATTACTTGGCTAAATTTGAGTTGGACTCAAATTGGTTTATGTTGAGTTAGACTCAAGTCAAACCAAGAGAAGAAGGCTAAAATGAATAATACACGAATTAATAATATAATACACGAATTAATAAATGGTGTTTTAAATGGTATTTAAAACTCATTAATGTGCATTTAATGAGCATTAATTGACTTCCTTTCTTTTACCATGAAGAATAAGGAAGTGCATTTAATGTCTCATTAAGGTGTATTATGGTTGCTTCTTCTTCTTCAACGTGGACAATAAAAAAGAAAATTAGATTTTATTTTTTCGTTCACAACACAAGAGGGCCAAGTATAGAGTGGAAAAGTGAGACCTTAGAGTGGTTGCTAGCACAACCGAAAGGGCTTACCTCTTCTCTCCAAGATCGTGTGTGTGTGCACCGTAGAGGTGTGGACATTCTGACCACGCTGAGATCCGCAAGTGTTGCTGACTGGAATTCAAAGGGCACACTTCGAAGGTAATCTCAATTCCTATTGGATAGAATCGATAATTGAAACGTGTATATTTTTTTTTGCTTAGATCTCTGGAGGGATCCTAAGTTTTCCGCTGTGAATTTTGTTTATCGCTCGGGATCCCTACACAGTTGGCACCTAAGTCAAACCTGAGTTTTGATTATAGCAAACGATACAAAGTTAAGCTCATGTCATTATCTCACGAGATGAATCGAGTGTGCAGAAAATTGTTATAGCTGGAGCTGAAGGCTAGCGACACCCAGAGGAAGCCGCGGTGGTCGGGCGACACTCGAGTGACTTCGGAGGGAGCCGAAGGAATCGAGTGGAAGGCCGGAAGCGAAAGTGACACAGTAAGTATCGAGGTAAGCTCGTGTGTGTGCGAGTGTAAGTGAGGTCGTATCCTCTTTACGGGGATAGACTTAAGCATAGATCCGACCCAAGACATCCCATCGGTGGTCTAGGTCGAGATCGGACGGTCGGAGGCTGTCGAAATAATGTTATTGTTCAGCTAACTTGTCATTTTAGCTAGCATCAGTCGACTGCCATCTTGGAGGACTCAACTGCTGTCAATCAGTCGATTGTCTGTGGTCAGCATTCGACTGATGGTGCCATCATTCGACTGATGATGGCTATCAGTCGACTGATGGTCAAGGATCAGCTTCGAGGAGTCAAGGCTTATCACCTCATTTCAAGGGGAGTGGTGCTCAAATATGATTGGCTAGGGTTCTTCTCGAAAAGGGGCTCAAAGGCTATAAAAGGAGGGCCTATCCTAGGGTTTCTTCATCAATCCTAAGCTTCCAAAAAGCCTCCGCAATGCTACGACTCTCCGACAACGAAGTTCTACTTCTCCGATGTCTTGGTTTAATTGTTTATATTTTTGTTTCATCGGTATAATCTTCATTTCTGTTTATATTTTTCATATCAATTGTCTCGGAGTTTTTTAACGTTACGAGGAGAGGGGGAGTGTCCCTCTACCTCAAAGCTTTGTGATTTTTCTTGTACTTGATTAACTCCTACCTCCAACGAGGAGGAGTTCTTTAGTGATTTGCCCTCCATGCGTGATCAAGGATCACTAGGGCCTTGGAGTAGTAGCCGAAGGCTATGAACCAAGTAAAAAACCATTTGTCTTCTTTGTGTTTGATTTTAATTTCCGCTGCATTTAATTGTCTTGAAACAAACTCGAAAAAAAAAAGGTTTATTGCTATTCACCCTCCCCCCCCTCTAGTGATCCGCTTCAATCCAACAAATAGCCACCCAATGATCCATTCCTGGATCAGACTGGTATCTACTCGTGACACTCAGAGCATATGATACATCGGGCCTCGTACATAACATAGCATACATGATATATCCTATTGCGGATGCATAGGGAATCTTACTCATGCAAATCCTCTCGTCTTCTGTGCGCGGACACATAGATTTCGAAAGGTGTATCCCATGCCTGATGGGTAGGAAATCTTTCTTGGATTCTGACATGCTAAACCTCTTTAGCACTTGGTCTATATATGTAGACTGTGAAAGACCAAGCAACCGTTTCGATCTATCTCTATAGATCTTAATCCCTAGGATGTAGGTTGCTTCTCTCAGGACTTTCATGGAGAATGTCTTGGCCAACCAAATCTTAACCGACTGTAAAACAGAAACATCATTTTTATAAGTAATATGTCATCGACATACAATACTAGGAACACGACTGCACTCTAACTAACCTTCTTGTACACACAAGGTTCATCCGGATTTTGTGAGAAATCAAACCTTTTGATTGTCTCGTCAAAACGGATATTCCAGCTCCTGGATTCTTGCTTCAGTCCATATATGGACCGTTGCAATTTGCATACCTTGGTTTTATCAACCAATGTGAAACTCTCAGGCTGTATCATATACAATCCTCGAGTATGTTTCCATTAAGGAAAGCTGTTTTCACATCCATCTGTCATATCTCATAATCATAATGAGCCGCTATGGCCAGGAGCATCCGAATGGATTTAAGCATAGCTACAGGCAAATAGGTTTCGTCATAATCAACACCTTTCTTTTGACGATATCCTTTCACCACCAATCTAGCCTTATAGGTAATCACATTACCATCCATGTCGGTTTTCTTCTTGAAAACCCACTTGCACCCTATAGGCTTTATGCCTTCAGGTGGGTCAACCAAGTTCCAAACTTGGTTTTCATACATAGAATCCATTTCCGACTTCATGGCTTCAAGACACTTATCCCTTTCTGAACTTGTCAGAACTTCTTCATAACTGGTAGGCTCCTCATCATCAATGAGTAACACGTCGTTCGATTCACTTATGAGAAATCCATATCTCTCAGGAATATTGCGTGTTCTACTAGATCTACGAAGATGTGGTGTCTCAATAGGTCCAGCCGATGGCTCATCACTATAAGTTATTGGCTGTGGTGCTTCACCAGGTATCTCATCAATGTCTATTTGAGTCTCTCGAGCCTCCTCAAGCTCAACGACACTCCCATTGTTTTCTTGTAAGAGAAACTCTTTCTCTAGAAACACAGCATGCCTTGAAACAAACACCTTTTGTTCCACAGGATGATAGAATTGGTAACCCCTTGTTTCTTTAGGGTATCCAATAAATAGAAATTTATCAGACTTAGCATCTAATTTGTCTGATACATTCCGCATCACATAAGCAGGACAACCCCATATCTTCAAGTAAGATACATGAGGTTTCTTACTATTCCATATCTCATATGGAGTAGTAGAGACTACCTTAGTTGTCATTCTGTTTAACAAGTAAACATCTGTCTGAAGTGCATAGCCCCAAAAGGACTTGGGAAGATTTGCATGATTCATCATTGACCTGACCATGTCCAACAAGGTCCGATTACGCCTCTCAGATACACCATTATGCTGTGGTGTATATGGCGGAGTCCATTGAGATAATATACCATTGTCTCTTAGATAATCTAGAAACTCTTGACTTAAGTATTCACCACCTCGATCCGATCGAAGTATTTTAATACTCTTGTCATGTTGTTTCTCTACTTCATTTCTGAATTCTTTGAACCTTTCAAAGGCTTCAGACTTGTGTTTCATCAAGAACACATACCCAAACTGTGAGTGATCATCGGTGAAGGTAATGAAGTCAATACTTAATTCATGATTCATCACAAACCCGAGGGTGGCCAGCCGCTTAATGTACCCATTCATCTTTAGCATAAACTGCACTACAGACAAACCTTCTTGAATCTTAGAGGTGAAGAGGAGCCTGGAGACTTCGAACCTTTTGGATCTCGCTTGCTCATCAAACAACTCATGAAGATGGAAGACTATGGTATTAGCATCCATATGCTCATGCTGCTTTTGCAGCTCCGATACCATCGCGGCTAGCATGATATAACTCACCAGTTCAGAATCTGCCATATGTTTCTGATAGGCCAACAATTGGTCTGGAGTTGCATCGTCCCTAGGATGATTGGGAAGAGGCTCTTCAAGTGTTGGGATTTCCGAGCCGCAAAAACCACTTTTTGCGTTGCGGAAACCTCGGAAGCCCGGCCACGGATCCGTGCGAAGATATATAAAATAAAACATGTATGTGTTTAAAGATCCTAGATCTACCTTAGATCTACAAGATAGAGAGTTACCCTCGTAGCGACGCCCTTCGCTTATCCCGCTCGTCCAAAAGCTTCGTCGGAACTCAAGAGTGTCAAGTGCACACTCCTCTATTGGTATCCACACGGACAAATGGTGGAGAAAACACAACCTTGAGTGTGCTATCACCCCTTGGATGGTTCGGCCAAGATAGAGGATTGGGAGAGAGCTTGAGAGGAAGAAGATCTAAGGAAGAAGAAGATGGAGTTACCACCAAATCAATTCACCCATGAATCACCATCAAGTGGCCGGCCACTTTGTTTTGGGGGGTTACATGCATGCATGTAACTCCAAGAGACAATGACTCTTGGTCTCCCTCATGAGCTGGTACCACATGATAAGTCCATGATGATGTGGAACATCATCATTGGCCGACCCCCATGCCAAGTCACCATGACATGGCAATTGGTCAAGTCAAAATTGACCATTCATCTTCCCTCTAAAGTCAAGTCAAACTTGACCTCTTATCTCCCATGGTTGATTAAATCCAACCACTTGATTCAAGTCAATTTGATTTAATGAATCTCTATTCATTAATTTAAATTGACTAAATGAATCAAATCTAAATTAGACTCATTCAACACTTGAATCAACTTGAGTCTAAC
This sequence comes from Wurfbainia villosa, assembly GCA_025175895.1. Classification (NCBI taxonomy): domain Eukaryota; kingdom Viridiplantae; phylum Streptophyta; class Magnoliopsida; order Zingiberales; family Zingiberaceae; genus Wurfbainia; species Wurfbainia villosa. The sequence goes on along the minus strand of CM046001.1, from coordinate 37,175,444 downwards.
TCAATTAGTCTAATTTGGATTACTCTTAATCCAATTTGGTTCATCACATGAACCTAATCCTCATGGTTCATCATATGAACCTAATCTCCATCTAATTGCCCTTTGCGTGTGACCCTATAGGTTCTTGTAATGTTGGCAATGCCCCTAAATCGATTTAGGAACATAAGCAATAAGCGGTATCTAGCAACACATCATTGCTACCCAAGTTACAAGAATGTTGAGCTCCAACATCACCTTTGTGACTACTAATTGTAACTCTCACAATATGTGACAATGTCCCTCTATCCTTGACATCTAGATTGACCAATTGAGGCATAGACCGCATCATCCTCGGTACAATCTATATCTTGAACTCCAAGTAGACTCACTCTAATCAAATGAGCTCAATATCTCATATTGACTCATTTGGGCATGGTCATGCACTTCGTGGTCTCACTCTATCAAGAATAACGATGTCACTCTCGTCATATAGGAGGGATAGATCTCATCTACATCACTCACATCCCTCCACATAATTTGTTACATACCCAGTAATCGCCTTTATAGTCCACCCATTTACGGGTGACGTTTGACGAAGCCAAAGTACGCAACTCCTTATGTAGGGAACCATGGTGACTTCAGGTCTAAGGACTAATAGTCATACTAATAGCCACATGAGAAAGTATATGACACTCATATAACGATCCACGATACTTTCTCATGGCGGGTCATTCAGTATACATTCTCTAATGTATACCCATGTGTCAACTTGATATCTCATATCCATGACTTGTGAGATCAAGGCATCGAGTTGACCTACATGCTAGTCTCTACGCATTAACATTGTCTCTATATGTTAATACTTGACTAGGAATGATTAAGAGTAGTGTTCTCTATATCATCTCATTATCGATTCAACCAATCGATTGATATAGATAAGAACCTACTACTCAAGGACGTTATTATATTTAGTTATTTGGAATCAATACAAGTAAATATATTAACCATGCCTTTATAAATAGTAATATGATACAATAAAGTCCATACAACAATCATCACATGATTGGCTCTAGGGCTTTCACTAACAATCTCCCACTAGCACTAGTGCCAATCACCGTAGTATTTAATACCCAATGACCTAGTTTGGCCAAGATAGAGGATTGGGAGAGAGCTTGAGAGGAAGAAGATCCAAGGAAGAAGAAGATGGAGTTACCACCAAATGAATTCACCCATGAATCACCATCAAGTGGTCGGCCACTTTATTTTGGGGGGTTACATGCATGCATGTAACTCCAAGAGCCAATGGTTCTTGGTCTCCCTCATGAGGTGGCACCACATAATAAGTCCATGATGATGTGGAACATCATCATTGGCCGGCCCCCATGCCAAGTCACCATGACATGGCAATTGGTCAAGTCAAAATTGACCATTCATCTTCCCTCTCAAGTCAAGTCAAACTTGACCTCTTATCTCCCATGGTTGATCAAATCCAACCACTTGATTCAAGTCAATTTGATTTAATGAATCTCTATTCATTAATTTAAATTGACTAAATAAATCAAATCTAAATTAGACTCATTCAACACTTGAATCAACTTGAGTCTAACTCAATTAGTCTAATTTGGATTACTCTTAATCCAATTTGGTTCATCACATGAACCTAATCCTCATGGTTCATCATATGAACCTAATATCCATCTAATTGCCCTTTGTGTGTGACCCTATAAGTTCTTGTAACATTGGCAATGTCCCTAAACCGATTTAGGAACATAAGCAATGAGCGATATCTAGCAACACATCATTGCTACCCAAGTTACAAGAATGTTGAGCTCCAACATCACCTTTGTGACTACTAATTGTGACTCTCACAATATGTGACAATGTCCCTCTATCCTTGACATCTAGATTGACCAATTGAGACATAGACCATGTCATCCTCGGTACAATCTATATCTTGAACTCCAAGTAGACTCACTCTAATCAAATGAGCTCAATATCTCATATTGACTCATTTGGGCATGGTCATGCACTTTGTGGTCTCACTCTATCAAGAATAACGATGTCACTCCCGTCATATAGGAGGGATAGATCTCATCTACATCACTCACATCCCTCCGCATAATTTGTTTCATACCCAGTAATCGCCTTTATAGTCCACCCATTTACAGGTGACGTTTGACGATGGCAAAGTATGCAACCCCTTATGTAAGGAACCATGGTGACTTTAGGTCTAAGGACTAATAGTCATACTAATAGCCATATGAGAAAGTATATGACACTCATATAACGATCCATGATACTTTCTAATGGCGGATCATTCAGTTTACATTCTCTAATGTATACCCATGTGTCAACTTGATATCTCATATCCATGACTTTTGAGATCAAGTCATCGAGTTGACCTACATGCTAGTCTCTACGCATTAACATTGTCTCTGAATGTTAATACTTGACTAGGAATGATTAAGAGTAGTATTCTCTATATCATCTCATTATCGATTCAACCAATCGATTGATATAGATAAGAACCTACTACTCAAGGACGTTATTATATTTAGTTATTTGGAACCAATACAAGTAAATATAATAACCATGCCTTTATAAATAGGAATATGATACAATAAAGTCCATACAACAATCATCACATGATTGGCTCTAGGGCTTTCACTAACATCAAGGACATACGCAATCTTTTCTGCCTTGAGAATAATTCTCAAGTTTCTAAGTCAGTCCAGGAAGTTAGGCCTAGTCAATTTGTTTGAATCCAAAATAGTGCGCAAATTCAAAGACGTCATGATCAATCGATTAACCTAGAAATACAAAACAAGCATATATGAGAAAGATGATTTAAAATGCATCAACATACATTTACAAATATCATTCATTTTTCGAATTTAAAAACCCCAAAATCACTTCGGGAGATCATAGGTCCATCTCCGAATGGGCTGATATCCAACATATATATGAACAATCTTGGAGAGAGTCCAACAAGTCATTCATAGCTACAATGGTAGGTATCAAGTATACCGATTGCATATCACATATATGTAACTATCACAATGTGCTATCAACTAATTGAATGTTCACACATACATCGGATTATTAACTCATTAACAAGTATGCATCATATGCATAGCACCCAACTTCACCTCCCTTCACATCAACCTTGGAGAGTGTCCAACAAGCCGATGCTCCAGGTTAAAGTCAACCCATTAATCAAGACATAGTTTTAATATGGTTAGAGCACATTCAACCAATTAGCCCGGCTTGGAGAGAGTCTAACAACCAAAGCTAACGATTGACCTCTGACTCTTACCATATTAGTATTAAACTATTCCATGGTTTGAACATGTTCGGGTTCGAGCCGGGCTTGGAGAGAGTCCAACAACCCAAACAAGAAACGGAACTCTGGTTCTAACCATATTAATGGAAGGTGTAAGCTTTAATATTGTGTAAGGGTTTTTATGTCTCATTCTCTTTGCATGCAAATAACTATTATCTACATGGCTTGGCATACATGGCATACATCTATATGTCATGACACGCATGACAAAATGATATGCATCTAATGCAATTATATGGCATACAATTATGACATGTACAAAATTTTCTTATATGTCATAACTATTTATGGAAATAAAATATGTTTAAGATTTGATTCTCAAAATCAAATCATGATTAAAATTAGAAAATAAATTTTCAAATCTAATCACATTTTTATTTATGGAAAGTGTTGATTAAGGAAAGTCAAATTTAATTTAGGAAATAAATTTCCTAAATTGTCAAAACCATTTATGGAAATAAAATATATTTTAGATTTGATTTTCTAAATCAAATCATGATTAAATTAGGAAACTAATTTCCAAATCTAATCAAATATTTTATTTGGAAAGTGTTAATTTCCATAAATACTTTTAACTTTCCAAAAGTAAAAGATTTTCATAAATACGTCTAGACTTTCCAAAATTAGAAAATTTCCTTAAATACTTCAAAACTTCCAAAAGTAGAAAATTTCCATAAATACAATTACGACTATCGCAAAATAATTTTATAATTATGTTGAAACACAACTTAGGCTCTGATACAACTGTTGGGTTTCCGGCACCGCCGCGAGTGTGTGTTCGAGCATGTTTCGTAAATATGTGTGCAGCGGAAGAAATAAAAAGCAATAAATCTAATTTATTACATCACACACACTACACGCATGCATAGTACAACATGTGTAGACATAACCGTAGTTTCAAATTTTGTAATAAAAGGAAATTATTCTACGAATACCTGATGTATCACGTGTAGCAGGAAAGGCATCAACCGGAGTGACTCTCGCTAGAATTGCCTCTATCCGTATCCACGCCGAGTATCATCAGGATGACTTCATAAAGCCATGAGCCTCATCTTCATATGAGTCACTAGCCTCATGTCGAAGACGATGTGATCGAGAGAAAATCGCAATCTGAATCAAAATTCGGATTCAAAACTGAGTCCCCAAAACTCGCTTCTCCGGAGAGGTATTCGTCAACCGTTTGACGAATCCTTTGTCCTCCACCTATAAGGATTACCGGATATCGAATCCCCATCAAGGTAGCCGCTGTCGGAGCTCCAAATGTCATCCAAACGATGCTCCGATAAGAAGGAAACAAGCTGTCCAGAAAACTGGCCAGCTTTGGTGGAGAACTTGCGTCGGCCAAATAAGGAAAGCTATATGCTCACCTTGTCGCCGGAGCCAAGGAAGATCACCGGAGCTCCTCCGGCAGCAGCTAGACGCCGGCAAGTGGGGAGGACAGCAGCTGTTGGATGCCGGCAGGAGAAGCTTGGGCGGAGGTGGGCGGGCGGCAAGGGGTTGGGCGCCAACTAGACAAGGAGAAGAGAGAGAGGGGGCGGCAAGATTAGGGTTAGAGCTTTCACAAAACCCTTAATCCCTATTTTATAGAGAACAAATTCTCCTAATGGTTATTGGTTCATAACCAAAAACCCGTTAACCCGCTCCATTAATTTAAGTTAAAATAAACTAAACCGATTTGGTCTATTTTAAGTTAAAACGAACCGACCCAACTTTGGTTCATTCGTTTAAAACAAACTAAACCCCTTTGGTTTATTCTTCACCATTGGATTAGAACCAAACCAATTTGATTCATCCATCATGTCTTCGTAAGACACGGCCCATCCACGCTTCCATTGCAACTGAAATGATTTCATGCTCACTCCTTGTTTGGTCCAACCAAACCTAGTTTCTCTCGGTCTGAGAATCTCATTCTCAAGCTCGTTTTAAATCCTTCGGATTATGCTCTTTGTGCGTGTGACCAAATAGGTTCTCGATTTATGTCGGCCTTCTATAATTAACCATTAATTATAGAACGATCATGAGTGGCACCTAGTAGTACATCATGATCCCCAATTAATTGGAAAATCAACGGTTGATCCCAGAACTATTTCTGAAACCCTTCAGCAACTATAATGATTCGTGCCTCATTCCCTTCACTCATCTTATACCCACTTGGTTCATGACATGGTCTATATTGTCAGTCCCCACTAGTTTGACTACGTCACACCTAGCCCAAGTATCATTTTCTCGTCCTACGGATTCTAGTTACTGCACATGTATCCAAGAGTACCTTACTCTAAACATGTAATGCTTTGGTCAAAAACTTTAGTAACAATCCGACGAGAGGCCATGGGTATACATCTCCTCGCAAGGAATGGTGAATCCTTTATAGGCTATTCAAACACCTTCGATCACTTCGACTTATACCCAATCATCTTGGGTCTACATCTCCTCAGAGATGCTTGCTTAAGATGTCAAAGCATAAGTCTTCATGACTAAGATGACTTGAATACCGCAAGTCAAAGGAACATCGCACTTAAGCTACAGTAAGAAATTCATTGACATATCCATATATGTAGAGAACCATATGAAGTTTTACAGCTGCTCACTCCAATGAACTAGTTACCATAACTAGCATCCATGATTAACTCCAAACATCACAATGTCTCCAGCCAGTGAGAATCAGCTGCTTGGATACACCAAAAAGTATACCTCGTGCTAGTCTCGACAGAATTGATGGTGTCCAAATCCATCAATTCATCGACTAGGGATAATTCTGATACATCACAATTACACATGTAGAAATACTCACTAGTTGTGATCTAATCACAAATTCTCTCATGCTGTGAATCGTATCGTGGACATTCAGTAAATGAGTTTAAGATCTAATCAAATACATGAAAACATGTATACTCAAATAGTGAATCTTCATTTATCATATAAATGGTTCAAACATAAGGCGATTGCCTTAGGACATCTCTCATATATTACTAACAATAGATCTAGGAGATTACTTGGCATGAGTCAGAGTACATATATTGACAAGATGTTTAAGCATTTTGCCATGTAGAATTCCAAGAAGGAATTTCCGTCAATGTCACATGGTGTAAGTCTTTCGAAGACTCAATGTCCCTCTTCTACGGAAGAGAAACATCACATGGATCAGATCCCTTATGCATCTGCTATAGGATCTATCATGTACGCCATGATTTGTACTCGCCCCAATGTCTCATATGCTTTGAGCATGACGAGTAGGTACCAGTCAGATCCCGGTGAGTGTCACTGGATAGCAGTCAAGAATGTTCTTAAGTACTTGAGAAGGACGAAAGAATATTTCTTGATCTTTGGAGGTGATGAGGAGCTAGTTGTAAAGGGTTACATCGAAGCAAGCTTCCAAATCGATAGAGATGATTCGTGATCGCAATCAGGGTATGTATTTTGTCTGAATAGTGGTGTTGTGAGCTGGAAGAGTTCGAAGCAGAATACAATCGCAAATTCTATAACAAAAGCCGAGTATATTGCTGCATCTGATGCAGCAAAGGAGGTTGTTTAGATCAGGAAGTTCATTGCTGAACATGGGGTGGTTCCTAGCATAGCAGATCCTATAGCCCTCTATTGTGACAACAATGGGGCTATTGCTCAGGCTAAGGAACCTCGCTCTCATCAGAGGACCAAACATATACTACGGCGGTTTAATCTCATTGAGATATCATCGATCAAGGAGATGTGAGAATATGCAGAGTAGATTTTGATGCTAACATTGTGAATCCCTTTACCAAGGCTTTGGCATAGAGAAAGCATGATGGTCATACCAGATCACTAGGTATGAGATATTACAGTGATTGGCACTAGTGCTAGTGGGAGATTGTTAGTATGAGCCCTTAGTGTCAATTATGAGAGGATTGGTGAGGGAAACTTTTGTATCATATCTTATATTAATATAGGCAAACATTGGTTATTATATTTACATTATGCATGTGTCAGCTAAATAAATATAATAATGCTCTTAAATAGTAGGTTCTAATCTATAGTATATCAATTGGTAGAATTGATTTTGAGAAGCTATAGAGAACACTATTCTTAATATTCCTAGTCAAGTATTAATAGACAAGGACAATATTAATACATTGAGACTAGCATGTAGGTCAATGGATGACTTGATCTCACAAGTCATGGATATGAGATATTACATTGACACATGGGTATATATATTGGAGAATATATATACTGAATTGACCCGCCATGAGAAAGTGTCATGGATCATTATATAAGTGTCATATACTTTCTCATGTGACTATTGGTATGAATAGTCCTTAGACCTGAAATCACTACGGTTCCCTACATAAGGAGTTATGTACTTTGGTATTGTCTAACGTCACACCGTAACAGAGTGCACTGTAACGATGATCACTGGGTATGTAATGAATTATATGGAGGGATGTGAGTGATATAGATGGGATCTATCTCTCCTATATGACAGGAGTGATATCTTTGGCCTCTAGATAGAGTAGGACCACGAAATGCATGGTTATGCTCAAATGAGTCAATATGAGATATTGAGCTCATTTGTTTGAGTGAGTCTATTTGGGGATCAATGTTAGAGATCGAACGTCGGCTAGAGGGGGGTGAATAGCCCTCTTACGATGGATGTCGGAATTCTCTCGTTCGTTTGCTCGTCTACACAATCGTTAGTGCAAGCGGAAGCATAAACAATAAAGACAAAGCAATAAACGAAAATACAAACGCTAACAAAGAAGATGTAACGTGGTTCATGGCTATGCCGCTAATCCACGGTCCCTGATTCGTCCTCGGTGAATCACTCCGCCAAAACCAATCCACTAATGGTCTCTCCTTTGCACCAAGCTAGGTGGAGGTAACCTTTACAATCAAGATCACTCTTCTTACAATAAGAATGGAGTAAAAGCAAGTAAGAAGAGTTTAAGGCTTGTGGGGCACTAGGAAGATCACTTAGAGAATAAGCATTTTCCTCTCAAGGCTCCACTCCCTCTCTTTTTATAGAGAGGAAGATTCCCTTTGGCGCCGATCGCGCTTCCACTCCAACGGCCTCGAACACGTCGGATCCCGGCCGTTGTAGTCCAATGAAACAGCTGGCGATCGTGATGGACCTCATCGCCGATCACACTGCTAGTCGACGCGATCGGCTACGATTCTAGCTGGCGGTTCAACCCTATTGACCCGATCCGCCCACATATGGCGATCGATTGTCGCCAATTCATCCAATCGAATACCCGGTCGAACTACGTTCACTTCGGGCGATCATTGCCATTACATGGCAGTCGACTAGTGCCATGTGAAACTCAAAGTTAACATAAGTTTGAGCTTCTGGCGGTCGGGTAAACCTTAACCCTTGCGGTCAAGTCTCCGACACTCAGCCATTCGGCCAAGTTCACCTAATGAGTTACTTACATTTCACTCATTCTCTCATCTCACTCGAAGTCCCTCGCCGAAGCTCTCTTCGTCGGCCACGCCCTCGAAAGATCAGCGACGCGGCTCTGCAATGCTCCTTCGCGTCTCTTGCCTCCGAAGTTTGCTTCCTTGGCTTCACTTCAAGTCATCTCGTCCGGCGGTCCCTCGGCAGCATCAAGCGCACGGCTCTGCAATGCTCCTTCTCCGACTCAGGCACGAGGTTGTGAGGGTGAACCCGCCAAGGCTCCATGTGCGAATTACTAAGTCCTGCACGACTTCAACGCACATATCAAGTCAACATAACAACCTAACTTAAACCCTTTGTCACACACATCAAAACCTTATCATGGCAAGAGATTGCCATAACAATCTCCCCCTTTTTGATGTGTGGCAATCCGTTTAAGTTAGGTAAAAACATTTGATAGAAATTTTAAGGTAAGAAAGCATGTAAACATAAACATGATATAGCAACATGCAACTCCCACTTAATCCATGAAACTCCCCATACAAATTTTCAAATTTTCTCCTCCTATCATAATTTACTTAAACATAATTACTTCTCCCCCTTTGACACAATCAAAAAGATTAACACTAAGTTATAAACCCATGACATCAAGTTTAATAGAAGGAAAATACAAAAAACATGATTAAAATTTAAATCGGAAAATATTGGACTGTATTTCAGGTGGGCAGTCGACTGCTATCAGTATGGCAGTCGACTGGCACAAAGGATTCCGAAATTTTGATTTTCTGGGTGAAATTCAAAAATACATTATAAATTCCAGAAAATTCAAAAAATCATGAAATTTGAGGAACATATTTCTTTTAAGTATATCTATCAGTGAAAAATAGGTTTTCAAGAAAAATCATTATATTTTCCGAGATTTGCCAAAAATCCAAAAGCTTTAAAAACCACTAGTTTTTCAACATGTTAGTATCCATTTTAACACCTAGTATTGCTTAGGATTGTTTCAAAACATGAATACATGGATTTTAAAGTAAGAAATTGTTTTGAAAACATGTGAAATATCCAACCATGATCTTTGGGCAATATGTCTATGAATTAAACATAAGTCTTCCCCATGATTGGTCTATTATTGCTATTTTGATACTTTAAATGACCATCTAAATGCCATAGGCATTAATGGACATTTGTATCATCCTAACATCTCACTCATGCTAAGTTTTCAATCAAGGTAGCCTATTGTGAGTGTGAGATACATCCTAGGGGGTATTTGTATATACTTAACCATTATATTCATGCAATTTTATCAAGGTTAAGTATCAATCTAACAATCCTCATTATCATAAAGGCATATATCAATTAATTCTACATTATGATCATGAACCTAATGTATTCATCAATTAATAATCATGCATTAGGTATTATATCATGATTATAAGCAAAATATCACCTAAGGCATGATTTAACCCTATTTCTCATGATTATGTGCCAAATATCAAAATCATAAATCATGATTGCACATATACATAGCAATTACATTAATCATCATGATTTAAGCATTATTAACTATTTATAGGCATGTTATCATCACCTAACACTATTTAAAAATGTTGTCCCGCCATCCTAAGTCAACCAAAATATGATATAGGTCAATTGCATATGGTTGACTACCCTAGGGGTTTTCTAACCCTTAAGGATGGATTTTGAAACCCAGTACAAATTCTTGCCTATAGGGTTCACTAAAAACTCTTTGGGGATCCATTTTCTAGCTATTACCTTCTTCTTATCTTGTCCCCTAGCAATTAGGCATTTGTAGGCCTTTTCATTTTTCTTTTCTTTATAACCTAGGCCCTTTTTGTTGAAGCTAGCTCTTTGGCTCCCTATGATCATGTTCAAGGTGTTTGAGCCAATAGTAAACTTTTCTAGGGCTTTGGTTAAATATTCTACCTTTTCCCTTAAAGCCCTATTTTCTTCTATGCATGCATCACTTACATCTAATGGCATATAATTATCATGTGAGCAAGCATCATCATCATTATCACTAAAACATGCTTTTTCTAATTTTTGCTCTAATTCCTTAATTTGGTCAAGCATGCTTTTGTTCTTTTTCTTGGCTCTAAATAGATCCTTAGTTAAGCTAGAAATCATGGAAACTATCTTATGGGGTGAGAGATTTGTTACCATAGTTTCCATATCCTCTTCTTCTTCGGATGAGGAGGTAGAGGAGGCTCCCCCTTCACTTGAGCTCTCTCCACTTGAGCTTGATTCTTCATTTTCGGTGGAGGAGCAATCCAAGTCATCAAAGGCCATCAAGGCTAAATTGGTGACAAAGGCATTCTCCTCATCCGATGATGATGAGGAGGATGAGGATGGGTCATCCCAAGTCTTTGCCTTTAGAGCTTTGGTCTTCCCCTTTTCTTTTGTCTTCTTCTCCTCTTCCTTCTTTTTCTTGCTCCCCTTTTTCTTCTTCTTTTCTTCTTTCTTTTTCTTTTCTTCTTTGCTCTTGTTTAGGAGGGGACAATTGTCCCTTATGTGTCCCTCTCCTTGGCAATTGTAGCAAATGATTTTCCCCCTTGGTCTTCTATTCCTATCATTTGATTTGTTAAAATGAAAACCTTTTAAAGCATGCCTTACCCTCCTTACCATATACGCTTCTTCCATGCTATCCATGGAGGAGGAGGAGGATGCTTCATCATCGGAGGAGGAGGGGGTTTCCATCTTCTTCTTCCCCTTGTTTGCCAACAATGCTACTCCTCTTGAAGGTTGAATTCTAGGCTCTTCTTGTATTCCTTCAAGCCTTGTTTTGTGGAGCTCCATTGTTGAGAAGAATTCCTCCAAGGTGCTTACTTCTAAGTTCTTGGAGATATAAAATGAGTCCACCATGGAGCTCCATTTTGAGGATCGCGGAAAGGCATCTATAGCCTTCATAACCATATCCCGGTTTGATAGCTTCTCACCTACACTTGACAAACTAGTTATAATTTCCTTGAAATGAGAATGTAAGGAAATTACCTTTTCTCCCTTTTCTAGTTTAATGTTGTTGAGTTGGGAGCGGAGGAGATCTCTCCTTGCTAGCTTCGCCTCGGATGTGCCTTCATGAAGCTCAATTAGCTTCTCCCACATCTCCTTGGCACTTAGACATTCTCCTATTCGATTGATTTCTTGTTGGGGGAGCACATTGAAGAGAGGATGCTTGGCTTTTGAATTTGCAAGGTGTTCTTCCCTTTGCTTTTTGGTCCACCTAGATTTCTCTATTGGCTTCCCCTCTTCATCCCTAGGTAAAAAGAAACCGGATTCCATTGTAATCATAATATCAAAATCCGTTTCGAAAAATACCTCCATTCGCTTCTTCCACCAAGCGAATTCTCCTTCGAACTTTGGTGGTTGAATGTTGGAGCCGGCCATTTTGAATGTTGCTTGTGGTGGCGGTTAGTCCTCTACAAGCTTTCCTTGGCTTTGATACCACTTGTTGGAGATCGAACGGTCGGCTAGAGGGGGTGAATAGCCCTCTTACGATGGATGTCGGAATTCTCTCGTTCGTTTGCTCGTCTACACAATCGTTAGCGCAAGCGGAAGCATAAACAATAAAGACAAAGCAATAAACGAAAATACAAACGCTAACAAAGAAGATGTAACGTGGTTCACGGCTACGCCGCTAATCCACGATCCCTGATTCGTCCTCGGTGAATCACTCCGCCAAAACCAATCCACTAATGGTCTCTCCTTTGCACCAAGCTAGGTGGAGGTAACCTTTACAATCAAGATCACTCTTCTTACAATAAGAATGGAGTAAAAGCAAGTAAGAAGAGTTTAAGGCTTGTGGGGCACTAGGAAGATCACTTAGAGAATAAGCATTTTCCTCTCAAGGCTCCACTCCCTCTCTTTTTATAGAGAGGAAGATTTTCTTCCCGATCACGCTTTGCATCCGCACTCCAACGGCCTCCGAACACGTTGGATCCCGACCGTTGTAGTCCAACGGAACACTTGGCAATCGACTGTTGGACCTCATCGGGCCGATTGTCGCCGTAGTCGATCGCCCGGCTACGAGCGATTCTGCGCCCGAACCTATTGACGGATCTTGCCCACATATGGCAATGATCACGCCACAATTCATCGATCGAATACCGGTCGAACTATGTTCGACTTCGAGAATGATCGCCATTACATGGCAATGATCGGTGTGCGGTGAAACTCAAACTTAACATAAGTTTGAGCTTCCGGCGGTCGGGTAAACCTTAACCCTTGCGGTCAAGTCTCCGACACTCAGCCATTCGGCCAAGTTCACCTAATGAGCTACTTACATTTCACTCATTCTCTCATCTCACTCAAGTCCTCAAGCTCCTCTCGCTCACGGCCCACGTCCCTCAAGAAGATCAGCGCACGGCTACCGCAATGCTCCTTCGCGTCTCTTGCCTCTGAAGTCTGCTTCCTTGGCTTCACTTCAAGTCATCTCGTCCGGCGGTCCCTCAGCAGCATCAAGCGCACGACTCTGCAATGCTCCTTCTCCGACTCAGGCACGAGGTTGTGAGGGTGAACCCGCCAAGGCTCCATGTGCGAATTACTAAGTCCTGCACGACTTCAACGCACATATCAAGTCAACATAACAACCTAACTTAAATCCTTTGTCACACACATCAAAACCTTATCATGGAAAGAGATTGCCATAACAATCAAGAAACACAAAGATCGATAAGGGGATGACACGATCTATGCCTCATTGATCGATCTAAGATATCAAGGATAGAAGGACACTATCATACATAATAATAGTCACGGAAAGGTTGTCATATCTTGAATTTTTTGTAACTTGGGTAGCAATGATGTATTGCTAAATGCCGCTCATTGCTTATGTGTCTAAAAGGGATTTTAGACACATTGTCAATGTTACAAGAGCCTATAGGGTCACACACAAATGACATTCTATTTTGGAAATGGGTTCTTTTAGTTTGACTAAAAGAACAATGAGAATAATAGATGGTCAAGGCTCGAGTCAAAATCAAGTTGGTTGAGTTAGACTCAAGCGAGTTACATTTGAGTTAGACTCAAACTAAATTGGATGGATGAAGACTAGATTTGAGTTAGAATCAAGTGAGACTTGAATAAAACCCAAGTCACATGCAAAACTCAAGTTAGACTTGAGTTAAACCCAAATCACATGCAAAACTCAAGTTAGACTTGAGTTAAACCCAAGTCACATGCAAAAGTTTTAATGCATGCATGATGCATTAAAAAAAATGCATTGGATTTTAATGTGAAGAATGGGAAGAGGCTAGTGGATTTTCAATAATGCATTTGATTCAATGCATTTGATGCATTTCAACGTGTAGAATGGGAAGAGGCATTGGATTTCAACGTGTGAAATGGGAAGAGGCTAGTGGAATTTCAATGATGCATTTGATGCATTGATTTTGGAATTCAAGTATGATAATATATAAGGGTGGAAGAAGAGCCAAAGTGTGATCCAAGAGTTTGCGTTCTTTCTTCTTCTTCATTTCTTCATCCTCCTAATTTTGGCTAGTTGTTCTACAAAGGTTGCTAGTACAACCATATTTTCAAAAGGGCTGAGTGTCAGTGTGAATACCTTAGAGATACAGTTATCCTTACCATATTTAGATCCGACAACTTTGGACTAGCGGGATTACGAAGGGCTCGCTTCAAAGGTATAATACTTCTTCTGGATAGGATCTAGATGGTTAAAAATAATTTATATGTTTTCGCTTGGATCTCTGGTGGGATCCAAAAAAGTTTGTTTCCGCTGCTGTTTTGCGAATCAGTTCGCACGCATAGTAGGATCCCAATATTTGTGAAGCTATCCCAATGATACTCGGCGTGGATACGGATAGAGGCGAAACTCGTGAGGGTCACTTGGTTGATATCGTTTCCGCTTCACGTAATTCGTCAATGATGGTCCTTTCTTCTTTGGATCCCCAAGATCCCCCTACCTTTCCTTGCGCACGACTGGATCTAGCACCAAGCAAGAAAACGAGGGAAGAAAGATCAACCAGAAGAGTTATTTGCGATCTTCGAGAGTAAGCTGGATTTGCTACACTGAGAAACGTTAAGGGTTGGCCGACTTCCCGACGCGGCCACTCCGACGATCAAGTCAGTACGAGTATGAGAAGAAAAGTAATGGATTGGAAAAGAAGAGAGATCTCAGAGATACCAAATGGGAAAGAAAACAACCATCCCTAATCCCGTTGTCCTCTGTCCCTTTTATAGGCGAAGCCCCTGCCTTCTCCTAATGGTGAAGGTACATAAATGCCCCTTTGCCCAGCTGTCCTCCTAACCGCTTTTTCCGCTCCTGATTCAAAAGTATTTCATGCCATGTGTTAATTCTAAATAGAATATAAAAGTACATGTGATTATTTAAAACTAACCACCTCGAACCTTCCATTATTACCTCATGCCCTTCTTCCCCTTATTTCCTAAAAGAGAATCTCGCTTGATGTGCTAATTGCCTTGGTAACATTCAAGCTACCCTAGAATTACACTAACCACTCTGAAATTATCCTACGTCGGAAGTGCTTACATTGCCCTAGAAATCTTGTACAGCTCTGGAATTAATTGCTGGCCTGAAACTATACGAACTACCCTGGCGCAGTTCACACTGTCCTGGCCCTACAATACTGTCCTAGCACAATTCATACTGCCCTGGAAATACACACTGGTCTGGAGCTACACACCCTGCTCTGCACTACCCTGGATTTTCCTACACAGTCCTGGAGCTGCACAATGCTCTAAACTTATCCAACCCACCATGGAAACCTAGAACTGCATTGGAACTCCTTACACTTCCCTATAATTGCTTATACTGCTCTGGGAATACACTTACTACCCTATAACCCCACATACTACCCCGGAAACACAGATACTGTCCTGTAACTACACTAGAACTCCTTATACTCGCTTATCGCTGGGAATACACTTACCGGCCTCAGTAACCCACATACTACCCAGAAACACATATCGCCTCAGAATCGTATTTAGAACTCCTTATATTGCTCTGGAATTATATATAGTGTTCTGAACCTACCCAAACAGCCCTGTAAATACAGATACTGCATTGGAACTCCTTATACTGCCCTGGAAACACATATAGTGTTCTAAACCTACCCAAACAGTCCTGGAAATACAGATACTACCCTGGAACTACATATAGTGTTCTGAACCTACCCAAACAACCCTGGAAATGCACTGGAACTCCTTATACTGCCCTAGATCTACATATAGTGTTCTGAACCTGCCCAAACAGCCCTGGAAATGCACTGGAACTCTTTATACTGCCCTGGAACTACATATAGCATTATAAACCTACCCAAACATCCCTAGAAATGCACTGGAACTCCTTATACTTCCTTGGAACTACATATAGCGTTCTGAACCTGCCCAAACATCCCTGGAAATGCACTGGAACTCCTTATGCTGCCCTAGAACTGCTTATACTCTCTTGAAAATCCTGACCCCATCATAAGTTCCCCCTCTTTAGTAAAACTGAAGAGCGAAGTCGAATGAAGTTTCACAAGTGTCCACAATAAAAAATTTTCTCCATCCCAACTGAAAAAAGACCCCCTATCCATCATAAGTTCCCCCTCTTTAACAAAATTGAAGAGTGAAGTCGAATGAAGTTTTACAAGTTCCCATGAATATACAAACATTACCATATAAATCCTTCCCCCACCATATCCACCATACTGATATACCTCCTAAACATCCCTATATATCATAGGAAGCACCGTGCCACTACCCATCCTGTGTAATATTTCACCTTCAAGATATTGCATGTGTATATTCCTTAAAACACTACAGGAGGCATTCATGCTTAGAATACTATAAAAGGCATTTATGCCTTAGAATACTGTAAGAGTCATTTATGCCTTAGAATATTGTAAAAGGCATTTATGCCTTAGAATACTGTAAAAGGTTGTGTTAGTGTGTTACCTGTCCATTATATCTGACGTTATAGTTCCCCGTGGGGGTATAAAGATATCTAGCTCTTAGGTCGTTATAGTAGAACCACAAAAACCTTTTACATATGTCATATAGAGGCGTTATAACTCTCCGTGGGAGAAAATAGCTTATTTAGCCTTTAAGCATTTATAGGTGAGCCATTAGAACCCTTTACATATGTCATATAGAGGTCTTATAGTTCCCCGTGAGGGAAAGTAGCTATTTTGCCTTTAAGCTGTTATAGTAGGCACGGAGCCTGAATTAGTCTCCCATACTTTAAAAGAAATAACACCAAAATCACCATATCTTAGAAATAATACTATTGAGACAAGAAATAAGGAACTCCCCCCAAGCATAATAACTGCTCACATCAATGCCATTAACAATTGCCAAAAAATAATATGAATATACATACGAAAATACCAATGAGTTTTTTGTATAACACATGCCACAACCCCATATTATAGTCACATCATGCTCCCCTATCAAAAATCATCAGATAACTAGAAATTTTCTAGAAAAATTAACTATCCTCCAAAATCACCCCCATAAACTTCCTAATACCATATTAAATATCAAAAACAAGAAAACATTCTTTCAAAATTTCCCATTAAAATACTTTAAAGCACCGCATGTTTTAATTAACACATAGCCTTCTTACTTCCATTAACTCCCCATCGTTCCCCTACGGTCCTTCTCCAAAACCCTAACCCCTTCCCTCGAAACTCTCATTTCTCCGACAACTCCTTTTCTGCCATGGCCTCCTCATCCTCCATCTCTCCCTGGTACAAAACTACATCCAGCCAACTCACCCTCAACCATTCTCTCTTCCTTCGCGACCCCAAATACCTCCCCGAAAACTCCACCATCGTCATCCCCAATCGATCCTAGCGCCCTCATCTACCTCTGGTCGGAACCAGTACTTTGTTCACGGGGCAATTAGAGGGAGGTCTTCGTCTCCTTCTGCCAAAATCCCTCTATCATATTCTCTTTTTCTATGGTATACCAGTCAAACAACTAACCCCCAACTCCCTCCACATTCTAGTTGGCACCATTATTGTTTTTCATCACCTCAACATTCCCCAGATACCCCATATATTTCATTGCCTCTATCAACTGAAGATAGCCGACCACGGCGTCTTCTACTTCATGGCCTGCCAAGGCTACCAGTTCCTTACCGACATTCCCTCTTCTAATAAGGGCTGGAAAGAGCTCTATTTCTTTATCACTATGGATCCTCCTCTTCCCTTCTCTTCTCGTTGGAAAACTACCCTTCCAGATCTCCCTGACCTCAAACTTGTTAAAACTAATATCGACTTCCCTTCCATCAAAGCCAACTTGAAGAATAAATATTTCAGCATTACAGAACTCATAAAGGAGCCCATTTTATCCTACTATGGGCTATCTCCCATTCCTTCACTAGACACTCATCCTATCAGTAAACTTCTCTTTATTTTTCTACAGTAACTATCTTTAGAGAAAATACTATCATTCTATTCCTTAGCCTATAAACTAGTAGTTTATCATGTTTTCTTATCATACCTTTTTAACACCATGTATTAAAACCCCCCACTTAAAACCTGCACAAA
Organism: Wurfbainia villosa; assembly: GCA_025175895.1. Classification (NCBI taxonomy): domain Eukaryota; kingdom Viridiplantae; phylum Streptophyta; class Magnoliopsida; order Zingiberales; family Zingiberaceae; genus Wurfbainia; species Wurfbainia villosa. The sequence goes on along the minus strand of CM046001.1, from coordinate 37,157,215 downwards.
AACATTGTCATTCTGTGCCAAAAATTGAACTACCACTATCAGACTTTACATTCTTTACTGATAATTCACAACCACCTTTTATCTTTGCAGAAGACATGATGGGAACATCCATTGCGAAAACCTTGGCCCTCAAGCAGAAGAAAAGAAAAAGGTCAGATACTACATCCTCCCCCACCTCTGAACCACTTACCTCAGTAAGCAACCTCCACTCAATCTCTATTTATAACTAATATGTTCACAATTCCTATCAACATGACATATTTCTTTGGTGCAGGCTCCTCCCACATTAACACAAGTCCCTATTATCACTTCAGATGACCCAGATCAATCCCCCCCCCCCCCCACACACACATTCATTAACATTACCCTTCCTCCTCAAACAGACCCAATCCCCAATCTTTTCCCCTTTATCTTCCCAGCATTTTCCTCTGATCCTATTTCCATTGTTCCCCCCTTAAATCCTCTTCCATCCCCTAACTCACCTACACCCAGTCCCCCCTCTGATACCCCTATCGACCCCATTGATGTGTCCTCCTTGCCCTCCTCATCTTCAGTAGACGATCGTCCTCTGATCTCCTTATTTCCCCACAAACCACGAAAATCCTTATCTTCCACCAACCACCCTCCTCCTAAACCTACAACCTCCACCCCTCTTGACTTACTTGTTCAGGCCATATCAGACTCTTATCCCCAACAACCACTTTCCACCCTCCCCATTATACCAGTCTCAACTCCTCTTTCTTCCATTCCTTCCCTTAGCACTCCTCCAGATTACATCCCCCCCATAGCAAAATCACATCTCCAACAGCCTCTTCATTTCCCCCCTCCAAGAGCTGACATTCCAACTTTTATTCAAGAGTTGAAAGAAAATCTCCAAATAGTAAGTTTCTCACTTAATGTCCCAACTTCATATGTTTAATAGCTTGTTTTACATATCCCTTTCTCATTTTCAGAGTACCCGAAGACTTCAAGCTTTCGAGCAATGGTACACTAACCATCCAAACCAACTCAACCAACCTTCCAGCTTTGCTATAGAGCCCCCTCCACACGTGACTACGCCCCCAAGCATTCCAGATAATTCTACAGAAGCCATACACCACCTAGGTATACAAACTGATCCTCCTTCCTCCTCTGACCGAACAACCAGGGAGAACGAACTTCAACAACAAGTAAACTGGCTGCAACTCTAGGTTACGTCCTTTTCTACTGACCGAGACCAACTATCTGCAAATGAAAAAGACCTAAACCTAAAGGCAGCCCATATCAAGTGACTACAGGAGCAACTCCGGATATCAGAGAAAACCATATCACGTCAACAATCTGAGCTCTCCCTGTGGAAACAGAAGGAGAGCAATTGGCACCTTCATTCTGATGAGTTGTTTCAACCCGTAGAAGACATCATAGATGCTCACCAGAGCCTAAAAGCAACTATCTATGGTAGCCTGGATGAATTTAACTTCAAATTTGACATTCTGAAGCAACACTTCAACGTACTAGCTACCACCGCCCACGACCACCTTACCAGAGCCAACCAACTTCACCAAGAGATATCTAATTTAAAGGAAACAGAAGGCGAGCGATGTGCAAGAAAACAGGCTAGACTTCTAAAAAGTTCTCCAAGCAATTAAGCAAATATTTCGAAAGAGGCTTCAAAGGTGCTCTTCATCAAGCCAACGAAAAGAAATATTTCATCCCTGGCACCCCTTACCATGAGATCGACCTAGAAGAAATGTACAAGAGCATTCCCCCGGAAGCCCTAATGACTGATTCTGACACTGATTCAGAACCATAGACTTTTCTTCTTATAATATTTCTGAAAGATTACATTTCATCTTTCAAACCAACTCTGTATATATTATAAATATCTTTGTCAATGAATGTCTACATTTTGAAACATACTCATATCTACATTATTTTGCATTGTTCTTATTCAGGCTCATCGACCCTCTTTAAAAAAAATACACCCTATACTAATTAAACTGCTGCCTTATGCATAAAATGGAGCATTTTCACTATATCCTCCATTTATCTGAACAACAACACCAAACAAACCATCTTCTATCCATTCCATCTCAAAAACCCTCACTTATCATTAAAAAATTATCCCTCCATATTATGTTAAAATAGAAATTATTATACCCCCATCTTACCATATTAACCTTTGAATTCTTCATCTACCCAGCATTTGTACCTTAACAAACTTACGCCATCACCTCCTAAATTCCCCCCTTAAACATATCCAGTGGGAAAATTTGTTATTTCCCTCCCATTTAACCCTTTACTTTCCTATATAAATACAAACATTTCTTCCTCCTTCAATCCTGCCAAGAACCCCTTCCAGCTTCACTGTCCCACAATTTCCAGAAAATGCAACCTACTACATCAATTCCCCACCCATGGTTCACTTCTACATGCTCTAAAATGATAGGAGAAGAATGTCGATCCCTCTCCTCTCGCCTACAACTCCCCTCCGGTTATCACCTTGTCACAGCCAATTTGACTGAACGCCCTCACCATCCTCCTGGGCGCACCAAAGCTTTTTTCTTGGAACAGATGGAAGTTGGTTTATTTTTTCCCCTTCATTCCTTTCTTCTTGAAGTGTCAGAATACTTTTCCATTCCTTTAAACCAACTAAGCCCCAATTCTTTTTGATTTATGCTAGGTTTTTACCTTACCAGCTCCTTCTTATCAATTACTCCCTCAGCCTTTCTTTTCCATTGCCTTTTCCAAATAAAATCATCTGAGATAGGCATATTTTACTTTCAAGCCTGATCAAACTTCCAATTTCTTACAGGTGTCCCCTCCTCCCATAAAGGCTGGAAAGAATATTACTTCTTTGTGCACTCCACTTCTCCTTTCTTTTTTTCCTCCGCTTGGCTAACAAGCCTTCCTCCTCGACCCCCCCTTCCCCCCTAGGTTTTTATCGAGACAATGAAGAATATCAAATGATTACCTTATCCTTCTTAGAAGAGCAATTTGACTTAACTCACCTTTTGACCAAATCTGCAATATCACTTATCCGAAACAGCTACCCCTTACAGTCGATTGGCACACTCGGTAAGCCTCCCAACCTTTACATTCTTATATACTATTTTTATATCTGCACATTTTAACTTACATTTCCTATTTCAGAGTTTCTCCTACTGTGACCTGCCAACAAAAACTCCCCATCACCCCCCAACAACGTTTCTCCCCCTTCTTGTCAACTAACACTTCTTCAGCCACCTCCTTTTAGCCAAACTCCTCCGACACCCATTTCCTCCTTTTCCATACTCGATCACCCAGATTCTCTAGTCTCCAACATTAATAAGGTTAGTATATTACTTTTCTATAGCTCCCTCTCCTTTCTACTAATACTTTCTTTTTTCAGGGCATCAGCAGCATAAGTCATTTAAATAATCAATGGATTCAATATACTGACATTCTTAAAAAGGAAATACAGGAGTGTCACACAAGAGAATCATCACTTCAACAAGCCTACTATCGACTCGAAAGAGAATTGCAAGCCTTCCTTATAAAAGCCCAAGGTGATCGAGCAGAATTATCAGCCCTTCAATTCCATACCACCTTCTTACAAAACACGCTGGATATCATAAAATTCCGACTGCTTTCCGAAAGAAACAGTAGTGCTTCAGAACCCCTCTAGACTTCATATGCTATCAATGATCTATTTCTAGATAGAGGATTTGCTTTCCTACAATGGGGCTTTCAAGACTGCACCGCCTAATTCAAGGCAACCGGCTATCCTCCTCCCGGGCATTCTCTTAGTTTTTTAGACATGGGCAGTACCATTGATCATACTCTCCCTGAATTATTATCCTTCCCCTTTCCTGCTGATAATAAAATGTGACTTGTACCCCTTTAGCTTGGTTTTATTCCTTTGCACTATAAACTATTATAGCATATTTCTTATGTTCAAATCCAGTACACCAGTGAATCATCCCATATTTTATTAACAAAGCTTCCCCGATCAATTCTTAAACGCAAAAATAATCAAAACGATAGTTAACCATGCATTATAACATTCTAATTGGAATAAAATCGCCCAAAAAATAACTACTCATTAAAACCGTCCGGGAAATAAATACCCCTTCAAACAAGCTTTATTACCAAAACACCCCTTCTCTGCTAACGTCACCAGAAAATAGACTGTTACTTCCGTAAACACCCCTTCTCTTCCCGCCAACCGTCAACCTCATATTCCCCAGACACCACTATTTTCATTAATAACCTTTTAAATTCCTCAACCCCCCCCCCGGTATCATCTATAACCCTTCGAAACCTTCCCCTTAATCCTATAAAACCCCAACTCCCCATCTCCCTTCCTCATCTTACCCTTTCTTCTTTTCCTTTACCCTTTCCTCCTGCCATGTCTTCTCCTTCCCACCCTATTCTCATCAGTTCTGACACAAGTACCACTGAATCACCAACCCACTCCATAGCTACCTCCGCATATCGCCCTCGCCTCTTTACAGGGCCCTTTCATTCCCCCTCCCCTCCTTTGGGAACCGTCTATGGCGTCCTCCTATATTGCAATAGAGAGCTCAACCAGATCCTGTGCCAGCTTCTGAAGAGAACACTCTCACAACCACCGGGGAAAACTCATTTGTGGGCTCATCCTCCCTCTAATTTCCTTTACATGCAAAGATACTCCATGCATTTTTCTCTTTATGCAAGACTATGTATTTTCCTTTTGATATATATATTATGTGTTATGTAACACATAATAGCAAAATTTTTCCCTATAAGCATATCCTCTCAAAATTTACACAATGCTCTGGTCTCACTAATAACGATAAATCTTTTTCCAAAACAAAGTCGCATTTTCCTGAAGTTACTGATAAAGCTAGCTGATATAATTACACAACAATTAAATGTCCATGACACCTTTTCTTTCTCCAAAAAAAAAAATTAAAAATGCAAATCTCACAACATTTTATCCACTAAAATAGGGCCGTAAATGATATACGTTCCAATGCCTCAGCAGTAACCTTCCTTGAGCATCCTTCAAATAATAGGCCCCCATTCCTGCTCAGTTTTCAACTTGAAAAGGCTCCTCCCACTTAGGTCCCAACTTGCCCTTGGAGCCTTCGGGCAACACTTTCCTCAGCACCAAATCTTCCACCTGAAAAGAGCAAGGCATTACCTTTTTATTATAGGATTTCATTACCTGTGACCTACACCTTTCAACATTATATGCAGCCATATCCCTCCTTTCTTGAATCAAATCCAGTTCCATACTTCTAACTGCACTATTATCATTAGGGAGATAGTTCAATACCCGTGCAGATTCTAATCCAACTTCTACGGGTAACACAGCGTCTGACCCATATACCATACTGAATGGAGTGGCTCCTGTAGCTCTCTTGATAGTAGTTCGAAAAGACCACAAAACACTAGATAATTCTTCCACCCAACTTCCTCCGACATGCTCCAACTTGGTTTTTAATCCATGTACCAATTCCCTATTAGTCACTTCCACTTGCCCGTTACTCTGGGGATAAGCCACAAATGTAAATGCCTGTTCAATTTTAAAATCTTAGCACCACTTTGCTAATTTTTTACCCTGAAACTACCACCCATTATCAGATATCAACCTCCTTGGGATACCAAAGTGACATACAATATTTTTCCATAAGAATTTTAATACAATCTGCTCAGTGATACGGACCAAAGGCTCAGCTTCCACCCGCTTAGAAAAATAATCTATAGCCACCAACAAGAACTTCTTCTGACCAGTCTTGACCAGAAAGGGTCCTACTATATCCATACCCCATTGATCAAAAGGATAAGCCGCCACCACTACCTTCATACATTCAGCCGGCTGATGTTGCCAATTATGGTGCCTCTGACAGCTCTCACATTGTCATACTAACTGCATAGAATCTCTCATCAGGGTAGGCCAAAAGAACCCAGCCAATAACACTTTTCGAGCTAATGCTCGCCCCCCTATATGACTGCCACAGGCCCCTTCATGAACTTCCTTCAATACATAATCTACTTCTATTTTTCCCAAACATCGTAATAGAGGCCCAACACAAGTTCTTTTATATAAAATTCCTTTGATCATGCAAAAGTGACTAATTTTTTGCTTGAATTGTCGCACTTTTACAGGGTCATTTGGCACCTTTTTATTCGTAAAAAATGAAATTATCTCTCTCCTCCTATCATCTTCAATCACTTCTCTTGCTCCTTCGTTCTACGGCAATAGCTCGATCTGTGCAATTATGTCACGAGTATTCCAATTCCTCAATGAGCTAGCCAATTGAGCCAGTTCATCAGTTTTCTAGTTTTCTACTCTTGTTATTTTTTTTATCAATACCTCCGAAAAGTCTCCTTTAGCTTTTTCTACCAATTCACAGTATTTTCGGCACTTACCATCCTTAACTTCAAATCCTCCCGCAGTTTGCTATACCACTAACTAAGAGTCCATATGTACCATTACCCACTATGATCCTACATTTCTAGAAACTTGCAAAGCTATCAACAAAGCCTCGTATTCAGCTTCATTATTGGAGGCTCTGAAATGTAATCTAACGACTATCTTGACCTCTTCCCCCTTAGGTGAGATCAGAATTACTTCTACCCTGCAACCCTCCTTTTTAGAAGATCCATCTACATATATCCTCCATGGCTCACATTCTTCTTTATGCATGGTTTCCACTAAGAAATCAGCCAAGGCCTGCGCTTTGATAGAGGTACGAGGCTGATATGCGATGTCATACTCACTGAGCTCTGTTCCCACTTAATAAGCTTACCTGTAGCCTCCGAATGTGTAAGTATTCTTCCCAAAGGCATATTAGTGAGTACCACTAAAGGATGAGATAAAAAATAGGATCGCAATCTTCGAGCAGTCAGAACCAGACCCCAAGTCAATTTCTCTAAATTAATATAGCGAACCTCAGCTCCCTTTAACAAATAACTAATATAATAGATCGAATGTTGCTGCCCCATATCTTCTCGAATTAATACTGAACTTACAGCAACCTCTGAAAGAGCCAGATAAACCCATAACACCTCTCCAGGCTGAGGCTTAGCTAAAAAAGGTGGTTCCACTAAATATTCCTTCAGAGATTGGAAGGCTTTATCACAATGTTCATCCCACTGGAACCGCGCAACCCTCTTTAATATCTTAAAGAAAGGGAGGCTTCTATCTGCCGATCGGGATATAAACCTAGACAGGACAGTAATTCTACTCAATAACCTTTGTACCTCCTTTAAATTTTTTGGTGGTTGCATCTGCTGAATAGCCTAAATCTTAATAGGATTAGCTTTTATACCTTGTTCATTCACCACATAACCTAAAAAATGGCCCTGTGTCACCCCAAACACACACTTCTCTAGGTTCAATTTCATTCTATATTACCATAAAGTATCGAAGGTTTCCTCTAAATTAGATATTAACTGCTCAAAATGCGAAGTTTTAACCAAAATATCATCTATACACCTCCACATTTCTTCCCAGTTGTTTTTCAAAGATCTTATCCATTAATCTCTGGTAAGTGGCACCGACATTTTTTAACCCGAAAGGCATGACTACATAGCAGAAAGTTCCTTCAGCCGTAATAAAACTGACCTTATTCTGATCCTCCTTAGCTAATGGTATTTGATGATGCCCCTGATAAGCATCCATCATCGAGATAAACTGATGCCCAGTGGTTGAGTCTACCAATTGATCAATGTAGGGAAAAGGATAACAATCCTTAGGACAAGCCTTATTAAGATCTCTAAAATCCACACATATTCTCCATTTCCCTGATGGCTTAGGCACCATCACCACATTAGATAACCAAGTTGGATACTGTATTTCTCTGATATGTCCATCCCTCAGCAATTTACCCACTTCTTCCTTAATAATAGCATCCTTTCCTGCTTCGAAATGCCAACGCTTCTGTTTTACAAGAACTGCCGCAGGTACGATATACAATTTATGTTCCATAATGTTAGGATCAATTCCTGACAAGTCTTGCGGGGACCATGCAAAAATATCCCTATTTTTAATAAGACATTGTATTAGATTTGCTTTAAGCTACACAGGAAGATCTCGAGCTATAAAGGTAAGATGTTCAACACACTTATCGTCCAATACAACTACCTCTTTATCAGATTCTCCTATCTCCTCTGTAGCCCCCTTTTGAACGAAACACACCGTATCTCCATACTTAGACTGCTGTAGAGACTTACTGACAAATTTCTCCTTGTGTCCTATCCTAATGGCATCCACATAGTAGTGATGAGAAAGCTGCTGATCACCTCTTGCCTCTCCTACTTCACTTCCCACAGAAAACTTAAGCTTCTGATGGTAAGGAGAGGCCACAACCCGTAAACTGTTCAAAACAAGTCTTCCCAGAATAGCATTGTAGGAAGAAGGCATATCCACTACAGTAAAATTGATAAGCACTGACTTTCTCCTGGGCTCTTTCCCCAGGGATAAAGGTAACTTAATATGGCCCATCTGCTGCACTTCATGCCCAGAAAATCCAAATAAAGAAGTTACCACTAGTTGTAGGTCAGCAACGGCAACTCCCATCTGCTCTAAAGCTGCCCAATACAGAATATCTAATGAATTGCCCGGGTCTACAAAAACTCTTCCCGCATTGAAATTAGCAATAAAAACTCGAATGACCAGAGCATCAGTGTGAGGAGTTATTACTCCCCCTAGATCATTATCATCAAAACCTATTACGGGTCCTCAAGCCCTGGGCAGAACAGCAACAGCTACGCATTCTTCCCTATTGTATCTTTTCCGTGACCTATTAGAATCCCCGTTAGTGGAACCTCCAGATATCATGTTGATGGACTCCCTTACAGGGGGTTGATTAGCAGGTTCAACCCGATCAGGCACTATCTCCCTTATCTGTACCCGCTGCACCGGTCTATTCATAAGAGGTCTGGGATTACCTCTTCCATAATTTCTTCCTCCAAACCCCTGCTGATAAGGGGCCGGATTCATGACTAAATTTCGAATATGAGGGTGAGATCCCATAATCCTCTGTAATTCCAAGTTCAACTGCTGATAATTCTGAGTACTATACTCATACTCTTGATGAAAAGCACAGAAAGTAGGAGATAGTAATCTCCTAGGCCCTCTATCAGCCCCAAAGGGTCTCCGCAACAACCTCTGCTCTATACAAATATTCATAGCCCTTTCCCTAGAGAATTGGGGTAGGGGAGCATACAAAGCTCTGTCTCCTACAGATCGCATAGGCCTTACCCATTCAATTCTTCCCTCTGGTCTTTCCACTATTCTAAAACCCTGTGAAGTTCGTCGAGACTTCTGAGCGTCTTCTAAATTAATGAACTTCTCAGCTCGGGACAGCAGATCTTCGAAGCTTACAGGAGGCTTCTTAGCCAAAGAATTAAAGAAGTCCCCCTCCCTGAGCCCCTGGGTAAAAGCTCCCATCATCATACCTAACTCTACGACAGGAATCTCACGAGCAGCTTGCATGAATCTGTGTACATATTGTCGCAGACTTTCTGGCTCCCTTTTCTTAAGATCAAAAAGGCTCAAAGGCTGAGGCAAATATTTCTTAGCACCGAAAAATACCTTACAAATAGTGTGGAGAAATTCTTAAAAGATGCAACACTATTTGGCTTCAAATCACTAAACCATTGCTCTGCCAGCCCTATTAAAGTAGTGAGGAATACGCGACATTTGACCCCATCAGTATAGCGATACAACAAAGCGGCATTCTCAAATTTTCTTAGATGATCTTTAGGATCAAAAGAACCAACATATTCAGATATCTGAGGAAGTCGCAATCGCCGTGGTAATTCATCATTTAAAATACTTTCGACAAAAGGAGTTTCCTCATCTATTTGTACAATAGTCCCTTCAGTGGGAGCCTCCTCTTCCAAGGTTACACCTCCCAAAGGGGACACACATTTCTCCTTCCCCTTTCCTTTTTTACAAGCACCAGAACCTTTCTTGAATTGAGACAATTTACCTCCCTCTTCCTCAGATTCACTATCAGAGATATCTTCTTTAACCTTCTTTGGGGTAGCCTTTTGCGACATCTGGTCCATCATCTCCACCATAATCTGCATAAGATCTTCCTTATACAGAGGTTCCCATCACCTTTTACTAGTACCCCCCTGGGAAGTACTAGAAACAGATTTCTTTCCTTCTGCTAGCTCCTTTATTGTACTTCTAGTATTGACCATCACGACTTTTTGTTCAGTTTCCTATAGACGGCGCCAATTTGAAGGTGCTTGCTTTTTTGGATCCCCAAGATCCCCCTCCCCTCTCCTTGCGCACAGCTGGATCTAGCACCAAGAAAGAAAACGGGGGAAGAAAGATCAACCAGAAGAGTTATTTGCGATCTTCGAGAGTAAGCTGGATCTGCTACACCAAGAAACGTTAAGGGTTGGCCAGCTTCCCGGCACGGTCACTCTGACGATCAAGTCAGTACGAGTATGAGAAGAAAAGTAATGGATTGGAAAAGAAGAGAGATCTCAGAGATATCAAATGGGGAAGAAAAAACCCATCCCCGATCCCGTTGTCCTCTACCCCTTTTATAGGCGAAGCCCCCGCCTTCTCCTAATGGTGAATGTACATAAATGCCCCTTTGCCCAGCTGCCCTCCTAACCGCTTTTCCCACTCCTGATTCAAAAATATCTCATGCCACATGTTAATTCTAAACAGAATATAAAAGCACATGCGATTATTTAAAACTAACCACCTCCAACCTCCCATCATTACCTCATGCCCTTCTTCCCCTTATTTCCTAAAAGAGAATCTCACTTGATGTGCTAATTGCCTTGGGAACATTCAAGCTACCCTAGAATTACACTAACCACTCTGAAATTATCCTGCGTTGAAAGTGCTTACATTACCCTAGAAACCCTGCACAGCTCTAGAATTAATTGTTGGCCCGGAACTATATGAACTACCCTGGCGCAACTCACACTGCGCTTCACATTGCCCTGGCCCTACAATACTGTCCTAGCATAATTCATGCTGCCCTAGAAATACACACTGGTCTGGAGCTACACACTCTACTCTGCCACTACCCTGGATTTGCCTACACAGTCCTAGAGCTGCACAATGCTCTGAACCTATCCAACCCACCCTGGAAACCTAGAACTGCACTGGAACTCCTTACACTACCTTGGAATTGCTTATATTGCTCTAGGAATACACTTACTACCCTATAACCCCACATACTACCCCAGAAACACAGATACTTCCCTGTAACTGAACTTGAACTCCTTATACTTCCCTGGAACTGCTTATACTGCTCTGAGAATGCACTTACTATCCTGTAACCCCACATGCTGCCCTGGAAACATAGATACTGCCCAGTAACTACACTAGAACTCCTTATATTGCTCTGGAACTACATATAGTGTTCTGAACCTGCCCAAACAGCCCTGGAAATACAGATACTACCATGGAACTGCATTGGAACTCCTTATACTGCCCTGGAAACACATATAGTGTTCTGAACCTACCCAAATAGCCCTGGAAATACAGATACTACCCTGGAACTACATATAGTGTTCTGAACTTGCCCAAACATCCCTGGAAATGCATTGGAACTCCTTATACTGCCTTGGAACTACATATAGTGTTCTGAACCTGCCCAAACAACCCTAGAAATGCACTGGAACTCCTTATACTGCCCTAGAACTACATATAGCATTCTGAACCTGCCCAAACAACCCTGGAAATGCACTGGAACTCCTTATACTGCTTTGGAACTACATATAGCATTCTGAACCTGCCCAAATAGCCCTGGAAATGCACTGGAACTCCTTATACTGTCCTAGAACTGCTTTATACTATCTTGAAAACCCCGACCCCATCAATCAAGTATACTTAGATTAGTTTCTTTATTGTAAAATTTGAAATAGCGATTATGTCTACACTTGATGTATTCTTGCATGCGTGTGGTGTGTGTGTTTTAATAAATTAGTTTATTACTTGTTTTTGCTTCCGCTATGTGCATGTTTACGAATCATGTTCGAATGCACACCCACGACGGTACCAGGGAAACCCAACAGAGGCTATGCCATCTATTCCCATGAGCGCAAAATGGGAGATGATTTTTTCTTCTTCCAATGAAGATGGATCATCTCATGTGGCTTTTAAGTTTCGGGTTTTTGGCTTCCCTTCTTCTCCTTTGACTTCTTCTCTTCTTTCTTCTTCCCTTCTTTCTTCTTGTCATTCTTCATCCTTTCTTCCTTGCTCTTGTTCAACAAAGGACACTCATCCCTTATGTGTCCTTCTCCTTGGCAATTATAGCATATGATTTTCCTAATCCTCCTTCTCCTATCATGAGATTTGTTAAATTTAAAACTTTTTAAGTCACGTCTTACCTTTCTTACCATATACACCTCCTCATTGCTATCCATTGAAGAAGATGATTCGTCATCGGATGAGGAGGATGTGGTCTTCTTCTTCTTTCCCTTGTTTGCTACAAGCGCTACTCCCCTTGATTGTGTGATTGGTTCTTCTACTATTCCTTTAAGGTGAGTTTCGTGAAGTTCCATGGTAGAAAAGAATTCTTCTAGAGTACTTATCTCTAGATTCCTTGAGATATAAAATTAATCCACCATGGAACTCCATTTGGATGATCGGGGAAATGCATGAATGGCCTTCATTATCATGTTTCGATTTAAAAGCTTCTCCCCTACACTTGATAAACCATTAATAATCTCCTTGAACCTAGAATGCAATGATAGTATCTTTTCTGCTTTGTCCAATCTTGTGTTGTTGAGTTGTGATCGGAGAAGGTCCCTTCTTACTAATTTTGCTTTGGATGTGCCCTCATGAAGCTCTATCAACTTCTCTCACATCTCCTTGGCGCTTGAGCATTCTCCAATTCGATTTATCTCTTGTTGAGGTAGCACATTGAAAAGATGATGCTTGGCCTTTGAGTTTACTAGGTGCTCCTCCTTTTGCTTCTTGGTCCATCTTGATTTTTTGAATTGGCTTCCCTTCTTCATCCCTAGGTATCTCAAAACCACTTTCCATAATTAATATTATATCGAAGTCGGTTTCAAAAAATACCTCCATCCTCTTCTTCCATAAAGAGAAATCTCCTTCAAACTTTGGTGGGTGGATGTTCATGTCGACCATTGTTGTTGTGCTTATTGCGACGATGAGTCCGTTGACAAGCAACTTAGCTCTGATACCACTTGTTGGAGGATCGTGACCCAACTAGAAGGGGGGATGAATAGCATACAATGCTCGATGGACTTCGCTTGTTCTTAATCGTCTACAATCTTGTTAGCACAGCAGAATACTAACGATAATACTAAAGATAATTAAGACTAAAACAAAGTAAAGGGAAGCAATACAAACAAGTAGATGTAACGTGGTTCACGACCCTTGCCGCTAATCCACAACGATCCGTTAGGCGGATCACTCCCTCAACCAATCCACTAATTTCTCCTTTAGCTCAAACAAGGTGGAGAGAAACCTTCTTACACAAACACTCCCTCTTACAATAAGATAGAGATAGAATTAACGAAGAGGAGAGTAAAAACATTTAGAGCACTTGGAGCACACTTAGGAGTTGAAGCATTAGTTGTCCCAAGGCCCCCAACCCCTCTTTTTATAGAGAAGAGGGGTTTCTTCCCATTGGGCATGCAACAGTCGACTGTTGCATGCCATCAATCGACTGTTGTCGTTCCAATGGCTTCTGACCACACCTGATTTGCAATCGTCACAGCCCAACGGCACACTGGGCAGTCGACTGATCACACTAGCAATCGACTGATCAAGCCATCAGTCGATTGCTCTAAGCAATAAGCCAACTCAAAATGTTTCAGTGCCCGCGTCCACTTATAACAGTCGACTGCTAGCCCTTGGCAGTCAATTGATGGTGGAGCAGTCGACTATCAGCCCTTGGCAGTCGACTGTTGGGCCACAAAACCCTAGTTGACATCGGTCAACTAGCAGTCAACTCGGACCAATCAACTATTGTCGGGTAAAACCTCGAACAATAAGTTGTTTGAGCATTCGACTATCGGGTAAAACCTCAAACACCATGTTTGAGCATCCGACACTTGATCTTAGTCATTTGGCCAAGTTCACCTAACTTGAGCTACCCTATCCCGGGTTACAATCGCTCAACTCTCATCTCCCATGGAGTCCCTCACCGAAGCTCTCTTCCTCCGGCCTACATCCCTCGGATGCACTAAGCTCGCGGCTTCTCCCGTGCCATCCTTCGCGTCTTGCCCTGAAGTCTTCTTCCTTTGGCTTCACTCTATTTGCTCCTTGTTCGGCGGTCCCTCGAATGCACCAAGCTCACGGCTTCTTCCCGTGCCATACTTCACCGACTCAAGGACCCGAGCCACGAGATGGATGAACTTGCCAATGCTTCATCAAGTAAACCATGTGTGATTCACCAAGTCCTGCACAAATTGAACACACACATCGAAATACATAACATCCTAACTTAAACCCTTTGACACACACATCAAAACCAAGATCATACTTGGGTTGATTGCCCTAATATATAATTGAAGGCACCGCATCCATTGACAAGGCTTCGCTACGACTAAAAGTAATATTAGACATATTTTTAAATTTTCTTATTGAAACCTGTTTGTAAAATGATTTGTACAATTAATTATCACATAGTAATTAAAGTGTTAGTAATATATGAGAGATGTCCTAAGGCAATCGCCTTATGTATGAACCATTTTATATGATAAATGAAGATTCACTATTTGAGTATACATGGTTTCATGTATTTGATTGGATCTTAAACTCATTTACTGAATGTCCGCGATACGACTCACAGCATGAGAGAATTTGTGATTAGATCACAACTAGTGAGTATATCTCTACATGTGTAATTGTGATGTATCGAAATTATCCCTAGTCGATGAATTGATGGATTTGGAAACCATCAATTCTGTCGAGACTAGCATGAGGTATACTCCTTGGTGTATCCAAGAAGCTGATTCTCACTGGCTGGAGACATTGTGATGTCCGGAGTTAATCGTGGATGCTAGTTATGGTAACTAGTTCATTGGAGTGACCAGCCGTAAGACTTCATATGGTTCTCTACATATATAGATATGTCAATGAAGTTCTTACTGTAGCTTAAGTGCGATGTTCCTTTGACTTGCGGTATTCAAGTCATCTTGATCATAAAGACTTATGCTTTGACATCTTAAGCAAGCATCTCTGTGGAGATGTGGACCCGGGATGATTAGGTATAAGTCGAAGTGATCGAAGGTGTTTGAATAGCCTATAAAGGATTCACCACTCCTTGCGAGGAGATGTATACCCATGGCCTCTCGTCGGATTGTTACTAAAGTCTTTGGCCAAAGCATTACATGTTTAGAGTAAGGTACTCTTCGATACATGTGCAGTAACTAGAATTCGTAGGACTAGGAAATGATACTTGGGCTAGGTGTGATGTAGTCAACCTAGTGGGGACTGACACTATAGACCATGTCCTGAACCAAGTGGGTATAAGATGAGTGAAGGGAATGGGGCACGATTCATTCGAGCTGCTGAAGGGTTTCAGAAATAGTTCTGGATCAACCGTTGATCTTTTCGGTTAATTGGGGATCATGATGTACTACTAGGTGCCACTCATGATCGTTCTATAATTAATGGTTAATTATAGACAGCCAACATAAACTGAGAACCTATTTGGTCACACGCACAACGAGCGTAATCTGAAGGATTTAAAACGAGCTTGAGAATGAGATTCTCAGACCGAGAGAAACTAAGTTTGGTTGGACTAAACAAGAAGCGAGCATGAAATTGTTTCAGTCACAATGGAAGCGTGGATGAGCTGTGTCTTATGAAGACATAATGGATGAACCAAAATGGTTTGGTTCTAATCCAATGGAGGAGAATAAACCAAAGGGTTTGGTTTATTTTAAACGAATGAACCAAAGTTGGTTCGGTTCGTTTTAACTTAAAATAAACCATCATGGTTTGGTTTATTTTAACTTATATTAATGGAGCGGGTTAACGGGCCTTATGGTTATGATCCAATAACCATTAAGAGAATTAGTTCTCTATAAAAGAGGGCTTAAGGGTTTGTTAAGCCCTAATCCAAAACCCTAACCTAAGAGTTGCCGCCCACCTCCCCTTGGTGATTTCGGCGCCAACCCTCCTCCTTGCCGCCGCCCACCTTGAAGCTCCTTGGCTGGCGTCCAGAAGGTGCTGACCTTCACTCTTGCTGGCGTCGAGCTATTGCCAGAGGAGCTCCGGTGATCTCCATTGGGTTTGGCATCAAGGTGAGCTTTATCCTACCTTTTTGGCCGGCCCTAATTCCTCCACCAAAGCTGTCCAGTTTTCTGGACAGCTTGTTTCTCTCTCATCGGAGCGTCGTTTGGACGACGGTTGGAGCTCCGACAGCACCTAACTTACCGGAGATTCGATCTCCGATAATCCTCATAAGTGGAGGATGAAGGATTCGTCAAACGGTTGACGAATATCTCTCCGGAGAAGCGAGTTTTGAGGACTCGTCTTTGGATCCGAATTTGGATTCGGATCGTGATCCTCTCTCGATCACGTCGTCTTCAACACGAGGCTAGTAACCCATACGAAGACGAAGCTCGTGACTTTGTGAAGTCATCCCGAAGATACTCGGCGTGGATATGGATAGAGACGATTCTAGTGAGGATCATTCCGGTTGATGCCGTTCCCGCTACACGTGATACGAAAGGTATACGTAGTTAAATTTCCTTTTATTGCAAAATTTAAATTTACGGTTATGGCTACACATGTTGTACTATGCATGCGTGTGATGTGTGTGTTGTAATAAATGTAGATTTATTATTTTTATTTCTTCCGCTGTGCACATGTTTACGAAACATATTCGAACACACACTCGCCACGGTGCCGGAAACCCAACATAAAGTGTTCAGTAGTTTACATTTTTATTCATTTATTCACATACAATTCGCAAAATCTATGATAGCTGTAAAGGAAATGGATGAAGTACGTTCGGAGTGGGTTGAATGCATACAAGATCACATGTCTTATGAGTAGAAAATTTAAGTATCCATACCTGTTTTGGTTAGATGTGGTAATCTATAAGTATTTTGGTTATGCATAATTCTTTTGGTGTAGTACTAAGCATATGATGTGTAGTTATTTTGCTACAAATACTTTTTTATATATGTTTTTAAGGGTGATCATTTAAAATGAAATTATATGAGCTTGTACTTCACATTGCTACAAGTGCGAGTGTATATATGTTTTATACAATTTTTTTTTATGTTGTTGTATGATGTATATTAAAAACACAACACTACTATATAAATTAACAATGGTTTATTGTTCTCTAGTGTGTGTTGAGAAACGACAACGATTAAAATAAAAATAACAATACAAATGACAATGGTTAAAAACCTTTGTCTATGACTCAAAAAATTATAGTAAATCCACGCGTTGAGAAAGATAGGGCGCTCAAAGACAACAGCTATAATCTGTTGTAGTTTCAGTTGAAACACAATGGAAAAAAATCATTGTCTATGATTCAAAAAATTTGTGGTAAATCTATACGTTGAGAAAAATATTCCACTCAAAGACAACGGTTAAAAACCATTGTCTTTTCCTTAAATCGACAACGATTTTTCACCGTTGTCTTTGAGCGCCCCACCTTTCTCAATGCGTCGTACCATGGATTTTTTGGATCATAGATAACGATTTTTCACCGTTGTCTTTTTGAATTTTTGTTGTAGTGGAAGCATGACTGTGACTTTGTGATGACTCATCTATATCTAATATCTTTGCATCCCATATCCTAAAGCAGAGACGCTTTAATTTTGAAAGTCCTCATTGACCATATGGTGAGGAACACATCACAGTTCAATGTCAGATCATTAAGGCAATTTTTTGAGTCCACAATGGAGGATGCACTTGATGAATTTGTGTAGATCTAGAGGATTTAAAATTTTGTCCTCAGCTTAGGGAGCAATGCGCTTTTTGTGTCCACCTGATGTGTAGATTTGTTTATATGAGGAAGGGATTTGACCACAAGTGGTTCGACATTAGCAAAAAGAGCTTAGGTGAGAGTTCAATGTAAGGATTGTTTAATGTGGAGCTTGGTATTCAGAGATGGCACCAAGGGTTGTGACCCTTGAGTTTAGAAGCGGGGCACAATATGGATTATGGGAAGAGCTCTCCTCGCTAAGGTATCCGCTACTGAAGTCAATTCAAGGGTATGAGTAAGGGACCCTATGCAAAAGAAAACCTAATGTCCATGGCATCATGACCTTCACTTCAATACCTAAACCAAAAATTGACTAAAAATACAACTGACACTCAAAGTTTGGGGAGGATTGGTTGGCGCTTACATTCAAGTTGTTTAAAAGATAAATGATAATGAGTTGGAAAGAAATTGGAGTCTATCATTATCTCTCAAGCTTGGTTTTATTTATACATGAAAAATTGAGATAAAATTTTTCTAATTAATCACTTCGCTTGAGATCGAGGCATGTGAGGAACATAAATACTACTGGTTTGTGGTTTATTCCATTAAACCTAAATGACCCAATCCCTGTTTAAGATATGGAATACGACAATAGTTAATGTATCAATAATTCTTTGTTTTAGTTGCCTATAGTTTTCTAGCTGTTTACGTTTGTGCTTCTCTGACTTTGTTTGGAGTCTGGAGATAAACTCAAAGTTGGTTTGTTTTTCCTATTTATATAATGACTGCAAATAGGGATTTTGATGAAAAACATCGGCATAACGTTTGGATGTTGGTAAACCATTCACACTAACTTGTTTCTATTAAGGTTCACTTTATGGTCTTATCTATGAGCATATGAATAATCACATATATGGCTGATCTTTGGGAACATCTTACAAAATTTAGTACCAACGGTAGGTTACTATCATATATAATATAATTTATATATATTTTTCTTTTATCAGCAATAAGTTAGGGTTGACCACTTGGCTGAACTGAGAGCGATCTTTTCTTTTGGGTCTGACTCGAAGAATCAGGTGGGAAATTTAGGCTAATGCAACCTTTGGTGTGCCACAGGTTGCTTGGGTTGGCATTCCCACTGCACCAGCATGGCTGCTACCCACATGCTGATCAAGGTACACATTTCTGGAATTGCTACTGAATTTATGTACATTCTGCAACTGAACAAGGCGCAGACGGTTGAAGTCCTAAATTCCGTTTCATTTTCATTCGTTTGTTGTTCCTATTGGCAGTGGGAGAAACTGGATTATGAGAGAATATGACCTTGGTGGAGACTCAGCATCTTGTACCGATGGTATCAAAAAGTGGAAAAGCTTTGCAAAGGGAAAGATTTTCTCCGTTCTTTTGTCAGCGTTGTCTTCTATGATGTTCCATGTAGATCTCTGATGGGCATAAACATCATAATGAATCCTGGGAATGTATATGTTTGTAAAAACTTAAGCCGGTTGGTACATTAGACACATTGAATTTCTTAAATTTATGCTGCTTCATCAACAGCATAATACTACATTAAATTTAAATTGCTTCACTATGAAACTTAAACCCGGAATGGCAAAACTTCCGTGACCGAACTAAAATGTGCATGTTTAAAGTCCATTTGTAGTGAATTTATTCAACATCCTAGACTGGCCCCTCTTCTAGGTGATTGACAAAGGGCAACAGAAGTTTTCGTTAATATACAGTATTATTTTATTTTATAAAAGATTATTTTTCTGATTTGAAATCGTAATGATGTGGGGGAAATACCCTAAGCCGGTTGGCCGAGTCAACAACCAACTGTTAGGCTAAGATGGAAGAGGGTCCGGGTCAAAGGGGAAGGCGAAGGGACGGGCTCAGCCCCCCCAAGGAAGTCCTCATCAATGTCTCAACTATCTCAGCCTCAAGGATGTCTCTGATATCTCGGCTCAGCAAGCTACCTGCACTCGATGTCTCGACTCGGCAAAAGGAGATACTCGATATCTCGGCTTAGTAAGTTACCTGCACTCAATGTCTCGGCTCGATAAAGGGAGGTACCCGATGTCTCGACTTAGCAAGCTACCTACATCCGATGTCTCGGCTCGGAAAGCTACTTGCACATGATGTCTTGGCTCAGCAAAGGGAGGTACTCGATGTCTCAGCTCAGCAAGCTACCTGCACTCGATGTCTAAACTCGACAAAGGGAGGTACCTGATGTCTCAGCTTGGCAAGCTACCTGCACCCGATGTCTCGGCTCGACAAAGGGAGGTACCTAATGTCTCATCTCGGCAAAGGAAAATACCCGATGTCTCAGCTACCTCGCCAGACGAAGTTAGTGAAAGAGGAATTCAATCGTTGGGGGAAGTTGGGTGCTCGACCTGAAGGCTAGGTGCTCGGCCTGAAGACTAGGTGCTCGAGAATGAAGGCAGTGCTCGGGAATGAAGACAGTTCTCGGGAATGAAGGCAGTGCTCAGCCTGAAGATTAGGTGCTCGAGAATGAAGGAAGTACTCGGCCTGAAGACTAGGTGCTAGGGAATGAGGGCAGTGCTCCGGAATGAAGGCACTACTCGGCCTGAAGACTGGGTGCTCGGGAATGAAGGCAGTGCTCGGGAATGAAGGAAGTGCTCGGGAACGAAGGTGGTGCTCGGACTGAAGGTTGGGTGCTCAGGAATGAAGGCAGTGCTCGGGAAAAGGTTAGGTGCTCGGGAATACCTTCAAGAATTCCTAGACACCATCGGGCATAATTCCTAATGATGGGACATGTCTCCATTAATTAGAAGTCTCCTCATTAATGGGAACATGCTTCCCTACTATATAGCTGCAGCGCTTTCATTAATGAAGCAACGTCAAAATCCTCTCCGTACCACCATACACACCTTATTAATGGAGTCTTGTCTCCCATTGCACCTACCAAGTTAGATCCTCTGGATAGGTCAGTATCAACAAATCATGCTCCATACTTCTCCTCCTGGTTGTTCTCACTAGCTTTGCTTCCTATAAAAAGGTAATCAGAGGAAGTTAAAGGGGATCAGTTCCTTCCCTTGGAAAAGCCTCTAGACTTCCTCTGCCTACTTCTATTTTTTTTCCATGTTTCTTCTCCTTTTCTTCTTCTGATCCGGACTTGAGCGTCGGAGGGGTTGCCAAGACAACTCTCGGTGCCCTCCCTCACTCATTTACAAGTCTCTTTCAAGAAGGCGTATCTACAACTCCTAGCGGCTACTGTTCATCATCTTCCTCAAGTCCTTCCACCACTGTACAGGGCCAAGCTCTAGAAAGAAGCTGACCCAACCGTTTTGACTCATGGGGAACTACTCGACCCATGCTCAGCCAACCACCCGTCACGTTGCGGAGTCACTAGCACCTCTTGTCGATCCATCTCTCAGCTCTCTACCTTGGGCCGGAACATAATTGGCATCGTCAGTGGGAATTTGCTCTAAGCCGAGTCGTAGAGATGAGAGACCACCGACAGGATTCAAAGAACCAAGGATCGATGGAAAGGGAAGCTTTGACGAAGGACAATATTGTTGCACTCATCAACACCACCATGGAGGTGGTTTTACTAAGGTACTTCTTGTAGAATGCAGTCCCGATTCCAGTGCCGCCAACCCCAGTCCCAGCACCCCCTGTCCCGACTCCGACACCTCTGGCTTCAACCCCAACCTTGTCAGTTCTGGCTAAATCATCTTCCGTTGTGCCACTAAGAGAGCTGCCTCGAGAAGCCACATCTCAGAAGTCTCCTACAAGGGATCCCAAAAAGGGAAAAGCTCCAATGAGCAGTTGAGGTACACCTTTCTCTCAAGACATTGTAGCCGAGAAATTGTCCAAGCGCTTTAAGTCATTGTAAATAAGAGAGTACAACGGTTCCTCTGACCCGGAGGACCACCTCGGTCAATTTGAGAAGGCTACTCTACTCATCGGTATACTGATGGAGTAAAGTGCAAGGTTTTCTCTATAACCTTCGAACCTACTCAAAGATGGTTCAATAGACTGCCAGTTGGTTCCATCCAATCCTTTGAAGATCTGAGTACCATCCTTCTACAAAACTTTGCCAGCAGCAAGCGGTATCACAAGACTACTTTCAGTCTCTTGTCCATGAAGTAGAGAGGTCAGGAGTCCCTGAGAAATTATATTCATCGTTTTAATCGAATAGCTATAAATGTACCTTCCGTCACCACAGAGACTTTGGTCAATGCCTCTCTCAAGGATTAAGGCAAGGTGATTTCTTCAAATCCTGATGAAGAGGCCCCCTGTCGATTTTGAAGTTTTGTTGGGTCGCGCAAAGAAGTATATCAATCTGGAGGAGGCTGAAAAAGCTATGGATGAATGTATCTCGGAAAGGCCAAGCTCCACTCGGCCAAACAAGAAGATTCCCTTCCCTGTCTAAGCTCGGCCACCTCACTTGATAAACAGTTACACTCCCAGCTGAGGTAAAGAAAAAATTGTCCAAGCTGTACAAGAAGCCCCGAGACTCCCCACCGTCCCGTGACAACCTCAAAGATTTTGCTCTTTCTGGCAAATGTATGGGCATTCCATACAGGAATGTCATAAGTTTGCTGATGAAATTCGACAAGTAGTCCGAGGCTAGCAACAAATCTTGGAAGCTAGACCTGAACCATTGAGAAGAGAAGCCAGGCCCTAGTCACCAAGGTACGCCCAACGACCTCAATCTCGAGAACCTGACCGTCAAACCAAGGTACCTTAGAAATATACCGAGCTACCCCCAAGATAGCACACCCCTTGATAGAAAGAACCTCAGTGAGAAACACAGAATGCCCCCCATCGGGGTACAATTAGTATGATCGCGGGAGGAGCAATTGACGAAGACTCCAACTGAGCTAGGAAGGGTCATGGTAGACGCTTGGAGAATATGGAAGTGGGGACTAGCCAAGGCCAAGTTAAAGGGCCTACAATCAACTTCGAGCCTGAAGATTTGCAAGGAATTTCGACCCCTCATGATGACACATTAGTGATCTAAGTCATCATCGCCAACTATGTTGCAGCCAGGATATTTATCGACACAGGTAGCTCGCTCAATATTTTATTTAAAAATGTTTTTGACCATATGCATATTGAGTGGGTCAAGCTTCAGCCAATGAATACATCTCTTTTTGGATTTTTTGGGCATGAAGTCTTGCCCCTCGGTCGAATCAATCTACCTCTATCTTTGGGGAAAGAGTCGCTCCACCGAACTAGAATCACCACCTTCACAATGGTGGAAGTTGCCTTTGAATATAATGTCATCCTCTGGAGACTAGTCTTGCACTCCTTCCAAGCCATAGTATCTACCTATCATCAGAAGGTGAAGTTTCCCATGAGTGATCAAGTTGGAGAGGCAACGAGAGGCCAGGGAGCAACCAAAAAGTGGTATGTGGAGAAGGTGCGAACCAGCTCTAAGAAGAGTCGACTATTGGGACCAGGGAAGGTATACGCCCTCCGAGAAGAGCCTACAAAGGAAGAAGAAGAGGTTCTGATATGGCCAGATCGGCCTGAAAGAATAATCAAGATAGCTATTGACCTATCTTCCAAGTTGAAGCAGCAAGTGATTGGATTCCTCTCCGCTAATCATGATGTTTTTGCATGGATTAGAGAAGAAGTCATGGGAATCTCTCGGACAATAATGGAGAATAAATTGAATATTCTTTCGGGAGCTCACCCTGTCAAGCAGAAGAAGACACACTTCAACCCTAAAAAAGACCATATCATCCGAGTCGAGGTACAAAAGTTAAAGTAAGTCGGACACATATGAGAGATTCAATTTCCATCATGGTTGGCTAATTTAGTTTTGGTACCTAAGCCTGAAGGCAAGTGGAGGGTATGTGTAGATTTTAGAGATCTTAATAAAGCGTGCCCTAAAGATTGCTACCCGCCTTAGATAGATCAACTAGTTGATTCCACTTCTGGATATGAGCTTATCTATATGCTTGTCGGCTATCAAGGGTATCATCAAATTTCTTTAGCCCAGGAAGATCAGGAGAAAGTCAGCTTTGTTACTTCATATGGTACTTTCTGCTACCGAGTCATGCCATTTGGACTCAAGAATGTCAGAGCCACATACCAAAGGCTGATGGACCGAGTCTTCGGACATCAGATTGGTCAGAACATTAAAGTCTACATGGACGACAAACTCATTAAGTCCACTTGAGCTGAAGATATTACAAAAGACATGACAGAGACCTTCGATACCTTGCGAAGGTATGAAGTCAAGCTCAACCCACACAAGTGTGTATTTGGCGTCTGAGGTGGTCGTTTCCTCGGGTATATTGTGATTTGTTGGTGCAACAAGCCCGGGGTCAATGTTGACCAAACTCGAGTGGGGCTCGAGTTATATTTTGATGTTTGAAATGGGTTTAACCATTGGTTGACTATATGATTTGACCATGTGTTGACCATATGACTAGTGGATGATTGAGATATCCAAAGTCATATGGGGGAGATTATTTTGGAGAGATTGTTAGAGCAATCAACCTGGGAAATCCAAGTTTAGATACTTGGTATGGAAAGTCCAAGTCATGGGTACTTGGCAATGGCAAAGTCCAAAGGTATATGCTGGAGGATCGTGGTCCGGCTAGAAGGGGGATTGAATAGCCCCGATGTCGTAGATGGAAATCGCTTGCATCTTAATCGTCTACAGAAGTAATTAGCGCAGCGAAAATGCTAAAATAATGACAATTAAAACAATACAAAAGACAAAGAGATAGCAAACGTTAAGACAAAGATGTAATGTGGTTCACGACTCTTGCCGCTAATCCACGGACGATTCATAAGGCGAATCACTCCTCAACAAAATCCACTAATCTCTCCTTTAGCTCAACAAGGTAGAGGTAACCTCTTTACAAAAAAATCACTCCATCTTACAATAAAATAGAAGTAAACACAAGGAAGAGGAGTGGGAGACATTTAGGGCACTTGGGAGTATGATTGGAAATTAAGCATTAACCTCTCAAAGTTACCCAAGCCCTCTTTTTGTAGAGAAGAGGGCTTTCTTCCCGTTGGACATGCAACAGTCGACTGCCATCGTTCCAACGGCCTCTGACCACGTCAGATCGTGACTGTTGTAGTCCAACGGTAGCCTTGGCAGTCGACTGCTGCTTGCGTAGCCAATTGATCAGTCAGCTACAGGAGGTTCTGTGCCCGCGACCACCTTCCCAGTCGACTGTCATCCCTTAGCAGTCGACTGATGGTGCAGTAGTCGACTTCCGTCCCTTGGCAGTCGACTACTGGGCCATAAACCCACCAGTCGAACACCAGTCGAGTGTCATCGACTCAGAACAGTCGACTGCTATCTATAGCAGTCGACTGATGTCGGATAAAACCTCAAACAAATACTTGTTTGAGCATCTGACAGTCGAGTAAACCTCAAACCTAAGTTTGAGAATCTGACACTTGACTTAGCCATTCGGCCAAGTTCACCTATGAGCTACCGTTACAATTGTTCAATCTCTCATCTCCCTTGAAGTCCCTCACCGAAGCACTCTTCGTCTTGCCACGTCCCTCGGATGCACCAAGCGCACGACTTTCGCAATGTCATCCTTCGCATCTTGCCCTGAAGTCTTCGTCCTTTGGCTTCACTCCAATGCTCCTCGTCCGACAGTCCCTCAAATGCACCAAGCGCACGACTTCCGCAATGCCATCTTCACCGACTCAAGGACCCGAGCCATGAGATGGTGAACCCACCAATGCTATCATCAAGCTAACTCATGTGTGATTTACTAAGTCCTGCACAACTTAAACACACATATCAAATCAACATAAACATCTTAACTTAAACCTTTGTCACACACATCAAAACCAAACCATACTTGGGTTGATTGCCCTAACAATCTCTCCCTTTTTGATGTGTGGCAACCATGTTTAAGTTAGGTAAAACATTAACCAAATACATAAAGAAGGAAAGCATGTAAAACAAATATGAGTATCAAACACTTACCCTTAATACATGCAACTCCCCCTTAACACATGCTAATTTCCCTCCTAGCATGATTAACTTAAACTCTCACATTTCTCCCCCTTTGACACCATCAAAAACATCTAACATATGTTATATAACATGACATCAAAGTCCTAATGGAAGAAAATCACCAAAACATGTTGAAAACAACATAAAGCAGGTTATTGTTCACATTTACATTCCATCAGTCGACTGTTTCAGACTACCAATCGACTGCCACCTGATTTCAGCCTTTTCTAATTTCCGAACCCAAGTTCAGAAATGCATTAAAAATTATAGAAAATTTGAAAAATCATGAAATTGGGGGAACACATTTTTTATGAGTCCCTTTATCAAGGAAAAGTGATTTTTCATGAAAATACATTCAATTTTCAAAAATTAGGCAAAAACTCAAAAGTTGTAAAATGTCTCAATTTTGTATCAACTTTAAGACCTAGTTTTGCCTTGAAACATTTTAAAACATAAACTCACAGTTTATAAAACAAGAAATGATTTTAAAACATTTAAAATATCCAACTATGATCTATGGGCAATATTTCCATTGATTAAACATTTATTTTCCCCATAGTTGGTCTATGATTGCTATGTTATGATACTTTGAATGACCCATCTAAATGCCATAAGCATTAGTGAATCAATTGTATCATCCTAACATCTCACTCATTGCTATGTTTTCAATCAATTTAGCCTTATGGTGAATGTGAGATGTACCTAAGGTATTATACTTAACCATTAATTTCATGCAATTTCTACCAAGATTAAGTATTATCATAAAGCACGTATATCATCCATCATGATCATAACACAAGAATTTTCATTCAAATATAAACAAGTGTCACAAATCATGATTCATATCATTATCACCCAACATGCTCATGATAAATCAAATACTACCCAACTTCAACATAAGTCAACCATTTAGCATGATATAAAATAAGTCCAACTATGGTTGACTATCCTTGGTTTCTCTAACCCTTAAGGATTTACTTGGGAACCCAATATAGATTCTTTCCAATAGGGTTCACCAAATACTCCTTTGGGATCCATTTCCTAGCTACCATTGTTGTTTTAGATTGTCCTCTAGCAATTAAACAATGGTAGGCCTTTTCATTTTTGGTTCCCTTATAACCTAGGCCCTTCTTATTGAAACTAGCCCTTTAGGCTTTGGCTCCCAATAATCATGTTTAGGGTGTTGGAGCAAATTGTGAATTTCTCTAGGGCCTTAGTTAAATAATCTACCTTTTCCCTTAAGGCCTTATTCTCTTCTACACATGCATCATTAACACTAGAAGAAATAACATTATCATGTGAACATGAATTTTCAAGTTTTTCTTCTAGGACCTTAATTTCCTTTTGTATGCATTTGTTTTTCTTTTTCATTCTAAATAAGTCCTTAGTTAAACTAGTAATCATTGAAATAACCTTTTTGGGAGGGAGATTTGTTACCTCACTTACCCAATCCCCTTGTTCCAAATCCGATGAGGATGATGCTCCCCCTACACTTGAGCTCTCCTCCTCACTTGTGCTTCCTTCTTCTTTCTTAGAGGAGGTGGAGTCCAAGTCATCTATCCCCATTAGTGCGAGGCTTGTGAATACTTCCTCTTCCTTCGAAGAGGATGGGTCATCCCATGTGTCTTTTAAGTTCACTTTTCCCTTTTCCTTTTCTTTTGACTTCTTTTCATCCTTCTTCTTGCTTCCTTTCTTCTTATCATCCTTCTTTTTCTTTTCTTCTTTGCTCTTGTTCAATAAGGGACACTCATCCCTCATGTGTTCCTTGTTAGTAATATATGAGAGATGTCCTAAGGCAATCGCCTTATGTATGAACCATTTATATGATAAGTGAAGATTCACTATTTGAGTATACATATTTTATGTATTTGATTTGATCTTAAACTCATTTACTGAATGTCCACGATACGATTCACAGCATGAGAGAATTTGTGATTGGATCACAACTAGTGAGTATCTCTACATGTGTAATTGTGATGTATCAGAATTATCCCTAGTCGATGAATTGATGGATTTGGACACCATCAATTCTGTCGAGACTAGCACGAGGTATACTCCTTGGTGTATCAAGCGGTGATTCTCACTTTGGCTGGAGACATATGTGATGTCGGAGTTAATCGTGGATGCTAGTTATGGTAACTAGTTCATTGGAGTGACCCGTAAGACTTCATATGGTTCTCTGCATATATAGATATGTCAATGAAGTTCTTCTTGTGGCTTAAGTGCGATGTTCCTTTGACTTGCGGTATTCAAGTCATCTTGATCATGGAGACTTATGCTTTGACATCTTAAGCAAACATCTCTAAGGAGATGTGGACCGGGAGAACAGGTATAAGTCGAAGTGATCGAAGGTGTTTGAATAGCCTATAAAGAGATTCACCACTCCTTGCGAGGAGATGTATACCCATGGCCTCTCGTCGGATTGTTACTAAAGTCTTTGGCCAAAGCATTACATGTTTAGAGTAAGGTACTCTTGATACATGTGGAGTAACTAGAATCCGTGGGGCGAGAAATGATACTTGGGCTAGGTGTGGCGTAGTCGACCTAGTGAGGGGACACAATAGACCATGTCTGAACCAAGTGGGTATAAGATGAGTGAAGGGAATGGGGCACGATTCATTCGAGCTCTTGAAGGGTTTGAGAAATAGTTACGGATCAGCGTTGATCTTTTCGGTTAATTGGGGATCATGATGTACTACTAGGTGCCACTCATGATCGTTCTATAATTAATGGTTAATTATAGGCGGCCAACATAAACCGAGAACCTATTTGGTCACCGCATGTGTAATCCAAAGGATTTAAAAGCGAGCTTGAGAATGGGATTCTCGGGAGGAGAAACTATGTTTGGTTGGACCAAACATAAGCGAGCATGAAATTGTTTGATGCAATGGGCGTGGATGGGCCGTGTCTTATGAAGACATAATGGATGAACCAAAATGGTTTGGTTCTAATCCAATGGATGAGAATAAACCAAAGGGTTTGGTTTATTTTAAGCGAATGAACCAAAAGTTGGTTGGTTCGTTTTAACTTAAAATAAACCATCATGGTTTGGTTTATTTTAACTTATCTTAATGGAGGCGGGTTAGCGGGCTTTATGGATATGATCCATTAACCATTAAGAGAATTAGTTCTCTATAAAAAGGGCTTAAGGGATAATTAAACCTAATCCAAACCCTAAACCTAAGTTGCCGCCCACCTCCTGACTTGTTTGCCGCCAACTCCTACCGCCCAGCCACTTGTGCCGTCCAGGCTTCCTTCCTCCCTTGCGGCGTCAAGCTGCGCCGGTGAACCTCCGGCGACTCCTTGATCTTCCTAGGCCTCGGTGAAAGGTGAGCACTTGGCTTCTCCTTGTTTTGGCGGCGCCTATCTCCTCCACCAAGCTGTCCAGTTTTCTGGACAGCTTCTTCTCTAAATCGGGCGTCGTTTGGGCGGCGGTTAGGTGCTCCGACAGCGGCTAACTTACGGGGATTTGATCTCCGGTAATCCTCTGAGGTGGAGGGCGAAGGATTCGTCAAGCGGTTGTGAATACCTCTCGGAGAAGCGAGTTTTGAGGACTCGTTTTGGATCGAATTTGGATTCGGATCGTGATCATCTCTCGATCGCGTCGTCTTCAACCACGAGGCTAGTAACCCGTCGAAAGGCGAAGCTCGTGGCTTAGCGAAGTCATCGAGGAACTCGGCGTGGATCTGGATAGAGGCGATTCTAGCGAGGATCGTTCGGTTGATGTCGTTCCGCTACCGTCATCTGAAGGTATAACGTAGATAAATTTCCTTTTATTGCAAATTTAAATTTACGGTTATGTCTACACTTGTTGTAATATGCATCGTGTGTTGTGTGTGTTGTAATAAATGTAGATTTATTATTTTTATTGCTTCCATTTGTGTTCATGTTTCTCGAAACATGATCGAACACACACTGCCTGTGATCTTAGGAAACCTTGATGGTATCGAGCCCAGGTTGTGTTTCGACATAATCGTAAAATGGTTTTGCGATAGTCATAATGTATTTCTGGAAATTTTCTAATTTTGGAAATTTAGAAGTATTTATGGAAATTTTTCAATTTTGGAAAGTCTAGAAGTATTTATGGAAATCTTCCACTTTTGGAAAGTTGGAAGTATTTATGGAAATTGATATTTTCCATAAATAAAATATTTGATTAGATTATGGAAATTTGTTTCCTAATTTAATCATGATTTGATTTGTGAACTCAACTCTTAAAATCTGTTATTTCCATACGGAGGTGTAATGATTTAGGCACTGGGTTTCCTCAATAGATTTTCCTTAATCAAATAATTCCATGAATAAAATATGTGATTAGATTTGGAAATTTGTTTCCTAATTTAATTATGATTTGATTTGGAGAATCAAATCTTAAACATATTTTATTTCCATAAATAGTTATGACATATAAGGAAATATATACATGACATAATTGTATGCCATGTAATTGCATTAGATGCATAACATTATGCCATGCGTGTCGTGACATGTAGATGTATGCCATGTATGTCATGCCAGGTAGATAATAGTTATTTGCATGCAAAGAGGATGAGACATAAAAACCCTTAAACAATATTAAAGCCTACACCTTCCATTAATATGGTTAGAACCAGAGTTCCGTTTCTTGTTTGGGTTGTTGGACTCTCTCCAAGCCGGCTCGAACCGAACATGTTCAAACCATGGAATAGTTTAATACTAATATGGTAAGAGTCGAGGTCAATCGTTAGCTTTGGTTGTTGGACTCTCTCCAAGCTGGGCTAATTGGTTGAATGCGCTCTAACCATATTAAAACTATTTCGATTAATGGGTTGGCTTTAACACAGCATCGGCTTGTTGGACTCTCCAAGGTCGATGTAAAGGGAGGTGAAGTTGGGTGCTATGCATATGATGCATACTTGTTAATGTGTTAACAACCCGATGTATGTGTGAACATTCAATTAGTTGATAGCACATTGTGATAGTTGCATATACGTGATATGCAATCGGTATAGATGATACCTACCGTCGTAGTTATGAATGGCTTGTTGGACTCTCTCGAGGTTGTTCATAACTATGATGGATATCGACCATTCGGAGATGGACCTACGATCTCCCGAAGTGATTTTGGGGTTTTTGAAATTCGAAAAATGAATGGGATTTATAAATGTATATTGATGCATTTTAAAATCATTTTCTCATATATGCTCGTTTTGTATTTCTAGGTCAATAAATTGATCATGACGTCTTTGAATTTGCGCACTATTTTGGATTCGAACAAACTGACTGGGCCTAACTTCCTGGACTGGCTTAGAAACCTGAGAATTGTTCTCAAGGCGGAAAAGCTTTCATATGTCCTTGAAGAGCCTCTTCCTGATCGTCCTAAGGACGATGCAACTCCAGACCAAATGTTGGTCTATCAGAAGCATGTGGCAGATTCTGAGCTGGCGAGTTGCATCATGCTAGCGGCGATGGTACCTGAGCTGCAAAAGCAGCATGAGCATATGGATGCTAATACTATGGTCTTCCATCTTCATGAGTTGTTCGATGAGCAAGTGAGATCCGAAAACTTCGAGGTCTCTAGGATCCTCTTCACCACGAAGATGCAAGAAGGTTCATCTGTAGTGCAGTTTGTGCTAAAGATGAACGGGTACATCGAGCGGCTAGCTACCCTCGGTTTTGTGATGGATCATGAGTTAAGTATTGACTTAATTCTGCATTGTTTGCCCAAGAGTTTCTCGCAATTTGTGATGAACTATTGGATGAACAAATTGGAATCCACCATTCTCGAGCTCCTCAATATCTTTGAAGGCTGTGGAGCCTTACATGAAGCATGAGGAGAAAGCGGTTACATTGAATTGATTCCTCAAAGAAAGGTTCTAAGAGGAAGGCAAAAGAAACGAAGAAAGGAAAGAACAAAAAGGCAAAGAAAGGCGGAACCCGGTATAAAGGGCACTTGCCATCCTTTGTGGCAAGGAAGGCCCTTTGGCGAAAGAAGCGCAAGATTTATCTTGAGTCCATGAAGAAGAAGAAGGCATCGATGCCCCATCCTCTTGATATCTTCGTTATTGATTGTCATTCTATTTCCTTGGACACTTGGGTATTGGATCTTGGGTGTAGCTCACATATATGTAATGACATACGAGGGCTAAGGAATAGAAGAAGACTTGTTCGAGGAGAGTCAAATTTGCGAGTTGGCAATGGAGCAAAGGTTCTTGCTGCGCCATCGGAACTTATTTGTTGAAGCTCCTAGTGGACTAGTCTTAGAAGCTGGACAATTGCTATTATGTTCCTTCTCTAATAAAGAACATTGTTTTTCCTCGCTTAAATAGAAATGGTTTCCATTTGACGCTTAGTAACAATTGTTGTTATATAACTTTAAATGGCGATTTTATGGAACCGAACTTTGAGTAATGGCATTTATACGCTGGACGATCCAAAGGACATTTTCAATATCGGGCGAGCAACACGCGTGCTCGAAAGGATAAACAAATAGACTCCTATATGTGTCAATGTCGTCTTGGCCATATAAGCAAGAAACGCATGTCCGAATTACACCGATGTGGAATTCTGGAATCGTTTGAATTGGATTAATACGATACATGCGAATCATGCTTAAAAGGCAAGATGACTAAGTTACCTGTTACAGAAAATGGTGAACGAGTGGGAGAGTTACTAGGTCTAATACATACTGATGTATGTGGACCTATGTCAACTCAAGCATTAGGAGGCTATAGCTACTTCATTACCTTCACCGATGATCACTCACGGTTTGGGTATGTGTTCTTGATGAAACACAAGTCTGAAGCCTTTGAAAGGTTCAAAGAATTCAGAAATGAAGTAGAGAAACAACATGACAAGAGTATTAAAATACTTCGACGGATCGAGGTGGTGAATACTTAAGTCAAGAGTTTCTGATTATCTAAGAGACAATGGTATATTGTCTCAATGGACTCCGCCTATACACCACAAAGATAATGGTGTATCCGAGAGGCGAATCGACCTTGTTGGACATGGTCAGGTCAATGATGAATCATGCAACTCTTCCCAAGTCCTTTTGGGGCTATGCACTTCAGACAACTGTTTACTTGTTAAACAGAATGCCTACCAAGGTAGTCTTAACTACTCCATATGAGATATGGAATAGTAAGAAACCTCATGTATCTTACTTGAAGATATGGGGTTATCCTGCTTATGTGAAGCGGACTGTATCAGACAAATTGGATGCTAAGTCTGATAAATGTCTATCTGTTGGATACCCTAAGGAAACAAGGGGTTACCAATTCTATCATCCTGTGGAACAAAAGGTGTTTGTTTCAAGGCATGCTGTGTTTCTAGAGAAAGAGTTTCTCTTGCAAGAAAACAGTGGGAGTGTCGTCGAGCTTGAGGAGGCTCGAGAGACTCAAATAGACATTGATGAGATACCTGGTGAAGCACAACAGCCGACAACTCATAGTGATGAGCAATCGGCTGGACCTATTGTAACACCACATCTTCGTAGATCTGGTAGAACACGTAATATTCTTGAGAGATATGGATTTCTCGTAAGCGAATCGAACTACGTGTTACTCATTGATGATGAGGAACCTACCAGTTATGAAGAAGTGTTGACAAGTTCAGAAAGGGATAAGTGGCTTGGTGCCATGAAGTCGGAAATGGATTCCATGTATGAAAACCAAGTTTGGAACTTGGTTGACCCACCTGAAGGGATAAAGCCTATAGGGTGCAAGTGGGTTTTCAAGAAGAAAACCGACATGGATGGTAATGTGATTACCTATGAGGCTAGATTGGTGGCGAAAGGATATCATCAAAAACAAGGTGTTGATTATGACGAAACCTATTCTCCTGTAGCTATGCTTAAATCCATTCGGATGCTCCTGGCCATAGCGGCTCATTATGATTATGAGATATGGCAGATGGATGTGAAAACAGCTTTCCTTAATGGAAACCTACTCGAGGACGTGTATATGATACAACCTGAGGGTTTCACATCGGTTGATAAAACCAAGGTATGCAAATTGCGACGGTCCATTTATGGATTGAAGCAAGCATCCAGGAGCTGGAATATCCGTTTTGATGAGACAATCAAAAAGTTTGATTTCTCACAAAATCCAGACGAACCTTGTGTGTACAAGAAGGTTAGTGGGAGTGCAGTCGTATTCCTAGTATTGTATGTCGATGACATACTACTTATAGGAAATGATGTTTCAATCTTACAGTCAGTGAAGGTTTGGTTATCCAAGACATTCTCCATGAAAGACCTGGGAGAAGCAACCTACATCCTCGGGATTAAGATCTATAGAGATAGATCGAAATGGTTGCTTGGTCTTTCGTAGTCTACATATATAGACCGAGTGCTAAAGAGGTTTAGCATGTCGGAATCCAAGAAAGGTTTTCTATCCATCAGGCATGGGGTACACCTTTCGAAGTCTATGTGTCCGCGCACAGAAGACGAGAGGATTTGCATGAGTAAGATTCCCTATGCATCCGCAATAGGATCTATCATGTATGCTATGTTATGTACGAGGCCCGATGTATCGTATGCTTTGAGTGTCACGAGCAGATACCAGTCTGATCCAGGAATGGATCATTGGGTGACTGTTAAGACGATCCTTAAGTACTTAAGAAGAACTAAGGATACGTTCCTAATATATGGAGAAGGGTACATGGTGATACGTGGGTATACGGATGCCAGCTCCAGACAGACAAGGATGATTCCATGTCTTTGTCTGGGTATGTATTCACCTGGAATGGAGGCGCAATAAGTTGGAAAGGTTCCAAGCTTGACACTATAGCGGATTCTGCCACTAAGGCAGAATACATTGCAGCTTTGGAAGCAGCAAAGGAAGCGGTTTGGATCAAGAAGTTCATCTCTGAACTTGATGTGGTCTCATCAATGATCCAAACATGTGCTTCGCCGCTATCATCTTATCAGAGAGATCATCAGTAGGAACAAAATACAAATCGAGAAAATTTCCACTGAAAGGAACTTAGCGGATCCCTTGACTAAGGCATTACCTCAAAATAAGTTTGAGGGTCATGTTCGAGCTTATGGTATTGGATACCGTAGCGATTGGCATTAGGCCAAGTGGGAGTCTGTTAGTAATATATGAGAGATGTCCTAAGGCAATCGCCTTATGTATGAACCATTTATATGATAAATGAAGATTCACTATTTGAGTATACATATTTTATGTATTTGATTGAATCTTAAACTCATTTACTGAATGTCCACGATACGATTCACAGTATGAGAGAATTTGTGATTGGATCACAACTAGTGAGTATCTCTACATGTGTAATTGTGATGTATCGGAATTATCCCTAGTCGATGAATTGATGGATTTGGACACCATCAATTCTGTCGAGACTAGCATGAGGTATACTCCTTGGTGTATCCAAGCAGCTGATTCTCACTGGCTGGAGACATTATGATGTCCGGAGTTAATCGTGGATGCTAGTTATGGTAACTAGTTCATTGGAGTGACCAGCCGTAAGACTTCATATGGTTCTCTGCATATATAGATATGTCAATGAAGTTCTTACTGTGACTTAAGTGCGATGTTCCTTAGACTTGCGGTATTCAAGTCATCTTGATCATGGAGACTTATGCTTTGACATCTTAAGCAAACATCTCTAAGGAGATGTGGACCCGGGATGATTGGGTATAAGTCGAAGTGATCGAAGGTGTTTGAATAGCCTATAAAGGATTCACCACTCCTTGCGAGGAGATGTATACCCATGGCCTCTCGTCGGATTGTTACTAAAGTCTTTGGCCAAAGCATTACATGTTTAGAGTAAGGTACTCTTCGATACATGTGGAGTAACTAGAATCCGTAGGACGAGGAAATGACACTTGGGCTAGGTGTGACGTAGTCAGCCTAGTGGGGACTGACACAATAGACCATGTCCTGAACCAAGTGGGTATAAGATGAGTGAAGGGAATGGGGCACGAATCATTCGAGCTACTGAAGGGTTTCATAAATAGTTCTGGATCAACCGTTGATCTTTTCGGTTAATTGGGGATCATGATGTACTACTAGGTGCCACTCATGATCGTTCTATAATTAATGGTTAATTATAGACGGCCAACATAAACCGGGAACCTATTTGGTCACACGCACAACGAGCGTAATCCAAAGGATTTAAAACGAGCTTGAGAATGGGATTCTCAGACCGAGAGAAACTAAGTTTGGTTGGACCAAACATAAAGCGAGCATGAAATCGTTTTAGTCGCAATGGAAGCGTGGATGGGCCGTGTCTTATGAAGACATAATGGATGAACCAAAATGGTTTGGTTCTAATCCAATGGAGGAGAATAAACAAAAGGGTTTTGTTTATTTTAAACGAATGAACCAAAAGTTGGTTCGGTTCGTTTTAACTTAAAATAAACCATCATGGTTTGGTTTATTTTAACTTATCTTAATGGAGCGGGTTAACGGGCCTAATGGTTATGATCCAATAACCATTAAGAGAATTAGTTCTCTATAAAAGAGGGCTTAATGGATAATTAAACCCTAATCCAAGACCCTAGCTTGGCCGCCCAACCCCTCCTCCTCTTGTTGGCGTCAACTCCATTGCCGCCCAACCCTTGAGCCGCCGACCAGCTCTTTGCCGGCGTCCAAGCTTCAGCCGGTGATCCTCCGGCGACCCTCCGGTGATCTTCCTAGGCCTCGGTGAAAAGGTGAGCACTTGGCTTCCTTGTTTTGGCCGGCGCCTACTCCTCCACCAAGCTGTCCAGTTTTTCTGGACAGCTTCTTCTCCTCTCGTCGGAGCGTCGTTTAGACGATGGTTAGAGCTCCGAAAGCGGATAACTTATCGGGGATTTGATCTCCGGTAATCCTCTGAGGTGGAGGATGAAGGATTCGTCAATTGGTTGACGAATACCTCTCCGGAGAAGCGAGTTTTGAGAACTCGTATTAGGATCCGAATTTGGATTCGGATCGTGATCATCTCTCGATCACGTCGTCTTCAACACGAGGCTAGTAACCCGTACGAAGATGAAGCTCGTGGCTTAGCGAAGTCATCCCGAGGAACTCGGCGTGGATACGGATAGAGACGATTCTAGCGAGGATCGTTCCGGTTGATGTCGTTCCCGCTACACGTCATACGAAAGGTATAACATAGATAAATTTCCTTTTATTGTAAATTTAAATTTACGGTTATGTCTACACTTGTTGTAATATGCATGCGTGTGTTGTAATAAATATAGATTTATTATTTTTATTGCTTCCGCTGTGTTCATGTTTACGAAACGTGATCGAACACACACACGCCGCGGTGCCGGAAACCCAACATTCCTCTCCTTGGCAATTATAGCAAATGACTCTCCTCCTTCTTCTATCATGAGATTTGTTAAATTTAAAATTCTTTAAAGCACATCTCACCTTCCTTACCATATATGCTTCTTCATTTCTATTCATGGAGGAGGAAGATTCTTCATCAGATGATGAGGGTGGAGTCTCCTTCTTCTTCTTTCCTTTGTCGGCCATTAGTGCTACTCCCCTTGATTGCTTGATTGGATCTTCTACTATACCTTCAAGCCTAGTTTCATGTAATTCCATGGTGGAGAAAAATTCTTCTAGAGTACTTACCTCTAGATTCTTTGAAATATAGAAGGAGTCCACCATGGAGCTCCATTTGGATGACCGGGGGAATGCATCTATAGCCTTCATGATCATATCCCTATTTGATAGCTTCTCACCTACACTTGATAACCCATTAATAATTTCTTTGAATCTGTAATGCAAATAAAGTACATTTTCTCCTTTTTCTAATTTTATATTATTGAGTTGGGAGCGGAGAAGGTCCCTTCATGCTAACTTGGCTTCGGATGTGCCTTCATGAAGCTCCACTAGCTTCTCCCACATCTCCTTGGCACTAGCACACTCTCCAATCCTATTGATTTCTTGCTTTTGAATTTGCAAGGTGCTCCTCTCTTTGCTTCTTAGTCCACCTTGATTTTTCTATCGGCTTCCCTTCTTCATCCCTAGGCACTTTAAAATCGCTTTCCATGATTAGCATAATGTCGAAGTCGGTTTTAAAAAATACCTCCATTCGCTTTTTCCACCAAGCAAAGTCCTCTTCGAATATAGGTGGATGGATGTTGGAGGCGGCCATTTTGGTTGATTGTTGCGGCGGTGAGTCCGACGACAATCTCCTCGCTCTGATACCACTTGTTGGAGGATCGTGGCCCGGCTAGAAGGGGGGTTGAATAGCCCAAATGTTGTAGATGGAAATCGCTTGCATCTTAACCATCTACAGGAGTAATTAGCGCAGCAGAAATGCTAAAACAAAGACAATTAAAATAATATAAAAGACAAAGAGAAAGAAAATGCTAAGATGAAGATGCAACGTGGTTCACGACTCTTGTCGCTAATCCATGGACAATTTGTAAGGCGAATCACTCCTCAACCAAATCCACTAATCTCTCCTTTAGCTCAATAAGGTAGAGGTAACCTCTTTACAACAAATCACTTCCTCTTACAATAAAATAGAAGTAAACACAAGGAAGAGGAGTGGGAGACGTTTAGGGCACTTGGGAGTATGATTGGAAGTTAAGCATTAACCTCCCAAAGCTACCCAAGCCCTCTTTTTGTAGAGAAGAGGGCTTTCTTCCCGTTGGACATGCAGCAGTCGATTGATGCATGTCACCAGTTGACTGCCGCCATTCCAACGACCTCTGACCACGTCAAATCATGATCGTTGTAGTCCAATGGTAGCCTTGGCGAGTCATTGCACTGCGTAGCCGTGATCGATCGACAACGGAGGTTACGTGCGCGACCACCTTCAACGATCATTGTCATCCCTTGGCGATTATTTATCGTCCCTTAACAATCATTGCTAGGCCAAAAACCCACCAGTCGAACACCAGTCGAGTGCCATCGACTCAGAGCAGTCGACTGCTATCTATAGCAGTCAACTGATATCGGGTAAAATCTCAAACAAATACTTGTTTGAGCATCCGACGATCGGGTAAACCTCAAACCTATGTTTGAACATCTGACACTTGACTTATCCATTCGACCAAGTTCACTATGATCTACCGTTACAATCACTCAATCTCTCATCTCCCTTGGAGTCCCTCACCGAAACTCTCTTCGTCCGGCCATGTCCCTCGGATGCACCAAGCGCATAACTTCCGCAATACCATCCTTCGCATCTCGCCCTGAAGTCTACTTCCTTTGGCTTCTCTCTAATGCTCCTCGTCCGGCGGTCCCTCAAATGCACAAAGCGCACGACTTCCGCAATGCCATCCTTCACCGACTCAAGGACCCGAACCATGAGATAGTGAACCCACCAATGCTTTCATCAAGCTAACTCATGTGTGATTTACTAAGTCCTGTACAACTTAAACACACATATCAAATCAACATAAAGATCCTAACTTAAACCTTTTCCACACACATCAAAATCAAACCATACTTGGGTTGATTGCCCTAACAGTATAGTCTTGGCAGCATAAGTCCAAGTGTGTAGTCTTGGCGACATAAAGTCCAAGTGAACTTTGGCAATTGGAAAGTCCAACATGGATTTGGAATCAAAAGTCCAAGCATGGGTCTTGGCATGGAATGTCTAAGCATGGGTCTTGGCATGTGAAAGTCCAAGTCATGGGTACTTGGCAATTGAAAGTCCAAGGGTGTAGGTTTGATAGCGTAATATCCAAGCATGGGTCTTGGCAGCATAAGTCCAAATGAACCTTAGCAAAGAACCCGGTTAGCATGACATAGCCGATGGAAGCACCTGAAGGCTAACGCTAAGGATGAAAAGTCACGCACTCGAGGGATCCAAGAAGCATGAAGCTAATGGAGGTGGCTAGAAGGCTTAGGTCTAGTCTATGGGTGGTTATCAAGTATGAGGGGATCATACTTGGGTTAAATCTCATGTTTGAGGTTTACCAGTCGACCTGGGTTATGGACCATTTGACTGGTTGAGTGTTTGACACTCGAAAGCCTAGTTGACTCGGATCAGTCGATTGGGGTTATGCCTCAGTCGACTAAAGGCTCGACTGCTGCTGTGTTCCACTGGCAGTCGACTGTCATGTATGGACAATCGACTGACCTTGAGCAGTCGACTGCCATGGATAGCAGTCGACTGAAGCTAGTAGACACGAGCATAGAATTCTTGGTAATCGACTGGGCAATCAACTACTGGGCAACAGTCGACTGCTGGTAAGGGCAGTCGACTGCTAGGGTATCTGTTGGGCGAATCCAACGTGGATTAAGTCCGTTGTGAAGCAACGATACTATGGTCAGTTGACTGGTGCCTTTGGGTAGTCGACTGATAGGAGGAAATCTAGCCTGAGGCATTCTTTATAAGGAGCTCGAAGGGGAGGAAGATGGTTGTCAATTTTTGGTGATCTTGAAGGGGAATTGCTGTTGCGTTCTAGACTTTCCAAACTTGCCCATGCAACCACATCAACAAGCATTCAAAAGCCCTAGTTTGTAAAGTGTTTCTTTGCATTTCATTTGTACTCTTGTTGTATTTGGTTGTATCCTTATTCTTATTTTTATAAGAGGTTTCTCCACCACCGTTGTATCACTGAGAAGGAGAAGTTTGATAATGGTGGTGTGCATCACTAGAGCTCGGTCGTGGAGTAGGAACCC
Source organism: Wurfbainia villosa (assembly GCA_025175895.1). Lineage (NCBI taxonomy): Eukaryota > Viridiplantae > Streptophyta > Magnoliopsida > Zingiberales > Zingiberaceae > Wurfbainia > Wurfbainia villosa. Next base: position 37,116,800 of record CM046001.1, on the reverse strand, counting down.
TAAGTTCTGAACCACGTAAAATCATGTATATTGCTTGTGTGTGTTTATCTTTTATTCTTGTTATGCATTTCAATTATTGTATATTCCATTGTGCATTAACAAGTTTTGTAGACGAGCATGCAAGCGATCGATCATCCATTGAACAAAGTGAAAACGCTGTAGGATCGAGATTTCCGAGAGAGGGGGGTGAATCTCGAAAGATAAAAAATTTTCTTTTCTTTTTAGCTTTTTAAAACAAGAGTTATGTAGCGGAAATGTAAAGTAAGAAAAGTAAATACACAACTTATTTTTTACTTGGTTCACAACCCTAGCCGGATTGCTAGTCCAAGACCCGTAGCTCTGCGAGAGCTACTTCGATGGGCAATTCAGTAAAAAACCCTCCAATTCGAAATTCTTGAACACGAAGGGTATTCGCTTTTTACAAATGCTAAGGGTAAGGTAACAAGCTAGCTTTCCTTTAGAAATATAAGCACACAAGAGAAATGGAAATTACAATAACTTAAAGCTTATACCGACACTTGAAATGTTGCTCGAAGAAGCTCGAAGAGTAGTGTCAGTGTGTTAAGACTTGTTGCAGAAGATGAATGAAGGCGACAACAATTGAACGTATTTGTGATTGATAATTCGAAATTGGTCCTCCATTTCTTTTATAAGCACTTTCTAGTCGACTGGAACACCCTCCAATTGACTCCAAATAAGCCCATTGATTTGGTATTCTCGACTTTCAAGTCGACTGAACCTGGTCCAGTTGACTCTAGGTCACCTGGCTCTGGTCCTGCACAGTTCGAAAAATTTGCTATTCCAGTCGACTGGACCTCCCTAGTCGACTGGAGTTCTTTCCATCTTGGTCACTGAATCTCCGATCGATCACCAACCTATGTTGCCAACTCGACATCCCAGTCGACTAGACAATACCCAATCGACTAGACCTCAGTCAATTGGAAACCAATCAGTCGACTGGATACCTGTAAAATAGTGTTAGTACAAAATATAGTATGAAATGAAATGACAGTAGTAATACTACCTGATATTGACTCCTTAGTCCCACGTGGACTATTCGTCGGATCGACGCCGCGTGGACTATTCGTCATATCGACACCTAGCTTTGTCTCTGCCTGAGGACTCAGGCTCACCTCTTCACTTGAGGGTTACCTATCGGCTGCTTAGCCAGACTTTCCATGCTTGACATCTGATTTGACCCACCAGAACTTCCCGCCAGCTGTCCGGTCTCCCTGACCCAGCTGGACTTTATGTCGATTGTCCGGTATCTTGACCTAATCGATCTTCATGCCAAATATCTAGTCTCCTGACCCATCTGGACTTCCTACCTAGTGTACGGTCCTCCTGATCTGTCAAGTCTTCTGCCTAGTATCAGATCAACATGACCTACTGAGACTTTCAACACTTTGCCTAGTATCCGGTCTACTTGACCTACTAGGGCTTTCCTGTTAATCCTACACACTTAACATGTATATTAGAACATAAGTAATTCCTAACTTTAACTATGGTTCATACATCAAAATTAAGTAGTGATACTCCCCGCATCAATAATCTCTCCATTTTTGATGTATGACAACACATCGGTTAAAGTTAGGAGAATCAAATTGCAATGCATCAAGTTCAACATATATTCATATATTCACATGCAATGCATTAAGCTCAAGTATAAAGTTTAAATTCATATGCAATGAAGGAAGCCATGTAATGTATTCTTAATATCAATTAAGTGTATTAACTTTAAATTTTACTTCTCTCTTTTTGATACTCACTTTAAACCTCTCTCTCCCCCTTTGGCATACATCAAAATACTATTATCTTTCAAATGCAAAAAATCAAGATTTGAGAATTTCACACAAGTGAGTTCAAAGTATTAGCTTTCAAAATAGGCAAGATTGGTTTAAGATAAAAACTAAGTGTATGAATGTTAATAGCTTTACTACATAAGCATTTCAAAGTACCTAAGCTTTTCAACATACTTAAGTTTCTCAACATACTTATGCTTCTCAAAGCCCTTTAGAATACTTAAGTTTCTCAACATACTTATGTTTCTCAAAGCCCTTTAAAGTACTTAGGATTTTCAAACTTTTTCAAAAATCACTAGTTTTTCAAGCTAAGTGTTTCAAAATATAAGAAAATTTCTAATATTTTGAAACCATCTTATAGAAAATTTCTCCCCTCAATAAAAACTAAGTGTTTTGAAAATCTTTTAAATTCTCCTTTAATTGTTTCCTCCCCTTAATTAAATATTTCAATTTTTTTATATTTTAATAATTTTGAAATTGTTTTCTCTCTCTTTAATTCAAGCCGTGCAATTAAGAATTTTGAAAAATTGTTCTCTCCCCCTCAATTCAAGCTTTAATAATGCAATAAGAGTTGTCCAAGCCTGAATCCTTAGTTGAAAATATTATCATTATTGAAAATACACATCTAATATTTGTTCTTAAAACAAATGTCTAACTCTTGGAAAACTCAAATGATATAAAATTATCATTAAGCCTTGGGAAAGAGTTAATCATCGAAGTGATCGTTTTACTTTAAACCACTTTTGGTTCATGTTGATGCACTGATTCTACATCTAGAACCAAGGGTGCATTCCTAGAATCTCACACCTCTCTTCGTGGCTCAATACATAAACAGGTAATCGTAGGTGTTTGTGAGATACAAAGACTTACCTAGATCTATAGGTTCATGAAATCTAAACTTGACCTAGGCTAGGTCAATTTTTAATTTTTCTTTAAGAAAACTATAGTAACAATTAGTAGAAAAATATTTGTATGTGGGAGAAAAAATAAATTCTATTCTACCAAGCACAATCCTAATTGTCTTTTAAGGGTACTAAACTCAACTTCATGAAGTGGTTTAGTAAAGATGTCTATTAAATTAGACTTCGACTCAACATAGTTGAGTTTAATATTTCCTTTGGCAACATGATCCCTTATAAATTGATGTTTGACATCAATATGTTTAGTGTGTGAGTGATGAATTAGATTTTTAGTTAAGTTTATTGAACTTATGTTATCAACAAGTGTCTTAACATTTTTGTAATCTAACTCAAAATCCTTTAGTGTGTGCATCATCCATAGTAATTGTGCAACACACTCTCATAATGTTATGTATTCTATCTCGGTTGTGGATAGAGCAACACAATGTTGCTTTCTACTAAAGCAACTAACTAGGCATGAACCTAATAATTGACATCCTCCACTTGTACTATTTCTATCAAGTTTACACCCAGTATAATATGAGTCAGAGTATTCTTCTAGCTCATAGTTATTAGTTCTTGGGTATCACATTCCTACATTAATTGTTCCTTTAATGTGTCTTAAGATTCTTTTGACATGAGTTAGATGTGATTCTTTAGCACAAGTTTGATATCATGCGCATATGCTAACTTCAAATAGTACGTCAGGTCGACTTGCAGTTAAGTATAAGAGACTTCCTATGACACATCTATAATACTTTAAATCTACTTGTTTTCCTTCTTTAACAGCATCTAATATTATATTTGTTGCCATGGATGTTTTTATTTCTTTTTCATTTTCCATTCTGAATTTTTTAATTAATTCTTTTGCATATTTATTTTGATATATATAATTTCCATCTCTTGTTTATTTTATTTGTAAACCTAAAAAGAAGTTCAACTCTCCTCCCATACTCATTTCAAATTCTTATTCCATTAAGGTTATAAATTCTTCTAAAAATTTTGAATTTGTTGATCCAAATACTATATCATCTACATATACTTGGGCTATAAAGATGTCTAGATTCAAAGTTTTTACGAACAAAGTTCAGTCAATTTGACCTTGTCTAAAATCTTTTGAGATTAAGTATGAAGATAATCATTCATACCAAGCTCTACAAGGCCTTTTTTCAGTTTGTATACATGATTAGGGTATTCTATATTTTCAAAACCTGGGAGTTGACTTACGTATACTACTTCTTTTATTACTCCTTTTAAGAATGCGGACTCAACATCCATTTGGTATAGCTTGAATCCTATGTGTGTTGCATAGGCTATCAATATCCTAATGGATTCAAGCCTAGCTACTAGAGCATAAGTTGTTGGGAATGGATCGTCGTTAGAGGGGGGTGAATGGCGCGTACATTGGGTAAATGGAAATCAATCACATGCTTGCTACAAAACTTGTTATGCGCAGCGAATATATAAGTAATAAAGCAATAACAAAATACAAGCACAACAAAAAATGTGATATAACGTGGTTCGAAACCTTAGGGTTCCTACTCCACGGATTGAGCTCGAATGAGCCCTAGCGATGCAAACACCACTAATAATCAATAACACTTCTTCTCAACAACAAATCGGAGGCGGAGAAACCTTGTACAAAGGTTCTTACAATAATAAGAAACAAAAACAAGCAAATACAAGTGAAATACATAATATAACATAAAGAAAACTTTACAACTATTGCTTTGGGTGCTTGCTTATTGATTGCTTGAACCGAGCTTGAAGACCATGATTTGCACTAGCAAATCGCCTCAAAATCGCTCAAGAAATTGCTGCCAAATCCTCCTCCACGAGCTACTTTTATAACCTGTATTTGGGCTGGATTCGCGCCTAGTAGACGAATATCATAAGGCCCCAGTCGATTGCCAACATTACCGTTGTCTCACAACAGACTTAATCCACATCGGCATTCAAGCCAACGGATACACTGGCAGTTGACTGCCATTACCCATCAGTCGACTGTCGAGGCCATAGCTGATTGACTAGTCGGCTACTGAGCGTTATGCTCACGTAACCTCGACCAGCAATCGACTGCCATCCATGGCAGTCAATTGCCCAATGCTGACAGTCGACTGCCTAGGCTTTTTGCTGCAGTCGAACCCCAGCCGACTGCCAAGTATCAAAACACTTGACCAATCGACTGGACTAAATTCCCAATCGACTGATAACCTCAACCATGAGGTTTAACACTAAGTATGATGCCCTCATACTAGCTAGACCACCCTTAGCCTAGACCTAAGTCTTCTAGCCACCTCCGTCAGTCTCATGCCTATTGGATCCCTCCAAGTCATCCATGACTTGTTCATCCATACACTAGCCTTCAGGTGCTTCCATTGGCTATTGTCATGCTAAGTTAGTCTACACCGCCAAGGCACATTGGGCTTACGCTGCCAAGACTACCGCTTGGACTTTACGCTGTCAACTATTGAACTTATGCTGCCAAGACTCCCGCTTGGAATTTACATCGCCAATATCAACCCTTGGACTTTCCTTGCCAACCCATGTTGGACTTTCCAATTACCAAGACTCAATCTTGGACTTTCCCTTGCCAAGACCCATTCTTGGACTTTTCATGCCAACCCATGTTGGACTTTTCAATTACCAAGACTCAAGTTTGGACTTTCCCTTGCCAAGACTCATGCTTGGACTTTTCATGCCAACCCATGTTGGACTTTCCAATTGCCAAGACTCAAGCTTAAACTTTCCCTTGCCAAGACTCATGCTTGGACTTTCCATGCCAGTACCCATGACTTGGACTTTCCCATTGCCAAGTGTCCCACTTGAACTTTCCATGCCAAGTACCCATGACTTTGACTTTCCCATGACAATCATATTGTCATACATTTTATCGAACATTAAAATATCGCTCGAGTCAAACTCAAGTATGGTCAATCGTGACCTGGGCCGATTGCACCAACAATCTCCCCTTTTTTGATGTTTGACAAAAACCACAAACACCTTTGAGTTAGGCCACTAACTCAAATATCCTTACCAATTCTCCCAAATTGGTAATTCCCAAATTCTCCCATCAATTCTCCCCCTTTTTGACATACATAAAAAAAATTCTCTCCAAGGGTGTCAATGTCTCATATCCTAATGAGATCTTACAATCTCTCCCTTGGTCCAAAAGCACCTAGGATGTCTTCACTCTTCCTAGTGAAAAGTCCCATATCACTAAAGAGAGACACTCCTTCAAACTCTCCAACTCTCCAAATTCTCTCCCTCATGAGGAAGAACACATCCATCATCCCATGATGGATAACCTCCCCCTAAAGGCTTGCTCACCCTTGACCATTGCACCAATAATGTCTTTGGAGAGTCCCTAAGCCTACAAGAACACTAAACCATCAAAATTAAGATTAACAGTTCAACCTTGAACTTTCACACACCTTAAAATTTGATACACACCCAAACAAATCTTCTAATTCATATCCAATGGATTTTCACCCTGTCCAATGCTTTCCAAAACATATCCTAGGGTTAGGAGCAGTTAGGGTAGCCTAATATAGCTGAAATTAGGCTAAACAAATCTTATTTACGAAATCGCTGGCGATTGACTTTTTAGCCGCGATCGTTTAACGCCCATACTTGATCGATTGCCATAAGCGGTAGTCGACTGATTTTTGCAAATGAAATTTAATTTCAGGAATTGAAAATGAGAAATACATAAGTAAAAATACATATTTTGAAAAATCTTGAAAATTCATACGTACATTACTTATAATAAATACAATGGGTGAATAATATTTGAAAAATAAAATACCCATAAATTAATGAGATTGACAAAAAGTTCAAAACCATTGAAAAGTTCAATATTTTGGCCCTACTTTGTACCAACTCTATCAATGGTGATTGCTATCAAAAGATAGACTTCACCAAGGTTTTCTAAAATGATTTTAAAATATTTTTGAAAATCTATATTGGATCATGATCAATGGGCTCAATGCACATGACTTGCACATTAGCTTTCCCCATGATCCACCCATGATATATGATGAGTTTGAGTTCATCTAGATACAAAAACTATGCACCTTGAACTTAACTCATTTCCTAGCATCTCACATGTGTCAAGGGTGTTTGAAAACACACACATGTCAATTTGATGTGAGATGTGAGTTTTTTTCATCCTAATCTAAGGTCTCATGCATTTTTCTAAGGCAATACTACTTGATTCCCTTATACATGGGACTTCAAGTCATGCCATAGTCCTTAAATCAATTTTAATTGCCTTAAATGCATGAATGATGATTATGGCATATAATGATAGCATAAATAAGCATGTGCCAAAAATCATGATGTCATGGCATATAAATAAAAACTAAACATACATGACACAAAACTAAACCCTAGAAATTAATCATGAAATTTTATATGATTTAAATGAATATGATGTCATGACATGTTATATGGCAATCAAATCATGGAAAATAAAATATAAAGGTATATAATACCTAAATTTTAATATTAGTTGTCATTTGTTAGAATTAATTCCATTTTTCCATAATAACACTCTTCTCCTAAGTGTGCCAAAAACCCAAAATCACACTATGACATCTAAACCTAATTTGTGCCAATTTGATCAATTTTTCATAGCTCTCAAAATATATTGGCACATCCTAAAAATCCTTTAAGATTAAAGATTCAAACTTATTTCCAAGGTACCCATAACCTTGAAAATGACCTAAAGTGTCAACTTTGCTATGGTTAGGTTAACTACCCATCCACTCAAGGTTGACACAACCTAACCCATTTAGCGTGAATCGATCACACTCCTAGGAACCCAATACCTATTGGAGCTCCTTGGGTTTACTAGGTATTCCTTAGGGATGACCTCCCTAGATACCCTCCTAATGACTCTCCTAGGCTTGGTAACCTTGGTCATTGTGGTTTGCCTAGGTTAACTCTAGGGGTGACTCCCCTTGTAAACTTCTTAGTAGCTTCCCTAGTTTTCTTCAAAACCTTAGCCACTAGGCACTTGCCATGGTCAACCTTAGGGATGACTTCCCTAGTGACCTTGGCTCTCCTAGACCTAGCTTGTGTTCCATAATTGAATGGAACATTATGATATGTCTTCTTGGGGTTGGGTTTGTGACCCAAACCTTTCTTTCCCCTTGAAGGTTCTTGCTTCCTAGGACCTAGATTTTGACCATTTGACCCTTGCATTTGATTTTGCATTTTCCTAAGGGTCTTCTCCATTTTCTCAAGTTTTGACCTCAAAACTTGATTTTCTAGCTCTAATTGTCCAATTTTTGAATTTTGATTTTGTCTTTGGGCATTACCATTTCCTTTAGGCATATGTCTATCCTTATTAGGGTTAATGCCTAAATGGTCTTTTATTTTCCTAAGACTTGCCTTAGGTAGAATTTTTCTAGGGGCATTAGTCTCAAATTTCTCCTTTGTTCTAAAGTTACAACTCTTAGCACCTAAACAATACAATCTATTTCTACTAGCATGCTTTTCATTAGCAATGGCAAGTGAGTTAAAAGCATGCTTTTTAACATTAAAACTAGAAGGTACATTGCTAAAATATACCTTAGGGTTTGCCTTAGAGGCTCCCCCTACATGTGTAGTTCCTTTTTTCCCTTTGATTTGCTTTCTCCCCTTAGGGCATTGACTTCGGTAGTGTCCCCTTTGATGGCACTTGAAGCACATGACATGCTCCTTGCTCTTTTGACTTTGGGCACCAGTTTCCTTGGCCTTTGGCACAACTTGTGCCGTCTTTCTTGACCTTTTTCAGACACTTGCTCTTATAGTGTTCGGCTTCCTTACACTCAAAACATATTATATGAATTTTATTATTAACACATGTGTTTGAGTTACCTAGGTCAATGGTGGAAGTTTGGGCTTCTTCATCTCTTCCAGATGTTGATGGTTCTTCTTGATTTTGCTCTTGTTCCGGAGTGGATGGTCTCTCCTCTCCCTCAATCCTAGAGGTGGAGGCTTCTTATACTTCTTCCACCTCCTCTTCCTCCTCGAATGTCGAACACTCCTCGACCTCCGAATCCTCACTTTCTTGTGAGGATGAGCTTCTTCTTCAGCCTCTTCCTCAAATTGAGCCGATGATGGTTCTTCATGGAGCTTGGCCAATTCGCTCCAAAATTCCTTTGCATCCTTGTATTCACCTAACTTGGATATAACATCATTAGGAATTAAATCAATCAAGAATTTTATTACCTTATTACTTCTCTTGAATTCTTGGAGTTGTTCCTCGGTCAACTTTTTCATTTTGAGGAATCCTCCCATAGGCCCTCTTGGAAATTTGAATCCTTCCATCAAGGTGGCCCAATCCTCGATGTCCATCATCATCACGAAGTCTTCAATCATTTCCTTCCATTGGTTGAAGCTTTCTCATCCATAGAACGCATATGGAATTGGGGTGTTGATGTCTCATCCCAATTTCTCTTCAAACTCTATCTTCTTCCCTCTAGCGTGCTCCCTTAGCAGTTAGTCCAAATGAAGAGCGGTCTCACTCTGATACCACTTGTTGGGTATCGGAGCGTCTTCTTCTTCTTAGAGCCACCGGGTTCTAATACCACTTGTTGGGAATGGATCGTTTCTAGAGGGGGGTGAATGGTGCGTACGTTATGTAGATGGAAATCGATTGCGTGCTTGCTACAAAACTTGTTATTCGCAGCGGATATACAAATAATAAAGCAATAACAAAATACAAGCACAACAAAACACACGATATAATATGGTTCGAAACCTTAGGGTTCCTACTCCACAGATTGGGATCGAATGAACCCTAGCGATGCAAACACCACTAATAATCAATAACACTCCTCGACAACAAGTCGGAGGTGGAGAAACCTCGTACAAAGGTTCTTACAACAATAAGAAATAAATACAAGTAAATACAAGTGAAATACACAAAACAACGTAAAGAAACCTTACAACTATTGCTTTGGATGCTTTCTTGTTGATTGCTTGAACTGAGCTTGAAGACCTTGATTTGCACTAGCAAATCGCCTCAAAATCGCTCAAGAAATCACTGCCAAATCCTCCTCCATGAGCTGCTTTTATAACCTGCATTCGGGTTGGATTTGTGCCTAACAGTCGACTGCCATAAGGCCCTAGTCGACTGCTAACAGTATCGTTGTCTCACAATGGCTTAATCCACGTTGGCATTCAAGCCAACGAATACACTGGAAGTCGACTGCCATTACCCATCAATCGATTGACGAGGCCATAACCAACTGACCAATCGACTACCGAGAGTTTTGGTCCGTAACCTCGACCAGCAGTCGACTGCCATCCATGGCAATCGACTGCTCAAGCCATCAGTCGACTACCTAATGTTGGCAGTCGACTGCCTAGTCTTTTTGCCGCAGTCGAACCCCAATCGACTAGTCATAATCCCAGTTGACTGCCAAGAGTCAACTCAGCTGCCAAGTGTCAAAATACTTGACTAATTGACTGGTCCAGAGCCCCAATCAACTGATAACCTCAACCATGAGGTTTAACCCCAAGTATGATGCCCTCATACTTGCTAGACCACCCTTAGCCTAGACATAAGCCTTCTAGTCACCTCCATCAGCCTCACACCTATCAGATCCCTCCAAGTCATCTATGACTTGTTCATCTATACGCTAGCCTTTAGTTGCTTCCATCGGCTATTGTCATGCTAAGTTGGTCTACACTGCCAAGGCACATTGGGCTTATGCTGCCAAGACTACCGCTTGGACTTTACGTCGCCAACCATTGGACTTATGTTTCCAAGACTCTTTCTTGGACTTTACGCGGCCAATATCAACCCTTGGACTTTCCTTGCCAACCCATGTTGTACTTTCCAATTGCCAAGACTCAATCTTGGACTTTCCCTTGCCAAGACCCATGCTTGGACTTTCCATGCCAACCCATGTTGGACTTTCCAATTGCCAAGACTCAAGCTTGGACTTTCCCTTGCCAAGACCCATGCTTGGACTTTCCATGCCAACCCATGTTGGACTTTCCAATTTCCAAGATTCAAGCTTGAACTTTTCCTTGCCAAGACCCATGCTTGGACTTTCCATGCCAAGTACCCATGACTTGGACTTTCCCATTGCCAAGTGTCCCACTTGGACTTTCCATGCCAAGTACCTATGACTTTGACTTTCCCATGACAATCACATTGTCATACATTTTGTCGAACATCAAAATACCGCTCGAGTCAAACTCTAGTATGGTCACTCGTGACCTGGGTCGATTGCACTAACATAAGTCTCGTCATAATCTAACCCTTCTACTTGACTAAACCCCTTCGCTACTAACCTAGCTTTATTCCTTATAATTTCTCCTTGGTCATCTAATTTATTTCTAAATACCCATTTAGTATCTATGATTGATTTTTTTGGTGGTGAAGGTACTAATTCTCATACTTCATTTCTTTCGAATTGTGCTAGTTCTTCATGCATGGCTATTACCTAATCAAGGTTCATTAAAGACTCATCTATTGATTTTGGTTCTAACTTGGATATTAATGCTATTTGACTTATGTTTCGTATAACCGATCTAGTTTGAACTCCTAGGGTTGGATTTCCTAGCACATGTTCAATAGGATGTGATGGTGTTCACTTCTTCGGCGTGCCAAGATCTCTCTCCTCCTTATGGATTACTGGATCTATCGCCAAAGAGGGTTAGAGATGAGATAAAAAGAGATCTTCCTCTTTAATCACCTTGGATCCTTGCAATAGAGTTGGATATGTCACTTTGTAAGAATGAGGGTTAGAAATAAGTCAGTTTCCCGACGCGGCCACTCCGACGCTCAAGTTAGTAACATTATGGAGAAAATGGCAATGTAGAAGAAATGAAGGAGTGAGAAGAAGATCTTTGAGGTACCAAATAGAGAAGAAAAAATCATCCCCGATCCTTCCCTCCTTTGCCCCTTTTATAGATAGTTCACCCCACCTTCTCATTGTGGTGAATTTACTTTAATGCCCTTTGCCAAGTTGTCCTTTGTAACCGCTTTTCCCGCTTTAATTCAAAATATCTTCTTCAAATGCCTTATACGTCATATGCTTCCCTTCCATGTATTAATTAAACAAAATACAAAAACAAATGATTAAATATATTAAACTAATCATTTTCAGCCTCCTCCTACCACTTCCCATACTCCGGCATACCCTCCCCTTCTTATTTTCCATATTCAGAAATAAACCTCGAAACCCCTAAGTGGCTCAGGAAAAGAATATACCGCTCGGGTAATAAACACACTACACGGGAAATAAACATACTTCTCGAGGAATGAACACAATGCTCAGGGAACAAACACACTTCTCGGGGAATAAACATACTTCTCGGGGAATAAACATATTGCTCGGGAAACACACTAACCGCTCTGCTAGCACCATACTTATTCATTGAACAATACTACCCTGCTCCCCCCACTGTGCTCAGAAATCATACACACTGCTCGAGAAATAAACATACTACTCGGGGAATAAAAACTGCTTAGGAAACACACTAACCACTCTGCTAGCACCATACTTATTCATTGAACAATACTGCCCTGCTTTCCCCACTATGCTCAGGAAACCCATATACTACTCGGGAAACACATATTGCTCTGTTAACAACATTGTTAGTCACTAAACAACATTGCCCTACTCACCCCTACTATGATATGGAATCATACATACTGCTCGGGAAGCACATACACTACTCGAGAAAAGTACTTACTGCCCAAAAAATGAACATACTACTCGTGAAATATACTAATCACTCGGGATTTCACATAGACTGCTAAGGAAAAGTACTTACTTCCCAGAAAATGAACATACTGCTCGGGAAACACACTAACCGCTCGGGATTTCACATAGACTGCTCGAGAAAAAGCTTAATCTTGATCAGAAAAAACCCCGACCCCATCATAAGTTCCCCCTCTTTAGTAAAACTGAAGATCGAAGTTGAATGAAGTTTTTACAAGTGCTTATAACAAAAAATTTCTCTACCTTAGTTGAAAAACCCCACACCCATCATAAGTTACCCCTCTTTAGTAAAACTGAAGAGTGAAGTCGAATGAAGTTTTATCAGTTCTCATGAATGCATAGAAACTTATCACATCAACCTCAAACATCATGCAGTACTGAGCCTAAACATTGTATGAGGCATTGAGCCTTGACTATTGTATGAGGCATTTGAACCTTGACTATTGTATGAGGCATTTGAGCCTTGACTATTCTATGAGGCGTTTGAGCCTTGACTACTATATGAGGCATTGGGCCTTGTTAGCAATTTACCTACCCATTATAGCTGGCATAATAGTTTCCCATGGGAGAAAATAACTATCTAGCCCTTAGGCTGTTATAGGAGGATCCTTGAGAACATTTTACATATGTCATATAGTGGCATTATAGTTCCCCTTGGGGAAAAATAGCTTATCTAGCCCATAGGTTGTTATAGTAGGTGTGGAGTCTTGAAAATTTTACATATGCCCTATAGTGGCATTATAGTTCCCCGTGGGAAAAATAGCTTATCTAGCCCATAGATTGTTATAGTAGATGCGGAGCCTAAGTTAGTTTTTATAAGAGAATTGTGAAGAATTTTTCATACCTTAGATAAAATATCACTGACATAAAATAGAAGAAATTCTGAAGAAATATAGAAATCCTCAGCATAAATGCCATTGACAACTACCAAAGAGAATATAATTAGATAATCATAACCCATTGCATAAGAGTTTTAATTAACACTGCTCTATACCAAGCATGTAATGCCTTAGAAAAATTTGATAACCCCCTTTCTATGAAAGGACATAAAATATCCTTCAAATTATGCACGAGATATAGAATGCCTTAGAAAAAATCACATAGCCCTTTGCCAAATAATATTTAGATAACTAAAAGCCCTTAGGCGAAAAATGGTTCAAAAAATTTGATAAACCCATTTTGTAAAAGAACACCACATAGCCTTGACACTCTACATTAGGCATAGGATGCCTTAGCAAAAATCATAATTCTCACCACAAAAGAGTACTATATAATCCTAGAATTTCATATTAGGCGTAAAATGTCATAGAAAAAATAGCCATAATTTCTGCAAGAAAAAATTTTTTAAGAAAAAATATTAGGGCTAAAATTTCTTAACTTCATTTTCTCCATACACGACCGCCATCTCTCCACTTTCCCCTTTAAAAAAAAACCACGACTTTCACTCACACTTAACCACTCAACTTCTAATCACGCTCGAAGCCCTAAATCCCTTCTTCTCCAACACTGTCAACCCTTCTGTAACCAATCCTTTCTCCATGGTAGCCCCTTCTTCCACCGCTCCCTGGTATGAAACCATGCCCAGCCAACTGACTTTTAACCACTCATTATTTCTCTGTGAACCCAAATGTATTCCTGAGGGCTTCACTGTCACCATCCCTAATCGCTCCCAACGCCCTCATCTTCCTCCGCTCAGTACCAACACATTTTTTACAGGTCAGATAGAAGGAGGTCTCCATCTTCCTATCCCAAAACCTCTCTTTCACTTCCTCACCTATTATGCCCTTCAGATCAACCAATTAACCCCCAACTCCATCCACATTCTTGTCGGCACCATCATCGTCTTTCAACATCTCAACATCTCAACATCCCCCAAATCCCTCACATATTTCATTGCCTCTATCAGCTAAAAATGGTTGATTTAGGCGTGTTCTATTTCATGGCCCGCTAGGGGTACCAATTCCTGACTGATATGCCCACCTCCCACAAGGGCTGGAAGGAGTTATATTTCTTTGTCCCTATGGATCCCATCCTTCAATTTTCCTACCACTGGAGAACCACCCTTAAAGATCTCTCTAACCTTAAAATTGTTAAGGTAGCAATTAGCTTTCCCTCCATCGAAGTCAAGCTCAAAAATAAACATTTTAGCATCAATGAGCTTCTCCAAGAACCCATCTTGTCCCATTATAGACTATCACCTACTCAATTATCGAATGCACAACCCATTGGTAAGTTTCCCTTACTGTAATTTTCTTATATATATATATATATATATATACTGCATCTTGTTTCTTAACCTTAACCTGTACATTAGCACCATACCCTGCTTATTTATTATACTAATCTAGAAGAATATATTAAAACCCCATCTTACATGCCTAAAAAATATGCTGGTATCTTAGTTTACATATCAACAATGCCTGTGTTTGCATACTGATTAATCACTGACTGATAAACATCGAATCGACATCACAAATTTCTTCTTTCCCATATATATCGATATCATACTCTATACATTCACTGAATTTACATTAAAATGCTCATCCACATTCTATTTTGTATGATATGATGAGTGTAGCCATTGCTAGGACTCTGGCCAAACAATAAAGGAAAAGAAAAAGAACTGATTCATCAACTACTTCCTCTATCGTCTCTGAACCACCCACTTTAGTAACTAATCCTTACTCTTCTATTACTGCTTATTTTGAATTTATTGATTCCATTCCTAATAGAATAACTTATACTTCTATATCACAGGTTCTCTATGAGACCCTCAAGTCCCCATTATATCTCTTGCCGAGCCAGACCAACCTCCTCTCACCCTTGTCAATATCCCCCTACTTCCTCCTCTACCAGAACCAATTCCCAATCTCTTTCCTTTTCTCATCCCCTCATCTTTCCCAGAACCTTCTTCCTCAAATCCTCCATCAGAGTCTCTGCCCCCGTAAGAACCCAGGTTGCTCTTCAAAGTCTAACAACTAAGGGAGCACGCTAGAGGGAAGACGATGGATCTTCAAGAAAGATGGGGTGATGACATAGCGACTCCACCCACCTTTGACCGCAAAGATTTCGCATACTAAAAAGGTAGGATGGAATATTTTCTAATGTAAAATATAGAAAATTGGTTTGCCGTGATTATAGGATTTGATGCTCCGAGAGGAGAGAATGGAGAAATCCTCAAGATGAAGCGATGGACCGAGGAGCAACGGTAAAAATTCAAGACAACCATTAAGGTAACAAAAATGTTAGTTAATATGATACCTAACGATATTTTGTCTAGATTAGGAAGCTATAGGGATGCCAAGGAGTTGTGGAACAAGTTGGTCAAGTTCTACGACAATCCCGAATCGGTCCTAGAAGACTTGGAAGAGGAGGAGACCGAAGAGGAAGCTTCATCATCCTCACAAGAAAGTGAGGAGTCAACTTCCGGATCGGAGGAAGAAGAGGTGGAAGAAGTATCCACTTCTAGACTTGAGGAGGAGAGACCATCTACACTGGAGCAACCTCAAGAAGAGCCTTCAACATCCGGTCAAGATGAGGAAGCTCAAAACTCCACCACCACCCTAGGTAACTCAAGCAATTTGGTTTTAAATAAAAAACATATAATTTGCTTTGAGTGTAGAGAATCCGGGCACTACAAGAGTAAGTGTCCAAAAAGGGTAAAGAAAGCTCCTCCGGTGCCTAAAAGTCAACAAAAGTCAAAGGATGTCTGTCCCCCAACAACTAAAAGCAAGGAGCAAGTCATTTGCTTCAAATATCGGCTATCGGAACATTACCGGAGTCAATGCCCAAGGGGGAAGAAGAAGGGCCAAGAAGGAGCACCACAAGTAGGGGGAGCTTCCAAAGCTAACCCTAAGGTATTTTTAAATAAAGCTCCTTATTCAAATAATGTTAAAAGGCATGCTAGAAATAATTTTATCAATCTTGCTACTTATCATAAAGAGCATGCTAGAAATAAGGAATTTTGTCTAGGAGATAAGAATGTCTACCTTTCAAAGAAGGAGAAATTTGGGACTAATGTCCCTAGAAATATTTTACCTAAGGACAACCCTAGGTTAAACAATTCTAGACAAATTCTACCTAGGGAGACCATTAGAAAGGTACAAGAGCATCTAGGTCTTAATCCCAAATGGACTAGGCATATGCCTAGGAAGTCCCATGCCCAAAGACCAAATCAAAATTTTAAAATTGGGCAATTAGAATTGGAAAACCAAGCCTTGAGGTCAAGGCTTGAGAAACTTGAGAAGACTCTTAGGAATATACAAAATCAATTTCAAGGGGCAAATAGTCAAAGTCAAGGGTCTAGGACTCAAAGTCAACACCTAGGACCTAAAATACAAAAGTCATCCAAGGGCAAGCAAGGTTTGGGTCACAAACCTAAGCCTAAGGTGGCTTATCATAGTGTTCCATTAGATTATGGAACACAAACTAGGTCTAGGAAGACCAAGGTCAATAGGAAAGTCATCCCTAGAGTTGACCAAGGTATGCGCCTAGTGGCTAGGGTTTCAAGGAAACCTAGGGAAGCCACTAAGAAGGTTGCAAGGGGAGTCACCCCTAGAGTCAACCTAGGTAAGACCCAAATGACCAAGGCTAACAAGCCTAGAAGGGTCATTAGAAGGGTATCTAGGGAGGTCATCCCTAAGGAATACCTAATTAACCCTAGGAGCTCAAATAGGTTTTGGGTTCCTAAGAGCGTGATTGACTCATGCTAGATGGGTTTAGGGTGTGTCAACCTTGATTGGATGGGTAGTTAACTCAACCATTGTAGAGGTGGTACTTTAGGTAATTTTCAAGGTTATGGGTACCTTGGAAATAGATTTGATTTATGATCCTAAAAGATTTTAGGATGTGCCAAAACATTTTTGGAATTATAAAAAAAATCAATTAAATTGGCACAAATTAGGTTTAGAGGTGTAGTGTGCCATTTTGGGTTTTTGACACACTAGGGAGAAAAGTGTAAATATGGCAAAATATATTTAATCATATCAAATGGCAATTAATATTAAAGTTTAGGTATTATTATACCTATATATTTTATATACCATGCTTGATTTGCCATATTGCATGCCATGACATCATATCCATTTTTAATCATTTAAAATGTCATGATCATGGTTAGGGTTAGGTTAAATGTCATGTATGCTTAGATTATATCATATGTCATGACATCATGATCATTGGTCATGCTTTATTATGCTATCATTTATCCCATGATCATACTTCATGCATTTAAATTAATGAAAATTGAGTTAAGGACTTTGACATGACTTGGAGTCTCATTCATAAGGGAATCAAGTAGGGTTGCCTTAGAAAATGCATGAGACCTTAGATTAGGATAACCAAAACCCATATCTCACATCTAAATTGACATGTATGTGTATTTACACACCTTAGATACATGTGAGATGCTAGGATATGAGTTAAGTTCAAGGTGCATAGTTTTTGCATCTAGATGAACTAAAACTCATCTTTAACCAACATGTGGATCATTGGAAAAGCTTGTGTACAAGTCATGTATATTGAGCCCAAAGAATATGATCCAAAATAAGGTTTTGAAAACATTTTAAAATCCTTTTGAAAAACCTTGGTGAAGTCTATCTTTTGATAGCAATCACCATTGATGAGATTAATACAAAGTGAGCTAAAACTTTAAAGTTTTTATTCATTTTTGGATTTTGTATCAATTTTAATATTTTATGGGTAAAATAATTTTCAAATATTTTTCACCCATTGTATGTGTCATAAGTATTATACGTATGAATTTTTGTAATTTTTCGATATACGTATATTTATTTATGTATTTTTGAAAATCAACTCTGTTAATTGAAAATCAGATTTTTTTGATTATCACCAAATGCCACTGTGGCGATCGATGATGAGGATGGCATCAGTGAGCCGAGATTGTTGGATTGCCAGTTGTTTAACCCATGTTCAGCTGCGGTTAAGGTCCCTAACCACTCCTAACCCTAGGATATGCTTTGGGAAGCATTAGGAAGGGTGAAAATCTATTGGATATGGATTAGGAGAGTTGTTTAGGGTTTGTATCAAATTTAAGGTGTTGGAAAGTTCAATGTTGAATTTCTAACTTTATTTTTGATGGTTTAGAGTTCCTATTGGCTTTGGAACTTCCCAAGGACATTGTTGGTGCAATTGTCAAGGGGGAGCAAGTCTTTAGGTGGAGGTATCCATCATGGGATGATGGATGATATTTTTCCTCATGAGGAGGAAAAAAGAAATTTGAGATACCCAATCTGGAAATTGGGAGAGTGTATAGGATTGCCTCTCTTGAGTGATATGGGACTTATCACTAGGAAGATGGTAGGCATCCTAGGTATTTTTGGACCAAGGGGGAGATTGTAAGATCTCATTAGGACATGAGATATTGACCTCCTTGGAGAGATAACCTTTTTGATGTTAGTCAAAAAGGGGGAGAATGTTTTGGGGGAGAAGTTAGAATTACCAATTTGGGATAATTGGTAAGAGATTTGAGTTAGTGTTCTAACTCAATGGTTTGTTTGGTTTTTGTCAAACATCAAAACATCACTCGAGTCAAACTCGAGTCCTGGTCAATCGTGACCTGGGCCGATTGCACCAACATGACACACTTGTCCATAGTCCCCCTACTAATAGCCACAATGAGCCCATTGAACTATCCTCATCTCTCTCTCCCTCATCCTCCACAGATAATCTCCCCCTAGCATCTCTATTCCCCACCATACAACAACAATCCACACCTCCTTCCAGTCCAATAGCCCCAGAACTTACCACATCTTCTCCCTTGGACCTACTAGTACAAGCAGTGTTCGATTCTTATCCTAGCCATCTCCTCTTCTCTCTCCCTATTATGTCAATATCCCCTTCCATTTTAGCTTCTCCTCCTATACTCCCTTCAACGACCACCCCTTCTGCTATTCTCCTTCCCATAATAGATTCCTCCTTACCGCAGATCACTTTCCTCCCCTCTTCCTCTAATACTCCACCAATGTTACAAGAGTTGTAAGAAAGCCTTCGAATAGTAAGTATTCTTACTTAGTAATTGTTTCCCTGTGTTAGTATTTTATCTCATGCCAATTTTTATTAAATTCTCAGAGTACTTCCAAGCTTAAATCCTTCGAACAGTGGATCTCTGAATTCTAGAGCCAACACTGCAGACCATCCACCTCATCCACAGATCCATTGCTACCCCCCAACACCACCAATTGCCCCTTCAACCTCTTCAAAGGCACCCAGACTGACCCTGAAGAAATCACCATAATCAGTCTAGGCACACAGATCAGCCTTCCCACTTCTCTCGCCTGAGTAGCAAAAGAAACAGAGCTCCAACAAAAAATTACAATGGCTACAACTGCAAGTGGAGACTTTTTCTGCCGATCGGGAACAAATAATAGCATAGTACAAGCAAGCAATGAAGAACGAACTCTCTCTTAAAGATACACATATAAGGCATCTACAAGAGCGGGTTGAAGTATCGAACCTGACAATCACATCCCAACAATCAGAAATTTAGAAGTGGAAAGAAAAGGAAAGCTACTGGCACCTTCAGTCAGGTGAATGCTTCCAGCCAATGGAAAATCTTATAGATGCCCATATTGCTCTTAAAGAGGAAGCCCTCAACAACCTGGATGAATTTAGATTTCACTTTGATATACTAAAGCAACATTTCTTGTTCCAGTTACGTATTGCTCCTGAAATTCAAAAACTAGGTTCCTTGCCTTGACATATTATATTTCGGCCAGGAGAAAGAGAACTCTAAGTCGGTGATTTGTTTTCAAATGTCAGCAAACAAGCACTATAGAAGACATGTCCTAGCAAGTATTTCCAAAGTGGGTTCGAAGGCGCTTTGCAAGTAGAAAATGAGAGAAAATATTTCCTACCTAATCTGTCCTATATTAGAGAATATGTACTGAACTGATCCACCATGAGAATATTTCATGGATCGTCATATAAGTGTTATAGACTTTCTCATAGTGACTATTGGTATGAATAGTCCTTAGACCTGAAATCACTACGGTTCCCTACATAAGGAGTTGTATACTTTGGTATTGTCAAACGTCACCTATAACAAGGTAGACTATAAAGTCGATCATTGGGTATGCAATGAATTATGCATAGGGATGTGAGTGATGTAGATGAGATTTATCCCTTCCATATGATAGAAGTGATATCTATGGGCCCCTTGATAAAGTAGGACTACTAAAATGCATGACCATGCTCAAATAAGTCAATATGAGATATTGAGATCATTTGATTAGTGTAGTCTACTTGGGAATCAAGAAACACAAAGATTAATAAGAGGATGACACAAGCTATGCCTCATTGATCAATCTAAATATCAAGGATAGAAGGATTGAGTCATACAAGATAATAGTCATAGAAAGATGATGTCGGATCTTGACATTCTTGTCACTTAGGTAGCAATGATGCATTGCTAGATGTCACTCATTGCTTATGTTTCTAAAAGGGGTTTTAGAGACATTGCCAACATTACGATAACCTATTAGGTCACACACTAAGAACATGTTGTTTTGGAGATGAGGTTTATTTTAGTTTGACTAAATGAACCATTAGGTTATTGAATTGGATTCATTGAGTTAGACTCATTGATTGGACCGAAACTTGAGTTAGACTCAAGTTGGATTAATTTGAGTTAGACTCAAATCAAATCAATTGAAGAAGATGAAGGGTTATGGATTCATCATGCATGATTAATGTGAATTAATCATGCATGGAAGAGGGAAAACCAAAGGTTAGAAGAATCCTCTTATCATGCATGATTAATGTGGATTAATCATGCATTGAAGAGGGAATACAAAAGGATGCAAAAACCTTTCATATTCATAGGATGAATATAAAAAGGGGGCTTTGGATCATGATGCTTAGTAGAGATTGCCTTTGTTCTTCTTCTTCATCTTCTTGGCCTAGACCCCTTGTGTGGGGTTGCTTGCACAACTTTGATTCTCCAAAGTGTGTGTTCGTATGGATACCATAGAGGCGTGACCATCCTGATCATACCGAGATCAAGAAAAGCTATGCTACTGATCATAAGGCGGGCGGCTACATCAAGGGTAATCTCTCAACTAGATGTAGTTGTAGGAACGATTAGTTTTATGTATACACATGGATCTCTGGAGGGATCCAGGCATTTTGTGATTATTTTTCGCACCAGATCCCTATAGTGGTATCAGAGCCACTTGTGTAAACATAAAACAATGTTGTATTGCTCTTTTATATGAGATATAAATCTGCATGAATTGTTTATTATGAGTGCACGAGTATGGATGGTTTTGTGCGACAAAACTAGTTGGGTAACACTTGTATGTCAACAATAGCTACAAGGGTCTCGGGTTCATTCGGACCGCCATAAAGTAGTGGCTTATAAATTGTGTTTTGTATCATAATAAACGTTACATGTCATATATCTTTGTGAATGATGTATGCCATGGTGCATGGTTATGGCCTCGTACCCCCCAATGAGATTGGATGTATGTGTGTGTGTGCATGTTGTAATTCATAATACGACCTACGTGTCGTGCCTTCCACTTATATATATTTCTAGTTGTACTATTAATTTATCCTCGAATGTAACTCGAGGTTTCTCCATTGTAATGCACATGTAAATTAGTATTAGTCTACTGGATGATGATGATAAAGGAAGATGTAGACAACAACACATGACAAACAAAGGACGCACTTGGAGAAGATGCTATCCCTAGGTTGACCCATCAATCTTCTCATTGGCTCGAGGAGATCATAGATTATGGGCCATAACCATCTCACGTTTTTTTTGTTTTCTGCATGATATATGTCATGAAAATGATTGTATGTGATTCATGTGTACTTAATTATCAAAATTAGGTTATTTTTCATATGCCTACCAAAGTTTAGTACTCATGACTACCTCGATCAATCGTAGTCAGGTTTGTCAAAGCAAAGTGACTTGATTTATCTTGGTATAGTGCGACTGGACAATTGTGATGTTCAACTATTAAACTTTGGGTGTAACCTAACTAAGTTCTCTAAATTAGATTGAAAAACTTAGAGGCATAATTTGTTATCATAATTAGGTCAATAATATATGTCTACCAAAGTTTAGTACTCATGACTACCTCGATTAATTGAAGTCATGTTTGCAAAAGCAAAGTGACTCGATTTATCTTGGTAGAGTGCGACTGGACAAATGTGATGTCTGTCTATTGAACTTTGGGTATGACCTAACTGAGTTGTCTCGATTAGATTGAAAAACTTCGAGGCATATCTCATACGATGGGTAAATGAACAAATAGTGTTGTTCCAAGCAAGAGTTACATGGTGTAATTGGTACATAGTGCCTACCTAAGTTATACTAGTCTTGGGTGATTAGACAAAGGTAACTCAAGATGAAGTATAATATGGATCTTGCTCCACTTGTGAAGTGGAAAACCCATTTAATTAAAGACCTAATTAGATGATTAAAATATGATGCTTATTTTTGCATTTCCTTTTGTAGAATCACCATGTCAACAAATACGCCGAATACTCTCTCTCTGCGATCTGTCCTTGAAAAGGACAAGCTCAATGGAGTTAATTTTCCGGACTAATACAAAAACTTGAGAATTTTTCTCAAGCAAGAACGAAAAATATATGTCCTAAAGCAACCCATTCCTGAATCACCCGCCACTAATGCCACTCGTGTTGATAAGGATGCTTATAAAAAGCTTCAAGATGATGCATTAGATGTGTCATGCCTTATTATTGCTACTATAAACTCTGATCTTCAGAAGCAACATAAGAACATAGATGCTTTTGATATGGTTGCACATCTTAAACTGTATCAAGGGCAGGCAAGGCACGAGAGGTTTGAGGTGTCAAAGGCATTATTTAGATGCAAAATGCAAGAAGGAACTCCTGTAGGAACTCATTGTAGGGATCTAAGCGTGCTCGGAAATAATTTTACAAGCACTATGCAGCAGAAAATAGGATCCCTCCAGAGATCCATGTGAAAACCATACTCATTGTTATCGATTCTACCCTATGAGAATCGTGAGTACCTTCGTTGTGTGCCCTTTGCAATCCCGTTAGCAACACTTGTGTATAGATCTCAGCACGGTCAGTACGTCCGTGCCTCCACGGTATTCACACGAACCGTGAAGTGGAGAAGAACCACACTGTGGTGCTAGCCACAAGATAGGTTTGGCCAAGAAGGTAGAAGAGCAGGAAGAAGATGATCACTCAAGCAAAATCAATACACCCAAAACCAAAATCTCATCAAATCCTCTTTTATATTCAACCATTGAATATCAAAGGTTTTTGACTCTTGGTTTTCTTGGAATTAATAATCCATTAATTCCATCTTAATGATCATGCAACCCCTCTTAATGGTGAGTCTCACTCAATCCGAACTGGACTTGAGTCTAACTCGAGTCAAGTTCATTAGGTATACTTTGAGTCCTACTCAATCCGAATTTGACTTGAGTCTAACTCGAGTCAGATTCATTGGGTATACCTTGAGTCCTACTCAATCATCCCATGATTGGCACTAAAGTCTAACATTAATAATCTCCCACTAGCACTAGTGCCAATCACTGTAATCTCTAAGACTCAGTGACCGAATTTGACTTGAGTCTAACTCAAGTCAAATTCATTGGGTATACCTTGAGTCCCACTCATTGAGTCTAATCTACATTAGACTCAACCCGATGGCCCAATGGCTCATCACATGAGTCATCTCCAACTCACATGTCCTAAGTGTGTGACCCAATAGGTTCTCGTAACGTTAGTAATGTTTCTAAAACCCTTTTATAGACATAAGCAATGAGCGACATCTAGCAATACATCATTTCTAACCAAGTGACGAGAATGTCGAGATCTGACATAACCTTTTCGTGACTACTATTGTGTATGACTTGGTCCTTCTATCCTTGATATCTAGATTGATCAATGAGGCATAAACTATATCATCCTCTTATTAATCATGAGTTTCTTGATCTCCAAGCAAACTACTCAACCAAATAAGCTCAATATCTCATATTGACTTATTCGAGCATGGTCATGCATTTTTAGCAGTCCTACTCTATCAAGGGGCCCATAGATATCACTTCTAATATATGGAAGAGATATATCCCATCTACATCACTCACATCCCTTTGCATAACTTATTGCATACCCAGTGATCGCCTTTATAGTCACCCTATTATAGGTGACATTTGACGAAGCTAAAGTATACAACTCATTATGTAGGGAACCGTAGTGACTTCAGGTCTAAGAATTATTCGTACCAATAGTCACATGTGAATGTTCATGACACTCATATAACGATCCATGAAACATTCTCATGGTGGGTCAATTTAGTACATAGTCTTTAATATGTACCCATGTGTCAACTCGATATCACATATCCATGACTTGTGAGATTAAGTCATCAATTGACCTACATGCTAGTCTCTATGCATTAATAGTGTCCATGCATATTAATACTCGACTAGGAATAATTAAGAGTAATGTTCTATGGATATGTGTGTGTGTGTGTGTGTGTGTGTGGGTGTGGGTGTGTGTGTGTCTACAGGCTCTCACTATGAATTCAACTAATTGATATGCTGTAGACCTAAACCTACTATTCAAGAACACTATTATATTATTCATATAGCATAGATAAGAAATAATATAATAAGCAAAACTTGCCTGTTATTAATGAAATATGATACATATAATCCTTAATCAATCATCTCATGATTGACACTAAGGGCTGACACTAACAATCTCCCACTAGCACTAGTGTCAATCACTGTAATCTCTAATGTAGGTGATCGTTTGAACACTAGAGGGGGGGTGAATAGTGTCGTGCTCGTACGTTGATGGAATTCATTGCGTTCTTGTCTACAAATTGTGTTAGTACAGCGGAAATAGAAATAATAAAACAAATACAACACAAACACAAGCACTACACAATCATATAACGTGGTTCGGAACCGAACGGTTCCTACTCCACGGATCGAGCTCTAAAGAGCTCTAGTGATGCACACGCACTCACTAATCAAAACTAACTCCTTCTCGACACAAGTCGGAGGTGGAGAAACTTCTTACAATTGTTTACAATAATAAACAAATAGATACAAGCAAATACGATAATGAAATACAATGCAAGTAAAGGAAAAACACTTTACAAGAGCTTTTGATTGCTTTATCTTTGATTGCCTTGAACTATCTTTGAAGGACTGGAAAGCACCAACTCTCCCCTTCAATTTCGACCAACAAAATCGCTGCAAAAACCCTCCATCCGAGCTGCCTTTATATCCTGCGTCGGGCTGGATTTTCGCTTGACAGTCGACTGTCATAAGGCCCCAGTCGACTGCCAACACTGTAGCTGTGAGACAACGGCTCAATCCACGTTGGAAAAATTCCAATGGAACTCTCACCAGTCGACTGCCAACATTAGCAGTCGACTGCCAGCGCTCGTAGCCAACTGCCCAGTCGGCTACGGAGCATTTTGTGCTCGCGACTCAACTGGCAGTCGACTGCCATCCATGGCAGTCGACTGCCAGCAGTCAACTGCTCCAATGAGCAGTCGACTGCCAAGGCAATTTCAGCCCTAAATGGCAGTCGAGCTCTAGTCGACTCACGACAGTCGAACCGGCCATAATGTCAGTCGACTACCAACCTCAAACATGAGGTTTTAACCCAAGTATGTGTTGGATTTTTTCGAGCCGCAAAAACCGCTTTTTGCGTTGCGGAAACCTCGGAAGCCCCAGCCACGGATCCGTGCGAAGATGTATTAAAAACAAAACATGTATGTGTTTATATAAAACCCTAGATCTACCTTAGATCTACATGATAAGGATGTTACCCTCGTAGCGACGCCCTTCGCAAATCCCGCTCATCCAAAAGGTTCGTCGGAACTCGAGAGTGTCAAGTACACACCCCTCTATTGGTATCCACACAAGCAATAGGTGGAAAAAACACACCCTTGAGTGTGCTAGCACTCTATGGATGGTTTGGCCAAGGAGGTTGGGAGAGGAAGAGAGCTTGAGGGAAGTTGATCCAAGGTTGAAGATGAAGTTGTGTAACCCACACAAAATGAATTACCACATGAATAACCATCAAGTGGCCGACCACTTCATGGAGAGGGGGTTACATGCATGCATGTAACTCCCATGACCCTTGGTCTCCCTCATGAGGTGGCACCACATGACAAAGTCAATGATGATGTGGATCATCATCATTGGCCGGCAATGCCAAGTCATCATCATGACATGACATTTGGTCAAGTCAAACTTGACCTTTCATCTTCTCTCTCAAGTCAAGTCAAACTTGACCTCTAATCTCCCATGGTTGATCAAATCTAACCACTTGACTCAAGTCAATTTGATTTAATGAATCTCTATTCATTAATTTAAATTGACTTAATGAATTAAATCTAAATTAGACTCATTCAACACTTGAATCAACTTGAGTCTAACTCAATTAGTCTAATTTGGATTACTCTTAATCCAATTTGGTTCATCCCATGAACCTAATCCTCATGGTTCATCATATGAACCTAATATCCATCTAATTTCCCTTATGTGTGTGACCCTATAGGTTCTTGTAACGTTGGCAATGTCCCTAAACCGATTTAGGAACATAAGCAATGAGCGGTATCTAGTAACACATCATTGCTACCCAAGTTACAAGAATGTTGAGCTCCAACATCACCTTTGTGACTACTAATTGTGACTCTCACAATATGTGACAATGTCCCTCTATTCTTGACATCTAGATTGACTAATCAAGACATAGACCGTGTCATCCTCGGTACAATCTAAATCTTGAACTCCAAGTAGATTCACTCTAATCAAATGAGCTCAATATCTCATATTGATTCATTTGAGCATGGTCATGCACTTTGTGGTCTCACTCTATCAAGAATATCAATGTCTCTCCCGTCATATAGGAAGGATAGATCCCATCTACATCACTCACATCCCTCCGCATAATTTATTACATACCCAGTAATCGCCTTTATAGTCCACCCATTTATGGGTGACGTTTGACGAAGCCAAAGTATGCAATGCCTTATGTAGGGAACCATGGTGACTTCATGTCTAAGGACTAATAGTCATACTAATAGCCACATGAGAAAGTATATGACACTCATATAACGATCCACGATACTTTCTCATGGCGGGTCATTCAGTATACATTCTCTAATGTATACCCATGTGTTAACTCGATATCTCATATCCATGACTTGTGAGATCAAGTCATCATGTTGACCTACATTCTAGTCTCTACGCATTAACATTGTCCCTAAATGTTAATACTTGACTAGGAATGATTAAGAGTAGTGTTCTCTATATCATCTCATTATCGATTCAACCAATCGATTGATATAGATAAGAACCTACTACTCAAGGACATTATTATATTTAGTTATTTGGCACCAATACAAGTAAATATAATAACTATGCCTTTATAAATAGGAATATGATACAATACAGTCCATACAAAAATCATCACATGATTGACTCTAGGGCTTTCACTAACAATCTCCCACTAGCACTAGTGTCAATCACCGTAGTATCTAATACCCAATGACCTAGTGTGACCATCATGCTTTTTCTGTACCAAAGCCTTGGTCAAGGGATCTGCGATGTTAGCCTCTATGGGTACTCTGCAAATCTTCACATCTCCTCTATCGATAATCTCTCGAATGAGATGGAAGGTCGTATTATGTGTTTGGTCCGCTGGTGTGTGCGAGGTTCCTTAGCCTGTGCAATCGCTCCATTGTTGTCACAATAGAGCTCTATATGATCTGCAATGCTAGGAACCACCCCAAGCTCAATAATGAACTTGCGGATCCAAACTGCCTCCTTTGCTGCCTCAGATGCAGCGATATACTCGGCTTCTGTTGTAGAATCAGCAACTGTGTCCTGCTTCGAACTCTTCCAGCTCACAGTGCCACCATTCAAGCAAAACATGAACCCTGACTGCGATCTATAATCATCCTGGTCAGTTTGGAAGCTGGCATCGCTGTAACCCTTTATAGCTAGCTCCTCATCGTCTCCAAATATCAAGAAATATTCTTTAGTCCTTCTCAAGTACTTAAGAATATTCTTGACTGCTATCCAGTGACGCTCACCTGGATCTGACTGGTACCTACTCGTCATGCTCAAAGCATACGAGATATCAGGACGAGTACATAGCATAGCGTACATGATAGATCCTATAGTAGATGCGTAAGGGATCTTATCCATACGGTCTCTCTCATCTCTAGAAGAGGGACTTTGAGTCTTCGAAAGACTCACACCATGTGACATCGGCAGAAGTCCCTTCTTGGAATTCTACTTGGCAAACCGTAGTAATACCGTGTCAATGTATGTACTCTGACTTACGCCAAGCAATCTCTTAGATCTATCTCTATAGATCTTGATGCCTAGAATATAGGCTGCTTCACCTAAGTCCTTCATTGAGAAGCACGTCCCCAGCCAAGTCTTCACAGACTGTAGCGAAGGGATGTCATTCCCAATGAGCAGTATGTCATCCACATACAATACAAGGAAGACAACTGTGTTCCCATTAACCCTCTTGTAGACACAGGGTTCATCTTCATTCTTGATGAAATCAAACTGTTTTATCGCATCATCGAATCGAAGATTCCAGCTCCGAGAAGCTTGCTTTAGCCCATAAATGGACCTTTGCAGCTTGCATACCTTCCCAGTATGCTGTGGATCTACAAAACTCTCAGGTTGTGTCATGTACACATCCTCGAGTAAGTTTCCATTCAGAAACGCGGTTTTGACATCCATCTGCCAGATCTCATAATCGTTGTATGCTGCAATAGCAAGCAAGATCCGAATGGACTTAAACATCGCCACTGGAGAAAAGGTTTCATCATAGTCAATACTATGAATTTGCTTGAAACCTTTAGCCACCAATCGGCCCTTATAGGTATGCGTAAGTCCATCCATGTCAGTCTTTCTCCTAAAGACCCACTTACACCCAATGGGTTTGACCCCTTTAGGTGGATCAACCAAAGTCCATACTTGGTTTGTGTACATGGATTCCATCTCGGATCTCATGGCCTCTAGCCATTTCTCAGAATCTGGGCTCATCACAGCTTCCTGATAGGAGGTAGGCTCATTCTCAATGAGCATAATGTCATCATGGTTAGACAAGAGAAATGAGTATCTCTCAGGATGACGACGTACCCTATCAGACCTGCGAAGAGGTAGGTCTACCTGAACAGGTGGTTGTTCCACAACTCTTTGTGCAACAACCTCATCACCCACAACACTTTGTGGTTCCTGTTCAACCTCCATCAAGGCCTCAGTGCTATGGTCCTTATCTTGAATTTCTTCAAGATCGAAGGTACTCCCACTAGTTTTTCTAGAAACAAAATTCCTTTCTAGAAAAAGTCCAGTCTTTGCCACAAACACTTTGTGCTGATTGGGAATGTAGAAGTAATATCCCTTTGTATCCTTGGGATATCCAACAAAATAGCACCTATCGGATTTGGGTCCCAGTTTGTCTGAGACTTGACGTCGAACGTAAGCCTCACAACCCCAAATCCTCATAAAAGACATCTTGGGATTTCTCCCTGTCCATATCGTATATGGTGTCTTTTTCACAGCCTTGGATGGTACACGGTTAAGGGTAAAGGTTGCTGTATTTAAAGCATATCCCCAAAAGGATATAGGAAGATCTGTGTGACTCATCATAGATCGTACCATATCTAATAGGGTACGATTCCTCCTTTCGGATACACCATTCCACTGTGGTGTTCCAGGAGGAGTGAGTTGGGATAGAATCCCACACTCAGGTAGATAGTCACGAAACTCATGGCTAAGGTATTCACCACCTCGATCTGATCGAAGTATCTTAATACTCTTGCCAAGCTGGTTTTATACTTCATTCTTGAATTCTTTGAACTTTTCAAAGGATTCTGATTTATGTGTCATAAGATACACATAACCATATCTACTGAAGTCATCAGTAAATGTAATGAAGTACCTGTAACCACCTCTAGCAGCAACATTGAAAGGACCACATACATCACTATGTATAAGTTCTAACAAATTTGTTGCTCTTCGCTGTGTCCACTAAAGAGAGTCTTGGTCATCTTTCCTAAAAGGCAAGACTCGCTTGTCTCATATGATTCAAAATCAAATGAGTCTAGCAGCCCATCCTTATGGAGCTGAGATAAGCGACTCTCATTTATGTGACCTAAGCAACAATGCTAGAGATAGGTTTGGTTCAACTCATTTGACTTGAACCTCTTGGTACTTATGTTATAGATAGGGCTCTTTAAGTCTAGAAAGTAGAGTCCGTTCATTAGAGGTGCACTACAATAGAACATATCATTTAAATAAACTGAACAATATTTGTTCTTTATTATAAATGAAAATCCTTTCTTGTCTAAACAAGAAACTGAAACGATGTTCTTAGTTAAGGCAGGCACATAACAACATTCATCTAATTCTAGTACAAGCCCAGAGGGCAGAGATAGATCATAAGTTCCTACAGCAACAGCAGCAACCCTTGCTCCATTGCCTACTCGTAGGTCCACCTCGCCCTTTGTCAATGCCCTGCTATTTCTCAGCGCCTGCACATTGGTATAAATGTGAGATGCACATCTGGTATCTAATACCCATGATGAAGAAATAGATAGATTGACTTCTATAATATTTATACCTGAAGTAGAAGTCTCACTTCTTTTCTTCTTAAGATCTTCCAGGTAAGCTTTGCAGTTATGCTTCCAGTGTCCAGCTTCCTTGCAGTGGAAGCAAGCCCCTTCCTTGGCTACCCCTCCTTTGGGTTTAAGTTCTTTGCCATTGCCCTTGGCTTGGGACTTTCCCATACCTTTAGGCTTGCCCTTGCCTTTCCTTTTGTGCACCATCAAAATGGTGTCAGATTTTCCCTTCTTAAGGTTAAGCTCAGCAGTTCTCAACATGCTGAGCATCTCAGGCAGTGGCCTATCAATTTCATTCATGTTGTAATTCATAACAAATTGATTGTAGGCTTGTGGAAAAGATTGCAAGATCAGGTCAGTGGCCAGCTCTTGGCCAAGTGGGAATCCCAGCCTTTGTAGGTTTTCTACGTACCCAATCATCTTGAGTACATATGGACCTACGGGAGTCCCTTCTTGCATTTTGGACCCAAACAATGCCTTAGAGACTTCATATCTCTCGTGCCTTGCTTGTCCTTGATATAGTTGACGAAGATGTTCAACCATATCATAAGCATTCATGAACTCGTGTTGCTTCTGAAGCTCAGAGTTCATGGTCGCGAGCATTAGACATGACACATCTAATGCATCATCTTGATGCTTCTTGTAAGCATCTTTGTCAGCTCGCGAGGCAGTGGCAGGAGGTGCCTCCGGAATGGGCTGCTCTAGGACGTACAACTTCCTTTCTTGAGTGAGAACAATTCTCAGGTTCCTGTACCAGTCCAGGAAATTTGCTCCATTGAGCTTGTCCTTCTCAAGGACAGAACGCAGAGAGAGAGTGTTCGTGTTTGTCGACATAGTTATCTACAACATACAATGCAGAGAATTAATATCATATTCCTTTTATCATTTAATTAGGCCTTTAATCAAATGATGCTCCCACTGAATTATAGGAATTTTGTAGAATCGAGTTATGGATGTGGTCAAACCACATTACTAGATTCATACAAACTAGCTATAATTCTTGTAGGACAAGATCCACATAATACTAAGCCTTGAGTTAGCTTTGGCTAAATCGCCCAAGACTTAGTACGATCGGTGAGTAACACATTACCGATTACATCTCTATGCAACTCTTGTTTATAGGATCAAGACCCACATTTACAAAAGACCTTGAGTTAGCTTTGGCTAAATCGCCCAAGATTTAGTGTAAATGCGATCTTATCCTATCTTTCCAGCGGTTGGAATATGCCTATAGTTCTACTCGATCCAATTGAGTTAACTAGTTTTGCTCAATCTAATTGAGCTTACTCTAACCCAAGCATGATAGGAGGGACCAAGATTGTCCCTCCACACCCTACCAAGTTAATATGCGTTGCTTTGCTTTGGCAGATTCAACAACAACAAATGATCGAGGTAGTGATGGGTATCAAGGCTCGGTAGGCATTTTCGAGTTGATTCGATTATGATCTAATCTAATCGTAATGTGTATCATATACGCATTGAGGCCTTTATTATCCTATATTAGCATGCATCACATACATTATTCTAGCATGCATCATATACATACAAGCATTATTCTACTAGCATGCATCACATACATACAAGCAAAATCAAATATATATATATATATATATATATATATATATATATATATATATCAACATATATATATATACATTTAACTGTGATGTAGTCATGGCCCTACTACGATCTTCTCAAGCCAATGAGAAGATCGTATGGTCAACCTAAGGCTAGCGGCTTCTCCAAGTGCTTCCTTTGACCGCCATGTGTCGTCGGCACCCTGCTCGTAACTTCGTCTACAAGTGGACTTTCCACCGCTCCATTTTGTATATTACAAATATTAAACTCGAGTTACATTCGAGTCTAAAACTATTTACAACTAGAATTTCAAAAGAAGAGGTACGACGCGCAGGTCGCATACACTATACAACACGCACAACCACAAAACGGCACGCAGGCCGTATTATGAATTATAACACACATAATCCAATCAAATTGGGGTCATTGGGCCATGACAATCACAGAATTATACATAATTCTAAATTATGTATTTTTACAGAAAATTTTTATAATTTTTCCTAATTGTTTTTCAAATTTATGAGTCACCTCTCCGTAATGGTCCCGCTAAGCGGTTTCCGGGTGCGATCGCGGGACAAGTCCCCTTTCGGGGATAGGGGCAGCACCCATACTCAAAAAATTAACTTCGCGAGTGTCCCTATTATGATCCTACAGTGACTTAAGTCGCTGTCCCAAAAACCTAAAGCGAGAACTCGCTGTTTCGGAGAGTTTTTCTCGATGGTTGAAGCCTACAAGTGTCCCAACACTCATTGCTTCGACTCTTCGAGAAAAATACCCAAAAATTCTATAAAATTAGGAAATTTACAGAAACATAAAAATATGTAATTTTTATATCTAATATTAAAACTACAAAAATGAAACACATACATGCTTCGCACGTGGCTCTGATACCACTGTTGGGTTTTTCCGAGCCACAAAAACCGCTTTTTGCGTTGCGGAAACCTCGGAAGCCCCGGCCACGGATCCGTGCGAAGATGTATTAAAAACAAAACATGTATGTGTTTATATAAAACTCTAGATCTTCCTTATATCTACATGATAAGGATGTTACCCTTGTAGCGATGCCCTTCGTAAATCCCGCTCGTCCAAAAGGTTCGCCGGAACTCGAGAGTGTCAAGTGCACACCCCTCTATTAGTATCCACACAAGCAATAGGTGGAGAAAACACACCCTTGAGTGTGCTAGCACTCTATGGATGGTTTGGCCAAGGAGGTTGGGAGAGGGAGAGAGATTGAGGGAAGTTGATCCAAGGTTGAAGATGAAGTTGTGTAACCCACACAAAATGAATTACCACATGAATAACCATCAAGTGGCCGGCCACTTCATGGAGAGGGGGTTACATGCATGCATATAACTCCCATGACCCTTGGTCTCCCTCATGAGGTGGCACCACATGACAAAGTCAATGATGATGTGAAGCATCATCATTGGCCGGCCATGCCAAGTCATCATCATGACATGACATTTGGTCAAGTCAAACTTGACCTTTCATCTTCCCTCTCAAGTCAAGTCAAACTTGACCTCCAATCTCCCATGGTTGATCAAATCTAACCACTTGACTCAAGTCAATTTGATTTAATGAATCTCTATTCATTAATTTAAATTGACTTAATGAATCAAATCTAAATTAGACTCATTCAACACTTGAATCAACTTGAGTCTAACTCAATTAGTCTAATTTGGATTACTCTTAATCCAATTTGGATCATCCCATGAACCTAATCCTCATGGTTCATCATATGAACCTAATATCCATCTAATTGCCCTTATGTGTGTGACCCTATAGGTTCTTGTAACGTTGGCAATGTCCCTAAACCGATTTAGAAACATAAGCAATGAGCGGTATCTAGCAACACATCATTGCTACCCAAGTTACAAGAATGTTGAGCTCCAACATCACCTTTGTGACTACTAATTGTGACTCTCACAATATGTGACAATGTCCCTCTATCCTTGACATCTAGATTGACCAATCGAGGCATATACCGTGTCATCCTCGGTACAATCTAAATCTTGAACTCCAAGTAGACTCACTCTAATCAAATGAGCTCAATATCTCATATTGATTCATTTGGGCATGGCCATACACTTCGTGGTCTCACTCTATCAAGAATATCAATGTCTCTCCCGTCATATAGGAGGGATAGATCTCATCTACATCACTCACATCCCTCCGCATAATTTATTACATACCCAGTAATTGCCTTTATAGTCCACCGATTTACGGGTGATGTTTAACGAAGCCAAAGTATGCAACGCCTTATGTAGGGAACCATGGTGACTTCAGGTCTAAGGACTAATAGTCATACTAATAGCCACATGAGAAAGTATATGACACTCATATAATGATCCACGATACTTTCTCATGGCAGGTCATTCAGTATACATTCTCTAATGTATACCCATGTGTCAACTCGATATCTCATATCCATGACTTGTGAGATCAAGTCATCATGTTGACCTACATGCTAGTCTCTACGCATTAACATTGTCCCTGAATATTAATACTTGACTAGGAATGATTAAGAGTAGTGTTCTCTATATCATCTCATTATCGATTCAACCAATCGATTGATATAGATAAGAACCTACTACTCAAGGACATTATTATATGTAGTTATTTGGCACCAATACAAGTAAATATAATAACCATGCCTTTATAAATAGGAATATGATACAATAAAGTCCATACAACAATCATCACATGATTGGCTCTAGGGCTTTCACTAACAGTATGGTGTCCCCATACTTGCTAGACCACTCTTAGCCTAGACCTAAGCCTTCTAGCCACCTCCATCAGCCTCATGCCTCTCGGATCCCTCCAAGTCATCCATGACTTGTTCATCCATCGCGCTAGCCTTCAGGTGCTTCCATCGGCTATGTCATGCTAACGGTGTCTACACCGCCAAGGCACATTAGACTTACACCGCCAAGGCTCTGCTTGGACTTTACGCCGCCAATCCATTGGACTTATGCTGCCAAGACTCCCGCTTGGACTTTACGTTGCCAATATCAACCCCTTGGACTTCTCAAATGCCAAGACTCAAGCTTGGACTTTCCCTTGCCAACACATGTTGGACTTTCCATGCCAAGACCCATGCTTGGACTTTTCCTTGCCAAGTGTCCCCCTTGGACTTTCCCAATGCCAAGTGTCCCACTTGGACTTTACATGCCAAGTACCCATGACTTGGACTTTACCATAATCACATGGTCAACCCTAGTCAACCATTAAAATCTACCTCGAGTCAAACTCGAGTCCGGTTAATCATAACCGACATTAATGTCAAACATCAATGTCAACTCACTTTGTCAAACATACTATGTCAAACATCAAAACATCACTCGAGTCAAACTCGAGTCTGGTCAATCGTGACCTGGGCCGATTGCACCAACAATCTCTCCCTTTTTGATGTTTGACAAAACAAACCTTGAGTTAGGCCCCTAACTCAAACTCCCTTACCAATTTCCCAAATTGGTAATTTCACTTTCTCCCCCTTTTTGACATACATCAAAAAGGTTATCTCACCAAGGAGGTCAATGTCTCATGTCCCAATGAGATCTTACAATCTCCCCCTTGGCCCAAAAATACCTAGGATGCCTACCATCTTCCTAGTGATAAGTCTCATATCACTCAAGAGAGACAATCCTATTCACTCTCCCAATTTCCAAATTGGGTCTCTCAAAATCCCATCAATTTTCCCAATTGATGACATTCTCCATAACTTCTCCCCTTCAAGAAGAAAACACATCCATCATCCCATGATAGATAACTCCCTCTAAAAGCTTGCTTCCCCTTGACCATTGCACCGACAATGTCCTTGGGAAGTTCCTAAGCCTATAGGAACTCTAAACCATCCAAATTAAGGTGCAAAGTTCAACATAGAACTTTCACTCACCTTAAGATTGATACAAACCCTAAAAACTCTCCTAATTCATATCCAATGGATTTTCACTCTTTATAATGCTTCCCAAAGTATATCCTAGGGTTAGGAGTGGTTAGGAAACCTTACCATAGCTGAAATCAGGCTAAACAAACCTTGTTAACCCGAAATCAGACCTGGCAGTTGACTCCTAACAGTAATTAGTTGAATTGCCCTTCATCAGTCGACTGCCATAAGTCGGCAGTCGACTGATAACTGCAAACTGCAGTTTTCAGATTCAGAAAATGAACTTTGATAATACATAAATAATTATACGTATTTTGAAAAATCATGAAAATTCATACGTATATTACTTATAATCAATACAATGGGTGAAAAATGTTTGAAAAATATTTTACCCATAAAATATCGAAATTGATTCAAAATTCAAAAGTGAAGAAAAACTTCAATGTTTTAGCTCACTTTGTATCAACTTCATCAATGGTGATTGCTATCAAAAGATAGACTTCACCAAGGTTTTCTAAATTGATTTTAAAACATTTTCAAAACCTTATTTTGGATCATATCCCTTGGGCTTTATGTACATGACTTGTACACAAGCTTTCCCAATGATCCACATTGAAATAAGATGAGTTTTAGTTCATCTAGATGCAAAAACTATGCACCTTGAACTTAACTCATATCCTAGCATCTCACATGTATCTAGGGTGTATAAAATACACATACAAGTCAAATAAATGTGAGATGTGGGTTTTGGTTCATATAATCTAGGGTTTCATGCACTTTTTCTAAGGCAACTCTACTTGAATCCCTTATAAATGGGACTCCAAGTCATGTCATTGTCCTTAAATCAATTTCAATCAAAATTTTCTTAAATGCATGAATGATTATGGCATTAGAGATAATATAAATAAACACATGCTCATAATCATGATGTCATGGCATAAGATATAATCTAAAAATACATGACATTTATTCTTAATCCTAAACATGATCATGACATATAAATGATGAAAATAAACATAATGTCATGTCATGGCATATGGCAAATCAAAGCATGGCAAATAAGATATAAAGGTATATAATACCTAAATTTTAATATTAATTGCCATTTATTGGGATTAAGTTCATTTTTCCATAAAACCTAATTATCTCCCAAGTGTGCCAAAAACCCAAAATGGCACACTATGACTCTAAACCCTAAGTTGTGCCAATTTGATCAATTTATCAAACTTCTCAAATAATATTGGCACATTCTAAAATCCTTTAGGATTTAAAATCAACCTTATTTCCAAGGTATCCATAACCTTGAAAATAACCTAAAATGTCAACTTTACTATGATTGAATTAACTACCCATCTAGCATGAATCAATCACGCTCTTAGGAACCCAAAACTTATTTGAGCTCCTAGGGTTAATTAGGTATTCCTTAGGGATGACCTCCCTTGATACCTTTCTAATGATCATTCTAGGCTTGTTAGCCTTAGTCATTGTGATCTTGCCATGGTTAACCTTAGGGATTGCCTCCCTAGTAACCTTCTTAGTGGCCACCCTAGGTTTCTTCGAAACCCTAGCCACTAGGCATCTACCTTGGTCAACCTTAGGGATGACTTCCCTATTGACCTTGGTCTTCCTAGAACTAGATTGTGTTCCATAATCAAATGGAACACTATTATAAGCCACCTTAGGCTTAGGTTTGTGACCCAAACCATTCTTGCCCTTAGTTGACTTTTGTTTCTTGGGTCCTAGATGTTGACTTTGACCATTAGACCCTTGAAATTGATTTTGTATTTTATTGAGGGTCTTTTCTAATTTCTCAAGCCTTGACCTCAAGACTTTGTTTTCCAATTCTAATTGCCCAATTTTAGAATTTTGATTTGGTTTTTGGGCATGGGACTTCCTAGGCATATGCCTAGTCCATTTAGGGTTGAGACCTAGATGCTCTTGTACCTTCCTAATGGTCTCCCTAGGTAGAATTTGTCTAGAATTATTTGACCTAGGGTTGTCCTTAGGTAAAATATTTCTAGGGACATTAGTCCCAAATTTCTCCTTCTTCCTAAGGTTGACTTTCTTAGCTCTTAAGCAATATTCTCTATTTCTAGCATGCTCTTTTTGATAAATAGCAAGATTGCTAAAATTATTTCTAGCATGCTTTTTACTATAATTTAAGGAACGAGCATTGTTTAAATATACCTTAGGGTTTGCCCTAGAGGCTCCCCCTACTTGTGATGCTCCATCTTGTCCCTTCTTCTTCCCCCTTGGGCATTGACTCCAATAGTGCCCTTTTGAATTGCACTTGAAGCATATGACATGCTCCTTGCTCTTTTGACTTTGAGCACCGACATCTTTGACCTTTGTGTTGACTTTTGGTACCGAAGGAGTTTTCCTAATCCGTTTCGGACACTTGCTTTTATAGTGCCCAGTTTCCCTACACTCAAAACATATTATATGTATTTTATTATTAACACATATGTTTAAGTTACCTAGGGTGGTTGTGGTGGTTGGAGTGGAATTTTGAGTTTCTTCATCTCTCCCAGAGATGGATGGCTCCTCTTGAAGTTGCTCCGGTGTGGAAGTTCTCTCCTCCCCCTCAATCCTAGAGGTGGATGCTTCTTCCACTTCTTCCACCTCTTCCGATCTGGATGTTGATTCCCTATCAAACTCCGAATCCTCAATCTCTTTGGATGACGATGTACTTGCTTCCTTTTGAGCTTGAGAGGGTGAGCACTCCTCTTCTTCTTCTTCTTCTTGGACCGATGATGAGTTTTCATGGAGCTTTGCCACTTGGCTCCATAACTCTTTAGCATCCATATAATCCCCTAACATACACACAATATCGTTAGGGATCAAATCAAAAATAAATTTTACTACCTTCATGTTTTTCTCGAAGGCTTGGATTTGATCTTCACTACATTTCTTCTTCTTGAGGAAACCACCCTTTGGTCCTTTTGGATATACAAATCCATCCATCAAAATTGACCACTCCTCAAAATCTCTCATCATAATAAAATCTTCAATTCTTCTCTTCCAAGAATTGAAGCCTTCTCATCTGTATAGGGTATAGGGCACCGGTGTGTTGATGTCCCAACCTAGTCATTCTTTCAACTCCATCTTTACCCTCTAGCGTGCTCCCTTAGTTGTTAAACTTCAAGAGCGGTCTCACTCCGATACCACTTGTAGGTGATCATTTGAACGCTAGAGGGGGGGTGAATGGCGTCATGCTCGTACGTTGACGGAATTCGTTGCATGGTTGTCTACAAATTGTGTTAGCGCAGCAGAAATAGAAATAATAAAACAAATACAACACAAACACAAGCACTACACAATCATATAATGTGGTTCGGAACCGAACGGTTCCTACTCCACGGATCAAGCTCTAAAGAGCTCTAGTGATGCACACGCACTCACTAATCAAAACTAACTCCTTCTCGACACAAGTCAGAGGTGGAGAAACCTCTTACAATTGTTTACAACAATAAACAAATAGATACAAGCAAATACGATAATGAAATAAAATGCAAGTAAAGGAAAAACACTTTACAAGAGCTTTTGATTGCTTGATATTTGATTGCCTTGAACTATCTTTGAAGGACTGGAAAGCACCAACTCTCCCCTTCAATTTCGCCCAAGAAAATCGCTGCAAAAACCCTCCATCCGAGCTGCCTTTATATCCTGCGTCGGGCAAGATTTCCGCCTGGCAGTCAACTACCATAAGGCCCCAGTCGACTGCCAACACTGTAGCTGTGAGACAATGGCTCAATCCACATTGGAAAAATTCCAACGGAACTCTCACCAGTCGACTGCCAACATTAGCGATCATTGCCGGTCGTGGTCGATCGGCCTAATCGGCTCTGAGCATTATGTGCTAGCGACTCAGCGGCGATCATTGCCATCAATGGCAATGATCTAAGGCAATTTCATCCCTAAATGGCAGTCGAGCTCTAGTCGACTCACAGCAGTCGAACCAGCCATAATGTCAGTCGACTGCCAACCTCAAACATGAGGTTTTAACCCAAGTATGGTGTCCCCATACTTGCTAGACCACCCTTAGCCTAGAGCTAAGCCTTCTAGCCACCTCCATCATCCTCACGCCTCTAGGATCCCTCCAAGTCATCCATGACTTGTTCATCCATCGCACTAGCCTTCAGGTGCTTCCATCGGTTATGTCATGCTAACAGTGTCTGTTGGAACTTGTGCGCCCGCTAGAGGGGGGTGAATAGCGCGGTTCGTACGTAGATGGAATTCGTTGTCGTGTCATCTCTACAATTTCGTTAGCGTAGTGGAAATAGAAAAATAATAATGATAACGAAATGAACAATACGCTAACACAAAGATATAACGTGGTTCGGAACCGAACGGTTCCTACTCCACGGATCGAGCTCTAAAGAGCCCTAGTGATGCACACGCACTAACTAATCACAAATACTCCTTCTCGACAACAAGTCGGAGGGGGAGAAACCTCGTACAAAAGATTACAAAAATAATCTAAGTAGATACAAGCAAATACAATGAGATACAATGCAATATAAGTAAAGAAAAAGCTTTACAAATGCCTTTTGATTGCTTGCTTGTTGATCGCTTGAACCGTGGTTGAAGACCCTGATTTGCAGCAGTAAATCGCCTCAAAAATGTCCAAGAAATCGCTTAAGAACTGATGCCAAAAACCCTCCCGTCGAGCTCCTTTTATCCTTGCGCGTGACCTAGATTTCCGCCCATCAGTCGACTGCCATAAGTCACCAGTCGACTGATGCCACTGTTGTCGTGAGACAACGGCTCGATCCACGTTGGAAAAACTCCAACGGATCTCTTGGCAGTCGACTGCCAACATTGGCGATCGCCGCGGTAGCGTTCGTAGCAGCTGGATCGGCTACGGCGATTCAATCTCGACATTGGGTAGCGCAATGATCGACTCACGATAGTCGAACCGGCCATAATGCCAGTCGACTGCCAACCTCAAAAATGAGGTTTTAACCCAAGTATGGTGCCCCCATACTTGCTAGACCACCCTTAGCCTAGACCTAAGTCTTCTAGCCACCTCCATCAGCCTCACGCCTCTCGGATCCCTCCAAGTCATCCATGACTTGTTCATCCATCGCGCTAGCCTCTAGGTGCTTCCGTCGGCTATGTCATGCTAACGGTGTCTACACTGCCAAGGCACATTGGACTTACGCCGCCAAGACTCCACTTGGACTTTACGCCGCCAACCATTGGACTTATGCTGCCAAGACTCCCGCTTGGACTTTACGCAGCCAATATCATACCCCTTGGACTTCTCATGCCAAGACTCAAGCTTGGACTTTCCCTTGCCAACCCATGTTGGACTTTTACATTGCCAAGACCCATGCTTGGACTTTTCCCTTGCCAACCCATGTTGGACTTCTCAAATGCCAAGACCATGCTTGGGCTTTCCCTTGCCAACCCATGTTGGACTTTTACATTGCCAAGACCCATGTTTGGACTTTTACATTGCCAAGACACATGCTTGGACTTTTCATGCCAAGTACTCAAGACTTGGACTTTACCAAATGCCAAGTGTTCCACTTGGACTTTCCATGCCAAGTACACAAGACTTGGACTTTCCCATGACAATTACATTGTCATATGTTTTTGTCGAAACATCAAAACATCACTCGAGTCAAACTCGAGTCCTGGTCAATCGTGACCTGGGCCGATTGCACCAACAATCTCCCCCTTTTTGATGTTTGACAAAAACCTAACAAATCATTTGAGTTAGACCACTAACTCAAATCCCTTACCAATTATCCCAAATTGGTAAACACTCTCCAAATGTTCTCCCCCAAACATTCTCCCCCTTTTTGACTAACATCAAAAAGGTTTTCTCTCCAAGGAGGTCAATGTCTCATGTCCCAATGAGATCTTACAATCTCCCCCTTGATCCAAAAATAAATACCTAGGATGCCTACCATTTTCCTAGTGATAATTAACATATCACTCAAGAGAGGCAATCCTATACTCTCTCCCAATTTCCAAATTGGGTATCAAAAACCCATCAATTTCCCAATTGATGATACTCTCCAAATAACTTCTCCTCTTCAAGGAGAAAAACACATCCATCATCCCAAGATAGATACCTCCTCCTAAAGGCTTGCTTCCCTTTAACCATTGCACCAACAATGTCCTTGGGAAGCCCCTAAGCCAATAGGAACTCTAAACCATCAAAATTAAGGTTCTAAGTTTAACATAGAACTTTCACTCACCCTAAATTTGATACTTTGACCTAACACAGCTCCTAATCCATATCCAATGGATTTTCACCCTTTATAATGCTTCCTAAAGCATATCCTAGGGTTAGGAGTGATTAGGAACCTTTTCTATAGCTGAACACGGGCTAAACAAACCTTGTTAACCCGAAATCAGACTGGCAATGACTCGATAGTAATCACGATCATTGCACTATATCGATCGCCACCTAGGGCGTCATCGATAAGTCAAATTTCCGAATTTCAGCTATTAGAATCGAGATTTGGAAAAACATAAGTAATTCTACGTAATTTGAAAAATCATAAAATTTGATACGTATATTACTTATAGTCATTACAATGGGTGAAAAATATTTGAAAATTATTTTACCCATAAAATAGTGAGTTTGATACAAAACTAAAAATCATTAAAATTTTCAATGTTTTGGCCCTATTTTGTATCAACTTCATCAATGGTGATTGCTATCAAAAGATAGACTTCACCAAGGTTTTCTAAATTGATTTTAAAATGATTTCAAAACCATGTTTTGGATCATATTCCTTGGGCTCTATGCACATGACTTGTACACAAGCTTTCCTAATGATCCACTAATCATATAAGATAAGTTTGAGTTCATCTAGATGCAAAACCTATGCACCTTGAACTCAACTCATATCCTAGCATCTCACATGTATCTAGGGTGTATAAAATACACATACATGTCAATTTAATGTGAGATGTGGGTTTTGTTCATCCTATTCTAGGGTTTCATGCATTTCCTAGGCAACCCTACTTGATTGCCTTATAAATGGGACTTCAAGTCATGCCATAGTCCTTAAATCAATTTCAACCAATTGTCTTAAATGCATGAATGATTATGGCATTAGAAATGATATAAATAAGTATATGCTCATAATCATGATGTCATGGCATAAGATGAAATCTAAAAACACATGACATTTAAAACCTTAATCCTAAAACATGAACA
This sequence comes from Wurfbainia villosa, assembly GCA_025175895.1. Taxonomy (NCBI): domain Eukaryota; kingdom Viridiplantae; phylum Streptophyta; class Magnoliopsida; order Zingiberales; family Zingiberaceae; genus Wurfbainia; species Wurfbainia villosa. The sequence goes on along the minus strand of CM046001.1, from coordinate 37,073,078 downwards.
TGACATATAAAATGATTAAAAGTAAGCATGATGTCATGGCATGTTATATGGCAAACAAAGCATGGAATATAAAATATATAGGTATAATAATACCTAAATTTTAATATTAATTGCCATTTGTTGGGATTAATCATATTTTGCCATATTAACCTAATTTCCCTAGTGTGCCAAAAACCCAAAATGACACACTAACCTCTAAACCTAAATTGTGCCAATTTAATTGATTTTTCTTAATTTCAAAAGTGCATTGGCACATCCTAAAATATTTTAGGATATTGATTCAAATCTATTTCTAAGGTAACCATAACCTTGAAAATATCCTAAAGTGCCACCTTTACCATGGTTGAGTTAACTACCCATCCAATCAAGGTTGGCACACCCTAAACCCATCTAGCGTGAATCAATCACGCTCTTAGGAACCCAAAACCGATTTGAGCTCCTAGGGTTAATTAGGTATTCCTTAGGGATAACCTCCCTAGATACCTTCCTAATGACCCTCCTAGGCTTGTTAGCCTTGGTCATTTGGGTCTTACCTAGGTTGACTCTAGGGGTAACTCCCCTTGCAACCTTCTTAGTGGCCACCCTAGGTTTCCTAGAAACCCTAGCCACTAGGCACACCCTTTGCTCAACTCTAGGGATGACTTCCCTATTGACCTTGGTCTTCCTAGACCTAGTTTGTGTTCCATAGTCAAATGGAACACTATGATAAGCCACTTTAGGCTTAGGTTTGTGACCCAAACCTTGCTTTCCCTTGGTTGACTTTTGACTCTTAGGTCCTTGGTGTTGACTTTGACTTTTGGACCTTTGACTTTGACCATTAGACCCTTTAAATTGGTTTTCTATATTCCTAAGGGTCTTTTCTAGTTTCTCAAGCCTCGACCTCAAGGCTTGGTTTTCTAATTCCAATTGCCCAATTGATTTTTGATTAAATTCTTGGGCATGAGACTTTCTAGGCATATGCCTAGTCCATTTAGGGTTTAGACCTAGGTGCTCTTGCACCTTTCTAATTGTCTCCCTAGGTAAAATTGATCTTGAGTTATTTGACCTAGGTTTGTCCTTAGGTAAATTGTTTTTAGGGACATTAGTCCCAAATTTCTCCTTACTCCTAAGGTAAACATTTTTAGCACCTAAGCAAAAATCCTTACTTCTAGCATGCTCTTTGTGAATTGCAAGGGAATTAAAATTCCTAGCATGCTTTTGACTATTAAATCTAGAAGGTGCATTATTGAAATATACCTTAGGGTTTGCCTTGGAGGCTCCCCCTACATGTATAGCTCCTTCTTGGGTCTTTTTGTTCCCCCCAGGACATTGACTCCGGTAATGCCCCTTTGAGTTGCACTTGAAGCATATGATATGCTCCTTGCTCTTTTGACTTGGGGCATCGACATCCTTGACTTTTGGTGCCGGTGGAGCTTTCCTAACCTTCTTTGGGCACTTGCTCTTGTAGTGCCCGACTTCTCTACACTCAAAACATATGATATGATTTTTATTACAAATTGATATGTTTGAGTTACCTATGGTGGATGTGGTGATTGGAGTGGATTCTTCATTCCTCCCGGAGGTTGAGACTTCTTCTTGAATTTGTTCCGGCTCCGGTATGGAAGTTCTCTCCTCCCCCTCAATCCTTGAGGTGGATGCTTCTTCCACCTCTTCTTTCTCCGATCCGGAAGTCGACTCCCTATCAACTTCCGAATCCTCAAGATCTTTAGATGGGGATGTGCTTGCTTGAGCTTGAGAGGGTGATGGTCCTTCTTCTTGGACCGTTGTTAGACTTTCATGGAGCTTGGCCAAATCGCTCCATAGCTCCTTGGCATCCACATAGTCACCTAGACTACACAAGAGGTCATTAGGAATTAAATCAAAAATGAATTTGATTATCTTCTTGTTTTATCGAATTGTTGGAGTTGCTCGTCACTCCACTTCTTCTTCTTGAGAAACCCTCCCTTTGGTCCCTTAGGATATTCAAATCCTTCCATCAATGCGGACCACTCCTCAAGGTCTCTCATCATCAAAAAATCTTCAATTCTCGCCTTCCAAGAATTGAAACCTTCTCGTCCATAGAAGAAATAGGGAATTGGGGTGTTGATGTCCCATCCCAATGGTTCTTCCATCTTCACCCTCTAGCCTCTTTGTCTTAGCTCCCGGCGGTTAGTCCGTAGAAGAGCCCCGGGCTCTGATACCACTTGTTGGAACTTGTGCGCTGGCTAGAGGGGGGGGTAAATAGCACGGTTCGTACGTAGATGGAATTCGTTGTCGTGTCATCTCTACAATTTTGTTAGCGCAGTGGAAATAGAAAAATAATAACGATAACGAAATGAACATCACGCTAACACAAAGATATAACGTGGTTTGGAACCGAACGGTTCCTACTCCACGGATCGAGCTCTAAAGAGCCCTAGTGATGCACACGCACTCACTAATCACAAATACTCCTTCTCGACAACAAGTCGGAGGTGGAGAAACCTCGTACAAAAGATTACAACAATAATCTAAGTAGATACAAGCAAATACAATGAGATACAATGCAATATAAGTAAAGAAAAAGCTTTACAAATGCCTTTTGATTGCTTGCTTGTTGATCGCTTGAACCGTGGTTGAAGACCCTGATTTGCAGCAGCAAATCGCCTCAAAAACGTCCAAGAAATCGCTTAAGAACTAATGCCAAAAACCCTCCCGTCGAGCTCCTTTTATCCTTGCGCGCGACCTGGATTTCCGCCCATCAGTCGACTGCCATAAGTCACCAGTCGACTGATGCCACTGTTGTCGTGAGACAACGGCTCGATCCACGTAGGAAAAACTCCAACGGATCTCTTGGCGATCGCAACATTGGCCGATCGCTACCCGCCAGCCAATCGCGGGCACGGAGCGTTCTATGCTCGACATTCGATCGGGCAATGATCGCCGACTTTGGTGATCGCGTACACCCGATCGGTTGCCGCGTAGATCGGCCGATCGCTTCCAATGAGCGATCATCGCTAGAGCATTTCCACGCTAAACCGGGCAATAATCGAGTCGATTTACGGCAATGAACCGCCATAATGCCCGATCGCCAACCTCAAAAATGAGGTTTTAACCCAAGTATGGTGCCCCCATACTTGCTGGACCACCCTTAGCCTAGACCTAAGCCTTCTAGCCACCTCCATCAGCCTCACGCCTCTCGGATCCCTCCAAGTCATCCATGACTTGTTCATCCATCGCGCTAGCCTCTAGGTGCTTCCGTCGGCTATGTCATGCTAACGGTGTCTACACCGCCAAGGCACATTGGACTTATGCCGCCAAGACTCCGCTTGGACTTTACGTCGCCAACCATTGGACTTATGCTGCCAAGACTCCCGCTTGGACTTTACATAGCCAATATCAAACCCCTTGGACTTCTCATGCCAAGACTCAAGCTTTGACTTTCCCTTGCCAACCCATGTTGGACTTTTACATTGCCAAGACCCATGCTTGGACTTTTCCCTTGCCAACCCATGTTGGACTTCTCAAATGCCAAGACCATGCTTGGACTTTCCCTTGCCAACTCATGTTGGACTTTTACATTGCCAAGACCCATGCTTGGACTTTTACATTGCCAAGACCCATGCTTGGACTTTTCATGCCAAGTACTCAAGACTTGGACTTTACCAAATGCCAAGTGTTCCACTTGGACTTTCCATGCCAAGTACACAAGACTTGGACTTTCCCATGACAATTACATTGTCATATGTTTTTGTCAAAACATCAAAACATCACTCGAGTCAAACTCGAGTCCTGGTCAATCGTGACCTGGGTTGATTGCACCAACAGTGTCTACACCGCCAAGACACATTTGACTTACACCGCCAAGGCTCCGCTTGGACTTTACGTCGCCAATCCATTGGACTTATGCTGCTAAGACTCCCGCTTGGACTTTATGCCGCCAATATCAACCCCTTGGACTTCTCAAATGCCAAGACTCAAGCTTGGACTTTCCCTTGCCAACACATGTTGGACTTTCCATGCCAAGACCCATGCTTGGACTTTTCCTTGCCAAGTGTCCCCCTTGGACTTTCCCAATGCCAAGTGTCCCACTTGGACTTTACATGTCAAGTACCCATGACTTGGACTTTACCATAATCACATGGTCAACCCTAGTCAACCATTAAAATCTCCCTCGAGTCAAACTCGAGTCCAGTTAATCATAACCGACATTAATGTCAAACATCAATGTCAACTCACTTTGTCAAACATACTATGTCAAACATCAAAACATCACTCGAGTCAAACTCGAGTCTGGTCAATCGTGACCTGGGTCTATTGCACCAACATCTAAGACCCAATGACCTAGTATGACCATCATGCTTCCTCTGTGCTAAAGCCTTGGTCAAGGGATCCACAATGTTAACATCAGTATCCACTCTGCATATCCGCACATCTCCTCTATCGATGATCTCTCGAATGAGGTGATACCGCCGTAGTATATGTTTAGAATGCTGGTGAGAACGAGATTCCTTAGCCTATGCTATAGCCTCGTTGTTGTCAAAATAAAGCTCTATAGGGCTCACGATGCTAGGAACTACACCAACCTCAGAAACAAACTTTCTGATCCAAATAGCCTCCTTTACCGCATCTGAAAAAGCAATATACTCGGCCTCTGTAGTAGAATCTGTTACTGTGTCTTGCTTTGAACTCTTCCAGCTCACAACACCACTAGTTAAACAAAAGATTTACCCTGACTGTGATCTATAATCATCCTTGTTCATTTGGAAGCTAGCATTGCTGTAACCTTTTACAGTGAGCTCCTCATTGCCTCAAAATATCAAGAAATATTCTTTAGTTCTTCTAAAGTACTTAAGAATATTCTTAATGGTTGTCCAGTGACTGTCACCTGGATCCGACTGGTACCTGCTCGTCATGCTTAAAACATATGAGACATCAGGATGGGTGCATAGCATGGCGTACATAATAGACCCTATAGCAGATGCATAAGGGATCTAATCCATATGTTCCCTTTCTTCCTTAGAAGGAGGGCATTGAGCCTTCGAAAGGCTCACACCATGTGACATTGGCAGAAATCCCTTCTTGGAATTCTGCATGGCAAAATGTTTAAGCACTTTATCAATGTATGCACTCTGACTTAAGTCAAGCAATATCTTAGATCTATCTCTATAGATCTTAATGCCTAAAATGTAGACTGCTTCACCTAAGTCCTTCATTGAGATAAAATTTCCAAGCTAAGTCTTCACATACTGTAGTGTAGGGATGTCGTTTCCAATGAGAAGCATGTCATCAACATACAAGATAAGAAAGATAACTATGCTCCCACTAACCCTCTTGTAGACACAGGGTTCATCTTCATTCTTGATGAAACCAAACTGTTTGATCGCATCATTGAATCGAAGATTCCAGCTTCTAGATGCTTGCTTTAAACTATAAATGGACCTTTGTAGCTGGCATACCTTGCCAACATGCTTTGGTTCTACAAAACCCTCAGGTTGTGTCATGTACACATCCTCAAGGAGGTTTCCATTCAGAAATGCAATTTTGACATCCATTTGCCAGATCTCATAATCGTGGTAAGCTGCAATAGCAAACATGATCCGAATAGATTTAAGCATCTCAACTAGTGAAAAAGTTTCATCATAGTCAATACCATGAATCTGCTTGAAACCTTTAGCTACCAATCGCCCTTTATAGGTATGCATAAGACCATCCACATCAGTCTTTCTCTTAAAGACCCACTTACACCCAATGGGTTTAATCCCTTCAGGTGGATCAACCAAAGTCCATACTTGGTTAGTGTACATGGATTCCATTTCGGATCTCATGGCCTCTAGCCATTTCTTAGAATTTGAGATCATCATAGCTTCCTGATAGAATGTAGGCTCATTCAACTCAACAAGCATAACGTCATTATTGTCAGACAAGAAAAATGAATATCTCTCAGGCTGACGAAGTATTCTATCAGACCTGTGAAGAGGTTGGTCTACTTGAACAGGTTGTTGCTCCACAACTTCTTGTGCAACAATCTCATCATCCACAACACTTTGTGGTGCCTATTCAATTTCCATCTCAGTGCTATCTTTATCATGAATTTCTTCAAGACCCACTAGTCCTTCTAGAAATGAACTCTCTTTCTAGAAATACTCCATTTCTAGCGATAACCACTTTACCTTGTGTGGGATTGTAGAAGTAATATTCTTTTGTTTCCTTAGGATATCCTACAAAGTAGCACTTGTCTGATTTTGGGGCCTAGTTTGTCAGAGACTTGATGTCGACCATAAGCCTCACAACCCCAAATCTTCATAAAAGACATCTTGGGACTCTTCCTAATCCATATCACATATGGTATCTTTATGACTGCCTTAGATGGGACGCGGTTAAGTATGAAAGCAACCATCTCTAAAGCATATCCCTAGAAGAAAAAAGGAAGATTTGTGTGACTCATCATGGATCGTACCATATCTAATAATGTATGATTTCTCCTTTCTGATACACCATTCCACTGAGGTGTTTCAGGTGGAGTGAGTTGAGATCTAATCCCAAACTCAATGAGATAGTCACCAAACTCTTGGCTAAGGTATTCCCCACATCGATCTGATCGAAGTACTTTTATACTCTTACCAAGTTGGTTTTGTACTTCATTCTTGAATTCTTTGAACTTTTCAAAGGATTCAAATTTGTGTCTCATAAGATACACATATTCATATCTACTGAAATCATCAATAAAAGTAATGAAGTACTGATAGCCTCCTCTAGCTGCTACATTGAAAGGCCCACATACATCAGTATGTATGAGTTCTAACAAATCAGTAGCTCGTTCGCCATGCCCACTAAATGGAGTCTTGGTCATCTTGCCTAGAAGACAAGATTTGCATGTCTCATATGATTCAAAATCAAATGAGTCCAGTAATCCATCCTTATAGAGCTGGGATATGCGACTCTCATTTACGTGACCCAGGCGACAATGCCAGAGTATGTTTGGTTCAGATCATTAGATTTGAACCATTTGATATTTATATTATAGACTGAGGTTTCAAGATCTAGAAGATAGAGACCATTCACAAGGTGTACACTACAAAAAAATATATCATTTAAATAAATGGAACAACACTTGTCCTTTATTACAAATGAAAAACCTTTCTTATCTAAACAAAAAATAGAGATAATGTTTTTAGTCAAGGCAGGCACATAACAACAGTCTTCCAGTTCTAAGATTAGCCCAGTGGACAATGATAAGGAATATATCCCTACAGCGATGGCAGCAACTTTTGCTCCATTGCCTACCCATAGGTCCACTTCGCCCTTCGTCAATGATCTAGTATTTCGAAGGCCTTGCACATTGGTACAAATGTGAGAAGCACAGTCGATATCTAATACCCAAGAAGATAAGATAAATAAATTGACTTCGATAACATATATACCTAAGGCAGAAGTCTCACTTCTGTTCCTTTTCACCTCTTCCAGGTATAGCTTGTAGTTCCTCTTCCAATGTCCGATCTCACCGTAGTGGAAGCATTCCCCTTCCTTAGACACTCCTCCTTTAGGTTTCAATGCATTTGCCTTTGGCTTGGGCCTTACCCTTACCTTTAGGCTTCTGCTTGCCTTTGCCTTTGCCTTTGTTCACCATCAATATGGTGCTAGGCTTTGCCTTCTTAAGGTTGAGTTCAACAGTTCGCAACATGCTCAATATCTCAGGTAAAGGCTTGTCAATTTCATTCATGTTGTAGTTCATAACAAATTGATTGTAGCCTTTTGGAAGTGACTGTAAAACAAGGTCAGTGGTCAGCTCTTGGCCTAATAGAAATCCCAATCTCACTAGGTTCTCAACGTACCCAATCATCTTAAGTACATGAGTGCCTATGGGAGTTCCTTCTTGCATCTTGCATTGAAACAAGGCCTTTGATACTTCGTATCTCTTGTGCCTTACTTGCCCCTAGTATAGTTGTTTCAGATGATCAACCATATCATAAACATCCATGTTCTCATGTTGCTTTTGAAGCTCAGAGTTCATGGTGGCAAGCATAAGGCATGACACATCCAGTGCATCATCTTGATGCTTCTTATAAGTATCCTTGTCAACACGAGTGGTCGTAGGGGTGGGTGGTTAAGGAATGGACTGCTCTAGGGCGTATAGTTTGCGTTCTTGCTTGAAGACTATTCTCAAGTTCCTGTACTAGTCCAAGAAATTAGCTCCAGTGAGCTTGTCCTTATCGAGGATAGATCACAAAGAGAGTGTATTTGACGTATTTGATGACATGGTGATCTACAATACAGAAATGCAAAAATGTATTATATTTCAATCATTTAATTAGGCTTTTTAACTAAATGATTCTCCCACTAGTCACAAAGTGGAACAAGATCCATATTATACCGCATCTTGAGTTAGCTTTGGCTAATCGCCCAAGACTCGTATAAGTTAGGTAGGTAACTTATACCAATTACATCTAATGTAACTCTTGTATATCTATATGAACAACATTATTTGTTCATTGTACCCATCGCATGAGATATCTTTCTAAATTACCACTCATCTTGAGTTAGCTTTGGCTAATCGCCCAAGACTTGTATAATGTAGATAGATGTCCCGTATGAGCTATGCCTCTAAGTTCATCAATCTAATAGAGAGAGCTTAGTTAAGTCAAACCCAAGGTTTAATAGGCGGACATCACAATTGTCTTTTCGTACTTTATCGAGGTAAATCGAGTCACTTTGCTTTGGAAAACATGCTATGATTGAACAAGGCAATAGTAAGTATTAAACTTTGGTAGCCATATAATAAGTGACCTAATTTTGTGACAACTAACTACGCATGCATCAAATATACAAGCATCACATGCATCACATATACAAGCATCACATGCAGCACATATAAGCATAAAGAAATGTGACATGGTTATGGCCCTTTTCTACGATCTTCTCAAGTCAATGAGAAGAACGAATGGTCAACTTAGGGAATAGCATCTTCTCCAAGTCTTCCATAGTCGTCATGTGTTGTTAGCTTCCTTCCTTTGCATCATCCTCCAGCAGTCTAGAACTATTCTACATTGTACATTACAATTAAAAGAAACCTCGAGTTACATTCGAGGGTAATCTAATTTTACAACCGGAATAATGAAGGTGAAAGGCACGACACACAGGTCGTATTATGAATTACAACAAACACACATATCCAATCATATTGGATTAGGGGCCATAACCATGCACCATGTCATATAATGTTCAAAATAGTAATGATAAAAATTTATTATGATCCTAAGCACAAAATATCGGCTGTAATGCCACGGTGGTCCCACCACGGCGCCCCTTGCGGGGGTCAAAGGGGGTAGTGCCCCCGACGAAAAATTATTTTACAGATTCATTGAATGAGTCGCTACCCATTTTATTCATCACTATGAACCCGAAACCATCTGGTCGACAAGGTCCACTCGGCACCATCCGACTGGCACAGTCCGATCGGTTATTTTATAGACTCATTGAATGAGTCGTTGCCCATTCAGTTAATCACTATGAACCCGAGGCCATCTGGTCGATCAGGTCTTCTTGACACTTTTCAATCGGCACAGTCCAATCGGCTCAACTCACTCCACAGTCTGCTTCGGGAAAAGTTGCTCGGTAGACTATGAGAGTGGCGCAGTGCAAGCCCATATATAACAACATGCAGATCATAATAAAACATGTTCTACCTTATATCACATATAAAAACATGTAGATCATAATAAAACATGTTCTAACTTATATCACATATAACAACATGCAGATCATAATGAAACACTTTCTAACTTATATCACATATAATAACAAAAAATGAGTATTGTTTTCACAAGTGGCTCTGATACCACTGTAGGGATCTGAGCGCGCTCGGAAACAATTTTACAAGCACTACACAGCGGAAAATAGGATCCCTCCAGAGATCCATGCAAAACCATACTCGTTGTTATCGGTTCTACCCTATGAGAATCGTGATTACCTTCGCTGCGTGCTTTTTGCAATCCCGTCAGCAACACTTGTGTATAGATCTCAGCACGGTCAATACGTCGATGCCTCCACGATATCCACATGAACCGTGAAGTGGAGAATAACCACACTGTGGTGCTAGCCACAAGATAGGTTCAGCCAAGAAGGTAGAAGAGCAGGAAGAAGATGATCGCTCAAGTCAAATCAATACACCCAAAACCAAAAAACTCATCAAATCCTCTTTTATATTCAACCATTAAATATCAAAGGTTTTTGACTCTTGGTTTGCTTGGAATTACTAATCCATTAATTCCATCTTAATGATCATGCAACCCCTCTTAATGGTGAGTCTCACTCAATCCGAACTGGACTTGAGTCTAACTCAAGTCAAGTTCATTAATTATACTTTGAGTCCTACTCAATCCGAATTTGACTTGAGTTTAACTCGAGTTAGATTCATTGGGTATACCTTGAGTCCTACTCAATCATCCCATGATTGGCACTAAGGGATAACACTAACACTCATGTACTCAAAATTATTTGGAACGTTGAGAACCTTGAAAGATTAGGATTTCCATTGGGTCAAGAATTGGCCACTGACCTTATTCTAATATCATTGTCTGAAGGATATAGTCAATTTGTCATGAACTATAACATGAATGAAATTGGCAAGCCTTTGCCTGAGTTATTAAGAATGTTGAGAACTATTGAAAGCAATCTTAAGAAGATCCAACTTGGTAATATACTCATGGTTAAAATGGGCAAAGGCAAAAAGAAGCCCAAAGGAAAGGGTAAGACCCAAGATAAGGGCAAGGTCAAAGCATTGAAGCGTAAAGGTGGGGTGTTTAAGGAAGGAACCTGCTTCCATTGTGATGAGATTAGACATTGGAAGAGGAACTGCAAAAAGTACCTAGAGGAAATTCAGAAAAAGAGAAGTGCAACTTCTGCCTCAGGTATATATGTTATAAAAGTTAATCTATCTATCTCTTCTTCATGGGTATTAGATACCGGTTGTGCTTCTCACATTTGTACTAATGTGCAAGGCCTAAGAAATAGTAAATCATTGACAAAAGGAGATGTGGACCTACACGTAGGCAATGACGCAAGAGTTGCTGCTATAGCTGTAGGAACATATTCCTTATCTTCGCCCAGCGGTTTTATCTTAGAACTAGAAGAGTGTTATTATGTACCTGCTATAACTAAGAACATTATCTCTATTTCTTGTTTGGACAAGAGAGGTTTCTCATTTATAATAAACGACAAAAATTATTCTATTTATTTAAATGAAATGTCCTATTGCAGTGCACATCTGGTGAATGGACTATATGTTCTAGATTTTGATAACCCAATCTGTAACATAAATACCAAACGGTTCAAATCTAATGATATGAATCAAACATATCCTTGACATTATCGCTTGGGTCACATAAATGAGAGTCGCATATTCCAACTCCATAAGGATGGACTTTTGGACTCATTTAATTTTGAATCATATGAGGTATGTGAATCTTGTCTACTAGGCAAGATGAAAAAGACTCCTTTTAGTGGACATAGCGAGAGAGCTAATGATTTGTTAGGACTCATACATACTGATGTTTGTGGTTCTTTCAAAGTAGCAGCTAGAGGAGGCTATCAGTAATTCATTACATTTTTTGATGATTTTAGTAGATATGGTTATGTGTATCTTATGAAACACAAATCTAAATCCTTTGAAAAGTTCAAAGAATTAAAGAATGAAGTACAAAACCAACTTGGTAAGAATATTAAGATGCTTCGATCTGATCGAGGTGGGGCATAACTTAGCCAAGAGTTTCATTACCATCTAGTTGAGTTTGGGATAATATCTCAACTCACTCCACCTGGAACACCACAGTAGAATGGTGTATCAGAAAGAGAAATCGTACTTTATTAGATATGGTATGATCAATGATGAGTCAGAAAGATCTTCCTTCTTACTTCTGGGAATATGCTCTAGAGACCGTTGCTTTCACTCTTAACTGTGTTCCATCTAAGGCAATCATAAAGACATCATATACAATATGGACTGGGAAGAGTCCCAAGATGTCTTTTATAAACATTTGGGGTTGTGAGGCTTACGTTAGACGACAAGTCTCAGATAAATTAGGACCCAAATCAGATAAGTGTTATTTTGTTGGATATCCCAAGGAGACTAAAAGATATTACTTTTATATTCCTACACAAGGCAAAGTGTTTGTTGCCAGAAATGGTGTTTTTCTGAAAAGAGAATTTATTTCTAAAGAAATTAGTGGGAGTAAAGTCGATCTTGAAGAAATTCAAGATACACAAGACAACTCTGAAGCCTTGATGGAAATCAAACATGCACCACAAGCTAGTGAAGATTATGAATCTATAACACTGCATGCAGTTATGGCACAACCTGTTCGAGTAGACCTTGCTCTGCACAGATCTAATAGGATACGTCGACAACCAGAGAGATACTCTTTTCTCTTGTGTGACCACGGTGATGTAATGCTTGTAGATTTCAATGAGCCTACAACCTATCAAGAAGCTGTAATGAGCCCAGATTCTGAGAAATGGCTAGAGGTCATGAGGTCCAAAATGGAATCCATGTACGCTAACCAAGTATGGACTTTGGTTGATCCACTTGAAGGGGTCAAACCCATTGGGTGTAAGTGGGTCTTTAAAAGAAAGACTGACATGGATGGTCATATGCATACCTATAAAGGGTGATTTATAGCTAAAGGATTCAAGCAGATTCATGGTATAGACTATGATGAAACCTTTTCACCAATTGCGATGCTTAAATCTATTCGGATCATGCTTGCTATTGTAGCTTACCATGATTATGAAATCTGGAAGATGGATGTCAAAATTGCATTTCTTAATGGAAATCTACTTGAGGATGTGTACATGACACAACCTGAGGGTTTTGTAGATCCAAAGGATGTTGGAAAGGTATGTAAGTTGCATAGGTCCATTTATGGTTTAAAGCAAGCTTCTCAAAGCTGGAATCTTCGATTTGATGATGCGATCAAAATGTTTGGTTTCATAAAGAACGAAGATGAACCTTGTGTCTACAAGAGGGTTAGTGGGAGCACAGTCATTTTTCTCATCTTGTATGTAGATGACATACTACTCATTGAAAATGATATCCCTATACTGCAGTCTGTGAAGACTTGGCTTGGGAATTGTTTCTCAATAAAAGATTTAGGAGAAGCAACCTATATATTTGGCATCAAGATCTCTAGAGATAGATCTAAAAGACTGCTTGGCCTAAGTCAAAGTACATATATTGACAAGGTGTTTAATCGTTTTACTATAGAATTCCAAGAAGGGATTTCTGTCGATGTCATATGGTGTAAGCCTTTCAAAGGCTCAAAGGAAGAAAGGGCTCACATGGATCAGATTCCTTATGCATCTGCTATAGGGTCTATCATGTATGTCATGTTATTTATTTTCCTCGACATCTCGTATGCGTTAAGCATGATGAGTAGATACCAGTCAGATCTAGGTGAAAATCACTGGACAACAGTGAAGAATATTCTTAAGTACTTGAGAAGAACAAAAGATTATTTCTTGATATTTGGAGGCGAGGAGGAGCTCATTGCAAAGGGTTACAGCGATGCAAGCTTTCAAACCGACAAGGATGATTCTAGATCATAGTCAGGGTATGTATTTTGCTTAAATGGTGGTGTTGTGAGCTGGAAGAGTTCAAAGCGAGACACAGTAGCTGATTCTACTACGAAGGCCGAGTATATTGCTGCTTCAGCTACAGCAAAAGAGGTTGTTTGAATCAGGAAGTTTATTTCTGAGTTTGGTGTTGTTCCTAGCATACTGGGCCCCATAGACCTCTATTGTGATAACAATGGAGTTATTGCATAGGCTAAGGAATCTTGCTCTCATCAGCGATCCAAACACATACTACGACTGCTCCATCTCATTCGAGAGATCATCAATAGAGGAGATGTGAGGATATGCAGAATACCGACCGATGCTAACATTACCGACCCTTTGACCAAGGCTTTGGCACAGAGGAAGCATGATGGTCACACTAAGTCACTGGGTATTAGATATTTCAGTGATTGACATTAGTGCTAGTGGGAGATTGTTAGTATTAGCCCTAAGTGTCAATTATGAGATGATTGGTAAGGGAACTTTTGTATCATATTTCATAATAAAGGAAAAGTTTACGGTTATTATATTTACTTCATTGATGTGCCATTTGAATAAATATAATAATATCCTAGGGTAGTTGGTTCTAGTCTACGACATATCAAGATGGTGACTTGATAGTGGGATACTGTAGATATATATACACTACTCATAACTATTCCTAGTTAACTTTACTATACAAGGATAATATTAATACATTGAGACTTAATCTCACAAGTCATGGATATAGGATATCAAGTTGATACATGGGTATATATTAGAGAATATGTACTGAACTGACCCGCTATGAGAATATTTCATGGATTGTCATATGAGTGTCATAGACATTTTCATAGTGACTATTAGTATGAATAGTCCTTAGACCTGAAATCACTATGGTTCCCTACATAAGGAGTTGTATACTTTGGTATCACCAAACGTCACCTATAATAGGGTGGACTATAAAGTCGATCACTGGGTATGCAATGAATTATGCGGAGGAATGTGAGTGATGTAGATGGAATCTATCCCTTCCATATGACGGAAGTGATATCTATAAGCCCCTTGATAAAGTATGACTATTAAAATGCATGATCATGCTCAAATAAGTCAATATGAGATATTGAGATCATTTGATTGATGTAGTTTACTTAGGGATCATAAAACACAAAGATTGATAAGAGGATAACACGAGCTATGCCTCATTGATCAATCTAGATATCAAGGATAGAAGGATTGAATTATACAAGATAATGGTCACAGAAAGGTGATGTCAGATCTTGACATTCTTGTCACTTGGGTAGCAATGATGCATTACTAGATGTCACTCATTGCTTATGTTTCTAAAAGGGGTTTTAGAGACATTGCCAACGTTATGAGAACCTATTGGTCACACACTAAGAACATGTTGTTTTGGAGATAGGGTTCATTTTAGTTTGACTAAATGAACCATTAGGTTATTGAATTGGTTTCATTGAGTTAGACTCATTGATTGGGCCGAAACTTGAGTTAAACTCAAGTTGGATTAATTTAAGTTAGACTCAAATCAAATCAATTGAAGAAGATGAAGGGTTATGGATTCATCATGAATTCAACATGCATGATTAATGTGATTTAATCATGCATGGAAGAGGAAAAAATAAAGATTGGAAGAAACCTCTTATCATGCATGATTAATGTGGATTAATCATGCATTGAAGAGGGAATACAAAAGGATGCAAAAACCTTTCATATTCATAGGATGAATATAAAAAGGGGGCTTTGGATCATGATGCTTAGTAGAGATTGCCTTTGTTCTTCTTCTTCATCTTCTTGGCCAAAAATCCTTCTTGGCCTAGACCCCTTGTGTGGTGTTGCTAGCACAACTTTGATTCTCCAAAGTGTGTGTTCGTGCGAATACCATAGAGGCGTGACCATTCTGATCATGCTGAGATCCTTCGAAGAAAAGTTGATGTCGGGATTGCGAAGGGCTACGCGTCAAGGGTAATCTCTCAACTAGATGTAGTTGTAAGAATGATTAGTTTTATGTATACACATGGATCTCTGGAGGGATCCAATTTTTTCACTGTATTTTGTGATTGTTTTTTGCACCAGATCCCTACACTCCTGTCATCCAACCTGGACCTTATGTCAGAAAGCCTTATGCCCTCCCCTCCCCGAGACAAGTTCAATTTGTTGGTGCAATCAGCCCAAGTCACGATTGACTAGACTCGAGTGGGACTCGAGTAGGGTTTTGATGTTTGACAATGGTTTACAATATAGTTTGACCATATAACTAGTGGATGGTATTGGACATCCAAGGTCATATGAGGGAGATTATTGGAGAAATCTAAGTCGGTCAAGGTTGACCGAACACTTGGTGTGGAGAAGTTCAAGTATAGTGACTTGGCAAGGAAAAGTCCAAGTATGGTGACTTGGTAAGGAAAAGTCCAAGTATGTATACTTGGCAAGGGAAAATCTAAGTCGGTTAAGGGAGACCAGACACATGGTGTTGGAAATACCAACGGGGAGTTGGCGAGGGAAGTCCCGACAGGTATGGGAGACCATGCTTGGCAAGTGAAGTCCCGGACAATAAGTCTTGGCAAATGAAATCCTAGACGAGGAGTCTTAGCAAATCAAGTCCCGGACGAGGGGTCTTGGCAAATGAAATCCCGGATGAGGAGTCTTGGCAAATGAAGTCTCAGACGATGAGTCTTGGCAAGTGAAGACCCGGATGAGGAGTCTCGACAAATGAAGTCTCGAACGAGGAGTCTTGGAAAATGAAGTCCTAAACGAGGAGTCTTGGCAAGTGAAGACCCGGACGAGGAGTCTTGGAGTTTGGCAAGTGAAGACCTGGACGAGGAGTTTTGGCAGTGAAGTCCTGGAGGCGTGGCCTCTTGGCAGTGAAGTCCCGAAGGCATGACCTTGATAACTACCATTTTATTGTGTAATTTTGGTCCTTAATATTAATGTTTTTATCCTCTTGAGTGATTTATTGTTGATTATTAACATGTTTTATGAGTTTGGATTCATTTTGGACCTTATTATAAATTCTCCTAAATTTTTTTGTAGGAGATCGAGATGAGCCAATGAACTAGACTCAAGTTGAATCAAATATGGCTTCATCAAGGATCATAATGGACATCTCAACCTGATTTAATCTGAGCCCTTCATCAAGATTGAAGGCAATTCAATGAAGAGATCAGATCTGAGCGATATAGACCATCATATGAAAGATGCTTGATTCTGAGCCATCTATCCATATCTAGAGAGATCCAGTCCGTACATTTAGATCTGGATATCTTAGCCTTCATCCAGATTCGACCGATCGTGATCGTCCCTTCAGATTGATCATATCCGACCATCCAAATTGGATCAATCACCATCGTTAGATGGAGAAGTCTAATTAAGAAAATATTGATTCATCAAAACCTAGCTTTAATGAAGGGATGAGATTGAGGGGTGAGATGATAACACGGTCATGGAAATTCACTTTAAAATCCAACATTTTTGCCTTTTGCGGTGAATCGTGCGACGCAGAATAGAATGTGCGGTGTTCTTCTTCCTCCTCGCGAGCGGGCGATCGACGACTCCACGAGCGGCGGCGATAGCTCAACAACCCACTTTTGGCGACCTTCCTTCCCTCCATACAGTGAAATATCATCCCCTCCGCCGACAGATCAAATTGTCAGGATTAGGATAGTTTGGTCAGCAGCGAGCGGAGAGGTAGAGATTTCGGCAATTCCACCTCTTCACCGGTTCCCATCCCTTCCAGTGGTCGGGATTAGGCTGCTCCACCTTCGTCATCCATCCATTAGCTGTCGGGATTAGGAGCTCCACCATCCATCGCCGGTGAAGAGCTCTACCGCCATTGTATCGTCTCTCATTCCTTTCCATGGCTGGGATTAGGCCACTTCACCTTCAGATCCACCCACTAACTGCCGAGATTAGGAGCTCCACCATCCACAGACGAAGTAGTAGGCTCGCATCCATCCAGTTCAGAACTTGCCGAAGGATTTCCGACAAGGATTCCATCCATTGGCTGTGTTGATTGGGAAGCTCCGCCTTCCACTGTCGGAGGGGGTTGTTCGGGTTGTTGTCACCGTTGTGGGATTATCGATTGTTTCTATTTGGAGTTTCTCCATTGAATTGGATAGTTTGTTTATGTTATGTTTGGTTTGTTGAATTGAGTTTGTTATCATCCCCCAATTATTGTTGTAGTTTAATTTGTAGTAGTTTGTAGTTTGACATGTAGTTTAGTTGTAGTTAGTTGTAGATTGACTTGTAGTTTAATTTGTAGTTAGTCTGTAGTTTAACTTGTAGTTTAATTTGTAGTTTGACATGTAGTTTAATTTGTAGTTAGTTTGTAATTTACATTGTAATTAATTCGTAGTTTGTCTTAGAGTTTAATTAGTAGTTTCATTTGGATGTTTATCTTGTTGTTTCCTTTAATGCATAATTGTGATGTTTGATTCTAGGTTTTAATTCGGTTGTTTTATCTTGCTATTTAATTAGGAGTTTAGTTGTAGTTTATTTTATCGTTCATGAATTATTTGTGCTAGTTGTAACTTTACTTATTTGTCATTAGGTTAATGGTTCCTTAGCTTAATTGTTTGTTAGTTTGATTACTTGCATGTTTAAGTGTTATTTCCATTAGTTAGCAGTGTTTAATACTAGGTTAGATTTATTTCATGTTCTCCTTTACACTCATATTATTTTGCATTTAAATTGTTGTTTAATTTCCTGCACTATCTTTATGCTTTTGAATGCTTTTCTTTGAATGCTTAGCTTATATCTTCTTTAATTTCATTACCATCATAGTTTAGTTAGATTAATGCTTTAATTACTTGCATTGTCTTTCATTCAGTAGGATTAATCTTTTAAATTTCAAACCTCATTTCTGATAAAAAATAAAAATCAATAATTAATAATCCTAAGACTACTGTTCTATCAATTACACTCGTTGGGAAACGATCTGGGTCATTCACTATGCTATATTATTGTAGAGAGGATTTGATAATTAATTTGGAACAGTACCATGACAAATAATGTCGTAATCAGGCCTCTTGGCAAAGATAGACCCAGTAGCATGACATAGCCGATGGAAGCACTTGAGGAGTCGGGGACTCGAACCAAAGGCGCGAGGCAGATGGAAGTGGGTTGAAGGCTTAGGTCTAGGCTAAGGGTAAATGCCAAGTGTGAGGGGATCATACTTGTATTAAAACTCAGTTTTGAGGTGTACCAATCGATTGATGGCATTGGTCAGTCGACTGGTCAAGTGCTCGGGTAGTCAAGATCTCGAGGAGCAAACCCAGTCGAGGTGACACATTGACTGGAAGTGAGTGGACAAGCTAATCTTGGGGCTCTAGAAGCACTTGACCAGCACCTCGATTAGAATCTAGTCAAGGTGGCGCCTTGACTAGAGGCACTCAACTAGCACCACGATTGGATTTGGGAGCAGGCATGATAGTAACCACTCAGAAGCAAGGCATGTTCGACCATCACCTCGACTAGGTGCTAGTCGAGTTGGTGTCTCGAAAGGATGACTCGACTGGCACCTCGACTGGATATGGAATAAGTATGAAAATAGCCGATCAGAAGAAAGGAAAACTCGATCAGTACCTTGACTAGGGTATCAGTTGAGACAGTGCCTCGACTAGCGAAGTGATCGTTGTGTTGTAACGTTCAGAATTGCGAGTGCCGATGGGAGACATTGGAGGCTTCGATGAGGCTTATAAGGAGGCTTATGGACGTTTTTCGGGGCCAGATCTTGGGGAGTTAGAAGGCAAAGTGTTGTTGCATTCCAACTTTCTAGGGCATTCTCCAACACAACCAAAACAAGCAATCAAGCAAAGGAATTTGTGTAAAATATTTTTTGTTTATTTATTTCATTTACATCTTGTATTTGGTTGTTATTGTTGTAAGCTCTATTGTAAGAGGTTTCTCTACCTCCGGAGTATTTCCGAGAAGGAGAATGTTTAATTGTAGTGTGCATCACTAGAGCTTGCTAGGGCTCAAACGTGGAGCAGGAACTAGGGTTCCAAACCATGTAAAATTCGTGTGTCATGTTGTGTTTTGTGTTTGTATTGTTATTAGTATTTGTATTTCCATTGCATACTAATGATTGTAAATAAGCACGATGAATCCAAGCAAAGGAATTGAGGAATCGCTATTCAACCCCCCCCCCCCCCCCCCCCCCACGCCTCTAAAGTCACCAACATTCCTACACAATTGAATAATAATTCCATCCCTCACGGGGGAGGGTACTAGTGGTGGAGCATCAACTGCTCTTGAAGATAGCCCAACTAGGGGCATTATTAATGTTATTACTAGAGGACCTACTGATGGAAATTATAACAGAGCTCAGAAGTCTTATGTCCGACTTATGGAAAGTCTGGCCATCGAAGAAGACCATGCTATACAAGAGATGCTAGATTTAAGTTTTGGACCCAAAGATTTACAAGGTATTCTCTTACCTCATACTGATGCTTTGGTAGCTAGAATTAATCTTGCTAACTATGCAATGGCACAAGTACTGGTGGACTCGGGTAGTTATATCAACATACTATTTCAGGAAGCCTTCAGTCAGATGCTGTTGGAGAATGCACAACTGGAAGATGTGATCACATCCCTCTTTAGATTTGTTGGCCACATGGTACATCCGATTGGCCGGATAATCTTACCGCTCACTTTGGGAAGGAAACCAAGCCAAAAGACTTGTATGACTTCATTCTTGGTGGTGGATGCCCTCTCGAGGTATAATGTTATTTTAGAGCGGCCATTCCTATCTGCTTTCAAGGTGGTGGCCTCCCCCTATCATCAGAAGATTAAATTCTCAATGGGACAACTTGTGGGGGAAGTCCGAGGGGAGTAGAAAGCGTCTTGAAGTTGTTATGTACAAATGATTCGAGTTGATCAAAAGAAATCTCAGACAAAGGATTCTAAAGGAAAAGTGACAATAAATTCTAAGGTTTACATGCTGGAGGAGGCAGTCCTTATAAAAGAAGTAACAGAGGAAGGGGAGTCCATAGAGATAGCTTCCGAGAAAGGTGACACAGGTGGCTAAACAACTTGAAGTTAAGGAAGATCTTATCACATGTTTGTGGAGAAACAAAGATATCTTCGCCAAAGACGTTCATGATCCGACTGGGATTGATCCTAAGATAGTTGAACATCACCTGAATATCACCCGAGGAACTAGGTCGGTACAACAAAAGAGATGGCACTTCGGACTTGAGAAGGATAAAATCATTGTTGAGGAAGTTAACAAATTAGTACAAGCAGGGCATGTAAAGGAAATTCAATTTCCTGAGTGGGCATCCAAATGTAGTGTTAGTCCCCAAGCCCTCCGGACAATGACATATGTGTTAGTGAAAGCCCTAGAGTCAATCATGTGATGATTGTTGTATGGACTTTGTTGTATCATATTCCTATTTATAAAGGCATGATTATTATACTTACTTGTATTGGTGCCAAATAACTAAGTATAATAACGTCCTTGAGTAGAAGGTTCTTATCTATATCAATCGATTGGTTGAATCGATAATGAGATGATATAGAGAACACTACTCTTAATCATTCCTAGTCAAGTATTAATATTCAGGGACAATGTTAATGCTAAGAGACTAGCATGTAGGTCAACTCGATGATTTGATCTCATAAGTCATGGATATGAGATATCAAGTTGACACATGGGTATGCATTGGAGAATGTATACTGAATGACCCGCCATGAGAAAGTATCATGGATCGTTATATGAGTGTCATATACTTTCTCATGTGACTATTAGTCTTTGGACCTGAAGTCACCATGGTTCCCTACATAAGGAGTTGCATACTTTGGCTTCGTCAAACATCACCCGTAAATGGGTGGACTATAAAGGCGATTATTGGGTATGTAACAAACTATGCGGAGGGATGTGAGTGATGTAGATGGGATCTATCCCTCCTATATGATGGGAGTGACATCGTTATTCTTGATAGAGTGAGACCACGAAGTGCATGGCCATGCCCAAATGAGTCAATATGAGATATTGAGCTCATTTGATTAGAGTGAGTCTACTTGGAGTTCAAGATATAGATTGTACAGAGGATGACATAGTCTATGTCTCAATTAGTCAATCTAGATGTCATGGATAGAGGGACATTATCACATATTGTGAGAGTCACAATTAGTAGTCACAAAGGTTATGTTGGATCTCAATATTCTTGTAACTTGGGTAGCAATGATGTGTTTCTAGATACCACTCATTGCTTATGTTCCTAAATCGGTTTAGGAGCATTGCCAATGTTACAAGAACCTATAGGGTCACACACAAAGGGCAATTAGATGGAGATTAGGTTCATATGATGAACCATGAGGATTAGGTTCATGGGATGAACCAAATTAAATTAAGGGTAATCCAAATTAGACTAATTAAGTTGGACTCAAGTTGATTCAAGTGTTGAATGAGTCTAATTTAGATTTGATTCATCGAGTCAATTTAAACTAATGAATTGAGATTCATTAATTCAAATGGTTGGATTTGATCAACCATGGGAGATAAGATGTCAAGTTTGACTTGACTTGAGAGGGAAGATGAATGGTCAATTTTGACTTGACCAATTGCCATGTCATGGTGACTTGGCATGGGGCCGGCCAATGATGATGCTCCACATCATCATGGACACATCATGGGGTGCCACCTCATGATGGAGACCAAGAGCCATTAATGTAACCCCCTTATAGTGGGTTATGAAAGTGTGAAGTTAAGTTGTGTAACTTCATCATCTTCTTCCTTGCTTCTTCCCTCAAGCTCTCTCTTCCTCATCTTGTCGTGAGCCTCTAAGGGGTGCTAGCACACTCTAGGTTGCTTTTCTCCACCTATTGCTTGTGTGGATACCAATAGAGGAGTGTACACTTGACACTCTCGAGTTTCGACAAGCCGTTTGGACGAGCGAGATAAGCAAAGGGCGTCGCATCAAGGGTAACGCTCTTAACATGTAGATATAGAGTAGATCTAAGGTTTTAAACACGTACATCTAGTTTTGTTTACCTTTGCACGGATCCGTGGCCGACTTCCGGGGTTTCCGCAATGCAAAAAGCGGTTTTTACGGCTCAGATAGTCCAACAATATGTTTGTTGACTTTCATGATTTGAATAAAGTGTGCCCTAAAGACTGCTACCCCTTACCCCGTATTGATCAACTTGTGGATTCTACTTTAAGGTATGAAGTTGTTTCACTCATGGATGCGTACCAGGGATATCATTAGATCCCTTTGGCTCGGGAAGATCAGAGGAGAGTCAGTTTTATGACGTCAGGGGGATTGTACTCTTATGTGGTGATGCCTTTTGTGTTAGGGCAATCAACCCATGTGATATGGTTTTGATGTGTGTGGCAAAGGGTTTAAGTTAGGTTGTTATTGTTTTCATATGTGCGTTGGAGTCTTGCAGGACTTAGTAATTTGCACATGGAGCTTTGACAAGTTTCACCAACTCACAACCTCGTGCTTGAGTTGGAGAAGGAGCATTGCGAAGCCATGCGCTTGATGCATCCGAGGGACCGCCGGACGAGATGACTTGAAGTGAAGCCAATGAAGCAAACTTTGAGGGCAAGAGATGCGAAGGAGCATTGCGAAGGCGTGCGCTTGATGCTGTTGACAGAGGTGGCTACGAACGAAGAGAGCTTCGGCGAGGGACTTCAAGTGAGATGAGAGAATGAGTGAAATGTAAGTAGCTCATTAAGTGAACTTGGCCGAATGGCTAAGTGTTGGAGGATCGACCGAAAGGGTTGAGGTTTTACCCGACCGCCAGACGCTCAAACGGATGTAAAGTTTGAGGTTTCAAAGATCGGGCCGACCGCCCAGCTCGATTGGTATTCGATCGAGTGGGTTTCTAGCCCAAAGAATGATCGCTAAGGATGGCCGATCGCCATACCATCGACCGATCGCCAATGATGGCAATTGACTGATGAAGGTAGTCGTGAGCACAGAACCTCCCATAGTCGACTGATCAGTCGACTATGGAGGCATTGATGTGCACGAATGCGACCTCAAATCTCACGACGGAGATCGTCGAGGACTCAAAGCGCGCGCTCGCGCTTAATGCCCACAAGTGCACGGATGTCATCAAGTAATAAAGATTATCGATCCCACAGGGACTGGGATTCGAGTACCAATATATTCAGTGGTTGTAATTGTTCGGACATAACTCTAAAAGGTTTCGATTGGTGAGGGTTGTCGGTGGACTTTACTCTATACGGTGTCACACGGAGAAGGAAGGGAGTGTGCCGAGGTCTTCAAAGGTGATTCTAGGACTTCGATTTCACTTGTGCATCACAAAACAATATTGTCAATTGGCGTTGTCTAGACGTTTAGCTATGGTTTTGTGGAAGGGACATCATACACTCTCCCGCAGAGCCGCCGCATCTACCGGGAGCTACCTCCACCTAAAAAGACGGGATAGACGGTACGAGGATGTCGAATCAATCTCTACGATGAACCGTTTCTGATTCCATCGTACCCTTCTACCCACAGTTACAAGGGATCAGGTTTACCCCTAGGTTCCTTGTATAAAATCCCCTAAATATTAGATACGAGGGCTGTCACCCCTCGTATCGCCTAAGCACAACATATAGAAAGCCAAACACGCATAGATATAGTAAAAAACAACTACCAATTGTCAAATCAAATTCAAAGGCAGAATTTAACATGTACCAACATTGTAATGTGTACACAAGCTACTCCCTAATCCTAGAATCAAAAGTATTACTCCATGTATATGAAGGAAGAATCACAAAGCATGTCTATGTTCGAATACATAAGGAATAAAACTCAAAAACAAAGAATTACAATGCTTTCGTGGTCTTCTCTCCGGCATTGAAGTGTAAGGCGTGGACCTCCGGCGGCGTTCCTCCTCCCCGTTGCGAGTTACCGAAGCTTTTTAGGGCTTCGACGTACCGTCCTAGCCGTCATGCCTCCCCCCTAGGGTTTGGGCAGAGCCATCCTTATATAAACATCACCTCGGACCGCTGCAAAATCTGGAAAACCCCTAGTCGCGCAAATCTGGTGGGCCGCCACACGGCCGTGTGCAGCCCTGGGGTGGATGATCTCGCTCATTGGACACGACCGTGTGTAGCCACACGCCCTGGCCATGTCCCATTCTGCGTCTAGCTGCAAAATGTCCTCCTTTTGCTCTGAAAGTGTGCCTTTTCCCCCCGAAATGCTATCCTGCACACAAAAGTACAAAGAGCATACCTCCGAACCAGAAAATAGGAAATGCATGCAAAATAGAGTGACATATGCATGAAAATAACATAAAAATGTAATGAGATGTGAGCGAAAACTACTCCTAAAACCCTATATGTTTTGCTCACATCACTTCCCCCAGACTTAAATCTTTGCTTGTCCTCAAGCAAACCTCAGTACCATGAAATTTAAAAGACATTGTTCCATACTTAGCATGAAAACTAAATTTATCAAGTGGTATTTACAATCAAAGCAGAATAAATATGTTCTAGAAATTCACTAAGTTAGCTCCTCGTGCTCGTGCTAAGCGAACCATTCTTAGGGGATGTCCGTTCCATAGTGAGTTAAGTCATCACCCCATAGCTTTCCTAAGGTTTCCGGCTCTTAGGCACTTACCTACCCAAAGCGAGGGTCATTCCCTAGATCTAGCATAAAGTCTCAAAGGCGTGCTCAGTATTGAAAGAAATTGGTAGGTGTTTCCCCAGTAACCTAACTCGGTCTCAAAGGGGCACCTAGCCATTTCCACCCACAACAACTGTTTTTTTATCCCTCATAATTTTTTCTCTCTTTTTTTTTGTTTTCTTTTTCATTTCTTTTTCTCTTTTTCTTTTATTTATCTTTTCTTTTCTCTCTTTTATTTTTCGACTCACTGGGATTTTGATTTTTCCAAATGGGCTTACACAATCCGAGCATCTCCAGTAAATAAAATGCTAAACCTAGAGTCACCTATGGATTCCAAAGTACTAGACTACTAAGATAAATCATAACTAGGTATGTACTAAATTCTCCCTTTCAGAATGTTCGACATGTGTAAGTGTAAAAACAAAGCTAACCAGTGTAAGTCTAGAACATTCAATAGAGCGAATAAAATAAAATACCACAAGATAAAATGAAGTTAAGCTACCTATGAGAACAACTCATGTAAGCAACTTTTAAAAAAAATACAACTGAGGCAGCTTTACAGATAACAAAAACTAAGTACTGAAAGAAACTCAACAACTCATGCATGAATAAATGAATGAAAGTACCAGAAAAGGAACTGCTAGGAAACAAAACAAAATAAACTTTGGGGTCCCCCCCAGACTTAAACAAAAATATACTTCTAGTATGGTGGAAGAGGTGGAAAGTCTAGGAGCCTGGGCATCTCTGGATCCTGAGAGAACCTACTGTTGAGCCGCTGATGCCACATGTACATGTGGTCGATCTAGGAGCTGGTGGATGCAGCGGCTACTCGGTGCTCCTCCTCCCTAGCCCACTGCGCCTGCTGGGCATGCATGTGCTGCCACATCTCCCTGCGGTAGGCGACTTTATCCTGGCGACGAACAGCCTCCTCTTGGAAGTATATGCGAGCCTCGTCGTAGAACTCCTCAGCTCGCTGGAAGTGCTCCCGGAAACCCTGGAACTCCGCCTGTGTGTAGGTGCTTTGCTCCTCCCATCGCTGCCTCTGTGTCTGTTGCTCGGTGTATATATCGTCGAGGCGCAATCGAAACTCTGAGAAATCATAGGCCGACATACCTGCATCTTGCTCAAAAGTAGAAAAAGGTGGTGGTGCAGGTGCAGGCTCATGTCGGCATGGACTGTTAGGGCAATCTCTTGCCGTGATATGGTTTTGATGGTGTGGCAAAGGGTTTAAGTTAGTTTGATATGTTGATGTGATATGTGCGTTGAAGTCGTGCAGGACTTAGTAATTCGCACATGGAGCCGTGGCGAGTTTCACATCTCATGACTCGTGCCTTGAGTCGGTGAAGGATAGCTTTGCGGAAGCCGTGCGCTTGGAGCATCCGAGGGACCGCCGGACGAGAAGCTTGGAGTGAAGCCGGAGGAAGTAGACTTCGAGGCAAGAGACGCGAAGGAGCATTGCAGAGCCGCGGCGCTCGATCGCCGAGGACGGGCGAGACGAAGAGAACTTCAAGGCGAAGGACTCGAGAATGAGAGTGAGCGATTGTAACCCGGGAGGGGTAGTTTTAGGTGAAACTTGGCCATTTGGCCAAGTGTCGGATGGGTTTCCGACACCGCCGATCGCCATGGAATGGCAATGATCGCTTCCGAGTCGAGTGTAGCTCGACCGTATACGATCGAGGTTTGTGGCGAGCGATCGTTATCATACGCTGCGCCGATCGCAAGATTAGCCGATCACAAGGCGCAATGATCGTCAATAGGGTTTTAGCCAGCCGATCGGGGCCGACGATGACTACGGGGTCGCGAATGATCGGTGAGGTCCAAAGAATGATCGCTAAGAGTTCCGATTGGACAACAACGGTCGGCATCCGACGTGTTCGAGGAGTTGATACGAATGATCGCCATGGGCGGCAATGTGATGGCGCTAACGGAAGAAGTTAGCCCTCTCTATAAAAAGAGAGGGTGTGAACCTTTGAGAGGCTAATGCTTAAGTTCCAAACAATCTTCCTAGTGCCCCACAAGCTCTAAACTCTTCTTACTCGCTTTTACTCCATTCTATTTGTAAGAAGAGTGATCTTGATTGTAAAGGTTACCTCCACCTAGCTTTGTGCAAAGGAGAGACCGATAGTGATTGGTTTTGGCGGAGTGATTCACCGTGGACGAATCGGACCGTGGATTAGCGGCGTAGCCGTGAACCACGTTATATCTTGGTGTTTGTATTGCTTGTTTCTATTTTGCTTGTCTTCATCTATATTTGTATATTCCGCTTGCGCTAACGTTTTGTAGACGAGCAAAATACCGCCATCCAAACGAAAAGGGCTATTCACCCCCCTCTAGCCGGCCATCCGATCCCTCACAAGTGGTATCAGAGCCAGGTTGCTTGTCACCGGACTAACCGCCGCAACAAGCCCTACATCAAAAATGGCCGGCTCCAACATCCATCCTCCGAAGTTTGAAGGAGAATTCGCTTGGTGGAAGAAGCGAATGGAGGTATTTTTCGAAACGGATTTTGATATAATGATTACAATGGAATCCGGTTTCATTTTGCCTAGGGATGAAGAGGGGAAGCCAATAGAGAAATCTAGGTGGACCAAGAAGCAAAGAGAGGAGCACCTTGCAAACTCCAAAGCCAAGCACCATCTCTACAATGTGCTTCCTCAACAAGAAATCAACCGACAGCAGAATGCCTAAGCGCCAAGGAGATGTGGAGAAACTAATTGAGCTCCATGAAGGCACATCCGAGGCGAAGCTAGCTAGGAGAGATCTCCTCCGCCTCAACTATCCAACATTAAATTAGAAAAGGGGAAAAGGTAATCTCTCTACACTCTAGGTTTAAGGAAATTTTAATTGGGCTAACAAGTGTAGGTGAGAAGCTATCAAACCGGGACATGCTCATGAAGGCTATAGATGCCTTTACCCGGTCCTCAAAGTGGAGCTCCATGGTGGACTCCTTCTACATGTCCAAGAACCTAGAAGGGAGTACCTTGGAGGAGTTCTTCTCAACGATGGAACTCCACGAAACGAGGCTTGATGGAATTCAAGAAGAGCCAAGAATTCAACCCTCAAGAGGAGTAGCATTGTTGGCAAACAAGGGAAGAAGAAGATGGAAGTCCCTCCTCCTCCGATGAAGAAGCCTCCTCCTCCTCCATGGATAGCACCAGGAAGCCTACATGGTAAGGAAGGTGAGGCGTGTTTTAAGAACTTTAGATTTGATAAATCTAATGATAGGAATAGTAGAACTAGTGGATAGGTCATATGCTATAATTGCAAAGGAGATGGACAAATAAGGGACAATTGTCACCTCCTAAACAAGAGCAAGGAAGAGAAGAAAAAGAAAGAAGAAAAGAAGAAGAAAAAGGGGAGCAAGAAAAAGAAGGAAGAGGAGAACAAGACAAAAGAAAAGGGGAAGGCCAAAGCATTCAAGGCCAAGACATGGGATGATCCTTCCTCATCCTCCTCCTCATCATCGGATGAGGAGAATGCCATTGTCGCCAATTTGGCCTTGATGGCCTTTGAGACTTGGATTGCTCCTCCTCCTCAAAATGAAGGATCAAGCTCAAGAGGAGAGAGCTCAAGTGAAGGGGAGCCTCCTCCATCATCATCCTCCTCATCATCCAAGAAGAAGAAGAGGACATGGAAACTATGGTAACGAAAGCCTCTCCTAGTAAAATAGTTTCTATGATTTCTAGTTTAACTAGGGATTTGTTTAGAGTAAAGAAGAAAAATAAAAGCATGCTTAATCAAATTAAAGACTTAGAAAATAAGTTAGAAAATGCATGCTTAAATAATAATGATACTTCTTCTTGCCATGATGATGCATGCTCACATGATAATTATGTGCCTTTAGATGTTAGTGATGCATGCATAGAGGAAAATAGGGCATTAAGGGAAAAGGTAGATTATTTAACTAAAGCCCTAGGAAAATTCACAATTGGCTCCAACACTTTGAATATGATCATAGGGAGCCAAAGGGCAAGTTTTAACAAGAAAGGCCTAGGATATAAAGAGAAGAAAAATGAGAAGGCCTATAGATGTCTAATAGCTAGGGGACAAGACAAAAACAAAGTAATAGCTAAGAAATGGATCCCCAAGGAATTTCTAGTGAACCCCATAGGTAAAAATCTATTTTGGGTTCCAAAATCCATCCTTAAGGGTTAGAAAACCCCTAGGGTAGTCAACCATATGAACTTGACCTATATCATATTTTGGTTGACTTAGGATGACGGGACAACATTTTTAGATAGTGTTGGGTGATGATAACGTGCCCATAAAAAGGTAATAATGCTTAAATCATGATGATTAATGTAATTTCTATGCATATGTGTAATCATGATTTATGATTTTGATATTGGGCACATTATCATGAGAAATAGGTTAAATCATGCTTTAGGTGATACTTTATTTATTATAATGCCTAATGCATGGTTATAATTTGATGAAAACATGTATGTCATGATCATAATGTGAAATTAATTAATATATGTCATTATGATCATGTAGGTTGTTAGGTTGATACTTAACCATGATAGAATTGCATGAATATATGGGTTGAGTATATACAATACCCCCTAGGATACATCTCACAATCACTATAGGCTAACTTGATTGCAAACTTAGCATGGGTGAGATGTTAGGATGATACAAATGTCCACTAATGCCTATGGCATTTAGATGGTCATTTAAAGTATCAAAATATCAATAATAGACAAATCATGGGGAAGGCTTATGTTTAATTAATAGACATATTGCCCAAAGATCATGATTGGATATTTCTAATGTTTTCAAAACAATTTCTTACCTTAAAATACATGTATTCATGTTTTGAAACAATTGAATGCAAAACTAGGTGTTAAAATGGATACTAACATGCTCAAAAACTAGTGTTTTTTCAAGTGTTTGGATTTTTGGCAAATCTTGTAAAATATAATGATTTTTCATGAAAAACTATTTTTCCTTGATAAATATACTTAAGAGAAATATGTTCCTCGAATTTCATGATTTTTGAATTTTCGAATATTTAATGCATTTCAATTTCATCAAATCGTAAATTCGCTTAGCCGATCACGCCATATCGATAGCAATGATCGTGGCCTCAAATCAGAATATCAAGGTCAATTCAGTTTGTAAACCTCCTACAAGTGGTAGAAATATACTTGATGCCTCCGAAGCTTTTTAAATCAACTTGACATATTTTTCCTCCATTATACTTGATGCCATGAGCTTATAACTTAGTGTTAATCTTTTTGATGGTGTCAAAGGGGGAGAAATAAGTATGTTTAAGTTAATCACATTAGGGGGAGAAATACATGTAGGGGGAGAAATATATGTAGGGGGAGAAATATATGATAGGGGGAGAAAATTTGCATAGAGAATTTCATGGATTAAGGGGGAATTGCATGTTGTTATATCATGTTTATCTTTACATGCTTTTCTTACCTTAGAATTTATATCAAATGTTTTTACCTAACTTAAACGGATTGCCACACATCAAAAAGGGGGAGATTGTTAGGGCAATCTCTTGCCGTGATATGGTTTTGATGGTGTGGCAAAGGGTTTAAGTTAGTTTGATATGTTGATGTGATATGCGCTTGAAGTCGCGGCAGACTTAGTAATTCGCACATGGAGCCGTGGCGAGTTTCACATCTCATGACTCGTGCCTTGAGTCGGTGAAGGATAGCTTTGCGAGGCCGTGCGCTTGGAGCATCCGAGGGACCGCCGGACGAGAAGCTTGGAGTGAAGCCGGAGGAAGTAGACTTCGAGGCAAGAGACGCGAAGGAGCATTGCAGAGCCGTGCGCCTGATGCTGCCGAGGGACGTGGCCGAGAACGAAGAACTTCAAGGCGAAGGACTCCGAAATGAGAGTGAGCGATTGTAACCCGGGAGGGGTAGCTCTTAGGTGAAACTTGGCCATTTGGCCAAGTGTCGGATGGGTTTTCCGACACCGCCGATCGCCATGGAATGGCAATGATCGCTTCGAGTCGAGTGTAGCTCGATCGGTATACATCGACCGGTTTGTGTGCGGCGATCATTATACGCTCGTTAGCGATCATTAGAACTAGCGATCGGCCAAAGCGGCCGATCGGTAGTCAATAGGGTTTAGCCAGACCGCTCGTAGCCGATCGGCGATCGATTACGGGTCGGCCGATCGGTGAGGTCCAGCAATGCACAAGAGTTCCGTTGGACAACAACGGCCGGCATCCGACGTGTTCGAGGGGTAGTAGACGCGATCGCCATGGGCGGCTGATCGATGGCGGCCAACGGGAAGAAGTTAGCCCTCTCTATAAAAAGAGAGGGTGTGAGCCTTTGAGAGGCTAATGCTTAAGTTCCAAACAATCTTCCTAGTGCCCCACAAGCTCTAAACTCTTCTTACTCGCTTTTACTCCATTCTATTTGTAAGAAGAGTGATCTTGATTGTAAAGGTTACCTCCACCTAGCTTTGTGCAAAGGAGAGACCGATAGTGATTGGTTTTAGCGGAGTGATTCACCGTGGACGAATCGGACCGTGGATTAGCGGCGTAGCCGTGAACCACGTTATATCTTGGTGTTTGTATTGCTTGTTTCTATTTTGCTTGTCTTCATCTATATTTGTATATTCCGCTTGCGCTAACGTTTTGTAGACGAGCAAAATACCGCCATCCAAACGAAAAGGGCTATTCACCCCCCTCTAGCCGGCCATCCGATCCCTCACATGGACTAGGTGGGCTCCTATGCACGTGTGGACTAGAGGGAGAGTGATATAAAGGTGGAGAGATGGGCACCGATGGGGATGGTCCCTCATGTGGAGGGGACTCCACTATCAGGTCCAAATGCCAGTTGGCGCATATAGCGATGGTGGTACGATCCGGGTCAGGGAGCCTAAGGGTCGTCAGATTTTTCCTTACAAAGCATAAGGAGTCTCCTTCTCTCACAATCATTTTCATGGCCATGCACACTCCTAGGTCGATCCTAGGGCTCCCCTCTATATTCTCTAATGCAGTATAATCGTACCCCATCCTATGGCAAATGTGGGTAAGTAGACCTCCCACATTAATCTCTCCTCGTGCTGCTTTGCCCATCTTCACTAAGTGTCTGATGAAGTGGGATCCTACATCGATGCTACTCCTTTCTTGTAGCATGTCCCAGAGGCAAAGAAACTCGTTAGCTCTAACTACACCATCACTCTCCCCACGATCAAATATAGTACTGGCCATGATGCAGTGGAGGTATCGAAAAAAGGGGTTTTGGAGGCGCAACGCTTTGGCCCTAGATGGGTCATAAGCGTGCTCCCCCGTCAACTCAGTCCAAACTATCCGAGAGTTAAAACCAATAGGGATTCTTCTCTCTCCTCCACTTGGCAAGCCAAAACATGAATTCCATTGGTGAAGGGTCCATTCGTGCTCAATGTTAAAAATCCTAAAAGTTATCCTACCCTCTTCGCTCTCTCTACCTGTTAAAATTTCCGCCTCTAAGGAACTCAAAAACTCTAGAACTATCCTAGGGTAGGTTGGGTGCCTTATTCCCATCATCTCTTCCCACCCCACTTTTGCAAATAGGGCTTGAATATCACCCAACAACCCTAAAGACTCTAGCAAATCTTCATCTAAGTACCTAGTACCAGTGAGTTTACGAGTAGAAAGCATATTATATCTATCTCTATGTTTATTGTTACGAAAAAGAAGAGTGGGTAGGGTGTTACCCTCCTCCGGAGCTTGAGGGGCGTCGGCTCTCCTTGTTCGTCGCTCTGAGGCGTCGGATCAAGGTGCTACATGCTTGATCCTCCTCATCCTTACTTCTTTTGGCTTCCTTAGAAATTAAAAGTGCTTTTAGATGGTGGGGAAGACGAAACCACATGGCTAGGGCAAGAGCTTTCGAAGCACACGGTGCAAATGGGGTGAAAACACATGGCTCGCCCTTTTAACCTCGCACGACACGACCGTGTGAAAACACACGGCCAGGCCGTGTGTCCCAATTTTTTGCCCATTTATGCACCATGGTCCGAATTTTCTCATACATTTCGCCGTGTAGGCTAATATGGGTTTTATTTTTGCCTAGCTAAGTTCTTTTCTAGTCCTAACTCTAAATGGGATGGAAATCAAAACTAAAATCAAACAAATGCATGGAATGCAATCAAAGGGAAATCTAAAACTAAACTTGGGTTGCCTCCCAATAAGCGCTTTGTTTAAGGTCTTTTAGCTCGACTTTATTCCTACGTTTCATTTGAGGCATTTGAATCTTGCTTGTGGGAAAGCAAGATATTTGCTCACCTTATGCCTCCTCCCTTGTGGTCCCTTATCACCATATCTCTTAAATCTTGCTCGTGGAGGGGCAAGATATTTATTGGTTGCCTTCCTTGGTTCAAGATTGAACATGATTAGCCTCAAGTAATCATTAGGAGTTTGATCATAATATTCTATTTTGTCCCAATGCTGTAAATAACTTAACTCACCACGAACATCATCAACAAAAGATTGGTTAGCATATTCTATTATGTCAAATGAAATTTTATCATTACAAATTGCTAAATGGGCTTCGTTATTGGTAGCTAAAGCTTCGGTGAGAGTTATGGTAGGCTCTTCTAGATCCTTAAGGTTAGGAGGTGTTTGGATTGAAGCAATGCTCTCCTTGATTAAAGTATCAATTATATAATCCTCAAGTTCTTCTTCTAGTGGTGATTGAATTGATTGTCCTTCTTCACTTCCTATGTCATCTATGCCCTCCTCATGCATTCGCTCAAAGTGAGTCTCCACCCTATTAGGTGTGATCCAGTCATTAAAGCCACCTTCTAATCGTTTGGTTTCTATTCTAGCTAGATCCCGTTCCATCATCTCTGCAAATTGTTGGGTATGCTCTTTGCATTCCCTAGTAAAATTATCTAGCGGGGCTTCTTAGTGGGGGCTTGGTTCTAGATAAAATTTGCATGGTGACTCATAGCTCTCGTTCTCATTTTGGAAATGATATTGAGTCTTTGTATGCGAATGTCGCCGTCGGAATTCATCGTTCGCCGCTCTTTTTGTTCGAATGAAATCTTCCATCATCTGCTCAAGTCGGGATTTAGGTGGACAATATTGAGGGTTTAAGTACCCGAGGTCATAACTATATGAATATAAATCATCTTGTGGCCACTGGTTGTAATTGTAGGTGACATCTTCTTGTTCAAATTGTGAAGGTCTGAATATATCCGGACAATCATTAATGGTATGCCATGTTTCACCACAATGTTCACAATAAATATTACCAAAACTTATAGCATGAAATTGACCATAATCATGAGTAAAAGCATGCATCGTTATATGTAGGAAATTATAAATAAGGAAAGAGCAACTGAATAAACAAAACTGAAATAAAATAAATAAAATAAATAAAATAAAATAAAACAAGAAAAGTAAATCTATCCTAAGTCCGATCCAATTATCCACTTCTCGATTCAATATCGAATCGATCAGTCTCTGGCAACGACGCCAAAAACTTGATGCGCACGAATGCGACCTCAAATCTCGCGACGGAGACCATCAAGGACTCAAAGTGTACGCTCGCGCTCAACACCCGCAAGTGCACGGATGTCGTCAAGTAATAAAGATTATCGATCCAACAGGGATTGGGATTCGAGTACCAATATATTCAGTGGTTGTAATTGTTCGAACATAACTCTAAGAGGTTTAGATTGGTGAGGGTTGTCGGTGGACTTTACTCTATACGGTGTCACACGGAGAAGGAAGGGAGTGTGCCGAGGTCTTCAAAGGTGATTCTAGGACTTCGATTTTGCTTGTGCATCACAAAACAATATTGTCAATTGGCGTTGTATATACATTTAGCTATGGTTTTGTGGAAGGGACATCATACACTCTCCCGTAGAGCCGCCGCATCTACTGGGAGCTACCTCCGCCTAAAAGGACGAGATAGACGGTACAAGGATGCCGAATCAATCCCTACGATAAACCATTTCTGATTCCATCGTACCCTTCTACCCACAGTTACAAGGGATCAGGTTTACCCCTAGGTTCCTTGTATAAAATCCTCTAAATCTTAGATACAAGGGTTGTCATCCCTCGTATCGCCTAAGCACAACAGATAGAAAGCCAAACACGCATAGATATAGTAAAAAATAACTACCAATTGTCAAATCAAATTCAAAGGCAGAATTTAACATGAACCAACATTGTAATGTGTACACAAGCTACTCCCTAATCCTAGAATCGAAAGTACTACTCCATGTATATGAAGGAAGAATCACAAAACATGTCTATATTCAAATACATAAGGAATAAAATGCAAGAACAAAGAATTACAATACTTTTGTGGTCTTCTCTCTGACGTTGAAGTGCAAGGCGTGGACCTCCGACGGTGTTCCTCCTCCCCGTTGCGAGTTACCGAAGCTTTTTAGGGCTTCTGTGTGCCATCCTAGTCGTCGTGCCTCCCCCCTAGGGTTTGGGCGGAGCCATTCTTATATAGACATCACTTCAGACCGCTGCAAAATCCGAAAAAACCCTAGTCGTGCAAATCTGGCGGGCCACCACACGACCATGTGGAAACACATGGCCAGGCCATGTACAGCCCTGGGATGGCTGATCTCGTTCATTGGACACGACCGTGTGTAGTCACACGCCCTAGCCGTGTCCCATTCTGCGTCTAGCTTCAAAATGTCCTTTTTCTCCGAAAGTGCGCCCCCCCCCCCGAAATGCTATCCTGCACACAAAATTACAAAGAGCATACCTCCGAACCAGAAAATAAGAAATGCATGCAAAATAGAGTGACATATGCATGAAACTAACATAAAAATGTAATGAGATGTGAGCGAAAACTACTCCTAAAATCCTATATGTTTTGCTCACATCAGGCATCTGTCGACTAATGGATACATCAGTCGACTGCCAAGTCTTCTGTTGGACTACAACGGTCGGGATCTGACGTGTTCAGAAGCCGTTGTAATGGCGGCAATCGACTGACAAAGGCGACAGTCGACTGCGAAAGGCAGTAGTCGACTGATGGAGGCCAACGGGAAGAAATCAGCCCTCTCTATAAAAAGAGAGGGTGTGGGCTTTTGGATGGCTAATGCTTATGCTCCAATTGATCATCCAAGTTCTCCATAAGTTTTAAACTCCTTCTTCTTATTCTTACTTCAATCTTATTGTAAGAAGGAGTGTGTTGTGTTGTAAGAAGGTTTACCTCCACCATGCTTTGGCTAAAGGGAGAGACCATATTGGATTGGTTTCGGAGTGATTCACCGGAGATGAATCGGACCGTGGATTAGTGGCGAGGCTATGAACCACGTTATATCAGTTTGTTAGCATTGCCTTTGTATTTTCTTTACATTTCTGCTTGCGCTAATTATACTTGTAGGCAATCAACGAACGAATTCCACCATACGACGATTGAGGGTTATTCACCCCCCTCTAGCCGGCCACCAATGCTCCAACATTTTGGACTTAAGAATGTGGGAGTGATGTGAGCAAAATATATAGGGTTTTAGGAGTAGTTGCTCACATCTTGTTACATTTTGCATTAGTTTCATGCATAGGTTACTCTGTTTTTGCATGCATTTCCTATTTTCTAGTTCGGAGGTCTGCTCGTTGTTCTTTTGAATGCAGGTTGGCTTTTTGGGCGGAAAAGACACGTTTTCAGAGAGAAAGAAGGACATTTCATGCTAGACGCAGAGTGGGACATGGCCAGGGCGTGTGGATTCACATGGTCATGTTCGATGGGCGAAGATTAGCACACCAGGGCCACACATGACCTGGCCGTGTGGAAACACGCGGCCGTGTGGCGGCCCGATGGAGTTGCGCGACTAGGGTTTTTTCTCGATTTCACAGTGGTCCGAGGTGACGTCTATATAAGGATGGCTCTGCCCAAACCCTAAGGAGGAGGCACGACGGCTAAGACAGCACGCTGAAGCCCTAAAAAGCTTCGGTAACTCGCAGCGGGGAGAAGGAACACCGTCGGAGGTCCACAACTTGCAATACAATGCCAGAGAAAGGATCACGAAGCATTGTAATCTTTATTTCTGCGCTCTCTTTCTATTGTAATCGAACTTAAACATGTTTTGTGATTCTTCCTTCGTGTTTATGGAGTAGAACTTTTGATTCTAGGATTAGGGAGTAGCTTGAGTTCATATACAATGTTGGTTCATATTAAATTCTGGCCAAAAGTTTAATATTGACAGTTGGTAGTTGTTCTCTATTATACTTTCATGAATTTGGCTTTCTTTCCATTGTGCTTAGGCAATATGAGGTGGTGACAGCCCTCGCAATCTATACTTAGGAGGTTTGATCAAGGAACCTAGGGGTAAACCTGACCTCCCGTAACTGCGGAGAGAAGGGAGCGATGGAATCGGAAACGGTCCATCGCAAGGATTGATTTAGCATCCTCGTACCCTCTATCCCATCCTTTTGGGCGAGGATAGCTCCTGGTGAATGCGGCGGCTCTGTGAGAGAGTGTATGATGTCCCTTCCCCAAAACCGTAGGTAGACGTTTAGATGATGCCAATTGACAACATTGTTATATGGTACACAAGCGAAACCGAAATCCTAGAATCACCTTTTCAAGACCCCGGCACCCTCTTATCCTCCTCCGTGTGACACCGCACTGAGTAGGGTCCTCCGATAGTCCTCACCAACCGACTCTCTCTGAGATTCCATCCGAACAATCGCAACCATTTAACGTATTGGTACTCAAATCCCAGTCCCTGTGGAATCGATAATCTTTATAACTTGACGACATCCATGCACTTGCGGGTGTTGAGCGCGAGTGTGCACTTTGAGTCTTCGACGGTCTGCGTCGCAGAATTTAAGATCGCGATCATGCGCATCAAGTTTTTAGCGCCGTTGCCGGGGACTGTCGATTCGATATCAAATCGAACGGTGGTAGATTGGATTGGACTTAGGATTAGATTATTTTCTTGCTTTATTTTCTTATTAGTTTACTCTATTTGCTTTAGTTTTATTTTACATATTTAGATTTAGTTTTTATTTTCAGTTGTAGTTTCCTTTTTACTTATTCCATCTTAGGTTTTTATTTGCTAGATTTATTTATTTTCTGCTTTTAGCATTAGGTTAGCACTCTTACTTTTGTGTGTTGGTTCGTCGTATGCTTAGAAGACTAGGATCGGAAGGTCTAATTCCTATCAATTTAGAGATAGAGCGAACCTTTCACCGACGGAGAGCAGCGCAGCGAAAGATGGAAGATCAAGCTGCATTCGAGGTGAACATAGGCAGTCGACCTCTGTGGGACTACGTAGCTCTTAGCGCTAGAGGATTCAGGACGAGCATAGCTGGACCATCCATATCGGCAAATAACTTTGAGCTGAAGCCGACACTCATACATATGGTCCAGCAGAGCCAATTCGGGGGAGCTACAACTGAAGACCCGAACCGACATCTTGAGGTTTTTCTCAAAATCTGCTCAACTATGAAACTGAACGGAGTCCCTTCTAATGCGATCCACCTGAGCCTGTTCCCATTTTCACTACGGGATAAGGCTAAGGCATGGCTTCACTCCTTACCCTCTGGCAGCATCACCACATGGGAGCAGTGTGAGCAGCAGTTTCTGAATAAATACTTCCCACAAAGTAAGACTGCTCACATGCGCCACCTTATCACTAGCTTTCGCCATAAGGAGGGGGAGTCCTTATTCAAAGCATGGGATCACTACAAGGGGCTACTTTATCAATGCCAACACCATGGAGGTGGTTGGTGATCCACATTTTCTATAATGGGATCGCTTACGCCACAAAGATGTCCCTAGATTCTGCCGCAGGAGGAGCTTTAATGAACAAAATCATAGAGGAGGTGGAGGAGCTTATCGAAGATGTGGCTCAAAACCACCATCAATGGGCCTCCGAACGTGGTCAACCCATGCCTGCGGTGGGATGGTATACTATCAACTCCATGGACAACCTTTTGGCAAGGATGGACGCACTAAGCAGACGGTTTGAATCTTTGAATCCTTCATCTGCATGCGCGGCCATCAACTTTAGAGAAGGAGCGACAGCGTATCATGAGGACCACTATGTAGGGCAGGGGACCGTAGACGAGCAGATTGAGCATTGTGACGCGATTGGGGACTATAATCAAAGGCCCCATAACCCGTACTATAATACCTATAATCTCGGATGGAGGAGTCACCCAAATTTCTCCTACAAAAATAACTTGGGAAACCCCCAACCATCCGGAGGGTACGAGCAACAGAAGGGCAATGGGAAGCGACCACAGAAGTCCAGACTGGAACAGATGATGGAGGACTTTATTGCTACCCAATCTAAGGTCAATGAGGAATTCCGTCGCTAGCATCAAAAGTCTAAAGAAGCATTGAGAGACTTGAAGGCCACCATCGACGGCCTTGCAAGTCATACCAGGATGTTGGAGACACAAGTGGCCCAAATAGCCCAATCCGTGTCACAACCTGTGAAGAACTCTCCGGCGAGCCAAGGAATGAAGGAAGGAGTAGGGCAAAGTAGCCAATTCGCCAAGGGGTGTGCAGCCATGATTTCCACCCTACCTGACCAAGCTAAGTTTGAAGAGAAAATCCCAGTACAACTTGAGGACCCTGGTGAATTCGTTATTCCCTACTCGATTTATGGGGAGAATTTTGACAAAGCGCTATGCGACTTGGGGTCATCAGTCAGTGTGATGCCCTACGCATATTTTCTGAAGATGGGACTGAGCAGGCTCCAACCTGCGAATCTTGGTATTTGTATGGGGGATGACTCAGTGAATGAGCCCGTTGGCCTGCTACCACGCATTCCTGTGATGATTGAAGATTTTGTGATACCCACGGACTTCATCATACTGGACACAGGACCGAATCCCCATAATCCTATCATTCTAGGAAGGCCTTTTCTAGCAACCGCAGGGGCGTGCATAGATGTGAAGGCACACCGGATCTCCCTGGAGGTAGACGGGGAGATCATCCTTTTTAGTCTTTCGGAGCAAAGAGCTTCCTACTTTGATGGCTTCACGATTAGCAGATTGAAGCCGGAACCTCCAGATGCAGATCCCGAGACGGATGAATGGAGGTTCACTGAACCACCAGAGCTGAGTTGATAGAAGAGTGCGGTCGAGCTAAACGACCTTAAACAAAGCGCTTCTTGGGAGGCAACCCAAGTTTAGTTGTAGATTTTTTTTCCTACTGCATTGCATACATGTGTTAGATTTTAGTTTTGATTTCCATCACATTTAGAGTTAGGAGTAGAAAAGAACTTTGCTAGGCAAAAATAAAACTCATATTAGTCTACACAGTGAAGTGTATGAACAAATTCGGGCCATGGTGTATGAAAGGGGCGAAAAATGGGGGCACACGGCCTAGCCGTGTGTTTTCCCATGGCCGTGCCCGCTTGACCAGAGGCGCACATGGCCTGGCTATGTGTTTTCACACGGCCGTGGCGCGCGAGGTTAAAAGGAGTGAGCCGTGTGTTTTCACCTCATTTGCGCCATGTGCTTCAAAAGTTCTTGCCCTAGCCGTGTGATTTCGCTTTCCCCTTCCTCTAGAAGCATTTTCAACCTCTTTAGAAGCCAAAAGGAGCAAGGATGAGGAGGACCAAGACCATAGCATCCCGATCCAGTGCCTTGGAGCGACGAACAAGAAGAGTCGACGCTCCTCAAGCTCCGGAAGAGGGTAACGCCCTACCCCCTCTACTTTTTCGCAATAATGAGCATAGAGATAGGTTCAATATGCTCTCTACTCGTAAACTTACTGCTACTAGGTACTTAGATGAGGATTTGCTAGGATCTTTAGGTTTGTTGGGTGACATGCAAACCCTATTTGCAAAAATGGGGTGGGATGAGATTATGGGAATAAGACACCTAACTTACCTTAGGATAGTTTTGGAATTTTTGAGTTCTTTAGAGGCGGAAGTTTTAACGGGTAGAGAGAGCGAGGAGGGTAGGATAACTTTTAGACTTTTTAATATTGAGCATGAGTGGACCCTTCACCAATGGAACTCAAGCTTTGGCTTGCCAAGTGGGGGAGAGAGAAGAACCCCTAATGGGTACAACTCTCGTTTGATTTAGATTGAGTTGATAGGGGAGCACGTTTATGACCCTTCTAGGGTCAAAGCGTCGTGCCTCCAAAACTCCGTCTTTCGATACCTTCATCGTGTCATGGCCAGTACTATATTTGGTTTTGGGGAGAGTGACGGTGTAGTGAGAGCCAGTGAGCTGCTTTGCCTATGGGACATGCTACAAGAAAGGAGTAGCATCGATGTAGGGTCTCACTTCATCAGACACTTAGTGAAGATGGGCAAAGCAGCACGCGAAGAGATCCATGTGGGAGGCCTACTTACCCATATTTGTTATAGGATGGGGTACGACTACACAACATTAGAGAGTATAGAGGGGAGCCCTAGGATCAACCTAGGAGTATGCATGGCCATGAAGATGATTGTAAGAGAAGGAGACTCCTTATGCTATGTAAGAAAAAATCTTACGACTCTTAGGCTCTCGACCGGATCGTACCATTCCAGTTACGTGTGCTACTGGGCTCCTGGCGGATTGCCACCATCGATGGTGAAGGCGATAGTGGAGTCCCCTCCACATGAGGGACCATCCACATCAGCGCACATCTCTCCACCTTTGTACCACTCTCCCTCCAGTCCACACATTCATAGGAGCCCACCTAGTCCACACCGACATGAGCCTACACCTGTACCATCATCTTTTTCTACTTTTGAGCAGAATGCAGGTACGTCGACATATGATTTCTCGGAGTTTCGATCGTGCCTCGACGACATCTACACTGAGCAGCATACGCAGAGGCAGCGATGGGAGGAGCAGAGCGCCTACCAGCAAGCGGAGTTCTAGGGATTCTGGGAGCATTTCCAGCGGGCAGAGGAGTTCTACGATGAGGCCCGCATATACTTCCAGGAGGAGACTGCTCGTCGCAAGGATGAGGCAGCTTACCGCGGGGAGATGCGACAGCATATGCACGCCCAGCAGGCACAGTGGGCTAGGGAGGAGGAGCACCGAGCAGCCGCTGCATCCACCAGCTCTCAGATCGATCACATGTATATGTGACATCAGCGATCGGCGGCCCGAGTTCTCTCCACCTCGTCCACTATATTAGAGGTATATTTTTGTTTAAGTCTGGGGGGGACCCCAAAATCTATTTTGTTTTGTTTTCCTAGTAGTAGTTTCTTTCTGGTATTTTCATTTGTTCATGCATGCATGAGTTGTTTAGTTCCTTTCGGTACTTAATTTTTGGTGTCTTAAAAGCTACCTCAGTAGTATTTTTGAAAATTGCTTGCATAAGTTGTTCCTATAGGTAGCTTAACTCTATTTATCTTGTGGTATTTTATTCTATGTGCTCTATTTAATGTTCTAGACTTACACTGGTTAGCTCTGTTTTTGCACTTACACATGTCGAAAAGTCTGACAGAGAGGATCTAGTACATACCTAGTTATGATTCACTTCAATAGGCTAGTACTTTGGAATCCATAGGTGACTCTAGGTTTAGCATTTTAGTTACTGGAGATGCTCGGATTGTGTAAATCCATTCGGAAAAATCAAAATCCCTATGAGCTAAAAAAAAAAGATTATGAGGGATAAAAAATAGTTGTCCTGGGTGGAAATGGCTAGGTGCCCCTTTGAGACCGAGTTAGGTTACTGGAGAAACACCTCCCAATTTCTCTCAATCCCAAGCACGCCTTTGAGACTTTATGCTAGATCTAGGGAACGACCCTCGCTTTGGGCAGGTAAGTGCCTAAGAGTCGGAAACCTTAGGAAAGCTATGGGGTGATGACTTAACTCACCATGGAACGGGCATCCCCTAAGAATGATTCGCCTAGCACGAGCACGAGGAGCTAACTTAGTGAATTTTTAGAACGTATCTGTTTTGCTTTGATTGCAAATACCATCTGATAAATTTAGTTAGCATGCTCATTATGGAGCAATATCTTTTTAAAATTTTATGGCACTGAGGTTTGCTTGAGGACAAGCAAAGATTTAAGTCTGGGGGAAGTGATGTGAGCAAAACATATAGGGTTTTAGGAGTAGTTTTTGCTCACATCTTGTTACATTTTGCGTTAGTTTCATGCATAAGTTACTCTGTTTTTGCATGCATTTCCTATTTTCTAGTTCGGAGGTATGCTCGTTGTTCTTTTGAATGCAGGTTAGCTTTTTGAGCGGAAAAGACGCATTTTCGAAGCGAAAGAAGGACATTTCATGCTAGACGCAGAGTGGGACACTGCCAGGGCATGTGGATTCACACGGTCATGTCCAATGGACAAAGATCAGCACACCAGGGCCACACATGGCCTGACCGTGTGGAAACACACGGCCGTGTGATGACCCGATAGAATTGCGCGACTAGGGTTTTTTCCCGATTTCGCAACGGTCCGAGGCGACACCTATATAAGGATGGCTCCGCCCAAGCCCTAAGGAGGAGGCACGACGGCTAAGATGGCACGTCGAAGCCCTAAAAAGCTTTGGTAACTCACAGCGGGGAGGAGGAACGCCGCCAGAGGTCCACAACTTGCAATACAATGCCAGAGAAAGGATCACGAAGCATTGTAATCTTTATTTCTGCGCTCTCTTTCTATTGTAATCGAACTTAAACATGTTTTATGATTCTTCCTTCGTGTTTATGGAGTAGAACTTTTGATTCTAGGATTAGGGAGTAGCTTGAGTTCATATACAATGTTGGTTCATATTAAATTATGGCCAAAAGTTTGATATTGGCAGTGTGTAGTTGTTCTCTATTATACTTCAGTGAATTTGGCTTTCTTTCCACTGTGCTTAGGCGATACGAGGTGGTGACAACCCTCGCAATCTATACTTAGGAGGTTTGATCAAGGAATCTAGGGGTAAACCTGACCTCCCATAACTGCGGGGAGAAGGGAGCGGTGGAATCAGAAACGGTCAACCGCAAGGATTGATTTGGCATCCTCGTACCCTCTATCCCA
This sequence comes from Wurfbainia villosa, assembly GCA_025175895.1. Classification (NCBI taxonomy): domain Eukaryota; kingdom Viridiplantae; phylum Streptophyta; class Magnoliopsida; order Zingiberales; family Zingiberaceae; genus Wurfbainia; species Wurfbainia villosa. The sequence continues at coordinate 37,029,059 of CM046001.1, read as the reverse complement.
TCCTTTTGGGCGAGGATAGCTCCCGGTAAATACGGTGGCTCTGCGGGAGAGTGTATGATGTCCCTTCCCCAAAACCGTAGGTAGACGTTTAGACGACGCCAATTGACAACATTGTTATATGGTACACAAGCGAAATCGAAATCCTATAATCACCTTTTCAAGACCCTGGCACCCTCTTTTCCTCCTCCGTGTAACACCGCACTGAGTAGGGTCTTCCGATAGTCCTCACCAACCGACTCTCTCTCTGAGATTCCGTCCGAACAATCGTAACCATTTAGCGTATTGGTACTCGAATCCCAGTCTCTGTGGGATCGATAATCTTTATTATTGACGATATCCGTGCACTTGCGGGTGTTGAGCGCGAGCGCGCACTTTGAGTCTTCGACGGTCTCCATCGTGGGATTTAAGGTCGCGACCGTGCGCATCAGGGAGCCACTTATCAAAGACTCATGGACAAGATTTTTGTTGAACAAAAGGAGAGAAATGTAGAGGTGTATGTTGATGATATCCTAGTAAAATTCCACCTGGTTCAAGATTTAATACAAGACTTGGAAGAAATATTTTCCACTTTAAGGCGGTATAACATGAAATTGAATCTTAAAAAGTGCTTGTTTGGTGTGCGGAGTGGGAAGTTTGTAGGATATATTGTCACCGAAAAGGGGTTATAGGCTAATCCAGACAAAGTTTTGGCCTTATGCAATATGAAATCTCCCACTAATCGACGAGAGATGAAGAGATTAGTGGGAATGATTGTTTCATTATCCCGCTTTATTTCTTGATCATCGGATAGGGGATTACTTTTCTTTCGGATACTCAAAAAAGCTGTCCGATTTTAGTGGGACAATCAATGTGAGGTCACTTTTCAAGAACTGAAGTAATATCTAGCTTAGCTCCCCTGCTAGCCAAACCTATTTCCGGGGAACCCTTGTGGATATATTTGTCCCTCTCTAAAGGGGCAATCAGCTTAGTTCAATTGAGACAAGAAAGCTCTCAGCAACAACCTATCTATTATACCAGTCATATATTGAAGGGAGCAGAGCTAAGATATACAGAGTTAAAGAAGCTAGCTTATGTTTTGATACTAACAACTCGTAAATTGAGACCTTACTTTCTTGCTCACCCAGTCAGTGTGTTGACGAATAGTGAACTGGGACAAATAATTACAAAACCTAATGTTTCTGGCAGGCTTGTAGGGGATCCTTGGAAGCTAGAGGGGGTGAATAGCTCATTTTCGTTACGTGATGGAATTCAATTGCGTTCGTCTACAAATCTCGTTGGCGCAGCAGAAATAAAACAAATAGCAATAACGAAATACGACAACCACAATTATACAAGTATTTAACATGGTTCGGAACCAAACGGTTTTTACTCCACGGATCGAGCTCTAAAGAGCTCTAGCGATGCCACAAACACACTACTATGCAATAACTCCTTCTCGACACAAGTCGAAGGTGGAGAAACCTCTTACAAAATATTACAATAGTAATACAAGTATACAACAAGCAATTACAAGTGAATACAACAAAAGAAAGCAAAGAAAACTTTACACAAATCTTTTGGAAGATTGCTTGTTGATTGCCTTGGACTAGCAGCTAAAGGCCCTGATTTGCAGCAGCAAATCGCTTCAAAATGTCCAAGAAAATCAGTGGTGATTTCCTCCTCCACGAGCTCAATTTAAAGCTGCAACCTGGGCTGAAAATCGTCGATCAATCGACTGCTCGGGACCATCAGTCGACTGATGCCACTGTTGTCGTGAGACAACGGCTAGATCCACGCTGGAAAGATCCAACGGATCCATCATCAGCCGACTGATCATGACCATCAGTTGACTGTTCGAACCTCCACTCTACTGCTAACCCTAGCAGTCGAGTCAGACTCCATTCTGTGCTCGAAAAAACCGAGCACCAATCGACTGATCATATGATCAATCGACTGCTCGTCCAATCAATCGACTGCCCACCTCTGGCAGTCGACTGCTAGGCCAATTCCTGCAGTCAAACCCTAGTTGACTCATGCTAGTCGACTGCCACATGGCACCAGTCGACTGGCACACCTCAAACATGAGGTTTTAACCCAAGTATGGTTCCCCCATACTTGCTAGACCACTCTTAGTCTAGACCTAAGTCTTCTAGCCACCTTCGTCAGCCTCACGCCTCTCGGATCCCTTCAAGTCATCCATGACTTGTTCATCCATTACGCTAGCCTTCAGATGCTTCCATCAGCTATGTCATGCTAACGGTGTCTACACCGCCAAGGCACATTAGACTTATGCCGCTAAGACTCCGCTTGGACTTTACGCCGCCAACCATTGGACTTATGCTGCCAAGACTCCCGCTTGGACTTTACGCCGCCAATATCAAACCCCTTGGACTTCTCAAATGCCAAGACTCAAGTTTGGACTTTTCCTTGCCAACCCATGTTGGACTTTGCATTCCAAGACCCATGCTTGGACTTTCCTAAATGTCAAGTGTCCCACATGGACTTTCCATGCCAAGTACCCATGACTTGGACTTTCCATTGCCAAGATCCATGCTTGGACTTCTCATACCAAGTACTTAAGACTTGGACTTTCCCATGACAATCACATTGTAATATGTTTTTGTCAAACATTAAAACATCTCTCGAGTCAAACTCGAGTCCTGATCAATCGTGACCTGGGCCGATTGCACCAACAAGGCTATCCAAGTGGGAAGTAGAGTTGAGTGAGTATGATATTCACTATAGACCTCATACTGCTATTAAAGCCCAGTCTTTAGTCGACTTTCTAGCCGAGGTGCCAATCCATCCTGGAAGTGACTCAGCTAAAGGAAAAGAAGGAGCAACTGTGTGGAAAAACTTTGTAGATGGGTCATCTGGAGCTGAAGGAAGTGGAGTAGGGATATTGCTAGTTTCTCCATTTGAAGAAGAAACTCGCATCTCCCTACGATTGGGGTATAAGACCTCTAATAATGAAGATGAGTATGTCCTGGTTGGGCTACAGACAGCTGGGGCAGTAGGAGTTGATTCTGTTGTGGTAAATTCAGATTCTCAATTGATCGTCTCCCAACTCCAAGGTACTTTTGCTCTCCGAGAGGAAAGATTAAAGAAATATTATGAGGCTTATGGGAAGCTAAAATCCCAATTCCAGGAAGTCCAACTCCAACAAATTCTGAGAGAAGAGAATACGAAGGTAGATGAATTGGCTCGGCTAGCTAGTGCAATAACAGAATGGGCATCTTGGGATCTTTTATGCTTGGAGATCTCGACAACAGCAGCAGTTTATAATGTAGAAAAGGCATCTGCTAAAGATAATAGCACACCTAATTGGAGAACAGATATAATGACTTATCTACAACGAGGAAGTCTTCTTGCAGATCCTCGGAAAGCCTCATCCTTGGTAAAAAGAGCAAAATGTTTTGTACTTATTGATGGAGTTATATATAAAGCATCATTTGGTAGGGCTCTATTAAAGTGTCCAGGAAAGGAGGATTCCGAGTGGATACTCATAGAAATTCATGAAGGATGTTATAGCCTAGGAGAGTGAGCTTTAATGCGGGAAGGGTGGTTGGTTGGATATTTTTGGCTGACTCTTCATCAAGAGGTAGTTTATCTTGTCAAGACATGTCAATCTTGTCAAATACATAGTAATAGGTCAAATAGACCCACTGAGCTGATGAAGTCAATAGTGGTCTCTTATCCTTTTGATCAATGGGAAATAGACATAGTGGGGTTAATGTCTACCACTCCTTTATAGAAAAATTTCTTATTAGTGGTTGTGGATTATTTATCCAAGTGGGTGGAAGCTGAACCTTTGGCTAAAATTACAAAAGCAACCATTATCTAATTTCTGTGGAAGAATATTATATATAGATATGGAATTCCTTAGAAGATAATCAGTAATAATGGATGTCAATTTAAAGGACGAAAAATCTAGGAATGGTGCCAAAGTCTTAACATTAAACAAGCATTCACTTTTGTAGCACATCCTCAAGCTAATGGGCAGGTAGAAGTGGTTAATCGAATCCTGATACAAGGATTGAGAACCAGGTTAGGAACGAGTCGAGGAAATTGGGTGGAAGAACTTCCAAGAATATTATGGTCTTACCGAACTATGCCTAAAGCAGCAACTAGAAAAACACGTTTTAGCCTAATGTATGGGACTGAGGTAGTGATACCTGTCGAATCTATTCTGAATAGTGCTCGAGTCCAAGCTTATAACCCAGAACACAATCAAGTGCTATGAAGCATGGAGCAAGATCTAGTGGAAGAGAAGCGAGAACAAGCCCTTATTCGAGTTGAAGCTTCTAAACAGAGAATACAACAAACCTTTAACAAAAGAGTATCACCTCGAGCTTTCCAAGTGGGAGACTTGGTTCTTCGGAAAGCTAGCCTTGTCGGAGAACCTGAGAAGTTAGCTCCTAATTGGAAAGGACCATACAATGTTACACAACGGGTGGCAGGAGTGCTTACTATCTTCAAGATGGAAATGGAAAAGAATTACGCAGACCATGGAACGTTGTACATTTTAACTTTTTTACTGTTGACAAAGGAGGTAATGTAAAGGGAACGAAGGGGAAAAGAGATGTATAAATCATACACACTCAAATTAAAATGAAGGAAATACAATGTGTGAAATATGGTAATACAAATTGCCTTAGTCCCTATGATATACATTAATAGTCGGGCCTTCATGGATTGAAATAATCTGGAGGATAGCGATGAAGAGTTGTTTCCCAATTTAGAAATGCTGGTTGTTGATCGTCTAACACTCGCATGCCGCATACGTATGGCAATTTTAATACTAAACCCCACTCTATCCTAATATAGTATAGAGTATGGCCTAGATCCTCTCTCAAGGATCACAGTGAATGTTTGTCATTCTCCAGATTTTTTTTCCTGAATTGGGGTTTATATTGAATTGAAATGGGAATTTGAAATAGAAGATGGAAAGAAATATAATCAAAACACATTAATCCTAAGTTTATCCTGCCTACGACAACATGAAAAACTCAATTAAAATCTGCTGCAGAATAATTTAAAGAACTACTAAAGCAAACTGATGTAATTGATGAAGGTATTTAACAACTAAGATGCATTTCAAACAACACTAAAACATTGAACTGATCGAATTCAGAATCTACTGATGAAACCCATTAAAACTGAGCAAGATCACCTTGCGAAACAGAACATTGTCAGGATTCTATAATCAAATCAATGATCAACTAACCCAAGAACACATTCAACTATAGAACAAATCTAACAGCATGATTAAACCTGCAAATCTCATAAACAAACAACATACATCGAATAATTAGCACCAACAATAGAAATAAAGCAATTTCCGAATCAGTCACACCCATAGTAAAGGAACTTGATTCACGGATAGATACATCACACAAATCTCAATTCGGCCAAGATTACAGACCAGATTACCTACAAATTCGAGTTCAGACTTCAATCGATGAGTAGATGCAAACGTAAAATCGATTGACGATAGTGGGTAAATCGCAACTTTGCTCACGCACCCAGAAGAATGGAAGATCAAAAGAAAAACCTAACACGATCTGAACTGAGGAATAAGTAGGGAACCCCCTTACTCTTCCTCAGCTCGTTAGCAGGTCGAAGAACTCCGGTGATGAACAGGTAGAGTTTGGAACAGCGCCACAGGGAAGGCAATGACAGTGACTGTACGAAGGCTGGTGATGCCTTAGGAAGACCCACCGGAGAAGGAGAGAACCACCTTTCTCCCCTGGCGATCCAAAGGAAATGAGATGGGGCTCCGGTGAAGGCTGATGATCCTTCTTTGCTCCTGATCCACCGTAGCTCTTGAAGGGAAGAAACGCTAATCGAAGAAAATCTTCCCAAGCCCAAAAACTGCCTTCTACGATCAGATATGAAGGAATTTATACTGTGCTTTCCAAATCCAATCCAACGGTCCATACTCGTCTGATTCAACATGGATGGATCTGATCAGATACGAAGGAAGGCTCGCCATCGGACTGATCTAGATAAAGGGCTAAGATGCCTAGATCTAAATGCACGACTCGGATCTCTCTGGATCTGGCTAAATAGCTCAGAATCAAGCCAATCAAATCAAACTGTCCATCTTACTCTAATCTGGCCCTTTGATTGTATTACCTCATGATGAAAGGTTGAGATTCATCTAGCTTGGAATGCCCTTAGTAACCCCTTTTGACTAGGTCACATTTGACCTAACTTGAGCTTAGTCCATTGGTTGATCTTGATTCCCTACAAACAAGATATAAAAGTTATGTATAAGTCTAAAATTTGAGAGAATTTGCAATAAGGGCCAAAAGAAATCCTAGCTCGTAAAATGGGATATAAATCATGAAAAATCACACGAGAGGACTAAAAACATCATGAATTAGAGACCAAAATATTGTTATCAAATTCCCCCACACTATTCTTGTGCATCCCGTGTTAGTTATAGCCCTAGAACCAAACATGTGATGGTTGAATAGGGAACATTTTGTATCATATTGTATAAAGGCAAAGGATTGGTTATTATATTTACGTCTTGCTTGTGCCAGCTAACTTAAATATAATAATGCCCTAGAAAAGTAGGTTCTTATCTACAGCACATCAATTGGCAGAATTGATTATGAGAGGCTGTAGAGAACACTTTCTTAAATGTTCCTAGTCAAGTATTAATATGCAAGGGCAATATTAATACATAAAGACTAGCATGTAGGTCAATTGATGACTTGATCTCACAAGTCATAGATATATGATATCAAGTTGACAAATGGGTATATATTAGAGAATATATACTGAACTGACCCGCCATGAGAAAGTTTCATGGATCGTCATATGAGTGTCATAAACTTTCTCATGTGACTATTGGTATGAATAGTCCTCAAACCTGAAGTCACTACGGTTTCCTACATAAGGAGTTATGTACTTTGGTATCGTCAAACGTCACCCGTAACAGGGTGGACCATAAAGGCGATTACTGGGTATATAACAAATTATGCGGAGGGATGTGAGTGATGTAGATGGGATCTATCCCTCCCATATGACGGGAGTGATATCTGTGGGCCCCTTGATTGAGTAGAACTACTAAAACGCATGACCATGCTCGAATGAGTCAATATGAGATATTGAGCTCATTTGTTTGAGTTAGTTTACTCAGGGATCAAGAAACACATAGATTGATAGAGAATGACACGGTCTATGCCTCATTGGTCAATCTGATATCAAGGATAGAAGGACACGGTCATACATTATAGTAGTCACGGAAAGGTTAGTCGGATCTTGACTTATCTCGTAACTTGGGTAGCAATGATGTATTGCTAGATGCCGCTCATTGCTTGTGTATCTAAAAGAGTTTAGATCCACTGCCAACGTTATGAGAGCCTATAGGGTCACACACAAAGAGCATGATGATTAGAAGAATTAGTGCATTCTAGTTTGACTAGAATAATTTGGCAATAAGCTTAAGTACAAAGTGGTTTTTGGACTTTAAGCTTAATGAGAATTTTAGCTTATTGATTTAATGAGATTAATTCAAAATGCTAAGCTTAATTGATTTAATAAGATTAATTCAATATGTTACCTTATTGATTTAATGAGATTAATTCAATATGATAACATAAGCTTATTGAATTAATAAGATTAATTCAACATCCATGAATGCCACATAAGCATGCCACCTAAGCTTGATGAGTTGGAAGGAGACAAAGGGTTTTGACCCTTGGATTTCCTCCACATGTGGCCGGCCAAAACAAGGAGGATAACTCCTTGTTTAATTATCTTTCAATGTCATTGATTGCATTGAATGTGATAGGAGATGAAAGGTTTTTCAAATCCTATAAAACACCCCATGGGGTGGCCGGCCAAAGGAGTTGAGTTGGAGCTTAAGGCTTGGTGAGAGCTTGGTGGGAGAGGCTTTTGTTGTGTGGTTTTGTGAGTGTAAGCTAGCAAGAAGAGTAGTCTTCTTCTTCCTTTCTCTTCTTCCCTACCTTCCTCTCCTTTAAGGGACTTCTCTAGCAAGAAGTAAAGGAGAGATCTTCTAGTTTTCTTTTGTGAGACAAGAGCTTGCTCGTGTGGATACATATAGAGGCACGGACATTTGAACGTGCTAAAAGATCCAACACATCCAAGGAAAAGCGGGATTGCAAAGGTCACGCAACAAAGGTAGAATTCTCCTATAAGATAGGCTTTCTTTTGAGAAATTTATTTTTGTACGAGTTTTTCTTTCGCAAGGATCACTTGGAAGGGATCCTAATTTTTCCGTTGCGCATATGCTATTTTGCATAAAGAGATCCCAACAGTGGTATCAGAGCCACTTGCGAAAGATCGTATAAAAAATAGTTTTTCTCTATTTTATATATGATATAGAAGTAGGATAAATTTTATTATGAGTTGATAATTGCATTAGCAATTTTTCAAACATAATAAAATATCCGATGTCTTTTAAAAGTTAAAAATGACATGGTGCATGGTTATGGCCTAGTCCCAAAAAGTTTGTGAATGTGTGTTGTAATTCTTAATACGGCCTGCGAGTCATGCCTTTCTCCTAACATTCTTGTTGTAAAATTAGCTTTAGACTCGAATGTAACTCGAGTATTTCTCCTTTTGTAATATACACAACAAAGATGGAGGGTCCATTGGAAGAAGATGTTACAAGGAGGAAGTCAACAACACAAGACAACCAAAAGGAAGCACTTGGGAGAAGATGCTATCCCTAGGTTGACCAATCAATCTTTTCATTGGCTTGAGAAGATTGTAGAATAAGGGCCATAACCATGACACACTTAGTTTAATATGTATGTGATGTATGTTAATTTAGCTTGTATGTGATGCATGTTAATTTAGCTTATATGTGATGTATGCTAATATGTATGTGATGAATGTTTAAGTTTATTTCTTAATAAGTCTAAACGATATGCCTACCAAAGTTTGGTACTCACTACTTCCTCGATCATTTGTTATTGGGTTTGCCAAAGCAAAGCAATGCATTTTATCTTGGAAGAGTGCGAGTGGACAATCGTGGTGTCCCGCTATCAAACTTGGTTAAGACTTAATTAAGTTTTTAAAATAGAGGCATATATTAGCTTTAAACATAAGTTTTAAAAATTAGTTTTGTGTGATTTCCGAACATCAGCTTTGTCTTAGAAGTGGTCGTTACTCCGATATCCAAGAAGGCCTCTGTGCCTCGCCACGACCTGGAAGCTGGTTTAGGAATAAGCACTAAACTAATCTAAACTTAACCAAAGCTATTAAAGAGTTACATCAGATGTAATTGGCAAAAGATTGCCTACCTAATCATACTACGTCTTGGGCGATTAGCCAAAGCCAACTCAAGACGAATTATGATGTGGATCTTTATCCCATATAAATTTATAGCTAAATAGAAGCTAATGATGTAAGCAAAATGTGTTTGCCTACATCAATATTTAGCTCATATCAAAGCTATGAGAATTTAGTGGGAGCCTCATTTAATTAAAGGCCTAATTAAATGACTTAGGTATGATACTAAATTTTGCATATTAATGTTGTAGATCACCATGTCATCTAACACGACACACCCCCTCAACTTGCGATCTGTCCTTGAGAAAGACAAGCTCAATGGAGCTAACTTTCTAGACTGGTATAGGAACTTGAGGATTATCCTCAAGCAAGAACGTAAACTGTATGTCCTAGAGCAGTCTATCCCTGATACACCCGCCCCTGCGGCCACTCGTGCTGAAAAAGATGCTTATAAGAAGCATCAAGATGACGCATTAGATGTGTCATGTCTTATGCTTGCCACCATGAACTCTGAGCTTCAGAAGCAACATGAGAACATGGATGCCTATGATATGGTTGAGCATTTAAAACAACTATATCAAGGACAAGCTAGGCACGAGCGTTTTGAAGTGTCTAAGGCTCTTTTTGCATGCAAGATGCAAGAAGGAACACTGTAGGAACTCACGACTTAAAATGATTGGGTACGCGTTGAGAACCTCAAAGACTAGGGTTTCCATCGAGCCAAGAATTGGCAAATCGATGTTATCCTCGCAATCGCTGTTTAAGCATATAATCAATTCATCATGAATTATAACATGAATGAAATTGATAAATTTTTGCTCGAGATTCTCAAAGATGTTAAGAATCACAACAAATCTCAAGAAGAAAGTTAGTAATGTACTAATGGTCAAGAAGGGCAAAGGTAAGCGCAAAGGCAAGGGTAAGACCTAAGCCAAAGGCAAGGCCAATTCATCCACTTCAAAGGGTAAAGGTAAAGTACCTAAGGAAGGGACTGTTTCATTGGTGAGATCGACACCGGAAGCGAACCGCAAAGTCTACCTTGAGGAAGTAAAGAAGAAAAGAAGTGACTTCGTCATATACACGCTTATAGAAGTTAATCTATCTATTTCTTCTACATGGGTATTAGATACCGATGTGCATCTCACATTTGTACTAATGTGCGTGGACCGAGAAATAGTAGACTAATGGCAAAAGGCGAAGTGGACTCACGAGTAGGCAATGGCGCAAAAGTTGTCACAATGAGTAGGAACATATTCTTTGTCTTTGCCCACCGGGCTTATCTTAGAACTAGAGGAGTGCTTTTATGTACCGCATTAACAAAGAACATAAGATCTTGTTTAGACAAGAAAACTTTTCTTTTATAATAAAGGACAAATGTTGTTCCATTTATTTAAAATGAAATGTTCTATTGTAATGCACCACTTATGAATGGTCTCTATGTTCTAGATTTAGAAAACCCAATTTATAACGTAAATAAACGGTTCAAATCGAATAATTTGAACTAAACATATCTCTCGCATCGCCGCCAGGTCACATAAATGAAAAACGATATCCCAACTCCATAAAGATGGATTATTGACTCATTTGATTTTGAATCATATGAGGTATGCGAATCTTGTCTTTTAGGAAAGATGACTAAAACTCCATTTAGTGGACATGGCGAGAGAGCGACGGACTTGTTAGGACTCATACATACCGATGTATGTGGCCCTTTCAATGTCGGCCGAGAGGAGGCTATAAGTACTTTATTACTTTCACCGATGATATGAGTAGATTCGCTACTTATATTTGATGAGACATAAGTCGTAATCCTTTGAAAAGTTCAAAGAATTCAAGAATGAAGTACAAAACCAACTTGGTAAGCGATTTAAGCTACTTCGATCGATCGAGGTGGTGAATACCTTAGTCAAGAGTTTCGTGATCACCGGGCCGAGTGTGGGATAATATCCTAACTCACTCCACCGAACACCACAATGGAATGGTGTATCCGAGAGGAGAAATCGACTATTAGATATGGTACGATCAATGATGAGCGATCGATCTACCTACTTCCTTTGGGGTTTAGCTCTAGAGACACCGCTTTCACACTTAATCGCTGGCCCCATCAAAAGCCAGAGAAAAGACACCATATATATATGGATGGGAAGAGTCCCAAAATGTCTTTATAAAGATTTAGGGGTTGTGAAGCTTATGTTAGACGCCAAGTCTCGATAAACTAGGACCCAAATCAGATAAGTGTTATTTTGTAGGATATCCCAAGGAAACTAAGGGATATTACTTTTACAATCCCACACATGGCAAGGTGTTTGTTGCCAGAAATGCTGTCTTTCTAGAAAGAGAATTTATTTCTAGAAAAACTAGTGGGAGTAAAATTCATCTTGAAGAAATTCAAGATGAAGATAACACTAAGGCTTCATGGAAAATGAACAGCACCACAAAGTGTTGTGGATGAGGAAATTGTTGCCCAAAGAGTTGTGGAGCAAACACTGCTCAAGTAGACTAACCTCTTCAGAGATCTGATAGGATCCGTGCCAACCCGAGAGATATTCTTTCTCGACCGACAAAATGGTGAAGTATTGCTTGTCGATCTTGACGAGCCTACATCCTATCAAGAAGCTATGATGAGCCCAGATTCGAGAAATGGCTAGAGGCCATGAGATCCAAATGGAATCCATGTACACTAACCAAGTATGGACTTTGGGATCCACCAAGGGGTAAAACCTATTGGTGTAAGTGGGTCTTTAAAGTAAAGACCGACATGGATGGTAATAAGCATACCTATAAAGGTAGATTGGTGGCTAAAGGATTCAAACAAATTCATGGTATTGACTATGATGAAACCTTTTCACCGGGCCATGATGCTTAAATCCATTCGGATCATACTTGCTATTGCAGCCTACCACGATTATGAGATTTGGCAGATGGATGTCAAAACCGCTTTTCTGAATGGAAAGCTACTCGAGGATGTGTACATGACACAGCATGAGGGTTTTGAAGATCCAAAGCATCCTGGAAAGGTATGCAAACTGCAAAGGTTCATTTATGGACTAAAGCAAGCCTCTCGAAGCTGGAATCTTCGATTCGATGATGCAATCAAGGAGTTTGGTTTCATCAAGAATGAAGATGAACCTTGTATCTACAAGAGAAATAGTGGGAGCACAGTTGTATTTCTTATCTTGTATGTAGATGACATACTTCTCATCGGAAATGATATTCCCTCACCCACTGTGAAGATGTGGTTAGGGAATTGTTTCGATGAAAGACTTAGGTGAAGTCGCCTATATTCTAGGCATCAAGATCTATAGAGATAGATCTAAAAGATTACTTGGCCTAAGTAGTACATACATTGATAAAGTGCTAGATCGCTTTGCTATGCAAAATTCCAAGAAAGGATTTCGCTTTATCACATGGTGTGAGTCTTTCAAGACTCAATGTCCTCTTCTAAGGAGGAGAGAGATCGCATGGATAAGATCCCTTATGCATCCGCTATAGGGTCTATCATGTACGCCATGCTTTGTACTATCTCGACGCCTCGTATGCTTTGAGCATGACGAGTAGATACTATGATCCAGTGAAAGTCATCTGGATAGCAAATAAAAATATTCTTAAATACTTACGAAGAACGAAAGAATATTTCCGATATTCGAGGCAATGAGGAGCTAATGTAGAAGGGTTACAAAGTGATGCAAGCTTCCAAATGCATAAGGATGACTATAGATCGCAATCGGGCACGTGTTTTGCCTGAATGGTGGAGCCGTGAGTCGGAAGAGTTCGTAGACACAGCTTGTCGATTCTACAATGAAGCGAGTATATTGTCGTCCGATGCAAAGAAAGGAGGTCTTGGCCCGCAAGTTCATCGCTGAACTTGGGGTAGTTCCTAGCATTGCAGATCCAATAGACCTCTATTGTGACAACAATGGGGCTATTGCAGACAGCTAAGGAACCTCGATCACATCAATGACCAAACACATATCGCGGCTTCCATCTCATTCGAGAGATCATCGATAGAGGAGATGTGAGGATATGCAGAGTAATCGATGTAAGCTAACATCGCAGATCCATTGACCAAGGCTTTGGCACAGAGGAAGCATGATGGTCACACTAGGTCACTAGGTATTAGATATCATAGTGATTGGTACTAGTGCTAGTGGGAGATTGTTAGTTATAGCCCTAGAACCAAACATGTGATGGTTGAATAGGGAACATTTTGTATCATATTGTATAAAGGTAAAGGATTGGTTATTATATTTACGTCTTGCTTGTGCCAGCTAACTTAAATATAATAATGCCCTAGAAAAGTAGGTTCTTATCTACAGCACATCAATTGGCAGAATTGATTGTGAGAGGCTATAGAGAACACTTTCCTAAATGTTCCTAGTCAAGTATTAATATGCAAGGGCAATATTAATACATAAAGACTAGCATGTAGGTCAATTGATGACTTGATCTCACAAGTCATGGATATATGATATCAAGTTGACACATGGGTATATATTAGAGAATATATACTGAACTGACCCGCCATGAGAAAGTTTCATGGATCGTCATATGAGTGTCATAAACTTTCTCATGTGACTATTGGTATGAATAGTCCTCAAACCTGAAGTCACTACGGTTCCCTACATAAGGAGTTATGTACTTTGGTATCGTCAAACGTCACCCGTAACAGGGTGGACCATAAAGGCGATTACTGGGTATATAACAAATTATGCGGAGGGATGTGAGTGATGTAGATGGGATCTATCCCTCCCATATGACGGGAGTGATATCTGTGGGCCCCTTGATTGAGTAGAACTACTAAAACGCATGGTCATGCTCGAATGAGTCAATATGAGATATTGAGCTCATTTGTTTGAGTTAGTTTACTCAGGGATCAAGAAACACATAGATTGATCGAGGATGACACGGTCTATGCCTCATTGGTCAATCTGATATTAAGGATAGAAGGACACGGTCATACATTATAGTAGTCACGGAAAGGTTAGTCGGATCTTGACTTATCTCGTAACTTGTGTAGCAATGATGTATTGCTAGATGCCGCTCATTGCTTGTGTATCTAAAAGAGTTTAGATCCACTGCCAACGTTATGAGAGCCTATAGGGTCACACACAAAGAGCATGATGATTAGAAGAATTAGTGCATTTTAGTTTGACTAGAATAATTTGGGAATAAGCTTAAGTACAAAGTGGTTTTTGGACTTTAAGCTTAATGAGAATTTTAGCTTATTGATTTAATGAGATTAATTCAATATGCTAAGCTTAATTGATTTAATAAGATTAATTCAATATGTTACCTTATTGATTTAATGAGATTAATTCAATATGATAACATAAGCTTATTGAATTAATAAGATTAATTCAACATCCATGAATGCCACATAAGCATGCCACATAAGCATGCCACCTAAGCTTGATGAGTTGGAAGGAGACAAAGGGTTTTGACCCTTGGATTTCCTCCACATGTGGTCGGCCAAAACAAGGAGGATAACTCCTTGTTTAATTATCTTTCAATGTCATTGATTGCATTGAATGTGATAGGAGATGAAAGGTTTTTCAAATCCTATAAAACACCCCATGGGGTGGCCGGCCAAAGGAGTTGAGTTGGAGCTTAAGGCTTGGTGAGAGCTTGGTGGGAGAGGCTTTTGTTGTGTGGTTTTGTGAGTGTAAGCTAGCAAGAAGAGTAGTCTTCTTCTTCCTTTCTCTTCTTCCCTACCTTCCTCTCCTTTAAGGGACTTCTCTAGCAAGAAGTAAAGGAGAGATCTTCTAGTTTTCTTTTGTGAGACAAGAGCTTGCTCGTGTGGATACATATAGAGGCACGAACATTTGAACGTGCTAAAAGATCCAACACATCCAAGGAAAAGCGGGATTGCAAAGGCCATGCAACAAAGGTAGAATTCTCCTATAAGATAGGCTTTCTTTTGAGAAATTTATTTTTGTACGAGTTTTTCTTTCGCAAGGATCACTTGGAAGGGATCCTAATTTTTCCGTTGCGCATATGCTATTTTGCATAAAGAGATCCCAACATCCCGAACAAGAGTATCAAAAACGACGAATAATCAAATCCATTTTTCCCAAGCAATTCCTCCTAATATCATGAAAATTGGAAATGGTAGTTACTTAGAGTTGTCAACCCACAAAAATCACGACATTCATGCACTTAGTTCTTGCATTAGTTAACAAGTATGGTGGCTTCAATAAATCCTAAATAGATCAAAAATGATAAATCTTACCGAATCAATAGAGGTGGCTCTCATTCTCATAAGCATTGCAATGGAGCTCACTCAAAGCTACTAAAGATGTTACACTACTATATGCTTGTTTATTTCCTACTCTCCACCACTTCAACCACATGAATGCATGATTTAAAAGGACTTTCAAGAATTTCAATGAAGAACAAGCACAAGATATAAGAATGGCACAACAAATACAAGAATAGAAAGCATTGAAGACATAAGATAATTGAAATACTATCATGTTACATTCAATTAAACAATGCCCATTCATATCTCCCTCCATTCACACTAACAACTATTATCATCCTCCACATTCATTTTCATCCACAAGAAATACACACTTATAATATCTCATGCAAGGAATAAATAAAATTTATCAACGAGAATCATTCTCCATTCAAGAAAATAGCATGTCATCTAAAATTATCCATTATTTTCAAGTCAATTTTTTTTTTCTGATTTTTTTTGTGTGGGTGCCCTAACATCAAGAATTATTCTTTTTTCCTCAAATCAATTTTTTTTTCTTCATATTTTCATTTTTTTTCATGACGTGCTCTTTCCTTAATGGCTTGCAATAAAAAAAACACATACTCACAGGCAAATAAAGCATAGCTCAACCATGGTGATCAAATATGGTTCACTTATGCATCATTTAAATCTAGCTTTTCTATAATAAATCCTCAACTATCACTCTCCCAATCATTTCCTCCCCCACACTTAAATTTGATCGTCTCGGGCAATAGATTCAACATGATAAAGTTCACATGTCTTGATGTGAGCAAAACATATAGGATTTTAGGAGTAGTTTTCGCTCACATCTCATTACATTTTATGTTTGTTTCATGCATATTTCACTTTTTTTTGCATGCATTTCATATTTTCTGGTGCGGATATCTACTTTTTATACTTTTGTGTGCAGGATAGCATTTCATGGGAAAATGACGCATTTTTGGAGTAAAAATGGAGCAATTTGTGGAGCACGGATCTTAGGGAACACACACTAGCCATGTCCCAAGACTTGGGCATGTTTCCGAAGCGAAATGGATCAAAACGGAGGCTCCAGGAAAAGACACGGTCAGGTCATGTGAAAATACTGATAATGGAGATCAGTCGACTGATCCAAAAAAGACTGATGATGGAGATCAGTCGACTGATCGGGGCGAATTCGGGCAAAGAATGGTTTCCAGTCGAGTGATCATGCCGAGCACTTGACTGATGGGGTTACCAGTCGACTGATGGGTAGGATCAGTCGACTGATGGTTATCCATTGGGTTTTTGCCAACGTGGATTCGACCGTTGTGAGACAACGACTATAGGAGCAGTCAACTGGAGGCCACGAGCAATCGATTGATCGGCGCGAAATCAGCCCGAGACAAACATTAAAGGAGGAGCTTGGGGAGGATTTCAACAAGATTTTTTGGGGAGATTTTGGAGGGGAATTGCTACTGCATTCTAGATCTTCAAGAGCTAAACCAAAGCAAGCAACAAGCAAAAGCGATCAAAGTCATTTGTGTAAAGATTTCATTTGTGTTCTTTGTATTTTGCTTGTATTTTTATATTACTGTTGTAATTGCTTGTACGAGGTTTCTCTACCTCCGACGTGTTGTCGAGAAGGAGTTGTTGTTAGTGTCGTGCGCATAACACGAGCTCATTGAGCTCACCCCGTGGAGTAGGAACCCTAAGGTTTCGAATCACGTATATCGTGTGTATTTGTGTATGCTTGTCTTTTGTATTTGTATTACTATTATTTCCACTACACATTAACGAGTATTGTAGACGAGCATGCGACGAACGGACGATTTCCACCGTACACACGATTTGGGCTATTCACCCCCCTCTAGCCGACCACCGACGTTCCAACAATATGATCTCGACAAGGAGCAAAGCAAGTTCTAAAGTGTTAACAATCATGAGTGCTATCCACATACGAGGAAAATAATAATCATGAAGGCTCAAATCCTCACTGGGTATATGAAATGATCAAGCTTAGTCTATTAAAATAAAATTCAACACCACACAAGTAACCAAATGCAATTAATATAGTCAATCAAGTCCAATCGATCTCTAGGTTCGACAACCAAACTTAACTAGCTTTTACGAAATCCAAGACTCGGTTAAGAATGCTTACGAAATTGAACTCGATATTTGATAAAACTCGAGACACGATTATTCAAAACTCACGAAAAAACAAAACTGCGCAAATTAAACTACCAAAGGAAAGTGCATATATACAAAAGAAAGAAATGAAAAGGAACAAACTCTCCTTAGGTCAGGTAGATAGGGTCATGGAGCTTTTCTTTCTCCACTGTTATCCCTTCAGCTCCTTCATGAAACTTCTTAAGACGGTGTCCATTAACCTTGAATCTCTTCCCCTTTAAAGTATCTGTTAGGGCAATCTCTTGTCGTAATATGGTTTTGATGGTGTGGCAAAGGGTTTAAGTTAGTGTGTTATGTTGATTTGATATGTGCATTGAAGTCGTGCAGGACTTAGTAATTCGCACATGGAGCCGTGGCGAGTTTCACATCTCATGACTCGTGCCTTGAGTCGGTGAAGGATAGCTTTGCGGAAGCCATGCGCTTGGAGCATCCGAGGGACCGCCGGACGAGAAGCTTGGAGTGAAGCCGGAGGAAGTAGACTTCGAGGAAAGAGACGCGAAGGAGCATTGCAGAGCCGTGCGCCTGATGCTGCTGAGGGACGTGGCCGAGAACGAAGAGAACTTCGAAGGCGAGGGACTCCGAGAGATGAGAGTGAGCGATTGTAACCCGGGGAGGGGTAGCTCTTAGGTGAAACTTGGACATTTGGCTAAGTGTCGGATGGGTTTTCGACACGCGATCATGCCATGTCATGGCGCCGATCGCTCAAGTCGAATGTAGTTCGATTCGGTATCCGATCGATGGGTTTATGCGTGACAGCCGATCGCCATGGAATGGCATGTATCGCCGAGGATATCGTGGGCATAGAACCGCTCGTAGCCGACTGGGAAGTCAACTACGAGGCGTGATCGCGGTGTGGTCCATCGATCCGCCAAGAGTTCCGCTGGACTACAATGGTCGGGATCCGCGTGTTCGAGGCCGTTATAGTGATGGCGATCATCGCCAAGAGCGTGAAGAATGAGTGGTCATGGAATGTATACTGAAAGCCTAACTCTTTTTGTATGAACATTCTATTTTGAAATAAGAATCACATGATCATTGTTTGCATTTTATATATTCATTATATATGTGTGCATATTGTCTAATATTTTACATTGTAGATAACATGGTGCTTGGTGTGGCACAGAAGATCATGTTATCAGTACCTTGTAAAATATAAGTAAAGGCTCACAACCAAGATGGTTTTGGACAAACCATTGGCATGGTTGTAGTGTAGCTTGGTATTGTTTTATCTTGAACATAGAGTTACACTAGTACACTTAGGTGTATTGAGTAGGACCGACATAGAGGTGATTCAATTTAGTACTGACTATATAATTGAATCGGACCTCGGATATTATATTGTACATGCTCTTAATCCCGATATAATAATGGGCACATGTACTTAGTGTTTATTTCTTTGATTTACCAGTGGGTGAGATTTAGATGGATTAAATCAATATGCCCGGTAAGTTGGGAAATAATATTATTTACATGGTGTGCCGTTGATTATAGGAGGAAACCGTGTCTTATATATTAGGTTGATGATGTCCCCTTGAGGAGCTCATAAGGTTCATCATGTAAACCCAGCTGGTTGACTTAGTCAACATGATGATAAGGTTGAGTGGTACTACTCGAGGAATTAGATGTTAATTAATTGATGGTCAGTAAATCAATTAATTGATGGACATTCGATATCTTAAACACGGGGAGATTAATGTACAAATAATATATGGATCCCATATTGATTTATGGGGGTTGGTGAGGTAGTTCAATGATGATCCTCTAGTGGAATGGAACATCATTGATGGATCAAGTTTGTGTGGTTCCGATCCATCGGGTGGCCAAGACCCAACTCCTCCTTATGGTCCCTATTGTAGCCTAATATAATCCTTGTGAAGTCTAGATCCAAGAATGTAAAACAAAACCTAGAACCAACGGTTGAGATTAAATCCCTAGATCCGATGGTTGGATGAAACCCTAGAACCAACGGTTGGGATTAAATCCCTAGATCCGATGGTTAGGATGAAATCCTAGAATCGACGGTAGGAATTAAATCCCTAGTTCCGACGGTTGGGATAAAACCCTAGATCCGATGGTTGGGATGAAACCTTAGATCCGACGGTTGGGATGAAATCCTAGATCCGACGGTTGGGATTAAACCCTAGATCCGACGGTTGGGATAAAACCCTAGATCCGACGGTGGAGATTAAATCCCTAGATCCGACGGTGGAGATTAAAGGTTATAGCAAAGACACAAAGTTAAGTCTATTTTGTTTTCTCACGAAATTTGAATCAGTGTGCGGAAGATTGATATATAGGCTGGGTGAAGGCTAGCGACACCGGAGAAAGCCGCGGTGGTCGGCGACACTCGAGTGATTTGGAGGGAGTGAAGGAATCAGTGGAAGGCGGAAGCAAAGCAACACGTAAGCATCGAGGTAAGCTTCGTGTGTGCGAGTAAGTAAAGGTCGTATCCTCTTTACGGGGATGATCTTAGCGTAGATCCGACCAAAGACTTCTTATAGATGGTCTAGGTCGAGATCGGATGGTCGACGACCATCGAAATTATGTTTTGTTGTGCTAACTTTGACTTGCGGCAAGCATCGATCATTGCCCGGCTTGGAGGACTCATTGCCGTCATCAAACGATTGACGAAGGTCGAAGATCGGCCCGATCCGTGATGATGGCCATCGATCGTGATGGTCAATGATCGGTCGAGAGTCAAGGATTATCACCAAATTTCAAGGAAGATGTGCTCAAATTTGATTGGCTAGGGTTCCTCTCGAAAAGGGGCTCAAGGCTATAAAAGGAGGCCAAACCTAGGGTTTCATCAACAATTCTAAGCCTCCAAAAGTCTCCATAAAGCTACAATTCTCCGACAAGAAGTCCTTCCTTCCCGTCTAGGTTTAATTTTTCTTATTTGTCTTTGTACGTCGGTATTATTTTGTTATCAGTTGTTCATCTACTTTTTGAGCTTTTATCATTATCTGAGGAGAGGGATTGTCCCTCTACCTTAAAGTTTTTGTATCGATTAACTCCTACCTCCAAGCGAGGAGGAGTTCCTTTAGTGCTTTGCCCTCCGTCGTGGTCAAGGACCACTAGGGCCTTAGAGTAGTAGCCTTGACTCTGAACCAAGTAAAACCCTTGTGTCGATTGTCTCTTTTATTTTATATTTATATTTCCGCTGCAATTAATTTATTTTCTCTAGAGTTTTAACGAACGAAAGAAAAAGAAAAGGTTTTCGCTATTCACCCCCCCTCTAGCGAACCGCATCGATCCAACAATTGGTATCAGAGCCGCGGTCGCTTAGATTTGGTGAAACCACCAATCTAATATTTTTTTTACAGATTTGTTTTTCGTTCGTTTAAATTTTTCTCCCGCACTACTAATCCAAGACGAAGTCTTGGTACTCTTCGTTTGATTTTGTTTTGCAAGTATTCACTTTTGGAGTAGCCGACGGTCAAACGGGCATAACTTTTTGTACAAGTTGACCCACGACACGGTCTACCTATTAAATCGAAGCCCTCGCAGAGATCTACACTTCTTACCGCAGTTTACCCCCGTAACAAGTTGTTTTCATCCTCAAAAATCGACGTTTAGTATCCTTTCGGGGACATCGAAGGTTGTGAGTACTTACTTTTTATTTAGTTTCTCATTTCTTTGCTTAACTTTCTATTTTTCGTTTGTTTCTTTTTA
Source organism: Wurfbainia villosa (assembly GCA_025175895.1). Taxonomy (NCBI): domain Eukaryota; kingdom Viridiplantae; phylum Streptophyta; class Magnoliopsida; order Zingiberales; family Zingiberaceae; genus Wurfbainia; species Wurfbainia villosa. The sequence continues at coordinate 37,007,746 of CM046001.1, read as the reverse complement.
TTTCCCACACTACTAATCCAAGACGCAAGTCTTGGTACTTTCGTGTGTTTTTTTTTCGTTGCTAGGTCTTCTTTTTAGTCTCCTTGTTTTTTTGTTCTAATGGTCCATCTCGAGGGTTTTAGCACCGTCCGACCTCCATTTTACAACGGAGATGATTTCCGTTATTGGAAAGGTCGGATGGAATGCTTTCTCAAAACCCAAATCGAGATGTGGATCATAATCCAAACGGGTTTCACACTTCCGACTAATGAAGTGGGTGACTCCTTGGATTATGATCAATGGACCGTTGCAAAAAAACGACAAGTCGAAGCCGATGCCAAGGCAACACAAATACTCCAATGCGGCTTATCCAAGGAGGAGCTAAATCGCGTCGGCCCCTTCATAAGCGCAAAGGATCTTTGGACAAAGCTAATCGAGTTACACGAAGGATCAGATCAAGCTAAGGTTTGCAAACGTGATTTGTTATTCAATAAATTGTACACACTAAAAATGCAGGAACACGAGTCCGCGACGCAACTCCACGCCCGTGTCCAAGACATAGTCAACAACCTACACGCAATCGGGCAAAAGGTCGAAAACCGCGACCTTATTAGGTATGTCCTAAACTCTTTTCCGAGGACTACCTTATGGGAATCCATGGTTGATGCCTATAAGGTCTCCAAGGACCTTTCTAAACTTAGATTAGATGAACTCTTTTCGGATTTTGAATTACATGAGCAGTCCAACTCGGAACCCGAGAGGGGTATAGCCTTGTTTGCAGGTTCAAAGAAGAAGAAAATCGCAAGCAAACCACCACCACCCGAGGAGGAAGATGAGTCCGAAGAAGAAGTTGACCCGGAATTGACTGCCGAACTAATGAACCTAGCTCGAAGGATAGCCAAGGGACGAAAGCGAACCACAACTCGACCCAACCAAGGTAAGCCTAAAAGTTTTAATATTAGGTGTTATGAGTGTAACATGTTTGGACATATAAAGTCTGAGTGCCCCAAGCTCAACCACCAAGCACCTAAGCACAAGAAGGCCCTCAACGCGACATGGGAAGATGCGTCATCCGAAGAAGACGAAGACCACGTCTTCATGGCGAAATCAATTGAGTCAGACACGGAGACCGAACTTGAGTCAGAACCTGAGGATGACTCGGACTACGAAGCTACCTTCAAGTCAAGCCACGGATATGCATCCGGTTCAAAAGATACCCTTAAAGTGAGTCGAACTTTATTTAATACTTTACATAATACGGTTAGGTTTTTGTCTAGGAAGTTAGCTAAGTCCGAGTCCAAGGTCGAGACCCTTGTTGAGGAGGTTAAACTCCTCAAACACGAGGTCTCCCTAACCTCTTCGACTAGTCGAGTTCAAGAGAAGGACTCAACTCGAGTTGAAAAGCTCGAAGTTGAGAACTCTCTCTTGAAAAGTCAAGTCGAAGATCTTAGGAACACGTTGGAAAGGTTCGCCGGGATCCAAAGGACTTGACCTCCTACTTGGATCTCAAAGGGCCGTGTACAACAAAGGTCGACTCGGTTTAACTCAAACACGACTAATAGGTCGTATATGTCGATTGTAAGTCGACATAAGAAACATGTCAAGCATGGGTCCCTAAGAACTTTTTGATTTCAACTCTAGGATCCAACCCGTCTTGGGTTCCCAGGACCAAATCCACTATGTGGATAGACCGAACCGATTCACGGTCTAGGGAGCGATTACAAAACATGTTTATGCTTTAACTTAGAAATTGCATGTTTTAACTTAGAATGTTTATGCTTTAACTTAGAAATTGCATGCTTTAACTTAGAAAGTTTATACTTTAAAACTTGTGAACTCACTTAGAACAAAAACATAACCAACTAAAATTTTTCGAAAAGATTGAGCCTCGGGGAGCCTCTTTTCAAAAACATAACCAACTAAAATTCTTCGAAAAGATTGAGCCTCGGGGAGCCTCTTTTCAAAAATAACTAGTTAGACGAGGAAATAATTTTAGGTAAGTCAAGTCATCATTTTCTTGAAAATGACTTTGTCTAAGGAAGTGGTCGATGATCCGATAAAAGAAGGCCCCTGTGCCTCGCCACGACCTGGAAGCCATGATCTTGAAAAGGTAAACTTGACAAGCCTAGGGTTAAATCCAAATCTAACATAAAATTACTTGAACCTAAATCCACTTAATCAACTTAATTAGAAGTCATCTCAAAATAAACACATAAGTATAACATGCTTGATCATATAGACTCCGGTGAGATGACCTAGGGTTAACAACTTACAACCAATTTTCTTAACAAAAATCTAACATCCAATCTAACCACCTTGTGTGTAGGATCAATGGATGTTGGACAGCGGTTGCTCCCGACACATGACCGGGGATCAACTCAAATTCGCAAAGCTTCGATTCAAACGACAAGGATCGGTAGCCTTTGGGAATAACGGCAAGCTCAAAATCATCGGATCAGGTGATATCGAGCTTAACACGAATTTTGTTATTAAAAATGTATTACTTGTAGATAATTTTGAATATAACTTACTTAGTGTAAGCCAATTGTGTGATAATAACTATAAGGTTATATTTCTAGAAAATGAATGCGTAATTAATACCAACGAAACCTCTAAAACAATTCTTAAAGGAACTAGAAATAACAACATTTATACGATCAACTTAACCAACTCCTCAACTAAGTGTCTTATGACACGGCAAGAGGAATCATGGTTATGGCACCGACGACTCGGTCACTCGCACCCAAGACTCGTCCACAAGATTAGTCAGAGTGGCTTAGTCAGAGGCTTACCCAACCTCAACAATTTGGTTAATAAAATCTGTAATGCTTGTCAACAAGGAAAACAACCTAGGACACAAAACAAGTTAACTAACCAGAGCAGACCTCACGTGTACTTGAGCTCCTGCATATGGATCTATTCGATTCACATGGAGCCAAGTCACTCAATAGAAGTCAATATTGCTTAGTCATAATTGACGACTACTCCAGGTTTACCTGGGTTAGGTTCATCAAACATAAAAATGATACCCTAGATCAATTAATCAATCTATTCAAATTAATCGAGAATCAAAAAGACCTTAAGGTTAAAAGACTTAGAAGCGATCATGGTGGTGAATTCGAAAATCAAAGGTTCACCAACTTCTGTAACCTAAACGGATACCACCATGAATTCTCTTGCCCTAGGACCCCTCAACAAAATGGCCTAGTGGAGCGGAAAAACCGAACTCTACAAGATTCCGCTAGGACCATGTTGAATGAATACGACCTACCCGATAGATTTTGCGAAGGTTAGCACTTGCTATGTCCAAAATAGGATCCTTATGGTAAAAAGGCACCTTAAGACCTCGTACGAGATTTATCACGATAAAATACCTAACATCAAGTACTTTAGGGTATTTGGGTGTAAGGTACATATCCTAAACACTAAGGATTACCTAGGGAAATTTACATCCAAAACCACCACCGGAATCTTTCTAGGATACTCGACTACAAGTAAAGCTTATAGAGTATATAACCACGACACCCTCAGAGTCGAGGAGACTATCAATGTAGTATTTGATGAAGGACATGAACCTACAAAACCCCTGGCAACCCCAATTAGCGAGCCGATTCATACTAGACCTAACTCTGATCCGGAGATCAGGTCTAGTGTTAATCCTAACCTAGGTCAACCTAGTTACTCTATTGATCAAGTGATAGATGACTCCAACCAAACTAGTGTTCAACCAAGTCACCCCATTGATCAAGCATTAGGTGACACAAACCCAACCCAATCTAGGATTCAGACTAACCACCCTATCGATCAAGTAATAGGAGATCCTAATCTAGGAGTTCGAACTAGAGCATCCTATAGGAACCTTAGTCAAATTTCCTTAATTTCAAAGATAGAACCCAAATCAATTGAACAAGCTCTTCTTGATCCCGATTGGATTATTGCAATGCAAGAAGAGCTAGCTCAATTTACTAGGAATGAAGTGTGGGAATTAGTACCATCACCTAAAGACAAAACGATAATTGGAACAAGGTGGGTGTTTCAAAACAAGCTTGATGATAAAGGTGAAGTAGTTAGAAACAAGGCTCGGTTAGTCGCCAAAGGATTTAGCCAAGTCGAAGGCTTAGATTACGACGAAACCTATGCCCCTGATGGCTAGACTCGAATCCATTCGAATGTTGCTTTACCACACACATCGAGGATTTAAGCATGTTAAGTCGGCATACTTAAATGGATACATTAAAGAAGAAGTTTATGTTATCCAACCACCCGGGTTAGAAAATCTAGATAAACCCGACCATGTTCTAAAACTTAAGAAAGCTCTCTATGGACTTAAACAAGCTCCTCGAGCTTGGTACGAGAGACTTTCAATCCATCTTAAGTCAAAAGGGTTTAACCAAGGCTTAGTTGACCCAACTCTCTTCGTAAAAACCTTAGGTAAAGAAATATTCATAGCTCAAATTTACGTGAGATATAATTTTGGAACCTCTAACTCGGCCTTACTAAGCGAGTTCGTTTCACTCATGGAAAGTGAGTTCGAAATGAACTTGGTAGTAGGAGTTAAGTTTCTTTATAGGTCTACAAATTAAACAAACTAAGGATGGTATATACCTATATCAACAAAAATACACTAAGGAGTTAATTAAAAGATTTGGAATGCAAGACGCTAAGGTAATAAACACCCCAATGGTGATTAAATTTAACATAGGAGAAGACCTAGAAAGTAATTCCATTGACTAAAAATAATATAGGAGTGAAATAGGGAGTCTCACTGACTTAAGCTGCAAGCCGACACGATATCTTATTTGCGATAAGTATGTGCGCGATTTCAAACTGTGCCAAGGAGTCTCACCTAACCCTAGTTAAGCGTATCCTTAGATATCTAAAGGGTACACTTAATGTCGGTATTTGGTATCCTAGATCTACGAGTTCGAACTAATCGGCTACTCGATTCGGATTATGCCGTAGTAAACTCGATGAAGAGCACGAGTGGTTGTTGTCAACTACTCGCTCGAGTCTAGTGAGTTAGTGCGATGGAAGCAACATTGTGTTGCCTTGTCTACCACCGAAGCCGAATACATCGCGATGGGTGAGTGTGTCACTCAGCTTCTTTGGATGAAGCACACCCTCCGTGACTTTAAGTTAGACTTTACGAATACTAAACTTCACGTAGATAACATTAGTTCAATTAATCTTACAAAGAATCTAATATGTCACTCTAGGACCAAACATATAGAAGTCAAACACCATTTCATTCGAGAACATGTGGCCAACGGAGCCATACAACTCGAGTACGTCGAATCAAAATCTAACCTAGCAGACCTATTTACTAAACCCCTACCAAGCGAATTGGTCTATTAAGACGAAAATTGGGCATGTGCGTAATAGAATAAGAACTTGCAAACTATATTTTCTTACTACTATTTCTTATTTTTCATTTTGATGGAACTAGCATAGGACATACCTTAGATAACATGCACCTATAGATTTAAGGAGCCAGTACATCTCACAATACATAGGACTATTGTGTTTGTGTACTTAGCCACGTAGATGAGCGTGAGATGTTAGGACCCTACTCTAGGTTCCAAGATGTAGATCAAGTGCGTCAATATGAACCTCGGAGTATAAATATGCAACTAATATTAACCAACTCTAATCAGGACTTGTTGATAATATCATTTCAATCAAGTCAAACTAGAGTTGAACATTTAGATGAATTATTTTCACATATTATTTTTAAAATCATCATGCTTGGACTTAGGGTTTTCTTAAAACCCCCCCCCCACTTTTTCCTTGATTTATGTCAAAAGGGGGAGAAAAGGGCCAAAGTTAAGGTTCAAGAAAAGGCCAAAGTTCAATTTCAAATTTTTGAAATTGATAACTTAACTTAAAACTTTGATTCTGGCCTAAGTTAAGGGGGAGTAAGGTTTAGGTTTCAACTCTTCGGAATTGAAAACTTTAAAGGCCCAAGTTAAGAAATCAAAAGTTAAACCTTTTGAATAATTAACCTTTTGACTTAACTTGCACTTATTTTTGACTCTAAGAAGCCTAAGTTAAGTAATGCCATTTACTTAACTCATTATCTTTTGTGTTTGGAGAACTAAAAGTCTTTTTCAAGTACTCACCCTCGGTCAAGGGGGAGGGTTCCTCTAAGGGGAGAACTTGAGAAATATTTTTACTACTACTTTTGCTTCTTGTCTTTACTGTTTCATGCGCTTAATTTCCTTAACTTTGTGTGTTTTTGCCATATATCAAAAAGGGGGAGATTGTTGGTGCAGTGAGGCACCGAAATCGAACCTGTGTTTTGATTATAGCAAAGACACAAAGTTAAGTCTATTTTGTTTTCTCACGAGCTGAATCGAGTGTGCAGAAGATTGATATAGTTGGAGCTGAAGGCTAGCGACACCCGGAGAAAGCCGCGGTGGTCGAGCAACACTCGAGTGATTTCGGAGGGAGCCGAAGGAATCGAGTGGAAGGCCGGAAGCAAAAGCAACACGTAAGCATCGAGGTAAGCTCGAGTGTGCGAGAGTAAGTAAGGTCGTATCCTCTTTACGGGGATGATCTTAAGCGTAGATCCGACCAAAGACTTCTTATAGATGGTCTAGGTCGAGATCGGATGGTCGACGACCATCGAAATTATGTTTTTGTTGTGCTAACTTTGACTTGCAGCAAGCATCAGTCGACTACCAGCTTGGAGGACTCGATTGCGCCAAACAAGCGATCGCCGAAGGTCAAGAATCGATCGATGTCGCCATCGATCGGATCGATGATGGCCATCACCGGATCGATGGTCAATGATCAGATTCGAGGAGTCAAGGATTATCACCAAATTTCAAGGGAAGATGTGCTCAAATTTGATTGGCTAGGGTTCCTCTCGAAAAGGGGCTCAAAGGCTATAAAAGGAGGGCCAAACCTAGGGTTTCATCAACAATTCTAAGCCTCCAAAAAGTCTCCGCAAAGCTACAATTCTCCGATAATGAAGTCCTACCTTCCGACGTCTAGGTTTAATTTTTCTTATTTGTCTTTGTACGTCGGTATTATTTTGTTATCAGTTGTTCATCTACTTTTTGGAGCTTTTATCATATACGAGGAGAGGGGGATTGTCCCTCTACCTTAAAGTTTTTTGTATCGATTAACTCCTACCTCCAACGAGGAGGAGTTCCTTTAGTGCTTCTGCCCTCCGTACGTGGTCAAGGACCACTAGGGCCTTGGAGTAGTAGCCTTCGGCTACGAACCAAGTAAAACCCTTGTGTCGATTGTCTCTTTTATTTTATATTTACATTTCTGCTGCAATTAATTTATTTTCTCTAGAGTTTTAACGAACGAAAGAAAAAGAAAAGGTTTTCGCTATTCACCCCCCCCCTCTAGCGAACCGCATCGATCCAACATTTTCCCATGCTAACCAACTCATTTGCCTTCAATCTCCTCTTATGCACACAAAGATCCTTCAGAAACTTAGCATATTTAGGAACATGCTTGACTATCTTCAACAAGGGAATGTTCACCTCAACTTTACTGAAAGCATCATCCAGCTCTTGCAACTCCTTAGCCTTTTCAAGGTCAACATTCTTCTTAGACTGCACTGGTCTCTGTGGAAAAGGTAACGACACTGATGCTTTTGAACTGATCTATGGATGTATAGCTGACTCTGAATCAATACTGCCTGAAGCCTAAGATGATACTGAAAGTGTAGGGTCCCAGGTAGATCTACCACTCCGAAGTGTAATAGCACTCACATTTCCCCTTGGGTTCGGAATGGTCTACGATGGTAACTGACCTAACCCTTGTGACTGTAGCTGACTAAGAGATGATGCCATTTGACCAATTTGTTTTTCTAAGTTCTGAATGATAGCATCATGTCTCTGTTGATATTGTAGTTGCTGCATCTAAAATTGCTCATGCTGCAACCGTTGTTGTTGCTAAAATTGTTGATTTTGTCCCATGAGTTGTTGCATAAACTCCTTAAGGTCTTGTCCTGAATTATCAGACTGACTGGGTACTAGGACTAGATTATGTTGATGAGCTTGCTGAAATTGTTGTGGCTTCTGAAATCTTGGTGGCTTAAGAAATGCTGGTAGGGGCTGATATGTCTGGTGTGATGCATTCTCATACCTAAGATTTGGATGATCCCTCAACCCAGGATTATAAGTAGCAGACATAGGGTATTTGTGTTGTTGCTGATGATGATATTGAGGTCGAGTAGGGAGCACATTAGATGCCACTACTAAAGTTGAGGAAAGAAGACCTTCTTCTGGTTGCAATATAGGGCAGGTGTCAGTAGGATGTAAGGAACTAGCATAAATCCCACAAGTCTTCAATGTTTGAACCAATTGTGAGGTAAACTATTGAGTTTGATTCAATGCCATATTTGTCTCATCTGCCTTTCTACTTCATCCAATCTACTCTCTAATATATGTTGCTCAGGACTTGGTGCTCGAATCTCATGGACACTCCTGGTAGTACTCGATCTAGTCCCAAATTGTTGATAATTTGCAGCCATAATCCCAATAAGCTCTCTGGCCTGATTAGGTGTCTTGTTCACTAGAGCCCCTCCACTAGCAGCATCAACCATACTCCTGTCCATGGGAAGCAATCCCTCATAGAAGTATTGAATCAGTAGCTGATCGCTAATCTAGTGATGGGGGCAACAAGCACAAAGTCTCTTGAAACGCTCCTAATACTCATGCAAAGTTTCATCTGTCAATTGTTGTTTGCCACAAATACTCTTCCGAATCCCCACTATCCTAGATCCGGAAAATAAATTATCCAAGAAAACCCTTCTCATATCATTCGAACAACTGATGAACCCAGAAGGCAAATAATAAAGTCAATCCTTTGTTGTATCTACTAATGAAAAAGGGAATGCTCTGAGTTTGATATCTTCCTCTAAAAAACCATGCGGCTTCATTGTGGAACATACTGCATGAAACTTCTGCAAATGCCTTTTGGGATCCTCATCAAAAAGACCATGAAATTTGGGCAATAAATGAATGATTTCATATCTCAACTCAAAATCTACCTCCAAAGTAGGATACTAAATATAGAGAGGCTGATTTGCTCCATCTAGTGTTACAAGCTCTCTGAGAGTTCTATTAGTATTTAATGTCATCTTGTCTATATAATCTGAAGAGATAAGAATAGAATCACTAGCTGAATCCCTCTGAGCTCTCTGTCTGAGATGAAATGTCCTCTCAATCTCAAGATCAAACTCAAGTAAATCTTCTTTAGGAACCTTGGTCATGCACTACACACTTAAAACATAGATCACAATGCACAATGGAAAGACAAATAGTAAATGAACAATCTAGGAATTAACAAACATATCTATATGATTTGTTGGTGCAGTAGGTACCTAAGTCAAACCTAAGTTTTAATTATAGCAAACGATACAAAGTTAAGCTCATATCTTTATCTCACGAGCTAAATCGAGTGTGCAGAAAAAGTGCTAAAGCTGGAGCTGAAGGCTAGCGACACCCGGAGGAAGCCGCGGTGGTCGAGTGACACTCGAGTTACTTCGGAGGGAGCCAAAGGAATCGAGTGGAAGGCTGGAAGTGAGAGCTACAAAGTAAATATCGAGGTAAGCTCGTGTGTGTGAGCGTAAGTGCGGTCGTATCCTCCTTACAGGGATGGTCTTAAGCATAGATACAACCAAAGACATCCCATGGATGGTCTAGGTCGAGATCGGACGGTCGGTGGCCGTCGAAATTATATTTTTTTTAAGCTAACTTGTGATTTCAGCAAGCATCAGTCGACTGCCCACAAGAGCCACTCGACTTCCTGAAATCAGTCGACTGTTGAGTGTTGCGACTCAACTGGCGCTGCCATCAGTCGACTGATGATGGCCATCAGTCGACTGATGGTCAAGGATCAGCTTTGAGGAGTCAAGCCTTATCACCTCATTCCAAGGAGCTTGGTGCCTAAATTTGATTGGCTAAAGATCCCCTCGAGGAGGGGGTCAAAAACTATAAAAGGAGGGGTTGTCTAAGGGTTTTTCATCAATTCTAAAAGCCTCCAAGTGCTTCCGATACGCTCTAACTCTCCGACATCCCTACAACGAAGCGCTGCCGAGACGACGACTAGAGCTTCAACCTTCAACCTTTGAAGTCATCGGTAACGAAAGTTTTATTTGTATTTCATTTTACTTATCTCGTAAAGTTTTCATTATAACGAGGAGAGGGGAACTATCCCTCTACCTCGAGCTTTTGTGATTTTGTGTATCCGTTTAACTTCTACCTCCAACGAGGAGGAGTTCTTTAGTATTCTGCCCTCCGTGTGTGGTCAAGGACCACTAGGGCCTTGGAGTAGTAGCCTTCGGCTACGAACCAAGTAAAAACCCTTGTGTCTATTGTCTCTTTTGTTTTGATTTTATCTTCCACTGTGTCTACTCATGTTTTAATGAACGAAGTCGAACGAAAGGTTTTATCGCTATTCACCCCCCCCTGTAGCGATCCGCTCGATCCAACAATTGGTATCAGAGCCGGGGGTGCTAAGATTTGGCGAAACCACCAATCTATCTTTTTTACAAATTTTGTTTTCTTTTTATTTCGATTTTTTTCGTTTAGTTTTTTTTTTATCCCACACTACTAATCCAAGATGCGAGTCTTGGTACATTTCAATCGTTTGTGTCGTCGCTAGGTTTTTCTTCTTCATTCTCTTCCTTTTTTGTATCAATGGCCCATCTCGAGGGTTTTAGCACCGTCTGACCTCCATTTTACAACGGATATGACTTCCATTATTGGAAGGGTCGGATGGAGTACTTCCTTAAGACCCAAATCGAGATGTGAATCATAATCCAAACGGGATTCACACTTCCAACTAACGAAGTGGGTGAATCTTTGGATTATGACCAATGGACCATTGCTACAAAAGACAAGTCGAAGCCGACGCTAAGGTGACTCAGATCCTCCAATGCGGTTTGTCCAAGGAAGAGCTTAATTGTGTCAGCCCATTCATCAGTGCCAAAGACTTATGGACAAAGTTGGTCGAATTACACGAAGGGACCGATGAAGCCAAGGTATGTAAGCGTGATCTTCTTTTCAATAGATTGTATAATCTAAAAATGCAGGAACACGAGACGGTGACACAACTGCATGCTCGGGTTCAAGATATCGTCAACAACCTACACGCAATTGGACAAAAGGTCAAAAACTATAACCTTATCAGGTATGTACTAAACTCATTTCCTAGGACCACCTTGTGGGCATCCATGGTCGATGCTTACAAGGTCTCCAAGGATCTTTCAAAATTTAGATTAGATGAGTTGTTTTCGGAGTTCGAACTCCATTAACAGTCTAACTCAGAACCGGAGAAGGGTATATCACTTTTTGCAGGTTTGAAGAAGAAAACCGCCAGCAAGCCACCCCCGAAGGAGGAAGAAGATGAGTCTGATTCGGAGGTCGACCCGAAAATGGAGGCCAAACTAGTCAACCTAGTTCGGAGGATGGTCAAGGGCCGAAAGCGAACCATCACTCGTCCCTGTTAGTGAAAGCCCTAGAGTCAATCATGTGATGATTGTTGTATGGACTTTATTGTATCATATTCCTATTATTAAAGGCATGGTTATTATATTTACTTGTATTGGTACCAAATAACTAAGTATAATAGCATCCTTGAGTAGTAGGTTCTTATCTATATCAATCGATTGGTTGAATCGATAATGAGATGATATAGAGAACACTACTCTAAATCATTCCTAATCAAGTATTAACATTCAGGGACAATGTTAATGCGTAGATACTAGCATGTAGGTCAACACGATGACTTGATCTCACAAGTCATGGATATGAGATATCAAGTTGACACATGGGTATGCATTGGAGAATGTATACTGAATGACCCGCCATGAGAAAGTATCATGGATCGTTATATGAGTGTCATATACTTTCTCATGTGGCTATTAGTATGACTATTAGTCCTTAGACCTGAAGTCACCATGGTTCCCTACATAAGGAGTTGCATACTTTGGCTTCGTCAAACGTCACCCGTAAATGGGTGGACTATAAAGGCGATTACTGGGTATGTAACAAATTATGCGGAGGGATGTGAGTGATGTAGATGAGATCTATCCCTCCTATATGACGGGAGTGACATCGTTGTTCTTGATAGAGTGAGACCACGAAGTGCATGGCCATGCCCAAATGAGTCAATATGAGATATTGAGCTCATTTGATTAGAGTGAGTATACTTGGAGTTCAAGATATAGATTGTACCGAGGATGACACGGTCTAGATGTCAAGGATAGAGGGACATTGTCACATATTGTGAGAGTCACAATTAGTAGTCACAAAGGTGATGTTGGAGCTCAACATTCTTGTAACTTGGGTAGCAATGAAGTGTTGCTAGATACCGCTCATCGCTTATGTTCCTAAATTGGTTTAGGGACATTGCCAACGTTACAAGAACCTATAGGGTCACACACAAAGGGCAATTAGATGGAGATTAGGTTCATATGATGAACCATGAGGATTAGGTTCATGGGATGAACCAAATTGGATTAAGAGTAATCCAAATTAGACTAATTGAGTTAGACTCAAGTTGATTCAAGTGTTGAATGAGTCTAATTTAGATTTGATTCATTAAGTCAATTTAAATTAATGAATATAGATTCATTAAATAAAATTGACTTGAGTCAAGTGGTTAGATTTGATCAACCATGGGAGATTAGAGGTCAAGTTTGACTTGACTTGAGAGGGAAGATGAATGGTCAATTTTGACTTGACCATTTGCCATGTCATGGTGACTTGGCATGGGGGTTGGCCAATGATGGTGTTCCACATCATTATGGACTTATCATATGGTGCCACCTCATGAGGGAGACAAAGAGCCATAGGCTCTTGGAGTTACATGCATGCATGTAACCCCCCAAACAATAAGTGGTCGGCCACTTTCATTTGATGAGGTAATTCATTTTGGTTTTGTAACTTCATCATCTTCTTCCTAGCTCTCCTTCTTTCTCTCCCAAGACCTCCTTGGCCGAAATACCTAAAGGGTGCTAGCACACTTTAAGGTGTTTTTCTCCACCATTTGTCCGTGTGGATACTTGTAGAGGAGTGTACACTTGACACTCTTGAGTTCCGACAAAGAGTTTGGACGAGCGGGATAAGCGAAGGGCGTCGCTACAAGGGTAATGCTCTCACCTTCTAGATCTAAGGTAGATCTAGGTTTACTTAAGCACATACATGTTTTTATTTTATATATCTTCGCATGGATCCGTGGCCGGGCTTCCGAGATTTCCGCAATGCAAAAAGCGATTTTTGTGGCTCGGAAAACCCAACAGTCCCAATGAAGGTAAGTATAAAAGTTCTAATGTTAGGTGTTACGAATGCAACAGGTTTGAACATATCAAGTCCGAATGTCCGAAGCTCAAGAGCAAAGCACCTAAACTCAAGAAGGCACTCAACGCTATGTGGGAAGAAGTGTCAGAGGAAGAAGACGATGATCACGTCTTCATGGTTAAACCGGATAAATCGGAGATGGAGTTGGAACCGAAACACGAGTCTGAACCCGAAGACAAATCGAACTACGAAGCTCTATTCAAGACAAGCCACGGATCCGCATCCGGTTAAAGAGATACACTTAAGGTAAGTCGATCTCTTATTAGTACTCTTTACAGTGCAATTAAATTCTTAACTAGGAAATTAGCTAAGTCCGAGTCCAAGGTCGAGTCCTTGGTTGAGAAGGTTAAACTCCTCAAACACGAGGTCTCCCTAACCTCTTCGACTAGTCGAGTTCGAGAGGAGGACTCAACTCGAGTTGAAAAGCTCGAAGTTGAGAACTTACTCTTGAAGAGTCAAGTCGAAGATCTTAGGAACACGTTGGAAAGGTTTACTTTGGGATCCAAGAGACTTGACCTCCTACTTGGATCGTAAAGGGCCGTGTACAACAAGGTCGGACTAGGGTTTAGCTCAAATACAACCAACAAGTCGTATATGTCAATTGTAAGTCGACATAAAAAACATGTCCAAGCATGGGTCCCTAAGAACGCTTTGATTTTAAACTTAGGATCCAACCAGTACTGGGTTCCCAAGGACCAAATCCACTATGTGGAGAGACTGAACCGATTCAACGGTTCAGGGGGAGCCAGTATAAAACTTGTTTGTGCTTTAACTTAGAAATTGCATGCTTAGGTCCTTTATTTATTTTTTATTTTTCTTTTTAGAATGGTTAGATAGGAATATAACTAGTCAATACTTGGTAATATAGTACAAGAACGCGGCGAGATGATAATACTCTAGGAAAGTGGAGTCTCGTGTAATCGGGCTAGATAAGGCGTATCTAGTTCGGTGCATTTGACCAAGTGGAACTAGCTGAAGCTACCTCGCTGTATCCTAGACTAGTTAGACCAGGAATTGGTCTTAGGTGAGTCAAGTCTCTATTTTCTTGAAAATGACTTTGTCTAAGGAAGTGGTCATTTTTTCGATCAAAGAAGGCCTCTATCTCTCGCCACGACTTGGAAGCCATGATCTTGAAAAGGTGACTTGATGAGCTTAAGGTCAAATCCGAATCTAACGCAAGATTGACAAGTGTTCAAATCATTAAATTTAAATCAAGTAAAATTGGAAGTCATCTCACAAGAATATATAAGGTTAACATGCTTGATCAAGTAGAAATGGGTGAGATGATTTAGGTTTAATAATTTACAACCAACCTTTAATAATTACAATATCCGATCTAGCTACCTTGCATGTAGGATCAATGGATGTTGGACAGTGGTTGCTCCTGACACATGACCAGGGATCAACTCAAGTTATCGAAGCTTCGATTCAAACGACAAGGATCAGTAGCCTTCGGAAACAACGGTAAGCTCAAAATCATCGAGGTCAGGTGATATTGAGCTCAACTCAAACTTTATTATTCAAAATGTCTTATTGGTAGAAAATTTCTAATATAATTTACTTAGTGTAAGCCAATTGAGTGATAATAACTATAAGGTCATATTTCTAGAAAATGAATGTGTAATTAATACAAATGAAACCTCTAAAACAATTCTTAAAGGAACTAGAAATAAAAATATTTATACGATTAATTTAACTAACTCCTCAACCAAGTGTCTTATGACACGGCAAGAGGAATCTTGGTTGTGGCACCGACGACTCGGTCACTAGCACCCAAGACTCATCCACAAGATGAGTCAGAGTGACTTAGTCAGAGGTTTGCCTAACCTCAACAACTTGGATAATAAAATATGTAATGCTTATCAACAAGGTAAATAATCTAGGACACAACATCAACTAACTAATCAAGAACGAACCAAAAGTGTTCTTGAGCTCCTACACATGGACCTATTTGATTCACACGGAGCTAAGTCACTTAATGGGAGTCAATTCTGCTTAGTCATAATTGACGACTATTCTAGATTTACTTGGGTTAGGTTCATCAAACACAAAAGTGAAACCTTAGATCAATTAATCAACCTATTTAAACTAATAGAAAATCAACAAAACCTTAAAATCAAAAGACTTAGGAGTGATCATGGTGGTGAATTCGAGAACCATAGGTTTATAGAATTTTGTAACCTAAATGGATACCACCATGAGTTCTCATGCCTTAGAACCCCACAACAGAATGGCCTAATAGAACGTAAAAATAAAACCCTACAAGAAGCCGCTAGGACAATGTTAAACAAGTATAACCTACCCGATAGGTTTTGGGCGGAAGCCGTTAGTATGACATGCTATGTCCAAAATAGGATCCTTATGGTAAGGAGACACCTTAAGACCTCGTACGAGATTTATCATGATAAAATACCTAACATCAAGTACTTTAGGGTATTTGGATGTAAGGTACATATCCTAAACACTAAGGATTATCTAGGGAAATTCACATCCAAAACCTCGACAGGAATCTTTCTAGGATACTCGACTACTAGTAGAGCTTATAGAGTATATAACCATGACACCCTTAGAGTCGAGGAGACTATTAATGTAGTGTTTGATGAAGGACACGAACCTACAAAACCCCTAGCAACCCAATTAGTGAGCCAATTCATACCAGACTCAACTCTGATCTTGAGATCAATCCTAACTTAAATCAACCAAGTCATCCTATCAACCAAGTGATAGGTGACTCTAACACAAATCAAACTAGGACTCAAACTAGTCATCCTATTGACCAAGTGATAGATGACTCTAACCCAAGTCAAACTAGGATTTTCCTATCGACCAAGTGATAGGTGATCCAAGCCTAGGAGTTTGAACTAGAGCTTCATACCGAAACCTTAGTCAAATCTCCTTGATTTCCAAAATTGAACCCAAAACTATTGACCAAGCTCTTCTTGATTCCGATTGGATTATTGCAATGCAAGAAGAGCTAGCTCAATTCACTAGGAACGAAGTATGGGAATTAGTACCACCACCTAAAGATAAAACAATCGTTGGAACAAGGTGGGTGTTTAGAAATAAACTTGATGATAAAGGTGAAGTAGTTAGAAATAAAGTTAGATTAGTCTCTAAAGGGTTTAGTCAATTCGAAGACTTAGATTACGACGAGACCTATGCCTCAGTAGCTAGGTTAGAGTCCATCTGAATGTTGTTAGCATATGCTGCACATCGAGGATTTAAGTTGTTTCAAATGGATGTAAAGTCAGCATTCTTAAATGGATATATTAAGGAGGAGGTTTATGTTAGTCAACCCCCCGATTTCGAAAGCCTAGATAAACCCGACCATGTCCTTATATTAAAGAAAGCTCTCTATGGACTCAAACAAGCTCCTCGAGCTTGGTACGTGAGGCTTTCAATTTATCTTAAGTCCAAAGGATTTAACCAAGGCCTAGTCGATCCAATCCTCTTCATAAAAACCGTAGGGAAAGACATATTCATAGCCCAAATCTACGTAGATGATATCATCTTTGAAACCATCAACTCGATCCTACTAAATGAATTCATTTCACTTATGGAAAGTGAATTTGAAATGAATTTAGTAGGTGAGTTGAGTTTCTTCTTAGGTCTACAAATTAAACAAACTAAAGATGGAATATACCTACACCAACGTAAATATACTAGGGAATTAATTAAACGTTTTGGAATGCAAGATGCTAAAATTATTAATACCCCAATGGCAACAAATGTAAATATAGAAGGAGATGTAATCGGAAATTCAATTTACTTAAAATACTATAGGAGCGTGATAGGGAGTCTCCTTTACTTAACTACGAGCTGACCTGATATCTTATTTGCAGTATGTGCGCAAGGTTCCAAACCTGTGCCAAGGAATCTCACCTAACTCTAGTCAAGCATATCCTTAGATATCTAAAGGGTACACTTAATGTCGGTATTTGGTACCCTAGATCTACCAAGTTCGAACTAACCGGCTACTCCAACTCGAACTATGCCGGTAGCAAGCTCGATAGAAAGAGTACGAGTGGTTGTTATCAACTTCTTGGCTCGAGTCTAGTGAGTTGGTGCAGTAGGAAGCAACATTGTGTTGTCTTATCTACCACCGAAGCCGAATACATCGCGATGGGCGAGTGTGTCACTCAGCTTCTTTGGATGAAGCACACTCTCCGAGATTTTAAGTTAGACTTTACAAACACTAAAATTCACGTAGATAACATTAGCTCAATTAACCTAACTAAAAATCCAATATGTCACTCTATGACCAAACATATATAAGTCAAACACCATTTCATTCAAGAACATGTGGCCAACGGAGCCATACAACTCGAATACGTCAAATCGAAGTCGAACTTGGTAGATCTATTTACCAAACCCCTACCCGAAGCTGAATTCAGTCTATTAAGACGAAAATTGGGTATGTGCGTAGTAGAATAGGAATTTATAAATTATATTTTTTATTACTATTTTTACTTTCTCATGGAACTAGCATAGGACATACCTTAGATATCATGCACCTATAGATTTAAGGAGCCAATGCATCTCACAACACATAGGACTAATGTGTTTATGTACTTAGCCACATAGATGGGTGTGAGATGTTAGTACCTTACTCCTGGTTCCAGATGTAGAGCTAGTGCATCACCATGAACCATGGAGTATAAACATATATATTAACCGACTCTGACCAGGATTTGTTGATCCTTCATATCAATCAAGTCAAATAAGAGTTGAACATTCAATAGATGAGATTATTTTCAGTACATTATTTTCAAAATAAAATGGATCATGCTTGGACTTGAAACTTAAAGTTAATACCTATATTTTCTTCTTTTTCAAACCCCCCCTACTCTTTTCGATATATGGAAAAAGGGGGAGAAAAATGCCAAAGTTAAGGGATCAATTTCTTTTGATAACTTAACTTAATACTTCATACTTATTCTCATGGCCAAAAGTTAAGTAAATGTTTTCTTTTACTTAACTTTAACTTTTGCAAATTTACTTAAGCTTAACTGTTTTAAAAAGGGAGAAAGGGTCAAGTTAAGAAGTCTTCTTAACTTAAATTTTTTTTACTAAGGCCAACTTTAAGTAATTGTTAATTACTTAAACTCTTCCTAAATAGCAAACATCAAGGGGGAGGATTAAGATCTTCTTTCAAGACTCACCCTCGGTCAAGGGGGAGGTTTCCTCAAGAGGGAGACTTGGAAGAAAATTTCTACTACTCCTACTTAATCTTCATTATTCTTCGTGCATATTATTTCCTTAACTTTGTATGTGGGTTTGCCATAGACCAAAAAGGGGGAGATTGTTGGTGCAGTGGGCACCTAAGTCAAACTTAAGTTTTGATTATAACAAACAATATAAAATTAAGCTCATATCGTTATCTCACGAGCTAAATCGAGTGTGCAGAAAAAGTGCTAAAGTTGGAGATGAAGGCTAACGACACCTGGAGGAACCCACGGTGGTCGGGCGACACTCGAGTGACTTCGGAGGGAGACGAAGGAATCGAGTGGAAGGCTGAAAGCGAGAGCTACAAAGTAAGTATCCAGGTAAGCTCGTGTGTGTGAGCATAAGTGAGATCGTATCCTCCTTACGAGGATGGTCTTAAGCGTAAATCTGACCAAAGACATCCCATGGATGGTCTAGGTCGAGATCGGATGGTCGGCGGCCGTCAAAATTATGTTTTTGTTAAGCTAACTTGTGATTTTAGCAAGTATCAGTCTACTGCCCATAAGAGCCACTCGACTGCCTGAAATCAGTCGACTTCTGAGTGTTGCGACTCGACTGGCGCTGCCATCAATCGACTGATGATGGCCATCAGTCGACTGATGGTCAAGGATCAGCTTCGAGAAGTCAAGCCTTATCACCTCATTCCAAGGAGCTTGGTGCCTAAATTTGATTGGCTGAAGATCCCCTCGAGGAGGGGCTCAAAAACTATAAAAGGAGGGGTTGTCTAAGAGTTTTTCATCAATTCTAAAAGCCTCTAAGTGCTTCCGATACACTGTGACTCTCCGACATCCCTATGACGAAGCGCTGCCAAGACGACAACTAGAGCTTCAACCTTCAACCTTTGAAGTCATCGGTAACGAAAGTTTTAGTTGTATTTCATTTTACTTATCTCGTAAAGTTTTCATTATAACGAGGAGAGGGGGAGTATCCCTCTACCTTGAGCTTTTGTGATTTCGTGTATCCGTTTAACTCCTACCTCCAACGAGGAGGAGTTCTTTAGTATTCTGCCCTCCGTGTGTGGTCAAGGACCATTAGGGCCTTGGAGTAGTAGCCTTCAGCTACAAACCAAGTAAAAACCCTTGTGTCTATTGTCTCTTTTGTTTTTATTTTATCTTCTACTGTGTCTACTCATGTTTTAATGAACGAAGTCGAACAAAAAGTTTTATCACTATTCACCCCCCCTCTAGCGATCTGCTTGATCCAACATGATTCCCTGGCAACGGTGCCAAAAATTGATCATCCAACACTCGCATGTCGCATATGAATGTCAATTTTAATACTAAACCCCACTCTATCCTAATATAGTATAGAGTATGACCCAGATCATCTCTCAATGATCACAGTGAATGTTTGTCATTCTCTAGACTTTTTTTTTTCCTGAAATGGGGTTTATATTAAATTGAATTGGGAATTTGAAATAGAAGATGGAAAGAAATCTAATCAAAACACATTAATCCTAAGTTTATCTTGCCTACGACAACATGAAAAACTCAATTAAAATCTATTGCAGAACAATTTAAAGAACTACTAAACCAAACTGATGTAATTGATGAAAGTATTTAACAACTAAGATGCATTTCAAACAACACTATAAACTGACCGAATTCAGAATCTACTGATGAAACCCATTAAAACTGAGCAAGATCACCTTACGAAACAGAACATTGTCAGGATTCTATAATCGAATCAATGATCAGCTAACCCAAGAACACATTCAACTATAGAATAGATCTAACAGCATGATTAAACCTGCAAATCTCAGAAACAAATAGCATACATCGAATAATTAGCAAACAACAGTAGAAATAAAGCAATTTCTGGATCAAAGTCACACCCACAGTGAAGGAACCGGATTCACGGATAGATACATCACACAAATCTCAATTCGGCCAAGATTACAGACCAGATTACCTACAAATCTGAGTTTAGGCCTCAATCGATGAGTAGATGCAAACGTAAAATCGATTGACGACAGTGGGTAAATCGTAACTCTGCCCATGCACCAAGAAGAATGGAGATTGGAAGAAAATATTGGTGCAATCGGCCCAGATCACGATTGACCAAACTTGAGTTTGACTCGAGCGATGTTTTAATGTTCGACAAAAACATATAACACTGTGATTGTCATGGTAAAGTCCAAGTCATGGGTACTTGGCATGGAAAGTCCAAGTGGGACACTTCCCATTGGCAAAGTCCAAGTCTTGAGTACTTGGCATGTAAAGTTCAAGCATGGGTCTTGGCAAAAGAGAAGTCCAAGCTTGAGTCTTGGCATTTGGAAAGTCCAAGGGAAATATTGATGGCGTAAAGTCCAAGGGTGGAGTTTTGGCAGCATAAGTCCAATGGTTGGCGGCATAAAGTTCAAGGGTGGAGTCTTGGTAGCATAAGTTCAATGGTTGGTGGCGTAAAGTCCAAGCGGGAGTCTTGGCAGCGTAAGTCCAATGTGCCTTGGCGGTGTAGACACCGTTAGCATGACAATAGCCGATGGAAGCACCTGAAGGCTAGCATATGGATGAACAAGTCATGGATGACTTGGAGGGATCCAATAGGCACGAGGCTGACGGAGGTGGCTAGAAGGCTTAGGTCTATGCTAAGGGTGGTCTAGCAAGTATGGGGTACCATACTTGGGTTAAAACCTTATGTTTGAGGTGTATTAGTCGACTGGGACCATGGGTCAGTCGACTGGTGTGAGTCAACTAGGGTTTGACTACGGGAAGTGCCCTGGAAGTCGACTGCCAGAGGTGGGCAGTCGACTGATATGGTGATTAATTGACTGATGCTCGGGATCTCGGGCATAGAAGGTTCTCCAGTCGAGTGATTGACCTGAATACTCAACTGATTGAGCCATCAGTCGACTGATGGTGTATCTGTTGGACTTATCCAACATGGTTCATGTCATTGTGAGACAATAGATACAGGGGCAGTCGACTGATGGTCCCGATCAGTTGACTGCTAGGAGAAATCCAGCCCAAGGAGCAGCTTTAAATGGATCTCGTGGAGGAGGGATTAGTAATCAATTCTTGAGGAGTTTTGGGAATATTTGTTGCTACAATTCAGGGTCTCCAAGTGAAATTCAAGCAACCACAAAACAAGCATCCAAAAGCACATTTGTAAAGTGTTCTTTATGTGTTCTTGTGTATTTCATTTGTATCTTTCTTGTATTTCATTCTTATTATTGTAAGAGGTTTCTCCACCTCCGGATTGCTCCGAGAAGGAGTTATTTGAGTAGTGGTGTGTGATTGGCATCGCTAGGGCTCATTTGAGCCCAATCCGTGGAGTACGAACCATTCGGTTCTGAACCACATTATATTGTGTGTTATGCTTGTGTGTATTTTATTATTGCTTTATTTTCGCTGCGAACTAATCAATTTGTAGCAAGCACAATTGAATTCCTCCATCGATAATCGTCGACGCTATTCAACCCGCCCCCCTCTAGCTGTAACGCCCGTAAAATTCCTAGCAATTTTATAGAAATTTTTAGCTTGATGATCATGGGCTTTATGTGGGCCTTTTCAAAAATAAAAGAAAATAAGCCAAAAAGGGGTGCAAGGCCTAAGAATTGAACCCCAAACCTCTAGAGATAGCCAAGCCTTATAGATGCACCCACTAACCAGAAGCCCAATAGGATTATATGATTAAGGAAGAGGGGGAAACTATAGATAAGTGGGACTAGGAGTAAATGAAGAGGCATGGAAAAGAAAAGAGGAACTTCTCTTCCTCCCCCCCTTTATAAAGAAGAGGGAAGGTTGGATTTGGTCACTTCCACTCTTTTTCTTCTTCTCCTCACCAAAATTCTAGCCCTTCTCCACCTTTGGCCGAATCTCATCCAAGCAAGAGAAGGCTAGGGTTGGTTCTTCCTTAGGTTTTCCTTCCACCAAAAAGCAACGCGAAGGATGTAAGTATCCCTCACCTGCATACGAGTAGTTCCGATTTCTATTTTTGAAAAAAAAAAAAAGAGGAAACCTATATTGTTATATTCGGCCAAAACTATGATTTAGGGTCTCCATGAAGTTATATGCCATGCTTTGAAACTATATGATGATGTTAGGGTTAAAAATGGATTAGGTCAAAAGTTAACCCTAGGAAAACCCTAAGAACCATTCGGCCAATATGGACTTTGGTGTTTTATTGAAGTTTTATAGCTTGTTTTACTTGTAAATAATGATGTTAACATGTTAGGGGGTTTAGGATAAAGATCTAACCTAAGTCTACATAGGCCATTCGCCACCCCCTTATATTGATGTCCTAATGAAGTTTAATCCATGTTGGTATACATATGATGTTATAAGCATGTTAAAAGGGGATTAGGACAAAAGCTAACCCTAATACCCACTAAAGCCCATTCGGCCAAGCCATGATTTAGGGTTCAATGAAGCTCTATGCTATGTTGTTTATAACTAGATGATGATGTTAGGGGTTAAAGTGGATTAGGACAAAAGCTAACCCTAATGAACCCTAAAGACCTATTCGGCCAAACCCTACTTTTAGGGTTTCAATGAAGTTCCATGCCATGTTTTTGTAACTAGATGATGATGTTAGGGGTTAAAGTGGATTAGGACAAAAGCTAACCCTAATGAACCCTAAGAACCATTCGGCCAATATGGATCTTGGTGTTTTATTGGAGTTTTATAGCTTGTTTTACTTGTAAATAATGATGTTAACATGTTAGGGGGTTGAGGATAAAGATCTAAACCCTAAAAAGCCTATAAGGGCCATTCGGCCACCTTGGGTCCTTTAAGTCACAATGAAGTTCATACCATGAATTTTATGGAATTTGTATGCATATGTATGTTACTTGAATTAGGTTAAATGTCTAAACCCTAAAAAGCCTATAAGGGCCATTCGGCCACCTTTGGTCTTTTAGGTTACAATGAAGTTCATACCATGAATTTTATGGAATTTGTATGCATATGTATGTTACTTGAATTAGGTTAAAAGTCTAAACCCTAAAAAGCCTTTAAGGGCCATTCGGCCACCTTTGGTCCTTTAAGTCACAATGAAGTTCATACCATAAAATTTATGGAATTTGTATGCCTATGTATGTTACTTGAATTAGGTTAAAGGTCTAAACCCTAAAAAGCCTATAAGGGCCATTCGGCCACCTTTGATCTCTTTAGGTTACAATGAAGTTCATACCATGAAGTATGCTATGCTATGTTAATGAAATAAGCTATGTTGTTATGAAATGAAGTATGCTATGCTATGTTAATGAAATGAAGCATGATGTGTATGAAATGAAGTATGCTATGCTATGTTAATGAAATAAGCTATGTTGTTATGAAATGAAGTATGCTATGCTATGTGAATGAAATGAAGCATGATGTGTATGAAATGAAGTATGCTATGCTATGTTAATGAAATAAGCTATGTTGTTATGAAATGAAGTATGCTATGCTATGTGAATGAAATGAAGCATGACGTGTATGAAATGAAGTATGCTATGCTATGTTAATGAAATAAGCTATGTTGTTATGAAATGAAGTATGCTATGCTATGTGAATGAAATGAAGCATGATGTGTTATGAAATGAAGTATGCTATGCTATGTTAAAGAAATAAGCTATGTTGTAAAATAAGCATATAAGTATTTTACTTTCTGCATGGCTTGTACCAAGACCTTAACAAGGTCCAAAGAAGGGATGGGCTCCTAAGATGCCCTAGGTCGATGGAATAAGACTCGGGCCTAGGATGGGCTTCTATGTATGATTGCCCCTAGGTCGATGGAATAAGATTCGGGCCTAAATGCAGGATGGGCTCCAAGATGCCTTAGGTCGATGGAGTAAGACTCGGGCCTAGGATGGGCTTCTACGCTATGACGATTGCCCCTAGGTCGATGGAATAAGACTCGGGCCTAGGAACCTATTAGGTTCGAGACTTGCTACCTCGGGCCTATTTAGGGATGCGCGCTATGATAATGAAGAAGTGGTACAATGCCGGGCCCAAATATGTTGAGATCTATATTTACGTACCTAACATATATGTTTTCAAAAGCATCTTGCATATGTTTGCATGTTAATGTTTAAGTTACATGTTATGTTAGATGATATGCCATAATGTTTACGTTACATGTTATGTTAGATAATATGCCTTAATGTTTAAGTTACCTGTTATGTTAGATGATATGCCATAATGTTTACGTTACATGTTATGTTAGATAATATGCCTTAATGTTTAAGTTACCTGTTATGTTAGATGATATGCCATAATGTTTACGTTACATGTTATGTTAGATAATATGCCATAATGTTTAAGTTACCTGTTATGTTAGATGATATGCCATAATGTTTAAGTTACGTGTTATGTTAGATGATATGCCATAATGTTTACGTTACATGTTATGTTAGATAATATGCCATAATGTTTAAGTTACGTGTTATGCTAGATGATATGCCATAATGTTTAAGTTACATGTTATGTTAGATGATATGCCATGATTGTTAAGTTACATGTTATGTTAGATGATATGCCATGATTGTTTACGTTACATGTTATGTTAGATGATATGCCATAATGTTTAAGTTACCTGTTATGCTAGATGATATGCCATAATGTTTAAGTTACCTGTTATGTTAGATGATATGTCATGATGTATAAGTTACATGTTATGTTCGATGGCACGCTATGATGTTAGGTTACTAAGTTACATATGATGCCATGTATGTTATGTTTATGTTACTTAAGCTACAAGTTAAGTTGATGATGCCATGTATGTTACATGATATATTGATTATATGTTATAAATGCCACAAGTCATGATCAATGATGATGTATGGTTTTTGTGAGTAGGACAGGATCTTACTAAGCCTATGTGCTTATAGTTTATCTTTCCCTCGTACTGCAGATAAAGGTAAGGGATGGATAAACTAAAGGGAACAGCAGGAGGGGTCAATGTGTGTGGTAGTGGCATGGTGGAGGAGATCCGTTAAGTCTACTTATACATGTATTATCTATAATGATGATGTCTATGGATGTCTTTACTTATGTCTCCCTATGACGATGATGTTATGAACCTACTAAGCCTTAAGTATCTATATATATATATGATGCATGCTTTATGTTGATAAGAAGAAGTAAAGAAGAAGTAAGAAGAAGTATCTATGCATGCTATGCTATGAAACATACTCTATGTTAAGAAGAAGTGTTAATGCATATTTATGTTTAAAAGAAAAAAAAAAGTATTTAGGTCTTAAGTCTTCCGCTGTAAGAAATAAGAAGTATATATATAAAGTCTTCCGCTGTATGAAATGTATGTACGGTCGCGTCACGCGCCACCTCTCCGGACATTTAGGGTCCTGGAAGGGCGGGCGTGACACTAGCGGTCACTGAACGACCCTACAATTGGTATCAGAGCAGGTCGCTCTTGACCGGCTTCACATTCGAGGGAGAAAGCTAGAGGGAAGATGGATTTTGAAGAACAACAAGGATGGGACATCAACACGCCGATCCCATATACCTTCTGTTGGATCGATGCGGTTCGCTAGAGGGGGGGTGAATAGCGAAAAACCTTTTCTTTTTCTTTCGTTAAAACTCGAGAGATAATTAATTAATTGCAGCGGAAATGTAAAAATAAAAAAGACAATCAACACAAGGGTTTTACTTGGTTCGTAGCCGAAGGCTACTACTCCAAGGCCCTAGTGGTCCTTGACCACGTACGGAGGGCAAATTACTAAACAAACTCCTCCTCGTTGGAGGTAGGAGTTAATCGATACAAAAAGAACTTGAGGTAGAGGGACACTCCCCCTCTCCTCGTTACGATAAAAAAGCTTCGAAGAATGTAAATGAGCAACGACACTAAAATTAAAGCCGACGTACAAAAATAAAGGAAATGAAACCTAGACGTCGGAGAAGAAGAAGCACGTTGTTGTCGGTAGCTTTGCGGAGACTTTTTGGAAGCTTAGAATTGTTGTTAAAACCCTAGGTTTGGCCCTCCTTTTATAGCCTTTGAGCCCCTTTTCGAGTGGGTCTTCAACCAATCACAAATGGACACCAAACCGCTTTGAGGTGGAGTGATAAGCCTTGACTCCTCGAATCTGATCATTGACCATCAGTCGACTGATGGCCATCATCAGTCGACTGATGGCAGCATCAATCGATTGATGACCTTCAGCGATCGGCCCGATACAACCGGTCGAGTCCTCCAAGCCGGGCTGATCGTGATGCTTGCTGCAAGTCAAAGTTAGCTCAACAAAAACATACTTCCGACGGTCTTCGACCGTCCGATCTCGACCTAGACCACCTATGAGATGTCTTGGGTCGGATCTACGCTTAAGATCATCCCCGTAAAGAGGATACGACCTCACTTACGCTCACACACACGAGCTTACCTCGATACTTACGTGTTGCTTTTGCTTCCGGCCTTCCACTCGATTCCTTCGGCTCCCTCCGAAATCACTCGAGTGTCGCTCGACCACCGCGGCTTTCTCCGGGTGTCGCTAGCCTTCAGCTCCAGCTATATCAATCTTCTGCACACTCGATTCAGCTCGTGAGAAAACAAAATAGACTTAACTTTGTGTCTTTGCTATAATCAAAACACAGGTTCGATTTCGGTGCCTCACTGCACCAACAATCTCCCCCTTTTTGATATATGGCAAAAACACACAAAGTTAAGGAAATTAAGTGCATGAAATAGTAAAGACAAGAAGCAAAAGTAGTAGTAAAAATATTTCTCAAGTTCTCCCCTTAGAGGAACCCTCCCCCTTGACCGAGGGTGAGTACTTGAAAAAGACTTTTAGCTCTCCAAACACAAAAGATAATGAGTTAAGTAAATGGCATTACTTAACTTAGGCTTCTTAGAGTCAAAAATAAGTGCAAGTTAAGTAATCAAAAGTTAAGTCAAAAGGTTAATTATTCAAAAGGTTTAACTTTTGATTTCTTAACTTGGGCCTTTAAAGTTTTCAATTCCGAAGAGTTGAAACCTAAACCTTACTCCCCCTTAACTTAGGCCAGAATCAAAGTTTTAAGTTAAGTTATCAATTTCAAAAATTTGAAATTGAACTTTGGCCTTTTCTTGAACCTTAACTGAACCTTAACTTTGGCCTTTTCTCCCCCTTTTGACATAAATCAAGGAAAAAGTGGGGGGGTTTTAAGAAAACCCTAAGTCCAAGCATGATGATTTTAAAAATAGTATGTGAAAATAATTCATCTAAATGTTCAACTCTAGTTTGACTTGATTGAAATGATATTATCAACAAGTCCTGATTAGAGTTGGTTAATATTAGTTGCATATTTATACTCCGAGGTTCATATTGAGCGCACTTGATCTACATCTTGGAACACTGGAGTAGGGTCCTAACATCTCACGCCCATCTACGTGGCTAAGTACACAAACACATTAGTCCTATGTGTTGTGAGATGTACTGGCTCCTTAAATCTATAGGTGCATGATATCTAAGGTATGTCCTATGCTAGTTCCATCAAAATGAAAAATAAGAAATAGTAGTAAGAAAATATAGTTTGCAAGTTCTTATTCTATTACGCACATGCCCAATTTTCATCTTAATAGACTAAATTTGGCTTCGGGTAGGGGTTTAGTAAATAGGTCTGCTAGGTTAGATTTCGATTCGATGTACTCGAGTTGTATGGCTCCGTTGGCCACATGTTCTCGAATGAAATGGTGTTTGACTTCTATATGTTTGGTCCTAGAGTGACATATTGGATTCTTGGTAAGATTAATTGAACTAATGTTATCTACGTGAAGTTTAGTATTCGTAAAGTCTAACTTAAAGTCATGGAGAGTGTGCTTCATCCAAAGAAGTTGAGTGACACACTCACCCATCGCGATGTATTCGGCTTCGGTGGTAGATAAGGCAACACAATGTTGCTTCCTACTGCACCAACTCACTAGACTCGAGCCGAGTAGTTGACAACAACCACTCGTGCTCTTTATATCGAGTTTACTACCGGCATAATCCGAATCGGAGTAGCCGATTATTTTGAACTCGGTAGATCTAGGATACCAAATACCGACATTAAGTGTACCCTTTAGATATCTAAGGATACGCTTAACTAGGGTTAGGTGAGACTCCTTAGCACAGGTTTGAAACCTGGCGCACATACTTACTGCGAATAGGATGTCGGGTCGACTCGCAGTTAAGTATAGAAGACTTCCTATTGCGCTCCTATAGTACTTTAAGTCAATGGACTTACTTTCTAGGTCTTCTCCTATGTTAACATTTATCGCCATTGGGGTGTTTATTACCTTAGCGTCTTGCATTCCAAATCTTTTAATTAACTCCTTAGTGTATTTTTGTTGATATAGGTATATACCATCCTTAGTTTGTTTAATTTGTAGACCTAAAAGAAACTTAACTCGCCTACCAAGTTCATTTGAACTCACTTTCCATGAGTGAAGCAGAACTCGTTTAGTAAAGTGAGTTAGAGGTTCCAAAATTATATCGTCTCGTAAATTTGAGCTATGAATATTTCTTTACCTAAGGTTTTTACAAAGAGAGTTGGGTCAACTAAGCCTTGGTTAAACCCTTTTGACTTAAGATGGATTGAAAGTCTCTCGTACCAAGCTCGAGGAGCTTGTTTAAGTCCATAGAGAGCTTTCTTAAGTTTTAGAACATGGTCGGGTTTATCTAGATTTTCGAATCCGGGGGGTTGGCTAACATAAACTTCTTCTTTAATGTATCCATTTAGGAATGTCGACTTAACATCCATTTGAAACAGCTTAAATCCTCGATGTGCGGCATAAGCTAGCAACATTCGAATGGATTGAGTCTAGCTCTTTGGGGCATAGGTTTGTCGTAATCTAAGCCTTGACTTGGCTAAATCCTTTGGCGACTAACCTAGCCTTGTTTCTCTACTTCACCTTTATCATCAAAGCTTATTTTGAAACACCCACCTTGTTCCAATTATCGTTTTGTCTTTAGGTGGTGGTACTAATTCCCACACTTCGTTCCTAGTAAATTGAGCTAGCTCTTCTTGCATTGCAATAATCCAATCGGGATCAAGAAGAGCTTGTTCAATTGATTTGGGTTCTATCTTTGAAATTAAGGAAATTTGACTAAGGTTCCTATAGGATGCTCTAGTTCGAACTCCTAGATTAGGATCTCCTATCACTTGATCGATAGGGTGGTTAGTCTGAATACTTGATTTGGGTGGTTTTGTTTCACCTAATGCTTGATCTATGGGGTTACTTGGTTGAACACTAGTTTGGTTGGAGTCATCTATCACTTGATCAATAGAGTGACTAGGTTGACCTAGGTGAGGATTAAAACTAGTCCTGATCTCCGGATCAAAGTTAGGTCTAGTATGAATCGGCTCGCTAATTGGGGTTCGGGGTTTTGTAGGTTCATGTCCTTCATCAAATACTACATTGATAGTCTCCTCGACTCTAAAAGGGTATCGTGGTTATATACTCTATAAGCTCTACTTGTAGTCAGTATCCTAGAAGATTAGGTGGTGGTTTTGGATGTAAATTTCCCTAGGTAATCCTTAGTGTTTAGGATATGTACCTTACACCCAAATACCTAAAGTACTTGATGTTAGGTATTTTATCATGATAAATCTCGTCTGAGGTCTTAAGGTGCCTCTTTACCATAAGGATCCTATTTTGGACATAGCAAGTAGTGCTAGCGTATCACCAAAACCTGTCGGGTAGGTCGTATTCATTCAACATGGTCTAAGCGGCTTCTTGTAGAGTTCGGTTTTCCGCTCCACTAGGCCATTTTGTTGAGGGTCCTAGGGCAAGAGAATTCATGGTGGTATCCGTTTAGGTTCTGAAGTCGGTGAACCTTTGATTTTGAATTCACCACCATGATAAACTTCTAAGTCTTTTAACCTTAAGGTCTTTTTGATTCTCGATTAATTTGAATAGATTGATTAATTGATCTAGGGTATCATTTTTATGTTTGATGAACCTAACCCGAGTAAACACTGGAGTAGTAAATCGATTATGACTAAGCAATATTGACTTCTATTGAGTGACTTGGCTCCATGTGAATCGAATAGATCCATATCACGAGCTCAAGTACACTTGAGGTTCGTTCTTGGTTAGTTAACTTGTTTGTGTCCTAGGTTGTTTTCCTTGTTGACAAGCATTACAAATTTTATTAACCAAATTGTTGAGGTTGGGTAAGCCTCGACTAAGCCACTCGACTCATCTTGTGGGCCGAGTCTTGGGTGCAGTGACGAGTCGTCGGTGCCACAACCATGATTCCTCTAGCCGTGTCATAAGACACTTAGTTGAGGAGTTAATTAAGTTGATCGTATAAATGTTATTTGTCCTAGTTCCTTTGAGTATTGTTTTAGCTGTTTTATTTGTTTTAATTACACATTCATTTTCTAAAAATACGACCTTATAGTTATTGTCACACAATTGGCTTACACTAAGTAAGTTATATTCAAAATTCTCTACAAGTAATACATTTTTAATAACAAAATTCGTGTTAAGCTCGATATCACCTGATCCGATGATTTTGAGCTTGCCATTATTCCCAAAGGCTACCGATCCTTGTCGTTTGAATCGAAGCTTTGCGAATTTGAGTTGATCCCCGGTCATGTGTCGGGAGCAACCGCTGTCCAACATCCATTGATCCTACACACAAGGTGGTTGGATTGGATGTTAGATTTTTGTTAAGAAAATTGGTTGTAAGTTGTTAACCCTAGGTCATCTCACCGGAGTCTATATGATCAAGCATGTTATACTTATGTGTTTATTTTGAGATGACTTCTAATTATGTTGATTAAGTGGATTTAGGTTCAAGTAATTTTATGTTAGATTTGGATTTAACCCTAGGCTTGTCAAGTTTAACTTTTCAAGATCATGGCTTCCAGGCCGTGGCGAGGCACAGGGGCCTTCTTTTATCGGATCATCGACCACTTCCTTAGACAAAGCCATTTTCAAGAAAATGATGACTTGACTCACCTAAAATTATTTCCTCGTCTAACTAGTTATTTTTGAAAAGAGGCTCCCCGAGGCTCAATCTTTTCAAAGAATTTTAGTTGGTTATGTTTTTGAAAAGAGGCTCCCCGAGGCTCAATCTTTTCGAAAAATTTTAGTTGGTTATGTTTTTGTTCTAAGTGAGTTCACAAGTTTTAAAGTACAAACTTTCTAAGTTAAAGCATGCAATTTCTAAGTTAAAGCATAAACATTCTAAGTTAAAACATGTAATTTCTAAGTTAAAGCACAAACATGTTTTGTACTGGCTCCCCCTAGACCGTTGAATCGGTTCGGTCTATCCACATAGTGGATTTGGTCATAGGAACCCGATGCAGGTTGGATCCTAGAGTTGAAATCAAAAAGTTCTTAGGGACCCATGCTTGGACATGTTTCTTATGTCGACTTACAATCGACATATACGACCTATTAGTCGTGTTTGAGTTAAACCCGAGTCTAGCCTTGTTGTACACGGCCCTTTGAGATCCAAGTAGGAGGTCAAGTCCTTTGGATCCCGAAGTGAACCTTTCCAACATGTTCCTAAGATCTTCGACTTGACTTTTCAAGAGAGAGTTCTCAACTTCGAGCTTTTCAACTCGAGTTGAGTCCTTCTCTTGAACTCGACTAGTCGAAGAGGTTAGGGAGACCTCGTGTTTGAGGAGTTTAACCTCCTCAACAAGGGTCTCGACCTTGGACTCGGACTTAGCTAACTTCCTAGACAAAAACCTAACCGTATTATGTAAAGTATTAAATAAAGCTCGACTCACCTTAAGGGTATCTTTTGAACCGGATGCGTATCCGTGGCTTGACTTGAAGGTAGCTTCGTAGTCCGAGTCATCCTCAGGTTCTGACTCAAGTTCGGTCTCCGTGTCTGACTCAATTGATTTCGCCATGAAGACGTGATCTTCGTCTTCTTCAGATGACGCTTCTTCCCATGTCGCGTTGAGGGCCTTCTTATGCTTAGGTGCTTGGTGGTTGAGCTTGGGGCACTCGGACTTGATATGTCCAAATCTGTTGCACTCATAACACCTAATGTTAGAACTTTTAGGCTTACCTTGGTTGGGTTGAGTTGTGGTTCGCTTTCATCCCTTGGCTATCCTTCGAGCTAGGTTCATTAGTTGTGATCAATTCGGGTCAACTTCTTCTTGGACTCATCTTCCTCCTCGGGTGGTGGTGGCTTGCTTGCGATTTTCTTCTTCTTTGAACACTGCAAACAAGGCTATACCCTCTCGAGTTCGAGATGGATTGTTCATGTAATTCGAAATCCGAAAAGAGTTCGTCTAACCTAATTTTAGAAAGGTCCTTGGAGACCTTATAGGCATCAACCATGGATGCCCATAAGGTAGTCCTCGGAAAAGAGTTTAGGACATACCTAATAAGGTCGCGGTTTTTGACCTTTTGCCCGATTGCGTGTAGGTTGTTGACTATGTCTTGGACACGGGCGTGGAGTTGCGTCGCGGACTCGTGTTCCTGCATTTTTAGTGTGTACAATTTATTGAATAACAAATCACGTTTGCAAACCTTAGCTTGATCCGATCCTTCGTGTAACTCGATTAGCTTTGTCCAAAGATCCTTTGCGCTTATGAAGGTGATTTAGCTCCTCCTTGGACAAGCCGCATTGGAGGATTTGTGTTGCCTTGGCATCGGCCCGACTTGTCGTTTTGTTTTGCAGCGGTCCATTGATCATAATCCAAGGAGTCACCCACTTCATTAGTCGGAAGTGTGAAACCCGTTTGGATTATGATCCACATCTCGATTTGGGTTTTGAAAGCATTCCATCCGACCTTTCCGATGGAAATCATCTCCGTTGTAAAGCGGAGGTCGGACGGTGCTAAAACCCTCGAGATGGGCCATTAGAACAAAAAGACAAGGAGACTAAAATGAAAACCTAGCAACAACAAAAACACACGAAAGTACCAAGACTTGCGTCTTGGATTAGTAGTGCGGGACATAAAAAGAAATAAACGAAAAATAGAAAGTTAAGCAAAGAAATAAGAAACTAAATAAAAAGTAAGTACTCACAACCTTCGATGTCCCCGAAAGGCTACTAAACGTCGATTTTTGAGGATGAAAACAGCTTGTTATGGGGGTAAACCCCCGTAAGAAGTGTAGATTTCTGCGAGAGCTTCGATTTGGTAGGTAGACCGTGTCGTGGGTCAACTTGTACGAAAAGTTATGCCCGTTTGACCGTCGGCTACTCCAAAAGCGAATACTTGCAAAACAAAATCAAACGAAGAGTACCAAGACTTCGTCTTGGATTAGTAGTGCGGGAGAAAAATTTAAACGAAAAACAAATCTGGAAAAAAAATGTTAGATTGGTGGTTTCACCAAATCTAAGCGCCCCCGGCTCTGATACCAATTGTTGGATCGATGCGGTTCGCTAGAGGGGGGGGGTGAATAGCGAAAAACCTTTTCTTTTTCTTTCGTTAAAACTCGAGAGATAATTAATTAATTGCAGCGGAAATGTAAAAATAAAAAAGACAATCAACACAAGGGTTTTACTTGGTTCGTAGCCGAAGGCTACTACTCCAAGGCCCTAGTGGTCCTTGACCACGTACGGAGGGCAAATTACTAAACAAACTCCTCCTCGTTGGAGGTAGGAGTTAATCGATACAAAAAGAACTTGAGGTAGAGGGACACTCCCCCTCCCCTCATTACGATAAAAAAGCTTCGAAGAATGTAAATGAGCAACGACACTAAAATTAAAGCCGACGTACAAAAATAAAGGAAATGAAACCTAGACGTCGGAGAAGAAGAAGCACGTTGTTGTCGGTAGCTTTGCGGAGATTTTTTGGAAGCTTAGAATTGTTGTTAAAACCCTAGGTTTGGCCCTCCTTTTATAGCCTTTGAGCCCCTTTTCGAGTGGGTCTTCAACCAATCACAAATGGACACCAAACCACTTTGAGGTGGAGTGATAAGCCTTGACTCCTCGAATCTGATCATTGACCATCAGTCGACTGATGGCCATCATCAGTCGACTGATGGCAGCATCAGTCGATTGATGACCTTCAGCAGTCGACTGATACACGGCAGTCGAGTCCTCCAAGCTGGCAGTCGACTGATGCTTGCTGCAAGTCAAAGTTAGCTCAACAAAAACATACTTCCGACGGTCTTCGACCGTCCGATCTCGACCTAGACCACCTATGAGATGTCTTGGGTCGGATCTACGCTTAAGATCATCCCCGTAAAGAGGATACGACCTCACTTACGCTCGCACACTCGAGCTTACCTCGATGCTTACGTGTTGCTTTTGCTTCCGGCCTTCCACTCGATTCCTTCGGCTCCCTCCGAAATCACTCGAGTGTCGCTCGACCACCGCGTCTTTCTCCGGGTGTCGCTAGCCTTCAGCTCCAGCTATATCAATCTTTTGCACACTCGATTCAGCTCGTGAGAAAACAAAATAGACTTAACTTTGTGTCTTTGCTATAATCAAAACACAGGTTCGATTTCGGTGCCTCACTGCACCAACACCTTCTATGGACAAGAAGGATTTAGACAATGGAAGGAAAGGATTGAAGATTTTATGATGATGATGGACTTAGATGATTGGGCCACTTTGATGGAAGGGTTCCAATTTCCAAGAGGGCCTAAGGGAGGGTTCCTCAAAATGAAGAAGTGGACCGAAGAACAACTCCAAGGATTCGAAAGGAGTAATAAGGTAATCAAATTTTTGAGTGATTTAATTCCTAATGATATTGTGTCCAAATTAGAAGAATACAAGGATGCAAAGGAATTTTGGAGCGAATTAGCCAAGCTCCATGAGAACCCTCAATCGGTCCAAGAGCCCGAAGAAGAAGAATCCTCATCCTCACAAGTAAGTGAGGATTCGGAAGTTGAGGAGGAGTCAACTTCTGGATCGGTGGAAGAGAAGGTAGAAGAAGTAGGAGAAGCCTCCACCTCTAGGATTGAGGGGGAGGAGAGGATTTCCATTCTAGAGTATCAAGAAGAAGCCTCTACATCCGGTCAAGATGAAGAAGCTCAAACTCCGGCACTTACCACCGACCTAGGTAACTCAAGCATTTCGATTAATAATAAAAATCATATTATATGTTTTGAGTGTAGGGAAGTAGGGCACTATAAGAGCAAGTGCCCTAAGAAGGTTAAAAGAACTCCACCGGCTCCAAAAGTCAAGAATGTCAGTGTCCTCACTATAAGAAGCAAGGAGCACATCACTTGTTTCAAATGCAACCAAAAAGGGCATTTTAGGAGTCAATGCCCTAGGGGGAAGAAGAAGGTCCAAGAGGAAGCATCACAAGTAGGGGGAGCCTCTAAGGCAAACCCTACGGTAAAATCTATTAATGCACCTTCTTTGATTTATAGGCAAAAGCATGCTAGAAATAATTTTAGCAATCTTGCAATTTATCATAAGGAGCATGCTATAAATAGGGAGTATTGTTTAGGGGCTAAAAATGTCCACATTACAAATAAGGAAAAATTTGGGACTAATGTCCCTAGAAAAACCTTACCTAGGGAATCTATTAGGAAAATAGAGAACCATCTAGGCCTTAATAGTAAGAAAGATCAACATATGCCTAAAATGAACCAATCAAGTCAAAGAAATAATGGGCCCACAAAGATTGAAAAATTAGAGCTAGAAAATCAAGCCTTGAGGTCAAGGTTTGAAAAACTTGAGAAGACCCTTAGGAATATACAAAATCAATTTAAAGGGTCAAATGATCAAAAATCTAGGTCTAGGAGTCAAATTCAAAGACCTAGAAATCAAGAACCATCCAAGGGTGAGAAAGGTTTGGGTCATAAACCTAAGCCCAAGGAGACCTATCACATTGTTCCATTTGATTATGGAACTCAACCTAGGTCTAGGAAGTCCAAGGTCAATAGGGAAGTCATCCCTAAGGTTGACCAAGATAGATGTCTAGTGGCTAGGGTTTCAAGGAAACTTAGGGAAGCCACTAAGAAGGTCAAAGGGGGAGAAGAAGATGGAAGTCCCCTCCTCCTCCGATGATGAAGCCTCCTCCTCCTCCTCCATGGATAGCACGGAAGAAGCCTACATGGTAAGGAAGGTAAGACGTGCATTTAAGAATTTTAGATTTGATAAATCTCATGATAGGAATAGAAGACCGAGGGGGAAGGTCATATGCTACAATTGCCAAGGAGAGGGGCACATAAGGGACAATTGTCCCCTCCTAAACAAAAGCAAGGAAGAGAAGAAAAAGAAAGAAGAAAAGAGGAAGAAGAAGGGGAGCAAGAAAAAGGAAGAAGAAAAGAAGGCAAAAGGAAAAGGGAAGGCCATGGCACTCAAAGCCAAGACATGGGATGACCTTGCCTCTTCATCCTCATCCGAAGAAGAAGAGCATATCTATTCCAACCTAGCACTAATGGCTCTTCATGACTCGGATTGCTCCTCCTCCTCCTCAAATGAAGAATCAAGCTCAAGTGGGGAGAGCTCAAATGAAGGGGGAGCTTCTACATCCTCCTCATCCGAAGAAGAAGAAGAGGATATGGAAACTATGGTAACGAAAGCCTCTCCTAAGAAAATAGTTTCCATAATTTCTAGTTTAACTAAGGACTTATTTGGCATGAAAAAGAAAAATAAGAGCATGCTAGATAAAATTAAGGCATTAGAAAATAAGCTAGAAAATGCATGCTTAAATGATAATGGTTCTTCTTGCCATGATGATGCATGCTCACATGACTATATGCCTTTGGATGTTAATGATGCATGCATAGAGGAAAATAGGGCATTAAGGGAAAAGGTAGATTATTTAACCAAAGCCCTAGAGAAATTCACAATTGGCTCTAACACATTAAATATGATCATAGGGAGCCAAAGAGCAAGTTTTAACAAAAAAGGCCTAGGATATAAGGAAAAGAAAAATGAAAAGGCCTACAAATGCCTAATAGCTAGGGGACAAGATAAAAAGAAAGTAATAGCTAGGAAATGGATCCCCAAGGAATATCTAGTGAACCCAATAGGAAAGAACTTATTTTGGGTTCCAAAATCCATCCTTAAGGGTTAGGATAACCCTAGGGTAGTCAACCACATGGACCTAACCTATATCATATTTTGGTTGACTTAGGATGACGGGACAATATTTTTTATATAGTGTTGGGTGATGATAACGTACCCATAAATAGATAATAATGCTTAAATCATGATGATTGATGTAATTCCTATGTATATTTGCAATCATGATTTATGTTTTTGAAATTTGGCACGTTATCATGAGAAATAAGTTTGAATCATGCTTTAGGTAATACTTTGTTTATTATCATAATATAATACCTAATGCATGATTATAATTTGATGAAAACATGTATTTCATGATCATAATGTGAAATTAATTCATATATGTCATTATAATCATGTAGGATGTTAGGTTGATACTTAACCATGATAGAATTGCATGAACATATTGGTTAAGTATACACAAATACCCC
This sequence comes from Wurfbainia villosa, assembly GCA_025175895.1. Taxonomy (NCBI): domain Eukaryota; kingdom Viridiplantae; phylum Streptophyta; class Magnoliopsida; order Zingiberales; family Zingiberaceae; genus Wurfbainia; species Wurfbainia villosa. The sequence continues at coordinate 36,969,935 of CM046001.1, read as the reverse complement.
CTAGGATGCATCTCACACTCACCATAGGCTACCTTGATTGAAAACTTAGCATGAGTGAGATGTTAGGATGATACAAATGTCCACTAATGCCTATGGCATTTAGATGGTCATTTAAAGTATCAAAATAGCAATAATAGACCAATCATGGGGAAGGCTTATGTTTAATTCATAGACATATTGCCCAAAGATCATGGTTGGATATTTCATATGTTTTCAAAACAATTTCTTACTTTAAAATACATGTATTTATGTTTTGAAACAATTGGATGCAAGACTAGGTGTTAAAATGGATACTCTTATGATCAAAAACCTAGTAGTTTTTTAAAGCTTTTGGATTTTTGGCAAATACGTGGAAATATAATGATTTTTCATGAAAACATATTTTTCACTGATAGATATACTTAAAAGAAATGTGTTCCCCACATTTCATGATTTTTTGAATTTTCTGGAATTTTTAATGCATTTCTGAAATTGATCAAAATCGAAAATCCCGAAATTCACGTGTCGATCGTGGTGATCGAACCCGAATTTTAAATCAACTTGTGGTATTTTCTTTCTATTAGACTTGATGTCATGTGTTTTTAACTTAGTGATAATCTTTTTGATGGTGTCAAAGGGGGAGAAAATATTATGTTTAAGTTAATTATAAAAGGGGGAGAAATTTATGATAGGGGGAGAAATTTACATAGAGAGTTTCATGGATTAAGGGGGAGTTGCATGTTGCTATATCATGATTATGTTTACATGCTTTCTTTCCTTAAAATTTATATCAAATGTTTTTACCTAACTTAAACGGATTGCCACACATCAAAAAGGGGGAGATTGTTAGGGCAATCTCTTACCGTAATATGGTTTTGATGGTGTGGTAAAGGGTTTAAGTTAGTTTGATATGTTGATTTGATATGTGCGTTGAAGTCGTGCAGGACTTAGTAATTCACACATGGAGCCATGGCGAGTTTCACATCTCATGACTCGTGCCTTGAGTCGGTGAAGGATAGCTTTGCAGAAGCCGTGCGCTTGGAGCATCCGAGGGACCACCGGACGAGGAGCTTGGAGTGAAGCCGGAGGAAGTAGACTTCGAGGCAAGAGACGCGAAGGAGCATTGCAGAGCCGTGCGCCTGATGCTGCCGAGGGATGTGGCCGCGAACGAAGAGAACTTTGAAGGCGAGGGACTCCGAGAGATGAGAGTGATCGATTGTAACCCGGGAAGGGTAGCTCTTAGGTGAAACTTGGCCATTTGGCCAAGTGTCGGATGAGTTTTCCTGACACCAGTCGACTGCCATGTCATGGCACTCGACTGATCTGAGTCGATGGTTCGATCGGGGTCTAATCATTTGAATCAAGTTGATCGATCATTGCCGATGGGCGGTCGGTGATGGTGTCGATCGGCTATAGGGGAGCCATCGATGTCACCGCGTGCGCGAGCTACGAATGGAGTCGACCTCGTTGAGGACTCGACTGGTTGACATCAGTCGACTGATGCCAGTACCATTGGATAGTATCCAACGTGGAAAGCGGCCGTTATTGGGCGATGGGTGCCATCAATGGGAAGAAACCCTCTTCCTCTATAAAAAGGAAGGGGGTAAGGCTTTGGGAGGCAAATGCTTGAACGCCCAACTACTCCCAAAGTGCCCTAAACGATTTTCCACTCTTCTACTTGCTCTAATCTTCATTCCATTGTAGAAGAGTGATCTTTGTGTAAAAGAGGTTACCTCCACCTAGCTTTGTGCAAAGGAGAGATCTAGTGGATAGATTGCGGAGTGATTCACCGTGGACGAATCGGACCGTGGATTAGCGGCGTAGCCGTGAACCACGTTACATCTCCGTGTTTATATTGTCTTTGTTTTATTTCTATTTGCTTGTCTTAGTTTATTGCTTCCGCTTGCGCTAACATTTTCGTAGACGAGCAAAATACGGCATCCAACGAACGAGGGCTATTCACCCCCCTCTAGCCGGCCAATCGATCCCCAACAATAAAAATTTAAACCTAAGCATTATCATGACATATAAAATGATTAAAATGAAATATGATGTCATGAGATGGCATATGGCAAACAAGTCATGAAAAATAAAATGTGAAGGTATAGAAATACCTAAGTTTTAGTATTATTTGCCATTTGTTAGGATTAAGTTCATTTTGCCATATTACTACTTATCTCCTAAGTGTGCCAAAAACCTAAAATGGCACACCAAGACCTCTAAACCTAATTGTGCCAATTTGATTGATTTTTCAACTTCCATGAATTATATTGGCACATCGTAAAATCCTTTAGGATTAAATTCAACCTTATTTCCAAGGTATCCCATTACCTTGGAAGTGACCTAAAATGTCAACACTACTATGGTTAGGTTAACTACTTGTCTACTTAGGGTTGACACACCCTAACCCATTTAGCGTGAATCGATCACGCTCCTAGGAACCCAATACCTATTGGAGCTCCTTGGGTTTACTAGGTATTCCTCAGGGATAACTTCCCTATATACCCTCCTAATGACCCTTCTAGGCTTAGAAGCCTTGGTCATTGTGGTCTTGCCTAGGTTAACTCTAGGGGTGACTCCCCTTGTAACCTTCTTAGTAGCCTCCCTAGGTTTCATGAAGACCTTAGCCACTAGACACTTACCTTGGTTACCCTTAGGGATAACTTCCCTAGTAACCTTGGCCTTCCTAGACCTAGGTTGTGTTCCATAATCGAATAGAACATTGTGGTAGGTCTCCTTGGGCTTAGGTTAGTGACCCAAACCATTCTTGCCTTTAGGTCGACCTTGCTTCCTAGACCCTAGGTATTGACTCCAAGATCCTAAATCTTGACCATTTGACCCTTGCATTTGATTTTGCATTTTTCTAAGGGTCTTTTCTAATTTCTCAAGTCTTGATCTCAAGACTTGATTTTCCAACTATAATTGCCCAATCTTTGAATTTTCATTTACTCTTTGGGCGTGGTCTTCTTTTTAGGCATATGCCTACCCTTCTTAGGGTTAATGCCTAAATGCTCCTCTACCTTCCTAATAGTTTCTCTAGGTAGAATTTTTCTAGGGTTATTAGTCCCAAATTTCTCCTTAGTTCTAAAATTACAACTCTTAGCACCTAGGCAATAAAATCTATTATTTCTAGCATGCTCCTTATGATTATACACAATTGCAAGGGCATTAAAATTATTTCTAGCTTTCTTTTGCCTATTACTTCTAGAAGCTCCCCCTACATTTGATGCTCCTTCTTTACCCTTGCTAGGCTTCCTCCCCCTAGGCATTTCCTTCTATAATGTCCCTTTTGATGGAATTTGAAGCACACAATGTGCTCTTTGCTCTTCTTAATAGGGACTCCGGCATCGTGAAGGTGAGGGGAAACTTCGCTTCCCACTTCAACCCGGTCGCTTGTTCATGGCGATCCCTTCTACGTCCCCGGATAAAAAAATTTATCCTTGACAAGAGGGATTACCCAAGCAACCTTGTCATCCTCGTGCTATTCGTTTAGAGTAGTCACTTGAACAAACTTGTTGTTCAAGCAACCAACCTCTATTCCACGAATAGCCGCGGAATAGACGATGTACGGATTGCCGACTTTTGTGTTTATGTTTGGGGTCCAAGTATATTTAGCCACAAAACAAAATATATATCATGCATATAATTGAAAAACAAATATAAACATGTTACGAAAGAGAATAGAGAATCGATATACCTCTCGATCTTCTATTGTATGACCTTCCTCCTTTCGGACGTCGTGTGAGCGACGATCTACCAAAAGTTGAAGCTCCTAGATCACCAATCTTCCTTCCTTGATCTTTCAAAGCAAGAGGAAGAATAGAAACAAGTCTCTTCTCCTTCTTTTAACCCACCACCAAACTCCAAGGTTGAAAGCTTGCCACCGGCCAAGAAGGAAGAGGAGAATAGGTGAATGCCAACCAAAGCTCCAAGGGAGAACCCTAAGCCTAGGTTCTACCGGCCAAAGAGAGGGAGAGGGGTTGATTTGGACGCCAGCCAATGGTTGGAAAGTGTTGCTAGGTCGTTGACCACCTTGAGGGAAGAAGAACAAAGGAAATACCTTTCTTATTTGGTGTCGCCAAGCCCTAAACCCTAGCCTCCAAGCCTTGCCGCCCAAAAACACTAATCCTATCTCTAGTTGGATTCAAGTTGCCGCCCACCCCTTGCACTCCTTTTATAGAGTTAGGGATAAGCCTTGTTTTAATCTCCACCATTGGTTCTAGGGATTTAATCTCAACCGTCGGATCTAGAGATTTTATCTCAACCATCAGATCTAGAGATTTAATCTCTAACATTGGATCTAGAGTTTTGTTTCTATCCATTGGATCTAAGCTTCATGAGGTATTAATAGGCTACAATAGGGACCATGAGGAGGAGTTGGATCTTGGCCACCCAATGGATCAAGCCCACATAAAGTCCGATCCATTACTGATAATCCAATCCACTAAAGGATTATAATTGATCTACCTCAACAACCCCCATAAGTTAATATGGGCTCCATATATTATATGTACATTTTCTCCCCGTGTTTAAGATCTCGAATGTCCGTCGATTAATTAATTTACTGACCATTAATTAATCTACATCTAACTCCATGAGTAGTACCACTTAACCTTTTCATCATGCTGGACCAAGTCCACCTGCAGGGTTTACATGATAAACCTTATGAGCTCCTCAAGGGGACATCATCATCCTAATATATAGGACACGGTTTCTTCCTATAATCAACGACACACCATATAAATAATATCATTTCCCAACTTACCGAGCCTATCGATTTAATCTATAAATCTTGTCCATTGGTAAATCAAAGAGATGAATACTAAGTATATGTGTCCGTTATTATATCGAGATTAAGAGTATGTACAATATAATATCTGAGGTCCGATTTGATTATGTAGTCAACAATAAATCGAATCACCTCTAAGTCGGTCCTGCTCAATACACACAAAGTGTACTAGTGTGATTTTATGGTCAAGACAAACCAATACCAAATCATACTACAACCATACCAATGGTTTGTCCAAAGTCATCTCGTTTGTGAGCCTATACTTATACTTTACAAGGAGTCGATAACATGATCTTCCGTGTGACACCACACACTATGTTATCTACAATGTAATGTATTAGACAATATGCATAACCATAAAAATATGCAAACAATGATCATGTGATTCTTATTTCAAAATAAAGGTGTTTATACAAAAGATAGACTTTTCAGTATACATCCCAACAATCTCCCACTTATACTAAAAGACTATGCTGTCCTCAAACTGCCATACATCTGATCCCCATTCCCTCCACATGCCTATCAAAAGCTCTCGCCAGAAGGGCCTTAGTGAAAGGATCTGCAAGGTTATCCTCCGATGCAATCTTGGCCACAACAACTTCTCCTCTCTTTACGATTTCTCGTATCAGGTGGTACTTGCGCTCTATGTGCTTGCTAGCCTTATGGGCTCGTGGTTCCTTCGAGTTTGAACTGCACAACTATTATCACAATAAATTGTGATAGTTTTGGGCAAACCAGGAATCACATCCAAGTCCATCAGGAAGTTCCTGAGCCACACAGCTTCTTTGGCCGCCTCAAAGGCTGCCAAATACTCAGCTTCCATGGTGGAGTCCGCCACGCATTTCTGCTTGACACTCCTCCATACAATGGCTCCACCTCCCAAAGTAAACACAAAACCTGAGGTAGACTTACTGTTATCCCTATCAGATTGGAAGTCAGAATCCGTGTAACCCACAGTGAGTAATTGGACTGCCTGGTAAATTAGCATATAATCCCTAGTCCTTCTCAGGTACTTCAATATATGCTTTACCGTAGTCCAATGTCCCTGTCCTGGATTACTCTGATATCTGCTGACCATGCCCACGACATAGCAGATATTTGGTCTCGTACATAGCATCGCATACATGAGGCTTCCTACCACTGAATCATAAGGAACCGCTTTCATCTCCTCTATATCCTCAGATGTTCTAGGACACATCTCCTTAGATTAAGGAACTCCATGCCTGAAAGGTAGAAAACCCTTCTTGGAGTTCTACATGCTAAAACGATCCATAATCGTGTTTATGTATGAAGCTTGGGATAAGCAGAACATCCTTTTCCTGTGATCCCTTATAACCTTGATCCCAAGGATGTGTCCCACATCACCTAAGTCCTTCATATCAAACTGTTTGGACAACCATACCCTTACGTCCGATAACACCTTGATATTGTTGCCAATCAACAAAATGTCATCTACGTATAGTACAAGAAATACCACTACGTTTCCATCACATCTCTTGATACACAAGACTCATCCGGACTTTGATTAAATCTATAAGACTGGATTACTTCATCAAATCGGATGTTCCAAGACCTCGAAGCTTGCTTCAATCCATAAATGGACCGATTAAGCTTACATACAAGATGCTCTTTGCCCTTTGCAATGAATCCCTCTGGTTGCTTCATATAGATGTTTTCCTTAAGACTTCAATTAAGGAAAGCTGTCTTGACATCCATCTACCACACCTCATAATCCATATGAGCTGCAATGCATAAGAGAATCCGGATAGATTTAAGCATGACCACCAGCGAAAAGGTCTCCTCATAATCAATACCCTCTTTTTGAGTATACCCCTTCGCAACAAGCCTCGCTTTGAAGGTCTCAACCTTCCCGTCTATTCATCTCTTTCTTTTGTAGATCCACTTGCATCCAATGGTTTTTACACCATCAGGTGGTTCTACTAGCTCCTAGACCTAATTTGAATCCATAGATTAAATCTCAGCATTCATTACACTTTGCAAAGATACTGCATCTTTATCTTAGATTGCCTCGTCATATGTCAAGGGATCAGGTTGATGTTCGCTAGGGACCAAATCAAAAGATTCTCCCAAGAACATGAATCTATCAGGCTGTCTAACAACCCTCCCACTACGACGAGGTATCACCTGTGTATCCTCTGTGACACGCGGTGCAGTGACTTATGGTATATCCTCTTGTACGGGTGGTACCGAAGAAGTGACTTCCCCTTTTAATTCCTCCAGAATAATTTTACTCTTGGGCTTGTTGCTCATCACATAGTCTTCCTCTAGAAATCTGGCGTTCGTGCTAACGATCACCCTCTGATCTCTAGAACTATAAAACAAACCACCCTTCATTCCTCTCGGATAGCCAACGAACATGTATACTTCTGTACGAGGTTCCAACTTACCAGCATTTGCCTTCAGCACATGTGCTGGACTCCCCCAAATCCGAATATGTCTTAGACTAGGCTTTCGCCCAATCCATAATTTTGTGGGAGTAGAAGGCACTGATTTAGATGGAACCAAGTTCAGAATATACACTGCCGTATCTAGAGCATATCCCCAGAACGAATCTGGCAACTCAGAATAACTCATCATCGATCTAACCATCTCCATAAGAGTCATATTCCTTCGCTCTGCTACACCGTTCTACTGGGGTGTGCCAGGTGCAGACAGTTGGGATTAAATCCCAGCCTCTGATAAGTAATTCCTAAACTCTCCCAAGAGGTACTCATCACCATGATCAGATCGAAGTGTCTTGATACTTTTACCTTGACGTTTCTCCGCATCAGCCTTGAATTCTTTGAACTTGTCAAAGCATTCAAACTTGCGGCGTATCAAGTAAATGTATCCATATCTCGAATAATCGTCTATAAAAGAGACGAAATACTCAAAACCACCTCTAGCCTGGATAGACATAAGACCACACAAATCAGAATGAATCAATTCTAACACATCTTTGGCTCTATACCCCTTGGCCTTAAAAGGCCTCTTAGTCATTTTTCCCTCCAAGCAAGATTCGCAGGTTGGGAAATCTTCCACCACTAATGAACCCAAAGGTCCATCATGTAGGTTATGTCTTCGAGGGGAAACTTCGCTTCCCACTTCAACTCGGTCGCTTGTTCATGGTGATCCCATCGATGTCGCCGGATTAAAAATTTAATCCTAGAAAAAAGGGAATACCCAAGCAACCTTGTCATCGTCGTGCTATTCATTTAGAGTAGTCACTTGAACAAACTTGTTGTTCAAGTGACCAACCTCTATTCCACGAATAACCGCGGAATATATGATGTACGGATCGCTGGCTTTTGTGTTTATATACAGGATCCAAGTATTATTTAGCCACAAATAGAATATATCATGCTCATAATTGAAAAATAAATATAAACATGTAACAAATGAAAATAGAGAATCGATATACCTCTCGATCTTCTATTGTATGACCTTCCTCCTTTCGGACGTCGTGTGGGCGACGATCTACCAAAGGTTGAAGATCCTAGATCGCCAATCTTCCTTCCTTACTCTTCCAAAGCAAGAGGAAGAATAGAAACAAGATCCTTCTCCTTCCTTTAGCCAACCAACAAGCAACAATCACCTTGCTTGACGCCGGCCAACAAGGAGAAGGAAAACAATGGTTGTCGACCAAAATCTCTAAGGGAGGACCCTAAGGCTTGGTTCCACCGGCAAAGGAGGAGGAGAGGAGGGAGTTTGAACGCCGACCAAAGTGAGGAAGCAGTTGTATGGGTGTCGGCAAGCTTGAGGAAGAAGAAGATAAGGAAATTGTTTCCTTATTTGGTGCCGCCAATGCTCCAAACCCTAGCCCCTTGCTTCTTGCCGCCAACTCCAAAGACCCTTGCCCCTCTAATGATCTCCATGCCAACCCTAAAGGCTTCTTTTAGAGAGTTTAGGGATAAGCCTTGTTTTAATCTCCACCAATGGTTCTAGGGATTTAATCACAACTGTCTGATATAGAGATTTTATCTCAACCGTCGGATCTAGAGATTTAATCTCTACCTTTGGATCTAGAGTTTTGTTCCTATCCATTGGATCTAAGCTTCATGAGGAATTAATAGGCTACAATAGGGACCATGAGGAGGAGTTGGATCTTGGCCACCTAATGGATCAAGCCCACATAAAGTTCGATCCATTAATGATAATCCAATCCACTAAAGGATTATCATTGATCTACCTCACCAACCCCCATAAGTTAATATGGGCTCCATATATTATATGTACATTTTCTCCCCGTATTTAAGATCTCCAATGTCTGTCGATTAATTAATTTACTGACAATTAATTAATCAACATCTAACTCCATGAGTAGTACCACTCAACCTTTTCATAATGCCGGAATAAGTCCACCTGCAGGGTTTACATGATGAACCTTATGAACTCCTCAAGAGGACATCATCATCCTAATATATAGGACACGATTTCTTTCTATAATCAACGGCACACCATATAAATAATATCATTTCATAACTTACCGAGCCTATCGATTTAATCTATAAATCAAAGAGATGAATACTAAGTATATGTGCCCGTTATTATATCGGGATTAAGAGTATGTACAATATAATATCTGAGGTCCGATTCAATTATGTAGTCAGCAATAAATCGATTCACCTCTAAGTTGGTCCTGCTCATTACACACAAAGTGTACTAGTATGATTTTATGGTCAAGACAAACCAATACCAAATCACACTACAACCATACCAATGGTTTGTCCAAAGCCATCTCGATTGTGAGCCTTTACTTACACTTTACAAGGAACCGATAACATGATCTCTCGTGTGACACCACACACCATTTTATCTACAATGTAATGTATTAGACAATATGCATAGTCATAAAAATATGCAAACAATGATCATGTGATTCTTATTTCAAAATAAAGATGTTCATACAAAAGATAGACTTTTCAGTATACATCCCAACAATCTCCCACTTATACTAAAAGACTATGTTGTCCTCAAACTGCCATACATCTGATCCCCATTCCCTCCACATGCCTATCAAAAGCTCTCGCCGGAAGGGCCTTAGTGAAAGGATCTACCAGGTTATCCTCCGGTGCAATCTTGGCCACAACAACTTCTCCTCTCTTTATGATTTCTCGTATGAAGTGGTACTTGCGCTCTATATGTTTACTAGCCATATGGGCTCGTGGTTCCTTCGAGTTTGCAACTGTACCACTATTATCACAATAAATTATGATAGTTCTGGGCAAACCAGGAATCACATCCAAGTCCATCAGGAAGTTCCTGAGCCACACAGCTTCTTTGGCCGCCTCAGAGGCTGTCACATACTCAGCTTCCATGGTGGAGTCCACCACGCATTTCTTCTTGACACTCCTCCATACAATGGCTCCACCTCCCAAAGTAAACACAAAACTTGAGGTAGACTTACTGTTATCCCTATCAGATTGGAAGTTTAAATCCTTGTAACCCACAGAGAGTAATTGGTCTGCCTAGTAAACTAGCATATAATCTCTAGTCCTTCTCAAGTACTTCAATATATTTTATCGCAGTCAAATGTCCCTGTCCTTGATTACTCTGATATCTGCTGACCATGCCCACAGCATAGTAGATATCTAGTCTCGTACATAGCATCGCATATATCAGGCTTCCTACCGCCGAAGCATAAGGAACCACCTTCATCTCCTCTATCTCCTCAGATGTTCTAGGACACATCTCCTTAGATAAAGGAACTCCATGCCTGAAAGGTAGAAAACCCTTCTTGGAGTTTTGCAAGCTAAAACGATCCATAATCGTGTCTATGTATGAAGCTTTGGATAAGCACAACATCTTTTTCATGTGATCTCTTATAACCTTGATCCCAAGGATGTGTCCCACCTCTCCCAAGTCCTTCATATCAAACTGTTTGGACAACCATACCCTTACGTCCGATAACACCTTGATATTGTTGCCAATCAACAAAATGTCATCTACGTATAGTACAAGAAATACCAATACATTTCTGTCAAATCTCTTGTATACACAAGACTCATTCGGACTTTGAATAAATCTATAAGACTGAATTACCTCATCAAAGCAGATGTTCAAAGACCTCGAAGCTTGCTTCAATCCATAAATGGACCAATTAAGCTTACATACATTATGCTCTTTGCCCTTCGCAATGAATCCCTCTGGTTGCTTCATATAGATGTCTTCCTCAAGACTTCCATTTAGGAAATCTGTCTTGACATCCATCTGCCACACCTCATAATCCATATGAGCTACTATGCATAAGAGAATCCGGATAGACTTAAGCATGGCTACCGGCGAAAATGTCTCCTCATAATCGATACCCTCTTTCTGAGTATACCCCTTCGCAACAAGCCTCGCTTTAAAGGTCTCAACTTTCCCATCTATTCCTCTCTTTCTTTTGTAGATCCACTTGCATCTAATGGTTTTTACACCATCGGGTGGTTCTACTAGCTCCCAGACCTGATTTGAATCCATAGATTCAATCTCAGTATTCATTGCAGTTTGCCAAGATGCTGCATCTTTATCTTGGATTGCCACGTCATTTGTCCAGGGATCAGGTTCATGTTCGCCAGGGACCAAATCAGAAGATTCTCCCAAGAACATGAATCTATCAGGCTGTCTAACAACCCTCCCACTACGATGAGATATCACCTATGTATCTTCTGTGACACGCGGTGCAGTGACTTATGGTATATCCTCTTCTACCGGTGGTACTAAAGAAGTGACTTCTCTTTTTAATTCCTCCAGAACAATTTTACTCATGGGCTTGTGGTTCATCACATAGTCTTCCTCTAGAAATTTGGCATTTGTGCTAACGATCACCCTCTGATCTCTAGGACTATAAAACAAACCACCCTTCGTTTCTCTAGGATAGCCAACGAACATGCGTACTTCGTTATAAGGTTCCAACTTACCAGCATCTGCCTTCAGCACATGTGCTGGACTCCCCCAAATCGGAATATGTCTTAGACTAGGCTTTCGCCCAGTCCATAATTCTGTGGGAGTAGAAGGCACTGATTTAGATGGAACTAAGTTCAGAATGTACACCGTCGTATCTAGAGCATATCCCCAAAACGAATCTAGCAAATCAGAATAACTCATCATTGATCTAGCCATCTCCATAAGAGTCCTATTCCATTGCTCTGCTACACCATTCTGCTGGGGTGTGCCAGGTGCAGACAATTGGGATTGAATCCCAACCTCTGATAAGTAATTCCTAAACTCTCCCAAGAGGTACTCACCACCACGATCAGATCGTTGTGTCTTGATACTTTTACCTTGACGTTTCTCCACATCAGTCTTGAATTCTTTGAACATGTCAAAGCTTTCAGACTTGCGGTGCATCAAGTAAATGTATCCATATCTCGAATAATCATCTATAAAAGAGACGAAATACTCAAAACCACCTCTAGCCTGGATAGTCATAGGACCACACAAATCAGAATGAACCAATTCTAACACATCTTTGGCAGTGTACCCCTTGGCCTTAAAAGGCCTCTTGGTGATTTAACCTTCCAAGCAAGATTCACAGGTTGGAAAATCCTTCACCACTAATGAACCCAGAGGTCCATCAGCTATCAACCTTTGAATTCTGCTTAGGTTAATATGACCAAGCCTAAGATGCCAAAGATATGTTTGGTTCATCTTCGAAGGTTCTTTTCTCATATTGGAATTAGAAGATAAGTTATTAACTTCAATTTAAATCGTGGGAGGTTTTGGTTCAAGTGTGTATAGATTTCCTATAAATGCACCCGAACAGATAATGTCCCTATTCCTTTTTATAACAACTTTGTCATTAAAGAAATAGAATATCCATCCATAAACAATTTAGAAACCGAAATTAAATTCTTTCTAAATAAAGGTACATAAAGGCAATTCTTAAGAACCAAAACTTTATTTTTCTCAAAAGATAAATGAATATCTCCCACTGCAATAGCCGCCAGCTTCGTGCCATTGCCCAAGTATACGATAATCTCCCCCTCAGCCAGTCGTCTGGTTTCCTGGAACCCCTGCAAAGTATTGCAGACATGATCAGTGGCTCCCGTATCTACACACCAGGTGTCGGTAGATAACACCGCTAAACATGTTTCAACGACTAGACCAAAAGATATACCTTTGTTCTACTTGCAGTTGGGGTAGTCCCTCTTCCAGTGTCCAGTCTGCTTACAAGTGAAGCACTTGCCTTCCGGCTTCTTCACTCCTCCCTGAGTTCCTCCCACCACCTTTATCCCATTTTGTTTCTTCTTTTTCTTGCCTTTCGTCTTAGAAGTAGAAACCTTTTGGGTCACCATGGCATGTGTCTAAGCACTCTGACGAAATAGCCCCTCTGCCGTCTGGAGTTCTGTAAGAAGCTCTGCCAACGAATACAACCTCTTGTTCATGTTGTAGTTCAGGCAAAACTGCTCAAAACTCCTAGGTAGAGACTGGAGTATGATATCGACCTGGGTTTCCCCATTGATCTCAGCTCCAAGGATATCCAGCTCATTCAAATGAGCCATCATCTTGAGAACCTGATCCCTTACGGGTGTTCCCTCGATCATGGTGGTCATCATCAGGTTCCTCATGGCTTCCTACCTTGCTGCCCAATTCTGATGTTCGAAAAGCTCTTTGAGATTAAGCATCATGTCATAAGCAGTGGGCATGGCTTGATTCTGATGTTGCAGTACATTTGACATAGATGCCAAAATGTAACACCGCGCCATCTCATCGGCCTTTATCCACTTCTTATAACTCTCTTTCTCCTTTTCTCCAGAATCTTCTGTAGGCTTAGGAGGGCACTCTTCGAGGAGTACATATTTGTATTCCTCAGCAGTCAAGATAATGTCTAGATTCCTCTTCCAATCAACATAGTTGGGTCCAGTAAGTTTATTCTCTTTCAGTATCACAGCAAGTGGGTTGAAAGTCATTTTGAAAGAAAACCTAAGAATCAAATAGATCAAAACATTAGATTTCAAAAAATTATTGATTCCTCAAACAATAAAATTTTAAAATCAACCAACACCTCAAAACACCGAGAATATCGTATGCCACGATAGTGTGGACGTATACGAATTCTACATTTGTAAGAGGAGGTTTTACCCATTAATTTTACTATATTGTCAACCTATCTTTTTGACAAGTAAAATTAATAGTTGGTTCCTCTTTGGCCCTAGAAATAAAAGGAGTGACTCCGATGGGGAGGATACTTATATTTGTGTTCACCATTACTTGGTACCAAGGTAATTATCTCGGGTTATGTGTCTTCCGATGGGGAAGTACACACGCTCCTTAATAATTTCCTATAACCATATTTGACCTTGTGATCCGTAAACAAACTCATCCGATGGGGAGGAAGGCACTCAGAGCCGACGCGCAAGTTTGTTTGCATCACTTGTCAAATCGTAATGGAGGCCGTGGGAATTTATAAAAATTTCCCTCTCCCACTTAGTAATTTGAAATTGAGGAATTTTCTAACCTACGACATGCATATCAAACAATAAGCAATAAATATGAAAAATAAATTATTTTCCAACTATTATGGCTTTTGTCTTCAATATGTCTCCCGTCGTATCGCCTTCTCGTCCGCTCTCCCTACACCATGTACGAGCCATCTGGAGATCCGAGCCGAGACTAAAAACTATTTTAATTTACATCCATCGATCCTATACTCTACGAGGGAGTGTACATGAAATCTAGATCGAAATTAAACTAAAATAAAAAGAGTGGCTAAACAATGTCGTATCTAATTTACAAAAAATTAAATACTAGCCTCGTCAACCCCGAGGATTCAACAAAATATACTATTACACACATACAATCACATACACTATTATGGCTAAACAATGCCATAATAGTCAAATCTTATGCCAGCAACCAAAGAGTTAAGCTACGCATATCCTACTATTATCCGGCACATATAATATATGAAAAAATGCATAAGAGTAACCGAATCCTAAACACACAAAACCGAAAACCATGGCTCTGATACCACTTGTTGGTTATGTCTTCAAGGGAAAACTTTGCTTCCCACTTCAACTCGGTCGCTTGTTCATGGCAATCCCATCGATGTCCCAGGACTAAAAATTTAATCCTAGACAAAAGGGAACACCCAAGCAACCTTGTCATCGTCGTGTTATTCGTTTAGAGTAGTCACTTGAACAAACTTGTTGTTCAAGCGACCAACCTCTATTCCACGAATAACCGCAGAATATACGATGTACGGATCACCGTCTTTTGTGTTTATGTTCGGGATCCAAGTATTATTTAGCCTCAAACAGAATATATCATGCTCATAATTAAAAAACAAATATAAACATGTAACAAATGAAAATAGAGAATCGATATACCTCTCGATCTTCTATTGTATGACCTTCCACCTTTCAGACGTCGTGTGGGCGACGATCTACCAAAAGTTGAAGCTGTTAGATCACCAATCTTCCTTCCTTGCCCTTCCAAAGAAAGAGGAAGAATAGAAACAAGATCCTTCTCTTTCCTTTAGCCAACCAACAAGCAACAAGCACCTTGCTTGCCGCGGGCCAACAAGGAGAAGGAAAACAATGGTTGCCAGCCAAAACCTCTAAGGGAGGACCATAAGGCTTGGTTCCACCGGCCAAGGAGAAGGAGAGGAGGGAGTTTGGATGCCGGCCAAAGTGAGGAAGGGGCTGTATGGGTGCCGGTAAGCTTGAGGAAGAAGAAGATAAAAAAATTGTTTCCTTATTTGGTGCCGCCAATGCTCCAAACCCTAGCCCCTTGCTTCTTGCCGCCAACTCCAAAGACCCTTGCCCCTCTAATGATCTCCACGCCAACCCTAAAGGCTCCATTTATAGAGTTTAGGGATAAGCCTTTTTTTAATCTCCACGATTGGTTCTAGGGATTTAATCTCAACCGTCGAATCTAGATATTTTATCTCAACCATCGGATCTAGAGATTTAATCTCTACCTTTGGATCTAGAGATTTAATCTCTACCTTTGGATCTAGAGTTTTGTTTCTATCAATTGGATATAAGCTTCATGAGGTATTAATAGGCTGCAATAGGAACCATGAGGATAAGTTGGATCTTGGCCACCCAATGGATCAAGCCAACATAAAGTCCGATCCATTAATGATAATCCAATCCACTAAAGGATTATCATTGATCTACCTCACCAACCCCCATAAGTTAATATGGGCTCCATATATTATATGTACATTTTCTCCCCATGTTTAAGATCTCGAATGTCCATCGATTAATTAATTTACTGACCATTAATTAATCTACATCTAACTCCATGAGTAGTACCACTCAACCTTTTCATCATGCCGGACCAAGTCCACCTGCAGGGTTTACATGATGAACCTTATGAGCTCCTCAAGGGGACATCATCATCTTAATATATAGGACACGGTTTCCTCCTATAATCAACGGCACACCATATAAATAATATCATTTCCCAACTTACCGAGCCTATCGATTTAATCTATAAATCTCGCCCATTGGTAAATCAAAGAAATGACTACTAAGTATACGTGCCCGTTATTATATCGGGATTAAGAGTATGTACAATATAATATCTGAGGTCTGATTCGATTTTGTAGTCAGCAATAAATCGAATCACCTCTAAGTCGGTCCTGCTCAATTAACACAAAGTGTACTAGTGTGATTTTATGGTCAAGACAAACCAATACCAAAGCTGTAACGGCCGTAAAATTCCTAGCAATTTTACAAGAATTTTTTGCTTGATGATAATGGGCTTTATGTGGGCCTTTTCAAGAATTAAAGAAAATAAGCCAAAAAGGGATGCAAGGCCTAGGAATTGAACCCCAAACCTCTAGAGATAGCCAAGCCCTATAGATGCACCCACTAACCAGAAGCCCAATAGGATTATATCATTAGATGAATAGGGGAAATTATGGTTAAGTGTAAGGGAGATCAAGGGACTCTTCAAGTGAATAAATAGGGGAAATGAGGGGGCATGAGTTATCCAAACTTCATTTCTCCTCCTCTTCTTCTTCCTCACCGAATTCTAGAGCTCCCCTCTTCATCCCTTGGCCGAACCCCATCCAAGCAAGGAGAAGGCTAGGTTTTGGTTCCTTAGGTCATCTTCCCACTACAAGCAAAGCAAAGGATGTAAGTATCCCTCACCTGCATACGAGTAGCTACCGGTTTGTTGTTTTGTGTAGAAATCTCCAAGATCCATTCGGCCAAGCCATGTTTTTTTAGGTTTCAATGAAGTTATATGCTATGTTTTGTAAGTATATGATGATGATAAGATGTAAAATGGATTAGGTTAAAAGTTAACCCTAAAAATCTCCAAGATCCATTCGGCCAAGCCATGTTTTTAAGGTTTCAATGAAGTTATATGCTATGTTTTGTAAGTACATGATGATGATAAGATGTAAAATGGATTAGGTTAAAAGTTAACCCTAAAAGCCTCCAAGATCCATTCGGCCAAGCCATGTTTTTAAGGTTTCAATGAAGTTCTATGCTATGTTTTGTAACTATATGATGATGTTAGGATGTAAAATGGATTAGGTTGAAAGTTAACCCTAAAAGCCTCCATAAACCATTCGGCCAACATGGATTTTTGGTGTTTTATTAATGTTCTATACCTTATTCTTACATGCACATGATGAAGTTAAGGTGTAGGGTTTATTAGGTTAAAGGTTAATCCTAGAAACCTCTAAGGACTATTCGTCCACCCCTTGTATGGATGCTCTAAAGAAGTTTTATTCCATGTTTGTATGCATATGATGTTGTTAGTATGTTAGTTGAATTAGGGTAAAAGACTAGCCCTAAAAACCTACATGGACCATTCGGCCACCCCCCTTGTGTTGATGCTCCAATGAAGTTTTATTCCATGTTTGTATGCATATGATGTTGTTAGTATGTTAATTTAGTTAGGTTAACATGTGTTTTATGTTGGGTGAGTTCATGATGACTTGTGATATTAAATGATGCTAGATGAAGATAACATGCCTTAGGTTAGTGTTCACCTACTCTTGATGGTTATACCTTATGCCATGCCCTATGTGTATGTGATACTTAAGATATGTTATGAAATGAAATACGATATGATTATGAAATGAAAAACGATATGTTCACGAAATGAATATGATATGATTATGAAACGAAGTATGAAATGTTTATGAAATGAAGTATGATATGTTATGAAATGAAGTATGATATGCTTATGAAATGAAGTATGATATGTTTATGAAATGAAAAATGATATGTTCATGAAGTGAGGTATGATATGTTATGAAATGAAGTATGCTATATTTGCAAAATGAAATAAGCTATGTTATAATAAAAGCATATAAGGGCTTGTACCAAGACCTTAACAAGGTCCAAGAAGGGATGGGCTCCTAAGATGCCCTAGGTCGATGGAATAAGACTCGGGCTTAGGATGAGCTTCTATGTATGATTGCCCCTAGGTCGATGGAATAAGACTCGGGCCTAGTACGGGATGGGCTCCAAGATGCCCTAGGTCGATGGAGTAAGACTCGGGCCTAGGATGGGCTTCTACGCTATGACGATTGCCCTAGGTCGACGGACTAAGATCGGGCCTAGTAACCTATTAGGTTCGAGACTTGCTACCTCGGGCCTATTTAGGGATGCGCGCTATGATAATGAAGAAGTGGTACAATGCGGGGCCCAAATATGTTGAGATTTATGTTTACGTACCTAAAATATATGTTTTCAAAAGCATCCTGCATGTGTTTACCTGATTGATTGTTATGTTCACATGTTATGTTTGATATGTCATGTTTACGCCACTATGTTACATAGGTTGTATGTTATGTTGATATGTCATGTACATGTTGCTATGTTACATATGATGCATGTTATGTTTGATTAAGTCATATATATATACATGTTATGCTGCTAAGTTATGGATGATACATGTTATGGTTACTTATGTTACTCATACTACATGTTATGTTGCTTACGTGATGTATGTTACATGTTATGTTGCTTATATGTTATATATGTTACATGTCATGATTAATGTCGATGTATGGTTTTGTGAGTAGGACAGGATCTTACTAAGCCTATGTGCTTATAGTTTATCTTTCCCTCGTACTGCAGATAAGGGTAAGGGATGGATAAACTAAAGGGAGCAGCAGGGGGGCCAATGTGTGTGGTAGTGGCATGGTGGAGAAGATCCGTTATGTCTATATATATATGTTTCCCTATGATGATGGTGTTTATGGATGTCCTTATTTATGTCTCCTTATGATGATGATGTTTATGAACTTGAACTAAGCACTAAGTATCTATATATGTTATGATGCATGCTCTATGTTAATAAGAAGAAGTAAGGAAGAAGTAAGAAGAAGTATCTATATATGTTATGATGCATGCTCTATGTTAAGAAGAAGAAGTATCTGTATATGTCAATGCATGTTTATGTTTTAAAAGAAAAAAAAATGGTCTAAAGTCTTCCGCTGTTAGAAGTACGAAGTATGTATAAAGTCTTCCGCTGTAAGTAATGTATGTATGTACGGTCGCGTCACGCGCCGCCCTTCTGAACTTCTGGGTCCGAAAAGGGCGGGTGTGACAAAAGCACACTACAACCATACCAATGGTTTGTCCAAAGCCATCTCGGTTGTGAGCCTTTACTTATACTTTACAAGGAACCGATAACATGATCTCTCGTGTGACACCACACACCATGTTATCTACAATGTAATATATTAGACTATATGCATAGCCATAAAAATATGCAAACAATGATCATGTGATTCTTATTTGAAAATAAAGATGTTCATACAAAAGATAGACTTTTCATAATACATGCCAACACATCAGCTATCAACCTTTGAATTCTGCTTAGGTTAATATGACCAAGCCTAAGATGCCAAAGATATGTTTGGCTCATCTTCGAAGGTTCTTTTCTCTTATTGGAATTAGAATATGAGTTATTAACTTCAATTTGCATCGTGGGAGGTTCTAGTTCAAGTGTGTATAGATTTCCTATCAATGCACCTGAGCAGATAGTGTCTCTATTCCTTTTTATAACAACTTTGTCATTAAAAGAAATAGAATATCCATCCATAAACAATTTAGAAACCGAAATTAAATTCTTTCTAAATAAAGGTACCTAAAGGCAATTCTTAAGAACCAAAACTTTATTTTTCTCAAAAGATAAATGAACGTCTCCCACTGTAATTGTCTCCACCTTCGTAGCATCGCCCAAGTACACGGTAATCTCCCCCTCAGCCAGTCATCTGGTTTCCTGGAACCCCTGCAAAGTATTGCAGACATGATCAGTGGCTCCTGTATCTACACACCAGGTGTCGGTAGATAACACCGCTAAACATGTTTCAACGACTAGATAAAAAGATATACCTTTGTTCTGCTTACGGTTGGGGCAGTCCTTCTTCCAGTGTCCTGTCTGCATACAAGTGAAGCACTTGCCTTTCACCTTCTTCACTCCTCCCTGAGTTCCTCCCACCGCCTTCACCCCAGTTTGTTTCTTATTCTTCTTGCCTTTCGGCTTTGAAGTAGAAACCTTTTGGGTCACCATGGCATGCGCCTGAGCACTCTAACGAAATAGCCCCTCTACCGCCTGGAGTTCTGTCAGAAGCTCCGTCAACGAATACAATCTCTTCTTCATGTTGTAGTTCAGGAGAAACTGCTCAAAACTCTTAGGTAGAGACTGAAGAATGATATCGACCTGGGTTTCCCCATCGATATCATCTCTGAGGACTTCCAACTCATTCAAATGAGCCATCATCTTGAGAACATGATCCCTCATGGGTGTTCCCTCGATCATGGTGGTCGTCATCAGGTTCCTCATGGCTTCCTGCCTTGCAACTCGATTCTGGTGTCCGAAAAGCTCTTTGAGATTGAGCATTATGTCATAAGTAGTGGGCATGGCTTGATGCTGATGTTGCAGTACATTTGACATAGATGCCAAAATGTAACACTGCACCATCTCATCGGCCTTGATCCACTTCTTATAACTCTCTCTCTCCTTTTCTCCAGAATCATCTGCAGGCTTAGGAGGACACTCTTCGAGGAGTACATATTTGTATTCCTTAGCAGTCAAGACAATGTCAAGATTCCTCTTCCAATCAACATAGTTGGGTCCAGTAAGTTTATTCACTTTCAGTATCACAGTAAGCGAGTTGAAAGTCATTTTGAAAGAAAACCTAAGAATCACATAGATCAAAATATTAGATTTCAAAAAATTATTGATTCCTCAAACAATAAAATTTTAAAATAAACCAACACCTCAAAACACCGAGAATATCGTATGCCACGATAGTGTGGACATATACGAATTCTACATTTGTAAGAGGAGGTTTTACCCACTAATTTTACTATCTTATCAACCTAACTTTTTGACAAGTAAAATTAATAGTTGGTTCCTCTTTGGCCCAACAAATAAAAGCAATGACTCTGATGGGGAGGATACTTATATTTCTAAATAAGTGTTCACCATTACTCGGTACCAAGGTAATTATCTCGGGTTATGTGCCTTCCGATGGGGAAGTACACATGCTCCTTAATAATTTCCTATAACCATATTTGACCTTGTGATCCACAAACAAACTCATCCGATGGGGAGGAAGGCACTCAGAGCCAACGCGCAAGTTTGTTTGCATCACTTGTCAAATTGTAATAGAGGTCATGGGAATTTATAAAAATATCCCTCTCCCACTTAGTAATTTGGAATTGAGGAATTTTCTAGCCTACGACATGCATATCAAACAATAAGCAATAAATATGAAAAATAAATTATTTTCCAACTATTATGGCTTTTGTCTTCAATATGTCTCCCGTCGCATCGCCATCTCGTCCGCACCTCCTACACCATGTACGAGCCATCTGGAGATCCGAGCCGAGACTAAAACTATTTTAATTTACATCCATCGATCCTATACTCCACGAGGGAGTGTACATGAAATCTAGATCGAAAGGAAACTAAAATAAAAAGAGTGGCTAAACAATGTCGTATCTAATTTACAAAAAATTAAATACTAGCCTCGTCAATCCCGAGGATTCAACAAAATATACTATTACACACATACAATCACATACACACATATGACCATAATAGTCGGATCTTATGCCTGCAACTAAAGAGTTAACCTACGCATAACCTACTATTATCCAACATATATAATATATGAAAAATGCATAAGAGAAATCGAATCCTAAACACATAAAACCGGAAACCATGGCTCTGATACCAATTGAAGGTGAGGGGAAACTTCGCTTCCCACTTCAACCCAGTCGCTTGTTCATGGCGATCCCTTCTACGTCCCCGGATAAAAAAATTTATCCTTGACAAGAGGGATTTCCCAAGCAACCTTGTCATCGTCGTGCTATTCGTTTAGAGTAGTCACTTGAACAAACTTGTTCAAGCGACCAACCTCTATTCCACGAATAGCCGCGGAATAGACGATGTACGGATCGCCGACTTTTGTGTTTATGTTCGGGGTCCAAGTATATTTAGCCACAAAACAGAATATATATCATGCATATAATTGAAATACAAATATAAACATGTTACAAAAGAGAATAGAGAATCGATATACCTCTCGATCTTCTATTGTATGACCTTCCTCCTTTCGGACATCGTGTGGGCAACGATCTACCAAAACTTGAAGCTCCTAGATCACCAATCTTCCTTCCTTGCTCTTCCAAAGCAAGAGGAAGAATAGAAACAAGCCTCTTCTCCTTCTTTCAACCCACCACCAAACTCCAAGGTTGGAGCTTGCCGCCGGCCAAGAAGGAAGAGGAGAATAGGTGAATGCCAACCAAAGCTCCAAGGGAGAACCCTATGTTGGGATGTATACTGAAAAGTCTATCTTTTATATGAACATCTTTATTTTGAAATAAGAATCACATGATCATTGTTTTCATTTTTATGGTTATGCAATATTGTCTAATACATTACATTATAGATAACATAGTGTGTGGTGTCACACAGGAGATCATGTTATCGGCTCCTTGTAAAGTATATGTAAAGGCTCACAACCGAGATGACTTTAGACAAACCATCGGAATGGTTGTAGTGTGATTTGGTATTGGTTTGTCTTGGCCATAGAATCACACTAGTGCACTTTGTGTGTATTGAGCAGAACCGACTTAAAGGTGATTCGATTTATTGCTGACTACATTATCGAATCGGACCTCAGATATTATTTAGTACATGATCTTAATCCCGATATAATAACGGGCACATATACTTAGTATTCATCTCTTTGATTTACCAATGAGAGAGATTTATAGATTAAATCGATAGGCTCAGTAAGTTGGGAGATGATATTATTTATATGGTGTGTCGTTGATTATAGGAGGAAACCGTGTCCTATATATTAGGATGATGATGTCCCCTTGAGGAGCTCATAAGGTTCATCATGTAAACCCTGCAGGTGGACTTGGTCCGGCATGATGAAAAGGTTGAGTGGTACTACTCATGGAGTTAAATGTTGATTAATTAATGGTCAGTAAATTAATTAATCAATGGACATTCGAGATCTTAAACACGGGGAGAAAATGTACAAAAAATATATGGAGTCCATATTAACTTATGAGGGTTGGTGAGGTAGATCAATGATAATCCTTTAGTGGATTGGATTATCATTAATGGATCGGACTTTATGTGGGCTTGATCCATGGGTGGCCAAGATCCAACTCCTCCTCATGGTCCCTAATGTAGCCTATTAACACCTCATGAAGCTTAGATCCAATGGATAGAAACAAAACTCTAGATCCAAAGGTAGAGATTAAATCTCTAGATCCGACGGTTGAGATTAAATCTCTAGATCCGACGGTTGAGATTAAATCCCTAGAACCAATGGTGGAGATTAAAAGGAGGCTTATCCCTAACTCTATAAAAGGAGAGCAAGGGGTTGGCGTGGAGGATAATCCAAGAGAAGCTAGGGTTTTGGAAGTTGGTGGCAAGGCATAGGAGCTAGGGTTTGGGCTTGGGCGGCACCTAATAAGGAAATATTTTCCTTGTGTTGTTATTCTTCCCCAAGCTACCGGCGCCCTTGGAGTCCTTCCAACCCTTGGCCGGCATCCAAAACAGGTCCTCTTCTTCTCCTTGTCCGGTGGAACAAAGGTTTAGGGTCCTCCCTTGAAGCTTTTGGCCGGCCACTCTCAATCTCCTCTTCCTTCTTGGCCGGCGGCAAGCTTCCTCTTTGGAAGTTAATGGTTGGTTGAAAGAAGGAATAGAGCTTTGTTTCTATTCTTCCTCTTGCTTTGGAAGAGCAAGGAAGGAAGATTTGCGATCTAGGAGCTTCAACATTTGGTAGATCATCGCCCACACGACGTCTGAAAGGAGGAAGGTCATACATTAGAAGATCGAGAGGTATATCGATTCTCTAATTTTTATATGTTACATGTTTGTATTTGTTTTTCAATTATGAGCATGATATAAATCTGTTTGTGGCTAAATAATACTTGGATCCCGAACATAAACATAAAAACCAGCGATCCGGACATCATCTATTCCGTGGCTACTCGTAGAATAGAGGATGGTCGCTTGAACAACGAGTTTGTTCAAGTGACCTCTCTAAACGAATAGCACGATGATGACTTGGTTGTTTGGAAAATCCCTTTTGTCTAGGATTAATTTTTTTTAATCCGGGGACATCGATGGGATCGCCATGAACAAGCAACCGAGGTGATGTGGGAAGCGAAGTTTCCCATCACGGACTCGATAAGCAAAACCCTTCAATTGGTATCAGAGCCAAGGTTTCCAATTTTGTGTGTTTATAATTTGGTTAATTTTTATGCACTTTTCATATATTATATGTGCTGGATAATAGTAGAATATGCGTAGGTTAACTCTTTGGTTACAGGCATAAGATCCGACTATTATGACCATATGTGTGTATGTGATTGTATGTGTGTAAATGTTTATTTTGTTGAATCCTCAGGGTTGATGAGGCTAGTATTTGATTTTTTGTAAATTAGATACGGTATTGTTTAGCCACTCTATTTTAGTTTACTTTCGATCTAGATTTCATGTACAATCCCTCATGGAGTATAGGATCGATGAATGTAAATTAAAATAGATTTTAGTCTCGGCTCAAATCTCTGAATGGCTCGTACATGGCATAGGAGGAGCGGACGATGGTGATGCGATGGCAGACATATTGAAGACAAAAGCCATAATAGTTGGAAAATAATTTATTTTTCATATTTATTGCTTTTTGTTTGATATGCATGTCGTAGGCTAGGAAAATTCCTCAATTTCAAATTACTAAGTGGGAGAGGGAATTTTTTTTAAAATTCCCACGGCCTCCATTACGATTTGACATGTGATGCAAACAAACTTGTGCGTCGTCTCTGAGTGCCTTCCTCCCCATTGGATGGGTTTGTTTGCAGATCACAAGGTCGAATATGGTTATAGAAAATTATTAAGGAGTGTGTGTACTTCCCCATCGTAAGGCACATAACCCGAGATAATTACCTTGGTACCAAGTAATGGTGAATACTTAGATATAAATATAAGTATTCTCCCCATCGGAGTCACTGCTTTTATTTGTAGGGCCAAAGAGGAACCAACTATTAATTTTACTTGTCAAAAAGTTAGGTTGACAAGATAGTAAAATTAATGGGTAAAACCTCTTCTTACAAATGTAGAATTCGTATACGTCCACACTATCGTGGCATACGATATTCTCAGTGTTTTGAGGTGTTGGTTGATTTTAAAATTTTATTGTTTGAGGAATCAATAATTTTTTGAAATCTAATGTTTTGATTTATGTGATTCTTAGGTTTTCTTTCAAAATGACTTTCAACCCACTTGCTGTGATACTGAAAGAGAACAAACTTACTAGACCCAACTATGTTGATTGGAAGAGGAATCTAGATATTGTCTTGACTGTTGAGGAATACAAATATGTACTCCTCGAAGAGTGCCCTCCTAAGCCTGCAGAAGATTCTGGGGAAAAGGAGAAGAGAGTTATAAGAAGTGGGTAAAGGCTGATGAGATGGCGCGGTGTTACATTTTGGCATATATGTCAAATGTGCTACAACATCAGCATCAAGCAATGCCCACAGCTTATGACATGATGCTCAATCTCAAAAAGCTTTTCAGACACCAGAATCGGGCTGCGATGCAAGAAGCCATGAGAAACTTGATGAAGACCACCATGATCGAGGGAACACCCGTAAGGGATCATGTTCTCAAGATGATGGCTCATTTGAATGAGTTGGAGGTCCTTGGAGCTGAGATCGATGGAAAAACCCAGGTCGATATCATACTCCAGTCTCTACCTAGGAGTTTTGAGCAGTTTCACCTGAACTACAACATGAACAAGAGGTTGTATTCATTGGCGGAGCTTCTAACAGAACTCCAGGCGACAGAGGGGCTATTTCGTCAGAGTGCTCAGGCACATGCCATGGTGACCCAAAAGGTTTATACTTCTAAGCCAAAAGGCAAGAAGAAGAAGAAACAAACTGGGACGAAGGCGGTGGGAGGTACTCAGGGAGGAGTGAAGAAGCCGAAAGGCAAGTGCTTCACTTGTAAGAAGACTGGACACTGGAAGGACTGTCCCAACCGCAAGAACAAAGGTATATCTTTTGGTCTAGTCGTTGAAACATGTTTAGCGGTGTTATCCACCGGCACCTGGTGTGTAGATACGGGAGCCACTGATCATGTCTGTAATACTTTGCAGGGGTTCCAGGAAACCAGACGACTGGGTGAAGGGGAGATTACCGTGTACTTGGACGATGCCACGAAGGTGGTGTTAGTGATATATGAGAGATGTCCTAAGGCAATCGCCTTATGTTTGAACCATTTATATGATAAATGAAGATTCACTATTTGAGTATACATGTTTTCATGTATTTGATTAGATCTTAAACTCATTTACTGAATGTCCACGATACGATTCACAGCATGAGAGAATTTGTGATTGGATCACAACTAGTGAGTATCTCTACATGTGTAATTGTGATGTATCGGAATTATCCCTAGTCGATGAATTGATGGATTTGGACACCATTGATTCTGTCGAGACTAGCACGAGGTATACTCCTTGGTGTATCCAAGCAGCTGATTCTCACTGGCTGGAGACATTGTGATGTCCATAGTTAATGGTGGATGCTAGTTATGGTAACTAGTACATTGGAGTGACCAGCCGTAAGACTTCATATGGTTCTCTGCATAAATAGATATGTCAATGAAGTTCTTACTGTAGCTTAAGTGCGATGTTCCTTTGACTTGCGGTATTCAAGTCATCTTGATCATGAAGACTTATGCTTTGACATCTTAAGCAAGCATCTCTGAGGAGATGTGGACCCGGGATGATTGGGTATAAGTCGAAGTGATCGAAGGTGTTTGAATAGCCTATAAAGGATTCACCACTCCTTGTGAGGAGGTGTATACCCATGGCCTCTCGTCAGATTGTTACTAAAGTCTTTGGCCAAAGCATTACATGTTTAGAGTAAGGTACTCTTCGATACATGTGCAGTAACTAGAATCCGTAGGACGAGGAAATGATACTTGGGCTAGGTGTGACGTAGTCAACCTAGTGGGGACTGACACTATAGACCATGTCCTGAACCAAGTGGGTATAAGATGAGTGAAGGGAATGAGGCACGATTTATTCGAGCTGCTGAAGGATTTCAGAAATAGTTCTGGATCAACCGTTGATCTTTTCGGTTAATTAGGGATCATGATGTACTACTAGGTGCCACTCATGATCGTTCTATAATTAATGGTTAATTATAGATAGCCAACATAAACTGAGAACCTATTTGGTCACACGCACAACGAGCATAATCCGAAGGATTTAAAACGAGCTTGAGAATGAGATTCTCAGACCTAGAGAAACTAGGTTTGGTTGGACCAAATATGGAGCGAGCATGAAATCGTTTCAGTCGCAATGGAAGCATGGATGAGCCGTGTCTTATGAAGACATGATGGATGAACCAAATTGGTTTGGTTCTAATCCAATGGAGGAGAATAAACCAAAGGGTTTGGTTTGTTTTAAACGAATGAACCAAAGTTGGTTCGGTTCGTTTTAACTTAAAATAAACCATCATGGTTTGGTCTATTTTAACTTAAATTAATGGAGCGGGTTAACGGGCCTTTGGTTATAATCCGATAACCATTATGAGAATTTGTTCTCTATAAAATAGGGCTTAAGGGTTTTTTGTTAAACCCTAATCCAAAATCAAAAGCCCTAACCTAATTGTGGCCGCCCAACCTCTCCCTCCTCTCCATCTAGTCGGCGCCAACTCCTTACCGCCGCCAACTCCTCCAACCGGCGACCAGCTGCTGCCGTCTTCTCCACTTTGTTGGTGCAGTGAGGCACCGAAATCAAACCTGTGTTTTGATTATAGCAAAGACACAAAAGTTAAGTCTATTTTGTTTTCTCACGAGCTGAATCGAGTGTGCAGAAGATTGATATAGCTGGAGCTGAAGGCTAGCGACACCCGGAGGAAGCCGCGGTGGTCGGGCGATACTCGAGTTACTTCGGAGGGAGCCGAAGGAATCGAGTGGAAGGCCGGAAGCAAAAGCGACACGTAAGTATCGAGGTAAGCTCGTGTGTGCGAGAGTAAGTAAGGTCGTATCCTCTTTACGGGGATGATCTTAAGCGTAGATCCGACCAAAGACATCTTATAGATGGTCTAGGTCGAGATCAGATGGTCGACGACCATCGAAATTATGTTTTTATTGAGCTAACTTTGACTTGCAGCAAGCATCAGTCGACTGCCAGCTTGGAGGACTCGACTGCCGTGTATCGATCGGCCGCAAGGTCATCAATCGATCGCCATCGATCACGATGATGATGGCCATCCGATCATCGATTGTCAATGATCAGATTCGAGGAGTCAAGGCTTATCACTCCACCTCAAAGCGGTTTGGTGTCCATTTGTGATTGGTTGAAGACCCACTCGAAAAGGGGCTCAAAGGCTATAAAAGGAGGGCCAAACCTAGGGTTTCATCAACAATTCTAAGTGCTCAAAAGCCTCCGTTACGCTGCAACTCTACGACAACGAAGTCCTTCCATTCCGACGTCTAGGTTTAACTTTCTTTATTATTGTACGTCGGTCTTAGTTTTTGTTATCAGTTTGTCATTTATATTTCCGGAGCTTTTATCGTATACGAGGAGAGGGGGAGTGTCCCTCTACCTCAAGTTTTTGTGGTTTCTTCTTGTATCGATTAACTCCTACCTCTAACGAGGAGGAGTTCCTTTAGTGCTTTTGCCCTCCGTACGTGGTCAAGGACCACTAGGGCCTTGGAGTAGTAGCCTTCGGCTACGAACCAAGTAAATCTCTTGTGTCTATTGTCTCCTTTACTTTTTGTTTTGCTTATCTTTCCGCTGCATATAAGTTTTCTTTTAAAACGAGTTAAATGCGAGAAAAATTTTCTTTCGCTATTCACCCCCCCCTCTAGCGAACCGCATCGATCCAACAATTGGTATCAGAGCCGGGGGCGCTTAGATTTGGTGAAACCACCAATCTAACTTTTTTTCACAGATTTGTTTTTCGTTCGTTTAAATTTTTCTCCCGCACTACTAATCCAAGACGAAGTCTTGGTACTCTTCGTTTGATTTTGTTTTGCAAGTATTCGCTTTTGGAGTAGCCGACGGTCAAACGGGCATAACTTTTCGTACAAGTTGACCCACGACACGGTCTACCTACCAAATCGAAGCTCTCGCAGAGATCTACACTTCTTATGGGGGTTTACCCCCCATAACAAGCTGTTTTCATCCTCAAAAATCGACGTTTAGTAGCCTTTCGGGGACATCGAAGGTTGTGAGTACTTACTTTTTATTTAGTTTCTTATTTCTTTGCTTAACTTTCTATTTTTCGTTTATTTCTTTTTATTTCCCGCACTACTAATCCAAGACGCAAGTCTTGGTACTTTCATGTGTTTTTGTTGTTGCTAGGTTTTCATTTTAGTCTCCTTGTCTTTTTGTTCTAATGGCCCATCTCGAGGGTTTTAGCACCGTCTGACCTCCGTTTTACAACGGAGATGATTTCCGCATCGAAAGGGTCGGATGGAATGCTTTCTCAAAACCCAAATTGAGATGTGGATCATAATTCAAACGGGTTTCACACTTCCGACTAATGAAGTGGGTGACTCCTTGGATTATGATCAATGGACCGTTGCAACAAAACGACAAGTCGAAGCCGATGCCAAGGTGACACAAATCCTCCAATGTGGCCTATCCAAGGAGGAGTTAAATCGCGTCGGCCCCTTCATAAGCGCAAAAGATCTTTGGACAAAACTAATCGAGTTACACGAAGGATCGGATCAAGCTAAGGTTTGCAAACGTGATTTGTTATTCAATAAATTGTACACACTAAAAATGCAGGAACACGAGTCCGCGACGCAACTCCACGCCCGTGTCCAAGACATAGTCAACAACCTACACGCAATCGGGCAAAAGGTCAAAAACCGCGACCTTATTAGGTATGTCCTAAACTCTTTTCCGAGGACTACCTTATGGGCATCCATGGTTGATGCCTATAAGGTCTCCAAGGACCTTTCTAAAATTAGGTTAGACGAACTCTTTTCGGATTTTGAATTACATGAACAATCCAACTCGGAACCCGAGAGGGGTATAGCCTTGTTTGCAGGTTCAAAGAAGAAGAAAATCGCAAGCAAGCCACCATCACCCGAGGAGGAAGATGAGTCCAAGAAGAAGTTGACCGAGTTGATCACAACTAATGAACCTAGCTCAAGGATAGCCAAGGGACGAAAGCGAACCACGACTCGACCCAACCAAGGTAAGCCTAAAAGTTCTAACATTAGGTGTTATGAGTGTAACAGTTTGGACACATCAAGTCCGAGTGCCCCAAGCTCAACCACCAAGCACCTAAGCACAAGAAGGCCCTCAACGCGACATGGGAAGAAGCGCCATCCAAGAAGACGAAGACCACGCTCTTCATGGCGAAATCGATTGAGTCGACACGGAGACCGAACTCGAACTTGAGTCGAACTCGAGGATGACTCGGACTATGAAGCTACCTTCAAGTCAAGCCACGACACGCATCCGGTTCAAAAGATACCCTTAAAGTAAGTCGAAATTTATTTAATACTTTACAAAATACGATTAGGTTTTTGTCTAGGAAATTAGTTAAATCCGAGTCCAAGGTCGAGACCCTAGTTGAGGAAGTTAAACTCCTCAAACACGGTCTCTAACCTCTTCGACTAGTCGAGTTCAAGAGAAGGACTCAACTCGGGTTGAAAACTCGGTTGAGAACTCTCTTGAAAAGTCAAGTCAAGATCTTAGGAACACGCTGGAAAGGTTCACTGGGATCCAAAGGACTTGACCTCCTACTTGATCTCAAAGGGCCGTGGTACAACAAGGTCGACTAGGGTTTAACTCAAACACGACTAATAGGTCGATATGTCGATCGTAAGTAGACATAAAAATGTGTCCAAGCATGGGTCCCTAAGACCACTTTGATTTCAACTCTAGGATCTAACTCATCGGGTTCCCAAGACCAAATCCACTATGTGGATAGACCGAACCGATTCAACGGTCTAGGGGAGCCAAGACAAAATATGTTTGTGCTTTAACTTAGAAATTGCATGTTTTAACTTAGAAAGTTTGTGCTTTAACTTAGAAATTGCATGTTTTAACTTAGAAAGTTTGTGCTTTAAAACTTGTGAACTCTCTTAGAACACGTACATAACCAACTAAAATTCTTCGAAAAGATTGAGCCTGGAGCCTCTTTCAAATAACCAACTAAAATCCTTTGAAAAGATTGAGCCTCGGGAGCCTCTTTTCAAAAATAACCAGTTAGACTAGGAAATGATCTTAGGTGAGTCAAGTCATCATTTTCTTGAACATGGTTTTGTCTAAGGAAGTGGTCGATGATCCAATAAAAGAAGGCCCTGTGCTCGCCACGACACTGAAGCCATGATCTTGAAAAGGTAAACTTGACAAGCCTAGGTTAAATCCAAATCTAACATAAAATTACTTGAACCTAAATCCACTTAATCAACTTAATTGGAAATCATCTCACAAAAAACACATAAGTATAACATGCTTGATCACATAGACTCAGGTGAGATGACCTAGGTTTAACAACTTACAACCAATTTAAATTTTAAAAAAAAATATATATCTAACATCCAATCCAACCACCTTGTGTGTAGGATCAATGGATGTTGGACAGTGGTTGCTCCCGACACATGACCGGGGATCAACTCAAGTTTTCAAAGCTTCGATTCAAACGACAAGGATCGGTAGCCTTCGGAAATAACGGCAAGCTCAAAATCATCGGATCAGGTGATATTGAGCTCAATTAAAATTTTGTTATTCAAAATGTTTTACTAGTAGAGAATTTTGAATATAACTTACTTAGTGTAAGCCAATTGTGTGATAATAACTATAAGGTCATATTTCTAGAAAATGAATGCATAATTAATACCAACGAAACTGCTAAAACAATCCTTAAAGGAACTAGAAATAACAACATTTATACGATCAACTTAACTAACTCCTCAACTAAATGTCTTATGACACGACAAGAGGAATCATGGTTGTGGCACCGACGACTCGGTCACTCACACCCAAGACTCATCCACAAGATGAGTCGAGTGATTTAGTCAAAGGTTTGCCTAACCTCAACAACTTGGATAATAAAATATGTAATGTCACAACAAGGTAAACAATATAGGGCACAACATCAACTAACTAATCAAGAACGAACCTCAAGAGTACTTGAGCTCTGATATGGATCTATTCGATTCACATGGAGCCAAGTCACTCAATAGAAGTCAATATTGCTTAGTCATAATTGACGACTACCCGTGTTTACTCGGGTTAGGTTCATCAAACATAAAAATGATACCTAGATCAATTAATCAATTTATTCAAATTAATCGAGAATCAAAAAGACCTTAAGGTTAAAAGACTTAGAAGCGATCATGGTGGTGAATTCGAAAATCAAAGGTTCACCGACTTCTGTAACCTAAACGGATACCACCATGAATTCTCTTGCCCTAGGACCCCTCAACAAAATGGCCTAGTGGAGCGGAAAAACCGAACTCTACAAGAAGCCGCTAGGACCATGTTGAACGAATACGACCTACCCGATAGGTTTTGGGCAGAAGCCGTTAGCACGGCTTGCTATGTCCAAAATAGGATCCTTATGGTAAAGAGGCACCTTAAGACCTCGTACGAGATTTATCACGATAAAATACCTAACATCAAGTACTTTAGGGTATTTGGGTGTAAGGTACATATCCTAAACACTAAGGATTACCTAGGGAAATTTACATCCAAAACCACGAATGGAATCTTTCTAGGATACTGACTACAAGTAGAGCTTATAGAGTATATAACCACGACACTTAGAGTCGAGGAGACTATCAATGTAGTATTCGATGAAGGGCATGAACCTACAAAACCCCCGGCAACCCCAATTAGCGAGCCGATTCATACTAGACCTAACTCTGATCCGGAGATCAGGTCTAGTGTTAATCCTAACCTAAGTCAACCTAGTCACTCTATTGATCAAGTGATAGATGACTCCAACCAAACTAGTGTTCAACCAAGTCACCCCATTGATCAAGCATTAGGTGACACAAACCCAACCCAATCTAGGACTGACTAACCACCCTATCGATCAAGTGATAGGAGATCCTAATCTAGGAGTTCGAACTAGAGCATCCTATAGGAACCTTAGTCAAATTTCCTTAATTTCAAAGATAGAACCCAAATCAATTGAACAAGCTCTTCTTGATCCCGATTGGATTATTGCAATGCAAGAAGAGCTAGCTCAATTTACTAGGAATGAGGTGTGGGAATTAGTACCACCACCTAAAGACAAAACGATAATTGGAACAAGGTGGGTGTTTCGAAATAAGCTTGATGATAAAGGTGAAGTAGTTAGAAACAAGGCTAGGTTAGTCGCCAAAGGATTTAGCCAAGTCGAAGGCTTAGATTACGACGAAACCTATGCCCCAGTAGCTAGACTCGAATCCATTCGAATGTTGCTAGCTTATGCCACACATCGAGGATTTAAGCTGTTTCAAATGGATGTTAAGTCGGCATTCCTAAATGGATACATTAAAGAAGAAGTTTATGTTAGCCAACCCCCCGGATTCTAAAATCTAGATAAACCCGACCATGTTCTAAAACTTAAGAAAGCTCTCTATGGACTTAAACAAGCTCCTCGAGCTTGGTACGAGAGACTTTCAATCCATCTTAAGTCAAAAGGGTTTAACCAAGGCTTAGTTGACCCAACTCTCTTTGTAAAAACCTTAGGTAAAGAAATATTCATAGCTCAAATTTACGTAGACGATATAATTTTTGGAACCTCCAACTCAGCCTTACTAAACGAGTTCGTTTTGCTCATGGAAAGTGAGTTCGAAATGAACTTGGTAGGCGAGTTAAGTTTCTTTTTAGGTCTACAAATTAAACAAACTAAGGATGGTATATACCTATATCAACAAAAATACACTAAGGAGTTAATTAAAAGATTTGGAATGCAAGACGCTAAGGTAATAAACACCCCAATGGCGATAAATGTTAACATAGGAGAAGACCTAGAAAGTAAGTCCATTGACTTAAAGTACTATAGGAGCGCAATAGGAAGTCTTCTATACTTAACTGCGAGTCGACCCGACATCCTATTCGCAGTAAGTATGTGCGCCAGGTTTCAAACCTGTGCTAAAGGGTACACTTAATGTCGGTATTTGGTATCCTAGATCTACCGAGTTCGAACTAATCGGCTACTCCGATTCGGATTATGCCGGTAGTAAACTCGACAGAAAGAGCACGAGTGGTTGTTGTCAACTACTCGGCTCGAGTCTAGTGAGTTGGTGCAGTAGGAAGCAACATTGTGTTGCCTTGTCTACCACCGAAGCCGAATACATCACGATGGGTGAGTGTGTCACTCAGCTTCTTTGGATGAAGCACACCCTCCGCGACTTTAAGTTAGACTTTACGAATACTAAACTTCACGTAGATAACATTAGTTCAATTAATCTTACCAAGAATCCAATATGTCACTCTAGGACCAAACATATAGAAGTCAAACACCATTTCATTCGAGAACATGTGGCCAACGAAGCCATACAACTCGAGTACGTCGAATCGAAATCTAACCTAGCAGACCTATTTACTAAACCCCTACCCGAAGCCGAATTTAGTCTATTAAGACGAAAATTGGGCATGTGCGTAATAGAATAAGAACTTGCAAACTATATTTTGTTACTACTATTTCTTATTTTTCATTTTGATGGAACTAGCATAGGACATACCTTAGATAACATGCACCTATAGATTTAAGGAGCCAGTACATCTCACAACACATAGGACTAATGTGTTTGTGTACTTAGCCACGTAGATGGGCGTGAGATGTTAGGACCCTACTCCAGGTTCCAAGATGTAGATCAAGTGCGTCAATATGAACCTCGGAGTATAAATATGCAACTAATATTAACCAACTCTAATCAGGACTTGTTGATAATTTCACTTCAATCAAGTCAAACTAGAGTTGAACATTTAGATGAATTATTTTCACATACTATTTTTAAAATCATCATGCTTGGACTTAGGGTTTTCTTAAACTTTTCCTTGATTTATGTCAAAAGGGGGAGAAAAGGCCAAAGTTAAGGTTCAAGAAAAGGCCAAAGTTCAATTTCAAATTTTTGAAATTGATAACTTAACTTAAAACTTTGATTCTGGCCTAAGTTAAGGGGGAGTAAGGTTTAGGTTTCAACTCTTCGGAATTGAAAAACTTTAAAGGCCCAAGTTAAGAAATCAAAAGTTAAACCTTTTGAATAATTAACATTTTGACTTAACTTTTGATTACTTAACTTGCACTTATTTTTGACTCTAAGAAGCCTAACTTAACTTTTGTGTTTGGAGAACTAAAAGTCTTTTTCAAGTACTCACCCTCGGTCAAGGGGGAGGGTTCCTCTAAGGGGAGAACTTGAGAAATATTTTTACTACTCCTACTTTTGCTTCTTGTCTTTACTGTTTCATGCACTTAATTTCCTTAACTTTGTGTGTTTTTGCCATATATCAAAAAGGGGGAGATTGTTGGTGCAGTGAGGCACCGAAATCGAACCTGTGTTTTGATTATAGCAAAGACACAAAGTTAAGTCTATTTTGTTTTCTCACGAGCTGAATCGAGTGTGCAGAAGATTGATATAGCTGGAGCTGAAGGCTAGCGACACCCGGAGGAAGCCGCGGTGGTCGGGCGATACTCGAGTTACTTCGGAGGGAGCCGAAGGAATCGAGTGGAAGGTCGAAGCAAAAGCGACACGTGAAGTATCGAGGTAAGCTTGAGTGTGCTAGAGTAAGTAAGGTCGTATCCTCTTTACGGGGATGATCTTAAGCGTAGATCCGACCAAAGACATCTTATAGATGGTCTAGGTCGAGATCGGATGGTCGACGACCATCGAAATTATGTTTTTATTGAGCTAACTTTGACTTGCAGCAAGCATCACCGACCGCTACTGAGGACTCGACCGTCGGTATCACGATCGCCGAAGGTCATCAATCGACTGATGCTGCCATCAGTCGACTGATGATGGCCATCAGTCGACTGATGGTCAATGATCAGATTCGAGGAGTCAAGGCTTATCACTCCACCTCAAAGCGGTTTGGTGTCCATTTGTGATTGGTTGAAGACCCACTCGAAAAGGGGCTCAAAGGCTATAAAAGGAGGGCCAAACCTAGGGTTTCATCAACAATTCTAAGTGCTCAAAAGCCTCCGTTACGCTGCAACTCGACAACGAAGTCCTTCCATTCCGACGTCTAGGTTTAACTTTCTTTATTATTGTACGTCGGTCTTAGTTTTTGTTATCAGTTTGTCATTTATATTTCCGGAGCTTTTATCGTATACGAGGAGAGGGGGAGTGTCCCTCTACCTCAAGTTTTTGTGGTTTCTTCTTGTATCGATTAACTCCTACCTCTAACGAGGAGGAGTTCCTTTAGTGCTTTTGCCCTCCGTACGTGGTCAAGGACCACTAGGGCCTTGGAGTAGTAGCCTTCGGCTACGAACCAAGTAAATCTCTTGTGTCTATTGTCTCCTTTACTTTTTGTTTTGCTTATCTTTCCGCTGCATATAAGTTTTCTTTTAAAACGAGTTCGTACGAGAAAAATTTTCTTTCGCTATTCACCCCCCCCCCCTCTAGCGAACCGCATCGATCCAACACACTTGCCGGCATTGAGCTGCTGCTGGAGGAGCTTCGGTGATCAACCTTGGCTCCGGCGACAAGGTGAGCACATTGCTTTCCTTATTTGGCCGGTGCAAGGTCTCCACCAAAGCTGTACAGTTTTCTGGACAGCTTGTTTCCCTCTTGTCGGAGCATCGTTTGGACGACATTTGAAGCTCCGACAGCGCCTTCCTTACCGGGTATTCGATCTCCTGTAATCCTCATAGGTGGAGGACGAAGGATTCGTCAAACGGTTGACGAATACCTCTCCGGAGAAGCGAGTTTTTGAGGACTCGTTTTGGATCCGAATTTTGATTTGGATCGTGATCTTCTCTCGATCACGTCGTCTTCAACACGAGGCTAGTAACCCGTACGAAGATGAGGCTCGTGACTTAGTGAAGTCATCCCGAAGATACTGGGCATGGATACGGATAGAGACGATTATAGCGAGAATCGTTCCGGTTGATGTCTTTCCCGCTACACGTGATACGTCAGGTATATGTAGTTTAAGTTTTTTTTATTGCAAAATTTGAATTTACGGTTATGTCTATACATGTTGTACTATGCATGCGTGTGATGTGTGTGTTGTAATAAATTAGATTTATTATTTTATTTCTTCCACTGTGCACATGTTTACGAAACATGTTCGAACACACACTCGTCGTGGTGCTGGAATCCTAACAGTGGTATCAGAGCCCAGGTTGTGTTTCGACATAATCGTAAAATTGTTTTGCGATAGTCATAATGATATTTCTAGAAATTTTCTACTTTTGAAAAGTTAGAAGTATTTATGGAAATTTTTAAGTTTGGAAAGTCTAGAAGTATTTATGGAAATCTTCTACTTTTGGAAAGTTGGAAGTATTTATGGAAATTGATATTTTCCATAAATAAAATATTTGATTAGATTTTGGAAATTTGTTTCCTAATTTAATCATGATTTGATTTGGGAAATCAAATCTTAAAATATTTTATTTCCATAAGTAGTTTTGATGATTTAGGAAATTGGTTTCCTAAATTGACTTTCCTTAATCAACTATTTCCACAAATAAAATATGTGATTAGATTTGGAAATTTGTTTCCTAATTTAATCATGATTTGATTTGGAGAATCAAATCTTAAACATATTTTATTTCCATAAATAGTTATGACATATAAGGAAATATTGTACATGACATAATTGTATGCCATGTAATTGCATTAGATGCATATCATTATGCCATGCGTGTCATGACATGTAGATGTATGTCATGTCATGTAGATAATAGTTATTTGCATGCAAAGAGGATGAGACATAAAAACCCTAACTCAATATTAAAGCCTACACCTTCCATTAATATGGTTAGAACCAGAGTTCCGTTTCTTGTTCGGGTTGTTGGACTCTCTCCAAGCCCGGCTCGAACCCGAACATGTTCAAACCATGGAATAGTTTAATACTAATATGGTAAGAGTCAGAGGTCAATCGTTAGCTTTGGTTGTTGGACTCTCTCCAAGCCGGGCTAATTGGTTGAATGCGCTCTAAAATATTAAAACTATTTCTTGATTAATGGGTTGGCTTTAACTTGGAGCATCGGCTTGTTGGACTCTCTCCAAGGTCGATGTAAAGGGAGGTGAAGTTGGGTGCTATGCATATGATGCATACTTGTTAATATGTTAACAACCCGATGTATGTGTGAACATTCAATTAGTTGATAGCATATTGTGATAGTTGCATATACGTGATATGCAATCGGTATATTTGATACCTACCATCGTAGTTATGAATGGCTTGTTGGACTCTCTCCAAGGTTGTTCATATCTATGATGGATATCAGCCCATTCAGAGATGGACCTACGATCTCCCGAAGTGATTTTGGGGTTTTTGAAATTCGAAAAATGAATGGGATTTATAAATGTATATTGATGCATTTTAAAATCATTTTCTCATATATGCTCGTTTTGTATTTCTAGGTTAATCGATTGATCATGACATCTTTGAATTTGCGCACTATTTTGGATTCAAACAAATTGACTGGGCCTAACTTCCTGGACTGGCTTAGAAACCTGAGAATTGTTCTCAAGGCGAAAAAGCTAGCATATGTCCTTGAAGAGCCTCTTCCCAACCGTCCTAAGGACGATGCAACTCCAGACCAAATGTTGGTCTATCAGAAGCATGTGGTAGATTCTGAGCTGGCGAGTTGCATCATGCTAGCTGCGATGGTACCTGAGCTTCAAAAGTAGCATGAGCATATGGATGCTAATACCATGGTCTTCCATCTTCATGAGTTGTTTGATGAGCAAGCGAGATCCGAAAGGTTCGAAGTCTCCAGGCTCCTCTTCACCACGAAGATGCAAGAAGGTTCGTCTGTAGTGTAGTTTGTGCTAAAGATAAACGAGTACATCGAGTGGCTAGCTACTCTCGGGTTTGTGATGGATCATGAATTAAGTATTGACTTAATTCTGCATTGTTTGCCCAAGAGTTTCTCACAATTTGTGATGAACTATCGGATGAAAAAATTAGAATCCACTATTCCTGAGCTTCTCAATATGCTGAAGACTATGGAGCCTTCTGTGAACCATGAGGAGAAGGTGGTTTTGTTAGTTGATTCCTCAAAGAAAGGTTCTAAGAGGAAGGCAAAAGAATAGAAGAAAGGGAAGAACAAGAAGGCAAAGAATGCAGAACCAGCACAAAAGGGCACTTGCCATCATTGTGGCAAGGAAGGCTGTTAGGGCAATCTCTTGCCGAGATATGGTTTTGATGGTGTGGCAAAGGGTTTAAGTTAGTTTGATATGTTGATGTGATATGTGCGTTGAAGTCGTGCAGGACTTAGTAATTCGCACATGGAGCCGTGGTGAGTTTCACATCTCATGACTCGTGCCTTGAGTCGGTGAAGGATAGCTTTGCGGAAGCCGTGCGCTTGGAGTGAAGCCGGAGGAAGTAGACTTCGAGGCAAGAGACGCGAAGGAGCATTGCAGAACCGTGCGCCTGATGCTGCCGAGGGACGTGGCCGAGAACGAAGAGAACTTCAAAGGCGAGGGACTCCGAGAAATGAGAGTGAGCGATTGTAACCCAGGGAAGGGTAGCTCTTAGGTGAAACTTGGCCATTTGGCCAAGTGTCGGATGGGTTTTCCCGACACCAGTCGACTGCCATGTCATGGCGGCGATCGCCTGAGTCGAGTGAGTTCGATCGTATACGATCGATCCGGATTGTAGCGGTGATCGCCGCCATCGTGCCGATCATTGCCAAGAACCGATCGATCGCTAAAGGCGAATGATCGGTAGATAAGGGTTCGGCCATCCGAACCGATCGTGGCGGGGCGATCGACTACGAGCGTGATCGTGATGAGGTCCATCAGTCGACTGCCAAGAGTTCCGTTGGACTACAACGGTCGGGATCCGACGTGTTCGGAGGTCGTTGTAGAATGGCATGATCGCCAAGGGCGGCAGTCGACTGATGGCGGCAAACGGGAAGAAGTTAGCCCTCTCTATAAAAAGAGAGGGTGTAAGCCTTTGAGAGGCTAATGCTAATACTCCAAAAGATCTTCCTAGTGCCCCACAAGCTCTAAACTCTTCTTACTTGTTTTTATTTCAATCCTATTGTAAGAAGAGTGATCTTGGTTGTAAAGGTTACCTCCACCTAGCTTTGTGCAAAGGAGAGACCGATAGTGATTGGTTTTGGCGGAGTGATTCACCGTGGATGAATCGGACCGTGGATTAGCGGCGTAGCCGTGAACCACGTTATATCTCGGTGTTTGTATTGCTTGCTTATATCTTGCTTGTCTTTTGCTTTGTATTTGTATATTCCGCTTGCGCTAATTAGTTTTGTAGACGAGCAATTTACGACGTCCAACGTACGAGGGCTATTCACCCCCCTCTAGCCGGCCATATCGATCCCTTACAAGTGGTATCAGAGCCGAGGTTGCTTGTCACCGGACTAACCGCCGCAACAAGCCCTACATCAAAAATGGCCGGCTCCAACATCCATCCTCCGAAGTTTGAAGGAGAATTCGCTTGGTGGAAGAAGCGAATGGAGGTATTTTTCGAAATGGATTTTGATATAATGATTACAATGGAATCCGGTTTCGTTTTGCCTAGGGATGAAGAGGGGAAGCCAATAGAGAAATCTAGGTGGACCAAGAGGCAAAGAGAGGAGCACCTTGCAAACTCCAAAGCCAAGCACCATCTCTACAATGTGCTCCCTCAACAAGAGATCAACCCGATCGGAGAATGTGCTAGCGCCAAAGAGATGTGGGAGAAGCTTATAGAACTCCATGAAGGCACATCCGAGGCCAAGCTAGCAAGGAGAGACCTCCTCCGCTCCCAATTATCCAATATAAAACTAGAAAAGGGAGAAAAGGTAACCTCACTACACTCTAGGTTTAAAGAAATTTTAATTGGGCTAACAAGTGTAGGTGAGAAGCTATCAAACCGGGATATGGTAATGAAGGCCATAGATGCCTTTCCCCGGTCCTCAAAGTGGAGCTCCATGGTGGACTCATTCTATATCTCAAAGAATTTAGAAGTGAGCACCTTGGAGGAGTTCTTCTCAACAATGGAACTCCACGAAACTAGGCTTGAGGGAATACAAGAGGAGCCTAGAATTCAACCTTCAAGAGGAGTAGCATTATTGGCAAGTAAGGGGAAGAAGAAGATGGAAATCCCCTCCTCCTCCGATGACGAAGTGTCTTCCTCCTCCTCCATGGATAGCACCGAAGAAGCCTACATGGTAAGGAGGGTAAGATGTGCATTTAAGAATTTTAGATTTGATAAATCTAATGATAGGAATAGAAGACCAAGGGGGAAGGTCATATGCTACAATTGCCAAGGAGAAGGGCACATAAGGGACAATTGTCCTCTCCTAAACAAGAGCAAGGAAGAGAAGAAAAAGAAAGAAGAGAAGAGGAAGAAGAAGAAGGGGAGCAAGAGAAAGGAAGAAGAAAAGAAAACAAAGGAGAAGGGAAAGGCTAAGGCTCTCAAGGCAAGGACTTGGGATGATCCATCCTCATCCTCCTCCTCATCATCGGATGAGGAGAATGCCTTTGTCACCAATTTGGCCTTGATGGCCTTTGATGACTTGGATTGCTCTTCATCCGAAAATGAAGAATCAAGCTCAAGAGGAGAGAGCTCAAATGAAGGGGGAGCTTCCACATCCTCATCATCCGAAGAAGAAGAGGACATGGAAACTATGGTAACAAATCTAACCCCTAAGAAAATAGTTTCCATAGTTTCTAGCTTAACTAGAGATTTATTTAGGGCAAAGAAGA
Source organism: Wurfbainia villosa (assembly GCA_025175895.1). Classification (NCBI taxonomy): domain Eukaryota; kingdom Viridiplantae; phylum Streptophyta; class Magnoliopsida; order Zingiberales; family Zingiberaceae; genus Wurfbainia; species Wurfbainia villosa. Next base: position 36,927,865 of record CM046001.1, on the reverse strand, counting down.
AAAATAAATGCATGCTTGAACAAATTAAGGAATTAGAACAAAAATTAGAAAAGGCATGCTTAAATGATAATATTTCTTCTAGCTTAGATGATGCATGCTCACATGATTATATGCCTTTGGATGTTAATGATGCATGCATAGAGGAAAATAGGGTATTAAGGGAAAAGGTAGATTACTTAACCAAAGCCCTAGAGAAATTCACAATTGGCTCCAACACCTTAAATATGATCTTAGGGAGCCAAAGAGCTAGTTTCAACAAGAAAGGCCTAGGCTACAAGGAAAAGAAAAATGAAAAGGCCTACAAATGCCTAATAGCTAGGGGACAAGATAAAAAGAAAGCAATAGCTAGAAAATGGATCCCCAAGGAATATTTAGTGAACCCAATAGGAAAGAACTTATTTTGGGTTCCAAAATCCATCCTTAAGGGTTAGAAAACCCCTAGGGTAGTCAACCATATGAACTTGATCTATATCATATTTTGGTTGACTTAGGATGACGGGACAACATTTTTAGATAGTGTTGGGTGATGATAACGTGCCCATAAATAGGTAATAATGCTTAAATCATGATGATTGATGTAATTCCTATGTATGTCTTAAATCATGATTTATGATATTTGGCACGTTATCTTGAGAAATAAGTTTAAATCATGCTTTAGGTGATAATTTGTTTATTATCATCACATATTACCTAATGCATGACTATAAATTGATGAAAACATGTATTTCATGATCATAATGTAGAATTCATTCATATATGTCATTATGATCATGTAGGATGTTAGGTTGATACTTAACCATGATAGAATTGCATGAATATATGGGTTAAGTATATACAAATACCCCCTAGGATACATCTCACACTCACTATAGGCTAACTTGATTGCAAACTTAGCATGGGTGAGATATTAGGATGATACAAATGTCCACTAATGCCTATGGCATTTAGATGGTCATTTAAAGTATCAAAATAGCAATAATAGACCAATCATGGGGAAGGCTTATGTTTAATTCATAGACATATTGCCCAAAGATCATGGTTGGATATTTCATATGTTTTCAAAACATTTTCTTACCCTAAAATACATGTATTCATGTTTTGAAACAATTGGATGCAAACTAGGTAGCTAACTTGATACTAGAATGATCAAAAACCTAGTGGTTTTTAGAACTTTTGGATTTTTGGCAAAAACAAGAAAATATAATGAGTTTTCATGAAAAACTATTTTTCATTGATAGATATACTTAAAAGAAATATGTTCCCAAAATTTCATGATTTTTCAAATTTTCTGGAATTTATAATGCATTTCTGAAATTCATCCAGAAAATCAGAAATATGGATTCATTTGTGCCAGTCGACTGCCATACTGATAGCAGTCGACTGGTGGCCTGTAAATCAGAATATTGAAGGCCGAATTCAGTTTATAAACCTCCTACAAGTGGTAGAAATATACTCGATGCCATGAGCTTATAACTTAGTGTTAATCTTTTTGATGGTGTCAAAGGGGGAGAAATAAGTATGTTTAAGTTAATCACATTAGGGGGAGAAATACATGATAGGGGGAGAAATATATGTAGGGGGAGAAATATATGATAGGGGGAGAATTTCATGGATTAAGGGGGAATTGCATGTTGTTATATCATGTTTATCTTTACATGCTTTCTTACCTTAGAATTTATATCAAATGTTTTTACCTAACTTAAACGGATTGCCACACATCAAAAAGGGGGAGATTGTTAGGGAAATCTCTTGCCATGATATGGTTTTGATGGTGTGGCAAAGGGTTTAAGTTAGTTTGATATGTTGATGTGATATGTGCGTTGAAGTCGTGCAGGACTTAGTAATTCGCACATGGAGCCGTGGCGAGTTTCACATCTCATGACTCGTGCCTTGAGTCGGTGAAGGATAGCTCATGGCCGTGCGCTTGGAGCATCCGAGGGACCGGGACGAGAAGCTTGGAGGTGAAGCCGGAGGAAGTAGACTTCGAGGCAAGAGCGAAGGAGCATTGCGAGCCGTCGCGCTGATCTTGCCGAGGGGCGTGGCGAGAACGAAGAGAACTTCAAAGGCGAGGACTCCGAGAAATGAGAGTGGCGATTGTAACCCGGGATGGGTTGCTCTTAGGTGAAACTTGGCAATTTTGGCCATGTGTCGGATGGGTTTTCGACACCCGATCGGCCATGTCATGGCGATCATTGCCTCAGTCGAGTGAGTTCGGTGGTATCGATCGATGGATTGTAGCGCAATGACGCCATACGTGTGCGATCATTGCCAAGACCACCGATCGGCCTGAAGCGCAGCGATCGGTAGTAGATAAGGGTTCGACCATAGAACCGTTCGTAAATGGCCGTAGGCGATCGACTACGGAGCGGCGATCGTGATGAGGTCCATCGATCATTGCCAAGAGTTCCGTTGGACTACAACGGTTGGGATCCGACGTGTTCGGAGTCGTTAGTAATGTGAATGACCGCCAAGGCGTGATCGTGATGGCGTAACAACGGAAGAAGTTAGCCCTCTCTATAAAAAGAGAGGGTGTAAGCCTTTGAGAGGCTAATGCTAATACTCCAAACGATCTTCCTAGTGCCCCACAAGCTCTAAACTCTTCTTACTTGTTTTTATTTCAATCCTATTGTAAGAAGAGTGATCTTGGTTGTAAAGGTTACCTCCACCTAGCTTTGTGCAAAGGAGAGACCAATAGTGATTGGTTTTTGGCGGAGTGATTCACCGTGGACGAATCGGACCATGGATTAGCGGCGTAGCCGTGAACCACGTTATATCTCGGTGTTTGTATTGCTTGCTTATATCTTGCTTGTCTTTTGCTTTGTATTTGTATATTCCGCTTGCGCTAATTAGTTTTGTTGACGAGCAATTTACGACGTCCAACGTACGAGGGCTATTCACCCCCCTCTAGCCGGCCATATCGATCCCTTACAAAGGCCACTGGCGAAGAAACTGCAAGATTTATTTTGAGTCCATGAAGAAGAAGAAGGCATCCGATGCCCCATCCTCTTTAGGTATCTTCGTTATTGATTGTCATTCTATTTCCTTAGACAATTGGGTATTGGATACTGGGTGTGGCTCACATATATGTAATAACATACAGGGGCTAAGGAATAGAAGAAGACTCGTCAAAGGGGAGTCAAATTTATGAGTTGGCAATGGAGCAAAGGTTGCTGCGGTCGCCATCGGAACTTATTTGCTGAAGCTCCCTAGTGGACTAGTCTTGGAACTGGACAATTGCTATTGTGTTCCTTCTCTAATAAAGAACATTGTTTCTATTTCCTGCTTAAATAGAAATGGTTTCCATTTGACGTTTAGTAACAATTGTTGTTATATAACTTTGAATGGCATACTTTATGGAACTGGAACTTTGAGCAATGGCATTTATACGTTGGACGTATCTAGTGACATTTTCAATATCGAAGCGAGCAACAAGCGTGCTCAAAAGGATAATCAATTAGACTCCTACATGTGGCATTGTCGTCTTGGCCATGTAAGCAAGAAACGCATGTCCGAATTACACCGATGTGGAATTCTGGAATCGTTTGAATTGGATTCATACGATACATGCGAATCATGCTTAAAAGGCAAGATGAGTAAGTTACCATTTTCAGGAAAAGGTGAACGAGTGGGAGAGTTACTAGGTCTGATACATACTGATGTATGTGGACCTATGTCAACTCAAGCTTTAGGAGGCTATAGCTACTTCATTACCTTCACCAATGATCACTCACGGTTTGGGTATGTGTTCTTGATGAAACACAAGTCTGAAGCCTTTGAAAGGTTCAAAGAATTCAGAAATGAAGTAGAGAAACAACATGACAAGAGTATTAAAATACTTTGATCGGATCGAGATGGTGAATACTTAAGTCAAGAGTTTCTTGATTATCTAAGAGACAATGGTATATTGTCTCAATGGACTCCGCCATATACACCACAGCATAATGGTGTATCTGAGAGGCGTAACCGGACCTTGTTGGACATGGTCAGGTCAATGATGAATCATGCGAATCTTCCCAAGTCCTTTTGGGGCTATGCACTTCAGACAGCTATTTACTTGTTAAACAGAATGCCAACCAAGGTAGTCTCTACTACTCCATATGAGATATGGAATAGTAAGAAACCTCATGTATCTTACTTGAAGATATGAGGTTATCCTGCTTACGTGAAGCGGACTGTATCAGATAAACTGGATGCTAAGTCTAATAAATGTCTATTTATTGGATACCCTAAGGAAACAAGCGGTTCCCAATTCTATCATCCTATGGAACAAAAGGTGTTTGTTTCAAGGCATGCTGTGTTTCTAAAGAAAGAGTTTCTCTTGCAAGAAAACAGTGGGAGTGTCGTCGAGCTTGAGGAGGCTCGAGAGACTCAAATAGACATTGATGAGATACCTAGTGAAGCACAACAATCGATACCTCATAGTGATGAGCAATCCGCTGGACCTACTGTAACACCACATCTTCGTAGATCTGGTAGAACACGCAACATTCCTGAGAGATATGGATTTCTCGTAAGTGAATCGAACGACGTGTTACTCATTGATGATGAGGAGCCTACCAGTTATGAAGAAGTGCTGACAATTTCAGAAAGGGATAAGTGGCTTGATCCCATGAAGTCGGAAATGGATTCCATGTATGAAAACCAAGTTTGGAACTTGGTTGACCAACCTGAAGGCATCAAGCCTATAGGGTGCAAGTGGGTTTTCAAGAAGAAAACCGACATGGATGGTAATGTGATTACCTATAAGGCTAGATTAGTGGAGAAAGGATATCATCAAAAACAAGGTGTTGATTATAACGAAACCTATTCGCCTGTAGCTATGCTTAAATCCATTCGGATGCTCCTGGCCATAGCGGCTCATTATGATTATGAGATATGGCAGATGGATGTGAAAACAACTTTCCTTAATGGAAACCTGCTCGAGGATGTGTATATGATACAGCCTGAGGGTTTCACATCGGTTGATAAAACCAAGGTATGCAAGTTGCGACGGTCCATATATGGATTGAAGCAAGCATCCAGGAGCTGGAATATCCATTTTGATGAGACAATCAAAAACTTTGATTTCTCACAAAATCCAGACGAACCTTGTGTGTACAAGAAGGTTAGTGGGAGTGCAATCGTGTTCCTAGTATTGTATGTCGATGACATATTACTCATAGGAGACGATGTTTCAGTCTTACAGTCAGTTAAGATTTGGTTATCCAAGACATTCTCCATGAAAGACCTGGGAGAAGAAACCTACATCCTCGGGATTAAGATCTATAGAGATAGATCGAAACGGTTGCTTGGTCTTTCGCAGTCTACATATATAGACCGAGTGCTAAAGATGTTTAGCATGTCGGAATCCAAGAAAAGTTTCGTACCCATCAGGCATGGGGTACACCTTTCGAAGTCTATGTGTCCGCGCACAGAAGACGAGAGGATTTGCATGAGTAAGATTCCCTATGCATCCGCAATAGGATCTATCATGTATGCTATGTTATGTACGAGGCCCGATGTATCGTATGCTCTGAGTGTCACGAGCAGATACCAGTCTGATCCAGGAATGGATCATTGGGTGGCTGTTAAGACGATCCTTAAGTACTTAAGAAGAACTAAGGATGTGTTCCTAATATATGGAGAAGGGGGCATGGTGATACGCGGGTATACGGATGCCAACTTCCAGACAGACAAGGATGATTCCAGGTCTCAGTCTGGATACGTGTTCACCTTGAATGGGTGCGCAGTGAGTTGGAAAAGTTCCAAACAAGACACTGTAGTGGATTCTACCACTGAGGCAGAATACATTGCAGCTTCGGAAGCAGCAAAGGAAGAAGTTTGGATCAAGAAGTTCATTTATGAACTTGGTGTGATTCCAGCCATTGTTGAAGCAATACCGGTCTACTGCGACAACAATGGAGCAATTGCACAGGCGAAAGAGCCAAGGTCTCATCAATGATCCAAACATGTGCTTCGCCGCTATCATCTTATCAGAGAGATCATCAATAGGAAGAAAATACAAATCGAGAAAATCCCCACTAAAAGGAACTTAGCGGATCCTTTGACTAAGGCATTACCTCAAAGTAAGTTTGAGGGTCATGTTAGAGCTTATGGTATTGGATACCGTAGCAATTGGCAATAGGCCAAGTGGGAGTTTGTTAGTGATATATGAGAGATGTCCTAAGGCAATCGCCTTATGTTTGAACAATTTATATGATAAATGAAGATTCACTATTTGAGTATACATGTTTTCATGTATTTGATTAGATCTTAAACTCATTTACTGAATGTCCACGATACGATTCACAGCATGAGAGAATTTGTGATTGGATCACAACTAGTGAGTATCTCTACATGTGTAATTGTGATGTATCGGAATTATCCCTAGTCGATGAATTGATGGATTTGGACACCATTGATTCTGTCGAGACTAGCACGAGGTATACTCCTTGGTATATCCAAGCTGCTGATTCTCACTGGCTGGAGACATTGTAATGTCCGGACTTAATCGTGGATGCTAGTTATGGTAACTAGTACATTGGAGTGACCAGCCGTAAGACTTCATATGGTTCTCTGCATATATAGATATGTCAATGAAGTTCTTACTGTAGCTTAAGTGCGATGTTCCTTTGACTTGCGGTATTCAAGTCATCTTGATCATGAAGACTTATGCTTTGACATCTTAAGCAAGCATCTCTGAGGAGATGTGGACCCGGGATGATTGGGTATAAGTCGAAGTGATCGAAGGTGTTTGAATAGCTTATAAAGGATTCACCACTCCTTGCGAGGAGATGTATACCCATGGCCTCTCGTCGGATTGTTACTAAAGTTTTTGGCCAAAGCATTACATGTTTAGAGTAAGGTACTCTTTGATACATGTGCAGTAACTAGAATCCGTAGGACGAGGAAATGATACTTGGGCTAGGTATGACGTAGTGAACCTAGTGGGTACTGACACTATAGACCATGTCCTGAACCAAGTGGGTATAAGATGAGTGAAGGGAATGGAGCATAATTTATTCGAGCTGCTGAAGGGTTTCGGAAATAGTTCTGGATCAACCGTTGATCTTTTCGGTTAATTGGGTATCATGATGTACTACTAGGGGCCACTCATGATCGTTCTATAATTAATGGTTAATTATAGACGGCCAACATAAACTGAGAACCTATTTGGTCACACACACAACGAGCGTAATCCGAAGGATTTAAAACGAGCTTGAGAATGAGATTCTCAGACCGAGAGAAACTAGGTTTGCTTGGACCAAACATGGAGCGAGTATGAAATCGTTTCAGTCGCAATGGAAGCGTGGATGGGCCGTGTCTTATGAAGACATGATGGATGAACCAAATTTGTTTGGTTCTAATCCAATGGAGGAGAATAAACCAAAGGGTTTGGTTTGTTTTAAACGAATGAACCAAAGTTGGTTCGGTTCGTTTTAACTTAAAATAAACCATCATGGTTTGGTTTATTTTAACTTAAATTAATGGAGCGGGTTAACGGGCCTTTGGTTATGATCCGATAACCATTAAGAGAATTTGTTCTCTATAAAATAGGGCTTAAGGGTTTTTTGTTAAACCCAAATCCAAAATCAAAATCCCTAACCTAATTGTGGCCGCCCAACCTCTCCCTCCTCTCCATCTAGTCGGCGCCAACTCCTTGCCGCCGCCCAACTCCTCCAACCGGTGACCAGCTGCTACCGTCTTCTCCACTTGCCGGTGTCGAGCTGCTGCCGTAGGAGCTCCGGTGATCATCCTTGGCTCCGGCGACAAGGTGAGCACATTGCTTTCCTTATTTGGCCGGCACAAGGTCTCCACCAAAGCTGTCCAGTTTTCAGGACAGCTTGTTTCCCTCTTGTCGGAGCGTCATTTGGACGACGTTTGGAGCTCCGACAGTGCCTTCCTTAACGGGGATTTGATCTCCGGTAATCCTCATAGGTGGAGGATGAAGGATTCGTCAAACGGTTGACGAATACCTCTCCGGAGAAGCGAGTTTTTGAGGACTCGTTTTGGATCCGAATTTTGATTCGGATCGTGATCTTCTCTCGATCACGTCGTCTTCAACATGAGGCTAGTAACCCGTACGAAGACGAGGCTCGTGACTTAGTGAAGTCATCCCGAAGATACTCGGCGTGGATACGGATAGAGACGATTCTAGCGAGAATCGTTCCGGTTGATACCTTTCCCGCTACACGTGATACCTCAGGTATACGTAGTTTGAGTTTCCTTTTATTGCAAAATTTGAATTTACGGTTATGTCTACACATGTTTTACTATGCATGTGTGTGATGTGTGTGTTGTAATAAATTAGATTTATTATTTTATTCCTTCCCCTGTGCACATGTTTACGAAACATGTTCAAACACACACTCGTCGCGGTGCCGAAAACCCAACAGGTGGCGGCTATTGAAGTGAGAGATGTTCATTTATCTTTTGAGAAAAATAAACTTTTGGTTCTTAAGAATTGCCTTTATGTACCCTTATTTAGAAAGAATTTAATTTCGGTTTCTAAATTATTTATGGATAGATATTCTATTTCTTTTAATGACAGAGTTGTTATAAGAAGGAATAGGGGCATTATCTGTTCGGGTGCATTGATAGGAAATTTATACACACTTTAACCAAAACCTCCCACGATGCAAATTGAAGTTAACAACTCATCTTCTAATTCTAATAAGAGAAAAGAACCTTCGAAGATGAACCAAACATATCTTTGGCATCTTTGGCTTGGTCACATTAACCTAAGAAGAATTCAAAGGTTGATAGCTGATGGACCTTTGGGTTCATTAGTGGTGGAGGATCTCCCAACCTGCGAATCTTCCTTGTAGGGTAATATGACCAAGAGGCCTTTTAAAGCCAAGGGGTATAGAGCCAAAGATGTGTTAGAATTGGTTCATTCTGATTTGTGTGGTCCTATGTCTATCCAGGCTAGAGGTGGTTTTGAGTATTTCGTTTCTTTTATAGACGATTACTCAAGATATGGATACATTTACCTGATGCGCCACAAGTCTGTATGCTTTGACAAGTTAAAAGAATTCAAGGCTGATGTGGAGAAACGTCAAGGTAAAAGTATCAAGACACTACGATCTGATCGTGGTGGTGAGTATCTCTTGGGAGAGTTTAGGAACTACTTATCAGAGGCTAGGATTCAATCCCAATTGACTGCACCTGGCACACCCCAGCAGAATGGTGTAGTAGAGCGAAGGAATAGGACTCTTATGGAGATGGTTAGATCGATGATGAGTTATTATGAATTGCAAGATTCATTTTGGGGATATGCTCTAGATACGGCGGTGTACATTCTGAACTTGGTTCCATCCAAATCAGTGTCTTCTACTCCCACAGAGTTGTGGACTGGGCGAAAGCCCAGTCTAAGACATATTCGCAAATGGGGGAGTCCAGCACATGTGTTGAAGGCAGATGCTGGTAAGTTGGAACCTCGTACAGAAGTACGTATGTTCGTTGGCTATCCTAAAGGAACGAAGGGTGGTTTGTTTTATAGTCCTAGAGATCAGAGGCTGATCGTCAGCACGAACGCTAGATTTCTAAAGGAAGACTATGTGATGAGCCACAAGCCCAAGAGTAAAATTGTTCTGGAGGAATTAAAAGGGGAAGTCACTTCTTCAGTACCACCGGTACAAGAAGATATACCACATGTCACTGCACCGCGTGTCACAGAGGATACATAGGTGATGCCTCATCGTAGTGGGAGGGTTGTGAGATAGCCTGATAGATTCATGTTCTTGGGAGAATCTTCTAATTTGGTCCCTGGCGAACATGAACCTGATCCCTGGACATATGACGAGGCAATCCAAGATAAAGATGCAGCATCTTGGCAAAATGCAATGAATACCGAGATTGAATCTATGGATTCAAATCAGGTCTGGGAGCTAGTAGAACCACCCGATGGTGTAAAAACCATTGGATACAAGTGGATCTATAAAAGAAAGAGAGGAATAGATGGAAAGGTTGAGACCTTCAAAGCGAGGCTTGTTGCGAAGGGGTATACTCAGAAAGATGGTATCGATTATGAGGAGACCTTTTCTCCGGTAGCCATTCTTAAGTCTATCCGGATTCTCTTATGCATAGCAGCTCATATGGATTATAAGGTATGGCAGATGGATGTCAAGACAGCTTTCCTTAATGGAAGTCTTGAGGAAAACATCTATATGAAGCAACCAGAGGGATTCATTGCGAAGGGCAAAGAGCATCTTGTATGTAAGCTTAATCGGTCCATTTATGGATTGAAGCAAGCTTCGAGGTCTTGGAACATTCGGTTTGATGAGGTAATCCAGTCTTATGGATTTATTCAAAGTCCGAATTGTTGGTGCAGTGGGCACCAAAGTCGAACCGGTATTTTGATTATGGCAAAAGGCTCAATAGTTAAGGGTATATTTGTTATCTTACGAGCTCAATTAAGTGTGCAGAAATGCTAAAGTTGAGCGGAAGGTCTGCGACACCCGGTGGGAACCGAGGTGGTCGGGCAACGCCAGAGGGACTTCGGAGGAAGCCGAGGTACTCGGGTGAAGACCGGAAGCGAGGCTACAAGGTAAGCTCGTGTGAAAGCGAAGCAAGGTCGTTAAGCGTAGATCCGACCCAATACCTCCAATGGAAGGTCTAGGTCGAGATCAGATGGTTAGAACCATCGTACTTTATATTTTAAGCTAACTTGTACTGCAGTCCAAAACCCTTTGACTACAGTCAACTGCTAGTCAAGTTCGGCCTCGAGAAGAGCTCGAATTTCAAGGGGGTGAATTTGGACTTGACTCGTGTTTTGGTACAAAGGGTGATGTGGCATCAAGGTGGACATCCAAACCATCACCAAGCTTCCTTGTGGTGGACGCCCAAAATAAGGTGAGTTGGCACAAGATGGTTGGCTCCCATGATGTGGCACAAGTTGAATGGCTCCAACAAGTTGGCGCCCAAGGAGGTTGGAGGTGGCACAAGGTGGTTGGATGAAACACCTCATCCTCAAGTTGGCGCCCAAGGAGGTTGGAGGTGGCACAAGGTGGTTGGATGAAACACCTCATCCTTGAGTTGGCGCCCAAGGAGGTTGGAGGTGGCACAAGGTGGTTGGATGAAACACCTCATCCTTGAGTTGGCGCAAAGGATGTGGATGAACAAGTCTTGGGGGATAAGAACCTCACCTTGGACACTACCTATGTCTAAATTCATAGATCAATATCCATAAATAGACATGTTCAAGCCAAGCAAATAACAAGAATTCAAGAGCTCTCAACACGCCATCGTAACGCCGCTACTACTACTCACATTTGCTACGACGAAGTGCCGCCGACAACGAAAGCTACATCTTCTACTTATAAGAGTTGTCGGTATATTTATTTAAGTTCTACTTCTTTAAATTGTCTTTGTGCTTTAATCGTAACAAGGAAAGGGGGAGTGTCCCTTTGCCTTGATTTCTTTTTGTAATCGTTGCTCCTACCTCCAACGAGGAGGAGTGGTTTTAGTGAATTGCCCTCCGTACGTGATCAAGGATCACTAGGGCCGTGGATTAGCAATCGAAAGATTGTGAACCACGTAAAAATATCTTGTCTACTTTATATTTCCACTGTGCACTCTCTACTTGCTTTTTACTTATTGCAAAAGTTTTTTAACGACATCGTATCGCTATTCACCCCCCCCCCTCTAGCGACACTTTCGATCCAACAATTGGTATCAGAGCCGGGGGCGCTAAGATTCGGTGAAACCACCAATCTAGCTTTGTTTTTCTTTTTTTTAAAGATTTTTTATTTATTTATTTGTGTTTTCGTATAATTATTTCACTTGCTTATCTTCTCCTACATATAGAATTGCATTAGATGCTTTAGGATCCGGATAAGGTTGTCCTTCGGGTTAGATCCCGAGTAAGGTTGTCCTCCGGAACTTCAACGACATTCGCATTTGATTGTTTATTTCTTTTTGCAAGTTACATTTTATATATCTTTTTTTTACTTCCCGCACTACTAATCCAAGACGAAAGTCTTGGAATATTCTTTCCGTGTGTGTTTTGCAAGATTCTTTTCGTCATTCTTCTTCTTGTTTTTAAATGGCCCATCTCGAAGGGTTTAGCACCGCCCGACCCCGCTTTACAACGTAATGACTTTCGTTATTGGAAGGGTCGGATGGAATGCTTTCTTAAAACCCAAATCGAGATGTGGATCGTAATCAAACCGGTTTCACACTTCCTATTAATGAAGATGGTGAATCTTTGGGTTACGATCAATGGTCAAATTCCATGAAAAACAAGTAGAAGCCAAGGCAACTCAAATCTTGCAATGTGGGTTGTCCAAGGAAGAGCTCAACCGCGTCGGCCCCTTCATTAGTGCAAAGGACTTATGGACCAAGCTAGTGGAACTACACGAAGGCACCGACGACACGAAGGTATGTAAAAGAGATTTACTTTTAAATAAATTGTATAACTTGAAAATGCAGGAAAACGAGACCGCAACTCAACTACATGCTCGTATCAAGACATCGTCAACCAACTCCATGCCATCGGACAAAAGGTCGAGAATCGCGACCTTATCAGGTATTCTCTTAACTCGTTTCCTAGGACCACCTTGTGGGCATCCATGGTCGATGCCTACAAGGTCTCCAAGGACCTTTCTAAAATTAGGTTAGACGAATTGTTTTCGGAACTTGAATTACATGAGCAAACTAACGTGGTCCAGGCCGAGAAGAGTATTGCGTTAGTTGCAGGTTCCAAGAAGAAGAAGCCCGCAAGCAAGCCACCCCCGAAGGAAGAAGACGAGTCCGAATCGGAAGTAGACTCCGAAATAGAATCCGAACTAGTCAATCTAGTTCGGAAGATGATCAAGAGACAAAAACGACCAACAACTCAAGGTAAGCCTAAACCTAATTCAAATACTTCTAATTTTAGATGCTATGAGTGCAACAGGTTCGGTCACATCAAGTCCGAGTGCCCAAAGCTAAAGAATAACGCATCAAAGACCAAGAAAGCGCTAAACGCTACTTGGGAGGAGTTGTCGGAGGAAGAAGACGATATCCAAGCTCTAATGGCCAAGCCGACCGAGCACGACTCCGAAACCGAAGAAGAGTCCGAGTCCGAATCCGATGATGAGCTTCCATTCAAGACAAGCCACGGATCCGTATCCGGTTCAAAAGAATCATTAAGGGTAAGTCGGTCGTTACTTAATACTTTGTATGGTGCAATTAAATTTTTAAATAAGAAACTAGCTAAGTCCGAGTCCAAGGTCGAGACCCTAATTGAGGAGGTTAACCTTCTCAAACATGAGGTCTCCCTAACCTCTTCGACTACTCGTATTCAAGAGGAGGACTCAACTCAAGTTGAAAAGCTTGAAGTTGAGAACTCGCTTTTGAAAACACAAGTCGAAGACCTTAGGAACACGTTGGAAAGGTTCACTTTGGGATCCAAGGGACTTGACCTCTTACTTGGATCACAAAGGGCCGTGTACAACAAGGCCGGACTCGGGTTTAACTCAAATACAACCAATAAGTCATATATGTCTATAGTAAACCAACATAAGAAAAATGTCCAAGCATGGGTCCCTAAGACCACTTTGATTTCAACTTTAGGATCTAACATGTATTGGGTTCCTAAGGACCAAATTCACTATGTGAATAGACCCACTCGATTCAATGGTCCAGGGGGAGCCAATACAAAATGTATTTTTGTTAAGTCTTAGAAATTGCATGCTTAGTTTTTCCTTTATTTTTAGAATGGTTAGATAGGACTCATAACCAACTAAAATCCTGCGAAAAGATTGAGCCTCGGGGAGCCTCTTTTCAAAAATAAACCAACTAAAATCCTACGAAAAGATTGAGCCTCGGGGAGCCTCTTTTCAAAAATAACTAGTTAGACCAAGACGTAGTCTCAAGTAAGTCGAGTTATCAATTTCTTGAAATTAGCTTTGTCTAAGGAAGTGGTCGTTGTTCCGATCAAAGAAGGCCTCGATGCCTCGCCACGACCTGGAAGCTAATCTCTTGAAAAGATTACTTGATGAGCTTAGACTAAATCCGAATCTAACCTAATGTTGGTTAATTTAAATTCATTAAAATTAATCAAGTAAAATTGAAAGTCATCTCACAATAACATATAGGAATAACATGTTTTGATCATGTAGATATTGGTGAGATGATTTAGGTTTAAAAACTTACAAACAACCCTTTAGTAATTCCAATATCCGATCCAACTACCTTATGTGTAGGATCAATGGATGTTGACGATGGTTGCTCGACACATGACCGGGATCAACTCAAATTTTCGGTTACGATTCAAACGACAAGGATCGGTAGCCTTCGAAATAACGGCAAGCTCAAAATCATCGGATCGTGATATTGAGCTCAACTCTAACTTTACAATTCAAAATGTCTTATTAGTAGAAAACTTTCAATATAATTTACTTAGTGTAAGCCAATTGTGTGATAACAATTATAAGGTCATATTTCTAGAAAATGAATGCGTAATCAAAATAAATGCAACATCTAAAATAATACTTAAAGGAACTAGGAGTAGCAACATCTACACAATAAATTTACCCAACTCCTCAACCAAGTGTCTTATGACACAAGAGGAATCTTGGTTATGGCACCAAGACTCTGGACACTGCACCCAAGACTCGTCCCACAAGATGAGTCAGAGTGGCTTGGTTATAGGTTTGCCTAAACTAAACAACTTGGATAATAAAATATGTAATGCTTGTCAACAAGGTAAACAATCTAGGACACAACATCAATTAACTAATCAAGAACGAACCAAAAGTGTTCTTGAGCTCCTACACATGGATCTATTTGATTCACATGGAGCTAAGTCACTCAATGGTAGTCAATTTTGCTTAGTCATAATTGACGACTATTCTAGATTTACTTGGGTTAGGTTTATCAAACATAAAAATGATACCCTAGACCAACTAATCAATCTTTGTAGGTTAATCGAAAATCAAAAGAACCTTAAGATTAAAAGACTTAGAAGCGATCATGGTGGTGAATTCAAAACCACAGGTTTACTGATTTACGTAACCTAAGCGGATACCACCATGAGTTTTCATGTCCTAGAACCCCACAACAAAATGGGTTAGTCGAGCGGAAAAATAGAACCCTACAAGAAGCCGCTAGGACAATGTTAAACGAGTATAACCTATCCCGATAGATTTTGGCGAGAGGCCGTTAGTACGCTTGCTATGTCCAAAATAGGATCCTTATGGTAAAGAGGCACCAAAAGACCTCAGACGCGAGATTTATCACGATAAAATACCGAACATCAAGTACTTTAGGGTATTTGGATGCAAGGTACATATCTTAAACACTAAGGATTACCTAGGAAATTCAAATCCAAAACCTCTCTGGAACCTTTCTAGGATACTCAACCACCAATAGAGCTTATAGGGTATACAATCACGACACTCTTAGAGTCGAAGAAACCATTAATATAGTTTTCGACGAAGAACACGAACCCGTTCAATCCTTAACAAAACCAACTAGCA
Organism: Wurfbainia villosa; assembly: GCA_025175895.1. NCBI lineage: Eukaryota > Viridiplantae > Streptophyta > Magnoliopsida > Zingiberales > Zingiberaceae > Wurfbainia > Wurfbainia villosa. The sequence goes on along the minus strand of CM046001.1, from coordinate 36,912,422 downwards.
AATCAACTTATAGCGAACCCGACTCTGATCTTGAACTTGAATCTCGTCCTAACCCAAGTCATCCTATCGACCAAGTGATAGATGACTCTAACCCAAGTCAAACTAGAACTCACCCAAGTCATCCTATCGACCAAGTGATAGATGACCCTAACCCGAGTCACACTAAGACTCAAACAAATCATCCTATCAATCAAGTTATAGGTGATCCAAATTAAGGGCTTCGAACTAGAGCTTCATATCGAAACCTTAGTCAAATCTCGTTAATTTCCAAAATCGAACCCAAAACTATTGAACAAGCACTTCTTGATCCCGACTGGATTATTGCTATGCAAGAAGAGCTAGCTCAATTTACTAGAAATGAAGTCTGGGAATTAGTACCACCACCTAAAGAAAAATCAATTATTGGAACAAGGTGGGTATTTCGAAATAAACTTGATGATAAAGGTGAAGTAGTTAGAAATAAAGCTAGGTTAGTCTCAAAAGGGTTTAGTCAAGTCGAAGGTTTAGATTACGATGAGACCTACGCCCCGTAGCGGACTAGAGTCCATCCGAATGTTGTTAGCATATCTGCACATCGAGGTTTTAAATTGTTTCAAATGGATGTCAAGTCAGCATTTTTGAATGGATACATTAAGGAAGAAGTTTACGCTACCAACCTCCGGATTGAAAATCTAGATAAACTGACCATGTCCTTAGACTTAAGAAAGCCCTATATGGACTCAAACAAGCCCCAAGAGCTTGGTACGAAAGGCTTTCGATCTATCTTAAGTCCAAAGGATTCAACCAAGGTTTAGTCGACCCAACCTTATTCGTTAAAACCATAGGAAAAGAAATCTTTATAGCCCAAATCTATGTAGATGATATAATTTTTGGAACTACCAACTCGATCCTGCTAAACGAATTCATCTCACTTATGGAAAGTGAATTTGAAATGAATTTAGTGGGAGAGTTAAGTTTCTTCTTAGGTTTACAAATTAAACAAACTAAAGATGGAATATATTTACATCAACAAAAATATACTAAGGACTTAATAAATCGATTTGGAATGCAAGATGCTAAAATAATCAATACACCTATGGCAACTAATGTTAATATAAACGAAGATGTAGAAGGAAAACCCGTTGACCTAAAATACTATAGGAGCGCAATAGGAAGTCTCCTATACTTAACCGCGAGCCGACCCGACATTTTATTCGCGGTAAGTATGTGCGCAAGGTTACAAACCTGTGCCAAGGAGTCTCACCTAACCCTAGTCAAGCGTATCCTTAGATATCTAAAGGGCACGCTAAACGTAGGTATTTGGTACCCTAGATCTACCGAGTTTAATCTAATCGGCTACTCCGACTCCGACTATGCCGGTAGTAAACTCGATAGAAAGAGCACGAGTGGTTGTTGTCAAATCCTCGGCTCAAGTCTAGTAAGTTAGTGCGAGGAAGCAAAGATTGCGTTGCCTTATCTACCACCGAAGCCGAATACGTTGCGATGGGTGAGTGTGTCTCTCAGCTCCTGTGGATTAAGCACACTCTCCAAGACTTTAGCTTAATCTTTAACAACATTAAAACCTACATAGATAACATTAGTTCAATTAACTTAACTAAAAATCCTATATGTCATTCTAGGACAAAACATATAGAAGTTAAACACCACTTCATTAGGGAACATGTAACTAATGGAACTATACAACTAGAGTATGTTGAGTCCAAATCAAACCTAGCGGACATCTTCACCAAACCACTACCCGAAGCCGAATTTAGTTTATTAAGACGAAAGTTAGGTATGTGCGTAATAGAGTAGGATTTAAATTTTTCTATATATGTACTCTACTTTTGCTTCTTTTATGAAATTAGCCTAAGTCTTACCTTAGAAATCATATACCTATAGATTTAAGGAGCCAACACATCTCACAACACATAGGACTAATGTGTTTGTGTACTTAGCCACGAGCAGGGCGTGAGATGTTAGGACCTTACTCTGGTTCCGAGCGTAGATTGAGATTGCATCGACATGACCCATGGAGTATAATTATTTAAAATTAATCAACTCCTTCAAGACTTATTGATCATTCTATATCAATCAAGTCCAACCGGAGTTGTACATTTTAGATGAACATATTTTCAAGCTTATTATTATTTTAAAAAAAAATATATTTATATTGGGAACTTGCTTGGACTTACAAACCCTAAAATATATTTACAAACTTTTTGAGTTAAGGCAAAAGGGGGAGAAAGTCACAAAAGTAAGGAAGAAAGTAAACAAAATTATTACCTTTTATATTAAGTTTTTCCGTTTACTTTAGCAACTATTAAGGGGGAGTAAAAATTATTTTTCAAGAACTCACCTTCGGTCAAGGGGGAGGTTACCTCAAAGGGGAGAACTTGAAACAATAATATTTCTCACTCATACTTAATCATTATGCTAGCTCATTCATATTTAATCATTATGCTAGCTCATTCATATTTAATCTTTATGCTAGCTCATTCATATTTAATCTTTATGCTAGCTCATTCATGCTTAATCATTATGCTAGCTCATTCATATTTAATCATTATGCTAGCTTACTGTTATGCTTAATTTTTCCTTAACTTTTGTGTCGGTTTGCCATGAATCAAAAAGGGGGAGATTGTTGGTGCAGTGGGCACCAAAGTCGAACCGGTATTTTGATTATGGCAAAAGGCTCAATAGTTAAGGGTATATTTGTTATCTTACGAGCTCAATTAAGTGTGCAGAAATGCTAAAGTTGAGCGGAAGGTCTGCGACACCGGTGGGAACCGAGGTGGTCGAACGCTTGAGAGGACTTGGAGGAAGCCGAGGTACTCGGTGAAGACCTAAGCGAGGCTACAAGGTAAGCTCGTGTGAAAGCGGCAAGGTCGTTAGCGTAGATCCACCCAATACCTCCAATGGAAGGTCTAGGTCGAGATCGATGGTTAGAACCATCGTACTTTATATTTTGTATCTGCGGTCAAAACCCTTTGACTGATCAACTGCTAGTCAAGTTCCAGCCTCGAGACGAGCTCGAATTTCAAGGGGGTGAATTTGGACTTGACTCGTGTTTTGGTACAAAGGGTGATGTGGCATCAAGGTGGACATCCAAACCATCACCAAGCTTCCTTGTGGTGGACGCCCAAAATAAGGTGAGTTGGCACAAGATGGTTGGCTCCCATGATGTGGCACAAGTTGAATGGCTCCAAAAAGTTGGCGCCCAAGGAGGTTGGAGGTGGCACAAGGTGGTTGGATGAAACACCTCATCCTCAAGTTGGCGCCCAAGGAGGTTGGAGGTGGCACAAGGTGGTTGGATGAAACACCTCATCCTTGAGTTGGCACCCAAGGAGGTTGGAGGTGGCACAAGGTGGTTGGATGAAACACCTCATCCTTGAGTTGGCGCAAAGGATGTGGATGAACAAGTCTTGGGGGATAAGAACCTCACCTTGGACACTACCTATGTCTAAATTCATAGATCAATATCCATAAATAGACATGTTCAAGCCAAGCAAATAACAAGAATTCAAGAGCTCTCAACACGCCGTCGTAACGCCGCTACTACTACTCACATTTGCTACGACGAAGTGCCGCCGACAACGAAAGCTACATCTTCTCCTTATAAGAGTTGTCGGTATATTTATTTAAGTTCTACTTCTTTAAATTGTCTTTGTGCTTTAATCGTAACAAGGAAAGGGGGAGTGTCCCTTTGCCTTGATTTCTTTTTGTAATCGTTGCTCCTACCTCCAACGAGGAGGAGTGGTTTTAGTGAATTGCCCTCCGTACGTGATCAAGGATCACTAGGGCCGTGGATTAGCAATCGAAAGATTGTGAACCACGTAAAAATATCTTGTCTACTTTATATTTCCGCTGTGCACTCTCTACTTGCTTTTTACTTATTGCAAAAGTTTTTTAACGACATCGTATCGCTATTCACCCCCCCCTCTAGCGACACTTTCGATCCAACACGAATGAGTCTTGTGTATACAAGTTATGTGACGGAAATGTAGTGGTATTTCTTGTACTATACGTAGATGACATTTTGTTGATTGGCAACAATATCAAGGTGTTATCGGACGTAAGGGTATGGTTGTCAAAATAGTTTGATATGAAGGACTTGGGAGAAGTGGGACACATCCTTGGGATCAATGTTATAAGGAATCGCAGGAAAAGGATGTTGTGCTTATCCCAAGCTTCATACATAGACACAATTATGGATCGTTTTAGCATGCAGAACTCCAAGAAGGGTTTTCTACCTTTTAGGCATGGAGTTCCTTTATCTAAGGAGATGTGTCCTAGATCATCTGAGGAGATAGAGGAGATGAAGGTGGTTCCTTATGCTTCGGCAGTAGGAAGCCTCATGTATGTGATGTCATGTACAAGACCAGATATCTGCTTTGCCATGGGCATGGTCATCAGATATCAGAGTAATCTAGGATAGGGACATTTGACTGTGGTAAAGCATATATTGAAGTACCTGAGAAGGACTAGAGATTATATGCTGGTTTACCGGGCAGACCAATTACTTCCTGTGGGTTACACGTATTCCGACTTCCAATCTGATAGGGATAACAGTAAGTCTACCTCAGGTTTTGTGTTTACTTTGGGAGGTGGAGTCATTGTATGGAGGAGTGTCAAGTAGAAATGCGTGGCAGACTCCACCATGGAAGCTGAGTATGTGGCAACCTCTGAGGCGGCTAAAGAAGCTGTGTGGCTCAGGAACTTCCTGATGGACTTGGATGTGATCCCTAGTTTGCTCAGAACTATCACAATTTATTATGATAATAGTGGTGTAGTTGCAAACTCGAAGGAACCATGAGCCAATAAGGCTAGTAAACACATAGAGCGCAAGTACCACCTGATACGAGAAATCGTAAAGAGAGGAGAAGTTGCTGTGGCCAAGATTGCATCGGAGGATAACCTGGCAGATCCTTTCACTAAGGCCCTTCCGGCGAGAGCTTTTGATAGGCATGTGGAGGGAATAGGGATCATATGTATGGCAGTTTGAGGACAACATAGTCTTTTAGTATAAGTGGGAGATTGTTGGGATGTATACTGAAAAGTCTATCTTTTGTATAAACATCTTTATTTTGAAATAAGAATCACATGATCATTGTTTGCATTTTTATGGTTATACAATATTATCTAATACATTACATTGTAGATAACAAGGTGTGTGGTGTCACACGGGAGATCATGTTATCGGCTCCTTGTAAAGTATAAGTAAAGGCTCACAACTGAGATGACTTTGGACAAACCATCGGAATGGTTGTAGTATGATTTGGTATTGGTTTCTCTTGACCATAGAATCACACTAGTGCACTTTGTGTGTATTGAGCAGGACCGACTTAGAGGTGATTCGATTTATTGCTGACTACATGCTCTTAATCCCGATATAATAACGGGCACATATACTTAGTATTCATCTCTTTAATTTACCAATGGGCGAGATTTATAGATTAAATCGCTAGGCTCGGTAAGTTGGGAGATGATATTATTTATATGTTGTGTCGTCGATTATAAGAGGAAATCGTGTCCTATATATTAGGATGATGATGTCCCCTTGAGGAGCTCATAAGGTTCATCATGTAAACCCTGCAGGTGGACTTGGTCCGGCATGATGAAAAGGTTGAGTGGTACTACTCATGGAGTTAGATGTTGATTAATTAATGGTCAGTAAATTAATTAATCGATGGACATTCGAGATCTTAAACACGGGGAGAAAATATACAAATAATATATGGAGCCTATATTAACTTATGAGGGTTGGTGAGGTAGATCAATGATAATCCTTTAGTGGATTGGATTATCATTAATGGATCGGACTTTATGTGGGCTTGATCCATAGGTGGCCAAGATCCAACTCCTCTTCATGGTCCCTAATGTAGCCTATTAACACCTCTTGAAGCTTAGATCCAATGGATAGAAACAAAACTCTAGATCCAAATGTAGAGATTAAATCTCTAGATCCGACGGTTGAGATTAAATCTCTAGATCCGACGGTTGAGATTAAATCCCTAGAACCAATGGTGGAGATTAAAACAAGGCTTATCCCTAACTCTATAAAAGGATATCAAGGGGTTGGCGTGGAGGATAATCCAAGAGAAGCTAGGGTTTTGGAAGTTGGCGGCAAGGCATAGGAGCTAGGGTTTGGGCTTGGGTGGCACCTAATAAGGAAATATTTTCTCTGTGTTGTTCTTCTTCCCCAAGCTATCGGCACCCTTGGAGTTCCTTCCAACCCTTGGCCGGCATCCAAAATAGATCCTCTCCTTCTCCTTGGCCGGTGGAACAAAGGTTTAGGGTCCTCCCTTGAAGCTTTTGGCCGGCCACTCTCAATCTCCTCTTCATTCTTGGCCGGCGGCAAGCTTCCTCCTTGGAAGTTAATGGTTGGTTGAAAGAAGGAATAGAGCTTTGTTTCTATTCTTCCTCTTTCTTTGGAAGAGCAAGGAAGGAAGATTTATGATCTAGGAGCTTCAACTTTTGGTAGATTGTCGCCCACACGACGTCCGAAAGGAGGAAGGTCATACATTAGAAGATCGAGAGGTATATCGATTCTCTAATTTTTATATGTTACATGTTTGTATTTGTTTTTCAATTATGAGCATGATATAAATCTGTTTGTGGCTAAATAATACTTGGATCCCGAACATAAACACAAAAATCAGCGATCCGGACATCATCTATTCCGCAGCTACTCGTTGAATAGAGGATGGTCGCTTGAACAATGAGTTTGTTCAAGTGACCTCTCTAAACGAATAGCACGACGATGACTTGGTTGTTTGGAGAATCCCTTTTGTCTAGGATTAAATTTTTTTAATCCGGGGACATCGATGGGATCGCCTTGAACAAGCAACCGAGGTGAAGTGGAAAGCGAAGTTTCCCCTCACAGACTCGATAAGCAAAACCCTTCACCCTAAGCCTAGGTTTTACCGGCCAAAGAGAGGGAGAGGGGTTGCTTTGGACGCCGGCCCATGGCTGGAAAGTGCTGCTAGGTCACCAGCCACCTTGAGGGAAGAAGAAGAAAGGAAAGACCTTCCTTATTTGGTGACGCCAAGCCCTAAACCCTAGCCTCCAAGCCTTGCCGCCCAAAAACCCTAATCCTATCTCTAGTTGGATTCAAGTTGCCGCCCACCCCATGCCCTCCTTTTATAGAGTTAGGGATAAGCCTTGTTTTAATCTCCACCATTGGTTCTAGGGATTTAATCTCAACCGTCGGATCTAGATATTTAATCTCAACCGTCGGATCTAGAGATTTAATCTCTACCTTTGGATCTAGAGTTTTGTTTCTATCCATTGGATCTAAGCTTCATGAGGTATTAATAGGCTACAATAGGGACCATGAGGAGGAGTTGTATCTTGGCCACCCAATGGATCAAGCCCACATAAAGTCCGATCCATTAATGATAATCCAATCCACTAAAGGATTATCATTGATCTACCTCACCAACCCCCATAGGTTAATATAGGATCCATATATTATATGTATATTTTCTCCCCGTATTTAAGATCTCGAATATCCGTCGATTAATTAATTTACTAACCATTAATTAATCTACATCTAACTCCATGAGTAGTACCACTCAACCTTTTCATCATGTCGGACCAAGTCCACCTGCAGGGTTTACATGATGAACCTTATGAGCTCCTCAAGGGGACATCATCATCCTAATATATATGACACGGTTTCCTCCTATAATCAACGACACACCATATAAATAATATCATTTCCCAACTTACCTAGCCTATCGATTTAATCTATAAATCTTGCCCATTGGTAAATCAAAGAGATGAATACTAAGTATATGTGCCCGTTATTATATTAGGATTAAGAGTATGTACAATATAATATCTGAGGTTCGATTCGATTATGTAGTCAGCAATAAATCGAATCACCTCTAAGTCAGTCCTGCTCAATACACACAAAGTGTACTAGTGTGATTTTATGGTCAAGACAAACCAATACCAAATCACACTACAACCATACCAATGGTTTGTCCAAATTCATCTCAGTTGTGAGCCTATACTTATACTTTACAAGGAGCCGATAACATGATCTCCCGTGTGACACCACACACCATGTTATCTACAATGTAATATATTAGACAATATGCATAACCATAAAAATATGCAAACAATTATCATGTGATTCTTATTTCAAAATAAAGATGTTCATACAAAAGATAGACTTTTCAGTATACATCCCAACACATCGTTAGGCTTCTTATTTACTTTTGGTGTCGGCGCTCTCTTCTTAATTAGCCAATTTTGGGCACTTACTCTTGTAATGTCCGGCTTCCCTACACTCAAAGAATATGATATAATTTTTATTTATTATTAAGATGCTTGAGTTACCTAGGGTGGTGGTAGGAAGAATTTGGTCCAATTCTTCATAGCGCCCGGAGGTAGATGCTTCTTCTTGTGGCTCCGAATCCGGTGATCTAATATCCTCCCCCTCAAACATAGAGGTGGAGGCTTCCTCCAATTCTTCCTTTTCCACCGATCCAGATGTTGACTCCTTCTCAACTTTTGAATCCTCACTTTCTTATGAGGAGGAGCCTGCTCCTTCGGTCTCCTTGTCCTATTGAGACGATGATGGTTCTTGTTCCTTGGGCTCCTCTATTTCTTGAGCCGTTGAGGGTTCTTCTTGTTGGGATGTATACTGAAAAGTCTATCTTTTATATGAACATCTTTATTTTTTAAATAAGAATCACATGATCATTGTTTGCATATTTATTGTTATGCATATTGTCTGATACGTTACATTGTAGGTAACATGGTGTGTAGTGTCACACAGGAGATCATGTTATCAGTTCCTTGTAAAGTATAAGTAAAGGCTCACAATCGAGATGGTTATGGTTGTAGTGTGATTTGGTATTGGTTTATCTTGACCATAGAATTACACTAGTACACTTTGTGTGTATTGAGCAGGACCCACTTAGAGGAGATTCGATTTATTGATGACTACATAATTGAATCGGACCTTGAATATTATGGTGTACATGCTCTTAATCTCGATCTAATAATGGGCACATGTACTTAGTATTTATTTCTTTGATTTACCAATGGGCAAGATTTATAGAGTAAATCGATAGGCTCGGTAAGTTGGGAAATGATATTATTTATATGGTGTGCCATTGATTATAGGAGGAAACCGTGTCCAATATATTAGGATGATGATGTCCCCTTGAGGAGCTCATAAGGTTCATCATGTAAACCCTGTAGGTGGACTTGGTCCGGCATGATGATAAGGTTGAGTGGTACTACTCATGAAGTTAGATGTTGATTAATTAATTGTTAGTAAATTAATTAATTGACCTATATTCGAGATCTTAAACACAGGGAGATATTTGTACAATTAATATATGGAGCCTATATTTATTTATGGGGTTGGTGAGGTAGATCAATGATAATCCTCTAGTGGAATGGATTATCATTAATGGATCGGACTTTATGTGGGCTTGATCGATTGGGTGGCCAAGATCCAACTCCGCCTCATGGTCCCTATTGTAGCCTATTAAAACCCTCATGAAGCCTAGATCCGATGATGGAAAATGAAACTCTAGATCAAACGATGGAGGTTAAATCTCGAGATCTGACGATGGAGATTAAATCCCTAGATCCGACGATTGAGATTAAATCCCTAGATCCGACGGTGGAGATTAAAAGTAGGCTTAAGCCTAACTCTATAAATAAGGCTTAAGGGGTGGGAGAAATGGATACTTACGGGAGATTAGGGTTTGGAGAAGCATTGGGCGGCTAGGGTTTGGAGAAGTCTTATGCAGCAAGATTTCCTATCTTCCTAGGGTTTTGGCCGGCGCCCCTCTTCTCCTTTCTCTTCTTGGCTGGCGTCCCAATCTTCTTCCTCTTCTCCTTGGCCGGTGGGAACAAGGGTTAGGGTTTTTCCCTTGGAGCTCTTGGCCGGCGCCCACTCCATCTTCTATTCCTTAGCCGGAAGCAACATCAAGTCTCTTGACTTGGTGGCCGGTCCTAGATAGGAGAAGAGTTTCGTTTCATTCTTCCTTTTGTTCAGAGCGAGCAAGGAAGATAAGACCATGTTCTAGGAGGCTTCGACTTTTGGAAGATCGCCGCCCACACGATGTCCAAAAGGAGGAAGGACATACAATAGAAGATCAAGAGGTATAACAAGAGGTATAATTCTTGTTTATGAATCTTTTCTTATTCTATGCATGTTGTATATTTTATATGTGGCTAATTTACTTGGACCCCGAATACAAACACAAAAACTGGTGATCCGTACATCGTCTATTCCGCGGCTAATCGAAGAAAAGAGGTAGGTTACTTGAACAATAAGTTTGTTCAAGTGACCACTCTAATCGAATAGCACGATGATGGAATGGTTGCTTGGGTATTCCCTCTATGTCATGGATTAATTTTTTTATCCGGGGACGTAGATGGGATCGCCATGGACAAGCGATCGAGTTGAAGTGGGAAGCGAAGTTTCTTCCCTTCAAGTGGTATCAGAGTCACGGTTTCCGGTTTTGTGTGTTTAGGATTCAGTTATTTTATGCACTTATCATATATTGTATGTGCTGGATGATAGTAGGATGTGCGTAGGCTAACTTTTTTGTTGCAGGCATAAGATCCAACTATTATGGTCATATGTGTGTATGTGATTGCATGTGTGTAATATTATTTGAATTCTCGGGGTTGAATAGGCTAGTATTTAATTTTTGTAATTAAGTACGACATTGTTTAGCCACTCTTTTTATTTTAGTTTACTTTCGATCTAGATTTCATGTACACTCCTTCGTAGAGTATAGGATCGATGGATGTAAATAAAAATAGTTATTCTCGGCTCGGATCTCCGGATTGCATGTACATGGCATAGGGAGGAGCGGACGAGATGGTGATACGACGAAAGGCATATCGGAGAACAAAAGCCATAATAGTTGGAAAATATTTTTTTCATATTTATTGCTTCTTTTTTTATATGCATGTCGTGTGCTAGGAAAATTCCTCAATTTTAAATTACTAAGTGGGAGAGGGATATTTTTTTAAATTCCCACGGCCTCCAATACGATTTGACATGTGATGCAAACAAACTTGCACGTCGGCTCTGAGTGCCTTCCTCCCCATCGAATGAGTTTGTTTTGCAGATCACAGGGTCGAATATGGTTATAGAAAAGTATTAAGGACCGTGCCTACTTCCCCATCGGAAGGCACATAACCCAAGATAATTGCCTTAGCACCAAGTAATGGTGAACACTTAGATGCAAATAGGAGTATCCTCCCCATCGGAGTCACTGCTTTTATTTGTATGGCCGAAGAGGACCCAACTATTAATTTTATTTGTCAAAAATTTAGGTTGTCAAGATAGAAAAATTAATGGGTAAAACCTCCTCTTACAAATGTAGAATTTATATACGTCCACACGATCGTGGCATACGATATTCTCGGTGTTTTGAGGTGTTGGTTGATTTTAAAAATTTATTGTTTGAGGAATCAATAATTTTTTGAAATCTAAAGTTTTGATCCATGCGATTCTTAGGTTTTTCAAAAATGACTTTCAACCCGCTTGCTGTGATACTGAAAGAAAATAAACTTACTGGACCCAATTATGTTGATTGGAAGAGGAATCTTGATATTGTCTTGACTGCTGAGGAGTACAAATATGTACTCTTCGAAGAGTGTCCTCTTAAGCCTGTGGATGATTCTAGGGAAAAGAAGAAAGAGAGTTATAAGGAGTGGATAAAGGCTGATGAGATGGCGCAGTGTTATATTTTGGCTTCTTTGTCAAATGTATTGCAACATAAGCATCAAGCCATGCCTACTTCTTATGACATGATTCTCAATCTCAAGGAGCTTTTCGAACACCAGAATCAGGCTGCTAGGCAGGAAGCCATGAGGAACTTGATGACGACCACCATGATCGAGGGAACACCCATGAGGGATCATGTTCTCAAGATGATGGCTCATTTGAATGAGTTAGAAGTCCTTGGAGCTGAGATCGATGGGAAAACCCAGGTCGATATCATCCTCCAGTCTCTACCTAGGAGTTTTGAGAAGTTTCACCTGAATTACAACATGAACAAGAGGTTGTATTCATTGGTGGAGCTTCTCACAGAACTCCAGGCGGCGGAGGGGCTTTTTTCATCAGAGTGCTCAAGCTCAGACCATGGTTGCCCAAAAGGTTTCTACTTCTAAGCCGAAAGGCATGAAGAAGAAGAAACAAGGTGGGGCAAAGGTGGCGGGAGGATCTCAGGGAGGAGTGAAGAAGCCGAAAGGCAAGTGCTTCACTTTCAAGCAGACTAGACACTGGAAGAAGGATTGTCCCAACCGGAAGCAGAACAAAGGTATATCTTTTGGTCTAGTCGTTGAAACATGTTTAGCGGTGTTATCTACCAGCACCTGGTGTGTAGATACGGGAGCCGCTGATCATATCTGCAATACTTTGCAGGGGTTCCAGGAAACCAGACGACTAGCTGAGGGGGAGATTACCGTTTACTTGGGCGATGCTACGAAGGTGGCGGCTATTGCAGTGGGAGATGTTTGTTTATCTTTTGATAGAAATAAAGTTTTGGTTCTGAAAAATTGCCTTTATGTACCTTTATTTAGAAAGAATTTGATTTCGATTTCTAAATTGTTTATGGATGGTTATTCTATTTCTTTTAATGATAGGGTTGTTATAAAAAGGAATAGGGAGATTATCTGTTCTGGTGCATTGATAGGAAATTTATATACCCTTGAACCAAAAGCTCCCACGATGTAAATAGAAGTAAATAACTCATCGTCTAATTCTAATAAGAGAAAAGAACCTTCGAAAATGAACCAAACATATCTTTGGCATCTAAGGTTAGGTCATATTAACCTAAGAAGAATTCAAAGGATGATAGCTGATGGACCTCTGGGTTGTTTAGTGGTGGAAGATTTTCCAACCTGCGAATCTTGCTTGGAGGGTAAAATGACCAAGAGGTCATTTAAGGCCAAGGGGTATAGAGCCAAAGATGTGTTGGAATTGGTTCATTATGATTTGCGTGGTCCTATGTCTAACCAGGCAAGAGGTAGTTTTGAATATTTCGTCTCTTTTATAGACGATTATTCAAGATATGGATACATTTACTTAATGCACCGCAAGTCTGAATGCTTTGACAAGTTCAAAGAATTCAAGTCTGATGTGGAGAAACGTCAAGGTAAAAGTATCAAGACACTACGATCTGATCGTGGTGGTGAGTACCTCTTGGGAGAATTTAGGAATTACTTATCAGAGGTTGGGATTCAATCCCAATTGTCTACAGTTGGCACACCCCAGCAGAATGGTGTAGCAGAGCGAAGGAATAGGACTCTTATGGAGATGGTTAGATCGTTGATGAGTTATTCTGAGTTGCCAAATTCGTTCTGGGGATATGCTCTAGATACGACAGTGTAGGGTCGCGATTGGCCGGCTAGAGAGGGGCGAATAGCCCATTCCGTTGTGTGGTGGAATTCGTTCTTAATCGTCTACAATAAACGTTAGCGCAAGCGGAAAATACAAAGCAAAAACAATTAAGAACAAACACAAAGATAAACAAACAATTCGCTAACACCGCAATGTAATGTGGTTCACGGCTACGCTGCTAATCCACGATCCAATTCGTCCACGGTGAATCACTCCGCAACCAATCCACTATTGGTCTCTCCTTTGTACCAAGCTAGGTGGAGGTAACCCTTACAACTCAAGAATACTCCTTCTTTTACAATAGATGTGAAAGAAACTAGAAGAAGGAGTTTAACACTTGTGGAGCACTTGGATGATAGTTTGGAATATAAGCATTAGCCATCCAAAAGCCCACACCCTCTTTTTTTATAGAGAGGGCTGATTTCTTCCCGTTGGCCGCCATCAGTCGACTCCTGCCCTTGGCAGTCGACTGTCGCCACTACAACGGCCTCCGAACATGTCAGATCCCGACCGTTGTAGTCCAACAGAATCCTTGATAGTCGATTGATGTATCCATCAGTCGACTAATGCCTCCGTAGTCGACTGGTCAGTCGGCTACGGGCAGTTTTGTGCCCGCGACTGCCTTCATCTGTCAACTGCCAACTTTGGTAGTCGACTGATGGTCTGGCAGTCGACTGCCATTCCATGGCTGTCGACTACTGGGCCAAAAACCCATCAGTCGAACACCAGTCAAACCAATTCGACTTGGAGCAGTCGACTGCCATGACATGGCAGTCGACTGGTGCCATGTGAAACTCAAACTTAGCATCCGTTTGAGCTTCCGGTTGTCGGGCAAATCTCAACCCTTGCGGTCGAGCCTCCGACACTCGGTCATTCGGCCAAGTTCACCTAATGAGCTACTTACATTTCACTCATTCTCTCATCTCACTCGAAGTCCCTCACCTAAGCTCTCTTCATTTGTGGCCACGTCCCTCGGCAACATCAAGTGCACGACTCTGCAATGCTCCTTCAGATCTCTTACCTTCGAAGTCTGCTTCCTTGGCTTCGCTTCAAGTCATCTCGTTCGGCGGTTCCTCGGCAGCATCAAGTGCACGACTCTGCAAATGCTTCTTCTCCGACTCAAGCACGAGGTTGTGAGTGGTGAACCCGCCAAAGCTTCATGTGAGAATTACTAAGTCCTGCAAGACTCCAACGCACACATCAAATCTAATCATCCTAACTTAAACCCTTTGCCACACACATCAAAACCATATCACGGGTCGATTGCACTATCAATCTCCCCCTTTTTGATGTGTGTCAATCCGTTTAAGTTAGGTAAAAACATTTGATAAACTATTAAGGAAAGAAAGCATATAAATAACATGATTAGCAACTCTCCCCCTTAATACATGAAACTCCCCCTAAATACATTCCCCCTTACTTAAACATATATCTTTCTCCCCCTTTAACACCATCAAAAAGATTAAACAAAGTTTATATGACATGGCATCAAGTCTAGAGAGAAAAAAAAAACCAAAAACAATCAAAAACCTGATAAAATCAGGTTACTATGCTCGTGCACAGTACATCAGTCGACTGCTATCAGCATGACAGTCGACTGGCACAAGGAAATCAGGTTTTATGATTTTCTGGATGAAATTCAGAAATGCACTATAAATTCCAAAAAATTCAAAAAATAGTGAAATTTGGGGAATATATTTCTTTTAAGTATCTTTATCAATGAAAAATAGTTTTTCATGAAAAATCATTATATTTTCAAATATTTGCCAAAAATCAAAAGCTTCAAAAACAACTAGGTTTTTGATCAAGTTAGTATCACTTTTAACACCTAGTTTTGATTTGAGTTGTTTCAAAACATGAACACACAGATTTTAAAGTAAGAAATTGTTTTGAAAACATGTGAAATATCCAACCATGATCTTTGAGCAATATGTCTATGAATTAAACATAAGCCTTCCCCATGATTGGTCTATTATTGCTATTTTGATACTTTAAATGATCATCTAAATGTCATAGGCATTAGTGGACCATTAGTATCATCCTATCATCTCACCCATGCTAAATTTTCAATCAAGGTAGCCTATGATGAGTGTGAGATGTTCCTAAAGGTATTTGTACATACTTAACCATTACTTTCATGCAATTCTATACAAGGTTAAGTATCATCCTAACATCCCACATGATCATAATGACACATATGTATTGTTTCCACATTATGATCATGAAACAATTGTATTCATCAATTTGTGATCATGCATTAGGTATGTAAGCATGATAAAAAGTAAAGTATCACCCAAAGCATGATTTAAACCCTAAAGCCCATGACTATGTGCCAAATATCAAGATCATAAATCATGATTGCAAACATAAATAGCAATTGCATTAACTATCATGATTTAAGCATTATTATCAATTTATGGGCACATTATCATCACCCAACACTATTTCAAAAATTATGTCCCACCATCCTAAGTCAACCAAATAATATAATATAGGTTAATTCCATATGGTTGACTATCCTAGGGTTTTCCTAACCCTTTAGGATGGATTTAGAACCCAAAATAAGTTCTTTCCTATTGGGTTCACTAAGAATTCCTTAGGGATCCATTTTCTAGCTATTATTTTCTTTTTATCTTGACCCCTAGCAATTAAGCATTTATAGGCCTTTTCATTTTTATTTTCCTTATATCCTAGGCCTTTCTTATTGAAACTTGCCCTTTGGCTCCCAATTATCATGTTCAATGTATTTGAGCCAATTGTAAACTTTTCTAGGGCCTTGGTCAAATGATCTACCTTTTCCCTTAGAGTCCTATTTTCCTATATGCATGCATCATTAACATCAAATGACATATAAAGATCATGTGAGCATGCATCATCATGACTAGAAGAAATATTTTCATTATCATTTAAGCATGTTTTTTCTAGTTTTTCTTATACGTCTTTAATTTGATCTAGCATGCATTTATTTTTCTTCTGTGCCCTAAATAAATCCCTAGTTAAGCTAGAAACCATGGAAACTATTTTCTTGGGAGTTAGATTTGTTACCATAGCTTTCATGTCTTCTTCTTCGGATTCGGATGAGGATGGCGATGAGCCTCCCCCTTCACTTGAGCTCTCCTCACTTGAGCTTGCTTCTTCTTTTTCGGAGGAGGTGGTGTCTAGGTCGTCAAACTCCATTGGGGCAAGATTTGAGTAGACATGTTCTTCTTCTTCGGATGATGATGATGAAGAAGAGGGATCATCCCATGTCCTTGCCTTTAGTGCCTTGGCCTTCCCCTTTTCTTTGGCCTTCTTCTCCTCTTTCTTCTTCTTGCTCTCCTTTTTCTTCTTTCTTTCTCCTCTCTTCTTTGCTCTTGTTTAGGAGGAGACAATTATCCCTTATGTGTCCCTCTCCTTGGCAATTATAGCAAATCACCTTCCCCCTTGGTCTTCTCCTCCTATCATTAGATTTATTAAATTTAAAAGTTTTAAAGCACTCCTTGTTGGGTTTCCGGCACCGTGGCGAGTGTGTGTTCGAACATGTTTCGCAAACATGTGCACAGCGGAAGAAATAAAAATAATAAATCTACATTTATTACAACACACACATCACACGCATGCATAGTACAACATGTGTAGACATAACCGTAAATTTAAATTTTACAATAAAAGGAAATTTAACTACGTATACCTTTCGTATCACGTGTAGCGGGAACGGCATCAACCGGAATGATCCTCGCTAGAATCGTCTCTATCCGTATCCATGCCGAGTATCTTCGGGATGACTTCACAAAGTCACGAGCTTCGTCTTCGTACGGGTTACTAGCCTCATGTTGAAGATGACGTGATCGAGAGAGGATCACGATCCGAATCCAAATTCGGATCCAAAGACGAGTCCTCAAAACTCGCTTCTCCGGAGAGGTATTCGTCAACCGTTTGACGCATCCTTCATCCTCCACCTATGAGGATTACTGGAGATCGAATCTCCGGTAAGTTAGGCGCTGTCGGAGCTCCAACCGTCATCCAAACGATGCTCCGACGAGAGGGAAACAAGCTGTCCAGAAAACTGGACAGCTTTGGTGGAGGAATTAGGGCCGGCCAAAAAGGTAGGATGAAGCTCACCTTGATGCCAAACCCAATGGAGATCACCGGAGCTCCTCCGGCAATAGCTCGACGCCGGCAAGAGTGAAGGTCAGCACCTTCTGGACGTCGGCCAAGGAGCTTCAAGGTGGGCGGCGGCAAGGAGGAGGGTTGGCGCCGAAATCACCAAGGGGAGGTGGGCGGCAACTCTTAGGTTAGGGTTTTGGATTAGGGCTTAACAAACCCTTAAGCCCTCTTTTATAGAGAACTAATTCTCTTAATGGTTATTGGATCATAACCATAAGGCCCGTTAACCCGCTCCATTAATGATTTATTTTAAGTTAAAATGAACCGAACCAACTTTGGTTCATTCGTTTAAAATAAACCAAAACCTTTGGTTTATTCTCCTCCATTGGATTAGAACCAAACCATTTTGGTTCATCCATTATGTCTTCATAAGACACGGCCCATCCACGCTTCCATTGTGACTGAAACAATTTCATGCTCGCTTCTTGTTTGGTCCAACCAAACCTAGTTTCTCTCGGTCTGAGAATCTCATTCTCAAGCTCGTTTTAAATCCTTCGGATTACGCTCATTGTGCGTGTGACCAAATAGGTTCTCGGTTTATGTTGGTCATCTATAATTAACCATTAATTATAGAACGATCATGAGTGGCACCTAGTAGTACATCATGATCCCCAATTAACCGAAAAGATCAATGGTTGATCCAGAACTATTTCTGAAACCCTTCAGCAGCTCGAATGAATCGTGCCCCATTCCCTTCACTCATCTTATACCCACTTGGTTCAGGACATGGTCTATAGTGTCAGTCCCCACTAGGTTGACTACGTCACACCTAGCCCAAGTATCATTTCCTCGTCCTACGGATTCTAGTTACTGCACATGTATCGAAGAGTACCTTACTTTAAACATGTAATGCTTTGGCCAAAGACTTTAGTAACAATCCGACAAGAGGCCATGGGTATACATCTCCTCGCAAGGAGTGGTGAATCCTTTATAGGCTATTCAAACACCTTCGATCACTTCGACTTATACCCAATCATCCCAGGTCCACATCTCCTTAGAGATGCTTGCTTAAGATGTCAAAGCATAAGTCTCCATGATCAAGATGACTTGAATACTGCAAGTCAAAGGAACGTCGCACTTAAGCTATAGTAAGAACTTCATTGATATATCTATATATGCTGAGAACCATATGAAGTTTTACGGCTGGTCACTCCAATGAACTAGTTACCATAACTAGCATCCACGATTAACTCCGGACATCACAATGTCTCCAGCCAGTGAGAATCAGCTGCTTGGATACACCAAGGAGTATACCTCGTGCTAGTCTCAATAGAATTGATGGTGTCCAAATCCATCAATTCATCGACTGGGGATAATTCCAATACATCACAATTACACATGTAGAGATACTCACTAGTTGTGATCCAATCACAAATTCTCTCATGATGTGAATCGTATCGTGGACATTCAGTAAATGAGTTTAAAATCCAATCAAATACATGAAACATGTATACTCAAATAGTGAATCTTCATTTATCATATAAATGGTTCATACATAAGGCGATTGCCTTAGGACATCTCTCATATATTACTAACAGACTCCCACTTAGCCTAATGTCAATCGCTATGGTATCCAATACCATAAGCACTTACATGACCCTCAAACTTACTTTGAGGTAATGCTTTAGTCAAAGGATTCGCTATGTTCCTTTCAGTGGAAATTTTTTCGATTTGTATTTCATTCCCACTGATGATCTCTCTGATAAGATGATAGTGGCGAAGCACATGTTTGGATCATTGATGAGACCTTGGCTTTTTTGCCTGTGCAATTGCTCCATTATTGTCGCAGTAGACCGGTATTGCTTCAACAATGGCTGGAATCACACCAAGGTCATAAACGAACTTCTTGATCCAAACCGCTTCCTTTGTTGCTTCCGAAGTTGCAATGTATTCTGCCTCAGTGGTAGAATCCGTTATAGTGTCTTGTTTAGAACTTTTCCAACACACTGCGCCCCCATTCAAGGTGAACACGTATCCAGACTGAGACCTGGAATCATCCTTGTCTGTCTGGAAGCTGGCATCCGTATACCCGCGTATCACCATGTCCCCTTCTCCATATATTAGGAACACATCCTTAGTTCTTCTTAAGTACTTAAGGATCGTCTTAACAACCACCCAATGATCCATTCCTGGATCAGACTGGTATCTGCTCGTGACACTCAGAGCATACGATACATCGGGCCTCGTACATAACATAGCATACATGATAGATCCTATTGCGGATGCATAGGGAATCTTACTCATGCAAATCCTCTCGTCTTCTGTGCGCGGACACATAGACTTCGAAAGGTGTACCCCATGCCTGATGGGTAGGAAACCTTTCTTGGATTCGGACATGCTAAACCTCTTTAGCACTCGGTCTATATATGTAGACTGCGAAAGACCAAGCAACCGTTTTGATCTATCTCTATAGATCTTAATCCCGAGGATGTAGGTTGCTTCTCCCAGGTCTTTCATGGAGAATGTCTTGGATAACCAAACCTTAACTGACTATAAGTTTGAAACATCGTTTCCCATAAGTAATATGTCATCGACATACAATACTAGGAACACGACTGCACTCCCACTAACCTTCTTGTACACACAAGGTTCGTCTGGATTTTGTGAGAAATCAAACTTTTTGATTGTCTCATCAAAACGGATATTCCAGCTCCTGGATGCTTGCTTCAATCCATAAATGGACCGTCGCAATTTGCATACCTTGGTTTTATCAACCGATGTGAAACCCTCAGGTTGTATCATATACACGTCCTCGAGCAGGTTTCCATTAAGGAAAGCTATTTTCACATCCATCTGTCATATCTCATAATCATAATGAGCCGCTATGGCCAGGAGCATCCGAATGGATTTAAGCATAGCTACAGGCGAATAGGTTTCGTCATAATCAACACCTTGTTTTTGACGATATCCTTTCGCCACCAATCTAGCCTTATAGGTAATCACATTACCATCCATGTCAGTTTTCTTCTTGAAAACCCACTTGCACCCTATAGGCTTTATGCCTTCAGGTGGGTCAACCAAGTTCCAAACTTGGTTTTCATACATGGAATCCATTTCCGACTTCATGCCTTCAAGCCACTTATTCCTTTCTGAACTTGTCAGCACTTCTTCATAACTGGTAGGCTCCTCATCATCAATGAGTAACACGTCATTCGATTCACTTACGAGAAATCCATATCTCTCAGGAATGTTACGTGTTCTACCAGATCTACGAAGATGTGGTGTTATAATAGGTCCAGCCGATTGCTCATCACTATGAGTTGTCGGCTGTTGTGCTTCACCAGGTATCTCATCAATGTCTATTTGAGTCTCTCGAGCCTCCTCAAGCTCGACGACACTCCCACTGTTTTCTTGCAAGAGAAACTCTTTCTCTAGAAACACAGCATGCCTTGAAACAAACACCTTTTGTTCCACAGGATGATAGAATTGGTAACCCCTTGTTTCCTTAGGGTATCTAATAAATAGACATTTATCAGACTTAGCATCCAATTTGTCTGATACAGTCTGCTTCACATAAGCAGGACAACCCCATATCTTCAAGTAAGATACATGAGGTTTCTTACCATTCCATATCTCATATGGAGTAGTAGAGACTGCCTTGGTTGACATTCTGTTTAACAAGTAAACAGCTATCTGAAGTGCATAGCCCCAAAAGGACTTGGGAAGATTCGTATGATTCATCATTGACCTGACCATGTCCAACAAGGTCCGATTACGCCTCTCAGATACACCATTATGTTGTGGTGTATATGGCGGAGTCCATTGAGACAATATGTCATTGTCTCTTAGATAATCAAGAAACTCTTGACTTAAGTATTCACCACCTCGATCTGATCGAAGTATTTTAATACTCTTGTCATGTTGTTTCTCTACTTCATTTCTGAATTCTTTGAACCTTTCAAAGGCTTCAGACTTGTGTTTCATCAAGAACACATACCCAAACCGTGAGTGATCATTGGTGAAGGTAATGAAGTAGCTATAGCCTCCTAATGCTTGAGTTGACTTTGGTCCACATACATCAGTATGTATTAGACCTAGTAACTCTCCCACTCGTTCACCTTTTCCAGTAAAAGGTAACTTAGTCATCTTGCCTTTTAAGCATGATTTGCATGTATCGTATGAATCCAATTCAAACGATTCCAGAATTCCACATCTGTGTAATTCGGACATGCATTTCTTGCTTACATAGCCAAGACGACAATGGCACATATAGGACTCTAATTGATTACCCTTTCGAGCTCGCGTGTTGCTCGCTTCGATATTGAAAATGTCACTGGATACGTCCAACGTATAAATGCCATTACTCAAAGTTCCAATTCCATAAAGTACGCCATTCAAAGTTATATAACAACAATTGTTACTAAACGTCAAATGGAAACCATTTCTATTTAAACAGGAAATAGAAACAATGTTCTTTATTAGAGAAGGAACACAATAGCAATTGTCCAGTTCCAAGACTAGTCCACTAGGGAGCTTCAGCAAATAAGTTCCGATGGGGACCGCAGCAACCTTTGCTCCATTGCCAACTCACAAATTTGACTCCCCTCTGATGAGCCTTCTTCTATTCCTTAGCCCCTATATGTCATTACATATATGTGAGCCACACCCAGTATCCAATACCCAAGTGTCTAAGGAAATAGAATGACAATCAATAACGAAGATACCTGAAGAGGATGGGGCATCGAATGCCTTCTTCTTCTTCATGGACTCAAGATAAATCTTGCAGTTTCTTCGCCAGTGGCCTTCCTTGTCACAATGATGGCAAGTGCCCTTTTGTGCTGGTTCTGCCTTTTTTGCCTTTTTGTTCTTCCCTTTCTTCTGTTCTTTTGCCTTCCTCTTAGAACCTTTCTTTGAGGAATCAACTAACAAAACCGCCTTCTCCTCATGCTTCACAGAAGGCTCCACAGTCTTCAGCATATTGAGGAGCTCAGGAATAGTGGATTCTAATTTGTTCATCCGATGGTTCATCACAAATTGTGAGAAACTCTTGGGCAGACAATGCATAATTAAGTCAATACTTAATTCGTGATCCATCACAAACCCGAGGGTAGCTAGCCGCTCGATGTACCCATTCATCTTTAGCACAAACTGCACTACAGACGAACCTTCTTGCATCTTCGTGGTGAAGAGGAGCCTAGAGACCTCGAACCTTTCGGATCTCGCTTGCTCATCGAACAACTCATGAAGATGGAAGACCATAGTATTAGCATCCATATGCTCATGCTGCTTTTGCAGCTCAGGTACCATCGCCGCTAGCATGATGCAACTCGCCAGCTCAGAATCTGCCACATGCTTCTGATAGACCAACATTTGGTCAGGAGTTGCATCGTCCTTAGGACGGTTGGGAAGAGGCTCTTCAAGGACATATGCTAGTTTTTCCGCCTTGAGAATAATTCTCAGGTTTCTAAGCCAGTCCAAGAAGTTAGGCCCAGTCAGTTTGTTTGAATCCAAAATAGTGCGCAAATTCAAAGACATCATGATCAATCGATTAACCTAGAAATACAAAACGAGCATATATGAGAAAATGATTTTAAAATGCATCAATATACATTTATAAATCCCATTCAATTTTTGAATTTCAAAAACCACAAAATCACTTCGGGAGATCGTAGGTCCATCTCCGAATGGGTTGATATCCATCATAGATATGAACAACCTTGGAGAGAGTCCAACAAGCCATTCATAACTACAATGGTAGGTATCAACTATACCGATTGCATATCACGTATATGCAACTATCACAATGTGCTATCAACTAATTGAATGTTCACACATACATCGGGTTGTTAACACATTAACAAGTATGCATCATATGCATAGCACCCAACTTCACCTCCCTTTACATCGACCTTGGAGAGAGTCCAACAAGCCGATGCTCCAGGTTAAAATCGACCCATTAATCAAGAAATAGTTTTAATATGGTTAGAGCGCATTTGGAGAGAGTCCAACAACCAAAGCTAACGATTGACCTCTGACTCTTACCATATTAGTATTAAACTATTCCATGGTTTGAACATGTTCGGGTTCGAGCCAGGCTTGGAGAGAGTCCAACAACCCGAACAAGAAACGGAACTCTGGTTCTAACCATATTAATGGAAGGTGTAGACATTAATATTGAGTTAAGGTTTTTATGTCTCATCCTCTTTGCATGCAAATAACTATTATCTACATGGCATGGCATACATGGCATACATCTACATGTCACGACACACATGGCATAATGTTATGCATCTAATGCAATTACATGACATACAATTATGTCATGTACAATATTTCCTTATATGTTATAACTGTTTATGGAAATAAAATATGATTAAGATTTGATTCTTCAAATCAAATCATGATTAAATTAGGAAACAAATTTCCAAATCTAATCACATATTTTATTTGTGGAAATAATTGATTAAGGAAAGTCAATTTAGGAAACCAATTTCCTAAATCATCAAAACTACTTATGGAAATAAAATATTTTAAGATTTGATTTCCCAAATCAAATCATGATTAAATTAGGAAACAAATTTCCAAATCTAATCAAATATTTTATTTATGGAAAATATCAATTTCCATAAATACTTCCAACTTTCCAAAAGTGGAAGATTTCCATAAATACTTCTAGACTTTCCAAAATTGAAAAATTTCCATAAATACTTCTAACTTTCCAAAAGTAAAAAATTTCCAGAAATATCATTATGACTATCGCAAAATAATTTTACGATTATGTCGAAAAACAACCTGGGCTCTGATACCACTGTTGGGTTTCCGGCACCATGGCGAGTGTGTGTTCGAACATGTTTCGCAAACATGTGCACAGCGGAAGAAATAAAAATAATAAATCTACATTTATTACAACACACACATCACACGCATGTATAGTACAACATGTGTAGACATAACCGTAAATTTAAATTTTGCAATAAACGGAAATTTAACTACGTATACCTTTCGTATCACGTGTAGCGGGAATGACATCAACCGGAACGATCCTCGCTAGAATTGTCTCTATCCGTATCCACGCCGAGTATCTTCGGGATGACTTCACAAAGTCACGAGCTTCGTCTTCGTACGGGTTACTAGCCTCGTGTTGAAGACGACGTGATCGAGAGAGGATCACGATCCGAATCCAAATTCGGATCCAAAGACGAGTCCTCAAAACTCGCTTCTCCGGAGAGGTATTCGTCAACCGTTTGACGAATACTTCGTCCTCCACCTATGAGGATTACCGGAGATCGAATCCCTAGTAAGTTAGGCACTGTTGGAGCTCCAACCGTCGTCCAAACGACGCTCCGACGAGAGGGAAACAAGCTGTCCAGAAAACTTGACAGCTTTGGTGGAGGAATTAGGGTCGGACAAAAAGGTAGGATGAAGCTCACCTTGATGCCAAACCCAATGGAGATCACCGGAGCTCCTCCGGCAATAGCTCGATGCCGGCAAGAGTGAAGGTCAGCACCTTCTGGACGCCAGCCAAGGAGCTTCAAGGTGGGCGGCGGCAAGGAGGAGGGTTGGCGCCGAAATCACCAAGGGGAGGTGGGCGGCAACTCTTAGGTTAGGGTTTTGGATTAGGGCTTAACAAACCCTTAAGCCCTCTTTTATAGAGAACTAATTCTCTTAATGGTTATTGGATCATGATCATAAGGCCCGTTAACCCGCTCCATTAATATAAGTTAAAATAAACCAAACCATGATGGTTTATTTTAAGTTAAAACGAACCGAACCAACTTTGGTTCATTCGTTTAAATTAATCAAAACCCTTTGGTTTATTCTCTTCCATTGGATTAGAACCAAACCATTTTGGTTCATCCATTATGTCTTCATAAGACACGGCCCATCCACGCTTCCATTGCGACTGAAACAATTTCATGCTCGCTTCTTGTTTGGTCCAACCAAACCAAGTTTCTCTCGGTCTGAGAATCTCATTCTCAAGCTCATTTTAAATCCTTCGGATTACGCTCGTTGTGCGTGTGACAAAATAGGTTCTCTGTTTATGTTGGCCGTCTATAATTAACCATTAATTATAGAACGATCTTGAGTGGCACCTAGTAGTACATCATGATCCCCAATTAACCGAAAAGATCAACGGTTAATCCAGAACTATTTCTGAAACCATTCAGCAGCTCGAATGAATCATGCCCCATTCCCTTCACTCATCTTATACCCACTTGGTTCAGGACATGGTCTATAGTGTCAGTCCCCACTAGGTTGACTACGTCACACCTAGCCCAAGTATCATTTCCTCGTCCTACGGATTCTAGTTACTGCACATGTATCGAAGAGTACCTCACTCTAAACATGTAATGCTTTGGCCAAAGACTTAAGTAACAATCCGACGTGAGGCCATGGGTATACATCTCCTCGCAAGGAGTGGTGAATCCTTCATAGGCTATTCAAACACCTTCGATCACTTCGACTTATACCCAATCATCCCGGGTCCACATCTCCTTGAGATGCTTGCTTAAGATGTCAAAGCATAAGTCTCCGTGATCAAGATGACTTGAATACCGCAAGTCAAAGGAACATCGCACTTAAGCTACAGTAAGAACTTCATTGACATATCTATATATGCAGAGAACCATATGAAGTCTTACGGCTGGTCACTCCAATGAACTAGTTACCATAACTAGCATCCACGATTAACTCCGGACATCACAATGTCTCCAGCCAGTGAGAATCAGCTGCTTGGATACACCAAGGAGTATACCTCGTGCTAGTCTCGACAGAATTGATGGTGTCCAAATCCATTAATTCATCGACTAGGGATAATTTCGATACATCACAATTACACATGTAGAGATACTCACTAGTTGTGATCCAATCACAAATTCTCTCATGCTGTGAATCGTATCGTGGACATTCAGTAAATGAGTTTAAGATCCAATCAAATACATGAAACATGTATACTCAAATAGTGAATCTTCATTTATCATATAAATGGTTCATACATAAGGCGATTGCCTTAGGACATCTCTCATATATTACTAACACTCCTCACCTTTCTTACCATATAAAGCTTCTTCCGTGCTATCCATGTAGGAGGATGAGGCTTCATCGGAGGAGGAGGAAGTCTCTATCTTCTTCTTCTTCCCCTTGTTGGATACCAAGGCTACTCCTTTTGATGGCTTGATACTTGATTCTTCATTTATCACTTGAAGCCTTGTTTCATGGAGCTCCATGGTTGAAAAGAACTCCTCCAAGGTGCTCACTTCTAGGTTCTTCGACATGTAGAAGGAGTCCACCATTGAACTCCATTTCGATGACCAGGGAAAGCCGTCGATTGCTTTCATAAGCATATCCCGGTTCGAAAGTTTTTCTCCTACACTTGTTAGCCCAATTAAAATTTCTTTAAACCTAGAATGTAATGATGTTACCTTTTCTCCCTTTTCTAATTTGATATTTGATAGTTGGAAGCGGAGGAGGTCTCTCCTTGCAAGCTTGGCCTCCGAAGTGTCTTCATGAAGTTCCACTAATCTCTCCCACATTTCCTTGGCACTTGAGCACTCCCCAATCCGGTTGATCTCTTGTTGGGGGAGTACATTGAAGAGGTGGTGCTTGGCCTTTGAATTTGCAAGGTGGTCCTCCCTTTTCTTTTTAGTCCACCTTGACTTCTCTATTGGTTCACCCTCTTCGTCCCTAGGCATCTCAAAACCGTTTTCCATTATAAGCATAATATCGAAATCGGTTTCAAAGAATACCTCCATTCTCTTTTTCCACCAAGAGAATTCTCTTTCAAAATTCAGTGGGTGAATGTTGGAACCGACCATCCTTGATTGTGCTTGTGTCGACGGTTAGTCCTTGACAAGCTCCTTGGCTCTGATACCACTTGTAGGGTTGCGGTTGGCCGACTAGAGGGGGGTGAATAGCCCTCTTCCATCGTGTGGTGGAATTCGTTCTTAATCGTCTACAATAAACGTTAGCGCAAGCGAAAAATACAAAGCAAAGACAATTAAGAACAAATACAAAGATAAAC
The DNA here is from genome assembly GCA_025175895.1 of Wurfbainia villosa. Lineage (NCBI taxonomy): Eukaryota > Viridiplantae > Streptophyta > Magnoliopsida > Zingiberales > Zingiberaceae > Wurfbainia > Wurfbainia villosa. The sequence continues at coordinate 36,884,943 of CM046001.1, read as the reverse complement.
AAACAATTCATTGACACCGCAATGTAACGTGGTTCACGGCTGCACCGCTAATCCACGGTCTGATTCGTCCACGGTGAATCACTCCGCAACCAATCCACTATTTGTCACTCCTTTGCACCAAGATAGGTGGAGGTAACCCTTACAACTCAAGAATACTCCTTCTTTTACAATAGATGTGAAAGAAACTAGAAGAAGGAGTTTAACACTTGTGGAGCACTTGGATGATAGTTTGGAATATAAGCATTAGCCATCCAAAAGCCCACACCCTCTCTTTTTATAGAGAGGGATGATTTCTTCCCATTGGCCGCCATCAGTTGACTACTGCCCTTGGCAGTCGACTATCGCCACTACAACGGCCTCCGAACACGTCAGATCCCGACTATTGTTGTCCAACGGAACCCTTAGCAGTCGAATGATCTATCCATCAATCGACTGATGCCTCGGTAGTCGACTGGTCAGTCGGCTATGGGTGATTCTGTGCCCGTGACTGCCTTTATCAATCGACTGCCACCTTTGGTAGTCGACTGATGGTCTGGTAGTCGACTGCCATTCCATGGCAGTCGACTGCTGGGCCAAAAACCCATCAGTCGAACACCAATCAAACCCATTCACATGTCATTTTTGGTGCAGGGGCACCTAACTCGAACCTGTATTTTGATTATGGAAAAAGACGCAAAGTCAAGGATATATCATTATCTCACGAGCTAAATCGAGTGTGCAGAAAAGTGCTAAAGCTGGAGCTGAAGGCTGGCGACACCCGGAGGAAGCTGCAGTGGTCGGGCGACACTCGAGTGACTTCGGAGGGAGCCGAAGGAATCGAGTGGAAGGTCGAAAGCGAAAGTGACACAGTAAGTATCGAGGTAAGCTCGTGTGTGTGAGCGTAAGTGAGGTCGTATCCTCCTTACGGGGACGGTCTTAAGCGTAGATCCGACCAAAGACATCCCATCGATGGTCTAGGTCGAGATCGGATGGTTGACGACCGTCGAAATTATATTTTTGTTGAGCTAACTTGACTAGAAGCATCGACCGCCGCTTGAGGACTCGATCAGCCAATCCGATCGTCGGAGTCGGCCTTTCGATCGATGTTGCCATCACGATCGATGATGGCCATCAGTCGACTGATGGTCAAGGATCAGCCTCGAGGAGTCAAGGCTTATCACCTCTTTTCAAGGAGGTTTTGTGCTCATTTGTGATTGGTTGAAGACCCATTCGATGAGGGACTCAAAGGCTATAAAAGGAGGGCTTGTCCTAGGGTTTTTCATCAATTAAAAAGTTTCCAAGTGCTTCCGATACGCTACGAGTCTCCGACATCCCTACGACGAAGCACTGCCGAGACGACGACTCAAGCTCCAAGATTCAAGTATTCAAAAGTCGTCGGTATAAGACTTAATTTTATAAGTTGTTCTTATTTCGAGCTTTAAATCATATCAAGGAGAGGGGGAGTGTCTCTCTACCTTGAGTATTTATTGAGTTTTGTATTCGTTTAACTCCTACCTCTAACGAGGAGGAGTTCGTTTAGTGTTTTGCCCTCCGTGTGTGGTCAAGGACCACTAGGGCCTTGGAGTAGTAGCCGAAGGCTACGAACCAAGTAAAAATACTTGTCTTCTTTTATTATCTTTCAGCTGCAAATTATCTACTCGAGTTTTAATGAACGATTTCGTAAAAGTTTTATCGCTATTCACCCCCCCTCTAGCGTTCCGCTTCGATCCAACAGTCATGGAAGTCTACTGGTGCCATGTGAAACTCAAATTTAGCATCCGTTTGAGCTTCCGACGGTCGGGTAAATCTCAACCCTTGCGGTCGAGCCTCCGACACTCAGCCATTCAGCCAAGTTCACCTAATGAGCTACTTACATTTCACTCATTCTCTCATCTCACTCGAAGTCCCTCGCTGAAGCTCTCTTCGTTCGCGGCCATGTCCCTCGACAGCATCAAGCGAACGGCTCTGCAATGCTCCTTCGCATCTCTTGCCTTTGAAGTTTGCTTCCTTGGCTTCGCTTCAAGTCATCTATTCCGACGGTTCCTCGGCAGCATCAAACGCACGACTCTGCAATGCTCATTCTCCGACTTATGCATGAGGTTGTGAGTGGTGAACCCGCCAAAGCTTCATGTGTGAATTACTAAGTCTTGCAAGACTCCAACGCACACATCAAATTCAATTATCCTAACTTAACCCCTTTTCCACACACATCAAAACCATATCACGGGTCGATTGCACTAACAGACAGTGTATATTCTGAACTTGGTACCATCTAAATCAGTGCCTTCTACTCCCAGAGAATTATGGACTGGGCGAAAGCCTAGTTTGAGACATATTTGAATTTGGGGGAGTCCAACACATGTGCTGAAGGCAGATGCTAGTAAGTTGGAACCTCGTACAGAAGTGTGCATGTTCATTGGCTATCCTAGAGGAACGAAAGGTGGTTTGTTTTATAGTCCTAGAGATCAGAGGGTGATCATTAGCACGAACACTAGATTTCTAGAGGAAGACTATGTAATGAACCACAAGTCTATGAGTAAGATTGTTCTGGAGGAATTGAGAGGGGAAGTCACTACTTCAGTACCACCGGTACAAGAGGATATACCACAAGTGACTGCACCGCGTGTCATAGAGGATACACAGGTGATACCTCATCGTAGTGGGAGGGTTGTTAGACAGCCTGATAGATTTATGTTCTTGGGAGAATCTTTTGATTTGGCCCCTGGCGAACATGAACCTGATCCCTGGACATATGATGAGGCGATCCAAGATAAAGATGCGGTATCTTGGCAAAGTGCAATGAATTCTAAGATAGAATCTATGGATTAAAATCAGGTCTAGGAGCTAGTAGAATCACCCAATGGTGTAAAAACCATTGGATGCAAGTGGATCTACAAAAGAAAGAGAGGAATAGACGGGAAGGTTGAGACCATCAAAGCGAGGCTTGTTGCGAAGGGGTATACTCAGAAAGAGGATATCGATTATGAGGAGACTTTTTCGTCAGTACCCATGCTTAAGTTTATCCGGATTCTCTTATGTATTGCTGCTCATATGGATTATGAGGTATGGCAGATGGATGTCAAGACAGCTTTCCTTAATGGAAGTCTTGAGGAAAACATCTATATGAAGCAACCAGAAGGATTCATTGCAAAGGGCAAAGAGCATCTTGTGTGTAAGCTTAATCGGTCCATTTATGGATTAAAGCAAGCTTCGAGATCTTGGAACATTTTCTTTGATGAGGTAATCCAGTCTTATGGATTTATTCAAAGTCCGAATGAGTCTTGTGTATACAAGAGATGTGACGGAAATGTAGTGGTATTTCTTGTACTATACGTAGATGACATTTTGTTAATTGGCAACAATGTCAAGGTGTTATCGGACGTAAGGGTATGGTTGTCCAAATAGTTTGATATGAAGGACTTGGGAGAAGTGGGACACATCCTTGGGATTAAGGTTATAAGGGATCGTAGGAAAAGGATGTTGTGCTTGTCTCAAGCTTCATACAAAGACACCATTTTGGCTCGGTTTAGCATGCAGAACTCCAAGAAAGGTTTTCTACCTTTTAGGCATGGAGTTCCTTTATCTAAGAATATGTGTCCTAGAACATTGAAAGAGATAGAGGAGATGAAGGTGGTTCCTTATGCTTCGGCAGTAGGAAGTCTCATGTATGCTATGCTATGTACGAGACCAGATATCTGTTTTTCCATTAGCATGGTTAGAAGATATCAGAGTAATCCAAGACAGGGACATTGGACTGTGGTAAAGCATATATTGAAGTACCTGAGAAGGACTGGGGATTATATGCTAGTTTACCAGGCAGACCAATTACTCCCTGTGGGTTACATAGTTTCTGAATTCCAATCAGATAGGGATAACAGTAAGTCTACCTCAGGTTTTATGTTTACTTTGGGAGGTGGAGCCATTGTATGGAGGAGTGTCAAGCAGAAATGCGTGGCGGACTCTACCATAGAAGCTGAGTATGTGGCAGCCTCTGAGGCCGCCAAAGAAGTTGTATGGCTCAGGAACTTCTTGATGGACTTGGATGTGATTCTTGGTTTGCCCAGAACTATCACAATTTATTATGATAATAGTGGTGCAGTTGTAAACTCGAAGGAACCACGAGCCCATAAGGCAAGTAAACACATAGAGCACAAGTACCACCTGATACTAGAAATCGTAAAGCGAGGAGAAGTTGTTGTGGCCAAGATTGCATCAGAGGATAACCTGACAGATCCTTTCACTAAGGCCCTTCCAACGAGAGCTTTTGATAGGCATGTGGAGGGAATGGGAATCAAATGTATGGCAGTATAAGGACAGCATAGTCTTTTAGTATAAGTGGGAGATTGTTGGGATGTATACTGAAAAGTCTATCTGAACATCTTTATTTTTGAAATAAGAATCACATGATCATTGTTTGCATATTTATTGTTATGCATATTGTCTGATACGTTACATTGTAGATAACATGGTGTGGAGTGTCACACAAGAGATCATGTTATCAGTTCCTTGTAAAGTATAAGTAAAGGCTCACAACCGAGATGGTTATGGACAAACCATTGGTATGGTTATAGTGTGATTTGGTATTTGTTTGTCTTGACCATAGAATTACACTAGTACACTTTGTGTGTATTGAGCATGACCTACTTAGAGGGGATTTGATTTATTGTTGACTGCATAATTGAATTGGACCTCGAATATTATGGTGTACATGCTCTTAATCCCGATATAATAATGGGCACATGTACTTAGTATTTATTTCTTTGATGACCAATGGGCGAGATTTATAGAGTAAATCGATAGGCTCGGTAAGTTGGGAAATGATATTATTTACATGGTGTGCCGTTGATTATAGGAGGAAACCGTGTCCTATATATTAGGATGATGATGTCCCCTTGAGGAGCTCATAAGGTTCATCATGTAAACCCTGCAGGTGGACTTGGTCCGGCATGATGATAAGGTTGAGTGGTACTACTCATGGAGTTAGATGTTGATTAATTAATGGTTAGTAAATTAATTAATCGAAGGACATTCGAGATCTTAAATACGGGGAGAAAATATACATATAATATATGAATCCTATATTAACCTATGGGGGTTGGTGAGGTAGATCAATGATAATCCTCTAGTGGAATGGATTATCATTAATGGATCGGACTTTATGTGGGCTTGATCCATTGGGTGGCCAAGATCCAACTCCTCATGGTTCCTATTGTAGCCTATTAAAACCCTCATGGATCCTAGATCCGATGATGGAAAATGAAACTCTAGATCCAACGGTGGAGGTTAATCTCTAGATCCGATGGTGGAGATTAAATCCCTAGATCCGACGATTGAGATTAAATCTTGAGATCCGACGGTGGAGATTAAATCTCTAGATCCGACGGTTGAGATTAAATCCCTAGATCTGACAGTGAAGATTAAAAGGAGGCTTAAGCCTAACTCTATAAATAAGGCTTAAGGGGTGGGCAGCAAGGATACTTAAGGGAGATTAGGGTTTGGAGAAGCATTGGGCAGCTAGGGTTTGGAGAAGTCTTGGGTGGCAAGATTTCCTATCTTCCTAGGGTTTTGGCTGGCGCCCCTCTTCTCCTTTCTATTCTTGGCCAGTGTCCCAATCTTCTTCCTCTTCTCCTTGGCCGGTGGGAACAAGGGTTAGGGTTTTTCCCTTAGAGCTCTTGGCCGGCACCCACTCCATCTTCTATTCCTTGGCCGGCGGCAAGATCAAGTCTCTTGACTTGGTGGCCAGTCCTAGATAGGAGAAGAGTTTCGTTTCATTCTTTTTTTTTTGTTCGGAGCGATCAAGGAAGGGAAGAACATGTTCTAGGAGGCTTCGACATTTGGAAGATCGTCGCCCACACGACGTCCAAAAGGAGGAAGGACATACAATAGAAGATCAAGAGGTATAATTCTTGTTTATGAATCTTTTCTTATTCTATGCATGTTGTATATTTTATATGTGGCTAATTTACTTGGACCCCGAATACAAACACAAAAACCGGCGATCCGTACATCGTCTATTCCGCAGCTAATCGAAGAAAAGATGTAGGTTACTTGAACAACAAGTTTGTTCAAGTGACCACTCTAATCAAATAGCACGACGATGGAATGGTTGCTTGGGTAATCCCTCTATGTCATGGATTAAATTTTTTATCCAAGGACGTCGATGGGATCACCATGGACAAGCGAAGTTTCCTCCCTTCACTTCATGGAGCTTAGCTAGCTTACTCCAAAGCTACTTGGTATCCTTACAATCTCCTAATCTACACAATATATCATTAAAAATTGGATTAACCAATATACCCATTACCATATTGTTTATGTTGGAGTATCGGATTTGCTCCTCACTCCACTTCTTCTTCTTGAGTATTTTTCCATTGTCATCCTTAGGAGTATTGAACCCTACTAAAACACTTATCCAATTTTCATAATCACACATAAGAAAATACATCATTCTACCTTTCCAATATGCAAAATCCTTGCGGTCGAAGGAAGGTGGAATGTTGATGTTGTCACCCAATCTTTCTTCAAACTCCATTTTCTCTAGCACTTTTGCTCCCAGTTGTTAATCTGTAGAAGAGCTCTTAGCTCTGATACCACTTGTTGGAACTTCGGTGAGAGGTAGAGGGGGGTGAATGACGCGTTCATAGCTTGACAATAGAATTGTTATGCACAGTGGAAATAATAATAATGCAATACAAAATGCGACCAACACAAACACAAATAAACAACACAAAGACACGACAATATAACATGGTTCGGAACCTTAGGGTTCCTACTCCACGGGTCGAAGCCAACGAGCTCTAGTGACGCAAACCACCACTGATACACTCCTACTTGGAACAATCCGGAGGTGGTGAAACCTTGTACAAAGATTACAATAATAATGCAAGAAAATATAAAGACAATAAAGAAATGAAAGTAAAGAAAACTTTTCAACAATGGCTTTGAAAGCTTTCTTGTTGATCGCCTTGGACTAGCCTTGAAGGACTAGAAAGCATCAACTCTCCCCTTCAAATTGCCCAAGAAAATCCCTGCCAAAATCCTCTCTGTCGAGCTCCTTTTAAGCCTCCCTACGACCTGGATTTCCGCCTGGTAGTCGACTGCCAACAATGTCGTTGTCTCATAACAGACTTGATCCACGTTGGCATTCAAGCCAACAGATACACTGTAGTCGACTGCCATTACCAATAGTCGACTGCTCAAGCCCATAGCTGACTGCTCAAGCCCGTAGCCGATTGCTCAGTCAGCTACCGAGCATTCTGCCTCGTGACCAAAACCAACAGCAGTCGACTTCCCTCCATGGAAGTCAACTGCCCAATGCTGGCATTCGACTGCCCAACTCACGGCAGTCGACTGCTCAGTGTCGACTCGGCTACCAAGTGTCAAACACTTGATCAGCCGACTGGTCCATAACCCCAGTCGACTGCTACTCCTCAACCATGAGATTTACCCCAAGTAGAATGCCCTCATACTTGCTAGATCACACTTAGCCTAGACCTAAGCCTTCTAGTTACCTCCATCAATCTCATGCCTATTGGATCCCTCCAAGTCATCCATGACTTATTCATCCATATGCTAGCCTTTAGGTGCTTCCATCGGCTATTGTCATGCTAAGCTGGTTTACACCGCCAAGGCACATTGGGCTTACGCTGCCAACACACATGCTTGGACTTTATGCCACCAACCATTGGACATATGCTACCAAGACTCCACCCTTGGACTTTACGCCATCAACATCATACCCTTGGACTTCCCAATTTCCAAGTACCCATGACTTTGACTTTCACCGCCAAGACTACACACTTGGACTTACCTAGCCAAGACTACACCATTGGACTTTCCTTTCCAACCCATGTTGGACTTTCCAATTGCTAAGACTCAAGCTTGAACTTTTCCTTGCCAATACATATGCTTGGACTTTACCATTTCCAAGACCCATGCTTGGACTTTCCATGCCAAGTACTCAAGACTTGGATTTTACCATTACTAAGACCCATGCTTGGACTTTCCATGCCAAGTACTCATTACTTGGAATTTCCCATTGCCAAGACCCATGCTTGGACTTTCCATGCCAAGTGTCCCACTTGGACTTCTCCATCAAATGGTCAACTCCATGTCAACCATATAGTCAACCCATTGTCAAACAATAGTCAACTCATCGTCAAACATCAAAACACTACTCGAGTCAAACTCGAGTCTAGTCAATTGTGACCTGGGTTGATTGCACCAACACCATCCATGACAACTATTTTTTATCCCCAAAAATAATATTTCTCTCTCTCTCTCTCTCTCTCTCTTTTTTAACCTCATAATTATTTTCTATTTTCTCTCTCTCTTCTTTTCTCTTTTCAAGGAACTTTTGTTCCCCTCATGCTCACAGGGATTTTATTTCTTTGAATGGGCTTACACAATCCGAGCATCTCCAATAACCAAAATGCTAAATCTAGAGTCACATATGGATTCCAAAGTACTAGACAACTGAGATGAATCATAACTACTTATGTACTAGATTCTCCCTTTCAAAATATTCTATAAGTGTAGGTGAAAGATGAAAGCTAATGAGTGAAAATCTAGAACATCCATCAAAGCATCCAAAAATAAAATACCATAAGATAAAGGAAGTTAATCTATCTATGGCATGGAAACAGGTTGTGAAAATTTTTGAAAACATCATTGAGGAAGCTTAAAGTGACTAACAACTAAGTGCTGGAAGGAACCTAAACACTATATGCATGACCAAATAAATGCAAATAAACTAAATCTAGATATCAAAGAAAAAGTAATACTGGTAGAAGAGCATATCAAAATTTGGGTCTCCCCCCAGACTTAAATGATACCGTACCTCTAGTATGGCGGTCGAGGTGGCAAATCTAGCAGTCTCGACATGTCGGGCACCTGGGAGAATCGGGTGCGTAACCGCTGATGCCAAATGTACATATGGTCAACCTAGGAACTGGTGGATGCAGCGGTGGCTCTGTGATCACCCTCCCTAGCCAACTGTGATCGTGTATCGTGCATGAACTATCGTACCTCTTGATGGTAGATAGCCTCATCCTAAAAATAATCATGGGTCTGGCCGTAGAACTCCTCAACCCACTGGAAATGCTCTCGGAGGTCCTAAAACTCTGCCTGTGTATAGGTCCTATACTCCTACCACCGCTGCCCTTGTGTATGTTACTCACCGTGAATGTCATTGAGGCACGATCGAAACTTAGAGAAATCATAGGCCGATGTACCTGCATCATGCTCAAAGGTAGAAAAAGAAGGCAGTGCAAGTGTAGGTTCATGGAGTGGACTAGGTGGGCACCTATTGGGTGCTTGGAAAAAGTTTTGGATTTGGCATGGTCGACCGTGTGCAACTCTGGATTTCTCCTGGAGTGCAACACGGTCCGAGACTTTCCACACGCCCCACTGTGTGCTCTTCTAACCGTTGGGCACGGTCGTGTGAATTCCACATGGCCGCCCGTGTTTCCTTCTGAGGTTCTAACAAGGGATCTCCTTTCTACCTAGCAAGTTCTATCTGACCCTAAAACACTTGTGAAGATTCAATTGGACAAAAATTAAAGTCTAAACTAACATGCATGAATGCAAAAAGACTAAAAACATGAAAATTTAAACTTGGTTGCCTCCCAAGAAGCGCTTGTTTAAGGTCTCTAGCTCGACCGTGCCCCTACGTTTCATCTTGGCTCTGGTGGCCCAAGGAGATCTTTCGTCCTCCCTTTCTTGATGCGTTTGAATCTTGCTCGTGGAGGAGCAAGATATTTGCTCACTTTATGCCTCTTTCCTTGTAGTCCTTCATCACCATATCTCTTAAATCTAGCTCGTGGAGGGGCAAGATACTTTTTCACTTTATGCTTCTTGCCTTGTGGTCCTCTATCACCTTATCTCTTAAATCTTGCTCATGGAGGGGGGAAATATTTATTAGCTGCCTTTCTTGGCTCGAGATTGAACACACTTATCTTCAAAGAATCATCAGAAGTTTGATCATGATATTCCATTTCATCCATATGTTGTAAATAATGTAACTCACCACAAATATCCTCACCAAAAGATTGATTAGCATATTCTATTGTGTCAATTAAAACTTTATCATGACAAATCACTAAAAGGGCTTCGTTATTGGAAACTAAAGTTTCGATGAGGGTTAAGGCAGGCTCTTCTGAGTCCTTGTGGTTAGGAGGTATTTTAATTGAAGCCATGCACTCCTCGATTAAAGTATCAACTATATAATCCTCAAGTTCTTCTTCGAGTGGTGATTGAATGGATTGTCCTTCTTCACTTCCTAGTAATCGACCCGATGTTCTAGCAGGCTGGCTGGAAATCTATGTTATCTGAATCTACAACTTCTTTTGTTGGCTAGCAATGTCATTCACAGATGACTTCTTCTAGTATCGTCTCTGTCTGTGAATGTCGCTGCTGGAATTTAGTGTTCGCCACTTGTTACATTTGAATGAAATTTTCATTCATCTACTCAAGTCGGAATTTAGGCGGACAATATTGAGGGTTTAAGTAGCCAGGGTCATAACTATATGAATAGGAATCATCTTGTGGCCACTGGTTGTAATCGTAGGTGACATCTTCTTCTTCAAATTGCGAAGGTCCAAATATATCCAGGCAATTGTTAATGGTATGCCATGTTTCACCACAATGCTCACAATAAATGTTACTAAAACTCAAAGCATTAAATTGATCATGATCATGAGTGAAAGCAAGCATCATTATATACAGAAAAATATAGACAAGGGAAGGAACAACAATGCCTTGGTAAGAGACTAAAAAAAACAAACAACAAAATAAAGGAAACTAGGTGCTAAGAAAATAACTAAAAAAAACTTCTAGGAAATAACTGAAGATAGAAGAAAAACTAAAATCTGAATTAGAACTAGATTAAACTGAAAATTAATAAAGACTAGGAAAATAATCCTAAACTAGGTCCGATCCAAACTATCGACTTCGATCTGATATCGAATCAACAGTCCCCAGCAACGGCGCCAAAATTTTGATGCACACAAGCACGACCTCAAATCTCCGACGAGGATCGCCAAGGATTCGATGTGTGCGCTCACGCTCAATGCCTGCAAGTGCACAGTTGTCGTTAAGTAATAAAAATATCGATCCCACAGAGACTGTGATTCGAATACCGTTTGTCTAGTGGATGTCATTTGTTCGAAGTAAAATATCTTGCTACTCGGGTGTGCGAGGTTGACAACGGTCCTAACTCAATTATGGTTTCACTTAGAGAAAGTGAAGGTGGGCTCAAGGTTCCTTAAAGGATTCTAAGATTTCGGTTTCACCTAAATGATTATAAACATATGTCTTACTCCTAACTCTCAATGGTTATTCATGTAGGTAGGATATCCTATTTTATCCGACGTGATCTTTTGGAATTACACCGGATTACCCTATTCCTAGCTAAGTTTCCCTTTCGGATCATCAAAGAAGGGGGTTGCTATCTTTAGGAGGTCCCCTGTCACTGGGTCCCACAACCCTTCTAGAGTTAATTTCTCCTACTTCGAGCCTTCTACTAGAATAGCTTCATTACGTTCTATGATACCTATGTGTCCTCACAGTGAATCAATCTACTTGTCGTGTAACCTTAGTCATATAGGGAAGCTGTCATGAGAACCCCAGCGAATTAACTCCTCACTCATAGTCGATTCCCCCACGTCTCGATTCTCTATGGTTCGGAGGATTGAGTTCTCCTTTCGGTCCTTCCCCATACCTCTAAAATATGACTTAGTACTTTTGGTATCTAAATTGGATTAACATAATAAAGTCAAACCATGAATATTCATTTCATAGAATAAAAAGAAAGCAGAAATATATAGCAATCGAAAACAATGCAAGAAAATATGGATTCATTGCAATATACTATTTATAAATCAAGATAGGCTACTCGCTAATCCTAGAATCGAAGTATCTACTCCATAAATGAATGAGAATAAACACAAGACATCTTAAGATAGATCATTACCATACAAATAGTTGAAAGAGAAGAGATAGTACGTTATGATGGATCCAACGTATGTCTTGGTCGTTCTCCAAGGCGTTGGAGTGTAGATCATGGTCTTTGAGCCGCTTCCTCTCTTCTCGTTGTAAGCCTCCTAGCCATCGTGAACCCTCTAGGGTTTGGGAGCCCTAGGTCGGCTCCCCTCGTGATCCCCAGCCTCTTAGACGAGTTTCCTATATATAGAGGTGGCTCCGACTTTCCATAGTGCTTGGAAAAAACCCAATTTCCTCGAATTTATGGCGCCACCACATGGACGTGTGAAATTCACATGGTCGGTCGTGTGCAAGGCTGGAAACTACTGAATTCTAGGCTAAAAAAATGAGCTAGAATTTTAACACGACCATGTGGATTTCACACGGTCAGTCGTGTGTCACTCTGGAGCCTCCATTTTGATCCATTTCGCTTCGGAAACATGCACATGTCTTGGGACATGGCCAAAGCATATTCCCTAAAGTTCGTGCTCCAATAAATGCTTCATTTTTGCTCCAAAAATGACGTCCTACACATAAAAATAACAAAAGCAGATCTCTGAACTAGAAAATAGTAAATGAATGCAAAACAAGGGAGAATATGCATGAAACAAGTACGAAATGCAATGAGATGTGTGCTAAAACTACTCCAAAAACCCTATATGTTTGCTCACATCACGGCTCAAGGGAAGGATTACACTCCCACACATAGGAAAGCGGCCAAGACGTCTCCAAAAACCATTCAGGGCATAAACTTTAATGTGTTAATTTCTATTTGAATTGCAATGCTTAAGGATACAATGTCTTATGCGTTTCTTTTCATATTTATGGAGTAGATTTCTTGATTCTAGGATTAGGGAGTAACTTGTGCAAGTTGGACATGTTAGTTCAAATATGTTTCTACTTTCCTTGATTATGTTTGCAGTTTATGATATCTAGGTTTAATGATAATTGCTTCTTGGTTCTATTCTGAAGGGAGGAAATTTCGCTTCCCACTTCAACTCGATCGCTTCTTCATGGCAATCCCGTCTACGTCCCCGGATAAAAAAAAATTATCCTTGACAAAGATGGATTACCCAAGCAACCATTCCATCGTCGTGCTATCTGATAAGAGTGGTCACTTGAACAAAATTGTTGTTCAAGCAACCTACCTCTATTCTTCGAATAGCCGCGGAATAGACGATGTATGGATCGCCAGTTTTTGTGTTCGCATTCGGGGTCCAAGTAAATTAACCACATAACAAAAACATACAACATACAAGGAAACAAAAGGAAAGCAAAACAAGATTTATACCTCTTGTTTACCTCAAGATCTTCTATCGTATGTCCTATCCTCCTCTTGGACATTGTGTGGGCAACGATGCTCCAAGAGATGAAGCCTCCTCGATCACAATCTTCCTTTCCTTGCTTGCTCTGAACAAGAGGAAGTTTAGAAACAAAACTCTTCTCTTATCTAGGACCAACCATCAAGCTCCAAGCTTGATGCTTGCCACAAGCCCAAAGAGGAGATGTGGGGTGCCGGCCAACCTTGAAGAAAGGTTACCGTCGGCCAACCTAGAGAGAGAGAGAGAATGGGAGGAGTTATAGTCGGTCTAGAGAGAGAGATGGTGGTTGTGTTGCCGACGGCCAAGAGGATCACCAAAACCCTAATGTTGCTTGCCGCCGCCCACAAGGAAAAGGAAACCCTAATGTTGCAGCCGACCACCTCTCATCTCAAGCCAACTCTAAAACCCTAATCTCCCAAGTTGTGTTCCATGCCCAAGCCTTGGCCTCCTTTTATAGAGTTTGGCTTAAGCCTTGTTTTAATCTCCACCGTCGGATCTAGGGATTTAATCTCAACCGTCGAATCTAGAGATTTAATCTCAACCATCGGATCTAGAGATTTAATCTCCACCGTCGGATCTAGAGTTTTATTTTCCATCATTGGATCTAGGCTTCATGAGGGGTTTAATAGGCTACGATAGGGACCATGAGGATGAGTTGGATCTTGGCCACCCAATGGATCAAGCCCACATAAAGTCCGATCCATTAATGATAATCCATTCCACTAGAGGATTATCATTGATCTACCTCACCAACCCCCATAAGTTAATATGGGCTCCATATATTATTTGAACATTTATCTCCCCGTGTTTAAGATCTTGAATGTTCATCAATTAATTAATTTACTGACAATTAATTAATCAACATCTAACTCCATGAGTAGTACCACTCAACCTTATCATCATGCCAGACCAAGTCCACCTGCTGGGTTTACATGATGAACCTTATGAGCTCCTCAAGGGGACATCATCATCCTAATATATAGGACATGGTTTCCTCCTATAATCAACGACACACCATATAAATAATATTATTTCCCAACTTACCGAGCCTATTGATTTACTCTATAAATCTCGCCCATTGGTAAATCGAAGAAATGAATACTAAGTATATGTTTCCGTTATTATATCGGGATTAAGAGCATGTACAACACAATATCTGAGGTCCGATTCAATTATGTAGTCAGCAATAAATCGAATCACCTCTAAGTCGGTCCTGCTCAATACACACAAAGTATACTAGTGTAATTCAATGGCCAAAACAAACCAATACCAAATCACACTACAACCATTCCAATGGTTTGTCCATAACCATCTAGGTTGTGAGCCTTTACTTATACTTTACAAGGAACTGATAACATGATCTCCCGTGTGACACTACACACCATGTTATCTATAATGTAATGTATTAGACGATATGCATAACCATAAATATGCAAACAATGATCATGTGATTCTTATTTCAAAAATAAAGATTTTCATACAAAAGATAGACTTTTAAGTATATATCCCAACAATCTCCCATTTATACTAAAAGACTATGTTGTCCTCTTACTGCCATACATCTGATTCCCATTCCCCCCACATGCCTATCAAAGCTCTCGCTAGAAGGGCCTTAGTGAAAGGATCTACCAGGTCATCCTCTGATGTAATCTAGGCGACATCAACTTCTATCCACTTTATGATTTCTCGTATCAGGTGGTACTTGCGCTCTATGTGTTTACTTGCCTTATGGGCTCGTGGTTTCTTCGAGTTTGCAACTGCACCACTGTTATCACAATAAATTATGATAGTTCTGGGCAAACCAGGAATCACATCCAAGTCCATCAAGAAGTTCCTGAGCCATAGAGCTTCTTTGGCCACCTCAGAGGATGCCACATACTCAGCTTCCATCGTAGAGTCTGCCACGCATTTCTGCTTGACACTCCTCCATACAATGGCTCCACCTCCCAAAGTAAACACAAAACCTGAGGTAGACTTACTGTTATCCCTATCTGATTTGAAGTCGGAATCTGTGTAACCCACAGGGAGTAATTGGTATGCCTGTTAAACTAGCATATAATCCCTAGTCCTTTTCAGGTACTTCAATATATGCTTTACCGCAGTCCAATGTCCCTATCCTGGATTACTCTGATATCTGCTAACCATGACCATGGCAAAGCAGATATCGATCTCGTACATAGCATGTCATACATGAGGCTTTCTACTACCGAAGCATAAGGAACTGCCTTCATCTCCTCTATCTCCTTAGATGTTCTAGGACACATCTCCTTAGATAAAGGAACTCCATGCCTGAAAGGTAAAACACTTTTCTTGGAGTTTTGCATGCTAAAACGATCCATAATGGTGTCTATGTATGAAGCTTGAGATAAGCACAACATCCTTTTCTTGCGATCTCTTATAACCTTGATCCCAAGGATGTGTCCCACTTCTCCCAAGTCCTTCATATCAAATTGTTTGGACAACCATACGCTTTATGTCCGATAACACCTTGACATTGTTGCCAATTAACAAAATGTCATCTACGTATAGTACAAGAAATACCACTACGTTTCCATCACATCTCTTGTATACATAAGACTCATTCGGACTTTGAAAAAATTCATAAGACTAGATTACCTCATCAAAGCGGATGTTCAAAGACCTCGAAGCTTGCTTCAATCCATAAATGGACCAATTAAGCTTACAATCAAGATTCTCTTTGCCCTTTGCAATGAATCCCTCTGGTTGCTTCATATAGATGTTTTCCTCAAGACTTCCATTAAGGCAAGTTGTCTTGACATCCATCTGCCACACCTCATAATCCATATGAGCAGCAATACATAAAAGAATCCAGATAGACTTAAGCATGGCTACCGGCGAAAAGGTCTCCTCATAATCGATACCCTCTTGCTGAGTATACCCCTTCGCAACAAGCCTCGCTTTGAAGGTCTTAACCTTCCCATCTATTCCTCTCTTTCTTTTGTAGATCCACTTGCATCCAATGGTTTTTACACCATTGGGTGGTTCTACTAGCTCCCAGACCTTATTTGAATCCATAGATTCAATCTCAGCATTTATTGCACTTTGCCAAGATACCGCATCTTTATCTTGGATTGCCTCGTCATATGTCCAGGGATCAGGTTCATGCTCGTCAGGGACCAAATCAAAAGATTCTCCCAAGAACATAAATCTATCAGGCTATCTCACAACCCTCTCACTACGACGAGATATTTGTGTATCCTTTGTGACACGCGGTGCAATGACTTGTGGTATATCCTCTTGTACCGGTGGTACTGAAGTAGTGACTTCCCCTCTTAATTCCTCCAGAACAATCTTACTCGTGGGCTTATGGTTCATCACATAGTCTTCCTCTAGAAATCTGACGTTCGTTCTAACGATCACCCTCTGATCTCTAGGACTATAAAACAAACCACCTTTCATTCCTCTAGGATAGCCAACGAACATGCGCACTTCTGTATGAGGTTCCAACTTACCAGCATCTGCCTTAAGCACATGTACTGGACTGCCCCAAATATATCTCAGACTAGGCTTTCGCCCAGTCCACAATTCTGTGGGAGTAGAAGGCACTGATTTAGATGATACCAAGTTCAGAATATACACTGTCATATCATGAGCATACCACAAGAACGAATCTGGCAACTCAGAATAACTCATCATCGATCTAACCATCTCTATAAGAGTCATATTCCTTCGTTCTACTACACCATTCTATTGGGGTGTGTCAGGTGCAGATAATTGGGATTGAATCCCAACCTCTGATAAGTAATTCCTAAACTCTCCCAAGAGGTACTCACCACCACGATCAGATCGTAGTGTCTTGATAGTTTTACCATGACGTTTCTCCACATCATCCTTGAATTCTTTGAACCTGTCAAAGCATTCATACTTGCGACGCATCAAGTAAATGTATCCATATCTTGAATAATTGTCTATAAAAGAGACGAAATATTCAAAACCACCTCTTGCCTGGATAGACATAGGACCACACAAATCAGAATGAACCAATTCCAACACATCTTTGGCTCTATACCCCTTGGCCTTGAAAGGCCTCTTGGTCATTTTACCTTCCAAGCAAGACTCGCAGGTTGGGAAGTCTTCCACCACTAATGAACTCAGAGGTCCATCAGCTATCAACCTTTGAATTCTGCTTAGGTTAATATGACCAAGACTTAGATGCCAAAGATATGTTTGGTTCATCTTCGAAGGTTCTTTTCTCTTATTGGAATTAGAAGATGAGTTATTAACTTCTATTTGCATCGTGGGAGCTTTTGGTTCAAGTGTATATAAATTTCCTATCAATGCACCAGAACAAATAATCTCCCGATTCCTTTTTATAACAACTCTTGTTGGTGCAAGGGCACTAGATAATCGAACCTGTGTTTTGATTATGGCAAAGACACAAAGTTATGTTTACATCGTTATCTCACGAGCTAAATCAAGTGTCCAGAAAAGTGCTAAAGCTGGAGCTGAAGGCTAGCGACACCCGGAGGAAGTCACGATGGTCGGGCGACACTCGAGTGACTTCGGAGGGAGCCGAAGGAATCGAGTGGAAGGCCAGAAGCGAGAGCTACTATCGAGGTAAGCTCATGTGAGTGAGAGATTGTAAGGTCGTGTTCTCTTTACGGGGATGACCGTAGGCGGTGATCCGATTAAGACTTCCCGTGGAAGGTCTAGGTCGTTAGACGAATCTGGCCAAAAACCATCGTGATTTATCATTTTCCGAGCAACCTCATCGCAGGAAGTGGCTTACTCGGGCAGACGATCGATGCTAATGTCTACTGCCGATCGATGGGAGGCATCACGACCGATGGCGCATTTAATCAGCCTTTGCACTAGGTCAAAACGGATAAGGTTTGATGTGGCCACTTCGCGATAAAATTTGGACAACTTCATGATCTGTTCTGAAAAAAGAGGAGACATATTCAGAGGCCAAAATCTATAAAAGGAGGGGAGGATTCCAACTCCAAGCATCATCAAGTTTATTCATCAAGTGCTCCTACAACGCCAACATTCCAACGCCGTCATAACGCCGACGCGACGACAAGTTCAAATCTCCTTCGTCTCCTTCGTCGACAGCAGTAGCAAGTAATTATTTTTATTGTATTCTTTATTTTAATCATAACGGGGTGAGGTAGGCTTGTTGTCTCATCCTCGTACATTCGGTTTTTGTGATCGTTGTCTCCTACCTCCAATGAGGAGGAGATGTTATAGTGCTTTGCCCTCCGTACGTGGTCTAGGACCGATAGGGCCTTGGAGTAGCAACCGCTGGGTTGTGAACCAAGTCAAAATAAACGTGTTCCTTTATTTTCCACTGCTCTTACTCATTTAATTGTCTACTCGAACGAAACGTTGAAAAGATTTACGATCGCTATTCACCCCCCCCCTCTAGCGACGGTTCTCGATCCAACAACTCTGTCATTAAAAGAAATAGAATATCTATCCATAAACAATTTAGAAATCGAAATCAAATTCTTTCTAAATAAAGGTACATAAAGGCAATTTTTAAGAACCAAATCTTTATTCCTCTCAAAAGACAAATAAACTTCTCCCACTACAACAGCCGCCACCTTCGTGGCATCGCCCAAGTATATGGTAATCTCCTCTTCAGCCAGTCGTCTGGTTTCCTGGAACCCCTGCAAAGTATTGCAGATATGATAAGTGGCTCCCATATCTATACACCAGGTGCCGGTAAATAACACCGCTAAACATGTTTCAATGACTAGACCAATAGATATACTTTTGTTCTGCTTCCGGTTGGGGTAGTCCTTCTTCCAGTGTCCAGTCTGCTTGCAAGTGAAGCACTTGCCTTTCAGCTTCTTCACTCCTCCTTGAGTTCCTCCCTCCACCTTTGCCCCAGCTTGTTTCTTCTTCTTTTTGCCTTTCGGCTTAGAAGCAGAAACCTTTTGGGCAACCATGGCCTGCGCCTGAGCACTCTGACGAAATAGCCCCTCTGCCGCCTAGAGTTATGTTAGAAGCTCCGCCAACGAATACAACCTTTTATTCATGTTGTAGTTCAGGCGAAACTGCTCAAAACTCCTAGGTAGAGACTGGAGTATGATATCGACCTGGGTTTCCCCATCGATCTCAGCTCCAAGGACTTCCAGCTCATTTAAATGAGCCATCATCTTGAGAACATGATCCCTCATGGGTATTCCCTCGATCATGGTGGTCAACATCAAGTTCCTCATGGCTTCCTGCCTCGCAGCCCGATTCTGGTGTCCGAAAAGTTCTTTGAGATTGAGCATCATGTCATAAGCAGTGGGCATGGCTTGATGCTGATGTTGCAGTACATTTGACATAGATGCCAAAATGTAACATCGCGCCATCTCATCAGCCTTAATCCATTTCTTATAACTCTCCTTCTCCTTTTCCCCAGAATCATTCGCAGCCTTAGGAGGGCACTCTTCGAGGAGTACATATTTGTATTCCTCAGCAGTCAAGACAATGTCAAGATTCCTCTTCTAATCAACATAATTGGGTCCAGTAAGTTTACTTTCTTTCAGTATCATAGCAAGCGGGTTGAAAGTCATTTTGAAAAACTTAAGAATCACATAGATCAAAACATTAGATTTCAAAAAATTATTGATTCCTCAAACAATAAAATTTTAAAATCAACCAACACCTCAAAACACCGAGAATATCGTATGCCACGATAGTGTGGACGTATACGAATTCTATATTTGTAAGAGGAGGTTTTACCCATTAATTTTACTATCTTGTCAACCTAACTTTTTGACAAATAAAATTAATAGTTGGTTCCTTTTCAGCCCTACAAATAAAAGCAGTCACTCCGATGGGGAGGATACACCTATTTGTAACTAAGTGTTCACTATTACTTGGTACCAAGGTAATTATCTCGGGTTATGTGCCTTCCGATGGGGAAGTACACACGCTCCTTAATAATTTCCTATAACCATATTTGACACTGTGATCCGCAAACAAACTCATCCGATGGGGAGGAAGGCACTCAGAGCCGACGCACAAGTTTGTTTGTATCACATGTCAAATCGCAATGGAGGTCGTGAGAATTTATAAAATTATCCCTCTCCCACTTAGTAATTTAAAATTGAGGAATTTTCCTAGCCTATAACATGCATATCAAACAAGAAGACATAAATATGAAAAAAAATATTTTCCAACTATTATGACTTTTGTCTCCAATATGCCTCCCGTCGTATTGTCATCTCGTCTGCTCCTCCCTACACCATGTACAAGCCATCCGGAGATCTGAGCCGAGAAAAACTATTTTAATTTACATCCATCGATCCTATACTCCACGAAGTAGTGTACATGAAATCTAGATCGAAAGTAAACTAAAATAAAAAGAGTGGCTAAACAATGTCGTACTTAATTACAAAATTAAATATTAGCCTCGTTAACCCCGAGGATTCAAAAATATACAATTACACACATACAATCACATACACACATATGGCCATAATAGTTGGATCGTATGCCTGCAACCAAAAAGTTAACCTATGCACATCCTACTATTATCCGGCACATATAATATATGAAAAGTACATAAAAGTAACCGAATCTTAAACACACAAAATCGGAAACCATGGCTCTGATACCACTTGAAGGGAGGAAACTTTGCTTCTCACTTCAACTCGGTCGCTTGTTCATGGCAATCCCGTCTACGTCCTCGGATAAAAAAAAATTATCCTTGACAAAGATGGATTACCCAAGAAACTGTTCCATCATCATGCTATCCGATTAGAGTGGTCACTTGAACAAACTTGTTGTTCAAGCAACCTACCTCTATTCTTCGAATAGTCGCGGAATAGACGATGTATGGATCGCCGGTTTTTGTGTTTGTATTTGGGGTCCAAGTAAATTAACCACATAAAAAAAATATACAACATACAAGGAAACAAAAGGAAAGAAAAACAAGATTTATACCTCTTGTTTACCTCAAGGTCTTCTATTGTATGTCCTATCCTCCTCTTGGACGTTGTGTGGGCAACGATCCTCCAAGAGATGAAGCCTTCTCGATCACGATCTTCCTTTCCTTGCTCGCTCTGAACAAGAGGAAGTATAGAAACAAAACTCTTCTCTTATCTAGGACCAACAATCAAGCTCCAAGCTTGATGCTTGCCGCCGGCCCAAAGAGGAGATGTGGGGCGCTGGCCAACCTTGAAAAAGGTTACCGCCGGCCAACCTAGAGAGAGAGAGAATGGGAGGAGTTGCTGTCGATCTATAGAGAGAGATGGTGGTTATCTTGCCGACGGCCAAGAGGATCACCAAAACCCTAATGTTGCTTGCCGCCGCCCACAAGGAAAAAGAAACCCTAATGTTGCCGTCGACCACCTCTCCTCTCAAGCCAACTCCAAAACCCTAATCTCCCAAGTTGTGTTCCATGCCCAAGCCTTGGCCTCCTTTTATAGAGTTAGGCTTAAACCTTGTTTTAATCTTCACCGTCGGATCTAGGGATTTAATCTTAACCGTCGGATCTAGAGATTTAATCTCAACCGTCGGATCTAGAGATTTAATCTCCACCGTCGGATCTAGAGTTTTATTTTCTATCATCGGATCTAGGCTTCATGAGGGTTTTAATAGGCTATGATAGGGACCATGAGGAGGAGTTGGATCTTGGCCACCCAATGGATCAAGCCCACATAAAGTCCGATCCATTAATGATAATCCATTCCACTAGAGGATTATCATTGATCTACCTCACCAACCCCCATAAGTTAATATGGGCTTCATATATTATTTGTATATTTATCTACCCATGTTTAAGATCTCGAATGTCCGTCAATTAATTAATTTACTGACAATTAATTAATCAACATCTAACTCCATGAGTAGTACCACTCAACCTTATCATCATGGCGGACCAAGTCCACCTGCAGGGTTTACATGATGAACCTTATGAGCTCCTCAAGGAGACATCATCATCCTAATATGTAGGACACGGTTTTCTCCTATAATCAACGACACACCATATAAATAATATCATTTCCAAACTTATCGAACCTATCGATTTACTCTATAAATCTCACCCATTGGTAAATCAAAGAAATGAATACTAAGTATATGTGCCCATTATTATATCAGGATTAAGACCATGTACAACATAATATCTAAGATCTGATTCAATTGTGTAGTCAGCAATAAATCGAATCACCTCTAAGTCGGTCCTGCTCAATACACACAAAGTATACTAGTGTAATTCAATGGCTAAGACAAACCAATATCAAATCACACTACAACCATTCCAATGGTTTGTCCATAACCATCTAGGTTGTGAGCCTTTACTTATACTTTACAAGGAACTGATAACATGATCTCCCATGTGACACTACACACCATGTTATCTACAATGTAATGTATTAGACGATATGCATAACCATAAATATGCAAACAATGATCATGTGATTCTTATTTTAAAAATAAAGATATTCATACAAAAGATAAACTTTTCAGTATACATCCCAACATATTTTTACTGGTTTTGGTCGATATAGAGGACTAAAGCCTCTATATCGAATCCTAGGAGAATCAAGGAGAAACCTCCCAGTCATCCTCCCTCCCAAAATCGTAGGAAATAGGTCGTGAAAGAGTAGGACATGAAATATGGTTCACCTGTTCATAGGAACCCATAGGACATCTTAGAGCCCTACTAACCTATTCCGGTAGAAGGCTCGAAGTAGGAGAAATCAACTCTAAAAGGGTTGTGGGACCCCAGTTATAGGGGGCTTCCCAAGGATAGCAACCCCCCTGAGCTCTGACCATCCAAAAGGAAAACTTTGTTAGAAATTGGCAAATCCTGATAGAAGCAAAAGTTCATCAGAATTAGATACAATGATCCTCCCGTAAGATCGCAATTAGAGAACCTAGGAACATTAACTTAATAGCATGTTTGACAAAGAACAAGTAAAGCTAAAATCCTAGAATCCCTTGAACAACCTTTGAGTAACCCCTTAATTTTTCTCCAAGTGACACCGTACTTCTCACAGCCAACCACCTTAACTCAGGAAGCGATTCACTCCAAACAACATACGTTCACTGGACACCCAATACTCGAAATCACAGTCTCAGTGGGATAGATACATAATTTATTATTTGATGACAACCGTGCTGTAAGATACGAGAAAAATAAAATAAAATTTATTAATAGGCTTAAATGAGTTATCATTAGATTAATGGGTGGTTTATCAAGGGTTTAATGATCTAATCCAAAGTTCCTATTAATCATAGGTTTTATTTAAGCTAAACCTAAGCTAGCCGAACCAACATCCATCGCCTCTTTAAAACCTTGTCCTGATTTTCCAGTCACGATCCTTCATTTCCGATCGCGATTCTCTTCTTCTCCTCACTCGTCGCCTCTCCTCTTCACCTCGAGCATCGCCGAAGCGGTGGCCAGCTCCGACGAACGACGGTAGCAGCCACACCTGATCGTCACTAGCCTCACAGCTCGATCTCACCATTGTGCCACTCCCTTCTGAGATCTCAGTGATCCCTCGCATGGGCAGATCGACGACGCTGCTGCCGCGGCAGTGAGCTATCGACAAAGGTGTCGCAATTTGTCTACTGTAGGTTTTAATTATTGATTTTTCTTAGATCTAGTTGTTTGTTTTCTTGTTTAGCTTGGATCGGTGATTGGACAGTGTTTGGAGCTTGGATATCTCTGGTGAACAGAGGATTAGGGAAGAGGAAACACTGGTGATTTCAAGTGTTGGTAAGTCCTGATCTATTTTCTCCTTACCTGCTGTATGTTTAGTTTGGTTTTGATTGCCGATGTGATTGGGATTCGATGGAGTGTTCTAATTGTTTTGGGGTTGCTGTGTTGGATTGTTGTAGGAAGAAGGGGCAGTAGTAGATATGGTGAACAGAACTCTATAGGTGATAGGATTGGCGATTGAAATCCAATTTAGGTATAACTCTGTTCTTTTTTTTTCTTTCTGGTCCTGTTTATTGGATTTCATATCTGTGATGTTGGTAGAATGGCAGTGGAGATGTGTATGAGGTTGATTCAAGTGTAATAGATAATGATTTGTGGTTGGTAAGATATGTGTATGGGATGTTTCTGATTGTTGTTGATAAGAGGATGGGGATGTCGATCAAACAACTTGATGGACAGGATATGCTCAAATGGCTACATAGTTGTGTGTAGTTGACATAGCGAAGAGTAAGCTGTGTGTTTCCTTGACTCGGTCAGATCTAGAGGTTCCTCGATGTAGAGTTGTTGGTAGCAGGTTGATTTGGATATTGAGGTAAGCTTGGATTGTTTCTGAGTGTTGATGTTGTGTTTTGGAGAGTTTGGTTGGGTGTATCGGATGAGGATGAATGTAGATATGAGGTTACGAGAGGTGTGTGCTCAAGTTCCTAACTCGTAGACGAGGAAAGGATGTGAACATAGGAATGACCTAGTAATTAAATTGAGTATTTGTCGGATACTTGTACTTAATCATAGTTTACTATTATGTGCAGGTTTGGGATACGAAGCCAGTCCACGACCGTGAGGATTAGTTCAAGCTTCGTATCAAGTGGGTAATTTCCTACCCTGGTCAGGTATATGTAATTGCATTCAGATTTAGACATAGATATGAGCATGTTATAAGTTCATTTTATCTTGACCCTGCTCTTATTTATCCGTATGCTTGATACTTGTTGTTTGATATATATGCTCAAATGTTGATATCACATTTTCCTTTATCATGATTGAGGAGTTACATATGTGATGTAAGTAGATCTATAAATATTTAGTAGGGTGTAGATGTTGGAGTACGGATGATAACCTGATTTGTAAATTGGGTAAAAGTTCATCTGTGGGTAGGTAATGCCCTAAATGTAGGATTTATTCCAATACCCGTATGTTGCATACTTATTGCCAACCATGTGTTGTGTAATGGTTAAGTGAAGGGTGATTAGTGTGTCGCTATGGACCGGTGGTCCCAGCTTGATATGATTAGTTGAGTACGACTCTCTACAGGATAGAGAGTGTGTCGATCAGTTGAGTATGACTCTCTATCGGATAGAGAGTGTTATGATCAGTTGAGTACGACTCTCTGTAGGACAGAGAGTGCGTTGATCAGATTGGTACGACTCTCTGTATAATAGAGAGTCTGTGGTAGATGTCTGTATGTGTGATAGTACTTTCATGTCATTTGCATGCATACTGACGACATAGTCTCCCTTGGAGTTTAGAGAGTCGTCAGTCATCCTGCCTCCCAGGTTACTCCCAGAGGAGTAACTAGTGTGAAGGCACATCATTTATTGTGTTGTACTCTACCACTATAGACGGTGGTAGTTGGAGCTACGTGCAGTTGTCCTGGGTGCTTGGCACTCGACCACTCATAGGTAGTGTTAGTCGGTGTGGCCAGCAGCAGGGACCCTCGTTGTGTAGCGAGCTCTTTACGCTCATATGCTACTTGATCATACTGCCCACTCGGCCAATCTAGAGCAGTGGTTGGTGTTGAGTTGGGACAGTTGTCATGTCGTGCCACCTAGGCCACATTGGGGTCGTGGTAGCGAGTAGGAGTGCGCAGGCATGACCATACATACTGCATTGCCGTATCTTATGGCACTTTGCATATTGCCAAATATATATATATATATATATATATATATATATATATGCATGTATATATATATATGGATGGTTGTGATTAGTATATATATAGATGCAGTATATATATATATTCTTATTGTGATGTTGCATTTGATTGTACTATGTTTGCTGCATTTGGTTGTACATCATCTTCATGCATGCTACTCGCATTTGTTATATGGGTGTGTCAGATACCCGTATACTTGTTGGTCGAACCATTAGATACCTTTGACCAGTATTTATGATGTTGTATGGTTTAGACCAGATTTCCTGTGATATATATATATATATATATATATATATATATATATATATATATATATATATATATATATTGTGGATATGTGATCAGGTTGGATAGGTGTAGCGGAGCGAACTTTCAGGTATGTCTGCATTTTACATGGTTCATTTGGTTAGAAGGTATATGCATGCATATGATTATCATGCTGGTGTTTACCTGATGTACCTGTAGGTTCACTATTGAATGACATGTGATATTTGATATATATACATGTTCTCCCTTATTACCTGCTGAGTTTTACTCACCACCACGGACCCTGGGTTTTTTTGTCGCCCAGGTATGTAGGGAGTCGCTTCGGAGGCTCATTGGCTCCCATGTCCCTGGATTAAAATTTTCACTAATGAAAGAATTAATCCGGATGGGATGAGCTTCTTTAGCACAACCATTTCGTCGTCGTGCTAACAACTTGAGTGGTCGCTTGAACAAACTAGTTGTTCAAGCAACACAACTCTTCTAGTTAGTTAGCCGCGGAAGAGACGACGGACGGATCGCCGGTTTTTGTGTTTGTCTTCGGGGTCCATGATTATACAATATATTTACTAATTCACAAATGCATAATCAAAACATAAAAGAACATGCTCAGATCTGTAAATAAAGTTAAAATAACTTTATACCTCACGATCTTCTACCGTATGTCCTATCCTTCTCGTGGACGACGTGTGGACGAAGATCCTCCATGAGTAGAAGCCTTCTAGATCGCTTTCTTCTCTACCTTGTCCGCTGCGAACAAAGAGAAGAAACAACAAATACCTTCCTATCTAGAACCGGCCACCAAATTAGGGAATTTGGTGCAACCGCCGGCCAAGGAACAATTGGATGATGCGCCGGCCAACTTCAAGAAGTGTTGCCGCCGGCCACTCTAGGATGAAGGGAGGAAGATGAATGCCGGCCACCTATGGAAGGAGAACCGCCGGCCAAGGAAGAAGGGAGAGGGCTCTAGGATGGGCGCCGGCCAAGTGTTGATGGAAGGAAGTGGGCGCCGGCAACAATTGATGGAAGATGGTTGCCGCCCACTTTTGCTCCAAACCCTAGCCGCCCACCTTTGCTCCAAACCCTAATCCCAATTCAAAAATCAATATTGCCGCCCAAGCCTAAGCCCCCTATTTATAGAATTGGGCTTAAGCCTCCTTTAATCTCCACCGTCGGTTCTAGGGATTTAATCTCCACCGTCGAATCTAGGGTTTTATCCCAACCGTCGGATCTAGAGTTTCATCCCAACCGTCGAATCTAGGATTTCATCCCAACCGTCGGATCTAGGGTTTCATCCCAACCGTCGGATCTAGGGTTTTATCCCAACCGTCGGCTCTAGGGATTTAATCCTAACCGTCGATTCTAGGGTTTCATCCTAACCATCGGATCTTAGGGATTTAATCCCAACCGTTGGTTCTAGGGTTTCATCCTAACCATCGGATCTAGGAATTTAATCCCAACCGTTGGTTCTAGGTTTTGTTTTACATTCTTGGATCTAGACTTCACAAGGATTATATTAGGCTATGATAGGGACCATAAGGAGGAGTTGAGTCTTGGCCACCCGATGGATCGGAACCACACTAACTTGATCCATCAATGATGTTCCATTCCACTAGAGCATCATCATTGAACTACCTCACCAACCCCCATAAATCAATATGGGCTCCATATATTATTTGTACATTAATCTCCCCGTGTTTAAGATATTGAATGTCCGTCAATTAATTGATTTACTGACCATCAATTAATTAACATCTAATTCCTCGAGTAGTACCACTCAACCTTATCATCATGTTGACTAAGTCAACCAGCTGGGTTTACATGATGAACCTTATGAGCTCTTCAAGGGGACATCATCAACCTAATATATAGGACACGGTTTCCTCCTATAATCAACGGCACACCATGTAAATAATATTATTTCCCAACTTACCGGGCATATTGATTTAATCCATCTAAATCTCACCCTCTGGTAAATCAAAGAAATAAATACTAAGTACATGTGCCCGTTATTATATCGGGATTAAGAGCATGCACAACATAATATCCGAGGTCCGATTCAATTATGTAGTCAGTACTAAATTGAATCACCTCTATGTCGGTCCTGCTCGATACACCTAAGTGTACTAGTGTAACTTTATGTTCAAGACAAAACAATACCAAGCTACACTACAACCATGCCAATGGTTTGTCCAAAACCATCTTGGTTGTGAGCCTCTACTTATATTTTACAAGGAACTGATAACATGATCTTCTGTGTCACACCAAGCACCATGTTATCTACAATGTAAAATATTAGACAATATGCACACATATAATAAATATATAAAGTGCAAACAATGATCATGTGATTCTTATTTCAAAATAAAATGTTTATACAAAAAGAGCTAGGCTTTCAGTATACATTCCAACAATCTCCCACTTATACTAAAAGACTATGCCGTCATCACTCTGCCATACATCTGATCCCCATGTCCTCCACATGCCTATCAAACACTTTCGCTGGAAGGGCCTTAGTGAATGGATCCGCCAGGTTATCCTCTGATGCAATCTTGGCGACAGCAACTTCTCCTCGCTTTACGATCTCTCGTATGAGGTGGTACTTGCGCTCTATGTGTTTACTCGCCTTATGGGCTCGTGGTTCCTTCGAGTTTGCAACTGCACCACTGTTATCACAATAAATTGTGATAGTTCTGGGCAAACCAGGAATCACATCCAAGTCCATCAAGAAGTTCCTGAGCCATACATCTTCCTTGGTCGCCTGCAGGTCCACATACTCACCTTCCATGGTAGAGTCCGCCACGCATTTCTCGCTAACACTCCTCCATACTATGGCTCCACCTCCAAAAGTAAACACAAACCCCGAGGTAGACTTACTCTGTCCCTATCCGATTGGAAATCCGAACTGTGTAACCCACAGTGGACTAATTGATCCGCCTAAACCAAAGATATAATCCCTAGTCCTTCTCGTACTTCAATATATGCTTTACCGCACCCAATGTCCCTATCAGATTACTCGATATCTCGCTAACCATGCCCATGGCAAAGTAGATATCCTGTCTCGCATATAGCATAGCATACATGAGGCTTCCATCGCCAAGCATAAGGAACCGCCTTCATGTCCTCTATCTCCTTTGATGTTTTGGGACACATCTCTTTAGATAAAGGGACTCCATGCCTAAAAGGTAAAAAACCTTTCTTGGAGTTCTGCATGCTAAAACGAGCAAGGATAGTGTCAATGTATGAAGTTTGAGATAAGCACAACATCCTTTTCTTGCGATCCCTTATAACTTTGATCCCAAGGATGTGTCCCACTTGTCCCAAGTCCTTCATGTCAAACTATTTGGACAACCATACCCTTACGTCTAATAACACTTTGATATTGTTGCCAACTAAGAAAATGTCATCTATGTATAGTGCAAGAAACACCACTACGTTTCCGTCACATCTCTTGTATACACAAGGCTCATCCGGACTTTGAATAAATCCATATGACTGGATTACCTCATCAAAACGGATGTTCCAAGATCTAGAAGCTTGCTTCAATCCATAAATGGACCGATTAAGCTTACATACAAGATGCTCTTTGCCTTTAGCAATGAATCCCTCTGGTTGCCGCATATAGATGTTCTCCTCAAGACTTCCGTTAAGGAAAGCTGTCTTGACATTCATCTGCCAAATCTCATAATCCATATGAGAAGCTATAGATAAGAGAATCCAAATAGACTTAAGCATAGCTACCGGCGAAAAGGTCTCCTCATAATCGATACCCTCTTTCTGAGTATACCCTTTCGCAACAAGCCTAGCTTTGAAGGTCTCAACCTTCCCGTCTACTCTTCTCTTTCTCTTGTAGATCCACTTGCATCCAATGGTTTTTACACCATCGGGTGGCTCTACTAGCTCCCAGACCTGATTAGAATCCATGGATTCTATCTCTGAATTCATCGCACTTTGCCAAGATATCGTGATCTCTATCTTGGATTGCCTCATCATATGTCCAGGATCAGTTCATGTTCACCAGTGCACTAAGTCCAAGACTCTCCCAAAACATGAATCTCTCGGTTGTCTAACAACCTCCCACTACGACAGGTGCCTCTGTGTATGCTCGTGACACGCTGGTGACTGACTTGTGGTGTCTCCTCTTGTACCGGCAGTACAAGTCGGACTTCCCACAACTCCTCAAGAACAATCCTACTGTGGGCTTGTGGTTCATCACATAGTCCTCCTCTAGAAATCGCATTCGTGACTCACCACGAATACCTTCCGATCTCTAGGACTATAGAATAAACCACCCTTCGCTCCTTAGGGTAGCCAACAAACAAGCCGCATTGCATTTAGATTCCAACTTACTAAAGATCTCCTTCAAAGACATGTGCCGGACTACCCCAACCAATATGTCTTAGACTAGGCTACCCACCCACAACTCAGGGGAGTAGAGGCATCGACTTAGATGGAACCAAGTTCGTAATGTGGTCGCTATTTCCAGAGCAAACCCCGTAACTAATCAGTAACTCGTAATAACTCATCATCGATCCGACCATCTCCATAAGAGTCCTATTCCTTCGCCTCCGCCACACCATTCTCACTGGGTGTGCCAAAGTGACAATTGGGATTGAATCCCACCTCCGATAAGTAACTCCTAAACTCTCCCAAGAGGTACTCGCCACCACGATCGATCAGAATGTCTTGATACTTTTACCTCGACGCTTCTCCACATCACCCTTGAATTCTTCAACTTGTCAAAGCATTCAGATTTGGCGCATCAAGTAAATGTATCCATATCTTGAATAATCGCCTATAAAAGAGACGTATTCAAAGCCACCTCTTGCCTCGATAGACATAGGATCACACAAATCGAATGAACCAATTCTAACACATCTGGCTCTATACCCTTGGCCTTAAAAGGCCTCTTGGTCATTTTACCTTCCAAGCAAGATTCGGGTTGGGAGATCCTCCACCACTAATGAACCCAAAGGTCCATCACCTATCAACCTTCGAATTCGCTAGGTTAATACGACCAAGCCTTAGATGCCAAAGATATGTTTGGTTCATTCAAGGTTCTTTTCTCTTATTAGACTTAGAAGATGAGTTATTGATTTCTATATGCATCGTGGGAGTTTTTGGTTCAAGAGTATATAAATTGCCAACCAATGTACTGTATATAATCTCCCTATTCCTTTTATAACCACTTGTCATTAAAAGAAATAGAATATCCATCCATAAACAATTTAGAAATTGAAATTAAATTCTTTCTAAAAGTAGGTACATAAAGACAATTTCAAAACCAAAACTTTATTCCTATCAAAAGATAAATAAACGCCTCCCACGCAATAGCCGCCACCTTGAAGCATTGCCCATGAAGACTGTAATCTCCTCACCTAGTCGCTGCTTTCGAACCTCGCAAAGTATTGCAGACATGATCGCTGGCTCTGATTCTACACACCAGCAATCGTAGATAACACCGCTAAACATGTTTCAACAACTAAACAAGAAGATATACCTTGTTCTTTTCACGAGGACACCGCTTTCCAATGTCCACCGCTTGCAAGTGAAGCACTTGCCTTTCGGCTTCTTCACTCCTTCTTGAGGTCCCATCGCCACTTTCTTCGCCTCCACCTTGCTTTCTTCTTCTTACCTTTCTTAGAGGAAGAAACCTTCTCGAGCGACCATGGCTTGAGCACTGATGAAAGCCTCCGCCGCCTCGAGTTCACGAAGCTCCGCCAACTAATACAACCTTTTGTTCATGTTGTAGTTGAGGCGGAATCGCCAAAACTCCTAGGCAGAGACTGAGAATGATATCGACTGGGTTTCATCGATCTCAGCTCCGAGGACTTCCATCTCATTAAGATGAACCATCATCTTGAGAACATGATCCCTAACGGGTGTTCCCTCGATCATGGTGGTCGTCATCAAGTTTCTCATTGCCTCCTGCCTAGCCGCCCTACTCTGATGTCCGAAAAGTTCCTTGAGATTGAACATCATGTCTTAAGTCGGGCTATGGCTCGATGTCGATGTTGTAGCACATTTGACATAGATGCCAAAATGTAACACCGCGCCATCTCATCCGCTTAACCCATTTCTTATAACGCTCTATCTCCTTTTCATCGTGAGTCATCGAGGGCTTAGGAGGACAGACTCAAGAGTACAAATTTGTACTCCTCCGCAGTTAAGACAATATCTAGGTTTCTTTTCCAATCAATGTAGTTTGGACCAGTAAGTTTGTTTTCTTTTAAAATCACAGCAAGTGGGTTGAAAGCCATTTGAAAATCCTAAAAATCACAATGATCAAAATATTAGATTTCAAATATTATTGATTCCTCAAAACAATAAAATTCCGAAATCAACCAACACCTCAAAACATCGAGAATATCGCATGCCACGATAGTGTGGACGTATACGAATTCTACATTTGTAAGAGGAGGTTTTACCCATTAATTTTATTATCTTGTCAACCTTACTTTTTGACAAATAAAATTAATAGTTGGTTCCTCTTGGCCCTACAAATAAAAGCAGTGACTCCGATGGGGAGGATACTTTTTATTTGCATCTAAGTGTGCACCATTACACGATACTAAGGGAATTATTTCGATTATGTGCCTTACCGATGGGGAAGTACACAGCGCTCCTTAATAATTTCCTATAACCATTATTTGACCTAGTGATCCGCAAACAAACCCATCCGATGGGGAGGAAGGCACTCAGAGCCAACGCGCAAGTTTGTTGCATCACACGTCAAATTGTAATGGAGGCCGTGGGAATTAATTAAAATGTCCCTCTCCCACTTAGTAAATTAAAATTGAGGAATTTTAAAACATACACAACATGCATATAAAACAAATAAGCAATAAATATGGAAAAAACAGAATTTTTCCAACTATTATGGCATTGTCCTCCAATATGCATCCCGTCGTGTCGCCACCTCGCTCGCCTCCATCTTTCCCGCAAGCAAGTCACCAAAGAGTTCCGAGCCGAGATAAAACATTTTAATTTACATCCATCGATCCTATACTCCACGAAGGAGTGTACAAATCATCTAGATCGAAAGTAAACTAAAATGAGCGGCTAAACAATGCCGTATTTAATTACAAAAATTAAATACTAATCTAGCCTTGTCAACCCCGAGGATTCAAATAATAAATTTTTACACACATCCATTCACATACACACACATGGCCATAATAGTCGGATCTTATGCCTGCAACCAAAGAGTTAAACAACGCATATCCTACTATTATCCGGCACATATAATATATGAAAAATGCATAAAAAATTAACCGAATCCAAAACACACAAAATCGGAAACCTTGGCTCTGATACCACTTGTAGGGAGTCGCTTCAGAGGCTCATTGGCTCCCATGTCCCCAGATTAAAATTTTCACTAATGAAAGAATTAATCCGGATGGGATGAGCTTCCTTAGCACCACCATTTCGTCGTCGTGCTAACTACTTGAGTGGTCGCTTGAACAAACTAGTTGTTCAAGCAACACAACTCTTCTAGTTGGTTAGCCGCGGAAGAGATGACGGACGGATCGCCGGTTTTTGTGATTGTCTTCGGGGTCCATGATTATACAATATATTTACTAATTCACACATTCATAATCAAAACATAAAAGAACATGCTCAGATCTGTAAATAAAGTTAAAATAACTTTATACCTCAAGATCTTCTACCGTATGTCCTATCCTTCTCGTGGACAACGTGTGGACGAAGATCCTCCACGAGTAGAAGCCTTCTAGATCGCTTTCTTCTCTACCTTGTCCGCTGCGAACAAAGAGAAGAAACAACAAATACCTTCCTATCTAGAACCGGCCACCAAATTAGGGAATTTGGTGCAACCACAGGAACAATTGGATGATCTTGAAGCCAACTTCAGAAGTGTTGCTTGGCCACTCTAGGATGAAGGGAGGAAGATGAATGCCGGCCACCTATGGAAGGAGAACCGCCGGCCAAGGAAGAAGGGAGAGGGCTCTAGGATGGGCGCCGGCCAAGTGTTGATGGAAGGAAGTGGGCGCCGGCAACAATTGATGGAAGATGGTTGCCGCCCACTTTTGCTCCAAACCCTAGCCGCCCACCTTTGCTCCAAACCCTAATCCCAATTCAAAAATCAATATTGCCGCCCAAGCCTAAGCCCCCTATTTATAGAATTGGGCTTAAGCCTCCTTTAATCTCCACCGTCGGTTCTAGGGATTTAATCTCCACCGTCGGATCTAGGGTTTTATCCCAACCGTCGGATCTAGAGTTTCATCCCAACCGTCGGATCTAGGATTTCATCCCAACCGTCGGATCTAGGGTTTCATCCCAACCGTCGGATCTAGGGTTTTATCCCAACCGTCGGCTCTAGGGATTTAATCCTAACCGTCGATTCTAGGGTTTCATCCTAACCATCGGATCTTAGGGATTTAATCCCAACCGTTGGTTCTAGGGTTTCATCCTAACCATCGGATATAGGGATTTAATCCCAACCGTTGGTTCTAGGTTTTGTTTTACATTCTTGGATCTAGACTTCACAAGGATTATATTAGGCTACGATAGGGACCATAAGGAGGAGTTGGGTCTTGGCCATCCGATGGATCGGAACCACACTAACTTGATCCATCAATGATGTTCCATTCCACTAGAGCATCATCATTGAACTACCTCACCAACCCCCATAAATCAATATAGGCTCCATATATTATTTGTACATTAATCTCCCCGTGTTTAAGATATCGAATGTCCGTCAATTAATTGATTTACTGACCATCAATTAATTAACATCTAATTCCTCGAGTAGTACCACTCAACCTTATCATCATGTTGACTAAGTCAACCAGCTGGGTTTACATGATGAACCTTATGAGCTCCTCAAGGGGCCATCATCAACCTAATATATAGGACACGGTTTCCTCCTATAATCAACGGCACACCATGTAAATAATATTATTTCCCAACTTACCGGGCATATTGATTTAATCCATCTAAATCTCACCCTCTGATAAATCAAAGAAATAAATACTAAGTACATGTGCCCATTATTATATCGGGATTAAGAGCATGCACAACATAATATCCGAGGTCCGATTCAATTATGTAGTTAGTACTAAATTGAATCACCTCTATGTCGGTCCTGCTCAATACACCTATGTGTACTAGTGTAGCTTTATGTTCAAGACAAAACAATACCAAGCTACACTACAACCATGCCAATGGTTTGTCCAAAACCATCTTGGTTGTGAGCCTCTACTTATATTCTACAAGGAACTGATAACATGATCTTCTGTGCCACACCAAGCACCATGTTATCTACATTGTAAAATATTAGACAATATGCACACATATAATAAATATATAAAGTGCAAACAATGATCATGTGATTCTTATTTCAAAATAAAATGTTCATACAAAAAGAGCTAGGCTTTCAGTATACACTCCAACAAGGTAATAGGTAGCCGACTTCGTGATGGACTTAGAGCATCGTTGGCTGTCATTGTCTCATCTCGTCTCCGAGAGTCGCAGCTTGGATTTATGGATTCTTTTGATTTTCGGATGCTCCTTATTTCAATCCGGATTTATGTGTTGGACTTGTTATGTGATGTACACACTAGTGGATTCGTGTTTTTGCCGATATTTCTTTTATGTCGTGGTTTCAGTCATACCGTATGCACTGTGTGTCGTTTGTGATGTAGATGTATTATGTTTCCGCTGTGTTTTGATTTAGTTATGTTTATTGTATTGTTATTATGGGCCCAAGGGCCTTGTATAAATAGGATATGTTGCCACGTAGAGGGGAGATGTCGTCCATTTGATTTTCGGCTTGACATACTCTCGGGGCGTGACAACTTTATTGGTATCAGAGCCCTAGGTTCTGCGATGACATACAATGTTATTTTTGTGTCGAGTCTTGGATTCTCGAGAGTCAATTTATTCAATTTTAATTTTCTGAGATGAGATGGACAACGACCTGAGCTCCAAACAGCACGAGGTAAGAATTCCTGATAATTAATAACCTAGTAGATACTTATCTAAACTTGATCAACATGTGTATATAGTCAGAGTTATTACACCTGTACAGACTTGTAGTAGGGGTCATCCACTGAGGCGTCCAACCGGAGTTACCTTTAGCATTTATACTCCCGGTTTTGGTTAACTATGCATTTAGTGTATTAAATAGGAAATAACATGTAGTGTGTCGATTAGTATTCGTAATCGTGGTATGAGTTGACCACGGGAATGACCTGTTGAGTCTGTGAGTCTTGAACTTGTGTCGAAAAGGTGATTTACCTTTGAGAGGCGACTGATACCGAGTCGGAAAATAGGGGTCAAGTCTTCACATTTTTTTGTGGAAATCAGAGACTATAGTCTTAGAGATTTTCACTAATTGTGTTAGTCAGATCATTACCTGTTGGGTAATGGACAAGACAAATAGGCTATTGTTGATGCAGATAGTGGAAGGCTAGTTTACAGTGTTTCATAGGGATTTTGATCCCTGAGTCATTCGTACTATGGGTTGTATAACTTTGAAGGTACTTTTGAGTACTTAACTCGTGTTATACAGAGAAGGTAGAGTTATTTGCATACCATTATCGAGATCAAGCCGGTATTTGGTGGTAAATGCAGAAAATAATCTTCGGGGAATAATATATCACTTGATCATGGTTTAGTGATGTTGAAAGAGAGTATTTCCCCATGTCACTTTTAGTGACACATTGTAGGAAATTCTTGAGCTTCAAGTAGGGTGATCGTCGGTAATGAGAATATCATGCAGAGTCATTAGACTTGCAGAGTTTATGCTCACCTAATAGCTCAAGAAGATGAGTGGATGTTTTAAGCCACTCACGGTTATTGGCTTACTTTTGGAGTAAGATCACTGGATCTTCTAACAGATCCTACCAGAAGACATTGGATTGGGTCAGAAGTTTAGAAATGACTCCGTACATGTATTTAAGAGTTGGAGACAGATAAGCTGATATTGCAGGTCAACTTATTAGAGTCAGAAGTCTCGGACTGTTGGATAAAAGGAGCAAGATCGGAGTCATAGGCATGGAGCTACTTTCCGATTATAGAAGACCAACCGCAGGTCATCAGGATGTTCTCGTGCACATCAGCAAAATCAGAACAAAGACTCCGAAGGGATTATGTGCGTGCAGTGCGGATCACGAAGACACGCGAAGTCAGATTATCCGTTGGATCAATTCATCTGTTGCTATTATAAGCAACTAGTACAAATTGAGGAGGTGTATTTTGAAGACTAAGTTGAAGGCTATCGATGGTGTTCTGGGAGGATGA
Organism: Wurfbainia villosa; assembly: GCA_025175895.1. Taxonomy (NCBI): domain Eukaryota; kingdom Viridiplantae; phylum Streptophyta; class Magnoliopsida; order Zingiberales; family Zingiberaceae; genus Wurfbainia; species Wurfbainia villosa. The sequence goes on along the minus strand of CM046001.1, from coordinate 36,847,568 downwards.
TGCACCGTCTCGACAGTAGTGATCAGCATAGAAGATTGGGTTATCTCATTAGCAGCGACCTACAACCTCAGGCGTGGTTGGAGTTCCGTGATACTTCCCTTCAAGGGAAGTGATTTACTCAACAGTATCAGCAGAAGACATCATAGAACACTCATGCAGACAACAATAACAGTTACCCCCAGATATGGATTGACATTGTATAGAGGAGAGTGTATACGACAATGGCTGTATCTATGCGGTATTCTCCAGTTGCAGCTATACCTTTCGCAGAGTTAGAGCATGCTACGATGTTAGCAGTTCTTCAGTACCTTACAACTGGTTGTATACTCTCTGCTAGTACAATAGTGTTTACCATCACCATTGTAGACATTTTGGGTATTGCATCTCAGTTCAGCAGTTGATTTCAGGTCCTCCATGGCAGACTTTTGCATCTACTTGAGCTCAGCCGTCAAGAACAGATGTTGGACGAGTTTACATGATTACTTGAGAAGAGGTATAGAAGACCAAAGGATTGGTCATTCGGGGTATTACTTTAGTTTACCCTTTTTGTTGGTATATCGAGAGATACGGGTAGTTTTAGGTATTTTTGTCTAAAACATTCTTAGATAAGATTAGAAGGGTTCCTATCGACTTGTGGGTTGGTGATTTTTCTCTACCGTCAGGTGAGATATTGTTTAGCCTTTGCTAGACATACCTCTACTATAGACATATCCTTAAGAATGGTTAAATTGTTGGAAGTATTGTACGATATGTCTCTCGGTGTGTATAATCTAAGAGTATTCGGATGTAGTTTCGGATGAACTCCAAGGCTTGCCGTTGCATAGGCAAGTGGAGTTGGCGATCGAAATGATTGTGGAAATAGTTTTGGTATCGAAGATCACATACCGGGTGATAGTCTTGTTGGTATCAGTGTTGTTAAACACTATAGAAATTGGAAGAACGTGAGTTGCGATTATAGGAGATGTTGGAAGGGATATGTATCTATCCCAGTATTCCTCCTTGAGAAGATCCGGAACTCTTTGTTGAAAGAGAGATGGACCTTTGAGATTATGCATCGATTATCAATGATGGAATACAGTAGTTATTGTAAATGAATATCCTTCGTTGTGGATAGATGATCTATTTAGATCAGCTAAGGACACCTGTGTATACTCTAGGGTTGGTTTACGACTGGAGTATTGATATTGTAGTGACATGGTGTCATACAATTATCATTGTCATTGTGATGATTAATATATCATCAGCTTAGAGTAAAGGGGATGCAGGTGTGTAGAGACAACAATTTCATACTTGGTATGAATTGTACGAGTTTTGATTATGTTGTTAGACTATTAAAGATTTAGTAGTCTATGGACTTGAGAAAATCGTGTATTCTAGACACGATTGAATCAGTTAATGGTTGTTGGAGTTACGCAACTTGGCCACTGTTGATGGTGGTAGTTGGGGTTGCACACTCGCCCACCATAGATGGTGGTTTCCTTGTATGGAATTGATTATTACTGTAGATGTGGATAGGATGTTTTAGCATTACTATACCACGGACTTGTTTGACAAAGGTGATGATGGAAATCATTTAGTTGGAAGCTGGTGAAACCAGTTTACAGAACCTAGACGACGGTTGACTTTTACACAAGTATTAGTTAATCCTTCCCGGGTGGATTAAAGGATGTTGTATGCCAATGCATCGTTTCAGGGATTAGAGTGATTTTCGATGCAGTTAAATGAGGCGTATCTTATGCTTACCATAGTTAAGAAACTACGAGATAGGATGTCATATACATGACGTGGCTTTAGTAGTTATTATTTGGATTTATGGATATATGGAGCAAAGGTGCTCATTGAATTTAACTAGCTACTGGGTAGCTACTATAGAGTTGTTGGAACGCGAACAGTTGCAACAAGTGAGATTGGTCGCTATAGTCTTCCATACACTTACAGAGGGTGTGGTGGAGTGGATTTTGGATGGCAGATGGACTTCTCTTGTGAGAAGATAATTTTCCGTCTCTAATATGGATATGTGTTCTGGACACGTATACACTTAAGAAAGAGTTGCTACAGGAGGCACATCATTTGGGATTTGCTATGCATCCTGGTGGTACTCGGATATACCGAGATTTGAGATGTTTATACTGGTGGGAATTGTATGAAGAGAGATACCGCAGACTTTGTTGCTAGATATTTAGTATACCAGCAGGTGAAGGGTGAACATCAGAAACTCACCGGATTGCTCTAGGAAATTTCGATTTCGGAATGGAAATGGGAACATATCACTATTGATTGCGTTACAGGATTGCCTAGAATTCGTAAAGGACCTGATGCGATTTGGGTGATTGTGGATCGACTGACCAAATCAGCTTATTTCCTTCCTATTCATGGGTCGTACCCGTTAGATTGTCTGATAGAGTTGTATTGCCAAAAGATTATCAGATTGCGTGAGGTACTTTTAAGTACCATATCGGATAGAGATCCGTGATTTACCTCGTGATTTTGACAGAGTCTGCATCAGACTATGGGCACAGAGCTTCGGCTTAGTGCAACATTTCATCCACGTACTGATGGACTGTCTGAGCGTAACATTCAGACTCTGGAAGATCTATTAAGATATTGTGTCTTGGATTATGGAGGTAGTTGGGAGGGTCACATTCCTTTAGTGGAATTTGACTATAAGAATAATTATCACTCCTCCATTCAGATGGCTCCGTTCGAGGCCTTATAAAGTAGACCCTGTAGACCTCCTGTGTTGTGGGAGGAGGTTGGGGAACGATAGCTATTGAAGTCATAGAGTATCCAACCTAATGCAGAGTTGGTGCGCGTCATCAGATGACGGTTATTGGAGGCACAGGATCGACAAAAGAGTTACACAGACCGGAGGCGAAGGCCTTTGGAATTCTCAATAGGGGATTAGGTATTTCTGCGTGTTTCACCTACGAAAGGGATGAAACGATTTGGGTTGAAAGGGAAATTAGCTCCACACTACAGTGGTCCATTTGAGATCTTGGAGTGGGTTGGAGGTGCAGCTTACCGGTTGGCTTTACCTCCGACACTGGCGGGTGTTCACAAGGTATTTTCTGTTTCTATGCTGAGGAAATACGTGTTGCATGTTGAGCATGTTCTGAAGGAGATAGCAATTTCACTTCAGCCTAATGTGACTTACAAGGAGATTCCAGGGTGGATCCTGGGTCGCAAGGAGCGACAGTGGTGGGACAAAACCATCAGAGCTCGATACTCTCATCTGTTCACTTGAAGAATGTATGTGGTCCTTTCAGAAACTTGCTTTAAGTAATTTTTGCATGTTAGTACAAAATTTGGGGACCAAATTTGTAATAGGGGGGAGAATGTAAGATACCGAAAAAAAAATTTAAAATTAAAATTTATTAATAGGCTTAAATGAGTTATCATTAGATTAATGGGATGTTTATCAAGGGGTTAATGATCTAATCTAAAGTTCCTATTAATCATAGGTTTGATTTAAGCTAAACCTAAGCTAGCCGAACCAACTTCCATCGCCTCTTTAAATCCTGGTCCTGATTTCCCAGTCACGATCCTTCATTTCCGATCGCGATTCTCTTCTTCTCCTCACTCGTCGCCTCTCCTCTTAACCTCGAGCGTCGCCGAAGTGGTGGCCAGCTCCGACGAACGACGGCAGCAGCCGCACCTGATTGTCGCTAGCCTCACTGCTCAATCTCACCAATGTACCACTCCCTTCCGAGATCTCAGCGATCCCTCACGTGGGCAGATCGACGACGTTGCTGCCACGGTAGTGAGCTATCGGCAAAGGTGTCGTGATTTGTCTATTGTAGGTTTCAATTGTTGATTTTTCTTAGATCTAGCTGTTGGGTTTGTTTTCTAAATTGAATCGGTGATTGTACAGTGTTTGGAGCTTTGATTTCTCCGGTGAATAGAGGATTAGGGAAGAGGCAACACCGGTGATTTCAGGTGTTGGTAAGTCCCGATCTATTTTCCCCCTACCTGCTGTATGTTTAGTTTGGTTTTGATTACCAGTGTGATTGGGATTCGATGGAGTGTTCTGATTGTTTTGGGGTTGCTTTGTCGGATTGTTGTAAAAAGAAGGGGCAGGAGTTGATCTGATGAACAGAACTCTATAGGTGATAGGATTGGTCATTGAAGTTCAATTTAGGTATAACTTTGTTCTTCTCTTTCTTTCTGGTCCTGTTTATTGGATTTCAGATATGTGATGTTAGGAGAATGCCAGTGGAGATGTGTATGAGGTTGATTCGAGTGTAATAGATAATGATTTATGGTTGGTAAGATGTGTGTATGGGATGTTTCTGATTGTTGTTATTAAGAGGATGGGGATGTCGATCAAACAACTTGATGGACAGGATATGCTCAAATGGTTGCACAGTTGTGTGTAGTTGACATAGCGAAGAGTAAGCTGTGTGTTTCCTTGACTCGGTCAGATCTAGAGGTTCCTCGATGTAGAGTTGTTGGTAGCAGGTTGATTTGGATATTGAGGTAAGCTTGGATTGTTTCTGAGTGTTGATGTTGTGTTATGGAGAGTTTGGTTGGGTTTATCGGATGAGGATGAATGTAGATATGAGGTTACGAGAGGTGTGTGCTCGAGTTCCTAACTCGTAGATGAGGAAAGGATGTGAACATAGGAATGACGTAGTAATTAAGTTGAGTATTTGTCGGATACTTGTACTTAATCATAGTTTACTATTATGTGTAGGTTTGAGATACGAAGTCAGTCCACGGCCGTGGAGATTAGTTCGAGCTTCGTATCAGGTGGGTAATTTCCTACCCTCGTCAGGTAGATGTAATTGCATTCAGATTTAGACATAGATATGAGCATGTTATATGTTCATATTATCTTGACTCTGCTCTTATTTATCCGTATGCCTGATACTTTTCGTTGACTATATATGCTCATATGTTGATAGCACATTTTCCTTTATCATGATTGAGGAGTTATAGATGTGATGTAAGTAGATCTATAAATGTTTAGTAGGATGTAGATGTTGGAGTACGGATGATAATCTGATTTGTAAATTTGGTAAAAGTTCATCTATGGGTAGGTAATGCCCTAAATGTAGGATTTATTCCAATACCTGTATGTTGCATACTTATTGTCAACCATGTGTTGTGTAATGGTTAAGTGAAGGGTGATTAGTGTGTCTCTACAGACCGGTGGTCCCAGCTTGATATGATTAGTTGAGTACGACTCTCTACAGGATAGAGAGTGCGTCGATCAGTTGAGTATGACTCTCTATCGGATAGAGAGTGTTATGATCAGTTGAGTATGACTCTCAACAGGATAGAGAGTGTGTTGATCAGATTGGTACGACTCTCTGTATAATAGATAGTCTGTGGTAGATGTCTGTATGTGTGGCAGTTCTTTCATGTCATTTTCATGCATACTGACGACATAGTCTCCCTTAGGGTTGAGAAAGTCGTTAGTCATCCTGCCTCCCAGGTTACTCCCAGAGGAGTAACTGGTGTGAGGGCAGAGCATTTGTTGTGACGCACTCTACTGTTGGATTGTATACTGAAAGCCTAGCACTTTTTGTATGATCATTTTATTTTGAAATAAGAATCACATGATCATTGTTTGCATATTCATTATATATGTGTGCATATTGTCTAATATTTTACATTGTAGATAACATGGTGCTTGGTGTGGCACAGAAGATCATGTTATCAGTACCTTGTAAAATATAAGTAAAGGCTCACAACCAAGATGGTTTTGGACAAACCATTGGCATGGTTGTAGTGTAGCTTGGTATTGTTTTGTCTTGAACATAGAGTTACACTGGTACACTTAGGTGTATTAAGCAGGACCGACATAGAGGTGATTCAATTTAGTACTGACTACATGATTGAATCGGACCTCGGATATTATGTTATACATGCTCTTAATCCCGATATAATAACGGGCACATGTACTTAGTGTTTATTTCTTTGATTTACCAGTGGGTGAGATTTAGATGGATTAAATCAATATGCCCGGTAAGTTGGGAAATAATATTATTTACATGGTGTGCCGTTGATTATAGGAGGAAACCGTGTCCCATATATTAGGTTGATGATGTCCCCTTGAGGAGCTCATAAAGTTCATCATGTAAACCCAGCTGGTTGACTTAGTCAACATGATGATAAGGTTGAGTGGTACTACTCGAGGAATTAGATGTTAATTAATTGATGGTCAGTAAATCAATTAATTGACGGACATTCGATATCTTAAACACGGGGAGATTAATGTACAAATAATATATGGAGCCCATATTGATTTATGGGGGTTGGTGAGGTAGTTCAATGATGATACTCTAGTGGAATGGAACATCATTGATGGATCAAGTTTGTGTGGTTCCGATCCATCGGGTGGCCAAGACCCAACTCCTCCTTATGGTCCCTATCGTAGCCTAATATAATCCTTGTGAAGTCTAGATCCAAGAATGTAAAACAAAACCTAGAACCAACGGTTGGGATTAAATCCCTAGATCCGATGGTTGGATGAAACCCTAGAACCAACAGTTGGGATTAAATCCCTAGATCCGATGGTTAGGATGAAATCCTAGAATCGACGGTTGGGATTAAATCCTTAGATCCGACGGTTGGGATAAAACCCTAGATCCGACGGTTGGGATGAAACCTTAGATCCGACGGTTGGGATGAAATCCTAGATCCGATGATTGGGATTAAACCCTAGATCCGACGGTTGGGATAAAACCCTTGATCCGACGGTGGAGATTAAATCCCTAGATCCGACGGTGGAGATTAAAGGAGGCTTAAGCCCTATTCTATAAATAGATGCTTAGGGTTGGGCGGCAAGATTAATCAAGAATTGGTTTTGGAATTAGGGTTTGGCTCTTGGAGAGGTGGGCGGCTAGGGTTTGGAGCAAAAGTGGGTGGCAACTATCTTCTTCCTTCTAGTTGTTGCCGGCGCCCAACTTGCACCATCAATACTTGGCCGGCGCCCAACCTTAAGGCTTTTCTCTTCTTCCTTAGCCGGCGGTTCTCCTCCCATTGGTGGTCGGTTCTCTTCCTCCTCCCTATTCTCCAAAGTGGTCGGCGGCAACACTTCTTGAAGTTGGCCGGCGCATCATCCATTACTCCTTGGCCGGCGGTTTCACCAAATTCCCTAATTTGGTGGCCGGTTCTAGATAGGAAAGGTATTTGTGAGTTCTTCTCTTTGTTCGCAGCGGACAAGGTAGAGAAGAAAGCGATCTAGAAGGCTTCTACTCATGGAGGAACTTCATCCACACGTCGTCCACGAGAAGGATAGGACATACGGTAGAAGATCGTGAGGTATAAAGTTATTTTAACTTTATGTACAGATCTGAGCATGTTCTTATTTGTTTTGATTATGCATGTGTGTGTATGAATATATATTGTATAATCATGGACCCCGAAGACAAACACAAAAATCGGCGATCCATCCGTCGTCTCTTCCGCGGCTAACCAACTAGAAGAGTTGTGTTGCTTGAACAACTAGTTTGTTCAAGCGACCACTCAAGTTGTTAGCACGACGACGAATAGGTTCCGTTCCAGTTACGTATTGCTGTAGTCATTTGCGGGCCCATTTCTGAGTCGAACTCCTTGATTGAGTATCGTAATAGATCAAAAATACACTATAAGTTATTTCCCGGTTTTTCGGTGTCACTATTTAGGATCTGGTTAATTTTATGGCAAAACACACAAAATTTTTATTATATGTGCCGAATAATAGTAGGATATGCGTAGTTTAACTCTTTGGTTGCAGGCATAAGATCCGACTATTATGGCCATGTGTGTGTATGTGAATGGATGTGTGAAAAAAAAAATTATTATTTGAATCCTCGGGGTTGACGAGGCTAGATTAGTATTTAATTTTTGTAATTAAATACGGCATTGTTTAGCCAATCATTTTAGTTTACTTTCGATCTAGATTATTTGTACACTCCTTCGTGGAGTATAGGATCGATGGATGTAAATAAAATGATTTATCTCGGCTCGGAACTCTTTGGTGACTTGCGCACGGGAAAAGATGGAGCGGACGAGGTGGCGACACGACGGGATGCATATTTGAGGACAATGCCATAATAGTTGGAAAAATTCTGTTTTTTCCATATTTATTGCTTATTTGTTTTATATGCATGTTGTGTATGATTTAAAATTCCTCATTTGCAATTTACTAAGTGGGAGAGGGATATTTTATTTAATTCTCGCGGCCTCCATTACAATTTGACATGTGATGCAACAAACTTGTGTGTCGGCTTTGAGTGCCTTCCTCCCTGAGGACGGGTTTGTTTGCGGATCACTAGGTCAAATAATGGTTATAGGAAATTATCTAGGAGCATGTGTACTTCCATAGAGGTAAGGCACATAATCCAAAATAATTCCCTTAGTATCGTGTAATGGTGCACACTTAGATACAAATAAAAGTATCCTCCCCATAGGAGTCACTGCTTTTATTTGTAGGGCCAAAGAGGAACCAACTATTAATTTTATTTGTCAAAAAGTAAGGTTGACAAGATAATAAAATTAATGGGTAAAACCTCCTCTTACAAATTTATAATTCGTATACGTCCAAAAATAGTGGCATGCGACATTCTCGGTGATTTGAGGTGTTGGTTTATTTCTTGATTTTATTGTATTGAGTAATCTATTATTTTTGAAATCTAATATTTTGATCATTGTGATTTTTAGGATTTTCAAATGGTTTTCAACCCACTTGCTGTGATTTTAAAAGAAAACAAACTTACTGGTCCAAACTACATTGATTGGAAAAGAAACCTGGATATTGTCTTAACTGCGGAGGAGTACAAATTTGTACTCTTCGAGGTCTGTCCTCCTAAGCCCACCGATGACTCTGATGAAAAGGAGAAAGAACGTTATAAGAAATGGGTCAAGGCAGATGAGATGGCGCGGTGTTACATTTTGGCATCTATGTCAAATGTGTTGCAACATCAGCATCAGGCCATAGCCACAGCTTATGACATGATGTTCAATCTCAAGGAACTTTTCGGACATCAGAGTAGGGCGGCTAGGCAGGAGGCTATGAGAAACTTGATGATGACCTCCATGATCGAGGGAACACCCGTTAGGGATCATGTTCTCAAGATGATGGCTCATCTTAATGAGATGGAAGTCCTAGGAGCTGAGATCGATGGGGAAACCCAGGTCGATATCATTCTCCAGTCTCTGCCTAGGAGTTTTGAGCAGTTCCGCCTCAACTACAACATGAACAAGAGGTTGTATTCGTTGGCGGAGCTTCAGTGAAACTCCGAGCGCAGAGGGGCTTTTCGTCAGAGTGCTCAAGCAATGGTCGTTCAGAAGGTTTCTTCCTCTAAACCGAAAGGTAAGAAGAAGAAGAAGCAAGGTGGAGCGAAGAAAGTGGCAGTGGGACCGCAGGCAGGAGTGAAGAAGCCGAAAGGCAAGTGCTTCACATGCAAGCAGACTGGACATTGGAAGGCGGACTGTCCTCGCCGAAAGAACACAGGTATATCTTCTTGTTTAGTTGTTGAAACATGTTTAGCGGTGTTATCTACCAGTGCCTGGTGTGTAGATACAGGAGCCACTGATCATGTCTGCAATACTTTGCAGGGGTTCCAGGAAACCCGACGACTAGCTGAGTGAGAGATTACCGTCTTCATGGGCAATGCTTCAAAGGTGGTGGCTATTGCAGTGGGAGATGTTTATTTATCTTTTGATAGGAATAAAGTTTTGGTTTTGAGAAATTGTCTTTATGTACCTACTTTTAGAAAGAATTTAATTTCAGTTTCTAAATTGTTTATGGATGGATATTCTGTTTCTTTTAATGACAAAGTGGTTATAAAAAGGAATAGGGAGATTATCTGTTCTGGTACATTGGTTGGCAATTTATATACTCTTGAACCAAAAACTCCCACGATGCATATAGAAATCAATAACTCATCTTCTAAATCTAATAAGAGAAAAGAACCTTCGCAAATGAACCAAACATATCTTTGGCATCTAAGGCTTGGTCATATTAACCTAAGCAGAATTCAAAGGTTGATAGCTGATGGACCTTTGGGTTCATTAGTGGTGGAGGATCTCCCAACCTGCGAATCTTGCTTGGAAGGTAAAATGACCAAGAGGCCTTTCAAGGCCAAGGGGTATAGAGCCAAAGATGTGTTGGAAATGGTTCATTCTGATTTGTGCGGTCCTATGTCTATCCAGGCAAGAGGTGGCTTTGAATACTTCGTCTCATTTATAAACGATTATTCAAGGTATGGATACATTTACTTGATGCGCCGCAAGTCTGAATGCTTTGACAAGTTCAAAGAATTCAAGGCTGATGTGGAGAACCGTCAAGGTAAAAGTATCAAGACATTACGATCTGATCGTGGTGGCGAGTACCTCTTGGGAGAGTTTAGGAGTTACTTATCAGAGGCTGGAATTCAATCCCAATTGTCCGCACCTGGCACACCCCAGCAGAATGGTGTGGCGGAGCGAAGGAATAGGACTCTTATGGAGATGGTCAGATCGATGATGAGTTATTCTGAGTTACCTGTTTCGTTCTGGGGGTATGCATTAGATACGGCAATGTACACTCTGAACTTGGTTCCATCCAAATCAGTACCTTCTACCCCTGTAGAATTGTGGACTGGGCGAAAGCCTAGTCTGAAACATATTCGGATATGGGGGAGTCCAGCACATGTGCTGAAGGCTGATGCTGGTAAGTTGGAACCTCGTACAGTAGTGTGCATGTTTGTTGGCTACCCTAAGGGAACGAAAGCTGGTTTGTTTTATAATCCTAGAGATCATAGGGTGATCGTTAGCACGAACGCCAGATTTCTAGAGGAGGATTATGTAATGAACCACAAGCCCAAGAGTAGAATTGTTCTTGAGGAGTTGACAGGGGAAGTCCCGACTTCAGTACCACCGGTACAAGAGGAGACACCACAAGTCACTGCACCGCGTGTCACAGAGCATACACAGGAGGCACCTCATCATAGTGGGAGGGTTGTTAGACAACCCGATAGATCATGTTTTTGGGAGAGTCTTCGGACTTAGTCCCTGGTGAACATGAACCTGATCCTGGACATATGACGAAGCAATCCAAGATAGAGATGCGGTATCTTGGCAAAGTGCGATGAATTCAGAGATAGAATCTATGGATTCTAATCAGGTCTGGGAGCTAGTAGAGCCACCCGATGGTGCAAAAACCATTGGATGCAAGTGGATCTACAAGAAAAAGAGAGGAGTAGACGGGAAGGTTGAAACCTTCAAAGCTAGGCTTGTTGCGAAAGGGTATACTCAGAAAGAGGGTATCGATTATGAGGAGACCTTTTCGCCGGTAGCTATGCTTAAGTCTATCCGGATTCTCTTATCTATAGTTGCTCATATGGATTATGAGATTTGGCAGATGGATGTCAAGACAGCTTTTCTTAACGGAAGTCTTGAGGAGAACATCTATATGCGGCAACCAGAGGGATTCATTGCTAAAGGCAAAGAGCATCTTGTATGTAAGCTTAACCGGTCCATTTATGGATTGAAGCAAGCTTCTAGATCTTGGAACATCCGCTTTGATGAGGTAATCCAGTCATATGGATTTATTCAAAGTCCGGATGAGCCTTGTGTATACAAGAGATGTGACGGAAACGTAGTGGTGTTTCTTGTACTATACGTAGATGACATTTAGTTAGTTGGCAACAATATCAAAGTGTTATCAGACGTAAGGGTATGGTTGTCCAAACAGTTTGATATGAAGGACTTGGGAGAAGTAGGACACATCCTTGGGATCAAAGTTATAAGGGATCGCAAGAAAAGGATGTTGTGTTTATCTCAAGCTTCATACATTGACACTATCCTTGCTCGTTTTAGCATGCAGAACTCCAAGAAAGGTTTCCTACCTTTCAGGCATGGAGTTCCTTTATCTAAAGAGATGTGTCCCAAAACATCAAAGGAGATAGAGGATATGAAGGCGGTTCCTTATGCTTCGGCAGTATGAAGCCTTATGTATGCTATGCTATGTACGAGACCGGATATCTGCTTTTCCGTGGACATGGTTAGCAGATATCAGAGTAATCCTGGACAGGGACATTGGACTGCGGTAAAGCATATATTGAAGTACCTGAGAAGGACTAGGGATTATATGCTGGTTTACCGGGCAGATCAATTAGTCCCTGTGGGTTACACGGATTCGGATTTCCAATTAGATAGGGACAATAGTAAGTCTACCTCGGGGTTTTTGTTTACTTTTGGAGGTGGAGCCATAGTATGGAGGAGTGTCAAGCAGAAATGCGTGGCGGACTCTACCATGGAAGCTGAGTATGTGGCAGCCTCTGAGGCAGCCAAGGAAGTTGTATGGCTCAGAAACTTCTTGATGGACTTGGATGTGATTCCTGGTTTGCTCAGAATTATCACAATTTATTGTGATAACAGTGGTGCAGTTGCAAACTCGAAGGAACCATGAGCTCATAAGGCGAGTAAACACATAGAGCGCAAGTACCACCTTATACGAGAGATCGTAAAGCGAGGGGAAGTTACTGTCGCCAAGATTACATCAGAGGATAACCTGGCGGATCCATTCACTAAGGCCCTTCCAGCGAAAGCGTTTGATAGGCATGTTGAGGACATGGGGATCGGATGTATGGCAGAGTGATGACGGCATAGTCTTTTAGTATAAGTGGGAGATTGTTGGAATGTATACTGAAAGCCTAGCTCTTTTTGTATGAACATTTTATTTTGAAATAAGAATCACATGATCATTGTTTGCATATTCATTATATATGTGTGCATATTGTCTAATATTTTACATTGTAGATAACATGGTGCTTGGTGTGGCACAGAAGATCATGTTATCAGTACCTTGTAAAATATAAGTAAAGGCTCACAACCAAGATGGTTTTGGACAAACCATTGGCATGGTTGTATTGTAGCTTGGTATTTTTTTGTCTTGAACATAGAGTTACACTGGTACACTTAGATGTATTGAGCAGGACCGACATAGAGGTGATTCAATTTAGTACTGACTACATGATTGAATCGGACCTCGGATATTATGTTGTACATGCTCTTAATCCCGATATAATAACGGGCACATGTACTTAGTGTTTATTTCTTTGATTTACCAGTGGGTGAGATTTAGATGGATTAAATCAATATGCCCGGTAAGTTGGGAAATAATATTATTTACATGGTGTGTCGTTGATTATAGGAGGAAATCGTGTCCTATATATTAGGTTGATGATGTCCCCTTGAGGAGCTCATAAAGTTCATCATGTAAACCCAGCTGGTTGACTTAGTCAACATGTTGATAAGGTTGAGTGGTACTACTCGAGGAATTAGATGTTAATTAATTGATTGTCAGTAAATCAATTAATTGACGGACATTCGATATCTTAAACACGGGGAGATTAATGTACAAATAATATATGGAGCCCATATTGATTTATGGGGGTTGGTGAGGTAGTTCAATGATGATCCTCTAGTGGAATGGAACATCATTGATGGATCAAGTTTGTGTGGTTCCGATCCATCGGGTGGCCAAGACCCAACTCCTCCTTATGGTCCCTATCGTAGCCTAATATAATCCTTGTGAAGTCTAGATCCAAGAATGTAAAACAAAACCTAGAACCAACGGTTGGGATTAAATCCCTAGATCCGATGGTTGGATGAAACCCTAGAACCAACAGTTGGGATTAAATCCCTAGATCCGATGGTTAGGATGAAATCCTAGAATCGACGGTTGGGATTAAATCCTTAGATCCGACGGTTGGGATAAAACCCTAGATCCGACGGTTGGGATGAAACCTTAGATCCAACGGTTGGGATGAAATCCTAGATCCGATGATTGGGATTAAACCCTAGATCCGACGGTTGGGATAAAACCCTAGATCCGACGGTGGAGATTAAATCCCTAGATCCGACGGTGGAGATTAAAGGAGGCTTAAGCCCTATTCTATAAATAGATGCTTAGGGTTGGGCGGCAAGATTAATCAAGAATTGGTTTTGGAATTAGGGTTTGGCTCTTGGAGAGGTGGACGGCTAGGGTTTGGAGCAAAAGTGGGCGGCAACTATCTTCTTCCTTCTAGTTGTTGCCGGCGCCCTACTTGCACCATCAATACTTGGCCGGCGCCCAACCTTAAGGCTTTACTCTTCTTCCTTAGCCGGCGGTTCTCCTCCCATTGGTGGCCGGTTCTCTTCCTCCTCCCTATTCTCCAAAGTGGCGTGCGCAACACTTTGAAGTTGGCCGGCGCATCATCCATTACTCCTTGGCCGGCGGTTGCACCAAATTCCCTAATTTGGTGGCCGGTTCTAGATAGGAAAGGTATTTGTGAGTTCTTCTCTTTGTTCGCAGCGGACAAGGTAGAGAAGAAAGCGATCTAGAAGGCTTCTACTCGTGGAGGAACTTCGTCCACACGTCGTCCACGAGAAGGATAGGACATACGGTAGAAGATCGTGAGGTATAAAGTTATTTTAACTTTATGTACAGATCTGAGCATGTTCTTATTTGTTTTGATTATGCATGTGTGTGTATGAATATATATTGTATAATCATGGACCCCGAAGACAAACACAAAAACCGGCGATCCATCCGTCGTCTCTTCCGCGGCTAACCAACTAGAAGAGTTGTGTTGCTTGAACAACTAGTTTGTTCAAGCGACCACTCAAGTTGTTAGCACGACGACGAATAGGTGGTGCTAAGGAAGCTCATCCCATCCAGATTAATTCTTTCATTAGTGAAAATTTTAATCCGGGGACATGGGAGCCAATGAGCCTCCGAAGCGACCACTCAAGTTGTTAGCACGACGACGAATATCTCAATGAAGTTCTTACAGCAGCTTAAGTGCGATGTTCCTTTGACTTGCGGTATTCAAGTCATCTTGATCATGAAGACTTATGCTTTGACATCTTAAGCAAGCATCTCTGAGGAGATATGGACCCGTGATGATTGGGTATAAGTCGAAGTGATCGAAGGTGTTTGAATAGCCTATAAAGGATTCACCACTCCTTGCGAGGAGATGTATACCCATGGCCTCTCGTCGGATTATTACTAAAGTCTTTGGCTAAAGCATTACATGTTTAGAGTAAAGTACTCTTGGATACATGTGCAGTAACTAGAATCCGTAGGACGAGGAAATGATACTTGGGCTAGGTGTGACGTAGTCAACCTAGTGGGGACTGACACTATAGACCATGTCCTGAACCAAGTGGGATAAGATGAGTGAAGGGAATGGGGCACGATTCATTGTAGCTGCTGAAGGGTTTCAAAAATAGTTCTAGATCAACCGTTGATCTTTTCGGTTAATTGGGGATCATGATGTACTACTAGGTGCCACTCATGATCGTTCTATAATTAATGGTTAATTATAGACGGCCAACATAAACCGAGAACCTATTTGGTCACACGCACAACTAGCGTAATCCGAAGGATTTAAAACGAGCTTGAGAATGAGATTCTCAGACCGATAGCAATTAGGTTTGGTTGGACCAAACAAGGATCGAGCATGAAATCGTTTCAGTCGCAATGGAAGTGTGGATGGGTCGTGTCTTATGAAGACATGATGGATGAACCAAATTGGTTTGGTTCTAATCCAATGGTGGAGAATAAACCAAAGGGGTTTGGTTTGTTGTAAACTAATGAATCAAAGTTGGTTCAGTTCGTTTTAACTTAAAATAGACCAAATCGGTTTGGTTTATTTTAACTTAAGTTAATAGAGCGGGTTAACGGGTTTTGGTTATGAACTAATAACCATTAGGAGAATTTGTTCTCTATAAAATAGGGCTTAAGGGTTTTGTGAAAACCTAATCTAAGCAACCCCAACGTTGCCGCTCCCCCCCCCCCCCTCTCCTTCTCCTCTTGTGGTCGGCGCCCAAACCCTAGCCGCCGCCCACCCTTGTGCCGCCGTCCAAGTTGTTTCTGGCGTCCAAGCATCAGTCGGCGATCCTACGGAAACCCTCCGGTGATTCTCCTTGGCTTCGGTGACCAAGGACTAGCTGGCCCTCTTCCCTTTGGCCGGCGCTAACTCCTCCACCAAGCTGTCCAGTTTTCTGGACAGCTTGTTTCCTTCGTGTCAGAGCATCGTTTGGACGACATTTGGAGCTCCGACAGCGGCTACTTTTCCGGGGATTCGATCTCCGGTAATCCTCATAGGTGGAGGACGAAGGATTCGTCAAACGGTTGATGAATACCTCTCCGGAGAAGCGAGTTTTTGAGGACTCATTTTGAATCCGAATTTTGATTCGGATTGTGATCTTCTCTCGATCACATCGTCTTCGACACGAGGCTAGTGACTCGTACAAAGACGAGGCTTGTGACTTTGTGAAGTCATCCCGAAGATACTTGGCGTGGATACGGATAGAGGTGATTCTAGCGAGGGTCACTCCAGTTGATGTCTTTCCCGCTACACGTGATACGTCAGGTATACGTAGAATAAATTTCCTTTTATTGCAAAATTTGAAACTACGGTTATGTCTACACATGTTGTAATATGCATGTGTGTGGTGTGTGTGGTGTAATAAATTAGATTTATTATTTTTTATTTCTTCCGCTGTGCACATATTTACGAAACATGTTCGAACACACACTCGTCGCGGTGTCGGAAACCCAACAGTGGTATCAGAGCCCAGGTTGTCTTTTGACATAATCGTAAAATTGTTTTGTGATAGTCGTAATGGGATTTATGGAAATTTTCTACTTTTGGAAAGTTAGAAGTATTTATGGAAATTTTTTAATTTTGAAAAGTCTAGAAGTATTTATGGAAATCTTCTACTTTTGGAAAGTTAGAAGTATTTATGGAAATTGATATTTTCCATAAATAAAATATTTGATTAGATTTATAAATTTGTTTCCTAATTTAATCATGATTTGATTTGGGAAATCAAATCTTAAAATATTTTATTTCCATAAGTAGTTTTGATGATTTAGGAAATTTGTTTCCTAAATTAACTTTCCTTAATCAATACTTTCCACAAATAAAATATGTGATTAGATTTGGAAATTTATTTTCTAATTTAATCATGATTTGATTTGGAGAATCAAATCTCAAACATATTTTATTTCCATAAATAGTTATGACATATAAGGAAATTTTGTACATGTCATAATTGTATGTCATGTAATTGCATTAGATGCATATCATTATGTCATATGTGTCGTGACATGTAGATGTATATCATGTATGTCATGTCATGTAGATAATAGTTATTTGCATGCAAAGAGGATGAGACATAAAAACCCTTACTCAATATTAAATCCTACACCTTCCATTAATATGGTTAGAACCAGAGTTTCATTTCTTATTTGGGTTGTTGGACTCTCTCCAAGCCCGGCTCGAACTTGAACATGTTCAAACCATGGAATAGTTTAATACTAATATGGTAAGAGTCATAGGTCAATCGTTAGCTTTGGTTGTTGGACTCTCTCCAAGCCGGGCTAATTGGTTGAATGTACTCTAACCATATTAAAACTATTTCTCGATTAATGGGTTGGCTTTAACCTAGAGCATCGGCTTGTTGGACTCTCTCCAAGGTCGATGTGAAGGGAGGTGAAATTGGGTGTTATGCATATGATGCATACTTGTTAATGTGTTAACAACCCGATGTATGTGTGAACATTCAATTAGTTGTTAGCACATTGTGATAGTTGCATATATGTGATATGCAATCGGTATATTTGATACCTACCATCGTAGTTATGAATGGCTTATTGGACTCTCTCCAAGGTTGTTCATATCTATGTTGGATATCATCCCATTCGGAGATGAACCTATGATCTCCCGAAGTGATTTTGGGGTTTTTGATATTTGAAAAATGCATGGGATTTATAAATGTATGTTGATGCATTTTAAAATCATTTTCTCATATATGCTCGTTTTGTATTTCTAAGTTAATCTATTGATCATGATGTCTTTGAATTTGCGTTCCATTTTGGATTTGAATAAATTGACTGGGCCTAACTTCCTGGACTGGCTTAGAAACTTGAGAATTGTTCTCAAGACGGAAAAGCTAGCGTATGTCCTCGAAGTGCCTCTTCCCGCCCGTCCTAGTGACAATGCAACTCCGGACCAATTGTTGGCCTATCAGAAACATGTGATTGATTCTGAACTAGTGAGTTGCATAATGCTAGCCGCGATGGTACCTGAGCTGTGGAAGCAGCATGAACATATGGATGCTCATACCTTAGTCTTTCATCTTTATGAGTTGTTTGATGAGTAAGTGAGATTCGAAAGGTTTGAAGTCTCCAAGCTCCTCTTCACCTCTAAGATGCAAGAGGGTTCATCTGTGGTACTACTCAACATGCTGAAGACTGTGAAGTCTTCTGAGAAGCATGAGTAGGGGACGGTGCTGTTAGTTGATTCCTCGAAGAAAGGTTCTAAGAGGAAGTCAAAGGAACAGTAGAAGGGGAAGAAAAGGGCAAAAACGGCAAAACCAGCTCAAAAGGTCACTTGCCATCATTGGTGAAGAAATTGCAAGATTTATCTTGAGTCCGTGAAGAAGAATAAGGCATTGGATGCCCCATCTTCTTCAGATATCTTCGTTATTGATTATCATTCTATTTCCTCAAACACTTAAGTATTGGATACTGGGTGTGACTCACATATATGTAATGACATACATGGGCTAAGGAATAGAAGAAGACTCGTCAAGGAAGAGTCAAATTTATATGTTGGGAATGAAGCAAAGGTTGTTGCACTCGCCATCAGAACATATTTGTTAAAACTCCCTACAGGACTTGTCTTAAAACTGGACAATTGCTTTTATGTTCCTTCGTTGATAAAGAACATCATTTCTATTTCTTGTTTGAATAGAAATGAGTATCATTTAACTTTTAGTAACAATTGTTGTTACATAACTTTGAATGACGTTCTTTATCAGACTGGAACTTTGAGTAATAGTATTTATACGTTAGACGTATCCAGTGACATCTTCAATATCGAAGTGAGCAACAAGCGTGCTCGAAAGGATAATCAATTAGACTCCTACATGTGGCATTGTCGTCTTGGCCATGCAAGCAAGAAATGCATGTCCGAATTACACCAATGTGGAATTCTGGAATCGTTTGAATTGGATTCATACGATACATGCGAATCATGCTTAAAAGGCAAGATGACTAAGTTACCTTTTATAGGAAAAGGTGAACGAGTGGGAGAGTTGCTAGGTCTAATACATACTGATGTATGTGGGCCTATGTTAACTCAAGCTTTAGGAGGCTATAGCTACTTCATTACCTTCACTGATGATCACTCACGGTTTGGGTATGTGTTCTTGATGAAACACAAGTCTGAAGCCTTTGAAAGGTTCAAAGAATTCAGAAATGAAGTAGAGAAACAACATGACAAGAGTATTAAAATACTTCGATCAGATCGAGGTGGTGAATACTTAAGTCAAGAGTTTCTTGATTATCTAAGAGACAATGGTATATTGTCTCAATGGACTCCGCCATATACACCACAGCATAATGGTGTATCTGAGAGGCGTAACCGGACCTTGATGGACATGGTCAGGTCAATGATGAATCATGCGAATCTTCCCTAGTCCTTTTGGGGCCATGCGCTTCAGACAGTTGTTTACTTGTTAAACAGAATGTCAACCAAGGTATCTCCACTACTCCATATGAGATATGGAATAGTTAGAAACCTCATGTATCTTACTTGAAGATATGGGATTGTCCTGCTTATGTAAAGCGGACTGTATCAGACAAATTGGATGCTAAGTCTGATAAATGTCTATTTATTGGATACCCTAAGGAAACAAGGGGTTACAAATTCTATCATCCCGTGGAATAAAAGGTATTTGTTTCAAGGCATGTTGTATTTCTAGAGAAAGAGTTTCTCTTGCAAAAAAATAGTGGGAGTGTCGTCGAGCTTGAGGAGGCTCGAGAGACTCAAATAGACATTGATGAGATACCTGGTGAAGCACAACAGTCGATAACTCATAGTGATGAGCAATCGGCTGGACCTATTGAAACACCACTTCTTCGTAGATCTGGTAGAACACGCAATATTCCTGAGAGATATGGATTTCTCGTAAGTGAATCAAATGACGTGTTACTCATTGATGATGAAGAGCCTACCAGTTATGAAGAAGTTCTGACAAGTTCAGAAAGGGATAAGTGGCTTGAAGCCATGAAATCGGAAATGGATTTCATGTATGAAAACCAAGTTTGGAACTTGGTTGACCCACCTGAAGGCATAAAACCTATAGGGTGCAAGTGGGTTTTCAAGAAGAAAACCGACATGGATGGTAATGTGATTACCTATAAGGCTAGATTGGTGGCGAAAGGATATCGTCAAAATCAAGGTGTTGATTATGACGAAACCTATTCGCCTGTTGCTATGCTTAAATCCATTCGGATGTTCTTGGCCATAGCGGCTCATTATGATTATGAGATATGGCAGATGGATGTGAAAACAGTTTTCCTTAATGGAAACCTGCTCGAGGATGTCTATATGATACAGCCTGAGGGTTTCACATCGGTTGATAACACCAAGGTATACAAATTGCGATGGTCCATATATGGATTGAAGCAAGCATCCAGGAGCTGGAATATCCGTTTTGATGAGACAATCAAAAAGTTTGATTTCTCACAAAATCCAGATGAACCTTGTGTGTACAAGAAGGTTAGTGGGAGTGCAGTCATGTTCCTAGTATTGTATGTCCATGACATATTACTTATAGGAAATGATGTTTTAGTCTTACAGTCAGTTAAGATTTAGTTGTCCAAGACATTCTCCATGAAAGACCTAGGAGAAGCAACCTACATCCTCGGGATTAAGATCTATAGAGATAGATCGAAACGGTTGCTTGGTCTTTCATAGTCTACATATATAGACCAAGTGTTAAAGAGGTTTAGCATGTCGGAATCTAAGAAAGGTTTCCTATCCATCAGGCATGGGATACACCTTTCGAAGTCTATGTGTTCGTGCACCAAAGACGAGAGGATTTGCATGAGTAAGATTCCCTATGCATCCTCAATAGGATCTATCATGTATGCAATGTTATGTACGAGGCCCGATGTATCATATGCTCTGAGTGTCACGAGTAGATACAAGTCTGATCCAGGAATGGATCATTGGGCGGCTGTTAAGACAATCCTTATGTACTTGAGAAGAACTAAGGATGCGTTCCTAATATATAGAGAAGGGTACATGGTGATACATGGGTATACGGATGCCAGCTTCCAGATAGACAAGGATGATTTCATGTCTCAGTCTGGGTATGTATTCACCTGGAATGGAGGCGCAATAAGTTGGAAAGGTTCCAAGCTTGACACTATAGCGGATTCTGCCACTAAGGCAGAATACATTACAGCTTTGGAAGCAGCAAAGGAAGCGGTTTGTATCAAGAAGTTCATCTCTGAACTTGATGTGGTCTCATCAATGATCCAAACATGTGCTTCGCCGCTATCATCTGATCAGAGAGATCATTAGTAGGAAGGAAATACAAATCAAGAAAATCCCCACTGAAAGGAACTTAGCGGATCCTTTGACTAAGGCATTACCTCAAAGTAAGTTTGAGGGTCATCTTGGAGCCTATGGTATTGGATACCGTAGCGATTGGCATTAGGCCAAGTGGAAGTTTGTTAGTAATATATGAGAGATGTCCTAAGGCAATCGCCTTATGTTTGAACCATTTATATGATAAATAAAAATTCACTATTTGAGTATACATGTTTTCATGTATTTGATTAGATCTTAAACTCATTTACTGAATGTCCATGATACAATTCACAGCATGAGAGAATTGGTGATTGGATCACAACTAGTGAGTATCTCTACATGTGTAATTGTGATGTATCAGAATTATCCCTAGTCGATGAATTGATGGATTTGGACACCATTAATTCTGTCTAGACTAGCACGAGGTATACTCCTTGGTGTATCCAAGCACCGATTCTCACCGGGCCGAGACATAGTGATGTCCGAGTTAATCGTGATGCTAGTTATGGTAACTAGTTCATTGAGTGACCACCGTAAGACTTCATATGGTTCTCTGATATATAGATATGTCAATGAAGTTCTTACTGTAGCTTAAGTGCGATGTTCCTTTGACTTGCGGTATTCAAGTCATCTTGATCATGGAGACTTATGCTTTGACATCTTAAGCAAGCATCTCTGAGGAGATGTGGACCCAGGATGATTGGGTATAAGACGAAGTGATCGATGGTATTTGAATAGCCTATAAAGGATTCACCACTCCTTGCGAGGAGATTTATACCCATGGCCTCTCGTCGGATTGTTACTAAAGTCTTTGGCCAAAGCATTACATGTTTAGAGTAAGGTACTCTTGGATACATGTACAGTAACTAGAATCCATAGGACGAGGAAATGATACTTGGGCTAGGTGTAACGTAGTCAACCTAGTGGGGACTGACACTATAGACCATGTCCTGAACCAAGTGGGTATAAGATGAGTGAAGGGAATGGGGCACGATTCATTGTAGTTGCTGAAGGGTTTCAAAAATAGTTCTAGATCAACCGTTGATCTTTTCGGTTAATTGGGGATCATGATGTACTACTAGGTGTCACTCATGATCGTTCTATAATTAATGGTTAATTATAGACGGCCAACATAAACCGAGAACCTATTTGGTCACCTGCACAACGAGCATAATCCAAAGGATTTAAAATGAGCTTGAGAATGAGATTCTCAGACCGAGAGAAACTAGGTTTAGTTGGACCAAACAAGGAGCGAGCATGAAATCATTTCAGTCGCAATGGAAGCGTGGATGGGTCGTGTCTTATGAAGACATGATGGATGAACCAAATTGGTTTGGTTCTAATCCAATGGTGGAGAATAAACCAAAGGGGTTTGGTTTATTTTAAACGAATGAATCAAAGTTGGTTCGGTTCGTTTTAACTTAAAATAGACCAAATCAGTTTGGTTTATTTTAACTTAAGTTAATGGAGTGGGTTAACGGGTTTTGGTTATGAACCAATAATCATTAGGAGAATTTGTTCTCTATAAAATAGGGCTCAAGGGTTTTGTGAAAACCTAATCGAAGCAACCCCAAAGTTGTCGCCCCCCCTCTCCTTCTCCTCTTGTGGTCGGCGCCCAAACCCTAGCCGTTGCCCACCCTTGTGACGCCATCCAAGTTGTTGCCGGCGTCCAAGCTTCAGCCGGCGATCCTCCTGCAACCCTCCGGTGATTCTCCTTGGCTCCGGTGACCAAGGACTAGCTGGCCCTCTTCCCTGTGGCTAGCGCTAACTCCTCCACCAAGCTGTCCAGTTTTCTAGACAGCTTGTTTCCTTCGTGTCAGAGCATCGTTTGGACGACATTTGGAGCTCCAACAATGGCTACTTTGCCGGGGATTCGATCTCCGGTAATC
Organism: Wurfbainia villosa; assembly: GCA_025175895.1. Lineage (NCBI taxonomy): Eukaryota > Viridiplantae > Streptophyta > Magnoliopsida > Zingiberales > Zingiberaceae > Wurfbainia > Wurfbainia villosa. Next base: position 36,824,326 of record CM046001.1, on the reverse strand, counting down.
CTCATAGGTGGAGGATGAAGGATTCGTCAAACGGTTGACGAATACCTCTCCGGAGAAGCCTTGAGAAAATTTTACCTACCATATAGTGGTGTTATAGCCCCCGTGAGGGAATATATCTACCAAGCCCGTAGGTCGTTATAGTAAGCATAGAGCCTTGAGAAAATTTTACCTGCCATATAGTGGCATTATAGACCCCATAAGGGAATATATCTACCTAGCTCATAGGTTATTATAGTATGCGTAAGAGCCTTGTGTTAGTTTTTATCTCCAGAACCCTGCAAAAGAAAATTAATTACATAATCCCCAGGCCCTTGAATTAGGCCTAAAAGCCTTAGAAAAAATATGGCTAATCCCTGCAAGAATATTAGATATCTCTTAGCTTCATATATTAGGCGTAAAATGCCTTAGAAAAAATTGTCTGCTTCCTATAAAAGAATATTAGCTAGCCTTAGGCTCATGTATTAGGCGTAAAATGCCTTAGAAAAACATCACTGATCCTTTCCATCGAAAATATTTTGGAGAAAATATATGAGCTTAGAAGAATACCAAAAAATTCTCCCTTAACTTCATTTTTCCCTTTTTTCTTTAAAGGGCACCGCTTCACTTTTACACTTAACTGTTAACTCCTCTTTACTTTTACCATAAATCCTAGCTTCCTTCTTCCCCGACGCCTTCAACCCCTCTGCGACAAGTCTCCCTTCTATTGGTGAAATCATGCCCTAATGATGTTTTGGTGTTTGACAAGGGTTTAAGTCAAGGTGATAATTATGTGTTATCTCACACGGTTGGTTGAGATGTATTTTCAGGAAGTTCCTTGTAGGTCGAGGACCGGATGCAAGGTAATGAAGACCCAGACGAGGAGTCTTGGCATGAAGTCCCGAACGATATGTCTTGGCAAGTGAAGACCCAGATGAGGAGTCCTGGCATGAAGACCTAGACAAGATATCTTGGCATGAAGACTCGGACAAGATGTCTTGGCAAGTAAAGACCCGGACGAGGAGTCCTGACATAAAGACCCGGACGAGGAGTCTTGGCGTGAAGACTCGGACGAGAAGTCATAGCAGATGAAGACCTGGAAGCGATTCTTGGCACAGAAGACCTATGAACAGTGGTTCACGGGCATCAGGTAAAGGGCACAGGGTAGACCTCTTCTTAGGCGTAGTTTCATCTCTAGACAAGTTGAAATAGGAAGGTTCAAGGCAGTAGTCGAGGCAACACCTTGACTGATTGCCATATTAGTCGAGGCGGCACCTCGACTGGTATCTGATATCTGGATGAGTTGCTAAGCTCAGAGCTCAGGACTGGTCAAAAGCCTATCCAGTCAAGGCGTCGCCTCAACTGGACATGGTAAGGTCTTAAGAGTCAGCTCGACTGGCCTCGCAGTTGCTGAGAAAGCCATAGCAGTCGAGGCGGTGCCTGGACTACTACTTCTTTCACTTGAATAGAAGCTAGGTGCAGTCGACGGCTGTTGGGTTTCCGGCACCGCGGCGTGTGTGTGTTCGATCATGTTTCGTAAACATGAACACAGCGGAAGCAATAAAATAATAAATACTCCTATTTATTACAACACACACAACACACGCATGCATATTACAACAAGTGTAGACATAACCGTAAATTTAAATTTGCAATAAAAAGAAATTTATCTACGTTATACCTTTCGTATGACGTGTAGCGGGAACGGCATCAACCGGAACGATTCTCGCTAGAATCGTCTCTATCCGTATCCACACCGAGTTCCTCGGGATGACTTCGCTAAGCCACGAGCTTCGTCTTCGTACGGGTTACTAGCCTCGTGTTGAAGACGACGTGATCGAGAGATGATCACGATCCGAATTCAAATTCGGATCCAAAACGAGTCCTCAAAACTCGCTTCTCCGGAGAGGTATTCGTCAACCGATTGACGAATCCTTCATCCTCCACCTCAGAGGATTACCGGAGATCGTATCCCCGGTAAGTTATCCGCTGTCGGAGCTCTAACCGTCGTCCAAACGACGCTCCGACGAGAGGAGAAGAAGCTGTCCAGAAAACTGGACAGCTTGGTGGAGGAGTAGGCGCCGGCCAAAACAAGGAAGCCAAGTGCTCACCTTTTCACCGAGGCCTAGGAAGATCACCGGAGGGTCGCCGGAGGGTTCACCGGCTGAAGCTTGGACGCCGACAAGGAGATGATGGTGGCACAACAAGCTGGGCGGCAGCCTAGGGTTGGCGCCGAGCAACTCCAAGGGTGGGCGGCAACTCAAAGGCTAGGGGTTTTTGGATTAGGGCTTAATTATCCATTAAGCCCTCTTTTATAGAGAACTAATTCTCTTAATGGTTATTGGATCATAACCATTAGGCCCGTTAACCCGCTCCATTAAGATAAGTTAAAATAAACCAAACCATGATGGTTTATTTTAAGTTAAAACGAACCGAACCAACTTTTGGTTCATTCGTTTAAAATAAACCAAACCCTTTGGTTTATTCTCATCCATTGGATTAGAACCAAACCATTTTTGTTCATCCATTACGTCTTCATAAGACTCGGCCCATCCACGCTTCCATTGCGACTGAAACGATTTCATGCTCGCTTTATGTTTGGTCCAACCAAACCTAGTTTCTGTCGGTCTGAGAATCTCATTCTCAAGCTCGTTTTAAATCCTTTGGATTACGCTCGTTGTGCGTGTGACCAAATAGGTTCTCGGTTTATGTTGGCCATCTATAATTAACCATTAATTATAGAATGATCATGAGTGGCACCTAGTAGTACATCATGATCCAGAAAAGATCAATCTGATTGATCCGTAACTATTTCAAACCCTTCAGCTCGAATGATTCGTGCCCCATTCCCTTCACTCATCTTATACCCACTTGGTTCAGGACATGGTCTATTGTGTCACCCCACTAGGTCTACTCACGCCACCTAGCCCAAGTATTATTTCCTCGTCCTACGGATTCTAGTTACTCCACATGTATCGAAGAGTACCTTACTCTAAACATGTAATGCTTTGGCCAAAGACTTTAGTAACAATACGACGAGAGGCCATGGGTATACATCTCCTCGCAAGGAGTGGTGAATCCTTTATAGGCTATTCAAACACCTTCGATCACTTCGACTTATACCCAATCATCCCGGGTCCACATCTCCTTAGAGATGTTTGCTTAAGATGTCAAAGCATAAGTCTTCATGATCAAGATGACTTGAATACCACAAGTCAAAGGAACATCGCACTTAAGCCACAGTAAGAACTTCATTGACATATCTATATATATGCAGAGAACCATATGAAGTCTTACGGCTGGTCACTCCAATGAACTAGTTACCATAACTAGCATCCACGATTAACTCCGGACATCACTATGTCTCCAGCCAGTGAGAATCAGCTGCTTGGATACACCAAGGAGTATACCTCATGCTAGTCTCGACAGAATTGATGGTGTCCAAATCCATCAATTCATCGACTAGGGATAATTCCGATACATCACAATTACACATGTAGAGATACTCACTAGTTGTGATCCAATCACAAATTCTCTCATGCTGTGAATCGTATCGTGGACATTCAGTAAATGAGTTTAAGATCCAATCAAATACATAAAACATGTATACTCAAATAGTGAATCTTCATTTATCATATAAATGGTTCATACATAAGGCGATTGCCTTAGGACATCTCTCATATATTACTAATAGACTCCCACTTGGCCTAATGCCAATCGCTACGGTATCCAATACCATAAGCTCGAACATGACCCTCAAACTTACTTTGAGGTAATGCCTTAGTCAAAGGATCCGCTAAGTTCCTTTCAGTGGGAATTTTCTCGATTTGTATTTCATTCCTACTGATGATCTCTCTGATAAGATGATAGCGGCGAAGCACATGTTTGGATCGCTGATGAGACCTTGGCTCTTTCGCCTGTGCAATTGCTCCATTGTTGTCGCAGTAGACCGATATTGCTTCAACAATGGCCGGAATCACACCAAGTTCATGAGCGAACATTTTGATCCAAACCGCTCTTTGCCGCTCGCCGCAATGTATTCTGCCTCTGGTAGAATCACATGCCTCTTTGTTTGGAACTTTTCCAACTCTGTTCGCCCCATTCAAGGTGAACACGTATCCAGACTGAGACCTGGAATCATCCTTGTCTGTCTGGAAGCTGGCATCCGTATACCCGCGTATCACCATGTCCCCTTCTCCATATATTAGGAACATATCCTTAGTTCTTCTCAAGTACTTAAGGATCGTCTTAACAGCCGCCCAATGATCCATTCCTGGATCGGACTAGTATCTGCTCGTGACATTCAGAGAATACGATACATCGGGCCTCGTACATAACATAGCATACATGATAGATCCTATTGCGGATGCATAGGGAATCTTACTCATGCAAATCCTCTCGTCTTCTGTGCGCGGACACATAGACTTCGAAAGGTGTACCCCATGCCTGATGGGTGAGAAACCTTTCTTGGATTCCGACATGCTAAACCTCTTTGCACTCCTGCATATATGTAGACTGCGAAAGACCAAGCAACCGTTTCGATCTATCTCTATAGATCTTAATCCCGAGGATGTAGGTTGCTTCTCCCAGGTCTTTCATGGAGAATGTCTTGGATAACCAAACCTTCACTGACTGTAAGATTAAAACATCGTTTCCTATAAGTAGTATGTCATCGACATACAATACTAGGAATACGACTGCACTCCCACTAACCTTCTTGTACACACAAGGTTCGTCTGGATTTTGTGAGAAATCAAACTTTTTGATTGTCTCATCAAAACGGATATTCGACTCTGGATGCTTGCTTCAATCCATAAATGGATCATCGCAATTTGCATAGTTTACGTATTGCTAGGAAGTGACCAGTAGAAAGCTCCTTGATTATATACGTCCTCGGCGAGTTTCCATTAAGGAAAGTTGTTTTCACATCCATCTGCCATATCTCATAATCATAATGAGCGCTATGGCGGGAGCATCCGAATGGATTTAAGCATAGCTACAGGCGAATAGGTTTCGTCATAATCAACACCTTGTTTTTGACGATATCCTTTCGCCACCAATCTAGCCTTATAGGTAATCACATTACCATCCATGTTGGTTTTCTTCTTGAAAACCCACTTGCACCCTATAGGCTTTAAGCCTTCAGGTGGGTCAACCAAGTTCCAAACTTGGTTTTCGTACATGGAATCCATTTCCGACTTCATGGCACCAAGCCACTTATCCCTTTCTGAACTTGTCAGCACTTCTTCATAACTGGTAGGCTCCTCATCATCAATGAGTAACACGTCGTTCGATTCACTTACGAGAAATCCATATCTCTCTGGAATATTGCGTGTTCTACCAGATCTACGAAGATGTGGTGTTACATTAGGTCCAGCCGATTGCTCATCACTATGAGTTGTCGGCTGTTGTGCTTCACCAGGTATCTCATCAATGTCTATTTGAGTCTCTCGAGCCTCCTCAAGCTCGACGACACTCCCACTGTTTTCTTGCAAGAGAAACTCTTTCTCTAGAAACACAGCATGCCTTGAAACAAACACCTTTCGTTCCACAGGATGATAGAATTGGTAACCCCTTGTTTCCTTAGGGTATCCAATAAATAGACATTTATCAGACTTAGCATCAATTTATACGTCTGATCCAGCTTCACATAGCGAGACAACCCCATATCTTCAAGTAAGATACATGAGGTTTCTTACCATTCCATATCTCATATGGAGTAGTTGAGACTACCTTGGTAGGCATTACATTTAACAAATAAGCTTGTATGCGAAGTGCATAGCCCCAAAGGACTTGGGAAGATTATGATTCATCATTGACTGACCATGTCCAACAAGTCGATTCGCCTCTCGGATACACCATTATCTTTGTGGTGTATAGGCGAGTCCATTGAGATAATATGCCATTGTCTCTTAGATAATCAAGAAACTCTTGACTTAAGTATTCACCACCTCGATCCGATCAGTATTTTAATACTCTTGTCATGTTGTTTCTCTACTTCATTCTGAATTCTTTGAACCTTTCAAAGGCTTGGACTTGTGTTTCATCAGAACACATACCCAAACCGTAGTGATCATCGGTGAAGGTAATGAAGTAGCTATAGCCTCCTAATGCTTGAGTTGACATAGGTCCACATACATCGGTATGTATTAGACCTAGTAACTCTCCCACTCGTTCACCTTTTCCGGTAAAAGGTAACTTAGTCATCTTGCCTTTTAAGCATGATTGCATGTATCGTATGAATCTAATTCAAGCGATTCGAATTCCACATCGGTGTAATTCGGACATGCGTTTCTTGCTTATATGGCCAAAACGACAATGCCACATATAAGTCTATTTGATTATCCTTTCGAGCACGTGTTGCTCGCCGATATTGAAAATGTCCTTTGGATATCGTCCAGCGTATAAATGCCATTACTCAAGGTTCGATTCCATAAAGTACGCCATTTAAAGTTATATAACAACAATTGTTACTAAATGTCAAATGGAAACCATTTCTATTTAAGCGGAAATAGAAACAATGTTCTTTTTAGAAGGAACATAATAGCAATTGTCAGATTCTAAGACTAGTCCACTAGGGAGCTTGACAAATAAGTTCCGATGGTGGCCATGACAACCTTTGCTCCATTGCCAACTCATAAATTTGACTCTCCTAGACAAGTCTTCTTCTATTCCTTAGCCCTATATGTCATTACATATATGTGAGCTACACCCAGTATCAATACCCAAGTGTCCAAGGAAATAGAATGACAATCAATACGAAGATACGAAGGATGGGGCATCGGATGCCTTCTTCTTCTTCATGGACTCAAGATAAATCTTGCATTTCTTAGTGGCCTTCCTTGCCACAGTGATGGCAAGTGCCCTTTTATTTAGTTCGCCTTCTTTGCCTTTTGTTCTTTCCTTTCTTCATTCTTTTGCCTTCCTCTTAGAACCTTTCTTTGAGAATCAACTAACGAACCGCCTTCTCCTCATGCTTCACGAAGGCTCCACAGTCTTGACATATTGAGGAGCTCGGGAATGGTGGATTCAATTTGTTCATCCGATAGTTCATCACAAATTAGAAACTCTTGGGCAAACAATGCGAATTAAGTCAATACTTAACTCATGATCCATCACAAAAGCAGGGTAGCTAGCGCTCGATGTACCCGTTCATCTTTAGCACAAAGCGCACTACTGGATGAACCTTCTTGCATCTTCGTGGTGAAGAGGAGCCTAGAGACCTCGAACCTTTCGGATCTCGCTTGCTCATCGAACAACTCATGAAGATGGAAGACCATAGTATTAGCATCCATATGCTCATGCTGCTTTTGCAGCTCAGGTACCATCGCCGCTAGCATGATGCAACTCGCCAGCTCAGAATCTGCCACATGCTTCTGATAGACCAACATTTGGTCTGGAGTTGCATCGTCCTTAGGACGGTCAGGAAGAGGCTCTTCAAGGACATATGCAAGCTTTTCCACCTTGAGAACAATTCTCAGGTTTCTAAGCCAGTCCAGGAAGTTAGGCCCAGTCAGTTTGTTCAAATCTAAAATAGTGCGCAAATTCAAAGACGTCATTATCAATTTATTGACCTAGAAATACAAAACGAGCATATATGAGAAAGATGATTTTAAAATGCATCAATATACATTTATAAATCCCATTCATTTTTCGAATTTCAAAAACCCCAAAATCACTTCGGGAGATCGTAGGTCCATCTCCGAATGGGCTGATATCCATCATAGTTATGAACAACCTTGGAGAGTCCAACAAGCCATTCATAACTCGGACGGTGGTATCAACTATACGATTGCATATCACGTATATGCAACTATCACAATGTGCTATCAACTAATTGAATGTTCACACATACATCGGGTTGTTAACACATTAACAAGTATGCATCATATGCATAGCACCCAACTTCACCTCCTTTACATCGACCTTGGAGAGAGTCCAACAAGCCGATGCTCGGGTTAAAGCCAACCCATTAATCGGGACATAGTTTTAATATGGTTAGAGGCGCATTCAACCAATTAGCCCAGCTTGGAGAGAGTCCAACAACCAAAGCTAACGATTGACCTCGGCTCTTACCATATTAGTATTAAACTATTCCATGGTTTGAACATATTCGGGTTGAGGGGCTTGGAAGAGTCCAACAACCCAAACAAGAAACGGAACTCTGGTTCTAACCATATTAATGGAAGGTGTAGGCTTTAATATTGTTTAAGGGTTTTTATGTCTCATCCTCTTTGCATGCAAATAACTATTATCTACATGGCATGACATACATGGCATACATCTACATGTCACGACATGCATGGCATTATGTTATGCATCTAATGCAATTACATGGCATACAATTATGTCATGTATAAGTTTCCTTATATGTCATAACTATTTATGGAAATAAAATATGTTTAAGATTTGATTCTCCAAATCAAATCATAATTAAATTAGGAAATAAATTTCCAAATCTAATCACATATTTTATTCATGGAATTATTTGATTAAGGAAAATCTATTTAGGAAACCAATTTCCTAAATCATTAAAACTACTTATGGAAATAAAATATTTTAAGATTTGATTTCTCAAATCAAATCATGATTAAATTAGGAAACAAATTTCCAGAATCTAATCAAATATTTTATTTATGGAAAATATCAATTTCCATAAATACTTCCAACTTTCCAAAAGTGGAAGATTTCCATAAATACTTCTAGACTTTCCAAAATTGAAAAATTTCCATAAATACTTCTAAATTTCCAAAATTAGAAAATTTCCAGAAATACATTATGACTATCGCAAAACCATTTTTACGATTATGTCGAAACACAACCTGGGCTCTGATACCACTGTTGGGTTTCCGGCACCGCGGCGTGTGTGTGTTCGATCATGTTTCGTAAACATGAACACAGCGGAAGCAATAAAATAATAAATACTCCTATTTATTACAACACACGCATGCATATTACAACAAGTGTAGACATAACCGTAAATTTAAATTTGCAATAAAAGGAAATTTATCTACGTTATACCTTTCGTATGACGTGTAGCGGGAACGGCATCAACCGGAACGATTCTCGCTAGAATCGTCTCTATCCATATCCACGCCGAGTTCCTCGGGATGACTTCGCTAAGCCACGAGCTTTGTCTTCGTACGGGTTACTAGCCTCGTGTTGAAGACGACGTGATCGAGAGATGATCACGATCCGAATCCAAATTCGGATCCAAAACGAGTCCTCAAAACTCGCTTCTCTGGAGAGGTATTCGTCAACCGATTGACGAATCCTTCATCCTCCACCTCAGAGGATTACCAGAGATCGTATCCCCGGTAAGTTATCCGCTGTCGGAGCTCTAACCGTCGTCCAAACGACTCTCCGACGAGAGGAGAAGAAGCTGTCCAGAAAACTGGACAGCTTGGTGGAGGAGTAGGCGCCGGCCAAAACAAGGAAGCCAAGTGCTCACCTTTTCACCGAGGCCTAGGAAGATCACCGGAGGGTCGCCGGAGGGTTCACCGGCTGAAGCTTGGACGCCGACAAGGAGATGATGGCGGCACAACAAGCTGGGCGGCAGCCTAGGGTTGGCGCCGAGCAACTCCAAGGGTGGGCGGCAACTCAAAGGCTAGGGGTTTTTGGATTAGGGCTTAATTATCCATTAAGCCCTCTTTTATAGAGAACTAATTCTCTTAATGGTTATTGAATCATAACCATTAGGCCCGTTAACCCGCTCCATTAAGATAAGTTAAAATAAACCAAACCATGATGGTTTATTTTAAGTTAAAACGAACCGAACCAACTTTTGGTTCATTCGTTTAAAATAAACCAAACCCTTTGGTTTATTCTCATCCATTGGATTAGAACCAAACCATTTTGGTTCATCCATTACGTCTTCATAAGACTCGGCCCATCCACGCTTCCATTGCGACTGAAACGATTTCATGCTCGCTTTATGTTTGGTCCAACCAAACCTAGTTTCTCTCGATCTGAGAATCTCATTCTCAAGCTCGTTTTTAAATCCTTTTGGATTACGCTCATTGTGCGTGTGACCAAATAGGTTCTCGGTTTATGTTGGCCGTCTATAATTAACCATTAATTATAGAACAATCATGAGTGGCACCTAGTAGTACATCATGATCCCCAATTAACCGAAAAGATCAACGGTTGATCGAACTATTTCGAAACCCTTGGCTCGAATGATTCGTGCCCCATTCCCTTCACTCATCTTATACCCACTTGGTTCGGGACATGGTCTATTGTGTCGCCGGTCCCACTGACCACTCGTCACCTAGCCCAAGTATTATTTCCTCGTCCTCACAATTCTAGTTACTCCACATGTATCAAGAGTACCTTACTCTAAACATGTAATGCTTTGGCCAAAGACTTTAGTAACAATCCGGAGAGGCCATGGGTATACATCTCCTCGCAGGAGTGGTGAATCCTTTATAGGCTATTCAAACACCTTGATCACTTGACTTATACCCAATCATCCGGGTCCACATCTCCTTAGAGATGTTTGCTTAAGATGTCAAAGCATAAGTCTCCATGATCAAGATGACTTGAATACCGCAAGTCAAAGGAACATCGCACTTAAGCCACAGTAAGAACTTCATTGACATATCTATATATATGCAGAGAACCATATGAAGTCTTACGGCTGGTCACTCCAATGAACTAGTTACCATAACTAGCATCCACGATTAACTCCGGACATCACTATGTCTCCAGCCAGTGAGAATCAGCTGCTTGGATACACCGAGTATACCTCGTGCTAGTCTCGGAGAATTAATGGTGTCGAATCCATCAATTCATCGACTAGGGATAATTATACATCACAATTACACATGTAGAGATACTCACTAGTTGTGATCCAATCACAAATTCTCTCATCTTGTGAATCGTATCGTGGACATTCAGTAAATGAGTTTAAGATCCAATCAAATACATAAAACATGTATACTCAAATAGTGAATCTTCATTTATCATATAAATGGTTCATACATAAGGCGATTGCCTTAGGACATCTCTCATATATTACTAACAACGGCAACCTCAACTAGGGTAGCTTGCTTTGAGCAAAGACCCATAGTAGTCGAGGCGGCACCTCAACTGCTGCTTCGTTCACTCGAACAGAAGAAAGGTGCAATCAACGATCACCTCGATTGGGGTAGCATTCTTTGAGCAGAGCCCCATATCAGTCAAGGCGGTGCCTCGACTGCTGCTTTGTTCAATCGAACGGAAGCAAGGCAATGTCGACTGCAACCTCGACTGGCGTAGCATAACTTAAGCAGAAATCTATAGCAATCGAGGTGGCGCCTCAACTGATGCTCTGTTCAATTGAAACAGAAGCGAGGTAGGCTCAACTGGAAACTCGACTAAGGTTACCAGTTAAGGCAATGGTTCATCGCCTCGAATGGACCTATGTTTCAACGGGCGATAAGTCAAAATTGAGGGGGGGAACTTACCGTTGTGAATGGTAATCAAACGCCAGTCGAGGCGACTCGACTGTGTGGGCGGAAAAAGCTCTAATCGAGCACGATATAAAGGGTTTCTCCGGTTCTTTTTCTATATACTCGACACTACTGTTCATCAAACTCCTTGAAGCGATTTTCTTGGGCAATTTGATGAGGAATAGTTGGTGCTTTTCAGTCCTTCAAAGCTAGTCCAAGGCGATCAACAAGCAAGCATTCAAAAGAGTTTTTGTAAAGTTTTCTTTACATCTTTTGTTGTATTTCATTCATATTTACTTGTATATTTCTTGTATTACTTTTGTAATCTATTGTAAGAGGTTTCCTCCACCTCCGGTGTGTCACCGAGGAGTATTTGATTAGTGGTGGTATTTGCATCGCTATAGCTCATTTGAGGTCAATCCGTGGAGTAGGAACCCTAAGGTTCCGAACCACGTTATATCATCGTGTTCTTGAGTATTGTATGTTTGTATATTTTTTGTATGCTTCATTATTATTTCCACTACACATATTAACAAGAATTGTAGACAAACATGCAAGCACGAACGAATTCCATCAAACGATGAAAAGAGTCATTCACCCCTTCCTCTAGCGCTCACCGAAGATCCTACACCTTCATAGCTTCTTCCTCCTCCAACCCTCCTTGGCACAAAACAACCCCTAGCCGACTAACACTCAATCACTCTTTCTTCCTTCATGAACCCAAATACATCCCAGAGGGCTTCACCGTCATCCTTCATTCCCCCCATCCTTTTACCAACTAAAAATGGTTGATACTAGAGTGTTCTACTTCATGGCATGCCAAGATTATCAGTTTCTGACCGATATGCCAACCTCCCATAAGGGATGGAAATAATTGTATTTCTATATTCCTCTAGATCCTATCCTTCAATTCTCTTATTCCTAGAAAACTACTCTCCACCCACTTCCCGAACTTAAAGCCATCAAATCCCATGTTGATTTCTCCTCCATCAAACCCCTACTTAAAAATAAACATTTCAGTATTACTGAAATTCTACAAGATCCCATACTTTCATACTACAGGCTATCCCCTATTCAGTCAGCCGAAGCTCATCCCATAGGTAAATTTTATGTTAAAGCATATTTAATGAATTTTCCTCTAGACATGTACTAACATATTGTTTTTGTAGAGGAGATGTTGCATGTTGTTATAGCCAGAACTTTAGCAAAAACACAAAAGAAGAAAAGAAAAAGAGCAGAAACAACATCTACCTCGACTTCCATCCCCGAGCCTTCTTCGTCAGTAACTACTCCTTCCACTATTCCTTTCTTTAATTATCTAGATTCAATTTCACAAAGAGTTTTTTATGCTTCTATATCACAGGTCCCTTCTAAACTCCCCTGGGTCCTCATCATAACCCTTATTGAACCATATCAACTCCCCCTTACCTTCATAAACCCCCCTCTACTTCCTCATCCAACCGAACCAATTCAGAACCCCTTTTCTTTTTACAACATCCTACTCCCCACAAAGCCCTCTTCTTCAATTCCATTTCAAGATCTATCCCCCTATGATACATCTACCCCTACTCCCCTTCCTGATCCTTCACATGATCCCATTGATGTCTCCTCATCTCCTACCCCTACCTCCTCTGCTGACGATCTTCCTCTGGCCTCCCTTTTTCCTAGTAAACGCCAATAGCCTCCACCTCCCTCAAGTCCTATAGTACCAAAATTCATCACTTCTTCTCCCTTGGATCTCCTAGTACAAGTGTTAGTAATATATGAGAGATGTCCTAAGGCAATCGCCTTATGTATGAACCATTTATATGATAAAAGAAGATTTACTATTTGAGTATACATGTTTTATGTATTTGATTGGATCTTAAACTCATTTACTGAATGTCCACGATACGATTCACAGCATGAGAGAATTTGTGATTGGATCACAACTAGTGAGTATCTCTACATGTGTAATTGTGATGTATCGGAATTATCCCTAGTCGATGAATTGATGGATTTTGACACCATCAATTCTGTCGAGACTAGCACGAGGTATACTTCTTGGTGTATCCAAGCAGCTGATTCTCACTGGCTGGAGACATTGTGATGTCCGGAGTTAATCGTGGATGCTAGTTATGGTAACTAGTTCATTGGAGTGACCAGCCGTAAGACTTCATATGGTTCTCTGCATATATAGATATGTCAATGAAGTTCTTACTGTGGCTTAAGTGCGATGTTCCTTTGACTTGCGGTATTCAAGTCATCTTGATCATGGAGACTTATGCTTTGACATTTTAAGCAAACATCTCTAAGGAGATGTGAACCCGGGATGATTGGGTATAAGTCGAAATGATCGAAGGTGTTTGAATAGCTTATAAAGGATTCACCACTCCTTGCGAGGAAATGTATACCCATGGCCTCTCGTCGAATTGTTACTAAAGTCTTTGGCCAAAGCATTACATGTTTAGAGTAAGGTACTCTTCGATACATGTGGAGTAACTAGAATCTGTAGGACGAGGAATTGATACTTGGGCTAGGTGTGAAGTAGTCAGCCTAGTGGGGACTGACACTATAGACCATGTCCTAAACCAAGTGGGTATAAGATGAGTGAAGGGAATGGGGCACGAATCATTCGAGCTGCTGAAGGGTTTCAGAAATAGTTCTGGATCAACCGTTGATCTTTTCGGTTAATTGGGGATCATGATGTACTACTAGGTGCCGCTCATGATCGTTCTATAATTAATGGTTAATTATAGACGGCCAACATAAACCGAGAACCTATTTGGTCACACGCACAACGAGCGTAATCCGAAGGATTTAAAACGAGCTTGAGAATGGGATTCTCAGACCGAGAGAAACAAGGTTTGGTTGGACCAAACATAAAGCGAGCATGAAATTGTTTCAGTCGCAATGGAAGCGTGGATGGGCCGAGTCTTATGAAGACGTAATGGATCGTAATGGATGAACCAAAATGGTTTGGTTCTAATCCAATGGAGGAGAATAAACCAAAGGGTTTGGTTTATTCTAAACGAATGAACCAAAAGTTGGTTCGGTTCGTTTTAACTTAAAATAAACCATCATGGTTTGGTTTATTTTAACTTATCTTAATGGAGCGGGTTAACGAGCCTAATGGTTATGATCCAATAACCATTAAGAGAATTAGTTCTCTATAAAAGATTGCTTAAGTGATAATTAAGCCCTAATCCAAAACCCCTAGGTAAAAGTTTTCGCCCACCTCCTTATTGGAGTTTTCGGCGCCAACCTCTTGTCGCCGCCCATAGCTCCTCCAACCGGCGTCCAGGAGGTAGCTTCCTTCCCCCTCGCCGGCATCGAGATGCTACCGGTTAGTGCTCCGGAGATCTCCTTCAGGTTTGGCATCAAGGTGAGCTCTATCTTCCTTGGTTGGCCGGCGCCTATCACCTCCACCAAAGCTATCCAGTTTTCTGGACAGCTTGTTCTCCTCTCGTTGGAGCGTCGTTTGGATGATGGTTAGAGCTCCGACAGCGGCTAACTTACCGGGGATTCGATCTCCGGTAATCCTCTGAGGTGGAGGACGAAGGATTCGTCAATCGGTTGACGAATACCTCTCCGAAGAAGCGAGTTTTGAGGACTCGTTTTGGATCCGAATTTGGATTCGGATCGTGATCATCTCTCGATCACGTCGTCTTCAACACGAGGCTAGTAACCCGTACGAAGATGAAGCTCGTGGCTTAGCGAAGTCATCCTAAGGATACTCGGCGTGGATACGGATAGAGACGATTCTAGCGAGGATCGTTCTGGTTGATGCCGTTCCCGCTACACGTAATACGAATGGTATAACATAGTTAAATTTTCTTTTATTGCAAATTTAAATTTACGGTTATGTCTACACATGTTGTACTATGCATGCGTGTGATGTGTGTGTTGTAATAAATATAGATTTATTATTTTTATTGCTTCCGCTGTGCTCATGTTTACGAAACGTGATCGAAAACACACACGTCGCGGTGCCGGAAACCCAACAGTGGTATCAGAGCCCAGGTTGTGTTTCGACATAATCGTAAAAATGGTTTTGCGATAGTCATAATGTATTTCTAGAAATTTTCTAATTTTGGAAATTTAGAAGTATTTATGGAAATTTTTCAATTTTGGAAAGTCTAGAAGTATTTATGGAAATCTTCCACTTTTGGAAACTTGAAAGTATTTATGGAAATTGATATTTTCCATAAATAAAATATTTGATTAGATTCTGGAAATTTGTTTCCTAATTTAATCATGATTTGATTTGGGAAATCAAATCTTAAAATATTTTATTTCCATAAGTAGTTTTAATGATTTAGGAAATTGGTTTCATAAATAGATTTTCCTTAATCAAATAATTCCATGAATAAAATATGTGATTAGATTTTGAAATTTGTTTCCTAATTTAATTATGATTTGATTTGGAGAATCAAATCTTAAACATATTTTATTTCCATAAATAGTTATGACATATAAGGAAATTATATACATGACATAATTGTATGCCATGTAATTGCATTAGATGCATAACATTATGCCATGCGTGTCGTGACATGTAGATGTATGCCATGTATGCCATGCCATGTAGATAATAGTTATTTGCATGCAAAGAGGATGAGACATAAAACCCTTAAACAATATTAAAGCCTACACCTTCCATTGATATTGTTAGAACCAGAGTTCCGTTTCTTGTTTGGGTTGTTGGACTCTCTCCAAGCCCGGCTCGAACCCGAACATGTTCAAACCATGAAATAGTTTAATACTAATATGATAAGAGTCAGAGGTCAATCGTTAGCTTTGGTTGTTGGACTCTCTCCAAGCTGGGCTAATTGGTTGAATGCGCTCTAACCATATTAAAACTATTTCTCGATTAATGGGTTGGCTTTAACCTGAAGCATCAGCTTGTTGGACTCTCTCCAAGGTCGATGTAAAGGGAGGTGAAGTTGGGTGCTATGCATATGATGCATACTTGTTAATGTGTTAACAACCCAATGTATGTGTGAACATTCAATTAGTTTATAGCACATTGTGATAGTTGCATATACGTGATATGCAATCGGTATAGATGATACCTACCATCGTAGTTATGAATGGCTTTTTGGACTCTCTCCAAGGTTGTTCATAACTATGATGGATATCAACCCATTCGGAGATGGACCTACGATCTCCCGAAGTGATTTTGGGGTTTTTGAAATTCGAAAAATGAATGGGATTTATAAATGTATATTGATGCATTTTTAAAAAACATTTTCTCATATGTGCTCATTTTGTATTTCTAAAATTGATCATGATGTCTTTAAATTTGCGTTCCATTTTGGATTCGAATAAAATTGACTGGGCCGAACTTCTTGGACTGGCTTAGAAACTTGAGAATTGTTCTCAAGGTGGAAAAACTTGTGTATGTCCTCGAAGCGCCTCTTCCCGCCCGTCCTATTGACGATGCAACTCTGGACCAATTGTTGTCCTATCAGAAACATGTGAGTGATTCTGAACAAATGAGTTGCATCATGTTAGCCGTGATGGAACCCAAGCTACGAAAGCAGCATGAGCATATGGATGCTCATATCGTAGTCCTTCATCTTTGTGAGTTGGTTGATGAGCAAGTGAGATTCGAAAGGTTCGAAGTCTCAAAGCTCCTCTTCACCTCTGAGATGCTAGAAGGTTCATCTGTGATGCTTGCTCGATATCTTTGAGTGTGGAGTCTTAGAAGCATGGCGAGGGCGAGTCTTTGATAGTTGATTCCTCGAAGAAAGGTTCTAAGAGGAAGTCAAAGCAAGAAAGAGAGAAGGAAAGAAGAGAAGGGCTAAGAAGGTAGAACTAGCACAAAAGGAAACTTGCCATCATTATGGCAAGGAGAGCCATTTGCGAAGAAAGTGCAAGATTTATCTTGAGTTCGTGAAGAAGAACAAGGCATCGGATGCCCCATCTTCTTCAGATATCTTCGTTATTGATTGTCATTCTATTTCCTCAAACACTTGGGTATTGGATACTGGGTGTGGCTCACATATATGTAATGACATACATGGGCTAAGGAATAGAAGAAGACTCGTCAACGGAGAGTCAAATTTGCATGTTGGGAATGGAGCAAAGGTTGCTGCAGTCGCCATTGGAACGCATTTGTTGAAACTCCCTACAGGACTTGTCTTAGAACTGGACAATTGCTTTTATGTTCCTTCGTTGATAAAGAACATCATTTCTATTTCTTGTTTAAATAGAAATGGGTACCATTTGACTTTTAGTAACAATTGTTGTTACATAACTCTGAATGGAGTTCTTTATGGGACTGGAACTTTAAGCAATGGTATTTATACGTTGGATGTATCCAGTGATATTTTCAATATCGAAGCGAGCAACAAGCGTGCTCGAAAAGATAATCAATTAGACTCCTACATGTGGTATTGTCGTCTTGGCCATGTAAGCAAGAAACGCATGTCCGAATTACACCGATGTGGAATTCTGGAATCGTTTGAATTGGATTCATACGATACATGTGAATCATGCTTAAAAGGCAAGATGACTAAGTTACCTTTTTCAGGAAAAGGTGAACGAGTGGGAGAGTTACTAGGTCTAATACATACTGATATATGTGGACCTATGTCAACTCAAGCTTTAGAAGGCTATAGCTACTTCATTACCGTTACCGATGATCACTCACGGTTTGGGTATGTGTTCTTGATGAAACACAAGTCTGAAGCCTTTGAAAGGTTCAAAGAATTCAGAAATGAAGTAGAGAAATAACATGATAAGAGTATTAAAATACTTCGATCGGATCGAGGTGGTGAATACTTAAGTCAAGAGTTTCTTGATTATCTAAGAGACAATGGTATATTGTCTCAATGGACTCCGCCATATACACCACAGCATAATGGTGTATCTGAGAGGCGTAACCGGACCTTGTTGGAAATGGTCAGGTCAATGATGAATCATGCGAATCTTCCCAAGTCCTTTTGGGGCTATGCACTTCAGACAGCTGTTTACTTGTTAAACAGAATGCCTACCAAGGTAGTCTCAACTACTCCATATGAGATATGGAATAGTAAGAAACCTCATGTATCTTACTTGAAGATATGGGGTTGTCCTACTTATGTGAAGCGGACAGTATCAGACAAATTGGATGCTAAGTCTGATAAATGTCTATTTATTGGATACCCTAAGGAAACAAGGGGTTACCAATTCTATCATCCTGTGGAACAAAAGGTGTTTGTTTCAAGGCATGTTGTGTTTCTAGAGAAAGAGTTTCTCTTGCAAGAAAATAGTGAGAGTGTCGTCGAGCTTGAGGAGGCTCAAGAGACTCAAATAGACATTGATGAGATACCTGGTGAAGCACAACAGCCGACAACTCATAGTGATGAGCAATCGGCTGGACCTATTGTAACACCACATCTTCGTAGATCTGGTAGAACACGCAATATTCCTGAGAGATATGGATTTCTCGTAAGTGAATCGAATGATGTGTTACTCATTGATGATGAGGAGCCTACCAGTTATGAAGAAGTGCTGAAGAGTTCAGAAAGGGATAAGTGGCTTGGTGCCATGAAGTCGGAAATGGATTCCATGTATGAAAACCAAGTTTGGAACTTGGTTGACCCACCTGAAGGGATAAAGCCTATAGGGTGCAAGTGGGTTTTCAAGAAGAAAACCGACATGGATGGTAATGTGATTACCTATAAGGCTAGATTGGTGGCGAAAGGATATCGTCAAAAACAAGGTGTTGATTATGACGAAACCTATTACTTTGTAGCTATCTTAAATCCATTCGGATGCTCCTGGCCATAGCGGCTCATTATGATTATGAGATATGGCAGATGGATGTGAAAACAGCTTTCCTTAATGGAAACCTGCTCGAGGACGTGTATATGATACAGCCTGAGGGTTTCACATCGATTGATAAAACCAAGGTATGCAAATTGCGACGGTCCATTTATGGATTGAAGCAAGCATCCAGGAGCTGGAATATCCGTTTTGATGGGACAATAAAAAAGTTTGATTTCTCACAAAATCCAGACGAACCTTGTGTGTACAAGAAGGTTAGTGGGAGTGCAATCGTGTTCCTAGTATTATATGTCGATGACATATTACTTATAGGAAACGATGTTTCAGTCTTACAATCAGTTAAGGTTTGGTTTTCCAAGACATTCTCCATGAAAGACCTGGGAGAAGCAACCTACATCCTCGGGATTAAGATCTATAGAGATAGATCGAAACGGTTGCTTGGTCTTTCGCAGTCTACATATATAGACCGAGTGCTAAAGAGGTTTAGCATGTCGGAATCCAAGAAAGGTTTCCTACCCATCAGGCATGGGATACACCTTTCGAAGTCTATGTGTCCGCGCACAGAAGACGAGAGGATTTGCATGAGTAAGATTCCCTATGCATCCGCAATAGGATCTATCATGTATGCTATGTTATGTACGAGGCCCGATGTATCGTATGCTCTAAGTGTCACGAGCAGATACCAGTCTGATCCAGGAATGGATCATTGGGTGATTGTTAAGATGATCCTTAAGTACTTAAGAAGAACTAAGGATGTGTTCCAAATATATGGAGAAGGGTACATGGTGATACGTGGGTATACGGATGCCAGCTCCAGACAGACAAGGATGATTCCATGTCTTTGTCTGGGTATGTATTCACCTGGAATGGAGGTGCAATAAGTTGGAAAGGTTCCAAGCTTGACACTATAGCGGATTCTGCCACTAAGGCAGAATACATTGCGACTTTAGGCGACAAAGGCGGTTTGGATCAAGAAGTTCATCTCTGAACTTGATGTGGTCTCATCAATGATCCAAACATGTGCTTCACCGCTATCATCTTATCAGAGAGATCATCAGTAGGAACGAAATACAAATCGAGAAAATCCCCACTGAAAGGAACTTAGCGGATCCTTTAACTAAGGCATTACCTTAAAATAAGTTTAAGGGTCATGTTAGAGCTTATGGTATTGGATACCGTAGCGATTGGCATTAGGCCAAGTGGGAGTCTGTTAGTAATATATGAGAGATGTCCTAAGGCAATCGCCTTATGTATGAACCATTTATATGATAAATGAAGATTCACTATTTGAGTATACATGTTTTATGTATTTGATTGGATCTTAAACTCATTTACTGAATGTCCACGATATGATTCACAGCATGAGAGAATTTGTGATTGGATCACAACTAGTGAGTATTTCTACATGTGTAATTGTGATGTATCGGAATTATCCCTAGTCGATGAATTGATGGATTTGGACACCATCAATTCTGTCGAGACTAGCACGAGGTATACTCCTTGGTGTATCCAAGCAGCTGATTCTCACTGGCTGGAGACATTGTGATGTCCGGAGTTAATCGTGGATGCTAGTTATGGTAACTAGTTCATTGGAGTGACCAGCCGTAAGACTTCATATAGTTCTCTGCATATATAGATATGTCAATGAAGTTCTTACTGTGGCTTAAGTGCGATGTTCCTTTGACTTGCGGTATTCAAGTCATCTTGATCATGGAGACTTATGCTTTGACATCTTAAGCAAACATCTCTAAGGAGATGTGGACCCGGGATGATTGGGTATAAGTCGAAATGATCGAAGGTGTTTGAATAGCCTATAAAGGATTCACCACTCCTTGTGAGGAGATGTATACCCATGGCCTCTCGTCGGATTGTTACTAAAGTCTTTGGCCAAAGCATTACATGTTTAGAGTAAGGTACTCTTCGATACATGTGGAGTAACTAGAATCCGTAGGACGAGGAATTGATACTTGGGCTAGGTGTGACGTGGTCGACCTAGTGAGGCCCGATACTATAGACCATATCTGAACCAAGTGGGTATAAGATGAGTGAAGGGAATGGGGCACGAATCATTATTTCTTTGAAGGGTTTGAAATAGTTCTGGATCAACCGTTGATCTTTTCGATTAATTGGGGATCATGATGTACTACTAGGTGCCACTCATGATCATTCTATAATTAATGGTTAATTATAGACGGCCAACATAAACCGAGAACCTATTTGGTCACACGCACAACGAGTGTAATCCGAAGGATTTAAAACGAGCTTGAGAATGGAATTCTCAGACCGAGAGAAACAAGGTTTGGTTGGACCAAACATAAAGCGAGCATGAAATTGTTTCAGTCGCAATGGAAGCGTGGATGGGCCGAGTCTTATGAAGACGTAATGGATCGTAATGGATGAACCAAAATGGTTTGGTTCTAATCCAATGGAGGAGAATAAACCAAAGGGTTTGGTTTATTTTAAACGAATGAACCAAAAGTTGGTTCGGTTCGTTTTAACTTAAAATAAACCATCATGGTTTGGTTTATTTTAACTTATCTTAATGGAGCGGGTTAACGGGCCTAATGGTTATGATCCAATAACCATTAAGAGAATTAGTTCTCTATAAAAGAGGGCTTAAGAGATAATTAAGCCTTAATCCAAAACCCCTAGGTAAAAGTTGCCGCCCACCTCCTTTTTGGAGTTTTCGGCGCCAACCTCTTGCCGCCGCCCATAGCTCCTCCAACCGGCGTCCAGGAGGTAGCTTCCTTCCCCCTCTCCGGCGTCGAGCTGCTGCCGGTTAGTGCTCCGGAGATCTCCTTCAGGTTTGGCATCAAGGTGAGCTCTATCTTCCTTGGTTGGCCGGCGCCTATCACCTCCACCAAAGCTGTCCAGTTTTCTGGACAGCTTGTTCTCCTCTCGTCGGAGCGTCATTTGGACGACGGTTAGAGCTCTGATAGTGGCTAACTCACCGGAGATTCAATCTCCGGTAATCCTCTGAGGTGGAGGACGAAGGATTCGTCAGTCGGTTGACGAATACCTCTCCAAAGAAGCGAGTTTTGAGGACTCGTTTTGGATCAGAATTTGGATTCGGATCGTGATCATCTCTCGATCACGTCGTCTTCAACACGAGGCTAGTAACCCATACGAAGACGAAGCTCGTGGCTTAGCGAAGTCATCCTAAGGATACTCGGCGTGGATACGGATAGAGACGATTCTAGCGAGGATCGTTCCGGTTGATGCCGTTCCCGCTACACGTAATACGAAAGGTATAACGTAGTTAAATTTCCTTTTATTGCAAATTTAAATTTACGGTTATGTCTACACATGTTGTACTATGCATGCGTGTGATGTGTGTTGTAATAAATGTAGATTTATTATTTTTATTGCTTCCGCTGTGCTCATGTTTACAAAACGTGATCGAAAACACACACGCCGCGGTGCCGGAAACCCAACAACAAGAAGTATCAAATACATAAGTCTACCCTCCTACTCAAGAACTTCTTACATCTCCATCCAGTCCCACTTCTCCTCCTATATCCCCTGCTCCTTTCATTCCTTCTGATACTCCCCTTCCCGTGCCAGATTCCACTTTACCGTAAACCACCCCCTTTTTTACCCACTCTGAGATCCCCTTATTTTTGCAAGAACTACACCAGAGCCTCCAGATGGTAAGCTTTTCCCTTTTTACTAATTTTACTACCCAAGTAAACTTCTCATAGTGCATTTTACTTTGTTTATTTTGCAGAACACCTCCAAGCTCCATGACTTCACCAATTGGTTTACTAAACACCATCTGCACAGCCATAGCCTGCTCCAACACAAACAGAAATACCCCAACCACCTATTAGTCCTACTCCCCAGACTTCCACCAAGGGTCTTCAGACTAGCCCTACTAAAGCTTCAACTTCCTCTTTAGGACTACAAACCATCCCTCCTTCCTCTCCTGACCAAGTGGAAAAAGATAAAGCACTTCAACAACAAATTCAAGACTTGCAATTTCAAGTAAAAGTGTTGACTGCTGAGAGAGCTCAGTTGCTATCTGAGAAAGAAAAGACTATCGTTCAATATGGGCATGATCTGTAAAAGGTCAAATGGGAGAGCTCCATCAAGGACACTACCATTAGACTATTACGAGAACAAGTAGAGTCACTAAACCAGCAGGCAACTTCATCCTAATCAAAAATTTAGAAGCTGGCACAGAAGGAGAAAGACTGGCACTTTCAATCGGGCCAGTGTTTCTAGCCTTTGGAAGATCTTATAGATGCCTTTAGCGAGCTCAAGGACAGAACATATAACAGCTTAGATGAATTTAAATTCCACTTCCAAATATTGATGCAACATTTTCAAAGAATAGCATATGTTGCCAATGAGCTGACATGCTGAGCTATTCAATTTTATAGGGAACTAACCGATCTGTAATAAACTGAGGTTGAACGTTGGGCAGCCCAACAGACAAAGCTATTAACCAAGACGGCAACCAAGTATGGAAGATATTTTCAGAGAGGATTTGAAGAAACACTGCAGACAGCTAATGAAATTTCACATCCAATCAGCCTAACATCCATTTGGATATAGGAGTAGCTTATGACAAATTTGTTAGTGAAAGCCCTAGAGTCAATCATGTGATGATTGTTGTATGGACTTGTTGTATCA
Source organism: Wurfbainia villosa (assembly GCA_025175895.1). Lineage (NCBI taxonomy): Eukaryota > Viridiplantae > Streptophyta > Magnoliopsida > Zingiberales > Zingiberaceae > Wurfbainia > Wurfbainia villosa. The sequence continues at coordinate 36,800,528 of CM046001.1, read as the reverse complement.
TATTCCTATTTATAAAGGAATGGTTATTATATTTACTTGTATTGGTGCCAAAGAACTAAGTATAATAATGTCCTTGAGTAGAAGGTTCTTATCTATATCAATTGATTGGTTGAATCGATAATGAGATAATATAAAGAACACTACTCTTAATCATTCCTAGTCAAGTATTAACATTCAAGGACAATGTTAATGCAAAGAGACTAGAATGTAGGTCAACTCGATGACTTGATCGCACAAGTCATGGATATGTGATATCAAGTTAACACATGGGTATGCATTAGAGAATGTATACTGAATGCCCCGCCATGAGAAAGTATCATTGATCATTATATGAGTGTCATATACTTTCTCATGTGGCTATTAGTATGACTATTAGTCCTTGGACCTGAAGTCACCATTGTTCCCTACATAAGGAGTTGCACACTTTGGCTTCGTCAAACGTCACCCGTAAATGGGTGGACTATAAAGGTGATTACTGGGTATGTAACAAATTATGCGGAGGGATGTGAGTGATGTAGATGGGATCTATCTCTCCTATATGACAGGAATGACATCGTTATTCTTGATAGAGTGAGACCACGAAGTGCATGGCCATGCCCAAATGAGTCAATATGAGATATTGAGCTCATTTGATTAGAGTGAGTCTGCTTGGAGTTCAAGATATAGATTGTACCGAGGATGACATGGTCTATGCCTCAGTTGGTCAATTTAGATGTCAAGGATAGAGGGACATTGTCACATATTGTGAGAGTCACAATTAGTAGTCACAAAGGTGATGTTGGATCTCAACATTCTTGTAACTTGGGTAGCAATGATGTGTTGCTAGATACCGCTCATTGCTTATGTTCCTAAATCTGTTTAGGAGCATTGCCAATGTTACAAGAACCTATAGGGTCACACACAAAGGGCAATTAGATGGAGATTAGGTTCATATGATGAACCATGAGGATTAGGTTCATGGGATGAACCAAATTGGATTAAGGGTAATCCAAATTAGACTAATTGAGTTAGACTCAATTTGATTCAAGTGTTTAATGAGTCTAATTTAGATTTGATTCATTGAGTCAATTTAAAATAATGAATAGAGATTCATTAAATCAAATTGACTTGAATCAAATGGTTGAATTTGATCAACCATGGGAGATAAGAGGTCAAGTTTGACTTGACTTGAGAGGGAAGATGAATGGTCAATTTTGACTTGACCAATTGTCATGTCATGGTGACTTGGCATGGGGGCCGGCCAATAATGATGTTCCACATCATCATGGACTCATCATGGGGTGCCACCTCATGAGGGAGACCAAGAGTCATTGGCTCTTGGAGTTACATGCATGCATGTAACCCCCCAAATAGTGGCCGGCCACTTTGATGGGTTATCAAAATGTGAAGTTAAGTGTGTAACTTCATCATCTTCTTCCTTGGATCTTCCCTCAAGCTCTCTCCCTAATCTTCCTCATCTTTCCATGAGCCTCCAAGGGGTGCTAGCACACTCTAGGTTGCTTTTCTCTACCTATTGCTTGTGTGGATACCAATAGAGGAGTATACACTTGACACTCTCAAGTTCCGGCAAGCCGTTTGGACGAGCAGGATAAGCGAAAGGCATCGCATCAAGGGTAAACTCACCCAGGGCATTTTTTTTAAAAAAAACTATGCATATTAGGGGATACGGGTGGAATAGTACCCAAGGTACTATTCACCCAGGGTAGTTAAAAAAACACTACGGGTGGAAATAGTCCCCAGGGTACTATTCACCCAGGGTGCATTCGGCGTAGTTTTTAGGGAAAAAAAGGTCCCAAGGCACTGTTCACCCAGGGTGCATTCGGCGTAGGAAAAAAAAGCTTGGAGCGGGCAGTTTTGTAGTGCAGATTTCTTCTTTTTTATATTTTGGTGATGAATAGATCCACCATAAAGATCTATCTAGTCCGCAGCAAACGGCTCGCAGTAAAGACTTGTCAAATCCGTTTATGGTTGTGGCTTTGCCTAAAAGTTGTACTGGTGAATAGGCCCATCGGAATGGCCTATCTAGTCTGCAGCAAATGGCTCATGGTAAAGACATATCAAATCCGTTGTCGGCTGGGGCTTGGCCAATAAGCCCTTTTGGTGAATAGATCCACCATAATGATCTATCTAGTCCACAGCAAATGGCTCACGGTAAAGACACCGTAAATCCGTTGATAGCTAACCACTTGCTAAAAGTGGGTACACGACAGTGGAGAGGATACAGGCAGATGATGGAGGACTGATGTTCCAGATAGGATGGGAGGATAGACTCAGATGGAGACCATGCTCATATGACGTCCCCTGGTGGGCAGGTCATGCAGGAGACGCACATGAGGGGTGTGATTTGGTGCATACGAGGAGAGGATTGTTGTAGATACGGTCACGCTTCCATCTACCGCAGCATGGTGAAAGAGGGAGGACTGACCGCAGTACACAAGAGGTATTGACACATAGAGTGTGATGGTACACATGAGAGCACATGTATGTTTTGCCTTGGACGCCTACTCAGATCGAATAGTTCGTCGGATATGACATGTGTAGAGTCCTTGGACCATGTACGGTTGTGCATTATGATGATATATATTTTTACCTTCATCAAAAAAGAGTAGATCTAAAGTTTTTAAAACATGTACATGTAGTTTTATTTACCTTCGCACGGATCCGTGGTCGACTTCCAGGGTTTCCGCAATACAAAAAAGCAGTTTTTGCGGCTCGGATAGTCCAACAGTGGTATTAGAGCCACGTGCGAAGCATGTATGTGTTTTAATTTTGTAGTTTTTGTATTAGATATAAAAATTACAGATCTATAAGTTTCTGTAAATTTCCTATTTTTATAGATTTTTTGGGTATTTTTCTCGAAGAGTCGAAGCAACAAATGTTGGGACACTTGTAGGCTTCAACCACCGAGAAAAACTCTTCGAAATGGCGAATTCTCGCTTTAGATATTTGGGACAGTGACTTAAGTCGCTGTAAGATCAAGATGGGACACTTGAAAAGTTCATTTTGCGAGTAGGGGCACTGCCCCTAACCCCGAAAGGGGCATTGTCCCACGATTGCACCCGGAAATCGCTTAGCGGGACCGTTACGGAGATGTGACTCATAAAATTGAAAAAAAAAATAGGAAAATTTATAGAAATTTCTGTAAAATATATAATTTAGAATTATGTATAATTATGTGATGGTCATGGCCCAAGAACCCCAATGTGATTGGATAAATGTGTTGTAATTCATAATACGGCTTGCGCACCATTTTTGTGGTTGTGCATGTTGTATAGGGTATGCGACCTGCGCATTAATGTGCACGGTCGCAACCTTAAATCCTGTGATGGAGACCGTCGAAGACTCAAAGTACGCACTCGTGCTCAACACCCGCAAGTGCACGGATGTCGTCAAGTAATAAATAGATTATCGATCCCACAGGGACTAGGATTCGAGTATCAATCCACTAAGTGATTATGGTTGTTCGGACGAAATCTCAGTGAGAGTCAGTTGGTGAGGACTATCAGAGGACCCTACTCAGTGCGGTGTCACACGGAGGAGGAAAAGAGGGTGCCGAGGTATTAAAAAGCCGATTCTAGGACTTCGGTTTCACATGTGTACCACAGAACAACATTGTCAATTGGCGTCATCTAAACTTCTACTTACGGCTTTGGGGAAGGGACATCATACACTCTCCCGCAGAGCCGCCGCATTCACCAGGAGCTATCCTCGCCCAAAAAGACGGAATAGAGGGTACGAGGATGCCAAATCAATCCTTACAGTGGACCGTTTCCGATTCCACTGCTCCCTTCTCCCCACAGTTATGGGAGGTTAGGTTTACCCCTAGGTTCCGTGATCAAACCTCCTAAATCTAGATTGCGAGGGTTGTCACCACCTCGTATCGCCTAAGCACAGTGGAAAGGAAGCCAAATACACGTAGGTATAATAAAGACCAACATCCAATCATCAAATCAAACTTTTGGCCAGAATTTAATATGAACACAAGCTACTACCTAATCCTATAATCAAAAGTTCTACTCCATAAACGTGAAGGAAGAATCACAACACATGTTTAAGTTCAATTACAATAGAAAGAGAGTGCAGAAATAGAGATTACAATGCATTGTGACCTTCTCTTCGGCGTTGTATTGCAATTGGTTGACCTCCGGCGGCATTCCTCCTCCCCGCTGCGAGTTACCAAAGCTTTTTAGGGCTTCGGCATGCCATCCTAGCCATCGTGCCTCCTCCCTAGGGTTTGGGCAGAGCCATCCTTATATATACATCGCCTCGGACCGCTGCAAAATCAGGAAAAAACCCTAGTCGTCCAACTCCATGGGCCGCCACACGCCCGTGTGTTTCCACACGGCTAGGCCATGTGCGGCCCTGGTGTGTTGATCTTCGCCCATCAGACACGACCGTGTGAATCCACATGCCCTGGCCGTGTCCCACTCTGCGTCTAGCATGAAATGTCCTTCTTTCACTCTGAAAATGCATCTTTTCCGCCTGAAAAGCCAACCTGCATTCAAAAGAACAACGAGCAGACCTCCGAACTAGAAAATAGGAAATGCATGCAAAAACAGAATAACATATGCATGAAACTGACACAAAATGTAGCAAGATGTGAGCAAAAGCTACTCCTAAAACCCTATATGTTTTGCTCACATCACTTCCCCCAGACTTAAATCCTTGCTTGTCCTCAAGCAAACCTCAGTGCCATAAATTTTTTTTTTTTAAAAAAAGATAATGTTCCATAATGAGCATGCTAACTAAATTTATCAGGTGGTATTTGCAATCAAAGAAAAACAGATACGTTCTAAAAATTCACTAAATTAGCTCCTCGTGCTCGTGCTAGGCGAATCATTCTTAGGGGATGCCCGTTCCATGATGAGTTAAGTCATCACCTCATAACTTCCCTAAGGTTTCCGGCTCTTAGGCACTTACCTGTCCAAAGCGAGGGTCATTCCCTAGATCTAGCATAAAGTCTCAAAGGCGTACTCGGTATTGAGAGAAATTGGGAGGTGATCCCCCAGTAACCTAACTCGGTCTCAAAGGGGCACCTAGCCATTTCCACCCACAACAACTATTTTTTTTATCCCTCTCACTCCTTTTTTTTCATGGGGATTTTGATTTTTCCGAATGGGCTTACACAATCCGAGCATCTCCAGTAACTAAAATGCTAAACCTAGAGTCACCTATGGATTCCAAAGTACTAGTCTATTGAAGTGAATCATAACTAGGTATGTACTAGATCCTCCCTTTCAAAATGTCCGACATGTGTGAGTGCAAAAACAGAGCTAATCAGTGCAAGTCTAGAACATTCAATAGAGCATATAGAATAAAATACCACAAGATAAATAGAGTCAAGCTACCTATGGGAACAACTCATGCAAGCAATTTTCAAAAGAAATACTACTGAGGTAGCTTTTAAGACACCAAAAATTTAAGTACCGAAAGGAACTAAATAACTCATGCATGCATGAACAAATGAAAATACTAGAAAAGAAACTACTACTAGGAAAATAAAACAAAATAGATTTCGGGGTCCCCCCCAGACTTAAACAAAAATATACCTCTAATATGGTGGACGAGATGGAAAGTCTAGGAGCCTGGGCATCTCTGGGTCCTGGGAGAACCTACTGCTGAGCTGCTAATGCCACATATACATGTGGTTAATCTGAGAGCTGGTGGATGCAGTGGTTGCTCGGTGCTCCTCCTCCCTAGCCCACTATGCCTGTTGGGCATGCATATGCTGTCGCATCTCCCTGTGGTAAGCTGCCTCATCCTGGTGACGAGCAGCCTCCTCCTGGAAGTATATGCGGGCCTCATCGTAGAACTCCTCTGCCCACTGGAAATGCTCCCAGAATCCCTGGAACTCCGCCTGCTGGTAGGCGCTCAGCTCCTCCCATCGTTGCCTCTGCGTCTGCTGCTCAGTGTAGATGTCATCGAGGCACGATCGGAACTCCAAGAAATCATATGTCGATGTACCTGCATCCTACTCAAAAGTAGAAAAGATGGTGGCATGGGTGTAGGCTCATGTCGGCGTGGACTAGGTGGGCTCCTATATATGTGTGGACTGAAGGGAGAGTGGTACAAAGGTGGAGAGATGGGCCCTGATGTGGATGGTCCCTCATGTGGAGGGGACTCCACTATCAGGTCTAAGTGCCAATTGGCGTGTATAGCAATGGTGGTACGATCCGAGTCGGGGAGCCTAAGGGCCATAAGATTTTTCCTTACAAAGCATAAGGAGTCTCCTTCTCTTATAATCATCTTCATGGTCATGCAGACTCCTAGGTCGATCCTAGGGCTCCCCTCTATACTCTCCAATGTTGTGTAGTCGTACCCCATCCTATAACAAATGTGGGTAAGTAGGCCTCCCACATGGATCTCTCCGAGTGCTTTGCCCATCTTCACTAAGTGTCTGATGAAGTGGGACCCTACATCGATGCTACTCCTCTCTTGTAGCATGTCCCATAGGCAAAGCAGCTCACTGGCTCTCACTACACCGTCACTCTCTCCACGACCAAATATAGTACTGGCCATGACACGGTGAAGGTATCACGAGGTTTTGAAGGCGCAACGCTTTGTCCCTAGAAGGGTCATAAACGTGCTCCCCTGTCAACTCAGTCCAAATCAAACGAGAGTTGTACCCATTAGGGGTTCTTCTCTCTCCCCCACTCGGCAAGCCAAAGCATGAGTTCCATTGGTGAAGGGTCCACTCATGCTCTATATTAAAAAGTCTAAAAGTTATCCTACCCTCCTCACTCTCTCTACCCGCTAAAACTTCCGCCTCTAAAGAACTCAAAAATTCCAAAACATTCCTAGGGTAGGTTAGGTGCCTTATTCCCATAATCTCATCCCACCCCATTTTTGCAAATAGGATTTGCATGTCACCCAACAAACCTAAAGATCCTAGCAAATCCTCATCTAAGTACCTAGTAGCAGTAAGTTTACGAGTAGAGAGCATATTGAACATATCTCTTTGCTCATTATTGCAAAAAAGTAGAGGGGGTAGGGCGTTAGCCTCTTTCGGAGCTTGAGGAGCATTGGATCTTCTTGCTTGTCGCTCCGAGGCACCGGATTGGGATGCTACGGTCTTGGTCCACCTCATCCTTGCTCCTTTTGGCTTCTAAAGAGGTTAAAAATGCTTTAGAGGAAGGGGAAAACAAACTCACATGGCTAGGGCAAGAACTTTTGAAGCACACGGCGCAAATGAGGTGAAAACACACGGCTCGCCCCTTTTAACCTCACGCGCCACGGCCGTGTGAAAACACACGGCCAGGCTGTGTGCGCCTCTGGTCAAGCGGGCACGATCATGGGAAAACACATGGCCAAGCCGTGTGCCCCCATTTTTCGCCCCTTTCATACACCATGGCCCGAATTTGTTCATACACTTCGTTGCGTAGACTAATATGGGTTTCATTTTTGCCTAGCAAAGTTCTTTTCTACACCTAACTCTAAATGTGATGGAAATCAAAACTAAAATCTAACACATGTATGCAATGCAATAGAAAAAGAAAAATCTACAACTAAACTTGGGTTGCCTCCCAAGAAGCGCTTTGTTTAAGGTCTTTTAGCTCGACCGCACTCTTCTATCAACTCGGCTCCGGTGGTTTAGTGAACCTTCATTCATCCATCTCGGGATCCTCATCTGGAGGTTCCAGCTTCAATCTGCTAATCGTGAAGCTGTCAAAGTAGGAAGCTCTTTGCTCCGAAAGACCGAAAAGGATGATCTCCCCGTCTACCTCCATAGAGATCTGGTGTGCCTTCACATCTATGCACGCCCCCGCGGTTGCTAGAAAAGGCCTTCCTAGAATAATAGGATTCTGGGGATTCAGTCTTGTGTCCAGTATGATGAAGTCTATGGGTATCACGAAATCTTCAATCATCACAGGAATGTGTGGTAACAGGCCAACAGGCTCCTTCACTGAGTCATCCCCCATACGAATACCAAGATTCACGGGTTGGAGCCCGCTCAGTCCCATCTTCAGAAAATATGCATAGGCCATCACACTGACTGATGACCCCAAGTCGCATAGTGCTTCGTCAAAACTCTCCCCATAAATCGAGCAAGGAATAACGAATTCACCAGGGTCCTCAAGCTGTACTGCGATTTTCTCTTCAAACTCAGCTTGGCGAATTGGCTACTTTGCCCTACTCCTTCCTCTTTTCCTTGGCTTAGCGGAGAGTTCTTCACAGGTTGTGACACAGATTGGTCTATTTGGGCCACTTGTGTCTCCAACATCCTGGTATGACTTACAAGGCCATCAACGGTGGCCTTCAAGTCTCTCAGTGCTTCTTCAAACTTTTGATGTTGGCGACGGAATTCTTCATTGGCCTTAGTTTGGGTAGCAATGAAGTCCTCCATCATATGTTCCAGTCTGGACTTCTGTGGTCGCTGCCCATTGCCCTGCTATTGCCCGTATCCTCCGGATGGTTGGGGGTTTCCCAAGTTATTTTTGTAGGAGAAATTTGGGTGACTCCTCCATCCGGGATTGTAGGTATTAGAGTACGGGTTGTGGTGCCTTTGATCATAGTCCCCAATCACGTCACAATGCTCGATCTGCTCATCTGAGGTCCCCTGCCCTACAAAGTGGTCCTCACGATACATTGTCGCCCCCTCTCCAAAGTCAATGTCCGCGCATGCAGATGAAGAATTCAAAGATTCAAACCATCTGCTTAGCACGTCCATCCTCACTGAAAGGTGGTCCATGGAGTTGACAGTGTATCGTCCTGCTGTAGGCATGGGTTGACCATGTTCGGAGGCCCATTGATGGTGGTTTTGTGCCACCTCTTCAATAAGATCCTCTGCCTCCTCGATGGTCTTGTTCATTAAGGCTCCTCTCGCGGCAGAATCTAAGGACATCTTTGTGGTGTAGGTGATCCCATTATAGAAAATGTGGATCACCAACCACCTCTCTAGTCCATGGTGTGGGCATTGATAAAGTAGCCCCTTGTAGCGATCCCATGCTTCGAATAAGGACTCCCCCACCTTCTGGCAAAAGCTAGTGAAAAGGTGGCACATGTAAGCAGTCTTACTTGGTGGGAAGTATTTATTCAGAAACTGCTGCTCACACTACTCCCACATGGTAATGCTGCCAGAGGGTAAGGAGTGAAGTCATGCCTTAGCCTTATCCCGCAGTGAAAATGGGAACAGGCTTAGGCAGATCGCGTCAGAAGGGACTCCGTTCAGTTTCATGGTTGAGCAGATTTCTAGAAAAGCCTCAAGATGTCGGTTCGGGTCTTCAATCGCAGCTCCCCCAAATTGGCTCTGCTGGACCATATGTATGAGTGTCAGCTTAAGCTCAAAGTTATTCGCCGATATGGATGGTCCATCTATGCTCGGCCTGAATCCTCTAGCACTAGGAGCTACATAGTCTCGCAAAGGTCGGCTGCCTACGTTCACCTTGGATGCAGCTTGATCTTCCATCTTTCGCTACGCTGCTCTCCGTCGGTGAAAGGTTTGCTCTATCTCTAAATCGATCGGAATTAGACCTTCCGATCCTAGTCTTCTAAGCATACGACAAACCAACACTCAAAAGTAAGAGTGCTAACCTAATGCTAAAAATAGAAAATAACTAAATCTAGTAAATAAAAATCGAAGATGCAATCAGTAAACAGGAAACTACTACTGGAAATAAAAACTAAATCTAAATATTAAAAATAAAAATAAAGCTAATAAGTAAACTAATAAGAAAATTAAGCAAGAAAATAATCTAATCCTAAGTCCGATCCAATCTACCACCGTTCGATTGATATCGAATCGACAGTCCCCGGCAACGGCGCCAAAATACTTGATCTGCATGGTCGCAACCTTAAATCCCACGATGAAGACCATCGAAGACTCAAAGTACACGCTCATGCTCAACGCCCGCAAGTACACGGATGTCGTCAAGTAATAAATAGATTATCGATCCCACAGGGACTGGGATTCGAGTATCAATCCACTAAGTGGTTGCAGTTGTTTGGACGAAATCTCAGTGAGAGTCGGTTGGTTAGGACTATCGTAGAACCCTACTCAGTGTGGTGTCACATGGAGGAGGAAAAGAGGGTGTCGAGGTCTTGAAAAGCCGATTCTAGGACTTCGGTTTCACTTGTGTACCACATAACAACATTGTCAATTGGTGTCGTCTAAACTTCTACTTATGGCTTTGGGGAAGGGACATCATACACTCTCCCACAGAGCCGCCGCATTCACCGGGAGCTATCCTCGCCCAAAAGGACGGAATAGAGGGTACGATGATGTCAAATCAATCCTTGCGGTGGACCGTTTCTGATTCCACCGCTCCCTTCTCCCCGTAGTTACGGGAGGTTAGGTTTACCCCTAGGTTCCTTGATCAAACCTCTTAAATCTAGATTGCGAGGGTTGTCACCACCTCGTATTGCCTAAGCATAGCGAAAAGAAAGCCAAATACACGTAGGTATAATAAAGACCAACATCCAATCGTCAAATCAAACTTTTGGCCAGAATTTAATATGAACCAATATTGTCTATGAACACAAGCTACTCCCTAATCCTAGAATCAAAAGTTCTACTCCATAAATGCGAAGGAAGAATCACAACACATGTTTAAGTTCAATTACAATAGAAAAAGAGTGCAAAAATAGAGATTACAATGCATTGTGACCTTCTCTCCGGCGTTGTATTGCAAGTGGTTGACCTCCGGCGGCGTTCCTCCTCCTCGCTGTGAGTTACCGAAGCTTTTTAGAGCTTCGACGTGTTGTCCTAGCCATCGTGCCTCCTCCCTAGGGTTTGGGCGGAGCCATCCTTATATTGACGTCACTTCGAACCACTACGAAATCAGGAAAAAACCCTAGTCGTGCAACTCCATCAGGCCGCCACATGGCCAGACCATGTGCGGCCCTGGTGTGTTGATCTTCGCCCATCGGACATGGTCATGTGAATCCACATGCCCTGCCCATGTCCCACTCTACGTCTAGCATGAAATGTCCTTCTTTCGCTCAGAAAATGCGTCTTTTCCGCCCAAAAAGCCAACTTGCATTCAAAAGAACAACGAGCAGACCTCTGAACTAGAAAATAGGAAATGCATGCAAAAACAGAGTAACATATGCATGAAACTGATGCAAAATGTAGCAAGATGTGAGCAAAAACTACTCCTAAACCCTATATGTTTTGCTCACATCCCGCGTCGTGCCTCTTCTTTTAAAATTCCAGTTGTAAATAGTTTTAGACTCGAATGTAACTTGAGTTTCATGTTTGTAATGTATAAAATGGAGCGGTGGAAGATCCACTAGTAGACGGAGTTACGAGGAGGGTGCCGACGACACATGGCGGTCAAAGGAGGTGCTTGGAGAAGCCGCTAACCCTAGGTTGACCATCCGATCTTCTCATTGGCTTAAGAAGATCATAGTAGGACCATGACCTCATAACAATTAATTTATATATATATATGTTGATATATATATATATATATATATATATATATATATATATATATATATATATATATATATTTGTTTTGCTTGTATGTATGTGATGCATGCTAGTAAATTTTGCTTATATGTATATGATGCATGCTAGGATATTTTGCTTGTATGTATATGATGCATGCTAGTATATTGCTTGTATGTATGTGATGCATTCTAGTGTAGGGTAATAAAGGTCTTGATGCATATATGATACACATTCACGATTAGATTAGATCTTAATCGAATCAACTCAAAAATGCCTACCAAGTTTTGATACCCATCACTAACTCAATCATTTGTTGTTGTTGAATCCGCCAAAGCAGAGCAACGCATATTATCTTGGTAGGGTGCGAAGGAACAATCTTGGTCCTGCCTATCACAGCTTGGGTGAGAATAAGCTCAATTAGATTGAGTAAAACTAGTTAACTCAATTGGATCGAGTAAAACTATAGGCATATTCCAACCGTTGGAAAGGTAGGATAAGATTACATTTACACTAAATCTTGGGTGATTTAGCCAAAGCTAACTCAAGGTATTTTGTAAATGTGGATCTTGATCCTATAAACAAGAGTTTCATAGAGATGTAATCGATAATGTGTTACCTACCGATCATACTAAGTCTTGGGCGATTTAGCCAAAGCTAACTCAAGGCGAAGTATGATGTGGATCTTGTCCCGCGAGAATTATAGCTAGTTTGTATGAATCTAGTAATGTAGTTTGACCACATCCATGACTCGATTCTACAAAAGTCCTATAATTCAATGGGAGCATCATTTGATTAAAGGCCTAATTAAATGATAAATGGAATATGATATTAATTTTCTGCATTATGTATGTTGTAGATTACCATGTCGACAAACACGAAAACTCTCTCCCTGCATTCTGTCTTTGAGAAGGACAAGCTCAATGAAGCTAATTTTCTGTACTGGTATAGGAATCTGAGAATCGTTCTCACTCAAGAAAGAAAATTGTACGTCCTGGAGTATTCCATTTCGGAGGCACCTCCTGCCATTGCCTCGCGAACTGACCGAGATGATTACAAGAAGCATCAAGATGATGCATTAGATGTGTCATGTCTCATGCTCGCGACCATGAACTCTGAGCTTCAAAAGCAACATGAGTTCATGAATGCTTTTGATATGGTTGAACATCTTTGTCAACTGTATCAAGGACAAGCAAGGCACGAGAGATATGAGATCTCTAAGGCACTGTTTCAGTCCAAGATGCAAGATAGGACTCCCGTAGGTCCATATGTACTCAAGATGATTAGGTATATAAAAAACCTACAGAGGTTGGGATTCCCACTTGGCCAAGAGCTGGCCACTGACTTAATCTTGCAATCTTTGCCACAAAACTACAATCAATTTGTCATGAATTACAACATGAATGAAATTGATAAGCCACTGCCTGAGATGCTTAGCATGTTGAGAACTGCTGAGCTCAACCTTAAGAAGGAAAAACCTGACTCCATTTTGATGGTGCAAAAGCCTAAAGGCAAGGGCAAGCCTAAAGGTAAGGGAAAGTCCCAAGCCAAGGGCAAAGGCAAGGCATTGAAATCGAAAGGAGGGGTGGCCAAGGAAGGGACTTGCTTACACTGTAAGGAAGCTGGACACTAGAAGCGTAACTACAAAGCATACCTGAAAGATCTTAAGAAGAAGAGAAGTGAGACTTCTACTTCAGGTATAAATGTTATAGAAGTCAATCTATTTATTTCTTCATCATGGGTATTAGATACCGGATGTGCATCTCACATTTGTACCAATGTGCAGGTGCTGAGAAATAGCAGGGGATTGACAAAGGGCGAGGTGGACCTACGAGTAGGCAATGGAGAAAGGGTTGCTGCTGTTGTTGTAGGAACTTATTTTCTATCTCTGCCCTCTGGGCTTGTACTAGAACTAGATGAATGTTGGTATGTGTCTTCTTTAACTAAGAACATAATTTCAGTTTCTTGTTTAGACAAGAAAGGCTTTTCATTTAGAATAAAGAACAAATGTTGTTCAGTTTATTTAAATGATATGTTCTATTGTAGTGCACCTTTGATGAAAGGACTCTACATTCTAGACTTAGAGAGCCTCATCTATAACATAAGTACCAAAAGGTTCAAGTCAAATGAGTTGAATCAAACCTATCTCTGGCATTGTCGCTTAGGTCACATAAATGAGAGTCGCTTATCCCAGCTCCATAAGGATGGGCTGCTGAACTCATTTGATTTTGAATCATATGAGACATGGTCATCTTGCCTTCTAGGCAAGATGACCAAGACTCCCTTTAGTGGACACAACGAAAGAGCAACAGACTTGTTAGGACTTATACATAGTGATGTATGTGGCCCTTTCAATGTTGCTGCTAGAGGTGGTTATAGGTACTTCATTACATTTACTGATGACTTCAGTAGATATGGTTATGTGTATCTGATGACATATAAGTCGGAATCCTTTGAAAAGTTTAAAGAATTAAAGAATGAAGTACAAAACCAGCATGGTAAGAGTATTAAGATACTTCAATCAGATCGAGGTGGTGAATACCTTAGCCATGAGTTCCGTGACTATCTAGCTGAGTGTGGGATTCTATCCCATCTCACTCCTCCTGGAACACCACAGTAGAATGGTGTATCTGAAAGGAGGAATCGTACCCTATTAGATATGGTACGATCTATGATGAGTCACACAGATCTTCCTATATCCTTTTAGGGATATGCTCTAGACATAGCAGCCTTCACACTTAACCGTGTAACATCCAAGGCTGTGATAAAGACACCATATACGATATGGACAAGGAGAAATCCCAAGATATCTTTCATGAGGATTTGGGGTTGTGAGGCTTACGTTCGATGTCAAGTCTCAGACAAACTAGGACCGAAATCCGATAAATGCTATTTTTTTGGATATCCCAAGGAAACGAAGAGATATTACTTTTACATTCCCAGTCAACACAAAGTGTTTGTGGCAAAGACTGGGGTATTTATAGAAAGGGATTTTGTTTCTAGAAAAACTAGTGGGAGTACATTTGATCTTGAAGAAATTCAAGATAGGGACCATAGTACTGAGGCTTTGATGGAGGTTGAACAGGAACCACAAAGTGTTGTGGATGAGGAGATTGTTGCACAAAGAGTTATGGAACAACAACCTGTTCAGGTAGACCTACCTCTTCGTAGGTCTGATAGGGTACGTCGTCATCCTGAGAGATACTCATTTCTCTTGTCTGACCATGATGACGTTATGCTCATTGAGAATGAGCCTACCTCCTATCAGGAAGTCGTGATGAGCCCAGATTCTGAGAAATGGCTAGAGGCCATGAGATTCGAGATGGAATCCATGTACACCAACCAAGTATGGACTTTGGTTGATCCACTTGAAGGCGTCAAACCCATTGGGTGTAAGTAGGTCTTTAAGAGAAAGACTGACATGGATGGACTTATGCATACCTATAAGGGCGATTGGTGGCTAAAGGTTTCAAGCAAATTCATGGTATTGACTATGAAGAACCTTTTCTCCAGTGGCGATGTTTAAGTCCATTCGGATCATGCTTGCTATTGCAGCATACCACGATTATGAGATCTGACAGATGGATGTCAAAACTGCATTTCTGAATGGAAACTTTCTCGAGGATGTGTACATGACACAGCCTGAGGGTTTTAAAGATCCACAACATACTGGTAAAGTATGCAAGCTGCAAAGGTCCATTTATGGGCTAAAGCAAGCTTCGCGGAGCTGGAATCTTCGATTCGATGATGCGATCAAACAATTTGGTTTCATCAAGAATGAAGATGAACCCTGTGTCTACAATAGGGTTAATGGGAACATAGTTGTCTTCCTAATATTGTATATGGATGACATACTACTCATTGGGAATGACATCCCTTCACTACAGTCTGTGAAGACTTGGCTGGAGATGTGCTTCTCAATGAAGGACTTAGGTGAAGCAGCCTGTATTCTAGGCATCAAGATCTATAGAGTTAGATCTGAAAGATTGCTTGCCCTAAGTCAGAGTACATATATTGACACGGTATTACTACGGTTTGCCATGCAGAATTCCAAGAAGGGACTTCTACCGATGTCACATGGTGTGAGTCTTTCGAAGACTCAAAGTCCCTCTTCTAGAGAGGAGAGAGACCGCATGGATAATATCCATTATGCATCTGCCATAGGATCTATCATGTACGCCATGTTATGTACTCATCCTAATGTCTCGTATGCTTTGAGCATGATGAGTAGATACCAGTCAGATCTAGGTGAGCGTCACTGGATAGCAGTCAAGAATATTCTTAAGTACTTGAGAAGGACTAAAGAATATTTCTTGATATTTGGAGGTGATGAGGAGCAAGTTGTAAAGGGTTACAGCGATGCCAGCTTCCAAACTGACCAGGATGATTATAGATCGCAGTTAGGGTTCGTGTTTTGCTTGAATGGAGGCGCTGTGAGCTGGAAGAGTTCGAAGCAGGACACAGTTGCTGATTCTACAATAGAGGCCGAGTATATTGCTGCATCAGAGGCAGTTTGGATCCGCAAGTTCATTACTGAGCTTGGGGTGGTTCCTAGCATAGCAAATCCTATAGACCTCTATTGTGACAACAATGGAGTGATTGCGCAGGCTACGGAACCTCGCTCACACCAACGGACCAAACACATACTACAGCGCTTCCATCTCATTCGAGAGATTATCGAGAGAGGAGATGTGAAGATTTGTAGAGTACCCACAGAGGCTAACATCGAAGATCCCTTGACCAAGGCTTTGGCACAGAAAAAGCATGATGGTCACACTAGGTCATTGGGTATTAGATACTATAGTGATTGGCGCTAGTGCTAGTGGGAGATTGTTAGTGAAAGCCCTAGAGAAAATCATGTGATGATTGTTGTATGGACTTGTTGTATCATATTCCTATTTATAAAGGCATGGTTATTATATTTACTTGTATTGGTGCCAAATAACTAAGTATAATAACGTCCTTGAGTAGAAGGTTTTTATCTATATCAATCGATTGGTTGAATCGATAATGAGATGATATAAAGAACACTACTCTTAATTATTCCTAGTCAAGTATTAACATTCAGGGGCAATGTTAATGCAAAGAGACTAGCATGTAAGTCAACTCAATGACTTGATCTCACAAGTCATGGATATGTGATATCAAGTTGACACATGGGTATGTATTGGAGAATGTATACTGAATGACCCGCCATGAGAAAGTATCATGGATCGTTATATGAGTGTCATATACTTTCTCATGTAACTATTAGTATGACTATTAGTCCTTGGACCTGAAGTTACCATGGTTCCCTATATAAGGAGTTGCACACTTTGGCTTCGTCAAACGTCATTCGTAAATGGGTGGACTATAAAGGCGATTACTGGGTATGTAACAAATTATGCGGAGGGATGTGAGTGATGTAGATGGGATCTATCCCTCCTATATGACGGGAGTGACATCGTTATTCTTGATAGAGTGAGACCACGAAGTGCATGGTCATGCCCAAATGAGTCAATATGAGATATTGAGCTCATTTGATTAGAGTGAGTCTACTTGGAGTTCAAGATATAGATTGTACCGAGGATGATACGGTCTATGCCTCAATTGGTCAATCTAGATGTCAAGGATAGAGGGACATTGTCACATATTGTGAGAGTCACAATTGTTGGTGCAGTAGGCACCTAAGTCGAACCTGAGTTTTGATTATAGCAAACGATACAAAGTTAAGCTCATGTTATTATCTCACGAGCTGAATCGAGTGTGCAGAAAATTGCTATAGCTGGAACTGAAGGCTAGCAACACCCGGAGGAAGTCGCGTTCGTCGGGTGACACTCGAGTGACTTCGGAGGGAACCGAAGGAATCGAGTGGAAGGCCGGAAGCGAAAGTGACACAGTAAGTATTGAGGTAAGCTCGTGTGTGTGCGAGTGCAAGTGAGGTCGTATCCTCTTTACGGGGATATACTTAAGCGTAGATCCGACCCATGACATCCCATCGGTGGTCTAGGTCGAGATTGGACGGTTGGAGGCCGTCGAAATAATGTTTTTGTTTAGCTAACTTGTCATTTCAGCTAGCATCAGTCGACTGCTAGCTTGGAGGACTCGACTGCTATCAATCAATCGACTATCTACGGTCAGCATTCGACTGATGCTGCCATCAGTCGATTGATGATGGCTATCAGTCGACTGATGGTCAAGGATCAGCCTCGAGGAGTCAAGCCTTATCACCATTTTTCAAGGAGCCATGTGCCAAAACTCTATTGGGTGAAGTTCCTCTCGAAAAGGGGCTCAAAGGCTATAAAAGGAGGGCCTCTCCTAGGGTTTTTCATTATCTCTAAGTGCTCAAAAACCTCTGCAACTCCGTGATTCTCCGACAACTCTACGACGAAGTGCTGTCAACAACCCTAACTTAGTTTCTACTCTTTAGTTGTTGATATTTTAATTTGTCATCTCTTTAAATATTGCAATTCCTTTTATCGAGGTTTTTTATCGTTGCACTTTACATTAATAGAAGAGAGGGTTTGTCTCTCTATTTTTTCTTTCGAAGGTTTTTTGTAATCGTCAAACTCCTACCTCTAATGAGGAGGAGTGTTTTTAGTGAATTGCCCTCCATGCATGATCAAGGATCACTAGAGCCTTGGAGTAGTAGCCGAAGGCTACGAACCAAGTAAAAATATTTGTCTCATTTTATTTATTGCTTATCTTTCCGCTGCAAATTAATTATCTACTCGAGTTTTAACGAACGAACAAAAAGAAAAGGTTTTATCGCTATTCACCCCCCCCCCCCTCTAGCGATCCGCTTCGATCCAACAACAATTAGTAGTCACAAAGGTGATGTTGGAGCTCAACATTCTTGTAACTTGGGTAGCAATGATGTGTTGTTAGATACCGCTCATTGCTTATGTTCCTAAATCGGTTTAGGAGCATTGCCAATGTTACAAGAACCTATAGGGTCACACACAAAGAGCAATTAGATGGAGATTAGGTTCATATGATGAACCATGAGGATTAGGTTCATGGGATGAACCAAATTGGATTAGAGTAATCCAAATTAGACTAATTGAGTTAGACTCAATTTGATTCAAGTGTTGAATGAGTCTAATTTAGATTTGATTCATTGAGTCAATTTAAAATAATTAATAGAGATTCATTAAATCAAATTGACTTGAATCAAATGGTTGGATTTGATCAACCATGGGAGATAAGAGGTCAAGTTTGACTTGACTTGAGAGGGAAGATGAATGGTCAATTTTGACTTGACCAATTGCCATGTCATGGTGACTTGGCATGGGGGCCGCCCAATGATGATGTTCCACATCATCATTGGCTCTTGGAGTTACATGCATACATGTAACCCCCCAAATAGTGGTCGGCCACTTTGATGGGTTATCAAAGTGTGAAGTTAAGTGTGTAACTTCATCATCTTCTTCCTTGGATCTTCCCTTAAGCTCTCTCCCTAATCTTCCACATCTTGCCGTGAGCCTCCAAGGGGTGCTAGCACACTCTAGGTTGCTTTTCTCCACCTATTGCTTGTGTGGATACCAATAGAGGAGTGTACGCTTGACACTCTCAAGTTTCGGCAAGCCGTTTGGACGAGCGGGAAAAGAAAAGGGCATCGCATCGAGGGTAAACTCTTAACATGTAGATCTAGAGTAGATCTAAAGTTTTTAAAACACGTACATGTAGTTTTATTTACCTTTGCACGGATCCATGGCCGACTTCCCAGGTTTCCGCAACGCAAAAAGCGATTTTTGCAGCTTAGATAGTCCAACAAAATTTCCTCCAGAGCCTTTAACACCGAGTCGGTATCCGACTCGGAGTCATAAAATTGTACTAAATACTATAATGAACAACATCTATAATAAATTTATCCCATTCTATGATAATGAATGTTCAACTTTTCTATAAGTGTTATCTGTACATAGACAATTTGCAATGATCAATCTACCATATTATTTCTGCATCTATATTGAGCATACTCCATTTTTGTTTCCACGAGATTTCATTTTAACTAACTCTATAATAAAAGTATGCTTCATGATATGTCTAATTTTCTAGACTCACATTGTAATTTATATACCTTATACACACCATATCAGAAATTGCCAACACTGTATTTGCCTTATCAGAAACTTATATACCCCACTCTCACCTTATCATAATTTGGGTTTCTCAATTACCCATTATTTTCACCCTAACAAACTAATTCCATCTGATTCCATAACACTACTCCTCTAAAAATGAGCGAGAAAAGTTGTTATTTCCCCCCTTTTTGTCCCCCTTTTTTATTGTAAATACAGAAGCAATTCTCACTGTTTTTCACTCTACATCTTAAAGAAGATGCAACCCATTTCTTCAATCCCCCGTCCATGGTTTTCCGCTACTTACTCCAAAGTTACAAGAGAACAGTGTTGATCCATCTCTTCTCGATTACAACTTACCTCAGGCTTTCATATAATTGCGGCCACCTCCACCGAGCGTTCTATAGGATCGAGAAGCGTCGCTAGAGGGGGGGTGAATAGCGAGCATGAAATCTTTTCTTTTTGTTCGATTCGATTAAGACAAAGTTGTGCAGCGGAAAAATAAATAAGACAATTTATTTTTACTTGGTTCACAACCCAATGGTTGCTACTCCAAGGCCCCACGATCCTTAACCATGTATGAAGGGGCAATCCACTATAGAGTCTCCTCCTCGTTGGAGGTAGGAGACAACGATCACAAAAACCAAAAGCTCGAGGATGAGGCAACAAACCTACCTTACCTCGTTACGATTAAAACCACGAATACAATGAATAAAAATAAACTTGATGCTGCCAACGAAGAAGTTGTGAGGTTGGCATTACGTCGGTGTTATGACGGCGTCACGCCGTTAAAGCTTTAGCATTGAGAGAGCACTTTGAGAGCAAGATTGATGATCTTAGGGTTCGAGTCCTCCCCTCCTTTTATAGACTTGTGCCTTGGAATAAGTTTAGAACCAGATCTATGGAAAATCGACACAAAGTTAAGGTAAATTTAAAGCATAAAACAAGTAGAGTAAATGATAAACGTCTTTTCAAAAACTCCCCCTTAACACTAGGTGAGTTTTGAGAGAGATACTTTAATTTTAAAATTAAATTTTGTGTTACTCCCCCTTAACTTTTGCTCTTCTCCCCCTTTTTCCATAAATAAAAAAAGTGTGGTTTATATAAAATAGGGGTTTAAAAACAACATGTTATAAGCATGCGTCTAGAATTATTAAGAATAAATCAACTATGAGTCCAAGCATGCGTCTAGAATTAGTTAGATAGATTAGTTCGAGGTATCCCTCTACACCAACAATTTAATAAGTTTTTGAAAAAAAAATTTGATTTTCAAAATACTTATAAGTTTATTTTCAAAAAGAACTTCAAAGGATTGTAACATAACCCTTAGGGTTAGTTTGCTCTCCCTCTTAGTTAAATATATGAAGTATAAGAGATTTAGGGGGCGCTAAACTTTGGCCTAGAGAGTTGTATACTTAGTATTGGCCAATCAAAGTTATAATTATTCGTTAAGTGCAATAGTTGAAAAAATAGGTAGCATTTTGAAAAGGTTATTTTTTGTGTATATTATAATTATTCCTTAACATCTCACCCATTCTATGTGTCTCAAAAATGTGTTCGTCTTATATATTTTGTGAGATGATTTTAACTTGATTAAAGTTAGTCAACCTTGGGTTAGATTCGGATTTAACCTTTAGTTCGTCAAGTAAACATTTCAAGAAAATGGCTTCCAGGTCATGGCGAGGCACAGGGGACTTCTTTTATCGGAACAACGACCACTTCCTTAGACAAAGCCAAATTCAAGAAATTGATTACTTGAGTCACTTAAGATTACTTTCTGGCCTAACTAGCTTAGGATACTGTGAGGTAACTTCAGCTAGTTCAACTCAGTCGAGTGCACCGAGCTAGATACACCTTATCTAACTTGGACACACAAGACTTCGTTTCCCTAACGTACTATCATCTCATCGCGTCCTGATACTATGTTGTCAAAGTTGACTAACTATTTGTCCTATCTAGCCGTTCTAAAAATTAAAATAAAATAACTAATCATGCAATGAATTTGCTAAGGAAGCAGGTATACTATTTTAGTGTTAGCTCCCCCTGGACCATTGAACCAATATGGTCTATCCACAAAGTGGACTTGATCCTGGAGAATCCAATACTTATTGGTCCTTATATGTGAGTTTAACAAAACCTTTGGGACCCATGCTTGGACTCATTGATGACTATGATTTATGATAGACATATAAGATCTATTCGTAGTCCTTGAACTAAATCCGAGTTCGGCTTTGTTCTACATGGCTCTTTGGATTCCAAGAAGTCGGTTAAGATTCTTAGATCCAGACGTGAATCTTTCCAACCAAGCCTCGAGCTCTTGAACTCGTCCTTTCAAGAGAGAATTCTCCTCCTCAAACTTTTCAACTTGAGTTGAGCTTCCCTCTTGAACTTGACTAGTTGAAGAGGTTAGGTTAGCCTCTTCCTTAAGGATTTCATCCTCGTCAAGCAACGACTCGACTCTAGACTCAGACTTAGTTAATTTCCTATTTAACAACTTAATTGCATGATATAAGTTGGCTATTAATGAATGACTTACCTTTATTTTTTCTGTTTTGACCCGGCTTTGAGTCTTTTCTCAAAGTCGTCCTCGGAGTTGGAGTCGGACTCTACCGGTCTTGCCATGAATGATACACCGATGCCTTCTTCTTCGTCGTCCCAAGTTGCTTGAATGGCCTCCTTTGATCCTTTTTTCTTTGGCTTCATTTTTTATTTGAAGTGCCCCTTCTTCTTGTTCTTTGACAGCTCCCTTTCTTTTCGGATTATCTTCCACACCATGTTTACTATCTCGGCCTCTTCTTCCAATTTGGACTCAGATTTGCCCTCGGGTTCGGATCCTTCTTCTTGCTCGGGAGGTGGTTTGCTCTTCTCCTTTCTTCTCTGACCTACAAGAAAAGCAATACCTCTCTCGGCCGAAACCGCGTTAGTTTGTTCGTGAAGTTCAAATTCAAAGAAAAACTCATCTAACCTAATTTTTGATAGATCCTTAGAAACCTTGTAGGCATCGACTATGGATGCCCACAAGGTGGTCCTAGGGAAGGCATTGAGTGTGTACCTTATTAGGTCCCGATTGTCGACGGCTTGCCTGATCGAGTGGAGACCATTGACGATGTCCTAGATCTGTGCATGTAGTTGGGTGGCAGTCTCATGAACATTCATTTTTACATTATACAATTTATTTAACAATAAGTCACTTTTACATAACTTAGCATCGTCGGTTCCTTCGTGAAGCTCGATGAGCTTGTTCCAAAGATCCTTTGCACTGATAAAGGGGTCGACGCAGTTGAGCTCCTCCTTGTACAAGCCGCACTGTAACATTTGAGTCGCTTTTGCATCGGCTTCGATTTGTCTTTTAGTTGCATTAGCCCACTTATTGAAGTCCAGGGGCTCGCCTTGATCATTGGTGAGTAGAGCAAAGCCAGTTTGGATGATTGTCCAACTCTCGACTTGTGTTTTTAGAAAATACTCCATCTGACCTTTCCAGTAACGGAAATCATCTCCGTTAAATAACGGAGGTCGGGTGGTATTTTACCCCTCAATGTGGGCCTTTTAAGAACAGAGATCCTTGCACACAAAAAGATGACAAGCAAAAAAGTTGCCAACACTTTCGTCTTGGATTAGTAGTGCGGGAGAAAAGAGGACTTAATGAAAAGATTAAAACTTATGAATCGAAAAAACAAAATGAAAAGAAACTTAAAACAAAATGCTAGATTGGTGGTTGCACCAAATCGTAATGCCCCCGCTCTGATACTAATTGTAGGATCGTGAAGCGTCACTAGAGGGGGGTGAATAGCGAGCATGAAATCTTTTCTTTTCGTTCGATTTGACTAAGACAAAATTGTGCAGCGAAAAAATAAATAAGACAATTTATTTTTACTTAGTTCGAAATCCAACGGTTGCTACTCTAAGGCCCCACGATCCTTGACCGCGTACGAAGGAGCAATCCACTATAGAGTCTCCTTCTCGCTCGAGGTAGGAGACAACGATCACAAAAACCGAAAGCTCGAGGATGAGGTAACAAACCTACCTCACCTCGTTATGATTAAAACCATGAATACAATGAATGAAAACAAACTTGTTGTCGCCGATGAAGAGGTTGTGAGCTTGGCATTGCGTCAACATTATGACGGTGTCACGACGTTAGAGCTTTAGCGTTGAAGGAGCACTTTGAGAGCAAGATTGATAATCTTAGAGTTCGAGTCTGTTGGAGATCGATTGGCCGGCTAGAGGGGGGTGAATAGCCCTCTTACGATGGATGTCGGGATTCTCTCGTCTACAAAGCGTTAGCGCAAGCGGAATATACAAATACAAATAAAGACAACACAAAAGATAGACAAGCAATACAAACACGAGATGTAACGTGGTTCACTGCTACGCCACTAATCCATGGTCCGATTCGTCCAAGGTGAATCACTCCTCCAAATCTATCCACTAGATCTCTCCTTTGCACAAAGCTAGGTGGAGGTAACCTCTTTTACACAAAGATCACTCTTCTACAATAGAATAGAGATTAGAACAAGTAGAAGAGTAGGGAATCGTGTATGGCACTTTGGGAGAAGTTTAGAGCTCAAGCATTTTTTCCCAAAGCCCCACCCCCTTCCTTTTTATAGAGGAAGAGGGTTTCTTCCCGTTGACACAGGATCAGTCGACTGATGCCCTCGATCAGTCGACTAGTCTTGTAGTCGTTGCTCAATAACGGTCGCTTTCCACATTGGATTCCATGCACGCAAGATCGACATCGATCGATCCTACCATCACCGATGATGCTCGATCAGTCGAGTGCTCAATGGAGTCGACTCCATTACGTGTGCTCGCATGCGATCACGTCGATCGCCATTCTCGCAAGCGATCGACATCGATCGATCGCTACCCATGGCGGATCGCCAAGCACTAAACTGGTATTATACCAATCGATCGAACCAGCGACTTAGAGCAGTCGACTGCCATGACATGGCAGTCGACTGGTGTCGGGAAAACCCATCCGACACTTGGCCAAATGGCCAAGTTTCACCTAAGAGCTACCCTTCCCGGGTTACAATCGCTCCTCTCATCTCTCGAGTCCCTGCGCCTTCGAAGTTCTCTTACGTTGGGCCACGTCCCTCGGCGACATCGGCGCGCGGACTCTGCGATGCTCCTTGGCGTCTCTTGCCTCGAAGTCTACTTCCTCGGCTTCACTCCAAGCTCCTCGTCCGTGGTCCCTCGGATGCTCCAAGCGCCGCGGCTTCATAAAGCTATCCTTCACCGACTCAAGGCCGAGTCATGAGATGTGAAACTTCGCCACGGCTCCATGTGCGAATTACTAAGTCTGCCGACTTCAGCGCACATATCAAATCAACATAACACACTAACTTAAACCCTTTGCCACACACATCAAAACCTTATCATGGCAAGAGATTGCCCTAACAATCTCCCCCTTTTTGATGTGTGGCAATTCGTTTAAGTTAGGTAAAAACATTTGATATAAATTTTTAAGGTAAGAAAGCATGTAAACATAAAACATGATATAGCAACATGCAACTCCCCCTTAATCCATGAAACTCCCCATACAATTTAAATTTCTCCCCCTATCACTTTTTAACAATTTCTCAATTTTCTCCCCCTATCATAATTTACTTAAACATAATCAATTCTCCCCCTTTGACACCATCAAAAAGATTAACACTAAGTTATAAACTCATGGCATCAAGTCTAATAGAAGAAAAATACCAAGAATTAGTTTAAAAACTGAATTTAGCCATTACTGTTCTGATTTACAGGCCACCAGTCGACTTGTTCGACTACCCGATCAGCTAGTTCGACTGCGTTAAAAATTCCAGAAAATTCGAAAAATCATGAAATTTTGGGAACATATTTCTTGTAAGGTTCTTTATCAGTGAAAAATAATTTTTCATGAAAAATCATCATATTTTCACGTTTTTGCCAAAAATCCAAAAGGTTTAAAAACCACTAGGTTTTTGACCATTCTAGTATCAAGTTTAACACCTAGTTTTGGTTCCAATTGTTTCAAAACATGAATACATAGATTTTAGATTAAGAAATTGTTTTGAAAACATATGAAATATCCAACCATGATCTTTGGGCAATATGTCTATGAATTAAACATAAGTCTTTCCCATGATTGGTCTATTATTGCTATTTTGATACTTTAAATGACCATCTAAATGTCATAGGCATTAGTGGACATTTGTATCATCCTAACATCTCACTCATGCTAAGTTTTCAATCAAAGTAGCCTATGGTGAGTGTGAGATGCATCTTAGGGGTATTTGTATGTACTTAACCATTAAATTCATGCAATTCTATCAAGGTTAAGTATCACCCTAACAATCTACATGATCATAATGACATATATGAATGAATTACACATTATGATCATGAAATACATGTGTTCGCCAAACAATAATCATGCATTAGGTATAATATGATGATAATAAGCAAAGTATCACCTAAAGCATGATTTACACCTATTTCTCATGATTATGTGCCAAATATCATAAATCATGATTGCAAACATACATAGCAATTGCATTAATCATCATGATTTAAGCATTATTATCTATTTATAGGCACGTTATCATCACCTAACACTATTCTAAAAATGTTGTCCCATTATCCTAAGTCAACCAAAATATGATATAGGTCAATTGCATATGGTTGACTACCCTAGGGGTTTTCTAACCCTTAAGGATGGATTTTGGAACCCAAAATAAGTTCTTGCCTATTGGGTTCACTAGATACTCCTTGGGGATCCATTTTCTAGCTATTACCTTCATTTTATCTTGTCCCCTAGCAATTAGGCATTTATAGGCCTTTTCATTTTTCTTTTCTTTATAACCTAGGCCTTTCTTGTTGAAACTTGCCCTTTGGCTCCCAATTATCATGTTCAAGGTGTTGGAGCCTATTGTGAATTTTTCTAGGGCTTTTGTCAAATAGTCTACCTTTTCCCTTAAAGCCCTATTTTCTTCTATACATGCATCACTAACATCCAAAGGCATATAGTTATCATGTGAGCATGCATCATTTAAGCTAGAAGAAATATTATCATCATTTAAGCATGTTTTTTCTAACTTACTTTCTAAGTCCTTAATTTGATCTAGCATGCTTTTGTTCTTCTTCTTAGCTCTAAATAAATCCCTAGTTAAGCTAGAAACCATGGAAACTATTTTCTTAGGAGTTAAGTTTGTTACCATAGTTTCCATGTCCTCTTCTTCTTCTTCGGATGAGGAGGATGTAGAAGCTCCCCCTTCATTTGAGCTCTCCCCACTTGAGCTTGATTCTTCATTTTCGGTGGAAGAGGAGGAGCAATCAGAGTCATGAAGAGCCATTAGTGCTAGGTTGGAGTAGACATGCTCTTCTTCATCGGATGAGGAAGAAGAAGAAGGATCATCCCATGTCTTGGCCTTGAATGCTTTGGCCTTCCCCTTGTCTTTTGCCTTCTTCTCCTCTTTCTTTTTGCTCCCCTTTTTCTTCTTCTTTTCTTCTTTCTTTTTCTTCTCTTCGTTGCTCTTGTTTAGGAGAGGACAATTGTCCCTTATGTGCCCCTCTCCTTGGCAATTGTAGCATATGACCTTCCCCCTTGGTCTTCTATTCCTATCATTAGATTTATTAAAATGAAAACCCTTTAAAGCACGTCTTACCCTCCTTACTATATATGCTTCTTCGGTGCTATCCATGGAGGAGGATGAGGATGCTTCATCATCGGAGGAGGAGGGGATTTCCATCTTCTTCTTCCCCTTGTTCGCTATCAAAGCTACTCCTCTTGAAGGTTGGATTTTTGGCTCTTCTTGTATTCCTTCAAGCCTGTCGGAGCTCCATTGTTGAGAAAAACTCCTCCAAGGTACTTACTTCCAAGTTCTTGGAGATGTAAAATGAATCCACCATGGAGCTCCATCTTGAGGACCGGGGAAAGGCATTTATGGCCTTCATTACCATATCCCAGTTGGAGAGCTTTTCTCCTACACTTGTTAGCCCAATTAATATTTCTTTAAATCTAGAATGTAGGGAAGTTACCTTTTCTCCCTTTTCAAGCTTAATATTTGATAGTTGGGAGCGGAGGAGATCTCTTCTTGCTAGCTTGGCTTTCGAAGTGCCTTCATGAAGTTCAACTAGCTTCTCCCACATCTCCTTAGCACTAGAACATTCCCCTATCCTATTGACTTCTTGTTGGGGAAGTACATTATAGAGATGGTGCTTGGCCTTTGAATTTGCCAAATACTCCTCTCTTTGTCTTTTGCTCCATCTCGATTTCTCCAATGGCTCCCCATCTTCGTTCCTAGGCAACTCGAAACCGTTTTCCATAATTAACAATATTTCAAAGTCAGTTTCGAAGAATACCTCCATTCTCTTTTTCCACCAAGAGAATTCGCCGTCGAACTTCGGTGGGTGGATGTTTGAGCCGGCCATTTTTGATGTAGAGCTTGTTGCGGCGGTTAGTCCGGTGACAAGCAACCTTGCTCTGATACCACTTGTTGGAGATCGATTGGCCGGCTAGAGGGGGGTGAATAGCCCTCATACGATGGATGTCGGGATTCTCTCGTCTACAAAGCGTTAGCGCAAGCAGAATATACAAATAAAAATAAAGACAACACAAAAGATAGACAAGCAATACAAACACGAGATGTAACGTGGTTCACTGCTATGCCGCTAATCCACGGTCCAATTCGTCCAAGGTGAATCACTCCTTCAAATCTATCCACTAGATCTCTCCTTTGCACAAAGCTAGGTGGAGGTAACCTCTTTTACACAAAGATCACTCTTCTACAATAGAATAGAGATTAGAACAAGTAGAAGAGTAGGGAATCGTGTATGGCACTTTGGGAGAAGTTTAGAGCTCAAGCATTTTTTCCCAAAGCCCCACCCCCTTCCTTTTTATAGAGGAAGAGGGTTTCTTCCCGTTGACACAAGATCAGTCGACTGATGCCCTCGATCAGTCGACTGGTCCTGTAGCCGTTGCCCAATAACGGTCGCTTTCCACGTTAGATTCCATCCAATGGCACTGGCATCAGTCGACTGATGCTCGATCATGTTGGAGATTTGACGTCGCTAGAGGGGGTGAATAGCGTTGTAACCGTACGAAGATGGAATTCGATCGTGATCGTGTCTACAATTTCGTTAGCACAGCGGAATATAGAAATGAAAGCAATAACGAAATACAACAATCACGAACACAAAGATATAACGTGGTTCGGAACCGAACGGTTCTTACTCCACTGATCGAGCTCTAAAGAGCCCTAGTGATGCACACGCACTCACTAATCAATAATAACTCCTTCTCGGAACAATCCGGAGGCGGAGAAACCTCGTACAAGGATTACACTAAGTAATACACAAGATACAAGCAAATACAAGTAAGAAATACAATGCAAGTAAAGGAAAAACAACTTTACAAGAGCTTTGGATTGCTTGATCTTTGATTGCCTTGAACTAGCTTTGAAGGACTGGAAAGCACCAACTTCCCCCTTCAATTTCGCCCAAGAAAATCGCTTTAAAAACCCTCCTTCCGAGCTGCCTTTATAACCTGCGCTGGATTCCGCTCGATCATCACCGATCGCATAAGTCACGATCGATGCCACTGTTGTCGTGAGACAATGGATCGATCCACGCTGGAAAAACTCCAACGGATCTCTTGGCGATCATTGCCAACACCAGTAGTCAATCGCGGCGTCGGCTTACGGAGCGTTCTGCTCGACACGGAACTATTAGTCGATCGCCAACCCTTGGCGATCGCTGAGCTAATTCGACTTTAAATTGGCAGTTGAACTCAAGTCGACTCACGTCAGTCGAACCGGCCATATTGCCAGTCGACTGACAACCTCAAACATGAGGTTTTAACCCAAGTATGGTGTCCCCATACTTGCTAGACCACCCTTAGCCTAGACCTAAGTCTTCTAGCCACCTCCATCAGCCTCACGCCTCTCGGATCCCTCCAAGTCATCCATGACTTGTTCATCCATCGCGCTAGCCTTCAGGTGCTTCCGTCGGCTATGTCATACTAACGGTGTCTACACCGCCAAGGCACATTGGACTTACGCCGCCAAGACTCCGCTTGGACTTTACGCCGCCAATATCAATCCCCTTGGACTTCCCAAATGCCAAGACTCAAGCTTGGACTTTCCCTTGCCAACCCATGTTGGACTTTCTATGCCAAGACCCATGCTTGGACTTTCCATTTGCCAAGACCCATGCTTGGACTTCTCATTTGCCAAGACCCATGCTTGGACTTTCCCATAATCACATGGTCAACCCCAGTCAACCATCAAGGTCTTCCTCGAGTCAAACTCGAGTCCGGTCAAAACATGACCCGGGTCGATTGCTCCAACAATCTCCCCAACATATTAACCGACATTAATGTCAAACATCAATGCCAAACCACTTTGTCAAATCCCTTTGTCAAACATTAAAACATCACTCGAGTCAAACTCGAGTCTGGTCAATCGTGACCTGGGCCGATTGCACCAACAATCTCCCCCTTTTTGATGTTTGACAAAAACCAAACAAATCATCTGAGTTAGACCACTAACTCAAATCCCTTACCAATTATCCCAAATTGGTAAACACTCTCCAAATGTTCTCCCCCAAACATTCTCCCCCTTTTTGACTAACATCAAAAAGGTTTTCTCTCCAAGGAGGTCAATGTCTCATATCCCAATGAGATCTTACAATCTTTCCCTTTTTGACCTAAAAATATCTAGGATGTCTACCATCGTCCTAGTGATAAGTCTCATATCACTCAAGAGAGGCAATCCTATTCACTCTCCCAATTTCCAAATTGGGTATCAAAAACCCATCAATTTTCCCAATTGATGATACTCTCCCAATAACTTCTCCTCTCCAAGGAGAAAAACACATCCATCATCCCAAGATGGATAACTCCCCTTAAAGGCTTGCTCCCCCTTGACCATTGCACCAACAATGTCCTTGGAAAGCCCCTAAGCCAATAGGAACTCTAAACCATCAAAATTAAGGTTCTAAGTTCAACATAGAACTTTCACTCACCCTAAATTTGATACTTTGACCTAACACATCTCCTAATCCATATCCAATGGATTTTCACCCTTTATAATGCTTTCTAAAGCATATCCTAGGGTTAGGAGTGATTAGGAACCTTTTCCATAGCTGAACACGGGCTAAACAAACCTTGTTCACCCGAATCGGACACAGCGATGATTCAGCGATGTCAATCACGATCACACATCGGTTGATCGCCACAGACGATCGTGATAACTGAAAATCTCGATTTTTAGCTATCAGAAATGAATTTTGGAAATTCATAAATAATTATACGTAATTCAAAAAATCATGAAAATTCATACGTATAATACTTATGACACACACAATGGGTGAAAAATATTTGAAAATTATTTTACCCATAAAATAGTGAGTTTGATACAAAACTCAAAACCATTGAAATTTTCAATGTTTTGCTCTATTTTGTATCAACTCTATCAATAGTAATTGCTATCAAAAGATAGACTTCACCAAGGTTTTTCAAAATGATTTTAAAATGTTTTCAAAACCTTATTTTGGATCATATTCCTTGGGCTCTATGCACATGACTTGTACACAAGCTTTCCCAATGATCCACTAATAAAATTAGATGAGTTTTAGTTCATCTAGATGCAAACACTATGCACCTTGAACTCAACTCATATCCTAACATCTCACATGTATCTAGGGTGTATAAATACACATACATGTCAATTGGATGTGAGATGTGGGTTTTGTTCTCCCTAAACTAGGGTTTCATGCATTCCCTAGGCAACCCTACTTGATTCCCTTATAAATGGGACTTCAAGTCATGTCATAGTCCTTAAATCAATTTCAACCAATTGTCTTAAGTGCATGAATGATTATGGCATGAGAAATGATATAAATAAGCATATGCTCATAATCATGATGTCATGGTATAAGATGAAATCTAAAAACACATAACATTTAAAACCTTAATCCTAAACATGAACATGACATATAAAATCATAGAACTAGGCATGATGTCATGACATGGCATATGGCAATCAAAACATGGCATATAAAATATATAGGTATAGTCATACATAAATTTTAATATTAATTGTCATTTCATATGGTTAGATATATTTTGCCATATTATCATTAATCTCCCTAGTGTGCCAAAAACCCAAAATGGCACACTAATACTCTAAACCCTAATTGTGCCAATTTGATCATTTTATCAAGCTTCTCAAATAATATTGGCACACCCTAAAATCTTTTAGGATGATAATTCAAATCTATTTCCAAGGTATCCATAACCTTGAAAATAACCTAAAGTGCCACCTTTGCCATGGTTGAGTTAACTACCCATCCATTTAAGGTTGGCACACCCTAACCCATCTAGCGTGAATCAATCACGCTCTTAGGAACCCAAAACCGATTTGAGCTCCTAGGGTTAATTAGGTATTCCTTAGGGATAACCTCCCTAGATACCTTCCTAATGACCCTCCTAGGCTTGTTAGCCTTGGTCATTTGGGTCTTACCTAGGTTGACTCTAGGGGTAACTCCCCTTGCCACCTTCTTAGTGGCCACCCTAGGTTTCCTTGAAACCCTAGCCACTAGGCACACCCTATGGTCAACTCTAGGGATGATTTCCCTATTGACCTTGGTCTTTCTAGACCTAGTTTGTGTTCCATAGTCAAATGGAACACTATGATAAGCCACTTTAGGCTTAGGTTTGTGACCCAAACCTTGCTTGCCTTTGGTTGACTTTTGACTCTTAGGTCCTTGATGTTGACTTTAACTTTTGGACCTTTGACTTTGACCATTTGACCCTTTAAATTGGTTTTGTATATTCCTAAGGGTCTTTTCAAGTTTTTCAAGCCTTGACCTCAAGACTTGATTTTCCTTTTCTAATTGCCCGATTTTAGAATTTTGATTTAAATCTTGGGCATTGGACTTCCTAGGCATATGCCTAGTCCATTTAGGGTTTAGACCTAGGTGCTCTTGCACCTTTCTAATTGTCTCCCTAGGTAAAAATTTTCTAGAGTTATTTGACCTAGGTTTGTCCTTAGATAAATTGTTTTTAGGGACATTAGTCCCAAATTTCTCCCTATTATCTAAGTGAATATTTTTAGCTCCTAAACAAAAGTATTTATTTCTATTAGCATGCTTTTCATGGCAAATTGCTAGGGAATTGAAATTTCTAGCATGCTTTTGTCTATTAACTAAAGAAAAAGCATTATTAACTTGATATACCTTAGGGTTAGCCTTAGGAGCTCCCCCTACTTGTGATGCTCCCTTTGCCTTCTTCTCCCCTTCATTGACTCTTAATGACCCAGAGTCGGCATTTGAAGCAAATCACTTGCTCCTTGCTCTTTTTCATTGAGGCACCGGTCTCCTTGACTTTTGGCACGGGTGGAGTCTTCTTAACCCGTTTAGGACACTTACTCTTGTAGTGTCCTTTCTCCCTACACTCAAAGCATATAATATTCATTTTATTATTAATTGACATGCTTGAGTTACCTAGGGTGGTTGTGGTGGTCGGAGTGGATTCTTGAGCTTGCTCTTCCTCTCTATCGGATGTAGATGGTTCTTCTTGTTGCTCCGGTGTTGAGGTTCTCTCCTCCCCCTCAATCCTTGAGGTGGATGCTTCTTCCACTTCCTCCACCTCTTCCGATCCGGATGTTGATTCCCTATCAACCTCCGAATCCTCACTTCCTTGTGAGGATGATCTCTCATCTTCACCCTCCTTATCTTCTTGAATTGATGAAGAACTTTCTTGAGCTTGAGAGGGTGAGCACTCCTCTTCTTCTTCTTCTTCTTCTTCTTGGACCGATGATGAGTTTTCATGGAGCTTTGCCACTTGGCTCCATAACTCTTTAGCATCTACATAATTACCTAACATACACAAGATATTGTTAGGCATTAAATCAATTAAAAATTTTATCACCTTATCATTTTTCTCGGATGCTTGAACTTGCTCTTCGGTCCATCTTTTCTTTTTGAGGAATCCACCTCTTGGTCCTCTTGGATATTCAAATCCATCCATCAAAATGGACCATTCCTCAAAGTCTCTCATCATAATAAAATCCTCAATTCTTCCCTTCCAAGAATTGAATCCTTCTCGTCCGTATAGAGTGTAGGGCACCGGTGTGTTGATGTCCCAACCTAATTGATCTTGGACTTCCATCTTTTACCCTCTAGCGTCTTGCTCCCGGTTGTTAATCCGTTGAAGAGCAACCTTGCTCTGATACCACTTGTTGGAGATTTGACGCCACTAGAGGGGGGTGAATAGCGTTGTGACCGTACGAAGATGGAATTCGATCGTGATCGTGTCTACAATTTCGTTAGCGCAGCAGAATATAGAAATGAAAGCAATAACAAAATACAACAATCACGAACACAAAGATATAACGTGGTTCGGAACCGAATGGTTCCTACTCCACGGATCGAGCTCTAAAGAGCCCTAGTGATGCACACGCACTCACTAATCAATAATAACTCCTTCTTGGAACAATCCGGAGGCGGAGAAACCTCGTACAAGGATTACACTAAGTAATACACAAGATACAAGCAAATACAAGTAAGAAATACAATGCAAGTAAAGGAAAAACAACTTTACAAGAGCTTTGGATTGCTTGATCTTTGATTGCCTTGAACTAGCTTTGAAGGACTGGAAAGCACCAACTTCCCCCTTCAATTTCGCCCAAGAAAATCGCTTTAAAAACCCTCCTTCCGAGCTGCCTTTATAACCTGCGTCGGGCTGGATTTCCGCCTATCAGTCGACTGCCATAAGTCACCAGTCGACTGATGCCACTGTTGTCGTGAGACAACGGATCGATCCACGCTGGAAAAACTCCAACGGATCTCTTGGCAGTCGACTGCCAACATTGGCAGTCGACTGCCAGCACCCGTAGTCGACTGGCCAGTCGGCTACGGAGCGTTCTGTGCTCGACACAGAACTAGCAGTCGACTGCCAACCCTTGGCAGTCGACTGCCAGAGCAATTCCAGCTCTAAATTGGCAGTCGAACTCAAGTCGACTCACGTCAGTCGAACCGGCCATATTGCCAGTCGACTGACAACCTCAAACATGAGGTTTTAACCCAAGTATGGTGCCCCCATACTTGCTAGACCACCCTTAGCCTAGACCTAAGCCTTCTAGCCACCTCCATCAGCCTCACGCCTCTCGGATCCCTCCAAGTCATCCATGACTTGTTCATCCATCGCGCTAGCCTTCAGGTGCTTCCGTCGGCTATGTCATACTAACGGTGTCTACACCGCCAAGGCACATTGGACTTACGCCGCCAAGACTCCGCTTGGACTTTACGCCGCCAATATCAATCCCCTTGGACTTCCCAAATGCCAAGACTCAAGCTTGGACTTTCCCTTGCCAACCCATGTTGGACTTTCCATGCCAAGACCCATGCTTGGACTTTCCATTTGCCAAGACCCATGCTTGGACTTCTCATTTGCCAAGACCCATGCTTGGACTTTCCCATAATCACATGGTCAACCCCAGTCAACCATCAAGGTCTTCCTCGAGTCAAACTCGAGTCCGGTCAAAACATGACCCAGGTCGATTGCTCCAACAATCTCCCCAACATATTAACCGACATTAATGTCAAACATCAATGCCAAACCACTTTGTCAAATCCCTTTGTCAAACATCAAAACATCACTTGAGTCAAACTCGAGTCTGGTCAATCGTGACCTAGGCCGATTTCACCAACAGATCAGTCGAGTGCTCAATGGAGTCGACTCCATTCTGTGCCCGTGCATAATGCCATCAGTCGACTGCCATTCCCTGGCAGTCAACTGCTGTCGACATCAGTTGACTGCCAAGCACTAAACTGGTATTATACCAGTCGATCGAACCATCGACTTAGAGCAGTCGACTGCCATGACATGGCAGTCGACTGGTGTCGGGAAAACCCATCCGACACTTGGCCAAATGGCCAAGTTTCACCTAAGAGCTACCCTTCCTGGGTTACAATCGCTCACTCTCATTCCTCGGAGTCCCTCGCCTTCGAAGTTCTCTTCGTTCGTGGCCACGTCCCTCGGCAGCATCAGGCGCACGGCTCTGCAATGCTCCTTTGCGTCTCTTGCCTTGAAGTCTACTTCCTCCGGCTTCACTCCAAGCTCCTCATCCGGCGGTCCCTCGGATGCTCCAAGCGCACGGCTTCCGCAAAGCTATCCTTCACCGACTCAAGGCACGAGTCATGAGATGTGAAACTCGCCACGGCTCCATGTGGAATTACTAAGTCCTGCACGACTTCAACACACGTATCAAATCAACATAACACACTAACTTAAACCCTTTGCCATGTAACGCCTGTAAAATTCCTAGCAATTTTAAAAGAATTTTTGGCTTGATGATCATGGGCTTTATGTGGGTTTTTTTCCAAAAATAAAAGAAATAAGCCAAAAAGGGGTGCAAGGCCTAGGAATTGAACCCCAAACCTCTAGAGATAGCCAAACCCTATAGATGCACCCACTAACCAGAAGCCCAATAGGACTACATCATTAGATGAAGGGGGGGGGGATTATAGATAAGTGAGATAAAGGTAAATGAAGAGGCATGGAAGAAGAGAAGAGAAACTTCTCTTCCTCCCTTTATAAAGAAGAGGGAAGGTTCTAATTTGCCACTTCCTCTCTTCTTCTTCTTCTTCTCACCGAATTCTAGCTCCCTCTCCACCTTTGGCCGAACCCTATCCAAGCAAGAGAAGGCTAGGTTTTGATCTTCCTTAGGTCATCTTCCCCACCCAAAGCAAAGCGAAGGATGTAAGTATCCCTCACCTACATACGAGTAGCTTCGTTTGATGTTTTATAAAAGAAATCTATATGTTATATTCGGCCAAGCTATGATTTTAGGTTTCCATGAAGTTATATGCTATGTTTTAGTAACTAGATGATGATGTAGGATGGAAAAAGGGTTTAGGTTAAAAGCTAACCCTAATGGCCACCAAGACCCATTCGGCCAAGCCATGATTTTAGGGTTTCAATGAAGTTTCAAGCTATGTTTTGGTAACTATATGATGATGTTAGGAGTTAAAATGAATTAGGACAAAAGCTAACCCTAATGGCCACCAAGACCCATTCGGCCAAGCCATGCTTTTAGGGTTTCAATGAAGTTTCATGCTATGCTTTGGTAACTATATGATGATGTTAGGAGTTAAAATGAATTAGGACAAAAGCTAACCCTAATGGCCACCAAGACCCATTCGGCCAAGCCATGCTTTTAGGGTTTCAATGAAGTTTCATGCTATGTTTTGGTAACTATATGATGATGTTAGGAGTTAAAATGAATTAGGACAAAAGCTAACCCTAATGGCCCCAAGACCCATTCGGCCAAGCCATGCTTTTAGGGTTTCAATGAAGTTTCATGCTATGTTTTGGTAACTATATGATGATGTTAGGAGTTAAAATGAATTAGGACAAAAGCTAACCCTAATGGCCACCAAGACCCATTTGGCCAAGCCATGCTTTTAGGGTTTCAATGAAGTTTCATGCTATGTTTTGGTAACTATATGATGATGTTAGGAGTTGAAATGAATTAGGTTAAAAGATAACCCTAGAAAACCCTATGGACCATTCGGCCAACCTATGCTTTTGGGTGACTAAATGAAGTTTTAATCCATGTTCTTTATGCAAATGAAGTTGTTGTTATGCTAAATGAATTAGGTTAAAAGATAACCCTAGAAAAGCCTATGGACCATTCGGCCACCATGAACCTTGGATGATTAAATGAAGTCTAATCCAAGTTTTATGTGCATATGAAGTTGTTGTTAAGTTAAATGAATAAGTTAACATGTGTTTTAAGTTGGGTGAATTCATGCTGACTTGTGATATTAAATAATGCTAGATGAAGATAACATGCCTTAGGTTAGTGTTTACTTACTTTGATGCCATGTCTATGTGTATGCGATATTTGAAATATGTTATGAAATGAAGTATGCTATGCTATGTTAATGAAATGAAGCATGATGTGTTATGAAATGAAGTATGCTATGCTATGTTAATGCAATGAAGCATGATGTGTTATGAAATGAAGTATGCTATGCTATGTTAATGAAATGAAGCATAATGTGTTATGAAATGAAGTATGATATGCTATGTTAATGCAATGAAGCATGATGTGTTATGAAATGAAGTATGCTATGCTATGTTAATGAAATGAAGCATGATGTGTTATGAAATGAAGTATGCTATGCTATGTTAATGAAATGAAGCATGATGTGTTATGAAATGAAGTATGTCATGCTATGTTAATGAAATAAGCTATGTTGTACAAATAAGCATATAAGTATTTTACCTTCTGCATGGCTTGTACCAAGACCTTAACAAGGTCCAAGAAGGGATGGGCTCCTAAGATGCCCTAGGTCGATGGAATAAGACTCGGGCCTAGGATGGGCTTCTATGTATGATTGCCCCTAGGTCGATGGAATAAGATTCGGGCCTAGTACGGGATGGCCTCCAAGATGCCTTAGGTCGATGGAGTAAGACTCGGGCCTAGGATGGGCTTCTACGCTATGACGATTGCTCCTAGGTCGATGGAATAAGACTCGGGCCTAGAAACCTATTAGGTTCGAGACTTGCTACCTCGGGCCTATTTAGGGATGCGCGCTATGATAATGAAGAAGTCGTACAATGTCGGGCCCAAATATGTTGAGATTTATGTTTACATACCTAAAATATATGTTTTCAAAACATCCTGCATATGTTTACCTGCTGATTGTTATGTTTACATGCTTATGTTATATATGTTTACATGTTATGTTTGATGATATGTTAGGAATGTTTACATGCTTATGTTATATACGTTACCTGTTATGTTTGAGGATATGCTATGATGTTTATGTTACTAAGTTACATACGATGCATGTTATGTTGGTTAAGCATATATTCATGTTATGCCGCTAAGTGTTGGATGACACATGTTATATTTACTTATGTTACTTATGCTACATGTTAAGTTGATGATGCCATGTATGTTACACATTATATTGCTTATATGTTATGAATGCTACATGCCATGATTAATGTCGATGTTTGGTTTTTGTGAGTAGGACAGGATCTTACCAAGCCTATGTGCTTATAGTTTATCTTTCCCTCGTACTACAGATAAGGGTAAGGGATGGATAAACTAATGGGAGCAGCAGGAGGGGCCAAATGTGTGTGGTAGTGGCATGGTGGAGAAGATCCGTTAGGTCTACATATATATGTGTTTACCTATGATGATGATGTCTATGGATGTCCTTATTATGCCTGCTTATGATGGTGTCGTTTAAGAACTTGAACTAAGCACTAAGTACCTATCTATGTTATGATGCATGTTCTATGCTAATAAGAAGAAGTAAAGAAGAAGTAAGAAGAAGTATCTATATATGCTATGATGCATGCTCTATGTGAAGAAGAAGAAGTATATATATATATATATATATATATATATATATATATATATATGTCAATGCATGTTTATGTTTTAAAAAGAAAACAAAATGTCTACAGTCTTCATTGTAAGAATTAAAAGTATGCATAAAGTCTTCCATTGTATGTAATGTAAGTATGTCGGTCGCGTCATGCCGCCCCTCCGGACATTCAGTGAGTCTGGAAAAGGCGGGCGTTATGTGGTATCAGGCGGATCTGCCTTACCACTGTCTACTCTAACTTTGTTAATTTTGTTCATGTATGATATGAAATGCCTTTAGCTTATTTTTTTCATGTATGACATAAAATGCCTTTAGCTTATTTTATTCATGTATGATATGAAATGCCATTAGCTTATTTTGTTCATGTATGACATAAAATGCCTTTAGCTTATTTTGTTCATGTATGATATGAAATGCCTTTAGCTTATTTTGTTCATGTATGACATAAAATGCCTTTAGCTTATTTTATTCATGTATGATATGAAATGCCATTAGCTTATTTTGTTCATGTATGACATAAAATGCCTTTAGCTTATTTTGTTCATGTATGATATGAAATGCCTTTAGCTTATTTTGTTCATGTATGACATAAAATGCCTTTAGCTTATTTTATTCATGTATGATATGAAATGCCATTAGCTTATTTTGTTCATGTATGACATAAAATGCCTTTAACTTATTTTGTTCATGTATGATATGAAATGCCTTTAGCTTATTTTGTTCATGTATGACATAAAATGCCTTTAGCTTATTTTATTCATGTATGATATGAAATGCCATTAGCTTATTTTGTTCATGTATGACATAAAATGCCTTTAGCTTATTTTATTCATGTATGATATGAAATGCCATTAGCTTATTTTGTTCATGTATGACATAAAATGCCTTTAGCGTATTTTGTTCGTATATGATGTTAAATGCCTTAAGATTAAATATGCATGAATTCATGTAGGATGAACTTATGCTAGCCTTATTATAATATATAAAGATAAGTGTATGATAAAGAATGTGTCTAGCTAAATATGCATGAAAATATGTAAATGACTTTATGCTAGCTTTAGTCTAATTATGCGTAGGTCAACAAACAAAAACTTATACTAGCTTTACCTTAATATATGAAGATAAACATGTCTGGAAGACGCAGTAGTAGAGCTGATGAGCTAGCACCCCCACATGACCTTACACACGTAGTCACAGAACTCCAACGACAAGTCACAGAACAACAACAAGTGATAAATATCCTAATGAATCAGC
Source organism: Wurfbainia villosa (assembly GCA_025175895.1). Taxonomy (NCBI): domain Eukaryota; kingdom Viridiplantae; phylum Streptophyta; class Magnoliopsida; order Zingiberales; family Zingiberaceae; genus Wurfbainia; species Wurfbainia villosa. The sequence goes on along the minus strand of CM046001.1, from coordinate 36,760,442 downwards.
GAGGAAACCCTACTGCCCCACCAACGGGCCCCGGCCCGATGGTTCGACAGGAAGCTTACCTGATCCAGTGGCAGAGACTAAAGTCGGAAAATTTCTCTGGTACTGGTGAGCCATGGGATGCCCAGGCCTGGTTCAAGACAGTGGAAAGCATCGTGGAGCTACTGGACTGGCCCGAATGCGAGAAGATTAAGTGTGCATCATTCTGCCTTTCGGGAGATGCTCGGATGTGGTGGGAATGGGTTAAAGCAAAGAGACAAGTAAATCAGATGAGATGGACAGATTTCGAGTACGAGTTCTTCGAAGAATTCTTCCACATGAGGGTGACCAACAAGCATTACGACGAGTTCACTGGGTTCCGACAAGGTGACCTATCGGTCAGCGAAGCCGTGAAGAGATTCAACCGACTCGCACGTCTGTGCCCAGAGTTGGTCAGCACGGAAAGAGAAAGGGTCAGACTCATGCTGAAGATGCTCCGACCGGAAATAGCTCTGAATGTGGCCGGTGGAGTTCATAGACCGCAGACCGCAGAGGAGCTGTTCAGTAGTGCCTTAATTACCGAGCATTACCTGAACAACATTAATCAGCAAAAGAAAGCACTGAGTGAAGGCAGGGGTCAGGCCCAGTCGGGAGGTCAGAGGAACCAGGGTGCTTGGAAAGGGAACCCCACTGGCAAGAGAAGACAATGGGAGAATCCTAAAGGAGGTCCAGCGAGCAAGCAGCCCAGGATCCCTCTGTGTGCTACCTGCGGGAAGATACATCCTGGAGTATGCTACCAAGGCACAAATCGATGTTACAACTGTGGACGGACAGGGCATAGAATCAAGGACTGTCCTATCCAGGTTCAGGCACCTCCTCAGCCGTATGCCTAGCCCAGGAGTGCTCCTCCATGAGCCGCAATCGAAGGAACCCCAATCCACCAAGGGAGACTAGAAGCCCCACCAACTATGACAGATGCTAGGGTATTCTCTCTCACCCAAGAAGATGTGGCAAACGCCTCTACAGTTGTCACAGGTCAGATATTTATTTTCTGTCAGCATGCTACTGCATTATTTGATACTGGGGCAACACATTCGTTTGTTTCTACACACTTCACTGGAAAGATAGACATACCACCACAAGCTCTAGACCACAAGTTCTTAACAACTCTGCCCTCGAGAGAAGTAATGCCCTCCACTCATATGCTGCAAGCCGCACCCATCAGAATTGCAGACAGAGAACTCTACTGCGATCTGATAGTGCTCGACATGCAGGATTATGACATTATATTGGGCATGGATTTCTTAAGCAAGTACGGTGCTTCGATCGAGTGCCGAAAAAGGAAAGTGGTATTCCAGCCGGAGGCGGAGCCTAGGTTCGAATTTATTGGAGAACCAAGGAGAAGAGTCAATAAGATTTTATCAGCCCTACAGGCACGTAAGATGTTAGGCGTGGGTGCCTTTGGGTTTCGCACACGTAGTTGATACAAGTCAAGATAAGGATCGGAAGCTAGAGAATGTCGAGTTGTATGCAACTACCGAGGTATTCCCGGATGAACTACCGTGGTTAGCCCAGGATAGAAGTTGAATTTTAGATCGAGTTGATTCCTGGTACTAAACCGATCTCTAAAGCACCTTACCGTATGGCGTCGGCTGAATTAAAGGAACTTCAGGGACAGCTACAGGAGTTACTCGACAAGGGACTTATTCGCCCAAGTCGCTCTCCATGGGGGGGCTCCAGTGTTGTTGGTGAAGAAGAAAGATGGGTCTATGCGAATGTGACCGAACAATGTGACGATCAAGAACCGGTATCCTTTACCGCGGATTGATGACCTATTCGACCAACTAAAAGGTGCCGCCGTCTTCTCTAAGATTGACCTGAGGTCCGGCTATCATCAAGTAAAAGTAAAACCAGATGATATCCCAAAGACGGCCTTCTGTACAAGGTATGGACATTACGAGTTCGTAGTTATGCCCTTCGGAGTGACGAATGCACCTGCCCTGTTCATGGATTTGATGAATCGGGTATTCTCGGCATTCCTCGACAAGTTTGTGATCGTCTTCATCGACGACATACTAATATATTCGAGAACCCCCGAGGAGCACGCAGAACACTTGAATGTGGTATTGCGATTCTTGGGAAAAACAGCTATTCGCAAAGTTCTCCAAATGCGAGTTCTGGCTTGAACAAGTATCATTTTTGGGTCACGTGATATCCAAGCACGGAGTGATGGTAGACCCAATAAAGATTGAAGTCGTGAGTAACTGGAACCGACCAAAGAATGCCAGCGAAATCAGAAGCTTTCTTGGGCTAGCAAGTTACTACCGGAAGTATGTAGAGAATTTCTCCAGGATTGCCGCCCCTATGACAGTCCTCACCGGGAAGAACCGTAAAATATGAGTGGAGCGCTGCGAGAGGAGTTTCAGAATTAAAAAGGAGATCGACAGCTCAATCCTTACTCTTCCGGACAGTAATGAAGGCTTCGACATGTACAGTGACGCTTCCAAGTTGGGACTCGGAGCTGTACTTATGCAGAATGGCAAGGTCATTGCCTACGCCTCTAGGCAACTCAAGGAACACGAAAGGAATTATCCCACCCACGATTTAGAGCTAGCGGCCGTGGTCTTTGCTCTCAAAACATGGAGGCATTATCTCTATGGAGCTCAGTGTAGGATCTATACAGACCACCAGAGTCTGAAATATTTCTTCACACAGAAGGACCTGAACATGAGACAGCGCAGATGGCTCGAGCTCGTCAAGGATTATGACTGCGAGATTCTCTACCACCCGGGGAAAGCTAACAAGGTGGCTGATGCACTCAGCAGGAAGTCCTGCGCCACCTTGATGTCTCTATCAGGGTTATCTCGGCCCTTAGAAAAAGAGATTATGCGTTACGGGGTTGAAATCATCTCCGGACAGCTCTCGACCATGACGATAACACCGACGCTGTTCGATGATATACCGAAAAAGCAAGCCCGTGACCCAAGCCTTCAGAGGATCAAGCAAGAGGTCTTAGAAGGAAAGGACGACGGGTTTCGGATCTCTGATAGTGGAGTACTCTACCGCAGGGATCGCTTGTGTATTCCCAACGATCCAGAATTACGGAAGGGGATATTTGAGGAAGCTCACGGAACTCCTTACACGATGCATCCTGGAACCACCAAGATGTACCAAGACCTGAAACGAAAGTTCTGGTGGTCTGGAATGAAAAGAGATGTGGCTCAGTATGTCAAGACACCGACCTACCGCGAGGGTTAAGGCAACACCGAGACTAAGGAACACCGCAGATCCAGATTCCGTAATGGAAATGGGAGGACATTTCTATGGATTTCATCTCGAGATTGCCCAAGACGATAGCGGTTATGATGCTATATAGGTAATTGTGACATGATTGACGAAGTCCGCCCCATTTCTTAGCAATCAAGATGACCTATTCGACGAGCAATTGGCTCGATTATATGCTAAGGAAATTATTAGACTACATGGAATTCCTAAGACCATCATTTCGATGAGATGGTCGCTTTATTTCCCATTTCGAATGTGTTCGAAAGCCCTAGGCACGGTTATTGTTCAAGATCGCCTTCCATCCCAGACGAGACGCACGAAAGGGTGAATCAAGTACTGGAGGATATGTTACGAGCCTGCGCCCTGGATTTCAAAGGTAGCTAGTGCCGATACTTATGTTTGGCAGAATTCGCCTACAACAATAGCTATCAAGCTACTATTGGAATGGCACCCTACGAGGCACTATACGGGAGGAAATGTAGATCTCCCATATCTTTGATGCGGTGGTGAAAAGAAGAGGATGGGACTCGAGGCGGACTTCATCGACAACACCACCCGAGCTATCGTAACATCCGTCAGAAGAATTGAAGCTGCTCGAGCCGACAAAGAGCTATGTGGATATCGCGGCGTTAGAATTGAAGTTGGGGACCTAGTATTCCTCAAAGTGGCTCCTATGAAAGGAGTGATGAGATTAGGAAGGAAGGGTAAGCGAGTCCACGCTCACGTGGGACCGTATCCGATATTGCGGAGGATTGGCAAGGTAGCTTACAAGCTAGATGCCTCGAGATGTCGGCTATTCTGGCGTGTTCCATGTCTCTGTGCTCAAGAAATGCATTTCCAAAGCGGACCAAGTGATCGAGCCACAAAGCGGTACAAGTTCAAGAGGACTGAGTATTGAAAGTCGGCCTATCCAAATATTAGAGGAGAAAGTCAAGAGACTAAGGAACAAGAGGTGCCCTTAGTAAAGGTCTGTGGCGAGAATCAGCGATGCGAGAAGCTACAGGAGCGAAGAGGACATGAAGCGAAGTACCACAATTGTTCTAAAGTTTAGAGGAATGAAACTTTTAAAAGTATGAAGGATTATATGCAGTAAAATTCCTAGCAATTTTACAAGAATTTTTGGCTTGATGATCATGGGCTTTATGTGGGCCTTTTCAAAAATAAAAGAAAATAAGCCAAAAAGGGGTGCAAGGCCTAGGAATTGAACCCCAAACCTCTAGAGATAGCCAAGCCCTATAGATGCACCCACTAACGAAGCCCAATAGGACTACATCATTAGATGAAGGGGGATTATAGATAAGTGAGATAAAGGTAAATGAAGAGGCATGGAAGAAGAGAAGAGAAACTTCTCTTCCTCCCTTTATAAAGAAGAGGGAAGGTTCTAATTTGCCACTTCCTCTCTTCTTCTTCTTCTTCTCACCGAATTCTAGCTCCCTCTCCACCTTTGGCCGAACCCTATCCAAGCAAGAGAAGGCTAGGTTTTGATCTTCCTTAGGTCATCTTCCCCACCCAAAGCAAAGCGAAGGATGTAAGTATCCCTCACCTGCATACGAGTAGCTTCGTTTGATGTTTTATAAAAGAAATCTATATGTTATATTAAAGCTATGATTTTAGGGTTCCATGAAGTTATATGCTATGTTTTAGTAACTAGATGATGATGTAGGATGGAAAAAGGGTTTAGGTTAAAAGCTAACCCTAATGGCCACCAAGACCCATTCGGCCAAGCCATGCTTTTAGGGTTTCAATGAAGTTTCATGCTATGTTTTGGTAACTATATGATGATGTTAGGAGTTAAAATGAATTAGGACAAAAGCTAACCCTAATGGCCACCAAGACCCATTCGGCCAAGCCATGCTTTTAGGGTTTCAATGAAGTTTCATGCTATGCTTTGGTAACTATATGATGATGTTAGGAGTTAAAATGAATTAGGACAAAAGCTAACCCTAATGGCCCCAAGACCCATTCGGCCAAGCCATGCTTTTAGGGTTTCAATGAAGTTTCATGCTATGTTTTGGTAACTATATGATGATGTTAGGAGTTAAAATGAATTAGTACAAAAGCTAACCATAATGGCCACCAAGACCCATTCGGCCAAGCCATGCTTTTAGGGTTTCAATGAAGTTTCATGCTATGTTTTGGTAACTATATGATGATGTTAGGAGTTAAAATGAATTAGGACAAAAGCTAACCCTAATGGCCACCAAGACCCATTCGGCCAAGCCATGCTTTTAGGGTTTCAATGAAGTTTCATGCTATGTTTTGGTAACTATATGATGATGTTAGGAGTTGAAATGAATTAGGTTAAAAGATAACCCTAGAAAACCCTATGGACCATTCGGCCAACCTATGCTTTTGGGTGACTAAATGAAGTTTTAATCCATGTTCTTTATGCAAATGAAGTTGTTGTTATGCTAAATGAATTAGGTTAAAAGATAACCCTAGAAAACCCTATGGACCATTCGGCCACCATGAACCTTGGATGATTAAATGAAGTCTAATCCAAGTTTTATGTGCATATGAAGTTGTTGTTAAGTTAAATGAATAGGTTAACATGTGTTTTAAGTTGGGTGAATTCATGCTGACTTGTGATATTAAATAATGCTAGATGAAGATAACATGCCTTAGGTTAGTGTTTACTTACTTTGATGCCATGTCTATGTGTATGCGATATTTGAAATATGTTATGAAATGAAGTATGCTATGCTATGTTAATGAAATGAAGCATGATGTGTTATGAAATGAAGTATGCTATGCTATGTTAATGCAATGAAGCATGATGTGTTATGAAATGAAATATGCTATGCTATGTTAATGAAATGAAGCATGATGTGTTATGAAATGAAGTATGCTATGCTATGTTAATGCAATGAAGCATGATGTGTTATGAAATGAAGTATGCTATGCTATGTTAATGAAATGAAGCATGATGTGTTATGAAATGAAGTATGTCATGCTATGTTAATGAAATAAGCTATGTTGTACAAATAAGCATATAAGTATTTTACCTTCTGCATGGCTTGTACCAAGACCTTAACAAGGTCCAAGAAGGGATGGGCTCCTAAGATGCCCTAGGTCGATGGAATAAGACTCGGGCCTAGGATGGGCTTCTATGTATGATTGCCCCTAGGTCAATGGAATAAGATTCGGGCCTAGTACGGGATGGGCTCCAAGATGCCTTAGGTCGATGGAGTAAGACTCGGGCCTAGGATGGGCTTCTACGCTATGACGATTGCCCCTAGGTCGATGGAATAAGACTCAGGCCTAGAAACCTATTAGGTTCGAGACTTGCTACCTCGGGCCTATTTAGGGATGCGCGCTATGATAATGAAGAAGTCGTACAATGCCGGGCCCAAATATGTTGAGATTTATGTTTACGTACCTAAAATATATGTTTTCAAAACATCCTGCATATGTTTACCTGCTGATTGTTATGTTTACATGCTTATGTTATATATGTTTACATGTTATGTTTGATGATATGTTAGGAATGTTTACATGCTTATGTTATATACGTTACCTGTTATGTTTGAGGATATGCTATGATGTTTATGTTACTAAGTTACATACGATGCATGTTATGTTGGTTAAGCATATATTCATGTTATTCCGCTAAGTTATGGATGACACATGTTATATTTACTTATGTTACTTATGCTACATGTTAAGTCGATGATGCCATGTATGTTACACATTATATTGCTTATATGTTATGAATGCTACATGCCATGATTAATGTCGATGTTTGGTTTTTGTGAGTAGGACAGGATCTTACTAAGCCTATGTGCTTATAGTTTATCTTTCCCTCGTACTGCAGATAAGGGTAAGGGATGGATAAACTAATGGGAGCAGCAGGAGGGGCCAAATGTGTGTGGTAGTGGCATGGTGGAGAAGATCCGTTAGGTCTACATATATATGTGTTTACCTATGATGATGATGTCTATGGATGTCCTTATTATGCCTGCTTATGATGGTGTCATTTAAGAACTTGAACTAAGCACTAAGTACCTATCTATGTTATGATGCATGTTCTATGCTAATAAGAAGAAGTAAAGAAGAAGTAAGAAGAAGTATCTATATATGCTATGATGCATGCTCTATGTGAAGAAGAAAAGTATATATATATATATATATGTCAATGCATGTTTATGTTTTAAAAAGAAAAAAAATGTCTAAAGTCTTCCGCTGTAAGAATTAAGAAGTATGCATAAAGTCTTCCGCTGTATGTAATGTAAGTATGTACGGTCGCGTCACGCGCCGCCCCTCCGGACATTCAGGGTCTGGAAAAGGGCGGGCGTTACATGCCATACACATCAAAACCTTATCATGGTAAGAGATTGCCCTAACAGAGTCCTCCCCTCCTTTTATAGACTTGTGCCTTGGAATAAGTCCAAAACCATATCCACAACTTGTGAGTCTTATCACAAGGTGGCACCTTATCTTATCACGAAGTGGCAGCATCAATCGTTATCCTTTTTGACCTTGTTTATTTGGATGATTCGTCGCCATCAGTCGACTGATGCTCTTCATCAGTCGATTGTTGGTAGCATTAGTCGACTGCCAGCTTGGTCACTCCCCTGCAATAAGAGATTAGCACAGAATATGGTAAATATGATGGTTCATTACCATCCGATCTCGACCTAGACCTTCCACTAGAAGTCTTAGTCGGAGCGTTGCCTACAGTCGTCCCCGTACAGAGGACACGACCTTACCATCTCTCTTCGCACTCGCGCTTTCCTCTGGTCCTTTATGACTTATCGCTTTGCTTCCATTCTTCACCTGGGTTCTTTGACTCCTTCTGAAATTCTCCCGGTGTCACCCGACCACAACGATTTCTCGACTCGAGATTCTTCGGGTGTCACTAACCTTTAGCTCAGCTTAATCATTCCTGCACACTTAGTTCAGCTCATGAGATAATGATATGACCTTAACTTTGGGTCTTTGCCATAATCAAAATCTAGGTTCGATTATCTGGTGCCCCTGCACCAACACGTCCTCATTTACCTCCCGGATACACAAGGGCTTTGTTCTTTGAGAAAATAGAAGTCGGCCTCTACTTTCCTCTTCACGCTTTCTTCTTAGAAATATCTAAATACTTTTCTATCCCATTGAATCAATTAAGTCCCAACTCCTTCCGATTTATGTTAGGATTTTACCTTATCGCATCCTACTTATCCATTATCCCCTCAACCTTTTTATTTCACTATTTTTTCCAAATAAAGTCGTCATAAATGGGTATCTTCTATTTCCAAGCCTGATCAGACTTCCAATTTCTGACCGGCATCCCTACCTCCAACAAAGGATGGAAGGAGCATTACTTCTTTATGCACTCTCCATCTCCATTACCTTTTCCCTCCATTTGGCTGACTAACCTTCCTCCTCACCCTTCCTTAGGTCAGTACCGGGATAATGCATAATATCATGTAATGACCTTACTATTAACAGAGCAACAATTCAATTTAAATCAGTTACTCATGAAGTTAGCACTGTCCTTAATCAGAACAATCTACCTCTTCCAATCGACTGACACACTTGGTAACTATGCTCTTGATCATATTTCTGTGCATTTTTATAACGTATATGGGTTCTTACTTCTTCCTATTGTAGAATCACTCCTACTACAAGCCTCCAACAATGTTCCACCACCTTCCCACATAAATCTCATTCAACTTCACCTTTGAAACTCGACACCCTCCCTTCAACCTTAAATTTTATGCCAAACTCCAAAAAATCTCCTTTCTTCCTCCTCAGCTTAGGACTTACTAGATTCCCTCTTAGCCAGTATTAATGAGGTTAGTATACAATATCTTTCTGTATTTTTACTTGATATTGATACTTAACTTTTGCACAACATCACCAGCATAACCCACGTAAATAACCAATGGATTCAATACACTAATACTCTGGAAAAAAAGAGCTACAAGAATGCCAAACCCGAGAACTATCATTACAGCAGGCTTATCAAAGACACGAGAGAGAATTACAGGCTTCCTATATAAAGGCTCAAGCCGATCGGGCAGAACTCTCAACCCTCCACTTTCAAACCACCTACTTACAAAATACTTTGGGCATTTTGAGAGCCCGACCATCTTAAGAAGAGACAAGTACCACACCAAATTCATTTTGGACTTCTACTACAATCAATGACTTGTTCTTAGATCGAGGCTTTGCTTTCATGCAATGGGGTTTCCGAGATTGCATTAATCAATTCCAAGCATCATGTTATCCACCTCCCGGGCATTCCACCAATTTTTTAGATATAGGTAATACAATTGATCGTACTCCACCTAATTTATTGTCCTTTCATTTTCCATCCAATACTGATAAAATGTAACACTTGTATTCGGTGTAATTCTTAAAATACAACATACTATTTAGTCTACATTGTATTATTCTAAAGAAGTAAAAAGACAAACTTTACAATATTCATCCACTAAAATAAGGGAGCAGATGATACACGTTCCACGATCTTGCCAAAAGTCTTCCTTGAGCATCTCTCAAGTAATAAGCTCCAACCCCCGCTCAGCTCTCCACCTGAAAGGGGCCTTCCCACTTGGGTCCTAGCTTACCTTTGCATCACTCAGGCAACACTTTTTGCAATACCAAGTCTCCTACTTGAAAAGCATGAGACACTACCTTTTATTATAAGCTTTTATTACCTGTGACCTATACCTTTTAGCATGATATAGAGCGGCATCCCTCTTTTGAATCAAGTCCAACTCCCTGTGTTGAGCCACCCTATTATCTCTCGGGGGTATAGACCATCACTCGGGCAGGCTCTATTCCAATCCCCACAGGCAACACGGTCTCCGAAAGCATTCTACTTTTAACCAACTATCATAAGATATTTCTCGAGATGATATCCCTTCTCTTCCTTTACCAAAATAAGTCGGCTCCCTTACCAACTTAATTTAATTCTTTCAACCCCTCATTATCACCATCAACTATGGGGAATACCTAATTGACTTTGTCTCCCCCCCCCCCCACCTAATTACTTTATAAAAGCTGAGCTCTACCCTTCTCCTCCCCTTATCTTTACTCTTTATCCTTCCATAGTGTCCCCTCCGCATCTTATACACATAAGCACTGATACAAGTCAGACTTCTGATGCAGATACTCGGTCTACGGCAAACTCAGCATACCGCCCTCTACCCCTCATAGGTCCTATCGATGCAGTGGCTCCAAACCAAAGGGGACCCTTCCGATCTCCTTTCCCCTCCTTTGGCAATCATCTATTCAATCCCCCGATTCTCCAGTGGCAACCCCAGATGGCTCCCCCTCCTCCACCGACTACCATTCCTTCTCCTCCAATAGTTCCACCACCCTACCTAGAAGGAGAGTCCTCTGTAGATTCTTCTTCCATTAGCCCTCTATAAAAGATGTTTTCCTTTTATCATCTGTACTTTTATTTTTCTTATATAAAAGATCACATATTCTCCCATTTCTCATTGATCCCAACCTGTGGACTGAAAAACAAGAATTAACATCGTCTCTATCACAACTAAAATAATCAAAATCCTTTACTTGATACTGTAAGACTTTGAGTGACTATCACATTAACTTTCTAACCAAAATGATATTTATAGTAAATGATGCCTCCTCGCCTCTTTCCCTATTACCCCATTACCTGCGTGGTTTCTCCTCATATGCATACCAAGCGCTATAGATGAAAAGAACATACTGAGTAACGAAGACATGAGGACACCCCCACAGGGTAGCAGAGCCAAAACCGACAACCATGCAATGCCATCAGGAATCAAGCTACGGAATACCATTTGACTTAAACTTATCTGCATATGGATGTGGCCAAAAACCACAAAGACAAGGAGGACATAATATCTGAAATCATTAGTTTGGCATGCTGACCCATCGCTTATCTCTAAAATATCCCTAAAGTCAAAGAGAGACTACTGTAAATACTAATTTCTGAAGATATTCCAACTGACAATTACTTTATGATGACTGCAGAGTAACCGTAAATTGAACTTAATCAGAGAAATCTCAACTTATGAAATCAGATCTAGAACTCCCCTTTTGAATGACACATACTGCACCCCCATACTGATTCAGTTTTTGAAGAGATTTATTAATAGCCTTCCCTTTCTGCCCCGTTCGGATAGTATCCACATAACACCTCCGAGAAAGTTGTTGATCACTCTTAACTTCCCCTATCTCATTTCCAACAGGAAACTTAATTTTATGATGATATGGAGAAGCTGTAAGGTCGATGGTGGCCGACTAGAGGGGGGTGAATAGCCATTGACGTAGACGGTGGAAGTTGTTTGTTCGTTGCTAGTCTACAAACACTATTAGCGCAAGTGGAATATACTAATATAGATAATTAAAGACAAATCAAAGAAGGAATAGAAATCAAACGCTAAAACCACAATGTAACGTGGTTCACGGCTTCGCCGCTAATCCACGATCCGATTCGTCCAAGGTGAATCACGCCTCAAGCTTTCACTATTCTCTCCTTTGCACCAAGCTAGGTGGAGGTAACCTCTTTACACAAGAATCACTCCTCTTACAAATATGATGTAAATAAACTCAAGCAAGAGGATGGAAAACCTTTAGAGCACTTTGGGAGAGTTTAGAGCATGAACATTAGGCTCCCAAAGGCCCTAACCCCTCCTCTTTATAGAGGAAGAGGGTTTCTTCCCGTTGACACAGGACCAGTCAACTGATGCCCCGATCAGTCGATTGATCCCGTAGTCGTTGCCCAATAACAGCTGCTTCCATATTAGATTCCATCCAACGACTCCCACATCAGTCGACTAATCTTGCCATCAGTCGACTGGTGGTCTCTCAGTCGACTACCAATCCATGGCAGTCGACTGTTGGCACATGAACCAGACTCGAACACTAGTCGAGTCACAGTTGACTTAGAGTAGTCAACTACCATTACATGGCAATCGATTGGTGTCGGGAAATCCCATCCGACACTTAGCCAATTGGCCAAGTTCCACCTAAGCGCACTACCCCTTCTCGGGTTACATTCGCTCACTCTCATCCCTTGGAGTCCCTCACCTTTGAAGTTGTCTTTGTCCGGCCACATCCCTCAGATGCGCCAAACACATGGCTCTGCAGCGTCATCCTTCACATCTCGCCCTGAAGTCTACTTCCTCCGGCTTCACTCCAATCTCCTTGTCCGACGGTCCCTCGGATGCTCCAAGCTCACGACTTCTGCAAAGTCATCCTTCACCGACTCAAGGACCAAGTCATGAGAGGTGAAACTTGTCAATGCTCCATGTGCGAATTACTAAGTCCTGCAAGACTCCAACGCACATATCAAATCCAAACAACCTAACTTAAACTCTTTTCCACACACATCAAAACCATATCACGGGTTGATTGCCCTCACAATCTCCCCGTTTTTGATGTGTGGCAATCCGTTTAAGTTAGGTAAACATTTGATAAAAATATCAAGGTAAGAAAGCATGTAAATAAACATGATTATCAACTCTCCCCCTTAATACATGAAACACCCCCTAAATGCAATTCTCCCCTTACTTAAACATGCATATTTCTCCCCCTTTGACACCATTAAAAATATTTAAACAAAGTTTATATAAGCATGGCATCAAATCTAGGGAACAAAAATTACCAAAACATGCCTTAAAATCTGAGAAAAGAAGTTACTTGGCATGTTATTGTTGGTGCAACAATGCTCCAAGCATTTATATGTTTTAATGTTTGGCTAATCATCTAAGTTAGGCAATATCTTGTGATCTAATTACGAATGTGTTTAAGTGACAGGGAAATCCAAGGATGAAGTACTTGGTAAAAGGAAGTCCAAGTATGATCTTGGCAAAGGAAGTCCAAGGGATGGACTTGGCGGCATAAGACCAAGCTTGTAGTCTTGGCAACATAAAGTCCAAAGTGAACCTTGGCAAAGGAAGTCCAAAGTAAAGTCTTGGCAGCATAAGTCCAAGCTTGTAGTCTTGGCGGCGTAAAGTCCAAGCATTTGGCAACCCAAGACATGACGAAACCGAAGGAAGCTCTTGGAAGCAAAGCACAAAGGATGAACAAGTCGCGGACTCGGAGGGATCCTGAAGGCGCAAGGCTTATTGAGGAGCTAGAAGGTTGAGTCTAGGTCTAGGGTATAAAATCAAGTATGAATTACTCATATTTGATGAGTATCAGTCGACTGATACGATGTATCAGTCGACTGGTCAGGCGTTCGAGTCGATGAAACCACGACCATCGATCGCGCCTTGATCGATCGGTCGATCGGTGATCTGCGCGATCGGTCGAAAAGGGCATCGATCGGTGATCAAGGAAATATCACCACGAATGCAATCTCACTCACGCCTTGATCACTCGATCGATCACCCCATCGATCGTGATGGAGGATCCGATCGATCACCGCCATTGAAAATTGCGACTACGAATCTCCGCGATGAGATCGCATTTGGCCGTTGCCGGCGGATCGGCCGATGGCATGCATCGGTCGTGATCGGCACTAACGGAAAAACAGCCCCTCTTCTATAAAAAGGGGCCATAGGGAGCTTGGTGAAGCTAGTGCTCTTGCTCCTAACTATACTCTCGTGCTCACCAAGCCTTCCAAGTGTTTTTAGTGATTTAAATCCTCCTCTTCTCTTGTTCTTGATCATCCATCATTGTAAAGAAGAGGAGAGCATTGTAAGAAAGGTTTATCCACCTTGGTTCATCCAAAGGAGGTTCTAGTGAAGGTTGATTAGGGCTAATCCACCTTACGGATTGCCGTGGAGTAGGAGCATCATCTCCGAACCACGTACATCGGGTGTTAGCTTTGTTCTTGCTTTGATTTGTGTTTATACTTTGTATTGCTTCCGCTAACATTTTTTGTAGAAAAGAAGAAAGGCTAATCACCCCCCCTCTAGCCATTCCAAGGGTCCTAACAAGTGGTATCAGAGCTCGGATAGCTTGGAAGATCTCACCATCAACCAAGACATCAATGGCTCTTCAAGAGGGATATAGCATCGCCAAGCCACCGCTCTTCGATGGGAGTCACTTTGCGTATTGGAAAGGTAGGATGAAGTACTATCTTATGAGTAATATTGAAATTTGGCGTAGTGTTGTAGATGGCTTCGAGGAACCGGTGGATGAACATGGACATCCTATTCCAAGCAAGGATTGGACAAGAGAAATAAACAAGAAATTTGAATCAAATGCAAAGGCCGTCCTCACCATCCAATGCGGCGTCACAATGGAGCAACTCAACAAGGTGGGGCCTTTTGAATCCGCCAAGGAGCTATGGGAAAAGCTCATTGAGCTAAATGAAGGTTCCAAGGAATCAAAGAGGGCCAAGAAGGACCTATTAATTGGACAACTTCAAGCCTTCCAAATGAAGATGCATGAAACCGTAAGTCAAATGCATGGAAGGTTCAAGGAAATTGTAAACGGACTCCATATCATAGGTGAGCGAGTTGACAACCGGGATTTGGTAAGATATATTTTACAAGCATTTCCTAGAAATTCTTTATGGACTTCAATAGTTGATGCCATTAAGGTAACTAGGGATTTATCTCAAATTAAAATTGATGAATTATTTTGTGAGTTTGAATTACATGAGCAAACTAACATGTCCTCTAAGGAAAAGGGGTTAGCTCTATTTGTTGAAAAGAAGGACAAGAAAGAAAAGAAGAAGAAGGAAAGAAAAGAAGCATCATCATCATCCGAGTCGGAGGATGAGTCAAGTAGCGATGGGGACTCATCTAGTGAAATGGCAAATTTCGTCAAGAAGCTTTATAGAAAGTCAAGAGAGTTCAAGAATAGAGAAGCAAGGAAGGGGTCTCATTCCTCAAAAGGTAAATTTAATGGTAGTTCAAGTTTTAGCAATAATGTGATTTGCCATGCTTGCAATAAGAAGGGGCATATAAAGCCAAATTGCCCGGAGCTAAAGAAGAAGGAGGAAAAGGAAAAGAAAAAGAAGGACAAGAAGGAAAAGAAGAAGAAGGAGGCCATGGTGGCTCAAACCACATGGGACACACCAAGTGTTGAAGACTCTTCATCCGATGATGAGCTTTGCCACATCACACGCCATGTGGCACTCATGGCATTAGAAGATGATTCCGCTACATCAAGTCAAGAAGATTCTTCAAGTGATGAATCGTCATCTAGTGACGATGAGGTAATGAATTCTCCCAAGGTTATGCTTCTCTATAAATCAATTGCTTATCTTAAAGAAGCTCTAGATAAGTCAAAATCTAAGGTTAAGAGCATGAAGGTAGAACTAAAGGCCATTAGGAATGAAAAGCCTTCACATATTGACTCTTGCATGCTTAGGGAAGAAAATGACAAACTTAAGGATGAGGTTAGTGAATTGAAAGCATGTTTAGAAAAATTTTCAAATGGCTCAAAGTGTCTTGATATGATTCTTAGTAGACAAAGAGCGGTTTATAACAAGGCCGGGTTAGGATATAAGCCAAAAGAAAAAGAAGTTGCTTATATTTCATTAATTAATAGGAAAGCAACTATTAAGGGTAAGGTTAAGAAAGCTTGGGTACCTAAGAAGTTTTTACTTAATGTTACCGGTCCAAATGTTTGGGTACCAAAAGCTTGTGTTTTTCATGTGATTTAGGTAGGAGAGCGAGGTATGTAGATTGTGGATAGCGGTTGCTCAACACATATGACCGGGGATGTGAGCAAGTTCTCCACAATTAAATATGTGAAGAAGGGAGCAGTGTCCTTTGGGAATAGTGGAAAACTCAAGATATTAGGTAGAGGTACAATTGAGGTATCCCCTAAAATTGTTATTCACAAAGTATTGCTAGTTGAAAATATGAAATTTAATTTATTAAGTGTTAGTCAACTTTGTGATGCAAACTATCATGTCTCTTTTGAATCCTCAAAATGCATGATTAGACACAAGGATTTAAATGATTGTATGTTAGTTGGATATAGGAAATCAAACATCTATTATGTTGATCTTTCATATGCTTCTAACATTTCTACTAAGTGTTTTGTTGCAAAAGAAGAGGAAAGTTGGCTATGGCATAGAAGATTGGGGCATATCAACATGAAAAACATAGCCAAGGTAGCCAAGATGGAGTTGGTCAAAGGGCTACCAAAGATCAAGTATGTCAAGAACAAATTGTGTGATGCATGCCAAGAAGGAAAACAAACAAAGGCATCACACAAAGGTAAAACCCTAACCAATACCTCTTTACCATTAGAATTATTGCATCTTGACTTATTTGATTGCCATAGTACTCCATCTTTAAATGGTAATAAATATTGTTTGGTTATAGTAGATGATTTTTCTAGGTATACTTGGGTCTATTTTATGAAACATAAGGATGATACCTTAGAAATAATCATAGGATTTAGTAAAAGGGTTGAAAATGAAAAGAGTCTCAAAATCAACCGGATCCGTAGTGATCATGGTGGTGAATTTGAAAATCTAAAATTTTCACAATTTTGTTTAGAGCAAGGGTACAAGCATGAGTTCTCTTGTCCGAGAACACCCCAACAAAATGGGGTGGTGGAAAGGAGAAATCGTGCCCTACAAGAGGCGGCTAGGACTATGCTTAATGCATATTCTCTACCTAGCTACTTGTGGGCGGAAGCGGTTAATACCGCTTGCTATATCCAAAATAGGGTTCAAATCCATAGGTTTTTAGGAAAAGCACCATTTGAATTATGGAATGGGATTATACCCACAATTCATTATTTCAAAGTCTTTGGATGTAAAGTTTATATTCTAAACACCAAAGATAACTTAGGAAAATTTGAATCAAAAGCAGATGAGGGAATCCTAGTTGGATACTCATCCACAAGTAGAGGGTATAGAGTCTACAATAAGAGAACCAAAGGGATTGAGGAGTCTTCCAATGTTCAATTTGATGAAACTACTAGTACCTACCCTAGAAAGTCCTCCATTGATAAGGATATTAATGACAATAATCAAGACATTACCCAAAAACTTCAAAATTTGACCATTAGGGGTAATGATCAAGGGGGAGGAAGAGGAGACTCCGATGATGAAAGAAGGGTGGAAGATAACAATGATCAAATTGAAACCCCTTCTAGAAACCTAAGAATTCATCAAGATCATCCACTTGACCAAGTTGTAGGAGATCTATCTCAAGGAGTAAGAACTAGGTCATTTCATAAACCTCCTACTAGTCAAGTTGCTCTTATCTCACAAATTGAGCCCAAATCGATCAATGATGCATTACATGATCCGGATTGGATTTTGGCAATGCAAGATGAATTGGGTCAATTTGAGAGAAGTCAAGTGTGGGAACTAGTACCTAGACCCAATGATAGCACCATAATTACTACAAGATGGGTCTTTAGGAATAAGCTAGATGATCAAATATATCACTAGAAATAAAGCTAGGTTGGTTGCTAGGGGATTCAATCAAGTTGAGGGGCTTGACTATGATGAGACTTATGCCCCGGTTGCAAGGTTAGAATCTATTAGGATTCTCTTAGGGTATGCTTCCTACATGGGATTTAAACTTTACCAAATGGATGTTAAATCGGCATTCTTAAATGGTTTTATTAAGGAGGAAGTATATGTAGAGCAACCTCCCAGATTTGAGAACATAGATTATCCAAATCATGTATGTAAGCTTAGGAAAGCATTATATGGGTTAAAACAAGCTCCCCGGGCATGGTATGAAAGATTGTCATCCTTCTTAATTTCTAAGGATTTTAGAAGAGGCCAAGAAGATCAAACTTTGTTTATAAAGTCAACGTTAAAAGATATATTCATAGCCCAAGTATATGTTGATGATATCATCTTTGGGTCAACAAATGATGATCTTCTTCAAGACTTTATAAAAAATATGGAAAATGAATTTGAAATGAGTTTGGTTGGAGAGCTTACCTTTTTCCTAGGCTTACAAGTCAAACAAACCAATGAGGGTATTCATATTTATCAAACCAAATATGCAAATGAAATGATCAAGAAATTTGGTTTGAAAAATGCCAAAATTGTAACCACTCCTATGGCCACTAGCACTAGGATAGATAGTGATTATGAAGGTAAATCAATTGATCTTAAACTTTATAGGAGTATGATTGGTAGCTTACCATACCTAACCGCTAGTAGACCCGACATTTTATTTGCGGTAGGTATGTGTGCAAGATACCAATCTTGTGCCAAAGAATCACATTTGGTAGCCGTCAAAAGAATATTAAGGTATATTAAAGGCACCGTAAATGTAGGACTTTGGTATCCTAGGACTAGGTCATTTGAATTACTTGGTTATACCGATTCCGATTATGCCGGGTGCAAATTGGATAAGAAAAGTACTAGTGGTGGATGCCAATTTCTTGGGTCCTCCCTAGTTAGTTGGAGTAGTAGGAAGCAACATTGTGTTGCTTTATCAACCACCGAAGCCGAATATGTGGCTATGGGTGGTTGTGTAGCTCAATTACTTTGGATGAGGCATACTCTTGTAGACTATGAGCTACACTACTCTAACATTAAAGTTTATTGTGATAATGTGAGTACCATCAATTTGACCAAAAATCCGGTACATCACTCT
This sequence comes from Wurfbainia villosa, assembly GCA_025175895.1. NCBI lineage: Eukaryota > Viridiplantae > Streptophyta > Magnoliopsida > Zingiberales > Zingiberaceae > Wurfbainia > Wurfbainia villosa. The sequence goes on along the minus strand of CM046001.1, from coordinate 36,741,702 downwards.
AGGACCAAGCACATTGAAGTGAAACATCACTTCATAAGAGATCATGTGGCAAGAGGGGACATTGAACTCAATTATGTAGAATCTAAGTCCAACCTTGCCGATATCTTCACCAAAGCTCTTCCCGAAAATGAATTTTCATCTTTAAGGAGAGAGCTTGGTATGTGCTTCAGAGAGTAACATTCTAGGTTTGCATGATCCCATGTTTATATGTTATCTTTATACCTTGATACATCTCACAAAAAGCCTTAAGAAACCTTGATTTTTGTATTGAAACACTTAGAACCATGTGAGATAATAGGGAAGGTGTACTTGGCTCATCATGCTTGTTATGATGCATTACTATGAGCCAATGACACACCTAGAGACATAAATACCTTATGGACCAACCATTGGGAAGGCTTGTATTCAAGTAATGAGTACATAGCTCTAAGAACATGATTGGAAATTCCAAATCATATATATTTTAAACTATGTTCATTATATTTTGGAAAACAGCTAAGTGAATCACAAAAGTGATACAAAGGTTGAAAATTCTTTAGAACTTTGTAAGTTTCCAAATTTGTATCAATCTTGAAATCTGGAAAACATATATTTTTCAAATTATTTTTCCTTAATAAAATATGATTTCAGAAATGTGTACGCAAAAATTTCGTGATTTTTGAGATTTCTAAAAGGTGAAATTTCGATTTCGATTGTAGCAATGATCGGTTCAGATACCGCGACTGATACACTGGTTTTTCTGATAATAAGCTCCATTTTCTGATATTTGGTGTATTTTTTTATGTCCTACCACTCTAGTATGATAATATTGCGTATAAACGAGTTTTAGGACTGCTTAATACAGTGGTTTAGGGGGAGTTTCAATAAATTCTATCCTTTTATTCCCAAAACCATTGTTGGTGCAAAGTTAGAATTTAACTTTTGAATTTTAGATTATGCTTTGCTTCAAATGTAATTTACATCCTATCTTGGATTAAGGGGGAGCTTAATTTCAATCTAATACCTTAGTCCAAGATCCAACATTCTTAATTCTTTCATCCTTCTCTTTTTTATGTATGTCAAAGGGGGAGAAGGAATGCTTAAGTTAGATGATTATATGTGTATCTTTAAAGACCTAACTTAAATGATTGTCAAACATCAAAAAGGGGGAGATTGTTGGTGCAACAATGCTCCAAGCATTTATATGTTTTAATGTTTGGCTAATCATCTAAGTTAGGCAATATCTTGTGATCTAATTACGAATGTGTTTAAGTGACAGGGAAATCCAAGGATGAAGTACTTGGTAAAAGGAAGTCCAAGTATGATCTTGGCAAAGGAAGTCCAAGGGATGGACTTGGCGGCATAAGACCAAGCTTGTAGTCTTGGCAGCATAAAGTCCAAAGTGAACCTTGGCAAAGGAAGTCTAAAGTAAAGTCTTGGCAGCATAAGTCCAAGCTTGTAGTCTTAGCGGCGTAAAGTCCAAGCATTTGGCAACCCAAGACATGATGAAACCGAAGGAAGCTCTTGGAAGCAAAGCGCAAAGGATGAACAAGTTGCGGACTCGGAGGGATCCTGAAGGCGCAAGGCTTATTGAGGAGCTAGAAGGTTGAGTCTAGGTCTAGGGTATAAAATCAAGTATGAATTACTCATACTTGATGAGTATCAGTCGACTGATACGATGTATCAATCGACCGTCAGCGCTCGATCGAGTCGATGAAACCTCGACCATCAATCGACCGCTTGATCGGATCACGATCGATGCCGTGATCACCGATCGAAAAGGGCATCACGACCGATCAAGGGAAATATCGCCACGAATGCGCCTCACTCGATCGCCGCTTGATCACTCGATCGATCACCCCATCACCGATCGTGATGGAGGATCGATCGTGATCACCTGGCCGTTGGAAATTGCGGCTACGAATCTCCGTGGAGATCGCGTTTCAGAAGCCGTTGGCTTCGGCGGCAGTCGACTGATGGCATGCATCAGTCGACTGATCGACGCCCAACGGGAAAAACAGCCCCTCTTCTATAAAAAGGGGCCATGGGGAGCTTGGTGAAGCTAGTGCTCTTGCTCCTAACTATACTCTCGTGCTCACCAAGCCTTCCAAGTGTTTTTAGTGATTTAAATCCTCCTCTTCTCTTGTTCTTGATCATCCATCATTATAAAGAAGAGGAGAGCATTGTAAGAAAGGTTTCTCCACCTTGGTTCATCCAAAGGAGGTTCTAGTGAAGGTTGATTAGGGCTAATCCACCTTACGGATTGCCGTGGAGTAGGAGCATCATCTCCGAACCACGTACATCGGGTGTTAGCTTTGTTCTTGCTTTGATTTGTGTTTATACTTTGTATTTCTTCCGCTAATATTTTTTGTAGAAAAGAAGAAAGGCTAATCACCCCCCCTCTAGCCATTCCAAGGGTCCTAACAAGTGGTATCAGAGCCCGGATAGCTTGGAAGATCTCACCATCAACCAAGACATCAATGGCTCTTCAATGGCTCTTCAATTTCATGTAATTCTACCCAAGGTTAAGTATCATCCTACCATCCCACATGATCATAAAGACATAAATGTATTGTTTCCACATTATGATCATGAAACAAATGTATGTTGGTGCAATCGGCCCAGGTCACGATTGACCAGGACTCGAGTTTGACTCGAGTGATGTTTTGATGTTCGACAAAAACATATGACAATGTAATTGTCATTTGGTAAAGTCCAAGTCTTGAGTACTTGGCATGGAAAGTCCAAGTGGGACACTTGGCAGCATAAGTCCAATGGTTGGCGGCGTAAAGTCCAAGCGGAGTCTTGGCGGCGTAAGTCCAATGTGCCTTGGCGGTGTAGACACCGTTAGCATGACATAGCTGACGGAAGCACTTGAAGGCTAGCGCGATGGATGAACAAGTCATGGATGACTTGGAGGGATCCGAGAGGCGTGAGGCTGATGGAGGTGGCTAGAAGGCTTAGGTCTAGGCTAAGGGTGGTCTAGCAAGTATGGGGGAACCATACTTGGGTTAAAACCTCATGTTTCGGTGCCATGTGGCGTCGGACCGAGTCAACTAGGGATTGATTGTGGGTAATGGCCTAGTAGTCATTTGCGAGATGGGCGATCGATGATGCTTCAGCGATCGTGATCGTGTGATCAGTCGACTGGTGCTCGAGAAATCGGCCACAGAATGGAGTCGAGACTCGACTGGTCGAGTGAGGACTCCATCAGTCGACTGATGGACACAATCAGTTGACTGATGATGGATCCATTGGACTTATCCAACGTAGATCTAGCCGTTGTCTCACGGCAACAGTGGCATCAGTCGACTGATGATCCCGATCAGTCGACTGATCGACTTTTTTCAGCACAAGTTGAAGCTATATATGGATCTCATGATGGAGGAAAAACTGATCGATTTCTTGGACGTCTTGAGGCGATTTGCTGTTGCAAATCAGGGTCTTCAACCACGATTCAAGCGATCAACAAGCAAGCAATCCAAAGACATTTGTAAAGTTGTTTTCTTTACTAGTTTTGCATTGTATTATTGTATATTTCTTGTATTTATATCTTATTATTGTAAGATTACTTGTAAGGGGTTTCTCCACCTCCGACTTGTGTCGAGAAGGAGTATTTGTCATTAGTGAGTGCGTGTGCATCACTAGAGCTCGTAGAGCTCGATCCGTGGAGTAGGAACCGTGCGGTTCCGAACCACGTTAAATCTTCGTGTCTTTGTGTGTGCTTGTCCATTTCGTTATTGTATTATATCTATATTCCGCTGCACTAACAAAATTGTAGACACGAACGCGAAAGAATTCCATTGACGCTATTCTTCCCCCCCCCCCTCTAGCTTCCAAACGATCCCTAACAAGTGGTATCAGAGCCCGGGGCTCTTCTACGGACTAACCGCCCGGAGCTAAAACAAAAGGCTAGAGGGTGAAGATGGAATTCCAAGACAAGCTTGGATGGGATATCAATACTCCACCTCCATATGATCCAAAAGATTTTCTGGCGTGGAGAGCAAAAATGGAAACATTCTTGATGATGAACATAGAGGATTGGTTCATCCTCATTGAAGGCCTTGAACCCCCTAGGGATAAGAAGGGAAATGTCCTAAAATTGAAAAAGTGGACCCAAGAGCAATGCCAAAAGCTCAAGACCGAAGTTAAGGTAACGAAACTTTTGGAAGATTTAATCCCTAATGATGTTTTGTGCAAGCTAGAGGATTACATGTATGCCAAGGAGCTATGGAGAAAATTGGCAAGATTCCATGAGGAGAGTTCATCCTCAAGTGAAAGTGAGGAATCGGAAGTTGAGATGGAGTCAACTTCCGAATCGGAGAAAGAAGAAGTAGAAGAGATGGAAGAAGCATCTACTTCTAGGATTGAGGAGGAGAGACCATCCTCTACACCGGAGCAACCTCAAGAAGAGCCTTCAACATCCGATCAAGATGAGAAAGCTCAAAATTCAACTCCGGCACCTACCACCACCCTAGGTAACTCAAACACTTTATCTTCCAATAAAAATCATATTATGTGTTTTGAGTGTAGGGAATTTGGGCACTACAAGAGCAAGTGCCCAAAGAAGGTTAGGAAAGCTCCACCGGCACCAAAGGCCAAGGATGCCGGTCCCTCAAGTCAAAAGAGCAAGGAGCATATTATATGCTTCAAGTGCAACTCAAAGGGACATTATCGGAGTCAATGTCCAAGGGGAAAGAAGAAAGGACAAGAAGGAGCAACATAAGTAGGGGGAGCCTCTAAGGCAAACCCTAAGGTAAAATTTATTAATGCACCTTTAATTTCTAGGGATAAGAAGCATGCTAGGAATAATTTCAATAGTCTTGCTATTGTACATGAAAAGCATGCTAGAAACGATAGACATATTTGTTTAGGTGCTAAAAACGTCCACTTAGGAAATAAGAAGAAATTTGGGACTAATATCCCTAAAAATATATTACCTAAGGAAAGCATTAAGAAAATAGGAGAACATCTAGGCTTTAATGCTAAGAAATCTAGACATATGCCTAGAAATAGAAATATCTCAAGAGAAAATGAAAAATCAAAAATTAAGATATTAGAAAAGGAAAATCAAGCCTTGAGGTCAAGGCTTGAAAAACTTGAAAAGACCCTTAGGAATATACAAAACCAATTTAAAGGGTCTAATGGTCAAAGTCAAAGGTCCAAAAGACAAAGTCAACACCAAGGACCTAAGAGTCAAAAGTCAACCAAAGGCAAGCAAGGTTTGGGTCACAAACCTAAGCCTAAGGTAGCTTACCATAGTGTTCCATTTGATTATGGGACACAAACTAGGTCTAGGAAGACCAAGGTCAATAGGGAAGTCATCCCTAGAGTTGACCAAAGGGTGCGCCTAGTGGCTAGGGTTTCTAGGAAACCTAGGGTGGCCACTAAGAAGGTTGCAAGGGGAGTTACCCCTAGAGTCAACCTAGGTAAGACCCAAATGACCAAGGCTAACAAGCCTAGGAGGGTCATTAGGAAGGTATCTAGGGAGGTTATCCCTAAGGAATACCTAATTAACCCTAGGAGCTCAAATCGGTTTTGGGTTCCTAAGAGCGTGATTGATTCATGCTAGGTGGGCTTAGGATGTGACAACCTTGAGTGGATGGGTAGTTAACTCAACCATGATAAAGGTGGCATTTTAGGTTATTTTCAAGGTTATGGATACCTTGGAAATAGGGTTGAATTATAATCCTAAAAGATTCTAGGATGTGCCAATATTAGTTATGAAGTTTGATAAAATGATCAAATTGGCACAATTAGGGTTTAGAGTGTTAGTGTGTCATTTTGGGTTGTTGGCACACTAGGGAGATTAATGATAATATGGCAAAATATATCTAACCATATCAAATGGCAATTAATATTAAAATTTAGGTATTACTATACCTATATATTTTATATGCCATGCTTTGATTGCCATATGTCATGTCATGACATCATGCCTAGTTCTATGATTTTATATGTCATGTTCATGTTTAGGATTAAGGTTTTAAATGTCATGTGTTTTTAGATTTCATATTATGCCATGACATTATGATTATGAGCATGTGTTCATCTATATCCTTTCTAATGTCATAATCACTCATGCATTTAAGATAATTTGATTGAAATTGATTTAAGGATAATGACATGACTTGGAGTCCCATTTATAAGGGAATCAAGTAGGGTTGCCTTAGAAAAATGCATGAAACCCTAGATTAAATGAACCAAAACCCACATCTCACATCCAATTGACATGTATGTGTATTTATACACCCTAGATACATGTGAGATGCTAGGATATGAGTTAAGTTCAAGGTGCATAGTTTTTGCATCTAGATGAACTAAAACTCATCTAATTTTATTTGTGGATCATTGGAAAAGCTTGTGTACAAGTCATGTACATTGAGCCCAAAGAATATGATCCAAAATAAGGTTTTGAAAACATTTTAAAATCATTTTGAAAAACCTTGGTGAAGTCTATCTTTTGATAGCAATCACCATTGATAGAGTTGATACAAGATAGGGCCAAAACATTGAAAATTTCAATGGTTTTGAGTTTTGTATCAAACTCTTTATTTTATGGGTAAAATATTTTTCAAACATTTTTCACCCATTGTATTGGTCATAGGTATTATACATATCAAATTTCGTGATTTTTCGATATAAGTATAATTATTTATGATTTTTTGAAATTCGATTCTGATAACTGAAATTCAGAAATTTCAGTTATCAGTCGACTGCCATTGGTGTCAGTCGACTGATGGAGGTGTCAGTCGACTAATTTCTGAATCACTCGACTGGTAGCCTGATTTCGGGGTAAACAAGGTTGTTTAACCCGATTTCAGCTACGGTTATGGTCCCTAATCACTCCTAACCCTAGGATATGCTTTGGGAAGCATTATAAAGGGTGAAAATCCATTGGATATTGATTAGGAGAGTTGTTTAGGGTTTGTATCAATGTTAAGGTGTTGGAAAGTTCAATGTTGAATTTCTAACCTTAATTTTGATGGTTTAGAGTTCCTATTGGCTTAGGGACTTCACAAGGACATTGTTGGTGCAATGGTCAAGGGGGAGCAAGCCTTTAGGGGGAGGTATCCATCTCGGGATGATGGATGTGTTTTTCTCCTTGAAGAGGAGAAGTTATTGGGAGAATATGACATCAATTGGGAAATTGATGGGACTTTTGAGAGACCCAATTTGGAAATTGGGAGAGTAAATGGGATTGTCTCTCTTGAGTGATATTGGACTTATCACTAGGAAGATGGTAGGCATCCTAAGTATTTTTTGGACCAAGGGGAAGATTGTAAGATCTCATTGGGACATGAGACATTGACCCTCTTGGGGAGGAAACCTTTTTGATGTTAGTCAAAAAGGGGGAGAATGTTTGGGGGAGAATGTTTGGAGAGTATTTACCAATTTGGGATAATTGGTAAGGGATTTGAGTTAGTGTTCTAACTCAATGTTTTGTTTGGTTTTTGTCAAACATCAAAAAGGGGGAGATTGTTGGTGCAATCGGCCCAGGTCATGATTGACCAGGACTCGAGTTTGACTCGAGTGATGTTTTGATATTCGACAAAAACATATGACAATGTAATTGTCATTTGGTAAAGTCCAAGTCTTGAGTACTTGGCATGGAAAGTCCAAGTGGGACACTTGGTAGCATAAGTCCAATGGTTGGCAGCGTAAAGTCCAAGCGGAGTCTTGGCAGCGTAAGTCCAATGTACCTTAGCGGTGTAGACACCGTTAGCATGACATAGCCAACGGAAGCACCTGAAGGCTAGTGCGATGGATGAACAAGTCATGGATAACTTGGAGGGATCCGAGAGGAGTGAGGCTGATGGAGGTGGCTAGAAGGCTTAGGTCTAGGCTAAGGGTAGTCTAGCAAGTATGGGGGAATCATACTTGGGTTAAAACCTCATGTTTGCGGGTTATGGCCTAGCTTGATCATTTGCCGAGATGATCGATCGTTATGGCTCAGCGATCGATTGATCGTGATCGGTGATCGTGGTGCTCGAGAAATCGACCACAAAATGGAGTCGAGACTCGACTGGTCGAGTGAGGACTCCATCAGTCGACTGATGGACACAATCAATCGACTGATGATGGATCCGTTGGACTTATCCAACGTGGATCTAGACGTTGTCTCACGGCAACAGTGGCATCAATCGACTGATGGTCCCGATCAGTCGACTGATCGACTTTTTCCAGCACAGGTTGAAGCTATATATGGAGCTCGTGATGGAGGAAAAACTGATCGATTTCTTGGACGTCTTGAGGCGATTTGCTGTTGCAAATCAGGGTCTTCAACCACGATTCAAGCGATCAACAAGCAAGCAATCCAAAGGCATTTGTAAAGTTGTTTTCTTTACTAGTTTTGCATTGTATTATTGTATATTGCTTGTATTTATATCTTATGTAAGATTACTTGTAAGGGGTTTCTCCACCTCCGACTTGTGTCGAGAAGGAGTATTTGTCATTAGTGAGTGCGTGTGCATCACTAGAGCTCGATCTGTGGAGTAGGAACCGTGCGGTTCCGAACCACGTTAAATCTTCGTGTTTTTGTGTGTTCTTGTCCATTTCGTTATTGTATTATATCTATATTCCGCTGCGCTAACGAAATTGTAGACACGAACGCGAAAGAATTCCATTGACGCTATTCACCCCCCCCTGTTGGATCGAAAGTGTCGCTAGAGGGGGGGGGTGAATAGCGATACGATGTCGTTAAAAAACTTTTGCAATAAGTAAAAAGCAAGTAGAGAGTGCACAGCGGAAATATAAAGTAGACAAGATATTTTTACGTGGTTCACAATCTTTCGATTGCTAATCCACGGCCCTAGTGATCCTTGATCACGTACGGAGGGCAATTCACTAAAACCACTCCTCCTCGTTGGAGGTAGGAGCAACGATTACAAAAAGAAATCAAGGCAAAGGGACACTCCCCCTTTCCTTGTTACGATTAAAGCACAAAGACAATTTAAAGAAGTAGAACTTAAATAAATATACCGACAACTCTTATAAGTAGAAGATGTAGCTTTCGTTGTCGGCGGCACTTCGTCGTAGCAAATGTGAGTAGTAGTAGCGGCGTTACGACGGCGTGTTGAGAGCTCTTGAATTCTTGTTATTTGCTTGGCTTGAACATGTCTATTTATGGATATTGATCTATGAATTTAGACATAGGTAGTGTCCAAGGTGAGGTTCTTATCCCAACTCAAGGATGAGGTGTTTCATCCAACCACCTTGTGCCACCTCCAACCTTCTTGTGCGCCAACTCAAGGATGAGGTGTTTCATCCAACCACCTTGTGCCACCTCCAACCTCCTTGGGCGCCAACTTGAGGATGAGGTGTTTCATCCAACCACCTTGTGCCACCTCCAACCTCCTTGGGCGCCAACTCAAGGATGAGGTGTTTCATCCAACCACCTTGTGCCACCTCCAACCTCATTTTGGGCGTCCACCACAAGGAAGCTTGGTGATGGTTTGGATGTCCACCTTGATGCCACATCACCCTTTGTACCAAAACACGAGTCAAGTCCAAATTCACCCCCTTGAAATTCGAGCTCTTCTCGATCGAACTTGACTAGCGATTGATGTAGTCAAAGGGTTTTGATGCATATGTTAAGTTAGCTTAAAATATAAAGTACGATGGTTCTAACCATCTGATCTCGACCTAGACCTTCCATTGGAGGTATTGGGTCGGATCTACGCTTAACGACCTTGCTTCGCTTTCACACGAGCTTACCTTGTAGCCTCGCTTCCGGTCTTCACCCGAGTACCTCGGCTTCCTCCGAAGTCCCTCTGGCATTGCCCGACCACCTCGGTTCCCACCGGGTGTCGCAGACCTTCCGCTCAACTTTAGCATTTCTGCACACTTAATTGAGCTCGTAAGATAACAAATATACCCTTAACTATTGAGCCTTTTGCCATAATCAAAATACCGGTTCGACTTTGGTGCCCACTGCACCAACAATCTCCCCCTTTTTGATTCATGGCAAACCGACACAAAAGCTAAGGAAAATTTGAGCATAACAGTAAGCTAGCATAATGATTAAGCATGAATGAGCTAGCATAAAGATTAAATATGAATGAGCTAGCATAATGATTAAGCATGAATGAGCTAGCATAAAGATTAAATATGAATGAGCTAGCATAAAGATTAAATATGAATGAGCTAGCATAATGATTAAATATGAATGAGCTAGCATAATGATTAAGTATGAATGAGCTAGCATAAAGATTAAGCATGAGTGAGCTAGCATAAAGATTAAGCATGAGTGAGAAATATTATTGTTTCAAGTTCTCCCCTTTGAGGTAACCTCCCCCTTGACCGAAGGTGAGTTCTTGAAAAATAATTTTTACTCCCCCTTAATAGTTGCTTAAGTAAACGGAATTACTTAATATAAAAGGTAATAATTTTGTTTACTTTCTTCCTTACTTTTGTTACTTTCTCCCCCTTTTGCCTTAACTCAAAAAGTTTGTAAATATATTTTAAGGTTTGTAAGTCCAAGCAAGTTCCCAATATAAATATATATATATATATATATATATATATTTTTTTTTTTAAATAATAATAAGCTTGAAAATATGTTCATCTAAAATGTACAACTCCGGTTGGACTTGATTGATATAGAATGATCAATCTATACTCCATGGTTCATGTCTTGAAGGAGTTGATTAATTTTAAATAATTATACTCCATGGTTCATGTCGATGCACTGAATCTACATCTGGAACCAGGAGTAAGGTCCTAACATCTCACGCCCGTCTACGTGGCTAAGTACACAAACACATTAGTCCTATGTGTTGTGAGATGTGTTGGCTCCTTAAATCTATAGGTATATGATTTCTAAGGTAAGACTTAGGCTAATTTCATAAAAAGAAGCAAAAGTAGAGTACATATATAGAAAAATTTAAATCCTACTCTATTACGCACATACCTAACTTTCGTCTTAATAAACTAAATTCGCCGGGTAGTGGTTTGGTGAAGATGTCCGCTAGGTTTGATTTGGACTCAACATACTCTAGTTGTATAGTTCCATTAGTTACATGTTCCCTAATGAAGTGGTGTTTAACTTCTATATGTTTTGTCCTAGAATGACATATTGGATTTTTAGTTAAGTTAATTGAACTAATGTTATCTATGTAGGTTTTAATGTTGTTAAAGATTAAGCTAAAGTCTTGGAGAGTGTGCTTCATCCACGTGAGCTGAGACACACTCACCCATCGCAACGTATTCCCCGGTGGTAGATAAGGCAACGCAATGTCGCTTCCTCTGCACTAACTTACTAGACTCGAGTAGGATTTGACAACAACCACTCGTGCTCTTTCTATCGAGTTTACTACCGGCATAGTCGAGTCGAGTAGCCGATTAGATTAAACTCGGTAGATCTAGGTACCAAATACCTCGTTTAGCGTGCCCTTTAGATATCTAAGGATACGCTTGACTAGGGTTAGGTGAGACTCCTTGGCACAGGTTTGTAACCTTGCGCACATACTTACCGCGAATAAAATGTCGGTCGGCTCGCGGTTAAGTATAGGAGACTTCTATTGCGCTCTATAGTATTTTAGGTCAACGGGTTTTCCTTCTACATCTTCGTTTATATTAACATTAGTTGCCATAGGTGTATTGATTATTTTAGCATCTTGCATTCCAAATCGATTTATTAAGTCCTTAGTATATTTTTGTTGATGTAAATATATTCCATCTTTAGTTTGTTTAATTTGTAAACCTAAGAAGAAACTTAACTCTCCCACTAAATTCATTTCAAATTCACTTTCCATAAGTGAGATGAATTCGTTTAGCGAGGATCGAGTTGGTAGTTCCAAAATTATTTCATCTACATAGATTTGGGCTATAAAGATTTCTTTTCCTACGGTTTTAACGAATAAGGTTGGGTCGACTAAACCTTGGTTGAATCCTTTGGACTTAAGATAGATCGAAAGCCTTCGTACTCAAGCTCTTGGGGCTTGTTTGAGTCCATATAGGGCTTTCTTAAGTCTAAGGACATGGTCAGTTTATCTAGATTTTCGAATCCGGAGGTTGACCGACGTAAACTTCTTCCTTAATGTATCCATTCAAAAATGCTGACTTGACATCCATTTGAAACAATTTAAAACCTCGATGTGCAAAGATATGCTAACAACATTCGGATGGACTCTAGTCCTGCAAGCACGGGCGAGGTCTCATCGTAATCTAAACCTTCGATTTGACTAAACCCTTTGCGACTAACCTAGCTTTATTTCTAACTACTTCACCTTTATCATCAAGTTTATTTCAAATACCCACCTTGTTCCAATAATTGATTTTTCTTTAGGTGGTGGTACTAATTCGGACTTCATTTCTAGTGAATTGAGCTAGCTCTTCTTGCATAGCAATAATCCATCGGGATCAAGAAGTGCTTGTTCAATAGTTTTGGGTTCGATTTTGGAAATTAACGAGATTTGACTAAGGTTTCGATATGAAGCTCTAGTTCGAACCCCTAAATTTGGATCACCTATAACTTGATTGATAGGATGATTTGTTTGAGTCTTAGTGTGACTCGGGTTAGGGTCATCTATCACTTGGTCGATAGGATGACTTGGGTGAGTTCTAGTTTGACTTGGGTTAGAGTCATCTATCACTTGGTCGATAGGATGACTTGGGTTAGGACGAGATTCAAGTTCAAGATCAGAGTCGGGTTCGCTATAAGTTGATTTTCTAGTTGGTTTTGTTAAGGATTGAACGGGTTCGTGTCCTTCGTCGAAAACTATATTAATGGTTTCTTCGACTCTAAGAGTGTCGTGATTGTATACCCTATAAGCTCTCTTGGTGGTTGAGTATCCTAGAAAGGTTCCAGAGAGGTTTTGGATTTGAATTTCCTAGGTAATCCTTAGTGTTTAAGATATGTACCTTGCATCCAAATACCCTAAAGTACTTGATGTTCGGTATTTTATCGTGATAAATCTCGACGAGGTCTTTTGGTGCCTCTTTACCATAAGGATCCTATTTTGGACATAGCAAGTCCGTAACTAACTACCTCGCCCAAAAATCTATCTGTAGGTTATACTCGCTTAACATTGTCCTAGCGCTTCTTGTAGGGTTCTATTTTTCCGCTCGACTAACCCATTTTGTTGTGGGGTTCTAGGACATGAAAACTCATGGTGGTATCCGTTTAGGTTACGTAAATCTGTAAACCCGTGGTTTCGAATTCACCACCATGATCGCTTCTAAGTCTTTTAATCTTAAGGTTCTTTTGATTTTCGATTAACCTACAAAGATTGATTAGTTGGTCTAGGGTATCATTTTTATGTTTGATAAACCTAACCCAAGTAAATCTAGAATAGTCGCCAATTATGACTAAGCAAAATTGACTACCATTGAGTGACTTAGCTCCATGTGAATCAAATAGATCCATGTGTAGGAGCTCAAGAACACTTTTGGTTCGTTCTTGATTAGTTAATTGATGTTGTGTCCTAGATTGTTTACCTTGTTGACAAGCATTACATATTTTATTATCCAAGTTGTTTAGTTTAGGCAAACCTATAACCAAGCCACTCGACTCATCTTGTGGACGAGTCTTGGAGTGCAGTGTCAGTCTTCGGTGCCATATAACCAAGATTCCTCTTCTTTGTGTCATAAGACACTTGGTTGAGGAGTTGGGTAAATTTATTGTGTAGATGTTGCTACTCCTAGTTCCTTTAAGTATTATTTTAGATGTTGCATTTATTTTGATTACGCATTCATTTTCTAGAAATATGACCTTATAATTGTTATCACACAATTGGCTTACACTAAGTAAATTATATTGAAAGTTTTCTACTAATAAGACATTTTGAATTGTAAAGTTAGAGTTGAGCTCAATATCACCGATCCGATGATTTTGAGCTTGCCGTTATTCGAAGGCTACCGATCCTTGTCGTTTGAATCGTAACCGAAAATTTGAGTTGATCCCGGTCATGTGTCAGCAACTCGTCTAACATCCATTGATCCTACACATAAGGTAGTTGGATCGGATATTGGAATTAATAAAGGGTTGTTTGTAAGTTTTAAACCTAAATCATCTCACCAATATCTACATGATCAAAACATGTTATTCCTATGTGTTATTGTGAGATGACTATCAATTTTACTTGATTAATTTTAATGAATTTAAATTAACCAACATTAGGTTAGATTCGATTTAGTCTAAGCTCATCAAGTAATCTTTTCAAGAGATTAGCTTCAGGTCGTGGCGAGGCAGAGGCCTTCTTTGATCGGAACAACGACCACTTCCTTAGACAAAGCTAATTTCAAGAAATTGATAACTCGACTTACTTGAGACTACGTCCTTGGTCTAACTAGTTATTTTTGAAAAGAGGCTCCCGAGGCTCAATCTTTTCGTGGATTTTAGTTGGTTTATTTTTGAAAAGAGGCTCCCGAGGCTCAATCTTTTCGCAGGATTTTAGTTGGTTATGAGTCCTATCTAACCATTCTAAAAATAAAGGAAAAACTAAGCATGCAATTTCTAAGACTTAACAAAAATACATTTTGTATTGGCTCCCCTGGACCATTGAATCGAGTGGGTCTATTCACATAGTGAATTTGGTCCTTGGGAACCCAATACATGTTAGATCCTAAAGTTGAAATCAAAGTGGTCTTAGGGACCCATGCTTGGACATTTTTCTTATGTTGGTTTACTATAGACATATATGACTTATTGGTTGTATTTGAGTTAAACCCGAGTCCGGCCTTGTTGTACACGGCCCTTTGTGATCCAAGTAAGAGGTCAAGTCCCTTGGATCCCAAAGTGAACCTTTCCAACGTGTTCCTAAGGTCTTCGACTTGTGTTTTCAAAAGCAAGTTCTCAACTTCAAGCTTTTCAACTTGAGTTGAGTCCTCCTCTTGAATACGAGTAGTCGAAGAGGTTAGGGAGACCTCATGTTTGAGAAGGTTAACCTCCTCAATTAGGGTCTCGACCTTGGACTCGGACTTAGCTAGTTTCTTATTTAAAAATTTAATTGCACCATACAAAGTATTAAGTAACGACTTACCCTTAATGATTCTTTTGAACCGGACGGATCCGTGGCTTGTCTTGAATGGAAGCTCATCATCGGATTCGGACTCGGACTCTTCTTCGGTTTCGGAGTCGTGCTCGGTCGGCTTGGCCATTAGAGCTTGGATATCGTCTTCTTCCTCCGACAACTCCTCCCAAGTAGCGTTTAGCGCTTTCTTGGTCTTTGATGCGTTATTCTTTAGCTTTGGGCACTCGGACTTGATGTGACCGAACCTGTTGCACTCATAGCATCTAAAATTAGAAGTATTTGAATTAGGTTTAGGCTTACCTTGAGTTGTTGGTCGTTTTCGTCTCTTGATCATCTTCCGAACTAGATTGACTAGTTCGGATTCTATTTTGGAGTCTACTTCCGATTCGGACTCATCTTCTTCCTTCGGGGGTGGCTTGCTTGCGGGCTTCTTCTTCTTGGAACTCAACTAACGCAATACTCTTCTCGGCACGGACCACGTTAGTTTGCTCATGTAATTCAAGTTCAAAACAATTGCCTAACCTAATTTTAGAAAGGTCCTTGGAGACCTTGTAGGCATCGACCATGGATGCCCACAAGGTGGTCCTAGGAAACGAGTTAAGAGAATACCTGATAAGGTCGCGATTCTCGACCTTTTGTCCAATGGCATGGAGTTGGTTGACGATGTCTTGGATACGAGCATGTAGTTGAGTTGCGGTCTCGTTTTCCTGCATTTTCAAGTTATACAATTTATTTAAAAGTAAATCTCTTTTACATACCTTCGTGTCGTCGGTGCCTTCGTGTAGTTCCACTAGCTTGGTCCATAAGTCCTTTGCACTAATGAAGGGGCCGACGCGGTTGAGCTCTTCCTTGGACAACCCACATTGCAAGATTTGAGTTGCCTTGGCATCGGCTTCTACTTGTTTTTTCATGGAATTTGACCATTGATCGTAACCCAAAGATTCACCATCTTCATTAATAGGAAGTGTGAAACCGGTTTGGATTACGATCCACATCTCGATTTGGGTTTTAAGAAAGCATTTCATCCGACCCTTCCAATAACGAAAGTCATTACCGTTGTAAAGCGAAACGGGTGCTAAACCCTTCGAGATGGGCCATTTAAAAACAAGAAGAAGAACGAAAAAGAATCTTGCAAAACACACACGAAGAATATTCCAAGACTTTCGTCTTGGATTAGTAGTGCAGAAGTAAAAAATATATATAAAATGTAACTTGCAAAAAGAAATAAACAATCAAATGCGAATGTCGTTGAAGTTCCGGAGGACAACCTTACTCGGGATCTAACCCGAAGGACAACCTTATCCGGATCCTAAAGCCTCTAATGCAATTCTATATGTAGGAGAAGATAAGCAAGTGAAATAATTATACGAAAACAGAAATAAATAAATAAAAAATCTGTGAAAAAAGAAAAACAAAGCTAGATTGGTGGTTTCACCGAATCTTAGCGCCCCCGGCTCTGATACCAATTGTTGGATCGAAAGTGTAAGCTAGAGGGGGGTGAATAGCGATACGATGTCGTTAAAAACTTTTGCAATAAGTAAAAAGCAAGTAGAGAGTGCACAGCGGAAATATAAAGTAGACAAGATATTTTTACGTGGTTCACAATCTTTCGATTGCTAATCCACGGCCCTAGTGATCCTTGATCACGTACGGAGGGCAATTCACTAAAACCACTCCTCGTTGGAGGTAGGAGCAACGATTACAAAAAGAAATCAAGGCAAAGGGACACTCCCCCTTTCCTTGTTACGATTAAAGCACAAAGACAATTTAAAGAAGTAGAACTTAAATAAATATACCGACAACTCTTATAAGTAGAAGATGTAGCTTTCGTTGTCGGCGGCACTTCGTCGTAGCAAATGTGAGTAGTAGTAGCGGCGTTACGACGGCGTGTTGAGAGCTCTTGAATTCTTGTTATTTGCTTGGCTTGAACATGTCTATTTATGGATATTGATCTATGAATTTAGACATAGGTAGTGTCCAAGGTGAGGTTCTTATCCCAACTCAAGGATGAGGTGTTTCATCCAACCACCTTGTGCCACCTCCAACCTTCTTGTGCGCCAACTCAAGGATGAGGTGTTTCATCCAACCACCTTGTGCCACCTCCAACCTCCTTGGGCGCCAACTTGAGGATGAGGTGTTTCATCCAACCACCTTGTGCCACCTCCAACCTCCTTGGGCGCCAACTCAAGGATGAGGTGTTTCATCCAACCACCTTGTGCCACCTCCAACCTCATTTTGGGCGTCCACCACAAGGAAGCTTGGTGATGGTTTGGATGTCCACCTTGATGCCACATCACCCTTTGTACCAAAACACGAGTCAAGTCCAAATTCACCCCCTTGAAATTCGAGCTCTTCTCGAGGCTGGAACTTGACTAGCAGTTGACTGTAGTCAAAGGGTTTTGGACTGCAGTACAAGTTAGCTTAAAATATAAAGTACGATGGTTCTAACCATCTGATCTCGACCTAGACCTTCCATTGGAGGTATTGGGTCGGATCTACGCTTAACGACCTTGCTTCGCTTTCACACGAGCTTACCTTGTAGCCTCGCTTCCGGTCTTCACCCGAGTACCTCGGCTTCCTCCGAAGTCCCTCTGGCGTTGCCCGACCACCTCGGTTCCCACCGGGTGTCGCAGACCTTCCGTTCAACTTTAGCATTTCTGCACACTTAATTGAGCTCGTAAGATAACAAATATACCCTTAACTATTGAGCCTTTTGCCATAATCAAAATACCGGTTCGACTTTGGTGCCCACTGCACCAACACCCCCCCCCCCTCTAGCTTCCAAACGATCCCTAACAATGTATTCATCAATTTATAATCATGCATTAGGTCTGAATTATGACAATAAGTAAAGTATCACCCAATGCATGATTTAAACCCTAATGCCCATGACTATGTACCAAATATCAAGATCATAAATCATGATTGCAAACATATATAACAATTACATTAACTATCATGATTTAAGCATTATTATCAATTTATGGGCACAATATCATCACCCAACACTTATGCTAGAAATGAGTGTCAACATACATAACACTAAGTGTTGAGCATGATTTAAACTATTTATGGGTGCATTATCATCACTCAACACTATTTCAAAAATTAGTCCCACCATCCTAAGTCAACCAAAGTATAAGATATAGGTGAAATCCTTATGGTTGACTATCCTAAGGTTTTCCTAACCCTTAAGGATGGATTTAGGAACCCAAAACAAATTCTTTCCTATGGGGTTCACTAAAAATTCCTTAGGGATCCATTTTCTAGTTATTATTTTCTTTCTATCTTGACCCCTAGCAATTGGACATTTATAGGCCTTTTCATTTCTATTTTCCTTATATCCTAGGTCTTTCTTATTGAAACTTGCCCTTTGGTTCCCTATGATCATGTTAAGAGTGTTGGAGCCAATAGTGAATTTTTCTAGGGCCTTGGTTAAATGATCTACTTTCTCTCTTAAAGCCCTATTTTCTTCTATGCATGCATCATTAACATCAAATGGCATATAAAGATCATGTGAGCATGCATCATCATGACTAGAAGAAATATTATCATTAATAGTTAAGCATGCTTTTTCTAATTTTTTTTCTAAGTCCTTAATTTGATCTAGCATGCATTTGTTCTTTTTCTTTGCCCTAAACAAGTCCTTAGTGAGGCTAGATATCATGGAAACTATTTTCTTGGGTGAGAGATTCATTACCATAGTTTCCATGTCTTCTTCTTCGGATGAGGAGGATGATGAAGAGCCTCCCCCTTCACTAGAGCTCTCCTCACTTGAACTTGCTTCTTCATTTTCGGAGGAGGAGGTGTCTAGGTCATCAAACGCCATCAAAGCAAGGTTGGTGACAAAAGCATTCTCCTCTTTTGATGATGATGATGATGAAGAGGGGTCATCCCATGTCCTTGCCTTTAGTGCCTTGGCCTTCTTCTCCTCTTCCTTCTTCTTGCTCCCCTTCTTCTTCTTTTCTTCTTTCTTTCTCCTCTCTTCTTTGCTCTTGTTTAGGAGGGGACAATTATCCCTTATGTGTCCCTCTCCTTGGCAATTGTAGCAAATTATCTTCCCCCTTGGTCTCCTTCTCCTATCATTAGATTTATTAAATTTAAAATTCTTCAAAGCACGTCTTACCTTCCTTACCATGTATGCTTCTTCGGTACTATCCATGGAGGAGGAGGAGGAGGTTGCTTCATCGGAGGAGGAAGGAGTCTCCATCTTCTTCTTTTTCCCTTTATTTGCTACTAGGGCTACTCCTTTTGATGGCTTGATACTTGATTCTTCAATTACTCCCTCAAGCCTTGTTTCATGGAGCTCCATGGTTGAGAAGAACTCCTCCAAGGTGCTCACTTCTAGGTTTTTGACATGTAGAAGGAGTCCACCATTGAGCTCCATTTCGATGACCGGGGAAAAGCATCGATTATTTTCATAAGCATATCCCGGTTTGAAAGTCTTTCTCCTACACTTGTTAGCCCAATTAAAATTTCCTTAAATCGAGAGTGTAGTGAGGTTACCTTTTCTCCCTTTTCAAGTTTGATATTCGTTAGCTGGGAGCGGAGGAGGTTTCTCCTTGCAAGCTTGGCCTCCGAGGTACCTTCATGAAGCTCTACTAGCTTCTCCCACATATCCTTGGCACTTGCACACTCCCCTATCCGATTCACTTCTTGTTAGGGGAGTACGTTGTAATGGTGATGTTTGGCTTTTGAGTTTGCCAAGTACTCTTCCCTTTTCCTCTTATTCCACCTTGATTTCTCCAATGGCTCCCATTCTTCATTCCTAGGTATTTCGAAGTCATTTTCCATTATTAACAGAATTTTGAAATCGGTTTCGAAAAATACCTCCATTCGCTTCTTCCACCAAGAGAATTCCCCCTCGAACTTCGGCAAATGAATGTTAGAGCCGGCCATCTCTTGATATAGTGCTTGTAGCGGCGGTTAGTCCTCAACAAGCGCCTTGGCTCTGATACCACTTCTAGGGTCGATGGTGGCCGGCTAGAGGGGGGTGAATAGCCTTTGATGTAGATGGTGGAAGTTTTTCGTCTACAAACACTATTAGCGCAAGCGGAATATACTAATATAGATAATTAAAGACAAAGCAAAGAAGGAATAGAAATCAAACGCTAACACCACAATGTAACGTGGTTCACGGCTTTGCCGCTAATCTACGGTCTGATTCGTCCAAGGTGAATCACGCCTCAAGCTTTCACTATTCTCTCCTTTGCACCAAGCTAGGTGGAGGTAACCTCTTTACACAAGAATCACTCCTCTTACAAATATGATGTAAATAAACTCAAGTAAGAGGATGGAAAACCTTTAGGGCACTTTAGGAGAGTTTAGAGCATGAACATTAGGCTCTCAAAGGCCCTCACCCCTCCTCTTTATAGAGAAAGAGGGTTTCTTTCCGTTGACAAAGGACCAGTCGACTGATGCCCCGATCAGTCGACTGATCCCGTAGTCGTTGCCCAACAATGGCTGCTTCCATGTTGGATTCCATCCAACGACTCCCACATCATTCGACTGATCTTGCCATCAGTCGACTATTGGAGCTATCAGTCGAGTGCCGGAAGCGAGCACTCCATTCTGTGCCGAAAACTCTTGCGACCAGTCGACTGATGCCTTCATCAGTCGACTGGTGGTCTCTCAGTTGACTGTCAATCCATGGCAGTCGACTGTTGGCACATGAATCGGACTCGAACACTAGTCGAGTCACAGTCGACTTAGATTAGTCTACTACCATTACATGGTAGTCAACTGGTGTCGGTAAATCCCATCCGACACTTAGCCAATTGGCCAAGTTCCACCTAAGCGCACTACCCCTTCCCGGGTTACATTCGCTCACTCTCATCCCTTGGAGTCCCTCGCCTTTGAAGTTGTCTTCGTCCGGCCACATCCCTCGGATGCACCAAGCGCATGGCTATGCAGTGTCATCCTTCGCATCTCACCCTGAAGTCTACTTCCTCCGGCTTCACTCCAATCTCCTCGTCCGACGGTCCCTCGAATGCTCCAAGCGCACGGCTTTCGCAAAGCCATCCTTCACCGACTCAAGGACCGAGTCATGAGAGGTGAAACTCGCCAATGTTCCATGTGCGAATTACTAAGTCCTGCAAGACTCCAACGCACATATCAAATCCAAACATCCTAACTTAAACCCTTTTGCTACACACATCAAAACCATATCACGGGTTGATTGCCCTCACATAAGCCACTACTTGCAAAATTCCCAATACAGGTCTACTCAAAATGGCATTATAGGAAGAAGGCATATCCACCAATATAAAGTTAATAAGTACCATTCTTCTCCTTGGCTCTTCTCCTAAGGATAGAGGTAATTTAATTTGGCCCATTGGTTGTACCTCATGACCAGAAAACCCAAATAAAGAAGTGTCGACTCGCTGTAAGTCATTCATACTGACTCCCATTTATTCTAGTGCAGACTAGTATAGGATATCCACTGAACTTCCCGGGTCTACAAAAACTCTTCCTACATCAAAATTGGCAATAAGGGCTCGGATTACTAAAGCATCAGTATGAGGGGTTATTACTCCCTCCAAGTCACTAGGACCAAAACCCAAAACAGGCCCTCTTGCTCTTGGTAGATAGAGTTGTCACAGCTACACACTCCTCTCGACTATGTCTTTTTCGAGCTCCGTTTGAATCTCCATTAGCGGAATCTCCAAAAATCATATTAATAGCACCCCTTATAGGAGGCTGGCCTGCAGGCATTATTCTATTAGAAGCTATCTCCCTTGGCTAAGTAGGTTGTATATGTCAATTCATAGGAGGTCTTAATTATTTTTCTCTACCATAGTTTCTACCCCCAAACCCCTACTGATATGGAGCCGGATTCATAACCATATTTCTGATATGGGGATGAGTCCTGATAACTCTCTGCAACTCAGAATCTAATTATTGGCAATCTTGAGTATTATGCCCATAGTCTTGATGATAAGAATAGAAAGTATAATATGGTAATCTCCTAAGCCCTCTAGCAGCTCCAAAGGGTCTTCTTAGTAACTACTGTTCTTCATAGATATTCACAGTTCTTTCCTTAGAAATCCTCAACTGAGGAACATACAGAGATCTATCTCCTGAAAGCCGAGTGGGTCTTACCCATTTAGCTCGTTTCTCTGACATTTCTACCATTCTATAATTCTGAGAATCCTATCGAGACTTCTGAGCATCCTCTATATTAACGAACTTCTCGGCTTGGGATAATAAAATGTCAAAATCTTCAAGAGGCTTTTTAGCTAAAGATTTGAAGAAATCTCCTTCTCTGAGCCCTTGAGTGAAGGCTCCTACTATCATGTCAGGCTCTATAGCAGGAATTTCATAGGATGATTTAGTAAATCTCTGCACATATTGCCGAAGAGTCTCATGTTCTTTATGCTTAAGATTAAAAAGGCTCAACGGTTGAGGCAGATATTTCTTAGAACTATAAAAATACCTTAAAAATAATGCTGAGAAAACTTTAAATGAAGAAATACTTTGTGATCTTAAAGTACTAAACCATTGCTGAGCAGGCCCTACTAATGTAGTAAGAAACACTCGACACTTAACTCCCTCGGTATAACGATATAATAGTGTTGCATTTTCAAATCTGCTTAAATGGCCTTTGGGATCTAAAGAACCAGTATACTCAGGCATATGTGGAATTCGAAAATGCCGAGGTAACTCTTCATTCAAGATATCCTCCATAAAGGGATTTAGCTCTTCTACTTTTAAAATATTACTTACAAAAGGAAAATCTGTAGGAACTTCGGTGAGCACTAGAGTTGGGGTGAATGGCGCGTTCGTTCGCTTGACAAAATTCGATCGTGTTGCTTGATCATCTACAACACTTGTTAGCACAGCGGAATAATAACAATACAGACACAAATACAAAATACAAGCACACACATATGACAAGCGATATAACGTGGTTCGACACCTTAGGGCTCCTACTCCACAGATTGAGCTCGAGTGAGCTCTAGTGATGCACACATCACCACTAAACAAAAATACTCCTTCTCGGTGACACGCCAGAGGTAGAGAAATGATGTGAGCAAAACATATAGGGTTTTATGAGTAGTTTTTACTCACATTCCATTGCATTTTATATTTGATTTGTGCATATTTCACTTTATTTTGAATGCATTTCTTATGTTCTGGTTCGGAGATCTGCGCTTTGTACTCTTGTGTGCAGGACATCATTCTACGGGGAAAATGGTGCACTTTTGGAGCAAAAAGAAGGCATTTGGCAGCTATAACAGAAGGACACACCCCCTAGCCCTGTGAATCCACATGGCTCGTGCCCTAGCACCACACACGGCCTAGTCGTGTGAATCCACACAATTGTGTGGCGTTGGGCAATTTCGATGCTATTCTATTATTTTCTAGGTTTCGGGGAGATCCGGCCTGATGTCTATATAAAGGAAGCTACGCCCAAAGCCTAGGAGAGAGGCACGATGGCCGGGACAGCACTCCAATGCCCTGGAAAGCTTCGGGGACTCACAACGAGGAGGAAGAAGGTTGCTCGAGGATCGAGTTCTGCACATCAACGCCGGAGAGGAGAGCCAAAGTGCATTGTAATTCATGTTATTTGTGCAGTTTACATTGTTTCTATGAATTCTAATATGCTTTGTGTTTCTCTTCTCGTATTTATGGAGTAGATTCTCCTATTATAGGATTAAGGAGTAGTTTGTGTGCGTAGAACATGTTATTTCAAATATATTTTTGTTCTTGAAATCATATTTGCAATTGAAATCATATTTGTTTTGGTCTTCTATTTACTGTGCATAGCCGATACGAGGGGTGACAACCCTCGTATCAAAGATTTAGGAGAATTAAGGAGAAACCTAGGGGTTGGCCTCATCTTCGATAACCGTAGATAGAAGGGTGTGATAGAGTCGGAAACGGGACACATTCTGACTCGTCATAGGGATTGATCTGTCATCCTCGCACCACCTATCTCATCCTAAAGCCAAGGGTCAACCTGGTATGCCAGAGGTAGTTCCCGATAGATGCAAAGGCTCATCGGGGAAGTGTATGATGTCCCTTCCACAAGACCATAGTTAGACGTCTAGATAATACCCAATTGATAGCGTGTTCTATGACACACAAGCGAAACCGAAATCCTAGAATTCCCTCAAAAGACTCATAGCAACCCTTCTCTTCCTCCGTGTGACACCGTACTAGAGTTAGGACCGCCGACAACCCTCATCATCACAACCATTAAAACGGAACAACGAACAATAACGTCCACTAAACCAATCGGTACTCGAATCTCAGTCCCTGTGGGATCGATAATCTTTTTATTACTTGATGACATCCGTACACTTGCAGGCATTGAGCGCGAGCATGATCGCGCACTTCGAGTCCTCGACGGTTACCATCGCGAGATTTGAGGTCGCGTTCATGTGTATCAAGTTTTTGGCGCCATTGTCGGGGACTGATTGATTCGATATTGAATCAAGAGGTGGATAATTGAATCGAACCTAGAGTAGATCTACTTTCTAGTTTTACTTTATTTCAGTTTATATAGTTTTAAATTTTTGTTATCTCTATTCAGTTTAGGGTTATTTTTTTAGTCTTTATTAATTTCCTAGGCTAGACTTAATTTTCTTGTTTTATTTTATTTTATTTTATTTCAGTTTTGTTCATTATATTGCTCTTTCCTTATTCATATTTTCTCGTAGATAAACATGCATGCTTTTTCTCATGATTATGGTCAAGTTAATGCTGTGAGTTTTGGTAACATTTATTGTGAGCATTGTGGTGAAACATGGCATACCATTAATGGTTGTCTGAATATATTTGAACCTTCGCAATTTGAGCAAGAAGATGTCACCTATGATTACAACTAGGGGTCACGAGATAATTATTATTCATATAGTTATGACCCTAGCTATTTGAACTCTCAATATTATTTCCCAAGTGAGCACGAGAGAAGCCTTGCTAGCCGATTTCACTAGGGAATGCGAGGAGCATAGCTGACAATTTGCGGAGATTATGCAACGACATCTAGCAAGAGAAGAAACCAAACAACGAGAAGGTGGCTTTGATGACTAGATTACACCTAATATAGCGGAGACTCACTTTGAACAAATGGATGAGGAAGACGTAGATGGCATGGGAAGTGAAGAAGGACAATCCATACAATCACCACTTGAAGGAGAACTTGAGGATTATATAATTGATACTTTAATCGAGGAGTGTATTTCTTCAATCAAAACACCTCCTAACCTCAAGGACCCAGAAGAGCCTGCTTTAACCCTTACCAAAACTTTAGTTACCAATAACGAAGCTCATCTAGTGATTTGTGATGATAAAATTTCATTCGACCTAATAGAGTCTACTAATAAATCTTTTGGTGAGGATGTCTGTGGTGAGTTATGTTATTTACAGCATTTGGACAAAATGAAATACTATGATCAAACTTTTGATAATTCTGTAGAGATAAGCATGTTCAATCTTGAACCGAGGAAGGCAGCTAGTCAATATCTTATCCCTCCACGAGCAAGATTTAAGAGATGTGGTGATGGAGGATTCCAAGGTAAGAGGGATAAAGAGAGTAAGTATCTTGCCCCTCCACAAGCCAGATTTAAGAGATATGGTGATGAGGGACCACAAGGGAGGAGGTGTAAAGTGAGTAAATATCTTGCTCCCCCACGAGCAAGATTCAAACGCATCAAGAAGGGAAGGAAGAAAAATCTCCTTGGGCCACTAGAGCCAAGATGAGACGCAGGAGTACAATCAAGCTAAAGACCTTAAACAAGCGCTTCTTGGGAGACAACCCAAGTTTAATTTTACATGTTTTTAATTTTTCTACATTCATGTGTATAATTTAGACTTTGATTTATGGTCACTTATATTTTTGCAAATAGTTTAGGATTAGAAAGAACTTGCTAGGAAGAAGCAAAAATCGTTTTGAGCCCACCTAGTCCACGACGAGAACCTGCACCCGCACCACCATTTTTATTCTACTCTTGAGCAGGATGTAAGTACAGTCGCCTACGACTTCTCTAAGTTCCAATCGTGCCTCAAGGATATATACACCAAGCAACAGACACAGAGGTAGAGATGGGAGGAGTAGAGCACTTACACGCAGGCAGAGTTTCATGGCTTATGGGAGAACTTCCAGTGGGATGAGGAGTTATACGACGAGGCCCATATATACTTCCAAGAGGAGGCTTCCCATCGCTAGGAGGAGGATGCCTACCATCAGGAGGTCAGGCAGCACATGCGTGCCCAACAAGCACAGTGGACCCAAGAGGAGGAGCACAGAGCAACCGTCGCATCCACCAGCTCTCAGATCAACCACATGTACTTGTGGTATCAGTGGCTCAGCACCAGATTCTCCCAGGATCCCAAGATGCCGAGGCTACCATACTTTTCACCTCGTCCACCATATTAGAGGTATGCTTCGCTTAAGTCTGAGGGGGGGAGGGGGTACCCCAAGTTTTGATTTATTTTGTTTCTAGTAGTAGTTTCTTTCCTGATATTTGCATTTTAGTTAGCATTCATTTATTCATGCATAGGTTGTTTAGTTTCTTTTAACACTTAGTTTTTTCTATCTATAAACTGCCTCAGTAGTATTTTTAAAAGTTTTCTTTAATGAGTTGTTTCCATGGATAGCTTAACTTCATTTACCTCATGGTATTTTATTTTATTTTATTTGCTCTAATAAATGTTCTAGACTTACACTGGTTAGCTTTTATTTTTATACCTACACATGTCGAACATTCTGAAAGGGAGAATCTAGTACGTACCTAGTTATGATTCATCTCAGTAGTCTAGTACTTTGGAATCCATAGGTGACTCTAGATTTAGCATTTTAGTTAATGGAGATGCTCAGATTGTGGAAGCTCATTCGGAAAAATCAAAATCTGAAGAGAGAAAGAAAAGAAAAAGAAAAAAAATGGAATAAAAAAAGAAAAAAAAAGAGAGGGAAAGAAAAAGATAATGAGAAAAATTGAAAAAAAAAAGATTATGAGGGATAAAAAAATAGTTGTTGTGGGTGGAAATAGTTAGGTGCCCCTTTGAGACCGAGTTAGGTTACTGGGGAAACACCTATCAATTTCTCTCAATACCGAGCACGCCTTTGAGACTTGGTGCTAGATCTAGAGAACGACCCTCGCTTTGGGCAGATAAGTGTCTAAGAGCCGGAAACCTTAGGAAAGCTATAGGATGACGACTTAACTTACCATGGAACGAGTATCCCCTAAGAAGATTCGCTTAGCACGCGCACGAGAAGCTAACTTAGTGAATTTTTAGAACATATCTATTTTTCTTTGATTGCAAATACCATTTGATAAATCTAGTTGACAAGTTAAGGATGGAACAATGCTTTATAAAATTTCATGGCACTAAGGTTTGCTTGAGGACCAGCAAAGATTTAAGTCTGGGGGAATTGATGTGAGCAAAACATATAAGGTTTTAGGAGTAGTTTTTGCTCACATCCCGTTGCATTTTATATTTCATTCTTGCATATTTTTGCATGCATTTCCTATTTTCTACTTCGGAGATCTGCTCTTTGTACTCTTGTGTGCAGGACATCATTCTACAGGGAAAATGGCACACTTTTAGAGCAAAAAGAAGGCATTTGATAGCTAGAATAGAAGGACACACTGATAACTGTCATTTTGTCGGATTATTTTGGTCCTTAATATCATTATTTTTATCCTCTCGAGTGATTAATTATTGATTATTTGTATATTTTATGAGTTGGATATATTTTTGGACTTTATTGTAAATTCTCCTAAATTCTGGACTTATATGCAAATTTTGTCTTTATTTGTAGGAGATCGAGATGAACCAATGGATTAGACTCGAGTTAGATCAAATATGGCTTCATCTAGGGCTAGAAGGACATTTTAAGCTGGATCAATCTGAACCTTTCATCATGATTGAGGGCAATTTAATCAAGAGATCAGATTTGAACGATATGGACCGTCTGATGAAAGCAGCTTGATTTTGAGCCATCTACCCAGATCTGGAGAGATCCGGTCCGTACATTTTGATCTAGACATCTGAGCCCTTCGTCCAGATTCAGCCGATCGTGATTATCTATCCAGATGGATCAGATCCGTCCATCCAGAGTTGGAGTAATTTCAGCCGTTGGATGCACAGCCCATTAGTGGATTAATCAGAGTAATTAACCTAGCTATAATGGACGGATGAGATTGAAGGCTGCTTTGATCGGACGGCTACCAAAATGCATTTAATAAAACCAACACTTCTCCACCAAAGCAGCCGGCTTCACTCTTCTTCCCGCACGCGACAAACGCCGACGCCCTCTCCTTCAGCCGCGCTCATCTCCTCCCTCGCCGGTCGCCGGAGAGGAAGGGGATCCCCTCCTTCTCCGGTGACCTGTGTCACTCCACCTCTATCATCTCCTCCAGCCACAGTCCGCCAGCTCTGAGTTTCCACCTCCGATCGGAGGTGCCAATTCCAGCTCCGGTCAGTCTACCCCCTTCCTCCGGCAGCAGCGCCGCCCACAGCTCCTCCACACCGCCGGACAACATCCACCTTCATTGATTTCCGGCGTTTCCATCTCCATTCACAGCAGCTTCGTTCACAGCTCCTATTTCCAGCTCCGATCAGCCTTTTTCCAGCAATTCCTTCATTTTGATGTGTTTTGATTGTTGTTCATTTTAATTTGTGATGTCTGTAATAGTTTCAATCTTCCACGTTTTGAATTGCACACGTTTAGTTTAATTTGTTCCATGCACATGTAATGTTTGATTAAATGCCTCTTAGAGTAATTAGACCGTAGTTAGTTAGATTAGATTTAATTTCATACTTTACTTTAATTGCTTTCTTTTAATCATGTTTTCATTAGGTTATTAGTTAAATCTTTTCTTCCCTTGAGCCTTAGCAGCCGCGTCCACCTTGCCTCCACCCATTTTTCTCCTTCGGATTCGAGGAGAACTGCCTCATCGAGTGATTTCGGCGACGTCCTCCATCTCACAACTCATCCACCTTCTCTTTCGGATTCGACGAGAAGTTCCGCTCCGACGACACTTCTTCGAGCTCAACCGGATCCGCGAGAGTTCGGAGTGTCCATTAAACTACTGGATTCAGGAGTTTGCACCATCCCACATTCACTGTCACTTGCGGAGTCTCGATTGAGCCATTTGGACTTAATAGAAGGACCTTGGTCATTCACCGGACATATCTTGGGTTGATTAGATTATTTCCTTTTCCAGTTTTAATTGCTTTAATTCCTGCTTTGTTTGTTTTAGTTATTGCATAGTTTAGGATTTTAATTACCTTGCAATTGTAGGTTAGATCTCAAATCCCAAACCCCCATCTTCATTAGAAAACTAAAAGCAATAATCAGTGATCCTAAGTTTACTATTCTATCGATTACACTCGTTGGGAAACGATCCGGGCCATCCACTATGCTATATTAGTGTAGTTAGGGGGTTCGGTAATTAATTTGAAACGGTACCACGACAAATAATCGTTATCAAATTTTGGCGCCGTTGCCGGGGAGTGTAATGATGCTTAGTAGATTTAGGATTGTTTGTCTATTTTTCTAAAAAAAACAAAAAATTCAAAATTCAAAACTTTTGTTGAGGGCTTAATTCTTTTATGTCTTGTATATCCATGCGTTCTATTTTGCATGTTTCCTGTATCTTTTGATTTTATTCGCCAGTGTTTCAGCACAAGAACAGGAAAATTTCTTTTGTAGCAATCATGGATCCATATTATCAGCCATTTGGAGACTTTTGTGGCATTCATTATCCAAGCACTGGATATTATGGTAGGAGTATCTGATGCATATTCTCGATATCAATCGACTATCAACATCTTGATACCGATCTCGATATAATCACCTATGCCTCGATCATCATCGTATCATAGATGGTATAATTCATTTTCTGGTACACATGCTTACAATTCAGATTTTATACATGGGAACACACAACAGTGCACCTCTGAGCAGTCTCAGTGCTATCTACCTCCACCGTCTATTGATACTTACATGCCTAGTTGGGGAGATCAATCAAGTCACTATGAAGAAACCCCTGCTCCCAGTCAAGAAAATACAGAGGAACTAGAAGAACTAGCATCATTTCTACATCAATATCAGCAACAAATGAACGATAATTATCAGCAACAACAACAAAGGTTACAAAACTTGCAGACTCAGTTAAATCAAATGACATCATCTATCAACCAAATGCAAGCACAAGATTCCTCCCAGTTTTCCTCAGAGATCATTTCTGATGGAAGTGATGTGCTTGAGGAGATGGATTGCAGAGTTGACGATACACTTGCTTCTACTTCTACAGCTCTACAGGACTCCTCTGTTGATTTATATCATGGTGATGCAGTTGTTGATGTCTCGGATGCTGATAAGAATATTGATGTTGTTTCTTTTTCTGATGCTATTGAAGAGGAAAGTGCAGAGGTTTTTGCAGATGAGGTTGTACTCCTTGTGTTGCGGATACGGTGCGGACTTGCCAATCGAATGAAGACAAAGAGGCGATGGCGTGAGCAATTACGATGGTGATTTTACATGGAAGTGGTGGATAGGTTGGAGTTCCCAGTGGACACTTCCATCTGACGAGTCTCCAACACCTTTGGCGATGAAGGCCACGAGAAAATGCAATAATCCAACCCGGGTTGGAAACTTGATAGAATCGCCTCAGGACCTCGAGAAAACATATATAAGCGTCGTATTGGAGGAAGCGGACACGGGATAATCATGATCACATCATGAAGCGCTCACCCTCATTCGATCCATCCCTCTCGGCATGGATGCTTTTCTTTGAATCTTCTTCAACCAGGGCCAGAGATTTCTCTCGGAGCACTCCCTTTGCAGTGGCTTCTCTTCTTGAACCTTCTCGACCACAGGACCTCGAGTTTGTTCCATCTTATCTCTTTTCTTTTTCCTTGTATATACGTTTTTTTTACTTCATTTGTTTTTGTTTTAGTTGTTATGTTTTGTTTGTTGAGTTTTTGTTTTGTCAGTTTTTCAAATAAATTTCCTATGCATTCCTTTATATCATCTTAGAAGTCGTGAAAACTAGTTAAATTTGATTGTCGAGTTTTGAGGATTTATTGTTATGAATGGATTATTTGATTGCATGTGGTTACTACTTGGTGATGGATTCTATGTTGATAGACTGAGTTGATTGTTTTTGTTTACCTAGTGAGGATTGAGCATATTTTTATTGCTTGTGTGTGGTGCACTTGTGGTTATTGTAACTCTAGAACTTACTTTGATTCTTTTGAGACTACACAACCATAGGTTTGCATGATTACTTTGAAGGCAATTTCACATGTTTCCTTTACTTCTTTTATCATCACATGCTTATTGAATAACATCCTAATCATTCATCCTTACATTTTTCTTTCCTTATTTTTTTTTCTCCATTTCTATTCTTGGATGTGGAATATTGGATGTTTCATGATGAGTTTTTGCCCGGGACGGACAAAAGTTTAAGTGTGGGGGAGAGAGTAGTTCAGGAAAATTTAATGTAAGCATAGGCATGTCGTGCTTGATCACCATGGACAAGCCGTGTTTTTATTTTTATAGCTGAGCTTGATGGATGTTTTAGAGTATATGAAAGTGTACTGCATGTCAAAAAAAAAAAGTTTGAAAAAAAAAATAGATAAAAACAGAACATTTGTTCAAAAAAAAAACATTTGACATGTTGTGCAGTTTTTTTTATCTGTGTGATAGTATTTTTGTGATAGATATCCCTTATTACAACTATTAAGAGAGTTATTTGATATCATATCTGGACTTGTATTGTAAATGTGATAGGGGTTGTTTACATGTTTAGTGGATGGTAAAATGCTAGCTTGGATGAAAACTTTTGGGGCACTGTTTTCTTGTACTCATCTATGTAGCATTCAAGTATTTTCATATCTCATTGCATTTCTGTAGCTATTTCATGTTTTACCTTTCTTTCCTTTCACACATATTGTCATTTTCCTTGCATTCATTTTTCCCTTACATTCCTAATAAGCCTTCAGTGATTGTGTATTCTTATGTGTATATAGTGGTGAAGGTAGAAGAAAAGCAAGCATATGGTAGTTCATAAACCATGAGTAGCTTGAGTGAACTCCACTATTACATGCTTATGAGAGCGAGAGAAACCACCACTTACCTTGTGAGGCTTAATCATTCTTAGTCTATTCATAATGGATTGAAGTTACCATGTTTGTTAACCTGTGCAAGATTTAAGTCCATGCTTGCTTGAGTTTCTGAGAATTGACAATCCTAGGTAACTTTCTTTCACGATTTTCTATGTATGCTTAGGAATTTCTAGAAATATACTTTCGATTGTTTTTAGTTTTATTGACTTGCTGGACGTGCAAGAATAAGTATGAATTGATAAGCTCATTTTGTCGGATTATTTTGGTCCTTAATATCATTGTTTTTATCCTCTCGAGTGATTAATTATCGATTATTTGTATATTTTATGAGTTGGATATATTTTTGGACCTTATTGTAAATTCTCCTAAATTCTGGACTTATATGCAAATTTTGTCTTTATTTGTAGGAGATCGAGATGAACCAATGGATTAGACTCGAGTTAGATCAAATATGGCTTCATCTAGGGCTAGAAGGACATTTTAAGCTGGATCAATCTGAACCTTTCATCATGATTGAGGGCAATTTAATCAAGAGATCAGATTTGAACGATATGGATTGTCTGATGAAAGCAGCTTGATTCTGAGCCATCTATCCAGATCTGGAGAGATCCAGTCCATACATTTTGATCTAGACATCTGAGCCCTTCGTCCAGATTCAACCGATCGTGATTATCTATCCAGATGGATCAGATCCGTCCATCCAGAGTTGGAGTAATTTCAGCCGTTGGATGCACAGCCCATTAGTGGATTAATCAGAGTAATTAACCTAGCTATAATGGACGGATGAGATTGAAGGCTGCTTTGATCGGACGACTACCAAAATGCATTTAATAAAACCAACACTTCTCCACCAAAGCAGCCGGCTTCACTCTTCTTCCCGCACGCGACAAACGCCGACGCCCTCTCCTTCAGCCGCGCTCATCTCCTACCTCGCCGGTCGCCGGAGA
Source organism: Wurfbainia villosa (assembly GCA_025175895.1). Classification (NCBI taxonomy): domain Eukaryota; kingdom Viridiplantae; phylum Streptophyta; class Magnoliopsida; order Zingiberales; family Zingiberaceae; genus Wurfbainia; species Wurfbainia villosa. Next base: position 36,708,716 of record CM046001.1, on the reverse strand, counting down.
GGAAGGGGATCCCCTCCTTCTCCGGTGACCTGTGTCACTCCACCTCTATCATCTCCTCCAGCCACAGTCCGCCAGCTCTGAGTTTCCACCTCCGATCGGAGGTGCCAATTCCAGCTCCGGTCAGTCTACCCCCTTCCTCCGGCAGCAGCGCCGCCCACAGCTCCTCCACACCGCCGGACAACATCCACCTTCATTGATTTCCGGCGTTTCCATCTCCATTCACAGCAGCTTCGTTCACAGCTCCTATTTCCAGCTCCGATCAGCCTTTTTCCAGCAATTCCTTCATTTTGATGTGTTTTGATTGTTGTTCATTTTAATTTGTGATGTCTGTAATAGTTTCAATCTTCCACGTTTTGAATTGCACACGTTTAGTTTAATTTGTTCCATGCACATGTAATGTTTGATTAAATGCCTCTTAGAGTAATTAGGCCGTAGTTAGTTAGATTAGATTTAATTTCATGCTTTACTTTAATTGCTTTCTTTTAATCATGTTTTCATTAGGTTGTTAGTTAAATCTTTTCTTCCCTTGAGCCTTAGCAGCCGCGTCCACCTTGCCTCCACCCATTTTTCTCCTTCGGATTCGAGGAGAACCGCCTCATCGAGTGATTTCGGCGACGTCCTCCATCTCACAACTCATCCACCTTCTCTTTCGGATTCGAGGAGAAGTTCCGCTCCGATGACACTTCTTCGAGCTCAACCGGATCCGCGAGAGTTCGGAGTGTCCATTAAACTACTGGATTCAGGAGTTTGCACCATCCCACATTCACTGTCACTTGCGGAGTCTCGATTGAGCTTCGCTGGACTTAGCCGAAGGACCTTGGTCATTCACCGGACATATCTTGGGTTGATTAGATTATTTCCTTTTCCAATTTTAATTGCTTTAATTCCTGCTTTGTTTGTTTTAGTTATTGCATATTAGTTTAGGATTTTAATTACCTTGCAATTGTAGGTTAGATCTCAAATCCCAAACCCCCATCTTCATTAGAAAACCAAAAGCAATAATCAGTGATCCTAAGTTTACTATTCTATCGATTACACTCGTTGGGAAACGATCCAGGCCATCCACTATGCTATATTAGTGTAGTTAGGGGGTTCGGCAATTAATTTGAAACGGTACCACGACAAATATTCGTTCATCACACACACCCTGGCCCTATGAATCCACATGGCTCGCATCCCAATGCCACACACAGCCTAGCCGTGTGAATCCACACGGTCATGTGGCGCTGGGTGATTTCAACGTGATTCTGTTACTTTCCAAGTTTCTGGGAGATCTGTCCTGATGTCTATATAAAGGAAGCTATGCCCAAACCCTATGGGAGAGGCACGATGGTCGAGACACCACTCTGACGCCCTAAAAAGCTTTAGGAACTCACAATGGGGAGAAAGAAAGCCGCTCGAGGATTGAGTTCTGCACATTAACGTCGGAGAGGAGAGTCAAAGTGCATTGTAATTCACATTCTTTGCGTAGTTTACATTGTTTTTATAAATTCTAATATGCTTTGTGTTTCTCTTCTCATATTTATGGAGTAGATTCTCCTATTCTAGGATTAGGGAGTAGTTTGTATGCGTAGAACATATTATTTCAAATATATTTCCGTTCTTGAAATCATATTTGCAATTGGTGATTGTTTAAATCGATAGCTATTTGTTTTGGTCTTCTATTTACTGTGCATAGCCGATACGAGAGGTGACAATCCTTATATCAAAGATTTAGGAGAATTAAGGAGGAACCTAGGGGTTGGCCTTATCTTTGGTAATCGTAGATGGAAGGGTGTGATAGAGTCGGAAACGGGACACGTTCTGACTCGTCATAGGGATTAATTTGGCATCCTCGTACCGCCTATCCCATCCTAAAGATAGGGGTCAACCTGGTATGGCAGAAGTAGTTCTCGATATATGCGAAGGCTCATCGGGAAAGTGTATGATGTCCCTTCCACAAGACCATAGTTAGACATCTAGATAATACCCAATTGATAGCGTGTTCTGCGACACACAAGTGAAACTGAAATCCTAGAATTCCCTCAAAAGACTCGTAGCAACCCTTCTCTTCCTCCATGCGACACCGTACTAGAGCTAGGACCGCCGACAACCCTCATCATCACAACCATTAGAACGGAACTTCGAACAATAACATCCACTAAACCAATCGGTACTCGAATCTCAGTCCCTGTAGGATCGATAATCTTTTTATTACTTGATGACATCTGTGCACTTACGGGCATTGAGCGTGAGTGCGCGCTTCGAGTCCTCGACAGTTCTCATAGCGAGATTTGAGGTCGCATTCGCGTGCATCAAGAAACCTCTTACAAGTGATTACACAAATAATACAAGGAAATACAAGCAATTACAAATGAAATACACAAAACAACATAAAGAAAACTATACAACAATTGCTTTGGATGCTTTCTTGTTTGTTTGCATGCCGCACTTGAAGAACCTGATTTGCACCAGCAAATCTCCTCGAATCGCCCAAGAAATCATTGCAAAAATCCTCCCCTGCGAGCTCCCTTTAAAGCTGCAACTTGGACTTATTTTCGCCTAGCAGTCAACTGCTCATACCCATCAGTCAACTGCTCCTGTAGCCGTTGTCTCACAATGGCTTAATCTACGTTGGAAAAGCTCCAATGGATACCTAGCAATTGACTGATCACAACTATCAGTCGATTGATCATAGCCTCTAGTCGACTGCCTTTACTCAACAGTCGACTCGGAAATATTATGTGCCCACAACTTCAACCATCAGTTGACTGCCCTCCATAGAAGTCGACTGATGAAGGCCAGTCGACTGCCCTTCCATTGTAGTCGACTTCCAAGGCCACTTTCCCGTAGTCGAACACCAGTCGACTACAAAGAGTCAACTTAGCTACCAAGTGTCAAAATACTTGACCAGTCGACTGACAACCTCAAACATGAGGTTTAACCCCAAGTATGATACCCTCATACTTACTAGACCACCCTTAGCCTAAACATAAGCCTTCTAGCCACCTCCATCAGCCTCACGCCTATCGGATCCCTCCAAGTCGTCCATGACTTGTTAATCCATACGCTAGCCTTCAGGTTCTTCCATCAGCTATTGTCATGCTAATGTGGTCTACACTGCCAAGGCACATTTGGACTTAAGTTGCCAAGACTACCACTTGGATTTTACGCCGCCAAACCATTGGACTTATACTGCCAAGACTCTACCCTTGGGTACCCGCCAATATCAATCCTTGGACTTTCCAATTGCCAAGTACCCATGACTTGGACTTTCACCGACAAGACTACACACTTGGACTTATGTGACCAAGACTACACCCTTGGACTTTCCATGCCAACTCCATGTTGGACTTTCCAATTGCCAAGCCCATGCTTGGACTTCCCCTTTCCAAGACCCAAGCTTGGACTTTCCATGCTTACTCAAGACTTGGACTTTCCAATTGCCAAGACTCAAGCTTGGACTTTTCAATCATATGGTCAACCCCTAGTGAACCATCTCCCCAAACCATTGTCAAACAATGATTTCTTTTTTTGTCAAATATCAAAACACTACTTGAGTCAAACTCGAGTCTAGTCAATCGTGACCTGGGTCGATTGCACCAACAATCTCTCTCTTTTTGATGTTTGACAAAAATCAACCTTAAATCATAACACCTTTGAGTTAGGCCACCTAACTCAAATCTCCTTACCAATTCTCCCAAATTGGTAATTCTCACATTCTCCCCCTTTTGACATACATAAAAAAAATGCTCTCTCCAAGGGTATCAATGTCTCATATACTAATGAGATCTTACAATCTCCCCCTTGGTCCAAAAACATCTAGGATTCCTTCACTCTTGCTAGTGATAAGTCACATATCACTGAAGAGAGGCAATCCTTCAAACTCTCTCAATTTTCCCAATTGTGCATCTCATATTCTCCCATTTTAATTCTCCAAAATTCTCTCCCTCATGAGGAAGAACATATCCATCATCCCATGATGGATAACCTCACCCTAAAGGCTTGCTCCCCCTTGACCATTGCACCAACAATGTCCTTAAAGAGTCCCTAAGCCTATAGGAGCACTAAACCATCTAAATTAAGGGCAAAAGTTCAAACTTAAACTTTCTCATACCTTAAAATTGATACATCACCCTAAACAACTCTTATAATCCATATCCAATGGATTTTCACCCTTTACAATGCTTTCCAAAGTATATCCTAGGGTTATGAGCAATTAGGGTAGCCTAACATAGTTGAAACATGGGCTAAACATCCTTGTTTATCCGAAATCAGCATTGGCAATTGACTCTATCAATCAGCAATCAATTTCCCTTGATGCCAGTCAACTGCCCTAAGCGGTAGTCGACTGATTTCTGCAAATACAAAAATTCAGTTTCAGAAATGATTTTTGAAAAATCATAATTAATTATACATAATAGAAAAAATCATGAAATTTCATATGTATAATACTTATGTCAAACATTATGAGTGAAAAATATTTAGGAAATAAAATACCCATAAAATAGTGAGATTGATACAAAGTTCAAAAATAAGAAAAATTTCATTATTTTGAGCCTACTTTGTATCAACTTCTACCATGGTGATTGCTATCAAAAGATAGACTTCACCAAGGTTTTTTAAAATAATTTTAAAATGTTTTTAAATCTTATATTGAACCATGCTCTATGGGCTTAATGCACATGACTTGTACATAAACTTTCCTCATGATTCATCCATGGTATAAGATGAATTTGAGTTCATCTAGATGCAAAAACTATATACCTTGAACTTAACTCATTTCCTAGCATCTCACATGTGTCTAGAGTGTATCAAAAACACACACATGTCAATTTGATGTGAGATGTGGGTTTTGTTCATCCTAATCTAAGGTCTCATGCATTTTTGTAAGACAACTCTATTTTATTCCCTTATACATGGGATTTCAAATCATGCCAATTATCCTTAAATCAATTTTCATTTATCCTAAATGCATGAATGATGATTATGGCATATAAAGATAGCATAATTGAAACTATGTGTCAATCATCATGATGTCATGACATATGATTTAATCCAAACATACATAACATTAAAAGATAACCCTAAGCATGATCATGACGTTTTATATAATTAAAAAGAAATATGATGTCATGACATGGCAATGGAAAACAAGATATGGCAAATAAAATATAAAGGTATAATAATACCTTAGTTTTAGTATTAATTGTCATTTGTTATGATTAAGTCTATTTTGTCATATTACCAACTTATCTCCCAAGTGTGCCTAAACCCAAAATGACACACTATGACCTCTAAACCTAGCTTGTGTCAATTTGATCAATTTTTCATAGTTCTCAAAATATATTGGCACATCCTAAAATCCTTTAGGATTAAATTCAACCTTATTTCCAAAGTATCCCATAACCTTGGAAATGATCTAAAATGTCAACTTTGCTATGGTTGAGTTAACTACTCATCCATTCAAGGTTGACACATCCTAACACATTTAGCGTGAATCGATCACGCTCCTAGGAACTCAATACCTATTGGAGCTCCTTGGGTTTGCTAGGTATTGCTTAGGGATGACTTCCCTAGATACCCTCCTAATGAGCCTTCCTGCCTTGGTAGCCTTGGTAAAATGGGTCTTACTTAGGTTAACTTTAAGGGTAACTTCCCTTGTAACCTTCTTAGTGGCTTTCCTAGGTTTCTTTGAAACCTTAGCCACTAGGCACACACCTGGGTTACCCTTAGGGATAACTTCCTTAGTAACCTTGGCATTCCTAGACCTAGGTTGAGTTCCATAATCGAATGGAGCATTATAGTAGGTCTCCTTGGGCTTAGGTTTGTGGCCTAAACCTTTCTTGCCCTTAGGTGGACCTTGCCTTCTAGACCCTAAGTTTTGACTCCTTGATCCTAAGTTTTGAATATTTGACCCTTGCATTTGATTTTGCATCTTTCTAAGGGTCTTTTCTAATTTCTTATGTTTAGACCTCAAAACTTGATTTTCTAATTCTAATTGCTCAATTTTTTATTTTTTATTGAGTCTTTGGGCATTACCATTTCTTTTAGGCATGTCTACCCTTCTTAGGGTTAATGCCTAAATGGTTCTCTACCTTCCTAATAGTTTCCCTAGGTAGAATTTTTCTAGGGTTATTAGTCCCAAATATCTCCTTATTTCTAAAATTGCAAGATTTTGCACCTAAGAAATAAAACCTATTATTTCTAGCATGCTCCTTATGATTATGGACAATTGCAAGAGTATTGAAAACATGCTTTTTAACATTAAAATTTGAAGGTGCATTATTAAAATATACCTTAGGGTTAGCTTTATAAGCTCCCCCTACATGTGATGCTCCTTCTTGGGTCTTCTTCCTCCCCCTAGGGCATTGACTCCTATAATGCCCCCTTTGATTGCACTTGAAGCAAATTGCATGATTCTTGCTTTTCTCACTGGGGACACCGGGATCCTTGACCTTTGGCGCCGGTTGACTTTTCTTGACTCTTTTAGGATATTTACTCTTGTAATGTCCTACTTCCCTATACTCAAAGCATATGATATGATTTTTATTTTGAAAAGAAATGCTTGAGTTACCTAGGTCAATGGTGACCAGCGCCGGAGTTGAGTCTTCACTTTTTCTGGAGGTTGAAGCTATTTCTTGATTTTGCTCCGGCTCTAGTGATCTAATATCCTCCCCCTCAATCCTAGAGGTGGAGGCTTCCTCCAATTCTACTTCTTCCACCGGTCCGGATGTTGACTCCTTCTCAACTTTCGAATTCTCACTTTCTTGTGAGGAAGAGCTGTAGGGTGTCGCTTCAGAGGCTCATTGGCTCCCATGTCCCCGGATTAAAATTTTCACTAATGAAAAGATTAATCTGGATGGGATGAGCTTCCTTAACAACACCATTTCGTCGTCGTGCTAACAACTTGAGTGGTCGCTTGAACAAACTAGTTGTTCAAGAAACACAACTCTTCTAGTTGGTTAGCCGCGGAAGAGACGACGGATGGATCGCCGGTTTTTGTGTTTGTCTTCGGGGTCCATGATTATACAATACATATTCATACACACACATGCATAATCAAAATATTAAAGAATATGGTCAGATCTGTAAATAAAGTTAATAATAACTTTATACCTTACGATCTTCTATCGTATGTCCTATCCTTCTCGTGGACGACGTGTGGACGAAGATCCTCCACGAGTAGAAGCCTTCTAGATCGCTTTCTTCTCTACCTTATCCGCTGCGAACAAAGAGAAGAAACAACAAATACCTTCCTATCTAGAACCGGCCACCAAATTATGGAACTTGGTGCAACCGCCGGCCAAGGAACAATCATACACACACATGCATAATCAAAATATTAAAGAATATGGTCAGATCTGTAAATAAAGTTAATAATAACTTTATACCTTACGATCTTCTATCGTATGTCCTATCCTTCTCGTGGACGACGTGTGGACGAAGATCCTCCACGAGTAGAAGCCTTCTAGATCGCTTTCTTCTCTACCTTGTCCGCTGCGAACAAAGAGAAGAAACAACAAATACCTTCCTATCTAGAACCGGCCACCAAATTATGGAACTTGGTGCAACCGCCGGCCAAGGAACAATTGGATGATGCGCCGGCCAACTTCAAGAAGTGTTGCCGCCGGCCACCAAGGAGAAGGGGAGGAGGAAGAACACCGGCCACCAATGGAAGGAGAACCGCCGGCCAAGGAAGAAGGGAGAGTCCTCTAGGATGGGCTCCGGCCAAGTCTTGATGGAGGAGGATGGGCGCCGGCAACAATCTAGAAGGAAGAAAAGTTGCCGCCCACTTCTTTGCTCTAAAACCCTAGCCGCCCAATGAACCCTAGCCGCCCACTTGTGGATGAGCCAAACCCTAACTCCAATTCGAAAATCTCTCTTTTTGCCTACCAAGCCTAAGCCTCTTATTTATAGAATTAGGCTTAAGTCTCCTTTAATCTCCACCGTCGGATCTAGGGATTTAATCTCCACCGTCGGATCTAGGGTTTTATCCCAACCGTCGGATCTAGGGTTTAATCCCAACCGTCGGATCTAGAATTTCATCCCAACAGTCAGATCTAAGGTTTCATCCCAACCGTCGGATCTAGGGTTTTATCCCAACCGTCGGATCTAGGGATTTAATCTTAACCGTCGATTCTAGGGTTTCATCCTAACCATCGGATCTAGGGATTTAATCCCAACCGTTGGTTCTAGGGTTTCATCCAACCATCGGATCTAGGGATTTAATCCCAACCGTTGGTTCTAGGTTTTGTTTTACATTCTTGGATCTAGACTTCACAAGGATTATATTAGGCTATGATAGGGACCATAAGGAGGAGTTGGGTCTTGGCCACCCGATGGATCGGAACCACACAAACTTGATCCATCAATGATGTTCCATTCCACTAGAGGATCATCATTGAACTACCTCACCAACCCCCATAAATCAATATGGGCTCCATATATTATTTGTACATTTATCTCCCCGTGTTTAAGATATCGAATGTCCGTCAATTAATTGATTTACTGACCATCAATTAATTAACATCTAATTCCTCGAGTAGTACCACTCAACCTTATCATCATGTTGACTAAGTCAACCAGCTGGGTTTACATGTTGAACCTTATGAGCTCCTCAAGGGGACATCATCAACCTAATTTATAGGACACGGTTTCCTCCTATAATCAACGACACACCATGTAAATAATATTGTTTCCCAACTTACCGGGCATATTGATTTAATCAATCTAAATCTCACCCTCTGGTAAATCAAAGAAATAAATACTAAGTACATGTGCCCGTTATTATATCGGGATTAAGAGCATGTACAACATAATATCCGAGGTCCGATTCAACTATGTAGTCAGTACTGAATTGAATCACCTCTATGTCGGTCCTGCTCAATACACCTAAGTGTACTAGTGTAACTTTATGTTCAAGAAAAAATAATACCAAGCTACACTACAACCATGCCAATGGTTTGTCCAAAACCATCTTGGTTGTGAGCTTCTACTTATATTTTACAAGGGACTGATAACATGATCTTCTGTGCCACACCAAGCACCATGTTATCTACAATGTAAAATATTAGACAATATGCACACACATATAATATATAAAGTGCAAACAATGATCATGTGATTCTTATTTCAAAATAAAATGTTCATACAAAAAGAGCTAGACTTTCAGTATACATTCCAACAATCTCCCACTTATACTAAAAGACTATGCCGTCATCACTCTGCCATACATCTGATCCCCATGTACTCCACATGCCTATCAAACACTTTCGCTGGAAGGGCCTTAGTGAATGGATCCGCCAGGTTATCCTCTGATGCAATCTTGGCGACAGCAACTTCTCCTCGCTTTACGATCTCTCGTATAAGGTGGTACTTGCGCTCTATGTGTTTACTTGCCTTATGGGCTCGTGGTTCCTTCAAGTTTGCAACTGCACCACTGTTATCACAATAAATTGTGATAGTTCTGGGCAAACCAGGAATCACATCCAAGTCCATCAAGAAGTTCTGAGCCATCTGACTTCCTTGCGTGCCTCGGAGGCTGCCACGTACTCGGCTTCCATGGTAGAGTCATACGCATTTACCTTGACACTCCTCCATACTATGGCTCCACCTCAAAGTAAACACAAACCCAGGTAGACTTACTCTTGTCCCTATCGATTGGAAATCCGAATCCGTGTAACCCACGGGGACTAATTGATCTGCCGGTAAACGGACATATAATCCTAGTCCTTCTCGGTACTTGATATATGCTTTACAGCGATCAATGTCCCTGTCGGGATTACTCGATGTGCTAACCATGCCCAGTAAGCGGATATCGGTCTCATACATAGCATAGCATACATAAGGCTTCCCTCTGCCGAAGCATAAGGAACCGCCTTCATGTCCTCTATCTCCTTTGATGTTTTGGGACACATCTCTTTAGATAAAGGAACTCCATGCCTAAAAGGTAGAAAACCTTTCTTGGAGTTCTGCATGCTAAAACGAGCAAGGATAGTGTCGATGTATGAAGCTTGAGACAAGCACAACATCCTTTTCTTGCGATCCCTTATAACTTTGATCCCAAGGATGTGTCCCACTTCTCCCAAGTCCTTCATGTCAAACTATTTGGACAACCATACCCTTCGTCGATAACACTTTGATATTGTTGCCAACTAACAAAATGTCATCGTATAGTACAAGAAACACCACTACGTTTCGTCACATCTCTTGTATACACAAGGCTCATCAGGACTTTGAATAAATCCATATGGTGGATTACCTCATCAAGCGGATGTTCCAAGATCTAGAAGCTTGCTTGATCCATAAATGGACGATTAAACTTACATACAAGATGCTCTTTGCCTTTAGCAATGAATCCCTACAGTTCTTGCGCATATAGATGTTCTCCTCAAGACTTAGTTAAGGAAAGTGTCTTGACATCCATCACCAAATCTCATAATCCATATGAGCACTATAGATAAGAGAATCGGATAGACTTAAGCATAGCTCTGCGTGAAAAGGTCTCCTCATAATCGATGCCCTCTTTACAGTATACCCTTTCGCACAAGCCTAGCTTTGAAGGTCTCAACCTTCCGTCTACTCCTCTCTTTCTCTTGTAGATCCACTTGCATCCAATGGTTTTACACCATCGGGTGGTTCTACTAGCTCCCGGATGATTAGAATCCATAGATTCTATCTCTGAATTCATCGCACTTTGCCAAGAATCGCATCTCTATCTTGGATTGCCTCGTCATATGTCGAGGATCGGGTTCATGTTCACGAGGACTAAGTCAGAAGACTCTCCCAAAACATGAATCTTGTCGGGTTGTCTAACAACCCTCCCACTCTGACGAGGTGCCTCCTGTGTATGCTCTGTGACCGCGGTGCGGTGACTTGTGGTGTCTCCTCTTATGCAGGTGATGCTGAAGTCGGGACTTCCACCTGTCGACTCCTCGAGAACAATCCTACTCTTGGGCTTGTGGTTCATTACATAATCCTCCTCTAGAAATCGGCATTCGTACTAGCGATCACCTCGATCTCTAGGATTATAAAATAAACCACCTTCGTTCCCTTAGGGTAGCCAACAAACATGCATACATGCGAGGTTCCAACTTACGGCATCTCCCTTGGCCACATGTCTTTGGACTCCCCATATCCGAATATGTCTTAGACTAGGCTTTCGCCCGATCCACAATTCTGAGGGTAGAAGGTACTAATTTGGATGGAACCAAGTTCGAGTATACATTGTCGTATCCGGTGCATACCCAGGCAAGCGAGGTAACTTAGAATAACTCATCATCGATCTGACCATCTCCATAAGAGTCCTATTCCTTCGCTCTGCTACACCATTCTGCTGGGGTGTGCCAGGTGCAGACAATTGGGATTGAATCCCAGCCTCTGATAAGTAATTCCTAAACTCTCCCAAGAGGTACTCGCCACCACGATCGATCGTAATGTCTTGATACTTTTACCTTGACGCTTCTCCACATCACCTTTGAATTCTTTGAACTTGTCAAAGCATCTGCATTTGCGGCGCATCAAGTAAATGTATCCATACCTTGAATAATCGTCTATAAAAGAGACGAAGTATTCAAAGCCACCTCTTGCCTGGATAGACATAGGACCGCACAAATCAGAATGAACCAATTCTAACACATCTTTGGCTCTATACCCATTGGCCTTGAAAGACCTCTTGGTCATTTTACCTTCCAAGCAAGATTCGCAGGTTGGGAGATCCTCCACAACTAATGAACCCAAAGGTCCATCAGCTATCAACCTTTGAATTCTGCTTAGGTTAATATGACCAAGCCTTAGATGCCAAAGATATGTTTGGTTCATTTGCGAAGGTTCTTTTCTCTTATTAGATTTAGAAGATGAGTTATTTACTTCTATGTGCATCGTGGGAGTTTTTGGCTCAAGAGTATATAAATTGCCAACCAATGTACCAGAACAGATAATCTCTCTATTCCTTTTTATAACCACCTTGTCATTAAAAGAAATAGAATATCCATCCAAAAATAATTTAGAAACTGAAATTAAATTCTTTCTAAAAGTAGGTACATAATGACAATTTCTCAAAACCAAAAATTTATTCCTATCAAAAGATAAATACACGTCTCCCACTGCAATAGCCGCCACCTTTGAAGCATTGCCCATGAAGACGGTGATCTCTCCCTCATCTAGTCGTCGGGTTTCCTGGAACCCCTACAAAGTATTGCAGACATGATCAGTGGCTCCTGTATCTACACACCAGGTACTGGTAGATAACACCGCTAAACATGTTTCAACAACTAAACAAGAAGATATACCTTTGTTCTTTCGGCGAGGACAGTCCGCCTTCCAATATCCAGTCTGCTTGCAAGTGAAGCACTTGCCTTTCGACTTCTTCACTCCTGCTTGAGGTCCCACTGCCACTTTCTTCGCTCCACCTTGCTTCTTCTTCTTCTTACCTTTCGGTTTAGAGGAAGAAACCTTCTGAGCGACCATGGCTTGAGCACTTTGATGAAAAAGCCCCTCTGCCGCCTGGAGTTCTGTCAGAAGCTCCGCCAACGAATACAACCTCTTGTTCATGTTGTAGTTGAGGCGGAACTGCTCAAAACTCCTAGGTAGAGACTGGAGAATGATATCGACCTGGGTTTCCCCATCGATCTCAGCTCCGAGGACTTCCATCTCATTAAGATGAGCCATCATCTTGAGAACATGATCCCTAACGGGTGTTCCCTCGACCATGGTGGTCGTCATCAAGTTTCTCATTGCCTCCTTCCTAGCCGCCCTACTCTGATCTCCGAAAATTTCCTTGAGATTGAACATCATGTCATAAGCAGTGGCTATGGCCTGATGCTGATATTGCAGCACATTTGACATAGATGCCAAAATGTAACACCGCGCCATCTCATCTGCCTTAACCCATTTCTTATAACGTTCTTTCTCCTTTTCATCAGAGTCATCGGTGGGCTTAGGAGGACATACCTCGAAGAGTACAAATTTGTACTCCTCCGCAGTTAAGACAATATCCAGGTTTCTTTTCCAATCAATGTAGTTTGGACGAGTAAGTTTGTTTTCTTTTAAAATCACAGCAAGTGGGTTGAAAGCCATTTGAAAATCCTAAAAATTACAATGATCAAAATATTAGATTTCAAATATTATTGATTCCTCAAAACAATAAAATCCCGAAACCAACCAACACCTCAAATCACCGAGAATGTCGCATGCCATGCAGTGTGGACGTATACGAATTCTTCATTTGTAAGAGGAGGTTTTACCCATTAATTTTATTATCTTGTCAACCTTACTTTTTGACAAATAAAATTAATAGTTGGTTCCTCTTTGGCCCTACAAATAAAAGCAGTGACTTCGATGGGGAGGATACCTTTATTTGCATCTAAGTGTGCACCATTACACGATACTGAGGAAATTATTTCGGATTATGTGCCTTACCGCTGTGGAAGTACACATGCTCCTAGATAATTTCCTATAACCATTATTTGACCTAGTGATCCGCAAACAAACCCGTCCGCAGGGAGGAAGGCACTCAGAGCCAACACACAAGTTTGTTTGCATCACACGTCAAATTGTAATGGAGGTTGCGGGAATTAATTAAAATGTCCCTCTCCCACTTAGTAAATTGCAAATGAGGAATTTTAAATCATACACAACATGCATATAAAACAAATAAGCAATAAATATGGAAAAAACAGAATTTTTCCAACTATTATGGCATTGTTCTCCAATATGCATCCCGTCGTGTCGCCACCTCGTCCGCTCCATCTTTTCCCGTGCGCAAGTCACCAAAGAGTTCCGAGCCGAGATAAATCATTTTATTTACATCCATCGATCCTATACTTCACGAAGGAGTGTACAAATAATCTAGATCGAAAGTAAACTAAAATGATCGGCTAAACAATGCCGTATTTAATTACAAAAATTAAATACTAATCTAGCCTCGTCAACCCTGAGGATTCAAATAATAAATTTTTACACACATCCATTCACATACACACACATGGCCATAATAGTCGGATCTTATGCCTGCAACCAAAGAGTTAAACTACGCATATCCTACTATTATCCGACACATATAATATATGAAAAATGCATAAAAAATTAACCGAATCCTAAACACACAAAACCGGAAACCGTGGCTCTGATACCAGATGTAGGGTGTCGCTTCGGAGGCTCATTGGCTCTCATGTCCCCGGATTAAAATTTTCACTAATGAAAGGATTAATCCGGATGGGATGAGCTTCCTTAATAACACCATTTCGTCATCGTGCTAACAACTTGAGTGGTCGCTTGAACAAACTAGTTGTTCAAGAAACACAACTCTTCTAGTTGGTTAGCCGTGGAAGAGACGACGGATGGATCGCCGGTTTTTGTGTTTGTCTTCGGGGTCCATGATTATACAATACATATTCATACACACACATGCATAATCAAAATATTAAAGAATATGGTCAGATCTGTAAATAAAGTTAATAATAACTTTATACATTACGATCTTCTATCGTATGTCCTATCCTTCTCGTGGACGATGTGTGGACGAAGATCCTCCACGAGTAGAAGCCTTCTAGATCGCTTTCTTCTCTACCTTGTCCGCTGCGAACAAAGAGAAGAAACAACAAATACCTTCCTATCTAGAACCGGCCACCAAATTATGGAACTTGGTGCAACCGCCGGCCAACTTCAAGAAGTGTTGCCGCCGGCCACCAAGGTGAAGGGGAGGAGGAAGAGCACCGACCACCAATGGAAGGAGAACCGCCGGCCAAGGAAGAAGGGAGAGTCCTCTAGGATGGGCTCCGGCCAAGTCTTGATGGAGGAGGATGGGCGCCGGCAACAATCTAGAAGGAAGAAAAGTTGCCGCCCACTTCTTTGCTCTAAAACCCTAGCCGCCCAATGAACCCTAGCCGCCCACTTGTGGATGAGCCAAACCCTAACTCCAATTCGAAAATCTCTCTTTTTTGCCGCCCAAGCCTAAGCCCCTTATTTATAGAATTAGGCTTAAGCCTCCTTTAATCTCCACCGTCGGATCTAGGGATTTAATCTCCACCGTCGGATCTAGGGTTTTATCCCAACCGTCGGATCTAGGGTTTAATCCCAACCGTCGGATCTAGAATTTCATCCCAACCGTCGGATCTAGAATTTCATCCCAACCGTCGGATCTAAGGTTTCATCCCAACCGTCGGATCTAGGGTTTTATCCCAACCGTCGGATCTAGGGATTTAATCCTAACCGTCGATTCTAGGGTTTCATCCTAACCATCGGATCTAGGGATTTAATCCCAACTGTTGGTTCTAGGGTTTCATCCAACCATCGGATCTAGGGATTTAATCCCAACCGTTGGTTCTAGGTTTTGTTTTACATTCTTGGATCTAGACTTCACAAGGATTATATTAGGCTACGATAGGGACCATAAGGAGGAGTTGGGTCTTGGCCACCCGATGGATCGGAACCACACAAACTTTATCCATTAATGATGTTCCATTCCACTAGAGGATCATCATTGAACTACCTCACCAACCCCCATAAATCAATATAGGCTCCATATATTATTTGTACATTTATCTCCCCGTGTTTAAGATATCGAATGTCCGTCAATTAATTGATTTACTGACCATCAATTAATTAACATCTAATTCCTCGAGTAGTACCACTCAACCTTATCATCATGTTGACTAAGTCAACCAGCTGAGTTTACATGATGAACCTTATGAGCTCCTCAAGGGGACATCATCAACCTAATATATAGGACACGGTTTCCTCCTATAATCAACGACACACCATGTAAATATTATTGTTTCCCAACTTACCGGGCATATTGATTTAATCCATCTAAATCTCACCCTCTGGTAAATCAAAGAAATAAATACTAAGTACATGTGCCCGTTATTATATCCGGATTAAGAGCATGTACAACATAATATCCGAGGTCCGATTCAACTATGTAGTCAGTACTGAATTGAATCACCTCTATGTCGGTCCTGCTCAATACACCTAAGTGTACTAGTGTAACTTTATGTTCAAGAAAAAACAATACCAAGCTACACTACAACCATGACAATGGTTTGTCCAAAACCATCTTGGTTGTGAGCCTCTACTTATATTTTACAAGGGACTGATAACATGATCTTCTGTGCCACACCAAGCACCATGTTATCTACAATGTAAAATATTAGACAATATGCACACACATATAATATATAAAGTGCAAACAATGATCATGTGATTCTTATTTCAAAATAAAATGTTCATACAAAAAGAGCTAGGCTTTCAGTATACATTCCAACAAGAGCTTGCTTCTTCGGTCTCCTTGTCTAATTGAGCCGAAGAGCATTCTTGTTCCTTGGGCTCCTCTATCTCTTGAGCCATTGAGGGTTCTTCATGGAGCTTAGCAAGCTTGCGCCAAAGCTCCTTGGCATCCTTACAATCTTCTAATCTACACAAAACATCATTAGGGATTACACTAAGTAATATACCCATTACCTTGTTATTTATGTTGTAGTATCTGAGTTTTTCTTTGCTCCACTTCTTCTTCTTAAGCCTTTTTCCTTCTTCGTCCTTTAGAGCATCGAACCCTACCAACACACTAATCCAATTATCATAATCAAACATAAGGAAATATTTCATCCTTACCGTTCATAGCTCAAAATCCTTTCCTCCATAGAATTAGTATGGTGGTGGCACGTCGATATCATCCCCCAATATTTCTTCAATGACCATCTTCTTCCTCTAGCATGCTCCCTCGGATGTGAAACCGGTGAAGAGCCCCTAGCTCTGATACCAATTGTAGGAACTTCGGTGAGCGCTAGAAGGGGGTGAATGGCGTGTTCGTTCGCTTGACAAAATTCAATCGTGTTGCTTGATCATCTACAACACTTGTTAGCACAGTGAAATAATAACAATACTAACACAAATACAAAAATACAAGCACACACATACAACAAGCGATATAACGTGGTTCAGAACCTTAGGGTTCCTACTCCACGGATTGAGCTCGAGTGAGATCTAGTGATGCACACACCATCACTAATAAAAAACACTCCTTCTTAGTGACACACCGGAGATGGAGAAACCTCTTACAAGTGATTACACAAGTAATACAAGGAAATACAAGCAATTACAAATGAAATACACAAAACAACGTAAAAAAAAACTTTACAACAATTTCTTTGGATGATTTCTTGTTTGATTGCTTGAACCACACTTGAAGACCTTGATTTTCACCAGCATATCGCCTCAAATCACCCAAGAAATCACTGCAAAAATCTTCCCCTTCGAGCTCCCTTTAAAGCTATAACTCGGGCTAATTTCTGCCTAGCAGTCAACTGCTCATACCCATCAGTTGACTGCTCCTATAGTCATTGTCTCACAATGGCTTAATCCACATTGGAAAAGCTCCAACAGATACCTAGCATTCAACTGATCGAAACCATTAGTCAATTGCTCATAGCCTCCAGTTGACTTCCCTTACTCAACAGTCGACTCGGAAACATTTTGTGCCAGCGACATCAACCATCAGTCGACTGCCCTCCATAGCAGTCGACTGATAAAGGATAATCGACTGCCAAGGCCACTTTGCTGCAATCGAACGCCATTCGACTCTCAGCAGCCAACTAGTCATAATCTCAGTCGACTGCACAGAGTCAACTCGGCTACCAAGTGTAAAAACACTTGACCAGTCGACTAGTCCATAACCCCAGTCGATTGACAAACCTAAAACATGAGGTTTAACCCCAAGTATGATGCCCTCATACTTGATAAACCACCCTTAGCCTAGACCTAAGCCTTCTAGCCACCTCCATCAGCCTCACGCCTATCGGATCCCTCCAAGTCATCCATGACTTGTTCATTTATACGCTAGCCTTCAGATGCTTCTATCAGCTATTGTCATGCTAACGTGGTCTACACTGCCAAGGCACATTTGGGCTTAAGCTGCCAAGACTATCGCTTGGACTTTACACTGCCAAACCATTGAACTTATGCTGCCAAGACTCCACCTTTGGACTTTACACCGCCAATATCAATCCTTGGACTTTCCAATTGCCAAGTACGCATGACTTGGACTTTCGCCACCAAGACTACACACTTGGACTTACATGACCAAGACTGCACCCTTGGAATTTCCATGCCAACTCCATGTTGGACTTTTCAATTGCCAAGACCCATGCTTGGACTTTTCCTTGCCAAGACCCATTCTTGGACTTTCCATGCCAAGTACTCAAGACTTGGACTTTCCAATTGCCAAGACTCAAGCTTAGACTTTTCAATCATATAGTCAACCCCTAGTTAACCATCTCCCCAAACCATTGTCAAACAATGATTTCTCCTTTATCAAACATCAAAATACTACTCGAGTCAAACTTGAGTCTGGTCAATCGTGACCTGGGTCGATTGCACCAACAAAATCCCCCTTGTTGTTCACCCCCAAGAGGAGCTACACACTTCCTTTTCTTCCCCTTTGCTTGCTTACAAACAAGAGAGGAATAATTCTTCGAGCGAGAAACTCTGATGAGCTCTTCTTTAGAATCATCATTAGATGTATCATCCTCCTTCATCTTCTTCGGAGTGGCCTACTGTGACATCTGATCCATCACAGCAGCCACCACTTGCATAAGATCCTCCTTGCATAAGGGTTCTCGACGTCTTCTACTAGTGCCCCCCCATTAGAGGTACTAGATATAGATTTCTCTTCCTCCATCATCTTCTTCAATGTCCTCCTGGTGTTCACCATCACAGCTTTTTGTTCAGATTCCCACAAACGATGCCAATTTGATAGTGTCTTCTTCGACCTGCTTAGATTCCCTTCTCCCTTCTTGAGGATCCTCTCTGATCGCCTTGGATCCTTCAGTTAAGAGCTAGATCTGTCACTATAAAAGAAGATGTTAAGGGCAGACTATCTTCCCGACACGGCCCCTCCGACGCTCAAGTCAAAAATGGGAGAAGTGAGAAGAAATGGAAATGCAGAATGTAGAAGAAGAAGAGAGAAGAAAATCTTTAAGGTACCGAGTAGCGAAGAGAAAAAACCATCCCTTCTCCCTTCCACCTCTGTCCCTTTTATAGATGACTCATCCCACCTCTCCTTAGAGTGAATTTACTCTGATACCCTTGCCAACCTGTCAATCTGTAACCACTTTTCGCGCTGCTTTTCAAAATATCTCTTTTCAAGCCCTTCCTATGCTCCTTATCTTCTTGTCAATTATTAATTAAATTAAACATACAAAAAAATGAAAAAAAAAATACTTCGTATTAACAATAATTCTTATTTAATTAATCCCCCTTCATTTTCAGCACCCAAAAAATACCCATATCCCCTTCTTTTACCTTCTCCAGAAAAGAGCCCCTAAAATTTATACATCACTCGGGAAATCAACATATTGCTCGGGAAATACACTAACCACTCGAGAAATATACTGACTATTCAAAAAATATACACAATGCTCGAAAATTACATATACTGCCCGAAAAGTACAAAAACTACTCTACGCTTATCTCTGAAGACCACTTGTACTGCTCACCCTTACTTGGCTCGAAATTTATATGTACTGCTTGGGAAACACACAGACTGCTCTGTCGACACTATACTTTGCTCAGAATAACACTGCACTACTCATCCCTACTTGGCTCAAAAATTACACATACTACTTGGGAAACACATAGGCTGCTCTGTCAACACTATACTTAGCTCTGAACAACACTGTACTACTCATCCCTACTTGGATCAGAATTTACTTGTACTGCTCGGGAAAAATCATAAACTACTCTACCAACATAGATATTACTCCGCAAACACAATTACTATACACTCCCTTGCCTGGCTCGGACATCACATGCATTGCTCGGGAACTATATGAACAACTCGAAAAACCTTCTAATTGATCAGAAAACCATGACCCCGTCAGATTCATTTGACACATGTGATTCATGCTTAAAAGGCAAGATAAAAAAGTTAGCTTTTAAGGGAAAAGGGGAACTAGAGCTTGATGTTTTGGGCCTTGTTCATACTGATGCATGTGGATTGATGTCAACTCAAGCGTGAAAAGGTTATAGCTATTTCATTACCTTCATCAATGATTGTTCACAATTTGGGTATGTGTATCTATTGAGATACAAGTCTAAGGCCTTTGAAAAGTTTAAAGAATTCAGACAAGAAGTAGAGAAACTATAGGATTGAAATACTCCGAGAGAGAGGGTGAATCTCAGAGGTTACAATTTTCTTTTTAAATTTTAAAGCTTATTTTTATATTTTGAAAACATTAAAGAGTTTGTAGTGGAAATAAAATGAAATAAAGACAAGTTTCTTTTACTTGGTTCACAACCATAATCGGGTTGCTACTCCAAGGCTCATAGCTCTTCTGAGAGCTACCTCGCTGGGGAATCACTATATACCCTCCAATTCGAGAACTCTCGATTTCGAAGGGGTTCGCTTTTTATAAAAATATGAGATGGGTAACACTCTACCCTCTCTTTGAAGTTAAGTACATACAAGCGAAAATAAATACAAGAAATTAAGAGCTATGTTATACCGACAATTATTGAAGTTTTGAAGAAGGCACGGAGTGTCATAAAAGTGTCTTTGTGAGGAACCGAAGCTCTTGTGGATGAGTATGAATAGAGGCAGCACTTCAACATAGTAGCAGTGTATTGTTTGAAGCTGGTCAAGCATTTGTTTTATAAACCTTTTCCAGTCGACTGGAATGCCTTCTAGTCAACTCCACATCAGCTCATCGATATGGAACTTCTAGTCTTCTTGTCGACTGAACAAGCTCCAGTCGACTCCAGGTCACTCGACTCCGCATCGAGAAGTTTGCCACTTCAGTCGACTGAAACTCCCCAGTCAACTAAAACTCTTTCCATCTGCACTTCCAGATCTTCGATCGATCACTAGCTAATCTTGCCAACTAGGTATCTAGTCAACTGCTCCATACCCAGTCGACTGAAATACATTTAGTCGAATGATCCATGCAAAATAAGATTAGCATAAATAGATAATATAATATATGATAGCAGTAGTAATATTTCTCGATCTCGACTTCTAAGTCCCACGCGGACTCTCCGTCGGATCAATGCCTAGCTTTGTCCCCTAACAAAGGACTCGGCCTCACCTCTCCACTCGAGGCTTACCTGTCGGCTACCTACCGGACTTACCATTTTTGACATCCGATTTGACCCACCAGGGCTTCCACTAGCTATTTGGTCTACCTAACCTAGCTGAACTTTTTGTCGATTATCCGGTCTCCTTTCCCAATCGGGTTTCATGCCAAATGTCCGGTCCACTAAACCCATCTGGACTTCATGCCTGGTGTCTAATTCTTCTGATCTATCAAGACATTTGCCTAGTATCCGGTCAACACGACCTACTAAGATTTCCTGTTAAGTCTGCACACTTAACACTGATATTATAACACAAGTAAGTCCTAACTTTAACTATGATTCATACATCAAAACCCAGGAGTGATGCTCTCTGCATCAACAATCTCTCCCTTTTTTATGTATGACAACACATCAGTTAAAGTTAGGAGAATCAAACTGCAATTTCAATTATAGCATATCTCATTAATGCATTAAGTTAAAAATGTATATGCATGAGATGCTCATGTGCACAAAATTTTTAAATCTCCCTCTCTTTAAATCTCTTCTCTCTAACTTTAAATCTCCTCTCTCCTCCTTTGGCATACATCAAAATCAATATTAAGTTCAAAATGCCACAATTGTAAAGATGAGAATTAAAGTCTTAAAAAAATTCTATTAATGATGCATAAGTTAATCAATTCTCCCCCTAAATTTATTCAATAAGATTTTATTTTAAAGATGATATCTCCCTCTTTATCTTTGGATTTCAAAATTAAATTTCTAGAATTCTAACTCTATTTTCAAAATTTATCAATGCTCCTCTTAAAATGTTTTTGAAATTCTCAAACTATCTTAATTTTTAAAATATTTGAAACTCCCCCTTAATAAAAACAATTTTTAAATTTTCCATTTTTCAAAATTTTCTAACTCCCCCTCAATAAAAATATTTTTCAAATGTTTATTTTTCAAAATTTTCAAAATTCTCTAACTCCCCCTCAATAAAAACATTTTTTAAATTTTCATTTTTCAAAATTTTCTAACTCCCCATCAATAAAATCATTTTTTATAAAATTTTCTAACTCCCTCTCAATAAAAATATTTTTTTAAATTTTCATTTTTCAAAATTTTCTAACTCCCCCTCAAAAATATTTTTTAAAATTTTAATATTCAAAATTTCTCAAAATTTTTCAAAACTCCCCTTTAATTATAGCTAAAATTTTTAATGAACCTTAAAATATTCAAAATTTTCAAGATGATGCAAATGTGATAGAAAAAAATGTCCAAGCATGAATTCTAAAATATTATTTTTTATACTTAAAAAAACACATCTAAATATAGGTCAATCTACTGAACTTATTTTAGTCGACTGTAATTAATTTTATAATTTATTGTGATGCCTAACTTGTATCTACCGTTTCATTTCAATCGACTGAAGTCACATTTTTTACCTTCCCGAGGCTTGGAGACAACTGAAACAGATTCAGTCGACTCTTTTCAAGTCAATTGGAAATGGTCCAGTCAACTGAAATCGATTAATTTTTTTTTAATGTTTTATTTAGTTTAGATGATTTTATTAGGTTAATTTCGTTGATTTATTTAATTTGATTAAATTGAATTGATTGAGTTGGTTGGGTTGAGTTAAGTTTAAGTGAATCTGTCAAGTTAAGTTTAATTAAGTTAATTTAGTAAATTTTTTAAACAAATTTGTTAAGTTTAGTTTAGTTAAATTTGTTAAGTTACATAAATTGTATTAAGCTTGATTAAATTCTAAATCATCTCACCCAAGCTAGATTTTCAATACACGTTACTCCTATGGGTTTTGTGAGATGAGGATTTATTTTTATCTTAATTAAATTTAATGAGCAATTTCAATGTTTTTTTAAACTTGTGTTAGATTCAAGCTTAGCTTGAGCTAGTTAAGTAGGTTTTTCCAACATTGACTTCTAGGTCATCGCGAGGCATACGACCTTCTTGGATATCGGTGCAATGATCACTTCCTAGACAAAGTCAATGAAGGAATCAAGTACTTGATTCACTTTGAGCTAAGCCTTGGTCTAACTAGTCAAAGACTTAGTGAGTTAGCTTTGGTCAATTCTACTCGACTTAGCGCATAAGGTCGTGGCGAGGCACATGGCCTTCTTGGATATCGGAGCAACGACCACTTCCTAGACATGCAGTTTAAAGAGCTTCCCTAACTTACTATCAGTTCACTTCGTCTAAGTACTAGGTTGTTTAAGTTTAAACTATTTTGTTTCCTATCTAGTCCATTCTAAATTAAGCAAGTAAAGTAAACTAAAGCATACAAGAGTTTAACTAAACAAGGAAACAAGCAAAGTATTAGCTCCCCCTAAGTGATAGCTAGGTTGAGTTTTGTTCACTAAGTGAACTTGACTCTTGGGAACCCAAAATTGATTTGGTCCGACTTGGTTGACTAAGCTAGACTTAGGAACCCATGCTTGGACTCGATTCTTAGCGTTTCAGCTAAGTAATGACATGTATGATTTATAGGAGGATTTAGCTTTGTGTCTGAGTCCGGACTCGTTGTACATGGCTCGCTGAGATCCAAGCATCATGTTGAGATACTTGGAGCCCGAAGTGAACCTTTCCAACGATCTGGTTAGATCTTCTACTTGCCTTTTCAAGATCGAGCTCTCTTCCTCAAGCTTTGCAACTTGAGTTGAGTCTCTATCCTTAATTTGGCAAGTCGAAGCCTTCGAGTTGACTTGCTCCTTAAGTACTTGGACTTCCTTAAGTAGCGAGTCGACTCGATTCTCGGACTTAGCTAACTTTCTACCTAGGCATGAAATATATTATACAACTTATCTTCTAAGGGAGAATTTACCTCGTCTAGTCCTTCGAAAATGGATACGGATCCGTGACTTCTCTCGGACTCGTACTCGGAACTTGACTCGACTCCGGAGCTTGATTCGGTCATAAATGACATGAAGCTTCTCTTCGTCTCTTCTGTGTCCGACTCTTCCGAGGATGATTCGTCCCAAGTTGCCTTAAGCGCTTTCTTCTTCTTTTCCATTTTTGGTTTTTCTTCCTTTTTGTGATTTACGCACTCCGATTTGTAGTGTTCCCTTCCGTTGCACTCGTAGCAAGTCACTTCCGATCGGGGTCTCGACTTGTTGTCGATGACTTTCTTAGCATCCTTCTTCATAAATATTTTTCTCCAGTTGAACATCTTCCGGACCATATTTACGATTTCATCTTCTCTGTTTGGTTCTGACTCTGACTCATCTTCGGACTCACTTTTCGCTTTCCTTTCCTTTTTGGTCAAAATTTGCCACTAAAGTGTTGGTGCAATCGGCTTAGGTCACGATTGACCGGACTCGAGTTTGACTCAAGTAAGTGTTTTGATGTTTGACATGGATGTGTGACATTGATGTCTGACATGTGTTGGGGAGATTGCTGATGCAATCGACCCAGGTTAGTATTTGATGTTTGACGATGGTTTGACCATTGTCAAGGGAAAAGTCCAAGTATTGAGTACTTGGCATGTAAAGTCCAAGCATGGGTCTTGGCAAGGGAAAGTCCAACATGGGTTGGCAAAGGAAAGTCCAAGCATGGGTCTTGGCATGGAAAGTCCAACATGGGTTGGCAAGGGAAAGTCCAAGCTTGAGTCTTGGCATTTGGAAAGTTGATGTGGGTGAATCATGCTATGTTTTCACTACTTTATATATGTGCATTTTATCTCATTTCATATCCTAGACATGTATTTTATCATGATTAGCATATTTTGGAGGAAGAGACTGCTGTCAGGGTGTTTTTGTGTTAACAGGGCGAAGAAGAAGGGCGTATCAAAACAACACAGGCGTGCTCGGAATCGACACGCCTGTGTCATGAGAGCCAGCGGACAACACGCCTGAGTTCAAAGAGCAACACGCCCGTGCCGGTGATTCCAGCAGCCAACACGCCCTATGCAGCCACAACACGCCCGTGCCGGTGATTCCAGCAGCCAACACGCCCTATGCAGCCGCGACACGCCCCAGTTCAAACGGTAACACGCCTTGTGGGAAACCCGCGACACGCCGGTGCCCTCATGTGGCATGGGCGTGTTGGCCTGATTTCAGCCTTCCTTTTCTGCGAGCAATCAGGATCTTCGTGGGAATCTATTGCCTTAAATTGAAGAGGAGGCAAGGCTATAAAGGAGAAGATATTCTAACCCTAAAAGGGGGGACGGCGGATGGTCAAAAAGGGGGATAGAAGACGGCAAAGGGATCGACAACAGAAGAAGCAAAAGAGAAGAGTGAGAGGAACACAGATGGCATCCAGATTGTATTTTCTTTCTCTAGCAACTCTTGTCGGACTATGGAGTAGTGTCCTGTAATCTTAGGATGGGGAGTAGCCCTTTGACGATTTGATGATGATATAATCTATACTACTTAAATTATTGTTTGTGTTGATTTGGTTTTCGTTGGATTCTTATCGACAAACCTAAGGAGCTAAGGGAAGTACCTAACAGTGAACCCAAGTTCCCAAACCCCGAACCAACTAGGGATAAACTCTGTCAAGTAGCGGTAGCGTATCTCACGAGGGCTTGCGGGGTCTCGTCAGTCCCCTTAGTGATTATGGTCCCGTGTGCAAACCTACCAGTGAAAAAAAGGAAATTTGACTCTAGAGGAACTCTTATGGACTTAATGGATCTATCAAATCCAGTTTCTACCTAGTGACAGAGGTAAGAATAGGGAGGTTTTGCGGGGTCTCGTGTGAGGTCCCTTAGTGATTATGATCCCCTATGCTCGAACAGTGATGTAAATTGAATTTGATAGATGCGGTCAGTAGACCTCGAAAGGGGCCGTTGATTTACCTTAGGATAGGTTCCATCAGAACAAACTCTAATAGGGGTAGGAAAGAATCAAATCACCTCATAAATCATCGACGTGGTGAAACCCATATCCTGAGATTCTCCTCAACTATCGACTTTTAGCTCGTTCTTCTCATTCGTTGTTATTGACTGCTCAGTTTCTTAGCTTAAACCATACATTGATTTACTAGATAACTTGGTATCACGATCATTCGGTAATTGTTCCAATCCCTGTGGGATCGATATTTTTATTACTTGACGACAACCGTGCACTTGCGGAAAATAACACATCAAGTTTTTGGCGCCGTTGCCGGGGATTTGGAAAGTCCAAGCTTGAGTCTTGGCATTTGGAAAGTCCAAGGGGTTTGATATTGGCGGCGTAAAGTCCAAGCGGGAGTCTTGGCGGCATAAGTCCAATGGTTGGTGGCATAAAGTCCAAGTAGAGTCTTGGCAGCGTAAGACCAATGTGCCTTGGCGGTGTAGACACCGTTAGCATGACAATAGCCGATGGAAGCACCTGAAGGCTAGTGTATGGATGAACAAGTCATGGATGACTTGGAGGCATCCGATAGGCACGAGGCTGACGAAAATGGCTAGAAGGCTTAGGTTTAGGCTAAGGATGGTCTAGCAAGTATGGGGGCACCATACTTGTGTTAAAACCTCATGTTTGAGGTTAAAATCTCATGTTTGAGGTGTATCAGTCGACTGAGACCATGGATCAGTTGACTGGTGTGAGTCAACTAGGGTTTGACTGCGGGAAGTGCCCTAGCAGTCGACTGCCAGAGGTGATCAGTCGACTGCTGGCCTGAGCAGTCGACTAATCTGGTGATCATTCGACTGGTGGCTGGGATTTTGGGCACAAAAGGTTCTCCAGTCGAGTGATCGGCCCGACCACTTGACTGATTGAGCCAACAGTCGACTGATGGTGTATCCATTGGATTTTTCCATCATGGATCTAGCCATTGTCTCACGATAATAGTGGCACCATTCGACTGATGGTCCCGAGTAGTCGACTGATAGGCGAAATCCAGCCCAAGGAGAAGCTATAAAGGGAGCTCATGGAGGGAGGATTCACTATGGTTCTTTGAGGAGTTTTTGGGGTGAATTGTTGGTGTAATTCTAGGTCTCCAAGTGCAACTCAACCAACCAAACAAGCAAGCTTCCAAAAGATTATTGTAAAGTGTGCTTGGCTTTCTTTTGTTGTATTCATTTGTATTTGCTTGTTGTTTACTTGTATTACTGTTGTAATATCTTGTAAGAGCTTTCTCCACCTCCAACTTGTGTTGAGAAGGAGTTTATTGGATTAGTAGTGTGTGGTCGCATCGCTAGAGCTCGTTTGAGCTCGATCCGTAGAGTAGGAACCATTCGATTCTGAACCACATTATATGATTGTGTTTGCGTGTTTGTATTTCATTATTGCTTTATTTCCACTGCGCACTAATCATTTGTAGCAAGCATGATCGAATGAATTCTATCAAGCAATGTCGACACTATTCACCCCCCCTCTAGCGGGTGCAACGTTCCTAACAATTGGTATCAGAGCAGGTCGCTCTTCACCGACTTCACATCCGAGGGAGCAAGCTAGAGGGAAGATAGAATTTGAAGAACAATTGGGTTGGGACATCAACACCCCAATTCCATATGCCTTCTATGGACAAGAAGGGTTTAGGCAATGGAAGACAATAATTGAAGATTTGTTGATGATGAAAGATTTTGAAGAATGGTCCATTTTGATGGAGGAATTTAGCTATCCAAGAGGACCAAAGGGTGGATACCTCGAGAAAAAGAGATGGACCGAAGAGCAAGTCCAAGCCTTCGAGAAAAATAAGAAGGTAGTCAAATTTATTTTTGATTTGATTCCTAATGACATCTTGTGTAGCCTAGGCCAGGATTACATGGATGCCAAGGAGCTTTGGAGCGAATTGGCAAAATATCACGAAAACCCTCAACCGGTCCACGAACAAGAAGAAGAGGAGTGCTCATCCTCTCAAGCTCAAGAAGAAGCAAGCACATTCTCATCCTCACAAGTAAGCGAGGATTCGGAAGTTGATAGAGAATCGACATCCGGATCGGTGGAAGAGAAAAAGATGGAAGAAGCCTCCACCTCTAGGATTGAGGGGGAGGAGATTAGATCTCCGGGTCAAGGGCAAGAGCAAGAAGAGCCATCTACTTTGGGGAGAAGTGATGTACAAGCTCAAGAGACCCTCACCACCACCCTAGGTAACTCAAACATTGTAGTTAAAAATAAAAATCATATAATATATTTTGAGTATAAGGAGCAAGGACACTACAAGAGTAAGTGTCCTAAAAGGGTCAATAAGACTCCACCGGCTCAAAAGGTCAAGGATGTCGGTCCCCCGACAATCAAAAGCAAGGAGAAAGTGATTTTCTTCAAATGCCGACAACCGGGACACTACCGAAGTCAATGCCCAAAGGGGGAGAAGAAGACTCAAGGAGTAGCATCACAACTAGGGGGAGCCTCTAAGGTAAACCCTAAGGTAAAATTTAATAATGCTTCTACTTTAATTAATGGTCAAAATCATGTTAGGAGTAGTCTTGATATTTATCATGAAAAACATGCTAGGAATAACAAATATTTTTGCCTAGGAGCTAAAAATGTTCACTTTGAAACTAAGGAGAAATTTGGGACTAATGTCCCTAAAAATATTTTACCTAGGGCAAGCATTAAGAAAATTGAGGACCACCTAGGTTTTAACCCCAAATGGACTAGGCATATGCCTAGGAAGAACCATGCCCAAAGATTAAATCAAAATTCAAAAATTGGGCAATTAGAAAAGGAAAATCAAGCCTTGAGGTCAAGGCTTGAGAAAATAGAAAAGACCCTTAGGATTATGCAAAACCAAATGCAAGGGTCAATTGATAAAAAATCTAGGTCAAATGGTAAAAGTCAACACCTAGAGTCTAGGAGGCAAGGCTCATCTATGGGCAAGAAAGGCTTGAGCCACAAGCCTAGGTCCAAGGTAGATAAGCCTACCTAACATAGTGTTCCATTTTACTATGGAACTAAACTTAGGTCTAGAAAGCCCAAGGTCAATAAGGAAGTCATCCCTAAGGTTGACCAAGGTAGGTGCTTAGTGGCCAAGGTTTCCATGGAACCTAGGAAGACCACTAAGAAGGTTACTAGGGAGGCAATCCCTAAGGTTAACCTAGTCAACACCCAAATGACCAAGGCTTCTAAGCCTAGGAGGGTCATTAGGAGGGTATCTAGGGAGGTCATCCCTAAGGAATACCTAGTAAACCCAAGAAGCTCAAATAGATTTTGGGTTCCTAAGAGTGTGATCGATTCACGCTAGATGGGTTTAGGTGTGCTAACTTTAAATGGATGGGTAGTTAACCTAATCATGTTAAAGGTGGCACTTTAGGTAATTTTCAAGGTTATGGATACCTTGGAAATAGATTTGAATTATAATCCTAAAAGTTTTTAGGATTGGCATATTTTTGGAATTATGAAAAATCAATCAAATTGGCACAATTTAGGTTTAGAGGTCTTAGTGTGCCATTTTGGGTTCTTTGGCACACTTTGGGAATAATTGATAATATAGAAAAATGAGATTAATTATAACAAATGGCAACTAATATTAAAATTTAGGTATTATTATACCTATACATTTTATTTTCCATTCTTGATTTTCCATATAACATGTCATGACATCATATCTACTTTCAATCATTTAATATGTCATGATCATGTTTAGGACTAGGGTTAAATGTCATGTATGCTTAGATTCCATCTTATGCCATGACATCATGATTATGAGCATGTGTTTATTTATATCATCATTAATGTCATAATCATTCATGCATTAATAAAAATTGAGTTAAGGACAATGGCATGACTTGAAGTCCCATTTATAAGGGAATCAAGAGTGTTGCCTTAGAAAATGCATGAGGCCATAGTTTAAAATAAACCAAAACCCACATCTCACAATCACATTGACTTGAGTGTGTATGATGCACCCTAGATACATGTGAGATGCTAGGATATGAGTTAAGTTCAAGGTGCATAGTTTTGCATCTAGATGAACTCAAACTCATCTTATATTAGTTGGTGGATCATTGGGAAAGCTTATGTTCAAGCCATGTACATTAAGCCCAAAGAATATGATCCAATATAAGGTTTCAAAAATATTTTAAAATCATTTTAGAAAACCTTAGTGAAGTTTATCTTTTGATAGCAATCACCATTGATGAAGTTGATACAAAGTGAGCTTAAACTTTGAAGTCTTTCTTCACTTTTGAACTTTGTATCAATTTCACTATTTTATGGGTAAAATATTTTTCAAACATTTTTCACCATTGTATTGATCATAAGTATTATACGTATGAAGTTTCATGATTTTTCAAATTACGTATAATTATTTATGAATTTCTAAAATTCAATTCTGATAATTGAAAATCAAATTTTTTGATTATCGATCATTATCTTGTTGGCGATCGGTGATCATGACAATCGATCGATGCACGATAAAGTCATTGTCAATGCTGATTTCGAGAAAACAAGGTATGTTTAGCCCATTTTCAGCTATGGTAAGGTTCCCTAACTACTCTTAACCCTAGGATATGCTTTGGGAAGCATTATAAAGGGTGAAAATCCATTGGATATGGATTAGGAGAGTTGTTAGGGTGATGTATCAAATTTAAGATATGGGAAAGTTCTATGTTGAACTTTGAACCTTAATTTTGATGGTTTAGAGTTCCTATTGGCTTAGGGACTTCCCAAGGAAATTGTTGGTGCAATGGTCAAGGGGGAGCAAGCCTTTAGGGGGAGGTATCCATCATGGGATGATGGATGTTATTTTTTCTCATGAGAGGGAGAAATGGGATTTTGAGATGCCCAATTTGGAAATTGGAAGAGTGTGTAGGATTGCCTCTCTTGATTGATATGGGACTTATCACTAGGAAGATTGTAGGCATTCTAGAGGTTTTTGGACCAAGGGGGAGATTTTAAGATCTCATTAGGATATGAGACATTGACTTCCTTTGGGTGAACCTTTTTGATGTATGTCAAAAAGGTGGAGAATGTTAAAATTACCAATTTGGGATAATTGGTAAGGGAATTTGAGTTAGGGGCCTAACTCAAGGGTGTTTTTGTCAAACATCAAAAGGGGGGAGATTGTTGGTGCAATCGGCCCAGGTCATAATTGACCGAACTCGAGTTTGACTCGAGTAAGTGTTTTGATGTTTGACATGGATGTCTGACATGTGTTGGGAAGATTGCTAATGCAATCGACCCAGGTTAGTATTTGATATTTGACGATGGTTTGACCATTGTCATGGGAAAAGCCCAAGTCTTGAGTACTTGGCATGTAAAGTCCAAGCATGAGTCTTGGCAAGGGAAAGTCCAACATGGGTTGGCAAAAAAAAGTCCAAGCATGGGTCTTGGCATGGAAAGTCCAACATGGGTTGGCAAGGGAAAGTACAAGCTTGAGTCTTGGCATTTGGAAAGTCCAAGGGGTTTGATATTGGCGGCGTAAAGTCCATGCAGGAGTCTTGGCGGCATAAGTCCAATGGTTGGCAACGTAAAGTCCAAGCGGAGTCTTGGCAGCGTAAGTCTAATGTGCCTTGCCGATGTAGACACCGTTATCATGACAATAGCCGATGGAAGCATCTGAAGGCTAGCGTATAGATGAACAAGTAATGGATGACTTGGAGGGATCCGATAGGCGCGAGGCTGACGGAGGTGGCTATAAGGCTTAGGTCTAGGCTAAGGGTGGTCTAGCAAGTATGGGGGCACCATACTTGGGTTAAAACCTCATGTTTGTGGTTAAAATCTCATGTTTGAGGTGTATCAGTCGACTGATGTGAGTCAACTAGGGTTTGACTGTGGGAAGTGCCCTAGTAATCGACTGCTAGAGGTGATCAATCGACTGCTGGCCTTAGTAGTCGACTGATCTGGTGATCAGTTGACTGGTGGCCGGGATTTCGAGCATAGAAGGTTCTCTAGTCGAGTGATCGGCCCAACCACTCGACTGATTGAGCCAATAGTCGACTGATGGGTATGGTCAGTCGACTGATGGTGTATCCATTGGATTTTTCCAGCATTGATCTAGCCATTGTCTCATGACAACAGTGGCACCAGTCGATTGATGGTCCCGAGTAGTCGACTGGTATGCGAAATCTAGCCCAAGGAGCAGAAAGGGAGCTCGTGGAGGGAGGATTCACTATGGTTCTTTGAGGAGTTTTTTGGGTGAATTGCTAGTGTAATTTAGGGTCTCCAAGTCAACTCAACTAACCAAACAAGCAAGCTTCCAAAAGATTGTTGTAAAGTGTGCTTGGCTTTCTTTTGTTGTATTCATTTGTATTTGCTTGTTGTTTACTTGTATTACTGTTGTAATATCTTGTAAGAGGTTTCTCCACCTCCGACTTGTGTCGAGAAGGAGTTTATTGGATTAGTGGTGTGTGGTCGCATCGTTAGAGCTCGTTTGAGCTCGATCCGTGGAGTATGAACCATTCGGTTCCGAACCACGTTATATGATTGTGTTTGCGTGTTTGTATTTCATTATTGCTTTATTTCCGCTGTGCACTAATCATTTGTAGCAAGCACGATCGAACGAATTCCATTAAGCAACGCCGACGCTATTCACCCCCTCCCCTCTAGTGGGCGCAACGTTCCTAACATAAAGCAATACCATTCTCGGTTTGACCCGAGTTAGCTTGTTCGTGTAGTTCAAGTTCGCAAAATAATTCATCTAGTCTAATTGTGGAAAGATCCCTAGAAACCTTATAGGCATCGACAATGGATGTCCATAAGGTGTTCTTCGGGAGTGCCTTAAGTGTATACCTAATTACGTCCCTATTTTCTATTTGATGTCCGATTAAATGTAATCCATTTAAAAAGTCTTTTATTCTCGTGTGAAGTTGACTAGCATTTTCATTTTTGTTCATTTTACAATTAAATAATTTATTAAGTAACATGTCCCATTTAGCTATCCTAGTGTCATTTGTACCTTCATGTAATTCAATTAATTTGTCCTATAGTTCCTTAGAGTTTTCGAATAGACCCACCCTATTGAGCTCTTCTTTGGTAAGTCCGCATTGCAAGGTGTTAAGCACCTTGTAATCAACTTGAGCCTATTTCCTAACATCCGTGGTCCATTCTCTAGTTCTAACAACTCACTCGAGTCGTTTACTAGAGAGACGAAACCTTTCCTAATCAAAAACCAGACTTCTAGGTCAGTTTTCAAGTAGCACCTCATTCGACTTTTCCAATAAGAAAAGTCCTCTCCATTGAAGAGAGGGATAATGGTGTTATACCCTTCTAAGTGCGACATTTCTAAATAAATCTTTTATTTATAGTTTTTTTATTTGAATTAATTAAAATTGAGAATTATTCTTAGAGTTATTTAAATTAAATAATATTGTGCAAGAATTAAATTTATACTAAGTGCAAAAGTTAATTAAAAAAAGTATACTAATTGCAAAAATTAATAGAAAATTAATCTAAGTGCAAAAATTAATAAAAAAATTACTCTAAGTGCAAAAATTAATAAAAAAAATATTCTAAATGCAGAAAATTATTAAAATTATTCTAAATACAAAAAAGTATTAAAATTATTCTATATGTAGAAAATTATTAAAATTAATCTAAATGCATAAAATTATTAAAATTAATCTAAATATAGGAAATTATTAAAATTAATCTAAATGCATAAAATTATTAAAATTATTCTAAATGCAGAAAGATATTAAAATTTATCTAAATGCAGAAAAATATTAAAATTAATCTAATGCTATAAAATTAAAGAAAATTATTCTAATGCAAGAAAATTAAAGAAAATTATTCTAATGCTCTCGATGGTGGTTGCACCAAATTCGGAGCACCCCTGCTCTGATACTAAATATAAGATCGAAATACTCCGAGAGTGGGGGGTGAATCTCGGAGGTTGCAATTTCCTTTTTAAATTTTAAAGCTTATTTTTATATTTTGAAAACGTTAAAGGGTTTGCAGCGGAAACAAAATGAAATAAAGATAAGTTTCTTTTACTTGGTTCACAACCCTAACCGGGTTGCTACTCCAAGGCACATAGCTCTTCTGAGAGCTACCTCGAGGGCAATCACTATATACCCTTTGATTCGAGAACTCTCGACTTCGGAGAGGTTCGCTTTTTACAAAAATATAAGATGGGTAACACCCTACCCTCTCTTTGAAGTTAAGTACAAACAAGCAAAAATAAATACAAGAAATTAAGAGCTATGTTATACCGACACTTATTGAAGTTTTGAAGTAGGCACGGAGTGTCGAAAAGGTGTCTTTGTGAGGAACCGAAGCTCTTGTGGACGAGTATGAATAGAGGCAGCACTTTGACGTAGTAGCAATGTATTATTCGGAGCTAGTCGAGTATTTGTTTTATAAACCTTTTCTATTGGACTGGAATGCCTTCCAGTCGACTCTACATCGGCCCATCAATATGGAACTTTTGGTCTTCTAGTCGACTGAACACGCTCCAGTCGACTCCAGGTCACTCAACTCCGCATCGGGAAGTTTGCCTCTTCAGCCTATTGAAACTCCCCAGTCGACTGAAACTCTTTCCATCTGTACTGCCAGATCTTCGATTGATCACCAGCTAATCCTGCCAACTAGGTATCCAGTCGATTGCTCCATACCCAATCGATTGAACTTCAATCGACTGAAATACATTCAGTCAACTGATCCCTGCAAAACAAAATTAGCACAAATAGATAATATCAAATATGATAGCAGTAGTAATACTGCTCAATCTTGACTTCTAAGTCCCACGCGAACTCTCCGTCGAATCGACACCTATCTTTGTCCCCCTACAAAGGACTCGACCTCACCTCTCCACTCAAGGCTTACCTATCAGCTTCCTGCCAGACTTACCATTCTTGACATCCGATCTGACCCACCAAGGCTTCGACCAGCTGTCCGGTCTACTTGACCCAGCTGAACTTTTTGCCAATTGTTCGGTCTCCTGACCCAACTGGTCTTCATGCCAAATGTCCAGTCCACTCGACCCATCTGGACTTCATGCCTGGTGTCCGGTCCTCCTGATCTGTCAAGACATTTGCCTAGTATCCGGTCAACACAACCTACTAGGATTTCTTGTTAAGCCTGTACACTTAACACTGATATTAGAACACAAGTAAGTCCTAACTTTAACTATGGTTCATACATCAAAACCTAGGAGTGATGCTCTCTACATCAACAGAAACAACTTGGTAAAAGTATCAAAGTACTTCCATCAGATCGAGATGGAAAATACATAAGCCAAGAGTTTTAGTATTATCTCAAGGACAATGGCATCTTGTCCCAAAGGACTCCAACTTATACACCACAACATAATGGTGTAGCTGAAAGATGAAATCGAACCTTGTTCGACATGGTTCGGTCGATGATTCTTCATGCAAGTCTTCCCAAAACTTTTTGGGGTTACACACTCGAGGCAACTATTTACTTAATAAATAGAGTCCCAACTAAGGTTGTCTCAACTACTCCATATAAGGTATGGAATAATAAGAAACTTCATTTATCTTATTTGAAGATATGGGATTGTCCTGCTTATGTGAAGTGGACAGTATTAGACAAGCTAGAGGATAAGTTTGATAAGTGTCTATTTATTAGTTACCCTAAGGAAACAAGGGGTTACCAATTCTATCATCCCTTGGAATAAAAGGTGTTTGTTTCAAGACATGTTATATTCCTAAAGAAGAAATTTCTCTTACAGGAAAACAGTGGAAGTGAAGTTGAACTAAGTGTAGTTCAAAAGACTCCAATAGATACTATAGAGATGCCTAGTTAAGAACCACAACTAATTATTCATAGGGATAAAATAGTTGTTGAATTTGATAATGCACCACCTCTTCGTAGATCTAGTAGGATACATCAGATTCCTGAGAGATATAGATTTCTCATAAGTGAATTGAATGTCATATTACTCATATAGGATAAGGAGCCTACTAGTTATGAAGAAGTGTTGAAAAGTTCATATAGGTATAAATGGCTAGATGCCATGAAATCAGAAATGGATTCCATGAATGAAAACCAAGTTTGGAACTTGGTGGATCCACCTGAAGGCATAATGCCTATTGGGTGCAAGTGGTTTTTCAAGAATAAAATTGACATGGATGGTAATGTAATTACCTATAAAGCAAGGTTAGTGACAAAGGGATATCGTCAAAGGCAAGGTATTGACTATGATGAAACTTTTTCACCAGTAGCTATGCTTAAATCCATTCGGATACTTTTGGCCATAGCAACTCATTATGATTATGAGATATGGCAGATAGATGT
Organism: Wurfbainia villosa; assembly: GCA_025175895.1. Lineage (NCBI taxonomy): Eukaryota > Viridiplantae > Streptophyta > Magnoliopsida > Zingiberales > Zingiberaceae > Wurfbainia > Wurfbainia villosa. The sequence goes on along the minus strand of CM046001.1, from coordinate 36,672,606 downwards.
GAAAATAGCTTTCCTTAATGGGAACCTATCTGAGGATGTATATATGATACAACCTAAGGGTTTCACATCTATCGATATGAAGAAGGTATGCAAGCTTTAGAGATCCATTTATGGATTGAAGCAAGCAACTAGGAGTTAGAACGTTAGGATGAGGCAATCAAATAGTTTGATTTCTCACCAAATCCAGACAAACTTTGTGTGTGTTGAAAGGTTAGTGGGAGTGCAGTTGTGTTCCTAGTGTTGTATGTCGATGGCATACTGCTAATAGGAAATGATGACCTAGTTCTTCAATCAGTTAAAATTTGGTTGTCCAAAATGTTCTCCAAGAAAGACATGGGAGAAGCAACCTATATTTTGGGGATTAAGATCTATAGAGATAGATTGAATCTGTTGCTTGGTCTTGCACAGTTTATCATGGATGAATCCAAGAAAGGTTTTATTCCCATGAGGCATGGGATTCACCTTTCAAAGTCTATGTGTTCGCGCACCGAAGACGAGAGGATTCACATGAGTCATATCCCATATGCGTCAGCTATAGGATCGATCATGTATGTTATGTTATGTACGAGACCCGATGTATAGTATGCTTTGAGTGTTACGAGCAGATACCAGTCGGATCTTGTCATGGATGATTGGGTGACTGCCAAGGCAATCCTTAAGTACTTGAGAAGAATTAAGGATTTATTCTTGGTATATGGAGGAGGTGATATGGCAGTAAGCGAGTATACTGATGTTAGCTTCTAGACGGATAAGGATGATTTCAAGTCCCAATCTGGATACATATTCACTTTGAATGGGGGGAGTAGTTAGTTTGAAAAGTTTCAAACAAGACACCGTTGCTGATTCTACCATGGAGGCAGAGTATATTGAATCTTTTGAACCGACAAAGGAGGCGGTTTGGATCAAGAAATTCATCACTGAACTTGGAGTTGTTTCGAGCATTGTTGAAGCATTACAAGTTTATTGAGACAACAATGGAGTCATTACACAGGAGAAGGAACTATAATCTCATTAGCGATCCAAGCACGTACTTCATCGTTACCATTTGATCAAAAAGATCATAGGTAAAAGAGATGTACAAATAGAGAGAGTTCCCACTAATAGGAATCTAGTGGATCCTTTAACAAAGCCTCTTCCCTAAGAAAAGTTCGAGAGGCGTATAGAGTCTTATGGTATTAGATACCAAGGCAATTGGTTGTAAGCCAAGTGGGAGTATGATGTAATTGAGAGGTGTCCTAAGACAATCGCCTTCGAAGTTATCAATAAAATGCACTATTTGAGTATACATTTTCTATGTATGTGATTAAATCTTAAACTCATCTACTGAAGTCCACAATACGATATATAGCATGAGAGAAAATGTGATTGGATCACAATTAGTGGATATCTAATCATGTGTAAATATGTAAGTATTGAAATGATCCCTAGTCAATGAATTGATGAGATTAGATATTATCAATTCTGTGATATTAGCACATGTTATACTCCTTAGTTTATCCAAGCATTCAGTACTTACTGAATGAAAGCATAGGGATGCTAGTTAAAGTAACTAGTTCATTGAAGTGACCTGATATAAAACTTCATATGGTTCTTTATGTCGATGAAGTTTCATTGCAGCTCGAGTGCGAGCTTCCTTAAACTTGAGATATTCAAGTCATCTTGATTATGGCGACTTATACTTTGACTTCTTCACAGCCATCTCTATAGGAGGTGTCACTCCGGGTTGATTGGGTATAAGTCAAAGTGATTGAAGATGTTTGAATAACCCATCGATGATTCACCACTCCTTGTAAAGAAGATGTATACCCTAAGCCTCTTGTTAGGATTATTACTCAGGAGTCGATGGCTAGAACAAGCATGTTAAGAAGATAGTCTTCTAGAAAACATGTAGGAGTAACTTGAATCAACAGGATAAGAAACTAACTTAGACTAGGAGTGATGTAATCAGCCTAGTGGATGTTGGTGCAATCAGCCCAGGTCACGATTGACCAGACTCGAGCTTGACTTGAGTAGTGATTTGATGTTAGTGTTTTGATGTTTGACAATGAGTTGACCATTGTTTGACAATGGGTTGACTATATGGTTGACATGGGGTTGACCATATGATGGAGAAGTCCAAGTGAGACACTTGGCAATGGAAAGTCCAAGTCTTGTGTACTTGGCATGGAAAGTCCAAGCATGGGTCTTGGCAAGGGAAAGTTCAAGCTTGAGTCTTGGCAATTGGAAAGTCCAACATGGGTTGACATGGAAAGTCCAAGCATGTGTCTTGGCAAGGAAAAGTCCAAGCTTGAGTATTGGCATTTGGAAAGTCCAACATAAGTTGGCAAGGGAAGTCCAAGGGTTGATATTGGCGGCGTAAAGTCCAATCATGAGTCTTGGCAGCATAAGTCCAATGGTTTGGCGACGTAAAATCCAAGCGTGTGTCTTGGCAGCGTAAGCCCAAAAGTGCCTTAGCGGTATAGACCAGCTTAGCATGACAATAGCTGATGGAAGCACCTGAAGGCTAGCGTATGGATGAATAAGTCATGGATGACTTGGAGGGATCCGATAGGCGTGAGGCTGACGGAGGTGGCTAGAAGGCTTAGGTCTAGGCTAAGGGTGGTCTAGCAAGTATGAGGGCATCATACTTAGGGTTAAACCTCATGGTTGAGGTTATCAGTCGACTGGGGCTTTGGACTAGTCGATTGGTCAAGTGTTTTGACACTTGGCAGCCGAGTCGACTTGTAGCAGTTGATTGGGATTATGACCAGTCGACTGATGGCTTGATCAGTTGACTGCCATGGAGGGCAGTCGACTGCTAGTCGAGGTTGTGGGAGCAGAAAGCTCGGTACCCAACTAGTCAGTCGGTTACGGCCTTGGCAGTCAACTGATAGGTAATGACTGTCGACTGCCAGTGTATCCATTGGCTTGGATGTCGATGTGGATTAAGTCGTTGTGAGACAACGACACTGTTGGTAGTCGACTGGGGCCTTATGGCAGTCGACTGTCAGGCACGAAATCAGCTCGTTGTAGGTTATAAAAATAGCTCGAAGTGGAGGATTTTGCAATGGTTCTTTGAGGCGATTTGAAGGGGATTTGTTGCTGCAATCCAGACCTTCAAGGCTACTCTCAAGCAACCAAAAGCAAGCATTCAAGTTCACATTTTGTAAAGTTATTTTTACTTGTATTTGTGTAGATTACTTGTATTTTCTTGTATTTCTTTCTTATTGTTGTACGAATCCTTGTACGAGGTTTCTCCGCCTCCGACTTATTGTCGAGAAGGAGTATTATTGTTTAGTGGTAGTGTTTACATCGCTAGGGCTCATTCGAGCCCAACTCGTGGAGTAGGAACCCTAAGGTTATAAACCACGTTATATCGTTGTGTTTATGTGCTTGTGTTTTGTTATTGCATTATTATCTTTATTTCCGCTATGCATTACAAGTTTTGTAGCAAGCACGAATGAATTCTGACAAAGCAATCGAACGCGCCATTCACCCCCTCTAGCGACGTCCAATTCCTAACAAGTGGTATCAGAGCGAGACCTCTCTTTAAGGTTTAACAACTAAGGGAGCACGCTAGGGGGAAGAAGATGGAGTTTGAAAAAAAAAATTGGGATGGGACATCAACACCCCAATTCCATACACCTTATATGGGCAAGAAGGGTTTGAGCAATGGAGGGCATGAATGGAGAACTTCTTCATGATGGACTTTGAATATTGGATGATCCTAATGAAGGGGTTTGAAATTCCAAAAGGTGGATACCTCAAGAAGAAAAGATGGACCGAAGAGCAAGTCCAAGATTTTGAAAGAAGTGATAAGGTAATGCAATTAATATTAAATTCAATACCTAATGATATTGTGTCTAGGTTAGGCGAATTTCAAAATGTCAAGGAGCTATGGGATAAATTGGTCAAGCTCTATGAAGAACCATCCGTGGCTCAAGTAGAAAGAGAGCCCGAAGAGGAGTGCTCATCCTCACAAGAAAGCGAGGATTCGGAAGTCGATAGGTATTCGACATCCGAGGAAGGAGAGGTGGAAGAAGCCTCCACCTCTAGGATTCAGGGGGAGGAAGTTAGATCACTGGAGCTGGAGCAAGAGCAAGAGTAGCTTCAACCTCCGGAAGAAGTGAAGAATCAACTTCGACGCAGACCACCATTGACCTAGGTAACTCAAGCATTCCATTTAAAATAAAAATCATATTATATGCTTTGAGTGTAGGGAACAAGGATACTACAAGATCAAGTGTTCGAAAAGAGTCAAGAAGACTCCTCCGACACCAAAAGTCAACAAAATCTCAAAGGATGTCGGTGCCCCAATTAGGAAGAGCAAGGAGCATGTGGTGTGCTTCAAGTGCTAACAACTGGGGAATTATAGGAGTCAATGTCCTAGGGGGAGGAAGAAAGGGCAAGAAGAAGCATCATATGTAGGGGGAGCTTCTAAACAAACCCTAAGGTAAAATTTAGTAATGCACCTTCTAGTTTTAATGTTATGAAAAGCATGCTAGGAATAACAAATATTTTTTCTTAGGTTCTAAGAGTTGCAATTTTGAAAATGAGGAGAAATTTAGGACTAATGTCCCTAAAACAATTTTACTTAAGGAAAGTATTAGGAAGATAGAAAATCATTTAGGCATTAACCCAAAGAAGGGTAAGCATATGCCTAGAAGAAATGGTAATGCCTAAAGACTAAATCAAAATTCAAAAATTGGACAATTAGAATTGGAGAATCAAGCCTTGAGGTCAAGGCTTAATAAACTAGAAAAGACCCTTATGAATATGCAAAATCAAATTAAGGGGGCAAATGGTTAAAGCCTAGAGTCTAGGAGACAAGGCTCATCAATGGGCAAGAAAGGTTTGAGCCAGAAGCCTAGGTCCAAGGTAGATAAGCCTACCTATCACAATGTTCCATTCGATTATGGAACTAGTGCTAGGTCTAGAAAAACCAAGGTTACTAGGGAAGTCATCCCTAAGGGTAACCATGGTATGTGCCTAGTGGCTAAGGTTTCAAGGAAACCTAGGGAGGCCACTAAGAAGGTTACAAGAGGAGCCACCCCTAGAGTTAACCTAGGCAAGACTACAATGACCAAGGCTACCAAGCCTAGAAGGGTCATTAGGAGGGTATCTAGGGAAGTCATCCCTAGGGAATAACTAGTAAACCCAAGGAGCTCCAATAGGTATTGGGTTCCTAAGAGCATAATCGATTCAAGCTAAATGGGTTAGGATGTGTCAACCTTAATTGGATGGGTAGTTAACCCAACCATAGCAAAGTTGTCACTTTAGGTCATTTCCAAGGTAATGGAATACTTTGGAAATTTGGTTTGAATTTTTATCCTAAAAGATTTTAGGATGTGCCAATATATTTTGAGAATTATGAAAAATCAATCAAATTGGAACAAACTAGGTTTAGAGGTCATGGTGTGTCATTTTGGGTTTTTGGCACACTTGGGAGAAGAGTGATAATATGGAAAAATGGAATTAATCCTAACAAATGGAAACTAATATTAAAATTTAGGTATTATATACCTTTATATTTTATTTTCCATGCCTTGATTGTCATATAACATGGCATGACATCATTCTTATTTTTAATCATATAAAATATCATGATCATGCTTAGGGTTTATCTTTTATGTCATATATGTTTAGATTAAATCATATGTCATGACATCATGATTATTGGCATATGTTTATTTATATTATCATTTATGTCATAATCATAATTCATGCATTTAAGTAAATTAAAATTGATTTAAGGACTATGACATGACTTGAAGTCCCATGTATAAGGGAATCAAGTAGTGTTGCCTTGGAAAAATGCATGAAACCCTAGATTAGGACGAACAAAACCCACATCTCACATCACATTGACATGTGTGTGTTTTCAAACACCCTAGACACATGTGAGATGCTAGGAAATGAGTTAAGTTCAAGGTGCATAGTTTTTGCATCAAGATGAACTCAAACTCATCTTATACCATGGGTGGATCATGGGGAAAGCTAATGTGCAAGTCATGTGCATTGAGCCCATTGATCATGATCCAATATAGGTTTTCAAAAATATTTTAAAATCATTTTAGAAAACTTTGGTAAAGTCTATCTTTTAATAGCAATCACCATTGATAGAGTCAATACAAAGTAGGGTCAAAACTTTGAACTTTTCAATAGTTTTGAACTTTGTGTCAATCTCCTATTTTTATGGGTATTTTATTTTTCAATTATTTTTCACCCATAATGATTGTTATAAGTAGTATACGTATGAAGTTTCAAGATTTTTCAAAATACATATATTTGCTTATGTATTTCTCAATCTCATTTTATGAATTCTGATTTCTGCATTTGCAGAAACCAGTCGACTGCCATGGATGACAGTCGACTGGGGTCAAGGAGAGTCGACTGTTGACTGAAGGAGTTGACTGCCAGACCTAATTTTGAGCAAACAAGATTTGTTTAGCCTAATTTCAGTTGTGTTAGGCTACCCTAACTGCTCCTAACTATAGGATATGCTTTGGAAAGCATTGAAAAGGGTGAAAATCCATTGAATATGGATTAGGAGAGTTGTTTGGGTGTGTATTAAGTTTAAGGTGTATGAAAGTTCAAGGTTGAACTTTTAACCTTAATTTTGATGGGTTAGTGTTCCTATAGGCTTAGGGACTCTCCAAGGACATTGTTGGTGCAATGGTCAAGGGAGAGTAAGCCTTTAGGGGGAGGTTATCCATCATGGGATGATGGATGTGTTCTTCCTCATGAGGGGGAGAATTTGGAGACGTGAGGATTGCCTCTCTTGAGTGATATGGGACTTATCACTAGGACGAGTGAAGGCATCCTAGATATTTTTGGACCAAGGGGGAGATTGTAAGATCTCAATGGAATATGAGACATTGACACCCTTGGGGAGAGCCTTTTTTATTTATGTCAAAAAGGGGGAGATTTTGAAATTCCCAATTTGGAAAATTGGGAGAAGTGGTTTGAGTTAGTGTTCTAACTCAAAGATGTTGGTTTTTGTAAAACATCAAAAAGAGGGAGATTGTTGGTGCAATCCGCCCAGGTCACGATTGACTAGACTCGAGTTTGACTCGAGTAGTGGTTTGTTGTTAGTATTTTGATGTTTGACAATGAGTTTACCATTGTTTGATAATGGGGTTGATTATATGGTTGACATGGGGTTGACCATATGATGAAGAAGTCCAAGAGGGACACTTGGCAATGGAAAGTCTAAGTCTTGTATACTTGGCATGTAAAGTCTAAGCATGGGTCTTGGCAAGGGAAAGTCTAAGCTTGAGTCTTAGCAATTAGAAAGTCCAACATGGGTTGGCATGGAAAGTCCAAGCATGGGTCTTGGCAAGGAAAAGTCCAAGCTTGAGTCTTGGCATTTGGAAAGTCCAACATGAGTTGGCAAGGGAAGTCCAAGGGTTGATATTGATGACTAAAGTCCAAGAGTGAGTCTTGGAAGCATAAGTCCAATGATTTGGCAACGTAAATTCTAAGCATGTGTCTTGGCAGCGTAAGCCCAAAAGTGCCTTGGCAGTATAGACCAGCTTAGTATGACAATAGTCAATGGAAGCACCTGAAGGCTAGCGTATGGATGAACAAGTCATAGATGACTTGGAGGGATCCGATAAGTGTGAGACTGACGGAGGTGGCTAGAAGGCTTAGGTCTAGGCTAAGGGTGGTCTAGCAAGTATGAGGGAATCATAGTTGGGGTTAAACCTCATGGTTGAGGTTATCAGTTGACTGGGGCTTTAGACCAGTCGATTGGTCAAGTGTTTTGACACTTGGCAGCCGAGTCGACTTATAGCAGTCGACTAGGGTTCAACTGCAGCAAAAGACCTAGACAACCGACTGCCAGTATTGGGCAGTTGACTAATGCAGCGGTTGGCGCCATGAAGCGAACCATGTTGGTCGAGATTGCAGAGAAGAATGCTTGGTAGTCAATCGTCGGGCCACACGTTTTGGCAAATGATCGATGGGTAATGGCAGTCGATTGTTAGTGTATCCGTTGGCTTGGATGCCGATGTGGATTAAGTCATTGTGAGACAATGACACTGTTGGCAGTTGACTGCTAGGCGCGAAATCAGCCCATTGCAAGTTATAAAAGTAGCTCAAAGTGGAGGATTTTGCAATGGTTCTTTGAGGCGATGTGGAGGGGATTTGCTGCTGCAATCCATACCTTCAAGGCTACTCTCAAGAAACCAAAAGCAAGCATTCACATTCACATTTTGTAAAGTTCTCTTTACTTGTATTTGTATAGTTTACTTGTATTTTCTTGTATTTCTTTCTTATTATTGTAAGAATCCGTGTACGAGGTTTCTCCGCCTCTGACTTATTGTCGAGAAGGAGTACTATTGTTTAGTGGTGGTGTTTGCATCGCTAGGACTCATTCAAGCCCAACCCATGGAGTAAGAACCCTGAGGTTCCAAACCACGTTATATCATTGTGTTTGTGTGCTTATGTTTTGTTATTGCTTTATTATCTTTATTTCCACTGCGCATAACAAGTTTTGTAGCAGGCACGAATGAATTCCTTCAAAGCGATCGAACACACCATTCACCCCCCCTCTAGCGATGTCAAATTCCTAACAGTGGAGACGACGAGCACATAGACCATGTCTTAAACCAAGTGAATATAAGACGAGTGAAAGGAATAAGGGCACGAATAACTGAAGCTGATGAAGGGTTCAAAAATGTTTGAAGTCCACATTAGACTTTCCGGCCAATGAGGGTCATGATGTATTGCTAGATGCCACTCATGATCTATTCATAATTAATGGGTTAATTATGAATGGCCAACATAGCTAGAAACCTATTGGGTCACACACAATACATGTGATCTAGAGATGAAATATATGTTTGAGAATGAGATTCTGAAAGAGAGAGGTTATACCTAGTTTGACTAGGCCATAAGGGTGTGAAACGGGGGCTATAGAACCTCTCATCGTCATGTTGGGGCTTAGCACGGTCATATCGTACTTAGACTAATCGAAATGGATAATATAGAGGCTCACACACCCATACCTAGCCCTAGCCAAAAACGGCTAGGGTTAAGGCTGTGCCTAAAGGGACACAAGACCCTGCCCTATGTCCAGGCACAACCGTGCCCAGAAGACACGGTCAGATCGTGTCTCCCACACATGGTTGTGTGTAGACCGTCAATTTTTGGTGTGTTCAAGTTTGAAAATTTCTTGAGTTTTCTTACGTTAATTATGAGATAATTATGGTAAGATAAGTTTTGTTTAAGCCTCCTAAGATACCCAAATCAAGAAAACTATAAATAGGTTCCTTGATAACCTTTGGAGGAATAATCAAAGAGTTCTCTTCTGTTGGTTGTCTTCTTCTTCCTCTCTCATTCTCTCATCTCCGTCGGTTGGCTAGCATTAATCGGAGACAAAGACTTGTTGCTCGTGGAGTTGTCTCAAGTAATCCCAACAAAGATATTGATAGAGGCAAGTCATGTTGGTCTTGCTCGTTTCTACGAATTTAAAATAATCCGGAAAGTATAAACTCTTATCTTTTAGGAAAAGATTTACATATTTCTTATGTTATGACATGTTTCTTGGCCCCCGGGGATGTCTGGGATGGAATATAATTTTATTTTATTTCCCTTTCGTTGCTATTTATTTCCTAGAATCTCCAAGAACTACTGTTAATTTTGCACCCTCAAAAAATGGTGTCATTGAGCCAAAACATCATTTTATCTTGAGCGTGGCTAGAGCCTTGAGATTTCAATCTCACCTACCACTAACCTTTTAGGGGGAAAGTGTACTTACTTCTGTTTATCTTATCAATCACATATCTACACCTCTACTCTCTAAGAAAACACCATATGAGATTCTCTACAATAAACCACCCATTTATCATCATTTATGAGTATTTGGATGTTTGTGCTTTGCTACCAATGTTAAGCCAAATCATAAATTTGATTGGTGAGCTCGAAGATGCATTTTTGTTGGATATCCTATTGGTCAAAAGGCATATAAAGTATATAATATGAAGACTAAACAAAAATTTTTAAGTCGAGATGTGATTTTTCATGAACACATATTTCCTTTTTATTCTATAAAAGAAAATGATGAAGATAGCTCTTTGGTACTACCTTTACCAATTGATGATCATGCTAATTTATTTGAAACATCTTTTATTCCTGAATGCTCAGAGAATTTAAAAAGTGACTACATTGTTGATGAAAGATCCACTTCCAATATATCACCTCCCATAATTCAACCTAATGAACCTACATTATGAAAATCAGAACGCGTTTGTCAACTATCAATTTGGTTATGTGATTTCCATTGTGCTCAAACTAAGATTCTTTTCTCAAACTCATCATCTTCTTCAATGACAAAGTCAAGTAAATGTACTCATTATCCTTTGACACATTTTATATGTAATAAAACTTATATTCTTCTCAACGTGCCTTTGTTACTTGTATCTCTAGTCTTATGGAACTCAACACATTTTCCCAGGCTAAGAAAGATCCTAAGTGGAGAGAAGCCATGAGTTTGGAAATTCAAGCATTAGAAGAAAATGGTACATGGACTCTTACTCCCTTACCTAAAGGAAAGAATTCAATCGGTTGCAAGTGAGTGTACAAAATCAAGTACAAATTAGATGGTTTTATTGAACGTTACAAGGCGAGACTTGTCGCTAAAGGTTATACACAAGTTAAAGGGTTGGATTACAATAAGACTTTTGCAGAAATTGTCAAGTTAATTATAGTTCGTTGCTTACTAACTATAGCTATTGCAAGTGGTTGGTCTCTTCATCAACTTGATGTTCAAAATACTTTTCTCCATGGTGATCTAGATGAAGAGGTATATATGCTTCCTTCACCCGGCTATAGTCGATAGGGGGAGAACTGTTGGGATGTATACTGAAAAGTCTATCTTTTGTATGAACATCTTTATTTTTGAAATAAGAATCACATGATCATTGTTTGAATATTTTTATGGTTATGCATATTGTCTAATACATTACATTGTAGATAACATAGTGTGTGGTGTCACATGGGAGATCATGTTATCGGCTCCTTGTAAAGTATAAGTAAAGGCTCACAACCGAGATGGCTTTGGACAAACCATTGGTATGGTTGTAGTGTGATTTGGTATTGGTTTGTCTTGACCATAAAATCACACTAGTACACTTTGTGTGTATTGAGCAGGACCGACTTAGAGGTGATTCGATTTATTGTTGACTACATAATCGAATCGGACCTCAGATATTATATTGTACATGATCTTAATTCCGATATAATAATGGGCACATATACTTAGTATTCATTTCTTTGATTTACCAATGGGTGAGATTTATAGATTAAATCGATAGGCTCGGTAAGTTGGGAAATTGTATTATTTATATGGTGTGCCGTTGATTATAGGAAGAAACTGTGTCCTATATATTAGGATGATGATGTCCCCTTGAGGAGCTCATAAGGTTCATCATGTAAACCCTGCAGGTGGACTTGGTCCAGCATGATGAAAAGGTTGAGTGGTACTACTCATGGAGTTAGATGTTGATTAATTAATGGTCAGTAAATTAATTAATTGACGGACATTCGAGATCTTAAACACGGGGAGAAAATGTACAAATAATATATGGAGCCCATATTAACTTATGGGGGTTGGTGAGGTAGATCAATGATAATCCTCTAGTGGAATGGATAATCATTAATGGATCGGACTTTATGTGGGCTTGATCCATTGGGTGGCCAAGTTCCAACTCCTCCTCATGGTCCCTATTGTAGCCTATTAATACCTCATGAAGCTTAGATCCAATGGATAGAAACGAAACTCTAGATCCAACGGTAGAGATTAAATCTCTAGATCCGACGGTTGAGATTAAATCTCTAGATCCGACGGTTGAGATTAAATCCCTAGAACCAATGGTGGAGATTAAAACAAGGCTTAAGCCTAAACTCTATATAAAGGGGCTTATGGCTTGGGCGGCAAGATGACGGCTAGGGTTAGGGTTTTCTTCCCTTGGGTGGCAAGCAATCCTAATTAGATTAGGATTAGGAGTGGCCGGCTAGGGTTAGGGTTTTGGGGTTGGCGTGGGCGGCAACAAGTGGAGGAAGTCTCTTCTTCTTCTTCCTAAGGTTTTGTCGGCACCTATTCTTCTTCCCTCTACCTTGGCCGGAGCTCAACCTATTCTTCTTCCCTTCATCCTTGGCCGGAAATTAGGAGAGCTAGGTTTAGGGTTTGGGCGGCAACAAGGAGAAGGATTGCTTTCCTTTCTCTTCTCCAAGTGTTGGCCGGTGCCCATGCCCTCATTGATTCTCCTTTGGCCGGTTCCTATACTCCATGTTCTCTTCCTTGGCCGGTAGTAACATCGAGTCTATTGACTTGGTGGCCGGTTCTAGATAGGAAGAAGAGTTTTGTTTGATGATCTTCCTTTGTTCGGAGTGAACAAGGAAAGGAAGATTGGTGATCTAGGAGGCTTCAACTTTTGGAAGATCATCGCCCACACGACGTCCAAAAGGAGGAAGGACATACAATAGAAGATCAAGAGGTATAACAAGAGGTATATCGATTCTCTATTTTTATTTGTTACATGTTTATATTTGTTTTTCAATTATGAGCATGATATATTCTGTTTGTGGCTAAATAATACTTGGATCCCGAACATAAACACAAAAATCGGCGATCCGTACATCGTCTATTCTGCGGCTATTCGTGGAATAGAGGTTGGTCGCTTGAACAACAAGTTTGTTCAAGTGACCACTCTAAACAAATAGCACGACGATGACAAGGTTTCTTGGGTGTTCCCTTTTGTCTAGGATTAAATTTTTAATCCGGGGACATCGATGGGATCACCATGAACAAGCGACCGAGTTGAAGAGGGAAGCGAAGTTTCCCCTCACGGATCAACCCAACAATTGGTATCAGAGCCAAGGTTTCCGGTTTTGTGTGTTTAGGATTCGGTTACTCTTATGCATTTTTCATATATTATATGTGCCAGATAATAGTAGGATATGCGTAGGTTAACTCTTTGGTTGCAGGCATAAGATCCGACTATTATGGCCATATGTGTGTATGTGATTGTATGTGTATATTTTATTGAATCCTCGGGGTTGACGAGGCTAGTATTTAATTTTTTGTAAAATAGATACGGCATTGTTTAGCCACTCTTTTTATTTTAGTTTACTTTCGATCTAGATTTCATGTACACTCCCTCGTGGAGTATAAAATCGATGGATGTAAATTAAAATAGATTTTAGTCTCGACTCGGATCTCCGGATGGCTCGTACATGGCGTAGGAGGAACGGACGAGAAGTCGATGCGACGGGAGACATATTGAAGATAAAAGCCATAATAGTTGGAAAATAATTTATTTTTCATATTTATTGCTTATTGTTTGATATGCATGTCGTAGGCTAAAAAATTCCTCAATTTCAAATTACAAAGTGAGAGAGGGATATTTTTATAAATTCCCACGGCCTCCATTACAATTTGACATGTGATGTAAACAAACTTGCGCGTCGGCTCTGAGTGCCTTCCTCCATATCGGATGAGTTTGTTTGCGGATCACAAGGACGAATATGGTTATAGGAAATAATTAAGGAGCGTGTATACTTCCCCATCGTAAGGCACATAACCCGAGATAATTACCTTGGTACCAAGTAATGGTGAACACTTAGATACAAATATAAGTATCCTCCCCATCGGAGTCACTGCTTTTATTTGTAGGGCCAAAGAGGAACCAACTATTAATTTTACTTGTCAAAAAGTTAGGTTGACAAGATAGTAAAATTAATGGGTAAAACTTCCTCTTACAAATGTAGAATTCGTATATGTCCACACTATCATGGCAAATGATATTCTCGGTGTTTTGAGGTGTTGGTTGATTTTAAAATTTTATTGTTTGAGGAATCAATAATTTTTTGAAATCTAAAGTAATGATCAATGTGATTCTTAGGATTTTCAAAACTGACTTTCAGTCCACTTGCTATGATACTAAAGGAAAATAAACTTACTGTTCCAAAATAATGTTGATTGGAAAAGAATCTAGATATTGTCTTATCTGCTAAGGAGTACAAGTATGTACTCTTCAAAGAGTGCCCTCCTAAGCCTGCGAATGAGCTGGAAGTCCTTGGAGCTGAGATCGATGGGGAAACCCAGATCGATATCATTCTCCTGTCAACAGAAAGGCTTGCTCAGGCTCAGGCCATAGTTGCTTAGAAGGTTTCTACTTTTAAGCCGAAAGGCAAGAAGAAGAAGAAACAAGGTGGAGCAAAGGTGGTGGGAGGATCTCAGGGAGGAGTAAAGAAGCCGAAAGGCAAGTACTTCACTTGCAAAGCAGGATAAACATTGGAAGAAGGAATGTTCCAATCCGAAGCAGAACAAAGGTATATCCTTTGGTCTAGTCATTGAAACATGGTTAGCGATATTATCTACCGACACCTGGTGTGTAGATACGAGAGCCTCTGATCATGTCTGCAATACTTTGCAAGGGTTCCAGGAAACCCGACGACGAGCTGAGGGAGAGATTACCATTTACTTGGGCAACGCCATAAAGGTGGCGGCTATCACAGTGGGAGATGTTATATTTATCTTTTGAGAAAAATAAAGTTTTGGTTCTTAAGAATTGCCTTTATGTATCTTTATTTAGAAAGAATTTAATTTCAGTTTCTAAATTGTTTATGGATGGATATTCTATTCCTTTTAATGACAGAGTTGATATAAAAAGGAATAGGGAGAATAACTGTTCAGGTACATTGATAGGAAATTTGTATACACTCGAACCAAAAGCTCCCACGATGCAAATAAAAGTTAATAACTCATCTTCTAATTCCAATAAGAGAAAAGAACCTTCGAAAATGAACCAAACATATCTTTGGCATCTTAGGCTTGGTCATATTAACCGAAGCAGAATTCAAAGGTTGATAGCTGATGGACCTCTGGGTCCATTAGTGGTGGAAGATTTCCCAACCTGCGAATCTTGCTTCAAGGGTAAAATGACCAAGAGGCCTTTTAAGGCCAAGGGGTATAGAGCCAAAGATGTGTTAGAATTGGTTCATTATGATTTGTGTGGTCCTATGTCTATCCAGGCTAGAGGTGGATTTGAATATTTTGTCTTTTTCATAGACGATTATTCAAGATATGGATGACACTATGATCTGCTCGTGGTGGCAAATACCTCTTGGGAGAGTTTAGGAATTACTTATCAGAGGCTGGGATTCAATCTCAATTGTCTGCACCTGGCACACCCCAGCAGAACGGTGCAGTAGAGCGAAGGAATAAGACTCTTATGGAGATGGTTAGATCGATGATGAGTTATTCTGAGTTGCCAAATTCGTTCTGGGGATATGCTCTAGATATGGCAGTGTACATTCTGAACTTGGTTACATCTAAATCTGTCACGCCCCGAGAGCATACCGAGCCGAAAATCAAACGGACGACACCTCCCCTGTACGTGGCAACATTTCGGGTTAATACAAGGCCCGTAGGCCCACAATAACAACTCATATATAAAAAATATACCAAACCACCACGATATATATATATCAACACAACAACTGCACACAGCGGAAACGATACAACAACAACACATCCTACACATGCATACCGGTATGACTAACACCATAACATAAAGAAAACCTCGACAAAACCCACACCAACATGTGCGTACATCATATAATACAAAACATCACGAAAACTCCTAATGCAAAACAAGACATATGGAAAATCCAAAATAGACACGGGAGCCACGGAGGTGAGATGAGACGATGTCAGCCGGCGGTGCTCCAATGCCATCACGAAGTCTTCTACCTGTTACCTGGGCGACAGAAAACCTAGGGTCCGCGAGGGTGGTGAGTAAAACTTAGCAGGTAATAGAAAAACATGTATATATGTCATATCACATGTATTTTCAACAACATACTCTAGAGGTACAACAGGTATATCAGCATAGTATATAAATACGAGCATATACCGTCTAACCAAATAAACAACATAAAAATGCAGACATACCTGAAGTCTGCCACGCTACTCTGATCCAACCTGAACATATATCAAACATATATATATATATATAACAGGTAGAGTAGATCAACTCACAATATACTCTAGCTACAGGTCAAGGTATCTAGTGGTCTGTCCAACCCATACCAGTATCCGACACAATCGTATAACAAATGCAAGAAACTTGCATGAATATGATGTACACCCAAATGCAGCAAGCATAGTACAATCAAATGCAACATCACAATAATCATACATATATAGACTGTATCTATATATATATTAATCTCAACCATCCATATATATATATATATATATATATATACATATATGTATCTATATATGGTAATATGCAAAGTGCCATAAGATACGGCAATGCAACATGCATGGTCATGCCTGCTCACCCCTACTCGCTACCACGACCCTAGTGTGGCCTAGTTGGCACGACATGATAACTGTCCCAACTCACACCAACCACTGCTATAGAGTGGTCGAGTGGGCAGTATGATCAAGTAGCATATGAGCGTAAAGAGCTCGCTACACAACGGGGGTCCCTGCTGCTGGCCACTCCGACTAACACTACCAATGAGTGGTCGAGTACCACGGACCCAGGACAATTGCACGCAACTCCAACTACCACCGTCTATAGTGTGCAGAGGCGCACAACAAATGCTCGCTCGCACCGCCATGGGAGTGCTCGAGGCAAGATGACTGGACGACTCTCAACCCCAAGGGAGACTATGTCGCCATAATGCATGCAAATGACATGTGTATGTCACACACGCAACCATCTACTACATGCACTCTGCTCAAAGAAAGAGTCATACCCATCTAACTCTCTATCCTAGAGAGTTGTACTTAACAGATCGACGGACTCTCTATCCTCGTAGAGAGTCGACTAACTCGATCATAACTCTATTCAATAGAGAGTCAGACTAACTCGATCGAACTCTCTATCCTCAGAGAGTCGACTCGATCGATCATTATCCTCTCTCCAATAGAGTCGTGACTGATCGATCATAACTCTCTCCAATAGAGAGTCAGACTAATCGATCGACGACTCTCTATCCGATAGAGAGTCGTACTCGACTAATCATATCAAGCTGGGACCACCGGTCCGCAGCGACACTCTAATCACCCTTCACTTAACCATTACACAACTCATGGTTGGTAACAGTATACAACGTACGGGTATTGGAAATAAATCCTACATTTAGGGCATTACCTACCCATAGATGACCTTTTTCCAATTTATAAATTGGGTCATCCCCCGTACTAACATTTACACCATACTAAACATCTAGGCCAATTTACATCACATCTATAACTCCTAAATCATGATAGGGTATATGTGTGATATCAACAATTGAGCATAAATACATCAAACGATAAGTTCAAGCATACGATAATAAGAGCAGGGTCAAGGTAATATGAACCCCTAACATGCTCATATTTATGACTAAATCTGAATGCAATACATCTACCCCGACCAGGTAGGAAATTACCCACCTGATATGTAGAGTATCCAATAAATCTCCACGTCCAAGAGTTTCTCACAATTTAAAATCCTGCAAGAAAGAGCAAGGAACATATCTAAGTTCTTCATAAGTTCAACAGTGCTATCAATTCCAATATTAGGATTAAATCTTTATCCTACATCAACTTCGTATCCCCATAAACTAACTGAAAAGTTTCTTCCATTAACTCTTAATCACAGTACCAAACTACCAATTTAATCATAGCTAATTAAGCTAACTAAATAACATCTTAATCTACAGTCAACATATGTTCATAAGCATTAAGATCCAGACTCACCTGGTTACGCTTCAATAGCACAACCTCCTTGTCCACCTAATAGAACCCAATCTAAATCAATTAACCTCGTTCATCCATACTAGTGAACTCGATCACATAACAAGCTACACCTATACAATTCATTCACAATTACTTACTGAGCTAACAATTAATTGTAGAACATAGCACACATCCATCATTTATTCGAATCCAAGCTTACCTAACACCACTTCATTCAACCATAGCTCCTTGCTTCAATCATACTGAAGTCCAATCAATCGAATTGAAGACAAACCCCACAATGGCCTGCCTTATCCCTGTTGGAATGTATACTGAAAGCCTAGCTCTTTTTGTATGAACATTTTTATTTTGAAATAAGAATCACATGATCATTGTTTGCACTTTATATTTATTATATGTGTGCATATTGTCTAATATTTTACATTGTAGATAACATGGTGCTTGGTGTGGCACAAAAGATCATGTTATCAGTCCCTTGTAGAATATAAGCAGAGGCTCACAACCAAGATGGTTTTGGACAAACCATTTTCATGGTTGTAGTGTATTGTTTTGTCTTGAACATAGAGTTACGCTAGTACACTTAGGTGTATTGAGCAGGACCGACATAGAGGTGATTCAATTTATTGCTGACTACATAATTGAATCGGACCTCGGATATTATGTTGTACATGCTCTTAATCCCGATATAATGACGGGCACATGTACTTAGTATTTATTTCTTTGATTTACCAAAAGGTGAGATTTAGATGGATTAAATCAATATGCCCGGTAAGTTGGGAAATGATATTATTTACATGGTGTGCCGTTGATTATAGGAGGAAATCGTGTCCTATATATTAGATTGATGATGTCCCCTTGAGGAGCTCATAAGGTTCATCATGTAAACCCAGCTGGTTGACTTAGTCAACATGATGATAAGGTTGAGTGGTACTACTCGAGGAGTTAGATGTTAATTGATTGATGGTCAGTAAATCAATTAATTAACGGACATTCGATATCTTAAACACAGGGAGATGGATGTACAAATAATATATGGAGCCCATATTGATTTATGGGGGTTGGTGAGGTAATTCAATGATGATCCTCTAGTGGAATGGAACATCATTGATGAATCAAGTTTGTGTGGTTCCGATCCATCGGGTGGCCAAGATCCAACTCCTCCTCATGGTCCCTATCGTAGCCTAATATAATCCTCATGAACTCTAGATCCAAGGATGTAAAACAAAACTCTAGAACCAACGGTTGAGATTGAATCTCTAAGACCGACGGTTGGGATGAAACCCTAGATTCGACGGTTGGGATGAAACCCTAGATCCGACGGTTGGGATAAAACCCTAGATCCGACGGTTGGGATGAAACCCTTGATCCGACGGTGGAGATTAAATCCCTAGATCCGACGGTGGAGATTAAAGGAGGCCTAAGCCTAACTCTATAAAAGGAAGGCTAAGGGTTGGGCATGGGAGATCATCAAGAAGGAAGTTAGGTTTTTTAGTTTGGGCGGCTAGGGTTTGGAAGATAGGCTTGGGCGGCAATTCTTGGAAAGGAAAAGTCGGCGCCCATCTTCTTCCAACTTGTTTTGGTCGGTGCCCATCCTCATTGTTCCTTCTCCTATTCCTTGGACGGCGGCAACCTCTCTTCAAGGTTGGCCGGCGTTCATTGATCCCTCATCTTGGTGGCCGGCGGCATCTTTTATCCAAAGTTAGTCGGCGCCCAATCATCCACTCCTTGGCCGGCGGCAATCTTTCTTCAAGGTTGGCCGACACTCAACTATCTACTCCTTGACCGGCGGCGATATCAAGCTCCTTAGCTTGGTGGTCGGTTCTAGAAAGGAGAAGGAGTCTTTGTTTGGTTCTTCTCTTTGTTCGGAGCGAACAAGGAAAGGAAGAACGTGATCTAGGCGGCTTCTACTCGTGGAGGATCTTCGCCCACACGACATCCACGAGGAGGATAGGACATACGGTAGAAGATCGAGAGGTATAAAAGTTTTACAATTTTTTTTTGATCTTAGCATGTTCTTATGTGTTGATTATACTAGTTTGCATTTGTATGTACTTGTATAATCATGGACCCCGAAGACAAACACAAAAATCGGCGATCCGTCCGTCGTCTCTTCCGCGACTAACCAACTAGAAGAGTTGGGTTGCTTGAACAACTAGTTTGTTCAAGCGATCACTCATGTTGTTAGCACGACGACGAATTGGTTGTGCTTAGGAAACTCATCCCATCCGGATTAGTTTTCATTAGTGAAAATTTTAATACGGGGACATGGGAGCCAATGAGCCTCCGAAGCAATTACCTTCAAGTGGTATCAGAGCCACGGTTTCCGGTTTTGTGTGTTTTGGATTCGGTTACTTTCATGCACATATCATATATTGAGTATGCCGGATAATAGTTGGATGTGCGTAGGCTAACTTTTTGGTTGCAGGCATAAGATCCGACTATTATGCCTATTTGTGTGTATGTGATTGTTTTGTGTGTGATTGTATGTATATTATTTGAATCCTCGGGGTTGACGAGGCTAGATTAGTATTTAATTTTTGTAATTAAATACGACATTGTTTAGCCACTCATTTTAGTTTACTTTCAATCTAGATTATTTGTACACTCCTTCGTGGAGTATAGGATCGATGGATGTAAATTAAAATAGTTTAACTCGGCTCGGATCTCTTTGGTGACTTGCGCACGGGAAAAGATGGAGCGGACGAGGTGGCGACACGACGGGATGCGTATTGGAGAATTATGCCATAATAGTTGGGAAAATTCTATTTTTTTCCATATTTATTGCTGATTTGTTTTATATGCATGTTGTGTATGCTTAAAAATTACTCATTGTCAATTTACTAAGTGGGAGAGGGACATTTTAATTAATTCCCACGACCTCCATTACAATTTGACGTGTGATGCAACAAACTTGCGTGTCGGCTCTGAGTGCCTTCCTCCCTGCGGATGAGTTTGTTTGCGGATCACTAGGTCAAATAATGGTTATATGAAATTATCTAGGAGCGTGTGTACTTCCACAGCGGTAAGGCACATAATCCGAAATAATTTCCTTAGTATCGTGTAATGGTGCACACTTAGATGCAAATAAAAGTATCCTCCCCATCGGAGTCACTGCTTTTATTTGTAGGGCCAAAGAGGAACCAACTATTAATTTTATTTGTCAAAAAGTAAGGTTGACAAGATAATAAAATTAATGGGTAAAACCTCCTCTTACAAATGTAGAATTCGTATACGTCCACACAGCGTGGCATGCGATATTCTCGGTGTTTTGTGTTGGATCGAAGCGGATCGCTAGAGGGGGGGTGAATAGCGATAGAAACTTTTCTTTGAATTCGTTCGGTAAATCACGAGTAGACACAGCGGAAGATAAATCTAAAATAGAAGAGACAATGGGTTTTTTTACTTGGTTCGTAGCCGAAGGCTACTACTCCAAGGCCCTAGTGGTCCTTGACCACGCACGGAGGGCAAAACACTAAACGAACTCCTCGTTGGAGATTGGAGTTAAACGAATACAAAAAACTCAAGAAAGACTCAAGGTAGAGGGACACTCCCCCTCTCCTTGATATGATTTAAAGCTCGAAATAAGAACAACTTATACAAATTAAAGATTATACCGACAACTTTTGAAGACTTGAATCTTGGAGCTTGAGTCATCGTCTCGACAGCGCTTCGTCGTAGGGATGTCGGAGACTCGTAGCGTATTAGAAGCACTTGGAAGCTTTTTAATTGATGAAAAACCCTAGGACAAGCCCTCCTTGTATAACCTTTAAGTCCCTCATCGAATGGGTCTTCAACCAATAGGAATTGGACACAAAACCTCCTTGAAAAATGGTGATAGAGCTTGACTTCTCGAGGTTGATCCTTGACCATCAGTCGACTGATGGCCATAATCAGTCGACTGATGGTAGCATCAGTCGAGTGCTGACCTCCGGCAGTCGACTGATTGACGGTAGTCGAGCCCTCCAAGCTGGCAGTCGACTGATGCTTGCTGCAAGTCAAAGTTAGCTCAACAAAAACATAATTCTGACGGTCGTCGATTGTCCGATCTCGACCTAGACCATCTATAGGATGTATTTGGTCGGATCTACGCTTAAGATCATCCCCGTAAAGAGGATACGACCTCACTTACGCTCGCACACACGAGCTTACCTCGATACTTACTGTGTCTCTTTCGCTTTCGGCCTTCCACTCGATTCCTTCGGCTCCCTCCGAAGTCACTCGAGTGTCGCCCGACTACCGCGGCTTCCTCCGGGTGTCGGTAGCCTTCAACTCCAGCTTTAGCACTTTTCTGCACACTCGATTCAGCTCGTGAGATAATGATATATCCTTAACTTTGCGTCTTTTGTCATAATCAAAATACAAGTTCGACTTAGGTGCCCCTGCACCAACAATCTCCCCCTTTTTGATCCTATGACAAATTTACGCAAAGTTAAGGGAAAATATAAAGCAGAAAATGAGTAAGATAAATGTTACGCTCATTTTTAGTGAACTCCCTCTTAACCTTCGGTGAGTTTTAAAACAAAAGTTTTAATTTTCAAAAATTTAAATTTTGTTCTCCCCCTTAACTTATGCTCTTCTCCCCCTTTTGCCATGAATCAAAAAAAAGTGTGGGGTTTTATATAAAAAGTAGGGGTTTTTTAATAGAAAAGGTAGCATGCATAAAGATTATCTAACATGAGTCCAAGCATGTGTCTTGATTTAATTTGGTTCAAGGTATAGCCCTCTGCACCAACAATGAAAGTTTTTGGAAACTAAGTTTGATTTTCAAAATACTTATAAAATTAGCTTTGAGTTCCACAATACTTATACGCTAATAACTTTTGAAAATATATAAAACCCTTAGAGTTAGTTTGCTCTCCCCCTTAATCAAATATATAAGGTACAGAAGAGTTAGGGGGCGCTAAACATTGACCTAGAAGGTTGTATATTTAGAGTTTTGTCCGAAAATAAATGTTTACGCTCAATAGTTTGAAAAATAGATAGCATTTTTGAAAAGATTATGTAAATTGAAATTATTCCTTATTCATCTCACCCATTCTAAGTGTCTTAGAATTGGTCACCTTATATGTTGTGTGAGATGATTCCAATTTTATCTTGATTAAGTTTTAATGATTTGAAACTTGTCAACCTTGCGTTAGATTCGGATTTGATCCTAAGCTCATCAAGTCACCTTTTCAAGATCTTGGCTTCAGTGTCGTGAGGCACAGGGCCTTCTTTGATCGGAAAACGACCACTTCCTTAGACAAAGGCAATTTGAAAGTAGTAACTTGACTCACCTAAGACCACTTCTGGTCTAACTAGTCTAGGATACGAGGTAGCTTTAGCTAGTTCCACTCGGTCAGTGAACCGAACTAGATCGCCTTATCTAGCCCGAATACACAAGACTCCGCTTTCTAGCGTACTATCATCTCATGGCGTCCACGGTACTATGTTATCAAACATTGACGAGTTATAGTCCTATCTAACCATTCTAAAAGAAATAAGAGGTTTAGGTTATCGGATATACTATTTTGGTATTAGCTCCCCCTGGATCATTGAACTGATATGGTCTGGTCAAGTAATGAACTTGATCCTTGGGAATCCAAAACCTATTGGTCCTTATATGTGAGTTTAATAAAGTTTTCAGGACCCACGCTTGGACTCGATGATGAATACGGTTTACGATAGACATGTAAGATATATTCGTAGTCTTTGAGCTATATCTGAGTCTGACTCTGTTGTACACGGCTCTCTGAGTTCCAAGAAGTCGGTTAAGATTCTTGGACCCCATCGAGAACTTGTTCAACCGAGCTTCGAGCTCTTGGACTTGCCCTTTCAAGAGAGAGTTCTCTTCTTCGAGTTTTTCAACTCGAGTTGAGTCCTCCTCTTGAACTCGACTAGTCGAAGAGTTTAGGGGTGTCTCTTGTTTGAGGGTTTCAACCTCCTCAACCAAGGACTCGACCCTAGACTTGGATTTAGCTAATTTCCCAGTTAGCAATTTAATTGTATTGTAAAGCGTATGAATTAGTGAGTGGCTAACCTTGATTTTATCTTTCGGTCCGGCTTTGAGTTGCTTCTCGAAGTAGTCCTCGAGTTCGGAGTCGGTGTTGTAGTTTGATTCAGATTTGGACTCGGACTCGGACTCTTCGGGTCTTGCCATGCATGCTATGCCGACACCTTCTTCATTGTCCCATGTTGCATGAAACACCTTCTTTTGACTTGATTTGAATTGTGCCCTCTTTTTGTTTTTTAGTAGCCTCCATTCCCTCCGAACGATCTTCCGCACTACGTTCACTATTGCTTCCACCTTTTCGGATTCGGACTCTGATTCATCTTCGGGTTCGAGTCCATCTTCTTGCTTGGTGGGTGTCTTGCTTCTTTGTCCTGCAAGTAGAGCAATACCTCTCTCAGCCCGAACCATATTAGTTTGCTCGTGAAGTTCAAACTCGTAAAATAACTCGTCTAACCTAAGCTTTGAAAGGTCCTTAGAAACCTTGTAGGCATCAACCATGGATGCCCACAAGGTAGTCCTAGGAAATGAGTTAAGAACATACCTTAGGAGGTCACGGTTTTCGACCTTGTGTCCAATGGTGTGCAAGCCGTTGACAATGTCCTGGACGTAGGCGTGTAGTTGCGTTCCTGCATTTTTAGGTTATACAATTTATTAAGTAGCAAATCACGCTTACTTACCTTCGCGTCGTTAGTCCCTTCGTGTAGTTCTATGAGTTTTATCCACAGATCTTTTGCGCTGATGAAGGGTCCGATGCGGTTGAGCTCTTTTTTAGACAAACCGCATTGCAATATTTGGGTTGCTCTTGCATCGGCTTTGATTTGCCTCTTGGTTGCATTGGTCCACTTGTTGAAATCCAAGGGCTCGCCTTGATCATTGGTGGGTAGAGAAAAGCCGATTTGGATGATTATCCAAGACTCGACTTGTGTTTTTAGAAAACACTCCATCCGACCTTTCCAGTAACGAAAATCATCTCCGCTAAAGAACGGAGGTCGGGTGGTGTTGTACCCCTCAATGTGGGCCATAAAGAAAAACTTGCACACACAAAAAAAAACAAAAAAAAACTTGCCAAGACTCGAGTCTTGGATTAGTGGTGCGGAAAATAAAAGGAAACAAATGAGAAATAGAAAGTTAAACAAAGAGATAAGAAACTAAACAAAAAGTAAGTACTCACAACCTTCGATGTCCCCGAAAGGGTACTAAACGTCGATTTTTGGGGATAAAAACAGCTTGTTACGGGGTAAACCTTGGTGAGAAGTGTAGATCTCTCAGAGAGCTTCGATTTGGTTGGTAGATCGTTTTGTGAGTCCACTTGTAGCAAAAGTTATGCTCATTTGATCGTGAGGTACTCCGAAGGAGATTAATACTTGCAAAAACACAACCAAAAACTATGTACCAAGACTTGGTCTTGGATTAGTAGTGTGGGAGAAATCTTAAAACGATAAATACGAAAATAAAAATGCTCGACCGGTGGTTGCACCAAATCTGAGCGCCCCCGGCTCTGATACCAATTGTTGGATCGAAGCGGATCGTTAGAGGGGGGTGAATAGCGATAGAAACTTTTCTTTGAATTCGTTCGGTAAATCACGAGTAGACACAGCGGAAGATAAATCTAAAATAGAAGAGACAATGGGTTTTTTTTACTTGGTTCATAGCCTAAGGCTACTACTCCAAGGCCCTAGTGGTCCTTGACCACGCACGGAGGGCAAAACACTAAACGAACTCCTTCTCGTTGGAGATAGGAGTTAAACGAATACAAAAAACTCAAGAAAGACTCAAGGTAGAGGGACACTCCCCCTCTCCTTGATATGATTTAAAGCTCGAAATAAGAACAACTTATACAAATTAAAGATTATACCGACGACTTTTGAAGACTTGAATCTTGGAGCTTGAGTCATCGTCTCGGCAGCGCTTCGTCGTAGGGATGTCGGAGACTCGTAGCGTATCGGAAGCACTTGGAAGCTTTTTAATTGATGAAAAACTCTAGGACAAGCCCTCCTTTTATAGCCTTTAAGCCCCTCATCGAATGGGTCTTCAACCAATAGGAATTGGGCACAAAACCTCCTTGAAAAATGGTGATAGAGCTTGACTTCTCGAGGCTGATCCTTGACCATCAGTCGACTGATGGCCATCATCAGTCAACTGATGGTAGCATCAGTCGAGTGCTGACCTCCGACAGTCGACTGATTGATGGCAGTTGAGTCCTCCAAGCTGGCAGTCGACTGATGCTTGCTGCAAGTCAAAGTTAGCTCAACAAAAATATAATTCCGACGGTCGTCGATCGTCCGATCTCAACCTAGACCATCTATAGGATGTCTTTGGTCGGATCTACGCTTAAGATTATCCCCGTAAAGAGGATACGACCTCACTTACGCTCGCACACACGAGCTTACCTTGATACTTATTGTGTCGCTTTCGCTTTCGGCCTTCCACTCGATTCCTTCGGCTCCCTCCGAAGTCACTCGAGTGTCGCCCGACTACCGCGGCTTCCTCCGGGTGTCGCTAGCCTTCAGCTCCAGCTTTAGCACTTTTCTGCACACTCGATTCAGCTCGTGAGATAATGATATATCCTTGACTTTGCGTCTTTTGTCATAATCAAAATACAGGTTCGACTTAGGTGCCCCTGCACCAACATTTTGAGGTGTTGGTTGATTTTGGAATTTTATTGTTTTGAGGAATCAATAATATTTAAAATCTAATATTTTGATCATTGTGATTCTTAGGTTTTTCAAATGGCTTTCAACCCACTTGCTGTGATATTAAAAGAAATTAAACTTATTGGAACAAATTATATTGATTGGAAAAGAAATTTGGATATTGTCTTAACTGCAGAGGAGTACAAATTTGTACTCTTCGAGGTCTGTCCTCCTAAGCCCACCGATGACTCTGATGAAAAGGAGAAAGAAAGTTATAAGAAATGGATCAAGGCAGATGAGATGGCGCGGTGTTACATTTTGGCATCTATGTCAAATGTGTTGTAGCATCAGTATCAGGCCATGGCCATAGCTTATGACATGATGTTCAATCTCATGGAATTTTTCGGACATCAGAGTAGGGCGGCTAGACAGGAGGCTATGAGAAACTTGATGACGACCACCATGATCGAGGGAACACCCGTCAGGGATCATGTTCTCAAGATGATGGCTCATCTTAATGATATGGAAGTCCTCGGAGCTGAGATCGATGGGGAAACCCAGGTCGATATCATTCTCCAGTCTCTGCCTAGGAGTTTTGAGCAGTTCCGCCTCAACTACAACATGAACAAGAGGTTGTATTCATTGGTGGAGCTTCTGAGAGAACTCCAGGCGGCAGAGGGGATTTTTCGTCAAAGCGCTCAAGCCATGGTTGCTCAAAAGGTTTCTTCTTCTAAACCGAAAGGTAAGAAGAAGAAGAAGCAAGGTGGAGCAAAGAAAGTGGCAGTAGGACCTCAGGCAGGAGTGAAGAAGCCGAAAGGCAAGTGATTCACTTGCAAACAGACTAGACATTGGAAGGCGGACTGTCCTCGCCGAAAGAACAAAGGTATATCTTCTTGTTTAGTTGTTGAAACATGTTCAGCGGTGTTATCTACCAATGCCTGGTGTGTAGATACAGGAGCCACTGATCATGTCTGCAATACTTTGCAGAGGTTCCAAGAAACCCGACGACTAGCTGAGGGAGAGATTACCGTCTTCATGGGCAATGCTTCAAAGGTGGCGGCGATTGCAGTGGGAGACGTTCATTTATCTTTTGATAGGAATAAAGTTTTGGTTTTGAGAAATTGTCTTTATGTACCTACTTTTAGAAATAATCTAATTTCAGTTTCTAAATTGTTTTTGGATGGATATTCTGTTTCTTTTAATGACAAGGTGGTTATAAAAAGGAATAGGGAGATTATCTGTTCTGGTACATTGGTTGTCAATTTCTACACTCTTGAACCGAAAACTCCCACGATGCATATAGAAGTAAATAACTCATCTTCTAAGTCTAATAAGAGAAAAGATCCTTCGAAAATGAACTAGACATATCTTTGGCATCTAAGGCTTGATCATATTAACCTGAGTAGAATTCAAAGGTTGATAGCTGATGGACCTTTGGGTTCATTAGTGGTGGAGGATCTCCCAACCTGCGAATCTTGCTTGGAAGGTAAAATGACCAAGAGGCCTTTCAAGGCCAAGGGGTATAGAGCCAAAGATGTGTTAGAATTGGTTCATTCTGATTTGTGCGGTCCTATGTCTATCCAGGCTAGAGGTGGTTTTGAATATTTTGTCTCTTTTATAGATGATTATTCAAGATATGGATACATTTACTTGATGCGCTGCAAGTCTGAATGCTTTGACAGGTTCAAAGAATTCAAGGCTGATATGGAGAACCGTCAAGGTAAAAGTATCAAGACACTACGATCTGATCGTGGTGGCGAGTACCTCTTGGGAGAGTTTAGGAGTTACTTATCAGAGACTGGGATTCAATCCCAATTGTCCGCACCGGGCACACCCCTGCAGAATGGTGGGGCGGAGCGAAGGAATAGGACTCTTATGGAGATGGTTAGATCAATGATGAGTTATTCTGAGTTGCCAGTTTCATTCTGGGGGTATGCGCTGGATACAACAATGTATACTCTGAACTTGGTTCCATCTAAATCAGTGCCTTCTACCCCCGTAGAATTGTGGACTGGGCGAAAGCCTAGTCTAAGACATATTCGGATTTGGGGTAGTCCAGCACATGTGCTGAAGGGAGATACTGGTAAGTTGGAATCTCGTACAAAAGTATGCTTGTTTGTTGGCTACCCTAAGGGAACGAAGGGTGGTTTGTTTTATAGTCCTAGAGATCAGAAGGTGATCGTGAGTACGAATGTCAGATTTCTAGAGGAGGACTATGTGATGAACCACAAGCCCACGAGTAGGATTGTTCTTGAGGAGTTGACAGGGGAAGTCCTGACTTCAGTACCACCGGTACAAGAGGAGATACCACAAGTCACTGCACCGCGTGTCACAGAGCATACATAGGAGGCACCTCGTCCTAGTGGGAGGGTTGTTAGACAGCCTGATAGATTCATGTTCTTGGGAGAATCTTCTGATTTTGTCCCTGGCGAACATGAACCTGATCCCTGGACATATGACGAGGCACTCCAAGATAGAGATGCGGTATCTTGGCAAAGAGCGATGAATTCAGAGATAGAATCTATGGATTCCAATCATGTCTGGGAGCTAGTAGAACCACCCGATGGTGTGAAAGCCATTGGATGCAAGTGGATCTACAAGAGAAAGAGAGGAGTAGACGGGAAGGTTGAGACCTTCAAAGCTAGGCTTGTTGCGAAAGGGTATACTCAGAAAGAGGGTATCGATTATGAGGAGACCTTTTCACCGGTAGCTATGCTTAAGTCTATCCAGATTCTCTTATCTATAGCTGCTCATATGGATTATGAGATTTGGCAGATGGATGTCAAGACAGCTTTCCTTAACGGAAGTCTTGAGGAGAACATCTATATGCGGCAACCAGAGGGATTCATTGCTAAAGGCAAAGAGCATCTAGTGTGTAAGCTTAATCGGTCCATTTATGGATTGAAGCAAGCTTCCAGATCTTGGAACATCCGTTTTGATGAGGTAATCCAGTCATATGGATTTATTCAAAGTCCGGATGAGCCATGTGTATACAAAAGATGTGACGGAAACGTAGTGGTATTTCTTGTACTATACGTAGATGACATTTTGTTAGTTGGCAACAATATCAAAGTGTTATCAGACGTAAGGGTATGGTTGTCCAAACAGTTTGACATGAAGGACTTAGGAGAAGTGGGACACATCCTTGGGATCAAAGTTATAAGGGATCGCAAGAAAAGGATGTTGTGCTTGTCTCAAGCTTCATACATAGACACGGTCCTAGCTCGTTTTAGCATGCAGAACTCCAAGAAGGGTTTTCTACCTTTCAGGCATGGAGTTCCTTTATCTAAAGAGATGTGTCCTAAAACATCAAAGGAGATAGAGGAGATTAAGGTGGTTCCTTATGCTTCGGCAGTAGGAAGCCTCATGTATGCTATACTATGTACGAGACCAGATATTTGTTTTGCCATGGGCATGGTTAGTAGATATCAAAGTAATCCTGGATAGGGACATTGGACTGCGGTAAAGCATATATTGAAGTACCTGAGAAGGACTAGGGATTATATGCTGGTTTACCGGGCAGATCAATTAGTCCCTGTGGGTTACACGGATTCGGATTTCTAATCAGATAGGGACAACAGTAAGTCTTCCTTGGGGTTTGTGTTTACTTTTGGAGGTGGAGCCATAGTATGGAGGAGTGTCAAGCAGAAATGCGTGGCGGACTCTACCATGGAAGCTGAGTATGTGGCAACCTCTGAGGCAGCCAAGGAAGCTATATGGCTCAGAAACTTCTTGATGGACTTGGATGTGATTCCTGGTTTGCCCAGAACTATCACAATTTATTGTGATAATAGTGGTGCAGTTGCAAACTCGAAAGAACGACGAGCCCATAAGGCGAGTAAACACATAGAGCTCAAGTACCACCTGATACGAGAGATCGTAAAGCGAGGAGAAGTAGCTGTCGCCAAGATTGCATCAGAGGATAACCTGGCGGATCCATTCACTAAGGCCCTTCCAGCGAAAGCGTTTGATAGGCATGTGGACGACATGGGGATCAGATGTATGGCAGTATGATGACAGCATAGTCTTTTAGTATAAGTGGAAGATTGTTGGAATGTATACTGAAAGTCTAGCTCTTTTTGTATGAACATTTTTATTTTGAAATAAGAATCACATGATTATTGTTTGCACTTTATATTTATTATATGTGTGCATATTGTCTAATATTTTACATTGTAGATAACATGGTGTTTGGTGTGGCACAGAAGATCATGTTATCAGTCCCTTGTAGAATATAAGTAGAGGCTCACAACCAAGATGGTTTTGGACAAACCATTGGCATGGTTGTAGTGTAGCTTGGTATTGTTTTGTCTTGAACATAGAGTTACGCTAGTACACTTAGGTGTATTGAGCAGGACCGACATAGAGGTGATTCAATTTATTGCTGACTACATAATTGAATCGGACCTCGGATATTATGTTGTACATGCTCTTAATCCCGATATAATAACGGGCACATGTACTTAGTATTTATTTCTTTGATTTACCAAAAGGTGAGATTTAGATGGATTAAATCAATATGCCCGGTAAGTTGGGAAATGATATTATTTACATGGTGTGCCATTGATTATAGGAGGAAACCGTGTCCTATATATTAGGTTGATGATGTCCCCTTGAGGAGCTCATAAGGTTCATCATGTAAACCCAGCTGGTTGACTTAGTCAACATGATGATAAGGTTGAGTGGTACTACTCGAGGAGTTAGATGTTAATTGATTGATGGTCAGTAAATCAATTAATTAACGGACATTCGATATCTTAAACACGGGGAGATGGATGTACAAATAATATATGGAGCCCATATTGATTTATGGGGTTTGTGAGGTAATTCAATGATGATCCTCTAGTGGAATGGAACATCATTGATGGATCAAGTTTATGTGGTTCCGATCCATCGGGTGGCCAAGATCCAACTCCTCCTCATGGTCCCTATCATAGCCTAATATAATCCTCATGAACTCTAGATCCAAGGATGTAAAACAAAACTCTAGAACCAACGGTTGAGATTGAATCTTTAAGACCGACGGTTGGGTTGAAACCCTAGATCCGACGGTTGGGATGAAACCCTAGATCCGACGGTTGGGATAAAACCCTAGATCCAACGGTTGGGATGAAACCTTAGATCCGACGGTGGATATTAAATCCCTAGATCCGACGGTGGAGATTAAAGGAGGCCAAAGCCTAACTCTATAAAAGAAAGGCTAAGGGTTGGGCGTGGGAGATCATCAAGAAGGAAGTTAGATTTTTTAGTTTGGGCGGCTAGGGTTTGGAAGATAGGCTTGGGCGGCAATTCTTGGAAAGGAAAAGTCGGCGCCCATCCTCATTGTTCCTTCTCCTATTCCTTGGCCGGCGGCAACCTCTCTTCAAGGTTGGCCGGCGTTCATTGATCCCTCACCTTGGTGGCCGGCGACATCTTTTATCCAAAGTTGGCCGGCGCCCAATCATCCACTCCTTGGCCGGCGGCAATCTTTCTTCAAGGTTGGCCGACACTCAACTATCTACTCCTTGACCGGCGGCGATATCAAGCTCCTTAGCTTGGTGGTCGGTTCTAGAAAGGAGAAGGAGTCTTTGTTTGGTTCTTCTCTTTGTTCGGAGCGAACAAGGAAAGGAAGAACGTGATCTAGTCGGCTTCTACTCGTGGAGGATCTTCGCCCACACGACGTCCACGAGGAGGATAGGACATACGGTAGAAGATCGAGAGGTATAAAAGTTTTACAATTTTTTTTTATCTTAGCATGTTCTTATGTCTTGATTATACTAGTTTGCATTTGTATGTACTTGTATAATCATGGACCCCGAAGACAAACACAAAAACCGGTGATCCGTCCGTCGTCTCTTCCGCGGTTAACCAACTAGAAGAGTTGGGTTGCTTGAACAACTTGTTTGTTCAAGCGATCACTCAAGTTGTTAGCACGACGACGAATTGGTTGTGCTTAGGAAACTCATCCCATCCGGATTAGTTTTCATTATTGAAAATTTTAATACGGGGACATGGGAGCCAATGAGCCTCCGAAGCAATTACCTTCAATCCCTACTACACGCAAAACATCCCAAATCCCTGTCCAAACACACCGCAAATCTGTAACCTAGGAAACAATAAGATGGCTAAGAAATCACAGCAGCCTCTAATCTCAATCACAAAGTATCATCACTCCAATTCCAACCTTACTCACTGTTAACTAGCTAACTCAAGGCAACAGTGAACTGATCTGCACAGACAGAACTAAAAGGGAAAAATGGTTTGCTTACTGGCGATTTGATCCTCACCGGCAGCAACTCCTCAAAACTTGGCAGCCCCATTCAGTTGCTCAAGACCGCTGCCCAAACCAACACCATCCGAATTAACCACGGCAAATCAACAGAACATCCAAAAATCTCGTCCACTGTAGGAAAAAAAAATCCATGCTTTACCTTGCTGTTGTATTTTCCACCGGCAGCTCAAACCCCAAACCGACAGCCAACTCCCAGAATTCGGCAGTCCTGTTCACCGGCACCACCAGCGCTCCCAATTTCTGCCCAAATCGCTTGGTCAAGCTTCGTGAAGGGAAATCACAGCAAGGTAAACGGAGGAGAGATCAAACTTACCGACAGTTGGAATCTCCCCCAATTTTGCTTGGTTCGTCGGACACTCCCACTACAACGCTGCTGCCCTAATCACCTGCCATGATCTCCGGTGCCCTAGCTCCGGCGCTGGTCGGCAATGAGGACCCCAACGACGGCTATGCTTACGGGCAAAGTCAACGCTCCCAACACACTGCTCTAGGTCACACTGGAACCTCCGGCTCCGATAGCCAGTCGGCGCCTTCCCTACCCGAGCACCGTGTCGTCGCCGTCGCCATCGACCCAAGCCCCCCAAATCGAGAGCCTCCTTAGTCGCTCAGGTCTATCCGCGAGCACTGTCGCCTGCTGCCGTCACGCGAGTAGAGGAGCCGACGAACTCCGACGGCAAGAATCGAAGAGATCGCACGGTGGAGGAGAGAAGGAGAGAAAGGGAGCGTCAGGGAAGAGGAGGAGAAGCGATCGCGAGAATTTGGGGAGAATAAAAGAGGAATCTGGCGAAGAAAGGAATCGGCGCAGAACGCCCGCGGAGAGGAAGAAACGGTCGATCGGGGAAAACAAAAAATATAATAGGTTTTTAATTAAACCTATTAATTCCTAACAGATAGTCTAAACAGGCTTTACAAAAGTCTATCCGCTTTATCCCCATAAAATATCCATAAGACCTCCGTTTAAATCCAAAAAAATTTCTAAAAAATTCTGAAAAATTCCACAAGATATTTTATCAATTTCTGAGGAATATTTTTATTTATTTATTTTTTTTCTCCAGTATTTTACAAAATCAGTGTCTTTTACTCCCAGAGAATTGTGGACTAGGCGAAAGCCTAGTCTAAGACATATTCGGATTTGGGGAGTCCAGCACATGTGCTGAAGGCAGATGCTCGTAAGTTGGAACCTCGTACAAAAGTACGCATGTTCGTTGGCTATCCTAGAGGAACGAAGGGTGGTTTGTTTTATAGTCCTAGAGATCATAAGGTGATCGTTAGCACGAACGCCAGATTTCTAGAGGAATACTATGTGATGAGCCACAAGCCCAAAAGTAAAATTGTTTTGGAGGAATTAAAAGGGGAAGTCACTTCTTCAGTACCACCGGTACAAGAGGATATACCACAAGTCACTGCACCGCGTGTCACAGAGGATACACAGGTGATACCTCATTGTAGTGGGAGGGTTGTGAGACAGCCTGATGGATTCATATTCTTGGGAGAATCTTCTGATTTGGTCCCTGGCGAACATGAACCTGATCCCTAGACATATGACGAGGAAATCCAAGATAAAGATGCATCATCTTGGCAAAGTGCAATGAATACTGAGATTGAATCTATGGATTCAAATCAGGTATGGGAGCTAGTAGAACCACCTGATGGTGTAAAAACCATTGGATGCAAGTGGATTTACAAAAGAAAGAGAGGAATAGACGGGAAGGTTGAGACCTTCAAAGCGAGGCTTGTTGCGAAGGTGTATACTCAGAAAGAGGGTATCGATTATGAGGAGACCTTTTCGCCGGTAGCCATGCTTAAGTCTATCCGGATTCTCTTAAGCATTGCAGCTCATATGGATTATGAGGTGTGGCAGATGGATGTCAAGAGAGAATTTCTTAATGGAAGTCTTGAGGAAAACATCTATATGAAGCAACCAGAGGGATTCATTGCTAAAGGCAAAGAGCATCTTGTATGTAAGCTTAATCGGTCCATTTATTGATTGAAGCAAGCTTTGAGGTCTTGGAACATCCTCTTTGATGAGGTAATCCAGTCTTATGGATTTATTCAAAGTCTGAATGAGTCTTGTGTATACAAGAGATGTGATGGAAATGTAGTGGTATTTCTTGTACTATACGTAGATGACATTTTATTGATTGGCAACAATATCAAGGTGTTATCGGACGTAAGGGTATGGTTGTCCAAACAGTTTGATATGTAGGACTTGGGAGAGGTGGGACACATTCTTGGGATCAAGGTTGTAAAATACCGGGGGAAAAAAAATAAAATAAAATATTGAGTGAGAATTATAAAGTTTATTTGGATTAATGGGATTAATGTAGATTTTAATTAAGCATTAATCAAAACTAACACTTATTAAAATCTAAATCGCAGTCGGTTATTAATCCTTTAATCACTCATTTCCTTCTCCCGAATCTGATTTTCCCAACGTCGCGACTTTTCCTTCCCCCCCCCCCCCGATCCCGATCTCCTCGGCCCCTTGCATCTTCTTCCTCTCGGGTTCTTGCACGCCGCCTTCTTCTCCGCACACAACATCGGCCAACCTCCACTGCACGCACGCACCAGCAGTTGCGATTTCCGAGCAGAGCACCCCACGTCGCGCCGCCCCTGCGCGTCGCGCGCACAGGACCAGCGATCGCCGCCCCTGCGCACGCAGAGAGCGACCACAACCCTTGACATCGCCGACCACCGCCTGTTCTTCGGATCGTCGCCCGGGTGACTGCCATCTCCGATCTGGCTGTCGTCAAACTCTAGCCACCGCCTTTATCTCGTTCTCGATCTCTGGCATTCCCTTCTTCTGTGATCCCGACAGCAGCAACTCACCACCATCGTCGGCATCATGAGTTGGCTTGGCTGGTCGCTGGAGATAATGCAGTAAGTTTGTGGCCGCCGATTTCAACGGTGAACCGGAGATTTGGAGGCCTTCGCGATTTCTACTGGAGCAAGGTGAGGAACTGTGTTTCTGTGTCCTTCGATTTCGGAAGATGTCCACCTGTGAATGTGTTCCTTTTTGTGATTCAGGACAGCAGGGTTTTTAGCCTTCCAACGATTTGCTATCGGTGATGTTTGGTAATCGATTTGGGGTTGAGATTTGCTGCAACAGTCGGTGATCTTGTGTTGCGGGCAGTACTTCCCAGCGAACAGAGCAATTGGGGAGTACCGACAGTGAAGTTTCAATTGCAGGTATATCACTCGATTTTCCTTTCTGTCCATTTTATTTCTGGTGATTGTAGGTGCCGGATCTTAGGCTGAATGGGTCGGTGGCAGTGTGTAATAGAGGGGCTGATCGAATTTGAGGTAAGGTGGTATTGATTGATAATTGTTATCATGTGGTTATGCTGCAGCAGGGGTTGCTCATGGTGATGTTGGTTGTGGGATATGGTATGCTATTTTGTTTGGGATGGTTGTAATTGTTATGCTATGTGAATGGACCATGAGTTAAGGAGTTGGTGGTATGTAATCAGTTTTAATGTTAAGCCGATATGGATTGTTCTGTTTTTGTTGATGGTGGATTTGTGTGTTGAACCGACTGTGGAATCATTGAAATTCAGCTATGATCGAAGTGTTGATTGATCTTGGGGTGAGATGTGTATTGACCTATGTTTCGACTGTGTTGTAAGGCTGGAGTTGTGTTGTAAATGGGTTGTTGTGTCATTGTAATGACTGTGAAGTAGTAGTTTGTTTGGGCTACGAATCGAGATATAAAGTTGATGTAGGATTATGATTTGATCCTAATATTAGAATTGGTATAAGATTGGATCATATATGTTTTGTTTGCAGGATTTTGGTTCGAGATATTCGCGGACGTGAAAACAACTTGTATTCTCAGACAAGTCATCAAAAGAGGTGGGTAATTTCCTACCTGGTCCGGGTAGATGTATTGCATTCAGATTTAGTCATATATATGAGCATGTTAGGTGTTCATATTACCTTGACCCTGCTCTTATTATCGTATGCTTGAACTTATCGTTGGATATATTTATTCTCAATTGTTGATATCACATATACCCTATCATAATTTAGAAGTTATAGATGTGATGTAAATTGGCCTAGATATTTAGTAGGGTGTAAATGTTAGTACGGGGGATGACCCAATTTATAAATTGGAAAAAGGTCATCTATGGGTAGGTAATGCCCTAAATGTAGGATTTATTTCCAATACTCGTATGTTGCATACTATTACCAACCATGAGTTATGTAATGGTTAAGTGAAGGGTGATTAGAGTGTCACTGCGGACCGGTGGTCCCAGCTTGATATGATTAGTTGAGTACGACTCTCTATCGGATAGAGAGTGCGTCTATCATTTGAGTACGACTCTCTATTGGATAGAGAGTTATGATCAGTCGAGTACGACTCTCTATTGGAGAGAGAGTTATGATCAGTCGAGTACGACTCTCTACAGGATAGAGAGTGCGTCGATCAGTTGAGTATGACTCTCTATTGGATAGAGAGTTATGATCAGTTGAGTACGGCTCTCTACAGGATAGAGAGTTCGTCGATCTGTTGAGTACAACTCTCTACAGGATAGAGAGATTGATTAGATGGGTATGACTCTTTGCTGAACAGAGAGTCTATGGTAGATGGTTGTACGTGTGACAAAATACACATGTCATTTGCATGCATTATGACGACATAGTCTCCCTTGGGGTTGAGAGAGTCGTCAGTCATCTTGCCTCCCAGAGCACTCCCCGAGGAGTAACTGGTGTGAGGGCAGAGCATCTGTTGTGCCGCACTCTACCACTATAGACGGTGGTAGTTGGAGTTGCGTGCAGTTGTCCTAGGTACGTGGTACTCGGCCACTCATTGGTAGTGTTAGTCGAAGTGGCCAGCAGCAGGGACCCCCATTGTGTAGCGAGCTCTTTACGCTCATATGCTACTTGATCATCACGCCCTCGGCCACTCTATAGCAGATGGTTGGTGTGAGTTAGGGACGATTGTCATGTCGTGCCACCTAGGCCACACTCAGTCATGGTAGCGAGTAGGGGTGGCGAGATATGACCATGTATCTTTACGATTGCCGTATCGATGGCACTTTGCATATTACCGTATATATATATATGGATAGTTGAGATTAATATATATATAGATCTGATCTATATATATATGCTTATTAATGATGTTGCACTTGATTGTATTATGCTTCTTTGCATTTGATTGTACATCGTATTCATGCATGTTCTGCATATGTTATCTGATTGTGTTAGATGCTTGGTATATGTGTTGATGAGACCATTAGATACCTTGACACTGTAGCTAGAGTATATTGTGAGTTGATCTACTCTTTACATTATATATATATATATATATATATATATATATATATATATATATATATATATATATGTTTGATATATGTTCGAGTTGGATCAGTAAGTAGTGTAGCTTGACTTGAGTATGTCTGCATTTTTATGTTGTTTATTTGGTTAGATGGTATATGCTTGTATTTATATACTATCTTTGACATACATTGTACCTCTAGAGTATGTTGTTGAAAATACATGTGATATGGCATATATACATGTTTTCTATTACTCTTGAGTTTTACTCACCACCCCACGGACCACAGGTTTTACATGCCCTTGAGTAACAGGTAGAAGACTTCGTGATAGCTTGGAGCACTGCTGGCTGACATCTCATCTCACCTCCGAGGCTCCCGTATTGGTTTTGGACTTTGCGTCCGTCGTGTATTTTATTTGGAGTTTTTGTAGTGTACTGTGTTGTGGACTTGTAGATTCGGATTTTGTCGATGTACTGTATGTGGTTGTGGTGTGTTAGTCATAACGGTATGCATGATATGGATGTATTGTATATGTGGGGTTATGGGTATGTCGTTGTATTAGTTTTCGCTATGTTTCGTTATGTTGTTGTGTTTTTATTTGTTATGTTATTGTTATTGTGGGCCTACGGGCCTTGTATTAACCCGAAATGTTGCCACGTACAGGGGAGGTGTCATCCGTTTGATTTTCGGCTCGGCATGCTCTCGGGGCGTGACAAAGGTTATAAGGGATCGCAGGAAAAGGATGTTGTGCTTATCCCAAGCTTCATACATAGACATGATTATGGATCGTTTTAGCATGTAGAAATCCAAGAAGGGTTTTCTACCTTTCAGGCATGGAGTTCCTTTATCTAAGGAGATGTGTCCTAGAACATCTAAGGAGATAGAGGAGATGAAGGTAGTTCCTTATGCTTCGGCAGTAGGAAGCCTCATGTATGCGATGCTATGCACGAGACTAGATATCTGCTTTGCTGTGGGCATGGTCAGCAGATATCAGAGTAATCCAGGACAGGGACATTGGACTGCGGTAAATCATATATTGAAGTACCTGAGAAGGACTAGGGATTATATGCTGGTTTACCAGGCAGACCAATTACTCCTTGTGGGTTACACAGATTCCGACTTCCAATCAGACAGGGATAACAGTAAATGTACCTCAGGTTTTGTGTTTACTTTGGGAGGTGGAGCCATTGTATGGAGGAGTGTCAAGCAGAAATGCGTGGCGGACTCCACCATGGAAGCTGAGTATGTGGCAGCCTCTAAGGCAACCAAGGAAGCTATGTGGCTCAGGAACTTCCTGATGGACTTGGATGTGATTCCTGGTTTGCTCAGAACTATAATAATTTATTGTGATAATAATGGTGCAGTTGCAAACTCGAAGGAACCACGAGCCCATAAGGTAAGAAAATACATAGAGTGCAAGTACCACATGATACGAGAAATCATAAAGAAGGTAGAAGTTGCTATCGCCTAGATTGCATCAGAGGATGACCTGGTAAACCCTTTCACTAAGGCCCTTCTAGCAAGAGCTTTGATAGGCATGTGGAGGGAAGGGGAATCAGATGTATGGCAGTATGAGGACAACATAGTCTTTTAGTATAAGTGGGAGATTGTTGGGATGTATACTGAAAAGTCTATCTTTTATATGAACATCTTTATTTTTGAAATAAGAATCACATGATCATTGTTTGCATATTTTTATGGTTATGCATATTGTCTAATACATTATATTGTAGATAACATGGTGTGTGGTGTCACACGGGAGATCATGTTATCGGCTCCTTGTAAAGTATAAGTAAAGGCTCACAACCGAGATGGCTTTGGACAAACCATTGGTATGGTTGTAGTGCGATTTGGTATTAGTTTGTCTTGACCATAAAATCACACTAGTACACTTTGTGTGTATTGAGTAGGACCGACTTAGAGGTGATTCGATTTATTGCTAACTACATAATCGAATCGGACCTCAGATATTATATTGTACATGCTCTTAATCCCGATATAATAACGGGCACATATACTTAGTATTCATTTCTTTGATTTACCAATGAGCGAGATTTATAGATTAAATCGATAGGCTCAGTAAGTTGGGAAATGATATTATTTATATGGTGTGTCGTTGATTATAGGAGGAAACCGTGTCCTATATATTAGGATAATGATGTCCCCTTGAGGAGCTCATAAGATTCATCATGTAAACCCTGCAGGTGGATTTGGTCCGGCATGATGATAAGGTTGAGTGGTACTACTCATGGAGTTAGATGTTGATTAATTAATGGTCAGTAAATTAATTAATCGACGGACATTCGAGATCTTAAACACGGGGAGAAAAATATACAAATAATATATGGAGCCCATATTAACTTATGGGGGTTGGTGAGGTTGATCAATGATAATCCTTTAGTGGATTGGACTATCATTAATGGATCGGACTTTATGTGGGCTTGATCCATTGGGTGGCCAAGATCCAACTCCTCCTCATGGTCCCTATTATATCCTATTAATATCTCATGAAGCCTAGATCCAATGGATGAAAACAAAACTCTAGATCCGAAGGTGGAGATTAAATCTCTAGATCCGACGATTGAGATTAAATCTCTAGATCCGACGGTTGAGATTAAATCCCTAGAACCAATGGTGGAAATTAGTAACGAAATTTCCAACAAAAATTGTTTTGTTGCAAACTTATTTGCATTTCCAACAAATTTATTTTCGGCGCATATTTCGTTGCAGTTTTGCAAAAAAATTGATTTTTCGTCGTAAATTTACGACGAAAAATCAAATTCGTTACAGTATTTTACAACGAATTACTTTTTCATCATAAATTTTGCCATGAATTATATTTTCGTCGCAAAATTTGCGAAGAATTATATTTTCGTTGCAAAATTTGTGACAAATTATATTTTCGTCGCAAAATTTTCAATGAATTATATTTTCGTTGTAAATTTTGTGACGAATTATGAATTCATCGGAAAATTTCCGACAAATTTGGTGACAAAAAAGTTTCATCGGACATTTTAAATTATTTGGCAAAGAAAATTAACGGCGGAAACAATGAAATTTGCTACGAATTTAGTATTCATCGCTAATTTGGCAACGAACTTATTTTCCGTCATGGATTTTGCGATGAAATATAAATTCGTCGCAAATTTTTCGACGATTTAATTATTCATTGCAAAATTTGCGATAAATTTTGCGATGAAAATTTTTTTGTTGGTATTTTTAATGTGCAATGAATTTGAACTCGTCATCGATTTTCCCCAAATTATCACTCCCTTCCCCATTCCTCCATCCCTCCTCACATGCTCGATCGTCTCCATCCCTGATCCGCAGAATTTTTATTCTCCTTTCTTCTCCTCTTCCACCGGCATTGCGCTCGTCCCGCGCATGACGCCTCTGTCGCTTGCAGCATCACTGCTTTGAGCTCGTGCGCCATGGTCCCGAGGCCGCGACATGTGTCACGGTCTTGCGGGACCTGCCACAGGGCCGAGGCAGGTGTCGCAACCTCACGGGACTGCCGTGACCTCGCGGCCAGGTATCGCACCTCGCGGCTCGCGGTTCTTGATGATGAATTAGCGGTCAGGGGGTTCGTCTTCGCCCTCTGGATCGCGCACCTGGATGGTTCATGGTCGTCCCAACTGGAGCGTTTGGTCCATGCTCCGTGCGCACAACCTAGGTGGAGCGTTGATCGATGTCCCTGGATCGCGCACAAATGTTGTGTTGATTCCGTTCCTCCGTATCATGTACTCGGTCACAATAAAATTAACATATTATTCAAATTAAATTAAATCAGTAGTTAATGTGTAATATAAATACAAAACTAATATTTTATATATTTTTCATAGGTTTGTCATACTTCGTGTTTCAGGTGATCTGTGTGTTCGTGAAATCTTCAGCTGTGAGCTCATCCGTTGCTTCCACCTTGTTAATAGACGATATATATATATATATATATATATATATATATATATATATATATATATATATATATATATATATATATATATATATATATCGTCTATTCACAAATTTATAGCATTATTATTTTATAATATATATAAGTAGTGGTGTTTGATTTTAAGTAATTATTTTACTGTAAATATATAATATTTGTTCGATATGCATGTTACATATAGTTTGCAATTCAATATCATACTAAAGCAGTATAGTAAGCACTAGAAGATTTTATTTTGTGTATAAATTTATTGTCATATTAATATGGATGAAATATGGAAAAAATAGAATTAATCCTTGATATATAATTTGGAAACAGGACAAATGGAGAGAGAAAGAAGTTGGATGTATAAAAAGAATTCATCAGAACGTCGTGGTTTAACCGATGAATTTATTATTGGGTTGGAATAATTTTTGAATTTTGCTAGTAGCAATGTTGAGTTTATGGATGGAAATAAATTAATGTGTTTGTGCAAAAAATATCATAATGATAAATTTTTCCAGTGTGATAAAGTTCGAGAACATCTTTGTAGATTTGGATTTACTCCAAATTATTATAATTGAACATGTCATGGTGAACCGTTCATATCCGATGAAGATGTTGAACAAACATACAAAGGACAGTTACTGGAGATCAAAGATATTATGATCAATTCAATCAATATCAGAGGATGATAGTTGATGCAGTTAGTCATAATTTGAATACCGAATCAAATGCTGCAAGTTCTAGTAATCCTCAAATATTTGATAATTTGTATACTAGTTATTTATCGCAGTTGGAGGAGGTAGAAGTAACTGGTGTTCATGAAAATGTATACAATGAACCATATCTCAAATTTCAAGAAGTGTTGAGAGCTACAGATGAACCCGTATGGTCTGGTTGTGACAGTCACACTAAATTATCTCTCACTGTAAGATTGTTGAATGTTAAAGCTGAGCATAATGCGTCCGAAGATTGTTTTAATGATTTCATTCAAGTTATTGGAGAAGTATTGTCGCGTGATCACATAATGTCGAACGATTTTTATAGTATGAAAAAACTTATAAAAATTTAGGTCTTCCAGTGCAAAGAATTGATGTTTGCAGAGATTGTTGTATGCTATATTGGGGAGATAATGTAGATTTAGAGACTTGTAAATTCTGTAATAAATGTAGGTATAAGAGTACCACGAGATTGAATCATAATAGGCGATGTAAATCATTCAGACAAATGTTCTATTTGCCTTTAACTCCTAGATTGCAAAGGCTTTATGCATCAAAGGTAACTGCTGAACACATGACTTGGCATGCAAATCATGAAACAGAGGAGGGACTAATGTGTCATCCATCAGATGCAAAGGCGTCGAAAAATTTTGATAGAACATATCCTGAGTTTGCAAATGAGATGCGAAACATCAGGTTGGGTCTATGTGCTGATGGCTTTGCTCTATTTGGTAAATCAGGAAGAACTTATTCTTGCTAGCCAATTATCATAATCTGTATAATCTTCCACCCGATATGTATATGAAAACACCATATATATTTTTAACATTGATTGTGCCTGACCCTCATAATCCTAAGAAGTTAATAGATATTTACATGTAACCACTAATTGCCGAACTGAAATAGCTATGGGATGAGAGTGTTTCTACATACGATGTCCATACTAATCATATGTTTACAATGAAAGCTGCATTTCTTTGGACGGTAAATTATTTTCCTGCCTATGGTATGTTATCGGGATGGAGTACCGCAGGGATTT
Source organism: Wurfbainia villosa (assembly GCA_025175895.1). Lineage (NCBI taxonomy): Eukaryota > Viridiplantae > Streptophyta > Magnoliopsida > Zingiberales > Zingiberaceae > Wurfbainia > Wurfbainia villosa. The sequence goes on along the minus strand of CM046001.1, from coordinate 36,628,987 downwards.
TAGGATGTCCAATATATATGGAGAGATCAAAGTCATTCAGATTGAAACATGGAAAGAAACTGAGTTATTTTGATTATCATAGATAATTTTTACCGTTAAATCATAAATTCAGAAGAAATAAAGAAGAATTCACTAAGAATAGAATTGAAATAACACCTCCACCATTGAGATTCACCGATCAATTCTTATGGCATAGAGTGTACGACTTTCCATCTGTTGTTGAAGAACCAAATGTTACAACATATGACTATGGAATTACGCATAAATGGACTAAACAGAGTATATTTTGGGATTTACCGTATTGGTAGAGTAATTTGATTCATCACAATCTTGATGTAATGCATATTGAGAAGAATGTTTTTGATAATCTGATAAATACGGTGATGGATATTACTGGGAAAACAAAAGACAATCTGAATGCAAAAAAAGATATATGTCTCATCTGTAATCGATCCGCCCTTGATGTTGATGAAAATAGTAGGGGACCAAAACCAAAAGCAGTTTATACATTGAATAAGGATCAGATACGAATTGTTTGTGAATGGTTGAAATCATTGAGATTTCCTGATGGTTATGTCTCTAATCTTGGCAGATGTTGTTGGGATGTATACTGAAAAGTCTATCTTTTGTATGAACATCTTTATTTTGAAATAAGAATCACATGATCATTGTTTTCATATTTATGGTTATGCATACTGTCTAATACATTACATTGTAGATAACATAGTGTGTGGTGTCACACAGGAGATCATGTTATCGGCTCCTTGTAAAGTATAAGTAAAGGCTCACAACCCAGATGGCTTTGGACAAACCATTGGTATGGTTGTAGTGCGATTTGGTATTGGTTTGTCTTGACCATAGAATCACACTAGTGCACTTTGTGTGTATTGAGTATGACCGACTTAGAGGTGATTCGATTTATTGCTGACTACATAATCGAATCGGACCTCAGATATTATATTGTACATGCTCTTAATCCCGATATAATAACGGGCACATATACTTAATATTCATTTCTTTGATTTACCAATGGGCGAGATTTATAGATTAAATCGATAGGCTCGGTAAGTTGGGAAATGGTATTATTTATATGGTGTGCCATTGATTATAGGAGGAAACCGTGTCCTATATATTAGGATGATGATGTCCCCTTGAGGAGCTCATAAGGTTCATCATGTAAACCCTGCCGGTGGACTTGGTCCGGCATGATGAAAAGGTTGAGTGGTACTACTCGTGGAGTTAGATGTTGATTAATTAATGGTCAATAAATTAATTAATCGACGGACATTCGAGATCTTAAACACGGGGAGAAAATGTACAAATAATATATGAAGCCCATATTAACTTATGGGGGTTGGTGAGGTAGATCAATGATAATCCTTTAGTGGATTGGACTATCATTAATGGATCAGACTTTATGTGGGCTTGATCCATTGGGTGGCCAAGATCCAACTCCTCCTCATGGTCCCTATTGTATCCTATTAATACCTCATGAAGCCTAGATCCAATGGATGAAAACAAAACTCTAGATCCGAAGGTGGAGATTAAATCTCTAGATCCGACGGTTGAGATTAAATCTCTAGATCCGACGGTTGAGATTAAATCCCTATAGCTGATGGTGGAGATTAAAACAAGGCTTAAGCCTAAACTCTATATAAAGGGCCTTAAGGTGGGCGGCAACTAGATGGCTTAGGAGATTAGGGTTTGCTTCCCTTGGGTGGCAAGGAATCCAAGAGGTTAGGATTGTGTTTGGGCGGCTAGGGTTTGGGTGTTGGAGTGGGCGGCTAGGGTTTGGGTGTTGGAGTGGGCGACAATAATTGGAGAAGTTCTTCTTCTTCTTCCTTGGTGGTCGGCGCCCATCTCCTCCTTCCCTCCCTTGGCCGGCGTCCAAACCTAGTCCTTCTCCTCTCCTTGGCCGGTGGAAACAAGGCTTAGGGTCTTCCCTTGGAGCTCTTGGCCGGCAACTATCTCCATCATCTTCTCTTTGTTGACCGGCGGCAAGCACCTAGGTTGGTGTTTGTTAGTTGGCTAAAGAAAGGAGAAAGGTTTTGTTTCTTAGTCTTCCTCTTGTTCAGAGCGAGCTAGGAAGGAAGATTGGTGATCTAGGAGCTTCAACTTTTGGTAGATCGTCGCCCACACAACGTCCGAAAGGAGGAAGGACATACAATAGAAGACCAAGAGGTATAACGTTTGTTTATATTCTTTTGTAAGTTGTCTATATTTGTTCTTCAATTATATATGCATGATATATTCTGTTTTGTGGCTAATATAACTTGGACCCCGAATATAAACACAAAATCTGGCGATCTGTACATCGTTTATTCCGCGGCTATTCGTAGAATAGAGGTTGGTGGCTTGAACAACAAGTTTGCTCAAGTGACCACTCTAATCGAATAGCACGATGATAAAATGTTTGCTTGGGTAATCCCTCGTGTCAAGGATAATTTTTTTTTATTCGGGGACGTAGAAGGGATTGCCATGAATAAGCGACCGAGTTGAAGTGGGAAGCAAAGTTTCCTACCTTCAAGTGGTATCAGAGCTTCGGTTCCGGGAAAAACCTTAAAGTGGTATCAGAGCCACGGTTTCTGGTTTTGTGTATTTAGGAATTCGGTTACTTTTATGCACTTTTCATATATTATATGTGTCGGATAATAGTAGGATATGCGTAGGTTAACTCTTTGGTTGCAGGCATAAGATCCAACTATTATGGTCATATGTGTGTATGTGATTGTATGTGTGTAATTGTATATTTTGTTGAATCCTCAGGGTTGACGAGGCTAGTATTTAATTTTTTATAAAATAGATATGACATTGTTTAGCCACTCTTTTTATTTTAGTTTACTTTCGATCTAGATTTCATGTACACTCCCTCGTGGAGTATAGGATCAATGGATGTAAATTAAAATAGATTTTAGTCTCGGCTCGGATCTCCGGATGGCTCGTACATGGCGTAGGAGGAGCGGACGAGAAGGCGATGCGACGGGAGACATATTGAAGACAAAAGTCATAATAGTTGGAAAATAATTTATTTTTCATATTTATTGTTTATTGTTTGATATGCATGTCGTAGGCTAGAAAATTCCTCAATTTCAAATTACTAAGTGGGAGAGGGATATTTTTATAAATTCCCATAGCCTCCATTACGATTTGACATGTGATGCAAACAAACTTGCACGTTGGCTCTGAGTGCCTTCCTCCCCATCGGATGAGTTTGTTTGCGGATCACAAGGTCGAATATTGTTATAGGAAATTATTAAGGAGCGTGTGTACTTCCCCATCGGAAGGCACATAACCCGAGATAATTACCTTGGTACCGAGTAATGGTGAACACTTAGATATAGATATAAGTATCCTCCCCATCGGAGTCACTGCTTTTATTTGTAGGGCCAAAGAGGAACCAACTATTAATTTTACTTGTCAAAAAGTTAGGTTGACAAGATAGTAAAATTAATGGGTAAAACCTCCTCTTACAAATATAGAATTCGTATACGTCCACACAATCGTGGCATACGATATTCTCGGTATTTTGAGGTGTTGGTTGATTTTAAAATTTTATTGTTTGAGGAATTAATAATTTTTTGAAATCTAAAGTAATGATCTATGTGATTCTTAGTTTTTTTTTAAAATGACTTTCAGTCCACTTGCTGTGATACTAAAGAAAAATAAACTTACTGTACATAATTATGTTGATTGGAAAAAGGAATCTTGATATTGTCTCAACTGCTGAGGAGTACAAGTATATACTCTTCGAAGAGTGTCCTCCTAAGCCTGCGAATGACCTGGAAGTCCTTGGAGCTGAGATCGATGGGGAAACCCAGGTCGATATCATTCTCCAGTCAACAGAAAGGCTTGCTCAGGCTCAAGCCATGGTTGCTCAGAAGATTTTTACTTATAAGCCGAAAGGCAAGAAGAAGAAGAAACAAGGTGGAGCAAAGCTGGTGGGAGGATCTCAGGGAGGAGTGAAGAAGCCGAACGGCAAGTGCTTCACTTGCAAGCAGACTGGACAATGGAAGAAGGACTGTCCCAATCCGAAATAGAACAAAGGTATATCCTTTGGTCTAGTAGTTGAAACATGTTTAGCGGTGTTATCTACCGGCACTTGGTGTGTAGATACGGGAGCCACTGATCATGTCTGCAATACTTTGCAAGGGTTCCAGGAAACCCGACGACTAGCTAAAGGGGAGAATACCATTTACTTGGGCAATGCCACGAAGGTGGCAGCTGTTGCAGCGGGAGATGTTTATTTATCATTTGAGAAAAATAAAGTTTTGGTTCTTAAGAATTGGCTTTATATACCTTTATTTAGAAAGAATTTAATTTCGGTTTCTAAATTGTCTATGGATGGATATTCTATTTCTTTTAATGACAAAGTTGTTATAAAAAGGAATAGGGACATTATCTGTTCGGGTGCATTGATAGGAAATTTATACACACTTGAACCAAAAGCTCTCACGATGCAAATAGAAGATAATAACTCATCTTCTAATTCCAATAAGAGAAAAGAACCTTCGAAGATGAACCAAACATATCTTTGGCATTTTAGGCTTGGTCATATTAACCTAAGCAGAATTCAAAGGTTGATAGCTGATGGACCTCTTGGTTCATTAGTGGTGGAAGATTTCCCAACCTGCGAATCCTACTTGGAGGGTAAAATGACCAAGAGGCCTTTTAAGGCCAAGGGGTATAGAACCAAAGATGTGTTAGAATTGGTTCATTCTAATTTGTGTGGTCCTATGTCTATCCATGCTAGAGGTGGTTTTGAGTATTTCGTCTCTTTTATAGACGATTATTCAAGATATGGATACATTTACTTGATGCACCGCAAGTCTGAATGCTTTGACAAGTTCAAAGAATTCAAGGCTGATGTGGAGAAACGTCAAGGTAAAAGTATCAAGACACTATGATCTGATCGTGGTGGTGAGTACCTCTTGGGAGAGTTTAGGAATTACTTATCAGAGGTTGGGATTCAATCCCAATTGTCTGCACCTGGCACACCCTAGCAGAATGATGTAGTAGAGCGAAGGAATAGGACTCTTATAGAGATGGTTAGATCGATGATGAGTTATTCTGAGTTTCCAGATTCGTTCTGGGAATATGCTCTAGATACGGCAGTGTACATTCTGAACTTGGTTCCATCGAAATCAGTGCTTTCTACTTTCACAGAATTTTAGACTGGGCGAAAGCCTAGTCTAAGACATATCAGGATATGGGGGAGTCCAGCACATGTGCTGAAGGCGGATGCTGGTAAGTTGGAACCTCGTACAGAAGTATGCATGTTCGTTGGCTATCCTAGGGGAACGAAATGTGGTTTGTTTTATAGTCCTAGAGATCAGAAGGTCGTCGTTAGCACGAACGCCAGATTTCTAGAGGAAGACTATGTGATGAACCACAAGCCTATGAGTAAGATTATTCTGGAGGAATTGAAAGTGGAAGTCACTTCTTCAGTACCATCGGTATAAGAGGATATACCACAAGTCACTGCACCGCGTGTCACAGAGGATACACAGGTGATACCTCATCGTAGTGGGAGGGTTGTGAGACAGCCTGATAGATTCATGTTCTTGGGAGAATCTTCTGATTTGGTCCCTGGTGAACATGAACCTAATCCCTGGATGTATGATGAGGCAATCAAAGATAAAGATGCAGTATCTTAAAAAAATGTAATGAATACTGAGATTGAATCTATGGATTTGAATCAGGTATGGGAGCTAGTAGAACCACCCGATGGTGTAAAAAACATTGGATGCAAGTGGATCTACAAAAGAAAGAGAGGAATAGACGGGAAGGTTGAGACCTTCAAAGCGAGGCTTGTTGCGAAGGGGTATACTCAGAAAGAGGGTAACGATTATGAGGAAACCTTTTCGCCGGTAGCCATGCTTAAGTCTATCCGGATTCTCTTATGCATTGCAGCTCATATGGATTATGAGGTGTGGCAGATGGATGTCAAGACAGCTTTCCTTAATGAAAGTCTTGAGGAAAACATCTATATGAAGCAACCAGAGGGTTTCATTGCAAAGGGCAAAGAGCATCTTGTGTGTAAGCTTAATCGGTCCATTTATGGATTGAAGCAAGATTCGAGGTCTTGAAACATCCGCTTTGATGAGGTAATCCAGTCTTATGGATTTATTCAAAGTCCGGATGAGTCATGTGTATACAAGAGATGTGATGGAAATGTAGTGGTATTTCTTATACTATACGTAGATGACATTTTGTTAATTGGCAATGATGTCAAGGTGTTATCGGACGTAAGGGTATGGTTGTCCAAACAGTTTGATATGAAGGACTTGGGAGAAGTGGGACACATCCTTGGGATCAAGGTTATAAGGGATCGCAAGAAAAGAATGTTGTATTAGTAATATATGAGAGATGTCCTAAGGCAATCGCCTTATGTATGAACCATTTATATGATAAATGAAGATTCACTATTTGAGTATACATGTTTTATGTATTTGATTGGATCTTAAACTCATTTACTGAATGTCCACGATACGATTCACAGCATGAGAGAATTTGTGATTGGATCACAACTAGTGAGTATCTCTACATGTGTAATTGTGATGTATCGGAATTATCCCTAGTCGATGAATTGATGGATTTGGACACCATCAATTCCGTCGAGACTAGCACGAGGTATACTCCTTGGTGTATCCAAGCAGCTGATTCTCACTGGCTGGAGACATAGTGATGTCCAGAGTTAATCGTGGATGCTAGTTATGGTAACTAGTTCATTGGAGTGACCAGCCGTAAGACTTCATATGGTTCTCTGCATATATAGATATGTCAATGAAGTTCTTACTGTGGCTTAAGTGCGATGTTCCTTTGACTTGCGGTATTCAAGTCATCTTGATCATGGAGACTTATGCTTTGACATCTTAAGCAAGCATCTCTAAGGAGATGTGGACCCGGGATGATTGGGTATAAGTCGAAGTGATCGAAGGTGTTTGAATAGCCTATAAAGGATTCACCACTCCTTGCGAGGAGATGTATACCCATGGCCTCTCATCGGATTGTTACTAAAGTCTTTGGCCAAAGCATTACATGTTTAGAGTAAGGTACTCTTCGATACATGTGGAGTAACTAGAATCTGTAGGACGAGGAAATGATACTTGGGCTAGGTGTGATGTAGTCAGCCTAGTGGGGACTGACACAATAGACCATGTCCTGAACCAAGTGGGTATAAGATGAGTGAAGGGAATGGGGCACGAATCATTCGAGCTGCTGAAGGGTTTCAGAAATAGTTCTGGATCAACCGTTGATCTTTTTCAGTTAATTGGGGATCATGATGTACTACAAGGTGCCACTCATGATCGTTCTATAATTAATGGTTAATTATAGACGGCCAACATAAACCGAGAACCTATTTGGTCACACGCACAATGAGCGTAATCCAAAGGATTTAAAACGAGCTTGAGAATGGGATTCTCAGACCGAGAGAAACAAGGTTTGGTTGGACCAAACATGAAGCGAGCATGAAATCGTTTCAGTCGCAATGGAAGCGTGGATGGGCCGTGTCTTATGAAGACATAATGGATGAACCAAAATGGTTTGGTTCTAATCCAATGGAGGAGAATAAACCAAAGGGTTTGGTTTATTTTAAAACGAATGAACCAAAAGTTGGTTCGGTTCGTTTTAACTTAAAATAAACCATCATGGTTTGGTTTATTTTAACTTATCTTAATGGAGCGGGTTAACGGGCCTAATGGTTATGATCCAATAACCATTAAGAGAATTAGTTCTCTATAAAAGAGGGCTTAAGGGATAATTAAGCCCTAATCCACAACCCTAAGTGGCCGCCCACCTCTCCTTGGAGAAATTCGGAGCCAACTCTCCTCCTCCTTGCCGCTGCCCACCTTGAGGCTCCAACCGGCGTCCAGAAGGTGCTGACCTTCCCCTCGCCGGCGTCGAGCTGCTGCCGGTTAGTGATCCGGTGATCTCCTTCAAGTTTGGCATCAAGGTGAGCTCTATCTCCCTTGGTTGGCCGACGCCTATCACCTCCACCAAAGCTGTCCAGTTTTCTGGACGGCTTGTTCTCCTCTCGTCGGAGCATCGTTTGGACGACGGTTAGAGCTCCGACAGCGGCTAACTTACCGGGGATTTGATCTCCGGTAATCCTCTAAGGTGGAGGATGAAGGATTCGTCAATTGGTTGACGAATACCTCTCCGGAGAAGCGAGTTTTGAGAACTCGTATTAGGATCCGAATTTGGATTCGGATCGTGATCATCTCTCGATCACGTCGTCTTCAACACGAGGCTAGTAACCCGTATGAAGACGAAGCTCGTGGCTTAGCGAAGTCATCCCGAGGAACTCGGCGTGGATACGGATAGAGACGATTCTAGCGAGGATCGTTCCGGTTGATGTCGTTCCCGCTACACGTCATACGAAAGGTATAATGTAGATAAATTTCCTTTTATTGCAAATTTAAATTTATGGTTATGTCTACACTCGTTGTAATATGCATGCGTGTGTTGTGTGTGTTGTAATAAATGTAGATTTATTATTTTTATTGCTTCCGCTGTGTTCATGTTTACGAAACGTGATCGAACACACACACGCCGCGGTGCCGAAAACCCAACAGTGGTATCAGAGCCTAGGTTGTGTTTCGACATAATCGTAAAATTGGTTTTGCGATAGTCATAATGTATTTCTGGAAATTTTCTAATTTTGGAAATTTAGAAGTATTTATGGAAATTTTTCAATTTTGGAAAGTCTAGAAGTATTTATGGAAATCTTCCACTTTTGGAAAGTTGAAAGTATTTATGGAAATTGATATTTTCCATAAATAAAATATTTGATTAGATTCTGGAAATTTGTTTCCTAATTTAATCATAATTTGATTTGGGAAATCAAATCTTAAAATATTTTATTTCCATAAGTAGTTTTAATGATTTAGGAAATTGGTTTCCTAAATAGATTTTTCTTAATCAAATAATTCCATGAATAAAATATGTGATTAGATTTGGAAATTTGTTTCCTAATTTAATTATGATTTGATTTGGAGAATCAAATCTTAAACATATTTTATTTCCATAAATAATTATGACATATAAGGAAATTATATACATGACATAATTGTATGCCATGTAATTGCATTAGATTCATAACATTATGCCATGCGTGTCGTGACATGTAGATGTATGTCATGTATGTCATGTCATGTAGATAATAGTTATTTGCATGCAAAGAGGATGAGACATAAAAATCCTTAAATAATATTAAAGCCTACACCTTCCATTAATATGGTTAGAACCAGAGTTCCGTTTCTTGTTTGGGTTGTTGGGCTCTCTCCAAGCCCGGCTCGAACCCGAACATGTTCAAACCATGGAATAGTTTAATACTAATATGGTAAGAGTCAGAGGTCAATCGTTAGCTTTGGTTGTTAGACTCTCTCCAAGCTGGGCTAATTGGTTGAATGCGCTTTAACCATATTAAAACTATTTCTCGATTAATGGGTTGGCTTTAACCTGGAGCATCGGCTTGTTGGACTCTCCAAGGTCGATGTAAAGGGAGGTGAAGTTGGGTGCTATGCATATGATGCATACTTATTAATGTGTTAACAACCCAACGTATGTGTGAACATTCAATTAGTTGATAGCACATTGTGATAGTTGCATATACGTGATATGCAATCGGTATAGATGATACCTACCGTCGTAGTTATGAATGACTTGTTGGACTCTCTCCAAGGTTGTTCATAACTATGGTGGATATCAGCCCATTCGGAGATGGACCTACGATCTCCCGAAGTGATTTTGGGGTTTTTGAAATTCGAAAAATGAATGGGATTTATAAATGTATATTGACGCATTTTAAAAATCATTTTCTCATATATGCTCGTTTGTATTTCTAAGATTGATCATGATGTCTTTGAATTTGCGTTCCATTTTGGATTCGAATAAATTGACTGGGCCGAGCTTCATGGACTAGCTTAGAAGCTTGAGAATTGTTCTCAAGGTTGAAAAGCTTGCAAATGTCCTCGAAGCGCCTCTTCCCGCCCGTCCTAGTGACGATGCAACTCTGGACCAATTGTTGGCCTATCAGAAACATGTGAGTGATTCTGAACAAATGAGTTGCATCATGCTAGCCGTGATGGAACCCAAGCTACGAAAGCAGCATGAGCATATGGATGCTCATATCGTAGTCCTTCATCTTTGTGAGTTGGTTGATGAGCAAGTGAGATTCGAAAGGTTCGAAGTCTCAAAGCTCCTCTTCACCTCTGAGATGCTAGAAGGTTCATCTGTGGTACTGCTCAATATGCTGAAGACTGTGGAGTCTTCTGAGAAGCATGAGCAGGGGACGGTGCTATTAGTTGATTCCTCGAAGAAAGGTTCTAAGAGGAAGTCAAAGGAACAATGAAGGAAAGAAGAAAGGCTAAGAAGGTAGAACTAGCACAAAGAAAACTTGCCATCATTATGGCAAGGAGAGCAATCATGAAGAAAGTGCAAGATTTATCTTGAGTCCGTGAAGAAGAATAAGGCATCGGATGCCCCATCTTCTTCAGATATCTTCGTTATTGATTGTCATTCTATTTCCTCAAACACTTGGGTATTGGATACTGGGTGTGGCTCACATATATGTAATGACATACATGGGCTAAGGAATAGAAGAAGACTCATCAAGGGAGAGTCAAATTTGCGTGTTGGGAATGGAGCAAAGGTTCTTTGCGATCGCCATTGGAACACATTTGTTGAAACTCCCTACAGGACTTGTCTTAGAACTGGACAATTGCTTTTATGTTCCTTCGTTGATAAAGAACATCATTTCTATTTCTTGTTTAAATAGAAATGGGTACCATTTGACTTTTAGTAACAATTGTTGTTACATAACTTTGAATGGAGTTCTTTATGGGACTGGAACTTTAAGCAATGGTGTTTATACGTTGGACGTATCTAGTGACATCTTCAATATCGAAGCGAGCAACACGTGTGCTCAAAAGGATAATCAAATAGACTCCTATATGTGGCATTGTCGTCTTGGCCATGTAAGCAAGAAACGCATGTCCGAATTACACAAATGTGGAATTCTGGAATCGTTTGAATTGGATTCATACGATACATGCGAATCATGCTTAAAAGGCAAGATGACTAAGTTACCTTTTATTGGAAAAGGTGAACGAGTGGGAGAGTTACTAGGTCTAATACATACTGATGTATGTGGACCTATGTCAACTCAAGCTTTAGGAGGCTATAGCTACTTTATTACCTTCACCGATGATCACTCACAGTTTGGGTATGTGTTCTTGATGAAACACAAGTCTGAAGCCTTTGAAAGGTTCAAAGAATTCAGAAATGAAGTAGAGAAACAACATGATAAGAGTATTAAAATACTTCGATCGGATCGAGGTGGTGAATATTTAAGTCAAGAGTTTCTTGATTATCTAAGAGACAATGGTATATTGTCTCAATGGACTGTGCCATATACACCATAGCATAATGGTGTATCTGAGAGGCGTAACCGGACCTTGTTGGACATGGTCAGGTCAATGATGAATCATGCGACTCTTCCCAAGTCCTTTTGGGGCTATGCACTTCAGACAACTGTTTACTTGTTAAACAGAATGCCTACTAAGGTAGTCTCAACTACTCCATATGAGATATGGAATGGTACGAAACCTCATGTATCTTACTTGAAGATATGGGGTTGTCCTGCTTATGTGAAGCAGACTGTATCAGACAAACTGGATGCTAAGTCTGATAAATGTCTATTTGTTGGATACCCTAAGGAAACAAGGGGTTATCAATTCTATCATCCTGTGGAACAAAAGGTGTTTGTTTCAAGGCGTGTTGTGTTTCTAGAGAAAAAGTTTCTCTTGCAAGAAAACAGTGGTAGTGTCGTCGAGCTTGAGGAGGCTCGAGAGACTCAAATAGACATTGATGAGATACCTGGTGAAGCACAACAGCCGACAACTCATAGTGATGAGCAATCAGCTGGACCTATTGTAACACCACATCTTCGTAGATCTGGTAGAACACGCAATATTCCTGAGAGATATGGATTTCTCGTAAGTGAATCAAATGACGTGTTACTCATTGATGATGAGGAGCCTACCAGTTATGAAGAAGTGCTGACAAGTTCAGAAAGGGATAAGTGGCTTGGTGCCATGAAGTCGGAAATGGATTCCATGTATGAAAACCAAGTTTGGAACTTGGTTGACCCACCTGAAGGCATAAAGTCTATAGGGTGCAAGTGGGTTTTCAAGAAGAAAACCGACATGGATGGTAATGTGATTACCTATAAGCCTAGATTGGTGGCGAAAGGATATCGTCAAAAGCAAGGTGTTGATTATGACAAAACCTATTCGCCTGTAGCTATGCTTAAATCCATTCGGATGCTCCTGGCCATAGCGGCTCATTATGATTATAAGATATGGCAGATGGATGTGAAAACAGCTTTCCTTAATGGAAACCTGCTCGAGGACGTGTATATGATACAGCTTGAGGGTTTCACATCGGTTGATAAAACCAAGGTATGTAAATTGCGACGGTCCATTTATGGATTGAAGAAAGCATCCAGGAGCTGGAATATCCATTTTGATGAAACAATCAAAAAGTTTGATTTCTCACAAAATCCAGACGAACCTTGTGTGTACAAGAAGGTTAGTGGGAGTGCAGTCATGTTCCTAGTATTGTATGTCGATGACATACTACTTATAGGAAGCGATGTTTCAATCTTACAGTCAGTGAAGGTTTGGTTATCCAAGACATTCTCCATGAAAGACCTGGGAGAAGCAACCTACATCCTCGGGATTAAGATCTATAGAGATAGATCGAAATGGTTGCTTGGTCTTTCGCAGTCTACATATATAGACCGAGTGCTAAAGAGGTTTAGCATGTCTGAATCCAAGAAAGGTTTCCTACCCATCAGGCATGGGGTACACCTTTCGAAGTCTATGTGTCCGTGCACAGAAGACGAGAGGATTTGCATGAGTAAGATTCCCTATGCATCCGCAATAGGATCTATCATGTATGCTATGTTATGTACGAGGCCCGATGTATCGTATGCTCTGAGTGTCACGAGCAGATACCAGTCTGATCCAAGAATGGATCATTGGGTGGCTGTCAAGACGATCCTTAAGTACTTAAGAAGAACTAAGGATGTGTTCCTAATATATGGAGAAGGGTACATGGTGATACGTGGGTATACGGATGCCAGCTCCAGACAGACAAGGATGATTCCATGTCTCAGTCTGGGTATGTATTCACCTAGAATGGAGGCGCAATAAGTTGGAAAGGTTCCAAGCTTGACGCTATAGCGGATTCTGCCACTAAGGCAGAATACATTGCAGCTTTGGAAGCAGCAAAGGAAGCGGTTTGGATCAAGAAGTTCATCTCTGAACTTGATGTGGTCTCATCAATGATCCAAACATGTGCTTCACCGCTATCATCTTATCAGAGAGATCATCAGTAGGAACGAAATACAAATCGAGAAAATTCCCACTGAAAGGAACTTAGCGGATCCTTTGACTAAGGCATTACCTCAAAGTAAGTTTGAGGGTCGTGTTAGAGCTTATGGTATTGGATACCGTAGCGATTGGCATTAGGCCAAGTGGGAGTCTGTTAGTAATATATGAGAGATGTCCTAAGGCAATCGCCTTATGTATGAACCATTTATATGATAAATGAAGATTCACTATTTGAGTATACATGTTTTATGTATTTGATTTGATCTTAAACTCATTTACTGAATGTCCACGATACGATTCACAGCATGAGAGAATTTGTGATTGGATCACAACTAGTGAGTATCTCTACATGTGTAATTGTGATGTATCGGAATTATCCCTAGTCGATGAATTGATGGATTTGGACACCTAGCACGCAGGTATACTCCTTGGTGTATCCAAGCGGTGATTCTCACCGGTGGAGACATAGTGATGTCCGAGTTAATCGTGGATGCTAGTTATGGTAACTAGTTCATTGGAGTGACCACCGTAAGACTTCATATGGTTCTCTGCATATATAGATATGTCAATGAAGTTCTCGTGGCTTAAGTGCGATGTTCCTTTGACTTGCGGTATTCAAGTCATCTTGATCATGGAGACTTATGCTTTGACATCTTAAGCAAGCATCTCTAAGGAGATGTGGACCCGGGATGATTGGGTATAAGTCAAAGTGATCGAAGGTGTTTGAATAGCCTATAAAGGATTCACCACTCCTTGCGAGGAGATGTATACCCATGGCCTCTCGTCGGATTGTTACTAAAGTCTTTGGCCAAAGCAATACATGTTTAGAGTAAAGTACTCTTCGATACATGTGGAGTAACTAGAATCCGTAGGACGAGGAAATGATACTTGGGTTAGGTGTGACGTAGTCAGCCTAGTGGGGACTGATACAATAGACCATGTCCTGAACCAAGTGGGTATAAGATGAGTGAAGGGAATGGGGCACGAATCATTCGAGCTGCTGAAGGGTTTCAGAAATAGTTCTGGATCAACCGTTGATCTTTTTCGGTTAATTGGGGATCATGATGTACTACTAGGTGCCACTCATGATCGTTCTATAATTAATGGTTAATTATAGATGGTCAACATAAACCGAGAACCTATTTGGTCACACGCACAACGAGCGTAATCCAAAGGATTTAAAACGAGCTTGAGAATGGGATTCTCAGACCGAGAGAAACAAGGTTTGGTTGGACCAAACATGAAGCGAGCATGAAATCGTTTCAGTCGCAATGGAAGCGTGGATGGGCCGTGTCTTATGAAGACATAATGGATGAACCAAAATGGTTTGGTTCTAATCCAATGGAGGAGAATAAACCAAAGGGTTTGGTTTATTTTAAACGAATGAACCAAAAGTTGGTTCGGTTCGTTTTAACTTAAAATAAACCATCATGGTTTGGTTTATTTTAACTTATCTTAATGGAGTGGGTTAACGGGCCTAATGGTTATGATCCAATAACCATTAAGAGAATTAGTTCTCTATAAAAGAGGGCTTAAGGGATAATTAAGCCCTAATCCACAACCCTAAGTGGCCGCCCACCTCTCCTTGGAGAAATTCGGAGCCAACTCTCCTCCTCCTTGCCGCCGCCCACCTTGAGGCTCCAACCGGCATCCAGAAGGTGCTGACCTTCCCCCTCGCCGGCGTCGAGCTGCTGCCGGTTAGTGCTCCGGTGATCTCCTTCAATTTTGGCATCAAGGTGAGCTCTATCTCCCTTGGTTGGCCGACGCCTATCACCTCCACCAAAGCTGTCCAGTTTTCTGGACGGCTTGTTCTCCTCTCGTCGGAGCGTCGTTTGGACGACGGTTAGAGCTCCGACAGTGGCTAACTTATCGGGGATTCGATCTCCGGTAATCCTCTAAGGTGGAGGATGAAGGATTCGTCAATTGGTTGACGAATACCTCTCCGGAGAAGCGAGTTTTGAGAACTCGTATTAGGATCCGAATTTGGATTCGGATCGTGATCATCTCTCGATCACGTCGTCTTCAACACGAGGCTAGTAACCCGTATGAAGATGAAGCTCGTGGCTTAGCGAAGTCATCCCGAGGAACTCGGCGTGGATACGGATAGAGACGATTCTAGCGAGGATCGTTCCGGTTGATGCCGTTCCCGCTACACGTCATACGAAAGGTATAACGTAGATAAATTTCCTTTTATTGCAAATTTAAATTTACGGTTATGTCTACACTTGTTGTAATATGCATGCGTGTGTTGTGTGTGTTGTAATAAATGTAGATTTATTATTTTTATTGCTTCCGCTGTGTTCATGTTTACGAAACGTGATCGAACACACACACGCCGCGGTGTCGGAAACCCAACATGTTGTGCTTATCTCAAGCTTCATACATAGACACTATTATGGATCATTTTAGCATGCAAAACTCCAAGAAAGGTTTTCTACCTTTTAGGCATGGAGTTCCTTTATCTAAGGAGATGTGTCCTAGAACATCTGAGGAGATAGAGGAGATGAAGGTGGTTCCTTATGCTTCGGCAGTAGGAAGCCTCATGTATGCGATGCTATGTACGAGACTAGATATCTGCTTTGTCGTGTGCATGATTAGCAGATATCAGAGTAATCCAGGATAGAGACATTGGACTACGGTAAAGCATATATTGAAGTACCTTAGAAGGACTAGGGATTATATGCTAGTTTACCAGGCAGACCAATTACTCCCTGTGGGTTATACGGATTCTGACTTCCAATCAAACAGGGATAACAGTAAGTCTACCTCAGGTTTTGTGTTTACTTTGGGAGGTAGAGCCATTGTATGAAGGAATGTCCAGCAGAAATGTGTGGCGGACTCTAACATGGAAGTTGAGTATGTGGCGGCCTCTGAGGTGGCCAAAGAAGTTGGATGGCTCAGGAACTTCTTGCTGGACTTGGATGTGATTCCTAGTTTGCCCAAAACTATCATAATTTATTATGATAATAGTGGTGCATTTGCAAACTCGAAGGAACCACGAGCCTATAAGGCAAGTAAACACATAGAGCACAAGTCCCACCTGATACGAGAAATCGTAAAGGAGGTAGAAGTTGTTGTCGCCTAGATTGCATCAAAGGATGACCTAGTAGACCCTTTCACTAAGGCCCTTCTAGCGAGAGCTATGATAGGCATGTGGAGGGAAGGGGAATCAGATGTATGGCAGTATGAGGACAGCATAGTCTTTTAGTATATGTGGGAGATTATTGGGATGTATACTGAAAAGTCTATCTTTTGTATGAACATCTTTATTTTGAAATAAGAATCACATGATCATTGTTTGCATATTTATGGTTATGTATACTATCTAATACATTACATTGTAGATAACATGGTGTGTGGTGTCACACAGGAGATCATGTTATCGGCTCCTTGTAAAGTATAAGTAAAGGCTCACAACCAAGATGACTTTGGACAAACCATTGGTATGGTTGTAGTGTGATTTGGTATTGGTTTGTCTTGACCATTGAATCACACTAGTGCACTTTGTGTGTATTGAGCAGGACCGACTTAGAGGTGATTCGATTTATTGCTGACTACATAATCGAATCAGACCTCAGATATTATATTGTACATGCTCTTAATCCCGATATAATAACGGACGCATATACTTAGTATTCATTTCTTTGATTTACCAATGGGCAAGATTTATAGATTAAATCGATAGGCTCGGTAAGTTGGGAAATGATATTATTTATATGGTGTGTCGTTGATGTAGGGATCCGGAGCGATAAACAAAATTCGCAGCGAAAAACTTAGGATCCCTCCAGAGATCCAAGCAAAAAAAATATACTCGTTTCAATTATCGATTCTATCCTATAGGAATCGAGATTACCTTCGAAGTGTGCCCTTCAAATTCCAGTCAGCAACACTTGCGGATCTCAGCGTGGTCAGAATGTCCACGCCTCTACGGTGCACACACACACGATCTTGGAGAGAAGAGGTAAGCCCTTTCGGTTGTGCTAGCAACCACTCGAAGGTCTCACTTTTCCACTCGGTACTTGGCCCTCTTGTGTTGTGAACGAAAAAATAAAATCTAATTTTTTTCATTATCCACATTGAAGAAGAAGAAGCCACCATAATACACCTTAATAAGACATTAAATGCACTTTCTTATTCTTCATGGTAAAAGAAAGGAAGTCAATTAATGCTCATTAAATGCACATTAATGAGTTTTAAATCCCATTTAAAACCCCATTTATTAATTCGTGTATTATTCATTTTAGCCTTCTTCTCTTGGTTTGACTTGAGTCTAACTCAACATAAACCAATTTGAGTCCAACTCAAATTTAGTCAAGTAATAAGTCTTACTCATTCTAGTTAATCCAATTAACTAATAATTCATTTTAGTCAAACCAAAATGATTTCCTCTCCAAAATAATATGTTCTTTGTGTGTGACCCTATAGGCTCTCATAACGTTGGCAATGTATCCAAAACCATTTTAGATACATAAGCAATGAGCGGCATCTAGCAATACATCATTGCTACCCAAGTGATGAGAATGTCGAGATCCGACAACCTCTTCCGTGACTATTATCATATGACAATGTCCTTCTATCCTTGATATCTCAGATCGATCAATGAGGCATAGACCGTGTCACCCTCTTATCAATCTTTATGTTTCTTGATCCCCAAGTAGACTCACTCAAACAAATGAGCTCAATATCTCATATTGACTCATTTGAGCATGGCCATGCATTTCGTGGTCCTACTCTATCAAGAGGCCAAAGATATCACTCTCGTCATATGGGAGGGATAGATCCCATCTATATCACTCACATCCCTCTGCATAATTCGTTACATACTCAGTGATCGCCGTTATAGTCACCCAATTATGGTGTGACGTTAGACGATACCAAAGTACATAACTCCTTATGTAGGGAACCGTAGTGACTTCAGGTCTAAGGACCATTCATACCAATAGTCACATGAGAAAGTATATGACACTCATATAACGATGCATGATACTTTCTCATGGTGGGTCAATTCAGTATATATAGTCTCCAATATATATACCCATGTATCAATGTGATATCACATATCCATGACTTGTGAGATCAAGTCATCCATTGACCTACATGCTAGTCTCAATGTATCAATATAGCCCTTGTCTATTAATACAATACTCAACTAGGAATATTTAAGAATAGTGTTCTCTATAGCTTCTCATAATCAATTCTACCAATTGATATACTATAGATAACAACCTACTATTCATGGGCATTATTATATTTATTTAGCTGGCACACGCATAAAGAAATATAATAATCAATCTTTGCCTTTATTAATGCAAGAATATAATATAAAAGTCTCCCTCACCAATCATCTCATAATTGGCACTAAGGGCTCATACTAACAATCTCCCACTAGCACTAGTGCCAATCACTGTAATCTCTAAGACCCAGTGACCTAGTATGACCATCATGCTTCCTCTGTGCCAAAGTCTTGGTCAAGGGATCCGCAATGTTAGCAGCAGTGTCTACTCTGCATATCTGAACATCTCCTCTATTGATGATCTCTCGAATGAGATGATCTGCACTTGATATGTGTTTGGTCCTCGATGAGAGCGAGGTTCCTTAGCACGAGCAATAGCCCCATTGTTGTCACAATAGAGGTCTATTGGAGTGCTGTATGCTAGGAACCACCTCAAGTTGATGATAAACTTGGATCCAAACAGCCTCCTTTCTGCGAAGGCGACAATATACTCCACATTGTAGAATCATGCGTGTCCTGCTTCAAACTCTTCCAGCTCACAGCGCCACCATTCAAGCAAAATACATACCCTGACTGCGATCTGGAGTCATCCTTGTCAGTTTGGAAGCTCGCATTACTGTAACCCTTTACAGCTAGCTCCTCATTGCCTCCAAATATCAAGAAATATTCTTTTGTCCTTCGCAAGTACTTAAGAATCGATGACATTCAGGGATCCGGTGATACACCTCGTCATGCTTAAAGAATACGAGACATCGGGGCGAGTACAAATCATGGCGTACATGATAGATCCTATAGCTGATGCATAAGGGATTTGATCCATGCGATCTCTCTCCTCCTTAGAAGAGGGAGATTGAGTCTTCGAAAGACTCATACCATGTGACATTGGCAAAAATCCCTTCTTGAAATTCTGCATGGAAAAATGCTTAAGCACCTTGTCCACATATGTACTCTGACTCAAGCCAAGCAATCTCTTAGATCTATCTCTATAGATCTTGATGCCTAGAATATAGGCTGCTTCACCTAAGTCTTTCATTGAAAAACAATTCCCAAGCCAAGTCTTCACAGACTGCAGCATAGGGATATCATTTCCAATGAGCAGTATGTCATCTACATACAATATGAGGAAAACAATTGAGCTCCCACTAACCTTCTTGTAGACACAAGGTTCATCTTTGTTCTTAATGAAACCAAACATTTTGATCGCATTATCGAAACAAAGATTCCAACTTCTAGAAGCTTGCTTTAAACCATAAATGGACCTATGCAACTTACAAACCTTTCCAGCATCCTTTGGATCGACAAAACCCTCAGGTTGTGTCATATACACATCCTCGAGTAGATTTCCGTTAAGAAATGTTGTTTTGACATCCATCTGCCAGATCTCATAGTCATAGTAAGCTGCAATAGCAAGCATGATCCGAATGGATTTGAGCATCGCAACTGGAGAAAAGGTTTCATCATAGTCAATACCATGAATCTACTTGAATCCTTTTGCTACCAATCGCCCTTTATAGGTATGCACATTACCTTCCATGTCAGTCTTTCTCCTAAAGACCCACTTACACCCAATGGGTTTGACCCCTTCAGGTGGATCAACCAAAGTCCAGACTTGGTTAGTGTACATGGATTCTATTTCGGATCTCATGGCCTCGAGCCATTTCTCAGAATCTGGGCTCATTACATCTTCCTGATAGGATGTCGGCTCATCAAGCATGATACCATCGTTATTATCCAAGAGAAAAGAATATCTCTCAGGTTGATGACGTATCCTATCAGACATGCGCAGAGCTTGGTCTACCTGAACATGTTGTATCACAACTCCTTGTGATGACTGTTCTTGTTCCATTAAGGTATCAGTGCTATTTTGTGTATCTTGAACTTCTTCAAGATCAATTTTACTCCCACTTATTTTTCTAGAAATAAATTTCCTTTCTAGAAAAACACCATTTCTGGCAACAAACACTTTGCCTTGTGTGGGGTTGTAAAAGTAATATCCCTTAGTTTACTTGGGATATCCAATGAAATAGCATCTATCTGATTTGGGGCCTAGTTTATCTGATACTTGACGTCGTACGTAAGCCTCACAACCCCAAATCTTCATAAAAGACATCTTGGAACTCTTCCCAGTCCATATCTCATATGGTGTCTTTACGACTGCCTTAGAAGGAACACGGTTAAGTGTGAAAGCGGTGGTCTCTAGAGCATATCCCCAGAAGGAAGGAGGAAGTTCTGTATGACTTATCATTGATCATACCATATCTAATAGAGTACGATTTCTCCTCTCAGATACACCATTCAACTGTGGTGTTCCAGTTGGAGTGAGCTGAGATCTTATCCCACACTCAACTAGATAGTCACTAAACTCTTGGCTTAGGTATTCCCCACCTCGATATGATTGAAGCATCTTAATACTCTTACCAAGTTGGTTCTGTACTTCATTCTTGAATTCTTTGAACTTTTCAAAGGATTCTGATTTGTGTCTCATAAGATACACATATCCATATCTACTGAAATCATCAGTAAATGTGATGAAGTACTGATAACCTCCTCTGGCTGCGACTTTGAAAGGACCGCATACATCACTATATATGAGGCCTAACAAATCTGTCGCTCGTTCGCCTTGTCCACTAAATGGAGTCTTGGTCATCTTGCCTAAAAGACAAGATTCACATACCTCATATGATTCAAAATCAAATGAGTCCAGTAATCCATCCTTATGGAGCTGGGCTATGTGACTCTCATTTATGTGACCCAAGCGACAATGCCAAAGATATGTTTGATTCAAATGATTAGATTTGAATAGTTTGGTATTTATGTTATAGACTGGGTTTTCGAGGTCTAGAACATAGAGTTCATTCATCAAGTGTGCACTGCAATAGAACATTTCATTTAAATATACAGAACAACACTTGTCCTTAATTATAAATGAAAAACCTTTCTTGTCCAAACAAGATATAGACATAATGTTCTTAGTTATTGCAGGTACGAAATAACACTCTTCAAGTTCTAGAATTAAACCACTGGGTAATGATAAGGAATATGTTCCTACAGCTATAGCAGCAACTCTTGCGCCATTGCCAACATGTAGGTCCACTTCTCCTTTTGTCAAAGATCTACTTCTTCTCAAGCCCTGCACATTGGTATAAATGTGAGAAGCACAACCGGTATCCAATACCCATGAGGAAGAAATAGATATATTGACTTCTATAACATGTATACCTGAAGTGGAAGTCTCACTTCCTTTCTTCTTCTGAACTTCCTCGAGGTACTTTTTGCAGTTCCTCTTCCAATGTCCAGCTTCCTTGCAGTGGAAGCAAGTCCCTGTTAGGGATCGTTTGGAACGGCTAGAGGGGGGTGAATAGCGTCAATGGAATTCTTTCGCGTTCGTGTCTACAATTTCGTTAGTGCAGCGGAATATAGATAATGAAAGCAATAATGAAATATACAATCACACACGAACACGATGATATAACATGGTTCGGAACCTCAAGGTTCCTACTCCACGGATCAAGTTCTACGAGCTCTAGTGATGCACACGCAAACACTAATAAACACTCCTTCTCGGAACAATCCGAAGGCGGAGAAACCTCGTACAAGATGATTACAACAATAATCAAAAGCTACAAGCGAATACAATGAAATACAAAGCAAAACTAGTAAAGAAAAACACTTTACAAATGCTCTTGAATGCTTGATCGCTAGGTTGATCGAGTAGCACTTGGAGACCCTGAATTGCAGCAGCAACTCGCCCCAAATCGCCTCAAAGAAACCTTGGTTTTTCCTCCATCACGAGCTCCATATATAGCTTTAACCTGTGCTGGAAAAAGTCGATCAGTCGACTTATGCCACTGTTGTCATGAGACAACGGCTAGATCCACGCTGGATAAGTCCAACGGAACCTTCATCAGTCGACTGATTGTGACCATCAGTCGACTGATGGAGTCCTCACTCGACCAGTCGAGTCTCGACTCCATTCTGTGGCCGATTTCTCGAGCACCAGTCGACTGATTACACGATCGATCATTGATCGCTCGAGCCATCGGCCGATCGCACAACTCTAGCGATGATCGCTAGGCCATAACCCGCAGTCAAACCCTAGTTGACTCGGTCCAGTCGACTGCCACATGGCACCAGTCGACTGGCACACCTCAAACATGAGGTTTTAACCCAAGTATGGTTCCCTCATACTTGCTGGACCACCCTTAGCCTAGACCTAAGCCTTCTAGCCACCTCCATCAGCCTCACGCCTCTCGGATCCCTCCAAGTCATCCATGACTTGTTCATCCATCGCGCTAGCCTTCAGGTGCTTCCGTCGGCTATGTCATGCTAACGGTGTCTACAACGCCAAGGCACATTGGACTTACGCCGCCAAGACTCCGCTTGGACTTTACGCCGCCAACCATTGGTCTTATGCTGCCAAGACTCCCGCTTGGACTTTACGCTGCCAATATCAAACCCTTGGACTTCTTAAATGCCAAGGCTCAAGCTTGGACTTTCCCTTGCCAACCCATGTTGGACTTCTCAAATGCCAAGACTCAAGCTTGGACTTTCCCTTGCCAACCCATGTTGGACTTCTCAAATGCCAAGATTCAAGCTTGGACTTTCCCTTGCCAACCCATGTTGGACTTTTCATGCCAAGACCATGCTTGGACTTTCCTTACCAACCCATGTTGGACTTTCTATTTACCAAGACTCATGCTTGGACTTTTCTCAAATGCCAAGTGTCCCACTTGGACTTCCCATGCCAAGTACCCATGACTTGGACTTTCCCATGACAATTACATTGTCATATGTTTTTGTCGAAACATCAAAACATCACTCGAGTCAAACTCGAGTCCTGGTCAATCGTGACCTGGGCCGATTGCACAAACAATCTCCCCCTTTTTGATGTTTAACAAAAACCAAACAAAACATTGAGTTAGAACACTAACTCAAATCCCTTACCAATTATCCCAAATTGGTAAATACTCTCCAAATGTTCTCCCCCAAATATTCTCCCCCTTTTTGACTAATATCAAAAAGGTTTCCTCCCCAAGAGGGTCAATGTCTCATGTCCCAATGAGATCTTACAATCTCCCCCTTGGTCCAAAAAATACTTAGGATGCCTATCATCTTCCTAGTGATAAGTCCAATATCACTCAAGAGAGACAATCCCATTTACTCTCCTAATTTCCAAATTGGGTCTCTCAAAAGTCCCATCAATTTCCCAATTGATGTCATATTCTCCCAATAACTTCTTCTCTTCAAGGAGAAAAAAACACATCCATCATCCCAAGATGGATACCTCCCCCTAAAGGCTTGCTCCCCCTTGACCATTGCACCAACAATGTCCTTGGGAAGTCCCTAAGCCAATAGGAATTCTAAACCATCAAAATTAAGGTTAGAAATTCAATATAGAACTTTCCAACACCTTAAAATTGATACAAACCCTAAACAACTCTCCTAATCCATATCCAATGGATTTTCATCCTTTATAATGCTTCCCAAAGCATATCCTAGGGTTAAGAGTGGTTAGGGACCATAACCGTAGCCGAAATCGGATTAAACAACCTTGTTTACCCCGAAATCAGGCTACCAGTCGAGTGATTCAGAAATCAGAGCACCTCCATCGATCGCCACCAATAGCGATCGATATGAAAATTTCAATTTGATTATCGAGTTAATTTGAAAAAAATCATAAATAATTATACATATATCGAAAAATCACGAAATTTGGTACGTATAATACTTATGACCAATACAATAGGTGAAAAATGTTTGAAAAATATTTTACCCATAAAATAAGGAGTTTGATACAAAACTCAAAACCATTGAAATTTTCAATGTTTTGGCCCTATCTTGTATCAACTCTATCAATGGTGATTGCTATCAAAAGATAGACTTCACCAAGGTTTTTCAAAATGATTTTAAAATGTTTTCAAAACCTTATTTTGGATCATATTCCTTGGGCTTAATGTACATGACTTGTACACAAGCTTTCCCAATGATCCACAAATAAAATTAGATGAGTTTTAGTTCATCTAGATGCAAAAACTATGCACCTTGAACTTAACTCATATCCTAGCATCTCATATGTATCTATGGTGTATAAATACACATACATGTCAATTAGATGTGAGATGTGGGTTTTGTTCTCCCTAGACTAGGGTTTCATGCATCTTCTAAAGCAACTCTACTTGATTCCCTTATAAATGGGACTTCAAGTCATGTCATAGTCCTTAAATCAATTTTAATCAAGTTAATGCATGAATGTATGATCATGGCAGAAATAATAGCATTATTAAAACATGGCCAATAATCATGATGTCATGGCATATGATAAAATTTAAAAACACATGACATTTAAAACCTTAAACCTAAGCATAATCATGACATATAAAAATGATTAAAAAAAAATATGATGTCATGGCATATGGCAATCAAGGCATGGCAAATAAAATATATTGGTATGGTAATACCTAAATTTTAATATTAATTTCCATTTGATATAATTAAGTATATTTTGCCATATTAACCTAAATTTTTCCAAGTGTGTCAAAAACGCAAAATGACACACTACGACCTCTAAACCTAAATTGTGTCAATTTGACCATTTTATCAAGCTTCTCAAATAATATTGGCACACCCTAAAATCTTTTAGGATGATAATTCAAATCTATTTCCAAGGTATCCATAACCTTGAAAATAACCTAAAGTGTCACCTTTGCCATGGTTGAGTTAACTACCCATCCATTTAAGGTTGACACACCCTAACCCATCTAGCGTGAATCAATCACGCTCTTAGGAACCCAAAACCGATTTGAGCTCCTAGGGTTAATTAGGTACTCCTTAGGGATAACCTCCCTAGATACCTTCCTAATGACCCTTCTAGGCTTAGAAGCCTTGGTCATTTTGGTTTTGCCATGGTTAACTCTAGGGGTGACTCCCCTTGTAACCTTCTTAGTGGCTTCCCTAGGTTTCCTAGAAACCCTAGCCACTAGGCACACACCATGGTCAACTCTAGGGATGACTTCCCTATTGACCTTGGTCTTCCTAGACCTAGTTAGTGTTCCATAGTCAAATGGAACACAATGATAAGCCACCTTAGGCTTAGGTTTGTGACCCAAACCTTTCTTGCCCTTGGTTGACTTTTGACTTTTAGATCCTAGATGTTGACTTTGACTTCTTGACCCAGGAATTTGACCATTAGACCCTTTAGATTGATTTTGTATCTTATTTAGGGTCTTTTCAAGTTTCTCAAGCCTTGACCTCAAGGCTTGGTTCTCTAATTCTAATTGCCCAATTTTAGAATTTTGATTTAGACCATGGGCATGGTTCTTCCTAGGCATATGCCTAGTCCATTTAGGGTTAAGGCCTAGATGTTCTCCTATTTTCCTAATTGATTCTCTAGGTAAGATATTTTTAGGGACATTAGTCTCAAACTTCTCCTTATTCCTAAGGTGAACCTTCTTAGCTCCTAAACAAATATGTTTGTTATTTCTAGCATGCTCTTAATGATAAATAGCAAGAGAATTGAAACCCTTAGCATGCTTTTGCCTATTAACTAAAAAGGATGCATTATTAAAATATACCTTAGGGTTAGCTTTGGAAGCTCCCCCTACATGTGTAGCTCCCTCTTGGGTCTTCTTCTTCCCCCTAGGACATTGATTCCTATAATGTCCTTTTGCATTGCATTTGAAGCATATGATGTGCTCCTTGCTCTTGATACTTGGGGAACCGGCGTCCATTGACTTTTGTTGACTTTTAGGCACCGGAGGAGCTTTCTTGACTTTCATTGGGCACTTACTCTTATAATGCCCAAATTTCCTACACTCAAAACACATAATGTTATTTTTATTTTGAATTGAGGTGTTTGAGTTACCAATGGTGGTGGAGACCGGAATTGGACTTTGGGCTTCTTCATCTTGACCGGATGTCGAAGCTTCTTCTTCTCGATGTTCCGGTATGAAGGTTCTCTCCTCCCCCTCAATCCTTGAGGTGGATGCTTCTTCCACTTCCTCCACCTCTTCCGACCCGGAAGTTGACTCCTCACTTTCTTGTGAGGATGATGATGATTCTTCTTCGGTCTCCTCCTCTTCCAAGTCTTCTTGGACCGATTCGGGATTGTCATGGAACTTGATCAACTTGTTCCACAACTCCTTGGCATCCCTATAGCTTCCTAATCTGGACAAAATATCATTAGGTATCAAATCAATCAACATTTTTGTTACCTTAACGGTTGTCTTGAATTTTTCCCGTTGCTCCTCGGTCCATCTCTTCATCTTCAGGATTTCTCTGTTTTCTCCTCCCGGAGCATCAAAACCTATAGTCACGGCAAACCAATTTTCTATATTCGTCATTAGAAAATATTCCATCCTACCTTTCCAATACGCAAAATGTTCGTGGTTGAAGGAAGGTGGGATGTTGACGTCGTCACCCAATCTTTCCTCAAATTCCATATTCTTCCCTCTAGCTTCTTGACTCCGGGTTGTTAATCCATAGAAGAGCC
Organism: Wurfbainia villosa; assembly: GCA_025175895.1. Classification (NCBI taxonomy): domain Eukaryota; kingdom Viridiplantae; phylum Streptophyta; class Magnoliopsida; order Zingiberales; family Zingiberaceae; genus Wurfbainia; species Wurfbainia villosa. The sequence continues at coordinate 36,601,866 of CM046001.1, read as the reverse complement.
CCGGGCTCTGATACCACTTGTTAGGGATCGTTTGGAATGGCTAGAGGGGGGTGAATAGCGTCAATGGAATTCTTTCGCGTTCGTGTCTACAATTTCGTTAGCGCAGCGGAATATAGATAATGAAAGCAATAATGAAATATACAATCACACACGAACACAATGATATAACGTGGTTCAGAACCTCAAGGTTCCTACTCCACGGATCGAGCTCTACGAGCTCTAGTGATGCACACGCAAACATTAATAAACACTCCTTCTCGGAACAATCCGGAGGCGGAGAAACCTCGTACAGGATGATTACAACAATAATCAAAAGCTACAAGCGAATACAATGAAATACAAAGCAAAACTAGTAAAGAAAAACACTTTACAAATGCTCTTGAATGCTTGATCTCTAGGTTGATCGAGTAGCACTTGGAGACCCTGAATTGCAGCAGCAACTCGCCCCAAATCGCCTCAAAGAAACCTTGGTTTTTCCTCTATCACGAGCTCCATATATAGCTTCAACCTGTGCTGGAAAAAGTCGATCAGTCGACTGATCGGGACCATCAGTCGACTGATGCCACTGTTGTCGTGAGACAACGGCTAGATCCACGCTGGATAAGTCCAACGGAACCTTCATCAGTCGACTGATTGTGACCATCAGTCGACTGATGGAGTCCTCACTCGACCAATCGAGTCTCGACTTCATTCTGTGGCCGATTTCTCGAGCATCAGTTGACTGATTACATGATCAGTCGACTGCTCGAGCCATCAATCGACTGCACAACTCTGGCAGTCGACTGCTAGGCCATAACCCGCAGTCAAACCCTAGTTGACTCGGTCCAGTCGACTGCCACATGGCACCAGTCGATTGGCACACCTCAAACATGAGGTTTTAACCCAAGTATGGTTCCCCCATACTTGCTAGACCACCCTTAGCCTAGACCTAAGCCTTCTAGCCACCTCCATTAGCCTCACGCCTCTCGGATCCCTCCAAGTCATCCATGACTTGTTCATCCATCGCGCTAGCCTTCAGGTGCTTCCGTCGGCTATGTCATGCTAACGGTGTTTACACCGCCAAGGCACATTGGACTTACGCCGCCAAGACTCCGCTTGGACTTTACGCCGCCAACCATTGGTCTTATGCTGCCAAGACTCTCGCTTGGACTTTACGCTGCCAATATCAAACCCTTGGACTTCTCAAATGCCAAGGCCCAAGCTTGGACTTTCCCTTGCCAACCCATGTTGGACTTCTCAAATACCAAGACTCAAGCTTGGACTTTCCCTTGCCAACCCATGTTGGACTTCTCAAATACCAAGATTCAAGCTTGGACTTTCCCTTGCCAACCCATGTTGGACTTTTCATGCCAAGACCATGCTTGGACTTTCCTTGCCAACCCATGTTGGACTTTCCATTTACCAAGACTCATGCTTGGACTTTTCTCAAATGCCAAGTGTCCCACTTGGACTTCCCATGCCAAGTACCCAAGACTTGGACTTTCCTATGACAATTACATTGTCATATGTTTTTGTCGAAACATCAAAACATCACTCGAGTCAAACTCGAGTCCTGGTCAATCGTGACCTGGGCCGATTGCACCAACAGTCCCTTCCTTGGCCACCCCACCTTTAGGCTTCAATGCTTTGTCCTTATCTTTATTCTGGGTCTTACCCTTGCCTTTAGACTTTTTCTTACCCTTGCCCTTTTTAACCATAAGTACATTATTAGTACCAGGTTGCATCTTCTTAAGATTGCTCTCAGCAGTTCTCAACATGCTTAAGAGCTCAGGCAATGGTTTGTCAATTTCGCTCATGTAATAATTCATGACAAATTGACTAAAGCCTCTAGGAAGTGAATATAGAATAAGGTCAGTGGCCAACTCTTGGCCTAAAGGAAACCCCAATCTTTCAAGGTTCTCAACATACCCAATCATCTTGAGTACATGAGTTCCTACGGGTCTTCCTTCTTGCATTTTGCATGAAAATAATGCCTTAGATACCTCAGATCTCTCGTGCCTCGCCTGCCCTTGATATAGTTGCTTCAAGTGTGCAACCATATCGAAGGCATCCATGTTCTCATGTTGCTTCTGAAGCTCAGAGTTAATGGTTGCAAGCATAAGGCATGATGCATCTAATGCATCATCTTGATGCTTCTTGTATGCATCCTTATCTGCACGAGTAGCATTATTGGCGGGTGGTTCAGAAATGGGTTGCTCTAGGACATAGAGTTTCCGCTCCTGTTTGAGAACTATTCTCAAATTTCTGAACCAGTCAATTAAGTTTGCTCCATTGAGCTTGTCCTTCTCAAGGACTGATCGCAGAGAGAGGGTATTTGTCGTATTTGAAGACATAGTAATCTATGTTGGATCGAAAGTGTCGCTAGAGGGGGGGGTGAATAGCGATACGATGTCGTTAAAAAACTTTTGCAATAAGTAAAAAGCAAGTAGAGAGTGCACAGCGGAAATATAAAGTAGACAAGATATTTTTACGTGGTTCACAATCTTTCGATTGCTAATCCACGGCCCTAGTGATCCTTGATCACGTACGGAGGGCAATTCACTAAAACCACTCCTCCTCGTTGGAGGTAGGAGCAACGATTACAAAAAGAAATCAAGGCAAAGGGACACTCCCCCTTTCCTTGTTACGATTAAAGCACAAAGACAATTTAAAGAAGTAGAACTTAAATAAATATACCGACAACTCTTATAAGTAGAAGATGTAGCTTTCGTTGTCGGCGACACTTCGTCGTAGCAAATGTGAGTAGTAGTAGCGGCGTTACGACGGCGTGTTGAGAGCTCTTGAATTCTTGTTATTTGCTTGGCTTGAACATGTCTATTTATGGATATTGATCTATGAATTTAGACATAGGTAGTGTCCAAGGTGAGGTTCTTATCCCAACTCAAGGATGAGGTGTTTCATCCAACCACCTTGTGCCACCTCCAACCTTCTTGTGCGCCAACTCAAGGATGAGGTGTTTCATCCAACCACCTTGTGCCACCTCCAACCTCCTTGCACGCCAACTTGAGGATGAGGTGTTTCATCCAACCACCTTGTGCCACCTCCAACCTCCTTGGCGCCAACTTGAGGATGAGGTGTTTCATCCAACCACCTTGTGCCACCTCCAACCTCCTTGGGCGCCAACTTGTTGGAGCCATTCAACTTGTGCCACATCATGGGAGCCAACCATCTTGTGCCAACTCACCTTATTTTGGGCGTCCACCACAAGGAAGCTTGGTGATGGTTTGGATGTCCACCTTGATGCCACATCACCCTTTGTATCAAAACACGAGTCAAGTCCAAATTCACCCCCTTGAAATTCGAGCTCTTCTCGAGGCTGGAACTTGACTAGCTGATGTAGTCAAAGGGTTTTGGACTGCTATGATACAAGTTAGCTTAAAATATAAAGTACGATGGTTCTAACCATCTGATCTCGACCTAGACCTTCCATTGGAGGTATTGGGTCGGATCTCGCTGCGACCTTGCTTCCGCTTTCACACGTGCTTTCCTTGTAGCCTCGCTTCGGGTCTTCACGAGTACCTCGGCTTCCTCAAGTCCTCTGGCGTTGCGACCACCTCGGTTCCCGGGTGTCACAGACCTTCCGCTCAACTTTAGCATTTCTGCACACTTAATTGAGCTCGTAAGATAACAAATATACCCTTAACTATTGAGCCTTTTGCCATAATCAAAATACCGGTTCGACTTTGGTGCCCACTGCACCAACAATCTCCCCCTTTTTGATTCATGGCAAACCGACACAAAAGTTAAGGAAAAATTAAGCATAACAGTAAGCTAGCATAATGATTAAACATGAATGAGCTAGCATAAAGATTAAATATGAATGAGCTAGCATAATGATTAAGCATGAATGAGCTAGCATAAAGATTAAATATGAATGAGCTAGCATAAAGATTAAATATGAATGAGCTAGCATAATGATTAAATATGAATGAGCTAGCATAATGATTAAGTATGAATGAGCTAGCATAAAGATTAAGCATGAGTGAGCTAGCATAAAGATTAAGCATGAGTGAGAAATATTATTGTTTCAAGTTCTCCCCTTTGAGGTAACCTCCCCCTTGACCGAAGGTGAGTTCTTGAAAAATAATTTTTACTCCCCCTTAATAGTTGCTTAAGTAATCGGAATTACTTAATATAAAAGGTAATAATTTTGTTTACTTTCTTCCCCTTTAATTTTGGTTAATTTTGGTTACTTTTGTGACTTTCTCCCCCTTTTGCCTTAACTCAAAAAGTTTGTAAATATATTTTAGGGTTTGTAAGTCCAAGCAAGTTCCCAATATGATTTCTAAGGTAAGACTTAGGCTAATTTCATAAAAAGAAGCAAAAATAGAGTACATATATAGAAAAATTTAAATCCTACTCTATTACGCACATACCTAACTTTTAATGTTGTTAAAGATTAAGCTAAAGTCTTGGAGAGTGTGCTTCATCCACAGTGAGAGACACACTCACCCATCGCCATAGCGTATTCGGCCCGGTGGTAGATAAGGCAACGCAAATCTTCGCTTCCTCGCACCAACTTACTAGACTGAGGATTTGACAACAACCACTCGTGCTCTTTCTATCGAGTTTACTACCGCATATAGTCGAGAGTCGAGTAGCCTATTAGATTAAACTCGGTAGATCTAGGGTACCAAATACCTACGTTTAGCGTGCCCTTTAGATATCTAAGGATACGCTTGACTAGGGTTAGGTGAGACTCCTTAGCACAGGTTTGTAACCTTGCGCACATATACTTCTGAATAAAATGTCGACTCGCGGTTAAGTATAGGAGACTTCCTATTGCGCTCCTATAGTATTTTAGGTCAACGGGTTTTCCTTCTACATCTTCGTTTATATTAACATTAGTTGCCATAGGTGTATTGATTATTTTAGCATCTTGCATTCCAAATCGATTTATTAAGTCCTTAGTATATTTTTGTTGATGTAAATATATTCCATCTTTAGTTTGTTTAATTTGTAAACCTAAGAAGAAACTTAACTCTCCCACTAAATTCATTTCAAATTCACTTTCCATAAGTGAGATGAATTCGTTTAGCAGGATCGAGTTGGTAGTTCCAAAAATTATATCATCTACATAGATTTGGGCTATAAAGATTTCTTTTCCTACGGTTTTAACGAATAAGGTTGGGTTGACTAAACCTTGGTTGAATCCTTTGGACTTAAGATAGATCGAAAGCCTTTCGTACTAAGCTCTTGGGGCTTGTTTGAGTCCATATAGGGCTTTCTTAAGTCTAAGGACCTGGTCAGGTTTATCTAGATTTTGAATCCGGAGGTTGGTAGCGTAAACTTCTTCCTTAATGTATCCATTCAAAAATGCGACTTGACATCCATTTGAAACAATTTAAAACCTCGATGTGCAGCATATGCTAACAACATTCGGATGGACTCTAGTCCAGCTACGGGCGTAGGTCTCATCGTAATCTAAACCTTCGACTTGACTAAACCCTTTGCGACTAACCTAGCTTTATTTCTAACTACTTCACCTTTATCATCAAGTTTATTTGAAATACCCACCTTGTTCCAATAATTGATTTTTCTTTAGGTGGTGGTACTAATTCCTTCATTTCTAGTGAATTGAGCTAGCTCTTCTTGCATAGCAATAATCGATCGGGATCAAGAAGTGCTTGTTCAATAGTTTTGGGTTCGATTTTGGAAATTTTGAGATTTGACTAAGGTTTGATATGAAGCTCTAGTTCGAACCCTAAATTTGGATCACCTATAACTTGATTGATAGGATGATTTGTTTGAGTCTTAGTGTGACGGGTTAGGGTCATCTATCACTTGGTCGATAGGATGACTTGGGTGAGTTCTAGTTTGACTTGGGTTAGAGTCATCTATCACTTGGTCGATAGGATGACTTGGGTTAGGGCGAGATTCAAGTTCAAGATCAGTCGGGTTCGCTATAAGTTGATTTGCTAGTTGGTTTTGTTAAGGATTGAACGGGTTCGTGTCCTTCGTCGAAAACTATATTAATGGTTTCTTGAGTCTTATGTGTAGGATCAATGGAATTACTAAAGGGTTGTTTGTAAGTTTTTAAACCTAAATCATCTCACCAATATCTACATGATCAAAACATGTTATTCCTATGTGTTATTGTGAGATGACTTTCAATTTTACTTGATTAATTTTAATGAATTTAAATTAACCAACATTAGGTTAGATTCGGATTTAGTCTAAGCTCATCAAGTAATCTTTTCAAGAGATTAGCTTCCAAGTCGTGGCGAGGCACAGAGGCCTTCTTTGATCGGAACAACGACCACTTCCTTAGACAAAGCTAATTTCAAGAAATTGATAACTCGACTTACTTGAGACTACGTCTTGGTCTAACTAGTTATTTTTGAAAAGAGGCTCCCCGAGGCTCAATCTTTTCGTAGGATTTTAGTTGATTTATTTTTGAAAAGAGGCTCCCCGAGGCTCAATCTTTTCGCAGGATTTTAGTTGGTTATGAGTCCTATCTAACCATTCTAAAAATAAAGGAAAAACTAAGCATGCAATTTCTAAGACTTAACAAAAATACATTTTGTATTGGCTCCCCTTGGACCATTGAATCGAGTGGGTCTATTCACATAGTGAATTTGGTCCTTGGGAACCCAATACATGTTAGATCCTAAAGTTGAAATCAAAGTGATCTTAGGGACCCATGCTTGGACATTTTTCTTATGTTGGTTTACTATAGACATATATGACTTATTGGTTGTATTTGAGTTAAACCCGATTCCGGCCTTGTTGTACACGGCCCTTTGTGATCCAAGTAAGAGGTCAAGTCCCTTGGATCCCAAAGTGAACCTTTCCAACGTGTTCCTAAGGTCTTCGACTTGTGTTTTCAAAAGCGAGTTCTCAACTTCAAGCTTTTCAACTTGAGTTGAGTCCTCCTCTTGAATACGAGTAGTCGAAGAGGTTAGGGAGACCTCATGTTTGAGGAGGTTAACCTCCTCAATTAGGGTCTCGACCTTGGACTCGGACTTAGCTAGTTTCTTATTTAAAAATTTAATTGCACCATACAAAGTATTAAGTAACGACCGACTTACCCTTAATGATTCTTTTGAACCGGATACGGATCCGTGGCTTGTCTTGAATGGAAGCTCATCATCGGATTCGGACTCGGACTCTTCTTCGGTTTCGGAGTCGTGCTCGGTCGGCTTGGCCATTAGAGCTTGGATATCGTCTTCTTACTCGGGGTGGCTTGCTTGGGGCTTCTTCTTCTTGGAACTGCACTAACGCAATACTCTCCTCGGCTGGACCACGTTAGTTTGCTCATGTAATTCAAGTTTGAAAACAATGCCTAACCTAATCTTAGAAAGGTCCTTGGAGACCTTGTAGGCATCGACCATGGATGCCCACAAGGTGGTCCTAGGAAACGAGTTAAGAGAATACCTGATAAGGTCGCGATCCTCGACCTTTTGTCCGATGGCATGGAGTTGGTTGACGATGTCTTGGATACGAGCATGTAGTTGAGTTGCGGTCTCGTTTTCCTGCATTTTCAAGTTATACAATTTATTTAGAAGTAAATCTCTTTTACATACCTTCGTGTCGTCGGTGCCTTCGTGTAGTTCCACTAGCTTGGTCCATAAGTCCTTTGCACTAATGAAGGGGCCGACGCGGTTGAACTCTTCCTTGGACAACCCACATTGCAAGATTTGAGTTGCCTTGGCATCGGCTTCTACTTGTTTTTTCATGGAATTTGACCATTGATCGTAACCCAAAGATTCACCATCTTCATTAGGAAGTGTGAAACCGGTTTGGATTACGATCCACATCTCGATTTGGGTTTTAAGAAAGCATTCCATCCGACCCTTCCAATAAGGAAAGTCATTACCGTTGTAAAACGGGGTGTGATGCTAAACCCTTCGAGATGGGCCATTTAAAAACAAGAAGAAGAACGACGAAAAAGAATCTTGCAAAACACACGGAAAGAATATTCCAAGACTTTCGTCTTGGATTAGTAGTCTTGAGAAGTAAAAAGATATATAAAATGTAACTTGCAAAAAGAAATAAACAATCAAATGCGAATGTCGTTGAAGTTCTGGAGGACAACCTTACTCGGGATCTAACCCGAAGGACAACCTTATCCGGATCCTAAAGCCTCTAATGCAATTCTATATGTAGGAGAAGATAAGCAAGTGAAATAATTATACGAAAACAGAAATAAATAAATAAAAAATCTGTAAAAAAAAAAACAAAGCTAGATTGGTGGTTTCACCGAATCTTAGCGCCCCCGGCTCTGATACCAATTGTTGGATCGAAAGTGTCGCTAGAGGGGGTGAATAAGCGATCGATGTCGTTAAAAAACTTTTGCAATAAGTAAAAAGCAAGTAGAGAGTGCGTGAAATATAAAGTAGACAAGATATTTTACGTGGTTCACAATCTTCGATTGCTAATCCACGGCCCTAGTGATCCTTGATCACGTACGGAGGGCAATTCACTAAAACCACTCCTCCTCGTTGGAGGTAGGAGCAACGATTACAAAAAGAAATCAAGGCAAAGGGACACTCCCCCTTTCCTTGTTACGATTAAAGCACAAAGACAATTTAAAGAAGTAGAACTTAAATAAATATACCGACAACTCTTATAAGTAGAAGATGTAGCTTTGTCGTGACACTTCGTCGTAGCAAATGTGAGTAGTAGTAGCGGCGTTACGACGGCGTGTTGAGAGCTCTTGAATTCTTGTTATTTGCTTGGCTTGAACATGTCTATTTATGGATATTGATCTATGAATTTAGACATAGGTAGTGTCCAAGGTGAGGTTCTTATCCCAACTCAAGGATGAGGTGTTTCATCCAACCACCTTGTGCCACCTCCAACCTTCTTGTGCGCTAACTCAAGGATGAGGTGTTTCATCCAACCACCTTGTGCCACCTCCAACCTCCTTGGGCGCCAACTTGAGGATGAGGTGTTTCATCCAACCACCTTGTGCCACCTCCAACCTCCTTGGGCGCCAACTTGAGGATGAGGTGTTTCATCCAACCACCTTGTGCCACCTCCAACCTCCTTGGGCGCCAACTTGTTGGAGCCATTCAACAATGCCACATCATGGGAGCCAACCATCTTGTGCCAACTCACCTTATTTTGGGCGTCCACCACAAGGAAGCTTGGTGATGGTTTGGATGTCCACCTTGATGCCACATCACCCTTTGTATCAAAACACGAGTCAAGTCCAAATTCACCCCTTGAAATTCGAGCTCTTCTCGAGGTTTGGAACTTGACTAGCATGATGTAGTCAAAGGGTTTTGGATGATACAAGTTAGCTTAAAATATAAAGTACGATGGTTCTAACCATCTGATCTCGACCTAGACCTTCCATTGGAGGTATTGGGTCGGATCTACGCTTAACGACCTTGCTTCGCTTTCACACGAGCTTACCTTGTAGCCTCGCTTCCGGTCTTCACCCGAGTACCTCGGCTTCCTCCGAAGTCCCTCTGGCGTTGCCCGACCACCTCGGTTCCCACCGGGTGTCGCAGACCTTCCGCTCAACTTTAGCATTTCTGCACACTTAATTGAGCTCGTAAGATAACAAATATACCCTTAACTATTGAGCCTTTTGCCATAATCAAAATACCGGTTCGACTTTGGTGCCCACTGCACCAACAATCTACAACAGAAATGATATGCAGAAATAAGTATTATATCTGAAATCATTTAATTAGGCCTTTAATTAAATGAGACTCCCACTGATTCCCTTAGCTTCAATAGGAGCTAGTCATACCAGTTCTATTGAGCTTCAAGTTCATGTGGGACAAGATCCACATCATACCTCACCTTGAGTTAGCTTTGGCTAATCACCCAAGATTTAGTATCACTAGGTAGGTAACATTTTACCAATTGCATCGTATGCAACTCTTGGAATAAAGGATCAAGATTCACATTATACATCATCTTAAGTTAGCTTTGGCTAATCGCCCAAGACTTAGTATAAATGTTCTCTTATCCGTGTCTCCTAATTATTAGGAAATGCCTCTAAGTATTTCTCAATCTAATTGAGACACTTAGTGAAGTCTCATCCAAAGTTTGATAGCGGGACATCACAATTGTCCTCTCGCACTCTACCAAGATAAAATGCACTGCTTTGCTTTGGCAAACCCAACACAAATGATCGAGGTAGTTTATGAGTACCAAACTTTGGTAGGCATATTCATTTGACTTAATTTTAAGATAACAGATTATCTAGCATGCATCACATACACACAAAATATATCACATATACGCTAAACGTGACATGGTTATGGCCCTTATTCTACGATTTCTCAAGCCAATGAGAAAATCGATTGGTTACCCTAGGGATAGCATCTTCTCCAAGCGCTTCCTTTGGTCAGCATGTGTTGTCAGCATCGTCCTTGTAACATCCACCTTCAATGGACTTTCATTGCTTATTTATTTTGTACATTACAAAATGAGAATACTCGAGTTACATTCGAGTCTAAATCTATTTTACAACTAGAAAATAGAAGTGAAGGCACGACACGCAGGCCGTGTAAACAAAATACAACACCCACATACATATGACGGCACACAGGCCGTATTATGAATTACAACACATAACCACAATCATATTGGGTCCTAGGCCATAACCATGCACCATATACAAATCATTCACAATGATTTAATAAATTATTTTATTTATCAGTTTTATTATGTGCAATTTTTAAGCCGCTATGCCGATTAGCCGCAACACCACGGCGGTCCCGCTAGCCGGTTAGCGGGCGGGGTCAAGGGGCAGCGCCCCTTCTTTAAAATGAAGGCGCGCCCGCTCATTTTTGCTAATTCATCTTATAGTCAGCCCATTTTGTCCATCTCTATGAACCCGAGACCTCCGGATGGCGGTGTGTTTGCCGTCAGAACTTGAACTAGCCCACTTGGCAGACCATCGCGCTGAATCAACTCGGACCAAAGTAGTCGGCACCATCCGACTTGATTCAGCCCACTCGGCAGACTATCTGCTTGGCTAAATCAACTCGGATATAGACCAAGTTGGCACCATCCGACTTGATTCAGCCCACTCAGAAGACTATCCGCTTGGCTAAATCAACTCGGACATATACCGAGTCGGCAAAAAAAAACATAATAAAACTAATCTCATGTTTATATCACATAAAACATCCAAAAAAAAAATGTCATCAATTTTTTTTACAAGTGGCTCTGATACCACTGTAGGGATCCCGAGCGATAAACAAAATTCGCAGCGGAAAACTTAGGATCCCTCCAGAGATCCAAGCAAAAAAAATATACTCGTTTCAATTATCGATTCTATCCTATAGGAATTGAGATTACCTTCGAAGCGTGCCCTTCGAATTCCAGTCAGCAACACTTGCGGATCTCGACATGGTCAGAATGTCCACGCCTCTACGGTACACACACACACGATCTTGGAGAGAAGAGGTAAGCCCTTTCAGTTGTGCTAGCAACCACTCTAAGGTCTCACTTTTCCACTCGGTACTTGGCCCTCTTGTGTTGTGAATGAAAAAAATAAAATCTAATTTTTTTCATTGTCCACGTTGAAGAAGAAGAAGCCACCATAATACACCTTAATGAGACATTAAATGCACTTCCTTATTCTTCATGGTAAAAGAAAGGAAGTCAATTAATGTTCATTAAATGCACATTAATGAGTTTTAAATCCCATTTAAAACCCTATTTATTAATTCGTGTATTATATTATTAATTCGTGTATTATTCAGTTTAGCCTTCTTCTCTTGGTTTGACTTGAGTCTAACTCAACATAAACCAATTTGAGTCCAACTCAAATTTAGCCAAGTAATGAGTCTTACTCATTCTAGTTAATCCAATTAACTAATAATTCATTTTATTCAAACCAAAATGATTTCCTCTCCAAAATAATATGTTCTTTGTGTGTGACCCTATAGGCTCTCATAACGTTGGCAATGTATCCAAAACCATTTTAGATACATAAGCAATGAGCGGCATCTAGCAATACATCATTGCTACCCAAGTGATGAGAATGTCGAGATCCGACAACCTCTTCCGTGACTATTATCATATGACAGTGTCCTTCTATCCTTGATATCTCAGATCGATCAATGAGGCATAGACCGTGTCACCCTCTTATCAATCTTTATGTTTCTTGATCCCCAAGTAGACTCACTCAAACAAATGAGCTCAATATCTCATATTGACTCATTTGAGCATGGTCATACATTTCGTGGTCCTACTCTATCAAGAGGCCAAAGATATCACTCCCTTAATATGGGAGGGATAGATCTCATCTACATCACTCACATCCCTCCGCATAATTCGTTACATACTCAGTGATCGCCGTTATAGTCACCCAATTACGGTGTGACGTTAGACGATACCAAAGTACATAACTCCTTATGTAGGGAAGCGTAGTGACTTCAGGTCTAAGGACCATTCATACCAATAGTCACATGAGAAAGTATATAACACTCATATAACGATCCATGATACTTTCTCATGGTGGGTCAATTCAGTATATATAGTCTCCAATATATATACCCATGTATCAATGTGATATTACATATTCATGACTTGTGAGATCAAGTCATCCATTGACCTACATGCTAGTCTCAATGTATCAATATAGCCCTTGTCTATTAATACAATACTCGATTAGGAATATTTAAGAATAGTGTTCTCTACAGCTTCTCATAATCAATTCTACCAATTGATATACTGTAGATAACAACCTACTATTCATGGGCATTATTATATTTATTTAGCTGGCACACGCATAAAGAAATATAATAATCAATCTTTGCCTTTATTAATGCAAGAATATAATACAAAAGTCTCCCTCACCAATCATCTCATAATTGACACTAAGGGCTCATACTAACAGTTGATTATAGGAGGAAACTGTGTCCTATATATTAGGATGATGATGTCCCCTTGAGGAGCTCATAATGTTCATCATGTAAACCCTGCAGGTGGACTTGTTCCGGCATGATGAAAAAGTTGAGTGGTACTACTCATGGAGTTAGATGTTGATTAATTAATGGTCAGTAAATTAATTAATCGATGGACATTTGAGATCTTAAACACGGGAAGAAAAATATACAAATAATATATGGAGCCTATATTAACTTATGGGGGTTGGTGAGGTTGATCAATGATAATCCTTTAGTGGATTGGACTATCATTAATGGATCGGACTTTATGTGGGCTTGATCCATTGGGTGGCCAAGATCCAACTCCTCCTCATGGTCCCTATTATATCCTATTAATATCTCATGAAGCCTAGATCCAATGGATGAAAACAAAACTCTAGATCCGAAGGTGGAGATTAAATCTCTAGATCCGACGGTTGAGATTAAATCTCTAGATCCGACAGTTGAGATTAAATCCCTAGAACCGACAGTGGAGATTAAAATAAGGCTTAAGCCTAAACTCTATATAAAGGGGCTTAAGGTGGGCGGCAACTTGATGGCTTAGGAGATTAGGGTTTGCTTCCCTTGGGCAGCAAGGAATCCTAGTTAGGTTAGGATTGTGTATGGGCAGCTAGGGTTTGGGTGTTAGAGTGGGCGACAACAATTGGAGAAGTTCTTCTTCTTCTTCCTTGGTGGTCGGCACCCATCTCCTCCTTCCCTCCCTTGGCCAGCGTCCAAACCTAGTCCTTCTCCTCTCCTTGTCCGGTGGAAACAAGGCTTAGGGTCTTCCCTTGGAGCTCTTGGCCGGCAACTATCTCCATCATCTTCTCCTTGTTGGCCAGCGGCAAGCACCTAGGTTGGTGTTTGTTAGTTGGCTAAAGGAAGGAGAAGGGTTTTGTTTCTTAGTCTTCCTCTTGTTCGGAGCGAGCAAGGAAGGTAGATTGGTGATCTAGGAGCTTCAAGTTTTGGTAGATCGTCGCTCACACGATGTCCGAAAGGAGGAAGGACATATAATAGAAGACCAAAAGGTATAACGTTTGTTTATATTCTTTTGTAAGTTGTCTATATTTGTTCTTCAATTATATATGCATGATATATTCTATTTTGTGGCTAATATAACTTGGACCCCGAATATAAACACAAAAGTCGACGATCCGTACATCATCTATTCCGCGGCTATTAGTAGAATAGAGGTTGGTGGCTTGAACAATAAGTTTGCTCAAGTGACCACTCTAATCGAATAGCACGACGATGAAACGGTTGCTTGGGTAATCCCTCGTGTCAAGGATAAATTTTTTTTATCCGGGGACGTAGAAGGGATCGCCATGAACAAGCGACCGAGTTGAAGTGGGAAGCGAAGTTTCCTACCTTCAAGTGGTATCAGAGCTTCGGTTCCGGGAAAAACCTTCAGATGCATCGATTTGAAGGAATACAAATTAATTGGTTTGAAAAGTCATGACTGTCATATATTCATGGAAAGACTAATTCCTATTGCTTTTAAGGAACTATTACCAAATTTTATATGGGGTGCAATTACAGAATTAAGTATTTTTCTTCATGATATTTGCTCAACAGTATCGAGTCATTCACACATGGAGACATTTGAGAGAGACATTCCGATCATTTTGTGTAACTTAGAACGAATATTTCCACCGGTATTTTTTGATTCCAGGAAACATCTTTTGGTTCACTTGCCATATGAAGCTAAAGTTGGAGGTCCTTTTCAATTTCGATGGATGTATCTGTTTGAAAGGTGAACTTTTTCTTTTTCTTTTCGTTATGTGTCCGTGATCAATTTTAGTATAAATAAATTCCTAATACATTGTGTTTTATTACTGTTAGATTCCTCTATCACTTGAAAAAAAATTAATAATAAGGCTCATGTCGAGGATTCTATTGTTAATGCATATATTATGGAGGAAGTTACAACTTTTGCATCATATTATTTTTAACCTCATGTTCAATGCAAAAGTCAGAGAGCAGGAAGAAATGATGAGGGTCCTGTTGATCCCAATTTGAAGTCATTCTCAATTTTTAACTACCTTAGTCGACCGAGTGGATCTTGTATAAGTAGATACTTAACTGGTCAATAGTGGTGAGCATCCCACACATATATTTTACTGAACTGTCCAGAAGTAACATCGTATTTCGAGTGAGTATATAAATGTTATATTATATATTTCATATATCGTAAATTATTGTTCGTGTTATATTTGATTTTATGGTAGGACTTTTCAAACTATATATTCGGAGCTTCCGGAGCATGAGTTTGATTGTTTCTGCGATGAAGAATTTGCACTTTGGTTCAAAAAATACGCAAGTAGTCTATGATAATAAATTTGATAAATCTTGACTTTGACACATACTTATTTGACTTTAGGTTCTTGATAATCACGCTCACATTGAGCAATAACTAGTAAAGCATCTGTCATTGGGTCCAAACTCAGAGGTAAAAACTTGGCCGGCATATTTCATAAACCGATATAATTTTCATGCTCAAGAATATGGAACTGGAAAAGCTACAATGAATAGTGGAGTTTGTGTTCAGTCATCTAATGATGGAGGTGCAAAGAATGATTTTTATGGCTTGCTAGATGAAATTTTAGAGGTAGCGTACCCATGCTTAGATTTGCGAGTTATTTTTTTTATGTGTCGTTGGTTTGACTCTATCAAAGGCATGAAGGTGCATCCACAATTTAATTTGGTTGAAATAAATTATAAAAAATTATACAAGAGGTATGAACCATTTGTGTTAGCACAACAAGCGATTCAAGTATTTTATGCTTCATATCCTAGTCTGAGACGAGCCAAAAGTGATTGGTGAGTTGTTTGTAAAATAAAAGCATGTAGAAAAATTGAGGAACATTGGGAAGACATAGCATATCAACAAGATGAAGTTGTCAATACATTTCATATCGAAGAATATAATATTTCAATGTTACGAGATCCCAGCGACGTAGTAATAGCCGTTGCTGCATGTGAAATGAATGACGATGAAGATGAGGAATTTAATTTAGACGATGACGATGACGATAACGATGTTGAATAGACGTATGACCAGGTTTAAAATCACAAGGCGGATTTCGATTTTTAATTATAGGTAACTTGTATTGAGTATCAATTATGTTTCAATTTACTGTCTAATTTTAAATTTCATATATTTGATATATTGATGAACTGTCTTTTTTTTTCTAGGTTATCCAGTTGCTATGAATATGGTAATTTTTTTTCATAATGTTCATATTAATAATTCAATATGCAAATATTTTTTTTACTGTCATATTCTTTTAATAATTATGATTGTTAGTTTCGATGTGGCGGTTATAAATGGAGTAGCGATGGAAGGTCACAGTCTTCCTCTGCTTCAGCACTTGTACATTCTGATGCACTTACAGGAAATGTGCCTTCGACCTATTCTCCAATTGCAGGATCATCTGGTTCTCAACAAATACCTACTAATGTATCTTCTCCATGTTAGGATCCGTATCATATCTCATGTGTTCGCGAGCGAAATACTTCGCACAGCCATAGCGGAAACAAAATACATGTCGAATCCCTCCAAAGATCCATGCAATATGTATAAATCGATTCGATTATCCTACTTTGTCTAGATCTTATCTAGAAGAAGAAGTATACCTTTGTTACGAAGCCCTTCGCAATCCCTCTAGCCAAATACAATCGGGTCTCAATACGGTAAGGACAACTGTATCTCTAAGGTATCCACACGAACCATATCTTGGAGAAGGAGATAACACCTTTGGTTGTGCTAGCAACTATACTAAGGCTCTCCACTCTAGACTTTGGCCAAGAAGAAGGGAGAGGAAGAAAAAATTGGAATCCACACACCAAAATGAAAAATAAAATCCTCTTCCAAGCTCATGTTGAGGAGGAGGTTAAATCTCATTTTTTCCATGCATTAAAATCTCATTTCATGCATTGATTCAATTGCATGCACCAATTAAATTCATGCAACATTTAGGAGTCAATTAATCCCATTGCATGCAATCAACTCCACTTCATGCAACGTTGAGTAATACTTTCAAATTCCATTTCATGCAATTAATCCCATAATTCCATTTCATGCAATTAATCCCATTGCATGCAAAAGGCTTTTCAAATTCCAATTGCATGCAACATTCATGAGTGGAGTTAAATTCCATTTTTTTCATTTGCATGCATGATTAATCATCATTAATCATGTTAATCTTCTTTAATTTATTTCACTTGAGTCTAACTCAAATTAAACCAATTTGAGTCCAACTCAAATTAGGCCAAGCAATGAGTCTAACTCATCCTAGTCCATTCAATTAACTAATGATTTATTTAGTCGAACTAAAATGACTTATCTCCAAAATAACATGTTCTTTGTGTGTGACCTTATAGGCTCTCATAGTGTTGGTAATGAATCTAAAACTATTTTAGATACATAAGCAATGAGCGACATCTAGCAATACATCATTGCTACCCAAGCTACAAGAAAGTCGAGATCCAACAACATTTCCGTGGCTATTATCATGTATGACGGTGTCCTTCTATCCTTGATATCTTAGATCGATCAATAAGACATAGACCGTGTCATCCCCTTATCGATCTTTATGTTTCTTGATCCCCAAGTAGACTCACTCAAACAAATGAGCTCAATATCTCATATTGAATCATTTGAGCATGGTCATGCATTTCGTGGTCATACTCTATCAAGAGGCCAAAGATATCACTCCTGTCATATGGGAGGGATAGATCTCATCTACATCACTCACATCCCTTCGCATAATTCGTTACATACCCAGCAATTGTCATTATAGTGCACCCTGTTACGGGTGACGTTAGACGATACTAAAGTACATAACTCCTTATGTAGGGAACCGTAGTGATTTCAAGTCTAAGGACTATTCATACCAATAGTCACATGAGAAAGTATATAACACTCATATAACGATCCATGACACTTTCTCATGGCGGATCAATTCAGTACATATATTCTCCAACATATATACCCATATGTCAATGTGATATCACATATCCATGACTTGAGATCAAGTCATCCATTGACCTACAGGATAGTCTCAATGTATCAATATATTCCTTTGTCTATTAATACAATACTTAACTAAGAATGTTTAAGTATAGTGTTCTCTACAGCTTCTCAGAATCAATTCTACCAATTGATATACTGTATATTAGAATATACTATTCAAGGGCATTATTATATTTATTTGGCTGGCACACGCATAAAGTAAATATAATAATCAATCTTTGTCTGTTATTAATGAAATATGATACATATGATCCTTAATCAATCATCTCATTATTGACACTAACACTTCAGCATAACAATCACTCGTTGAAAGGGAAGATATGCGAGAGTTTATATTTGCGCGTGGAGATTCGTAAGTATTCTAGTTTTAAATTTTCTATATTTTTATTTTTTAGTTGGTATTTTTATAAGTATCTAACATGGTTTGTTTTAATTTTATGTTAGATTTACAAATTCTGTACATGTTATTCACGAGGTAAATAAAATAGTAAAAAACCATTGGAGCGGAGCTTCTATGACTTATACGAGCACGCCGGAAGAAATGAAAATTTTGTGATGGAATGAGTTCAAAGTAAGTTATTTAAATCATGTTGTATATAAAATTACAGTTAATATAATCAATTCAATTTTTCTCTACTGCAGCAGTTATTTACTTGGGAGGAGAGTGAAACTCTAGAGATTAGGAGGATTTTCAAGAAAAAGTGTGGGGACCATATCAGAAACATACTCAGTCACGCGAAAACCAGAAATAAAAAATCACACTTTATAACCGAGGAGAATTGGAATACAATTATTGCATATTGGGGATCTGAGAATAGCAAACGGAGGAGTGAGCAGAATAAGAAAAATTAACATTGTAATTTTGGCGCTCTGTCTGTCACATATGCAGGAGGCTCAATTAATATCGACGAGCATAGACATCCATTGATAAGTTTTTTCAAATCCTAATTTTGTATTCTAATACCAACTAATTTATACATTATAACGATATTTGTTTAGGCCCAGAAGACGGGGACTGAGCTTATTCATAGATACTTTCACCCGTACATTCCAAAAAAAAGATATGATGTGGAGTGGGGAGAGAGCTTGAACAATGAAGGTTTGTAATTTAAAAAATTTAAATTCTTATATTAGTATTTAACTTTTGTTTCTTTCAAAACAGGAGAAATACGATGAACTTGCACAAAGAAATTCGAGTGCAAGTGATGATGCAGTAGAATCTGAGCCTTCTGTGAGCAATATGAATTTATGGCTCGAAGCAACTAGAGGGGCGAAAAGTGGAAGAATAATTGGACCCGGTTCTTTGAGTCGAACCTATAAAGCCCCTGGTGCATTTTCTTCATTCTCCCCAGCAGTAAGAGCAAAAATAAAGCAATTGACCGAAGAGGGTATTTATTTAAGGGCGTTACTAGCGCAAAAGGAAAATGAATCGAGACAAAGAAAGCAGGAAGTAAATGAACAGATAAACGAATTTCGAAGGCAACAGATGTTAATTATATAACATCTTCAATTAATATCTAGTTCACATCAACTTTCTCCTTCTCGATCTGGTCCTCCTCCTGATCCTTGTAATAATGACAATGATAATGTATTTTTCGATGATGATGGTGGTGATGATGGTGGATACGTTTGAATTTAGTTGTTGTATTTAAATGTTCCTTGACTTATCATACGATATTTATGTATTGTACGTTATGTTTATGTTTGTTATGTATATATTGATTTGGTATTGAAGTATAATGTGTAAATTAGTTTATAGTATTATATGTGTTTGTTGTAAAATAGGGGAAATAGTATAATTTATCGTAATATTTTTTTTAATTTTTCCAAATTAGCAACGAAAAAAAAAATCGTTGCAGATTAGCGATGAAAAATTATTTTTCGTCGCAGAATTGACAACAAAAAAAAATTTTCATTGCAAAAAAAGAAGCATCAGTCGACTGCCGACCGCATGTATCCAGTCGACTGACTATCAGTTGAGTGGCCAGTCGACTAAAGAAGGTTCTCCGACCAGCTTCTCCACCACCAGTCCACTGATGGAAACCATCAGTCGACTGATATATGAGAATTTGCAATGAAAAATTGTTTCCGTCGCAGAAATTGCGTCGAAAAATTTTTTTGTCACAGAATATCCGTACCAGTCGATTGATAAACATGATCAGTCGACTGATATTACTGTAGCAACTTACAAAACCTTTGGTAGCCGACTGAGCAGTCGACTATCCATTTGGTAGTGACTAATCAAAACCATCAGTCGACTGCTATTACTTAGCACTTACAGAACCTTTGGTAGCCGACTGAGCAATCGACTCTCCATTTGACAGTCGACTGATCAAAACAATCGGTCGACTGCTATTACTGTAGCAGCTTACAGAACCTTTGGTAGCCGATTGACCAGTCGAACTGGTAAGACGTTAATCGACTGATAGTATTCATCAGTCGACTGTACGTGAATATTTTGCAACGATTTTTTTTTTCATTGCAGATTTGATGACGAAAAAATATTCATCGCCAAATTTATTTTTATTCATGAAAATATGTTTAAACCAAATTTGGCGACGAACTGATTATTCGTCGCCAAATTTGGCAACGAATTTCATTTTCGTCACCAAATTTAGCAACGAACTTTTTTTTCGTCGCCAAATATGGCGACGAATTTTGCAATGAAAGAAATTTTTGTCAAAATTTTTTGCGACGAATTTGTTTTTTTCGTTACAAATAGCGACGAATTATTTGCAACGAAAAAAAATTTGTTGCAAAAATATTTTACAATGAATTTTTATTCAAAATTCGTTGCAAAATTTGTAACAAAATTCTATAATTTTTTAGTGAAATTTCTACTACCTTTACACTATCAAATGTTCAAATGGCTAGATAAAGATAAATTTTTTCTTTACACTGCATTTGTTTTTATAGTCTTTATCAGTAATTCCTCAAATATTTAAACATCCAAGCAAAGTTTCATTTATGTGTTTTAATTCTGATAGTTATTGGCAAAATGCGAGGCAAAAAGCAGCTACTTGCAAGGATGACGATCATTTAACTTAGCTTTGATACTGCTTCATTTGAAACAGTATTAAAAGAATAGTGTACACTCACAAATAGAAAGAAAAAATATATTACTCCAATATTTTCTGATCTCACTCTCTGAGAGCTACGCGTTAATTATTTTAATTACTCAAAATATAAAGTCCCTTCGAGCGCTCACAGTTTATAGCTCTTTTCAAGGGATCCACTTTATAAAAATTAAATTGCTCGGCATATCTCTAGCATTAATTTCAACCAGAAAAAGAAAACAGATCTAAAATCACAGATCACTGTTGAAAAAAAAAACCCAAAGTTAATTATCTATTTGGTAAAAAGAGGATACTGGAAAAATAGGACAAAATTCAAGTACAATTTATAATTTCCCCTTCTTTTATGGTATTATCCTTAGAAAAAATATGATACATCATCCTTTATTAATGCATAAAATACACTTTGCAACACATTCATATCATCTCTTTAATACAAAATTTGATTTTGTGCCCGAAAATATATATATTAACTTCCCAAATAATAATTTTAGTGCTTCCATAATTTTTTTAGCATCAAAATATTATCGAATCATATTTTCATAAAAGTCAAAATACAGCCTTCTGCTGCACAATATATGGAAAGGATCCATAGAAAAATAGGTAATACTTGCATAAATGAAAAATAAAAGACAGACACCTCTAGTGAACAGAATCGTATTTTGATGAGAATATAATAACAGTTCAAAGTTTAGAAAAATATACGAAGGAAGAGATGGTCATAGAAGCACTTTAAAAACTATAAACCATCAAACTGGAGGAACTCATATATAATTAAGCAGTAATTTCAGCAATACAAAGGTGTCATGGAAATGGAAGAATTACCATGTAGATTTTTCTTCCCTATTGATCTGCATTTCTATTTTTCTCGATCCAAATCAATGTATTGATACAAAATAAATTTCACCAGAGGTTCTCAATAGAAATAAAGAATACGTAGGAAGGCGTGGACAAGCAACCTATAAAATAATCATAAATCGATCAAACCAGTAAAATTACAGTTTCTACCATGACAACAGTCTCCTTGCTCCACTTAAAAATCAGACAAGGCCAGGAGATGAGAAATATTTACAATCGCCATTCTGTCGCCTGCTGCATCAGTAGAATCCAGCGGCTCAACTGCTAGGCCTGAACTGGATAAAGGAACCAAAAAGAGGATAAGAACGGAACATGAAAAGACCATAACTTTAAAGAGAGAATCACAATGGACTCCTTCTATTAGTTAATTATTGTGCCCCTGAATCCGTCAATTGCTGCCAGAATGCAATCATTTTTCCGAGCATTCACAAAACCTTAAAATGATAATGATGCTTTACATGCCTGCTTTAGTCATATGTTTGGAGATAGCATAAATCTTTTCTTCCACTTGCACGTCTATGAGGGGTAGTAAATCCCTTTCACAAAGATTTTCAAAATTCATTACCTTACCTGCTCGAGAAGTTCTTGAAGTTCAACTACTATTTCTGAGAATGTAGGTCTTTCCGTAGGAATGCCCTCCCAGCATCTCCTCATTAAGTCAGACAACCTAGGATCTGTTTTCTCGGGGATTTCAGGACGATGACCCTGATAGTGATAGCGGATAAGGAAAGCCTCTACATGGCATAACATCAATGTTGAACAAAATTGTTTTCCTTTTGGAAAATAATTAGTATGGTGCGTGAATAGGTAATTTTAGCTTGATTTCATCTCCCATATTCGAATTGATCAGCTAAATTCATTTCAATCAGTGAGTACCTGTCTCACTGCTAAGGCAGCTTGAAGAGGTGTCATGTTCTCATATGGAATCTGCAAATCAACACATCAGTGTTCTCTATGTAGAATATGGTACTACTGATGACATTCTCAACTTGAATCAAAAAAGAAAGTTAAAATGTAAAGGTTTTCACCTTCGTTGTTGTGAGCTCCCAAAGCACAATACCAAAGCTAAAGACATCTGCTTTCTCATCATATGGAAGATGATTTATAACCTAGAGAAAGACGTACGCAAAGGTCTTAGAAAATAAGAGAGAATAAAGTTAAAATGAGACATGGAAGAAACATGTAGATCTAATTTCTAAAAACTAAAATGCAAAGCATATCTCTAACATTCATTTCAACCAGAAAAAGAAAATAAATCTAAAATCAGAGATTCATTTTGTTAACAGGAGGTTGCAACATAACTCAAAAACAAGAAATTTTGAATAATTCGATAACTTTATGCACAATATGTAATTTCCCACCCACTATAGTGAACTCACAACCTTACTCAGCTGTCTGGATGCATCTTTTCCTATTGTACATTGGGTTAACTCTCAACTTGAGCTAACTACAGAAGAGTGATCACTTCATCAAAAGGGGTCAGAAATTCTTATAGATGCATTAGTTCTATTTCTGGTTATTTTCTATGCCAAAATCGTGAATACAATTATTTAGAGTCAGCTACATTGATCTCATTCCAACTATGTGAATTCATTGTGAGCTATGGTAACAATTGATGGTTGTGAAAATTAAATTAAATTTGAAGCTGGACCGCAAAGAAAAATATTAGAAATATATTTTCAAATAAAAAAGAGTGAAACTGAATAACAAAAAAGCAATGTTAGAAATGCTAAAGGCATTGCCAAACTAATTGAGACAGATGGACAATAAATTATCACAAGCAAGAACTTTGGACAATCTAATGTTTAACAAGAAGAGGATAATGAAAAAAGGTATCATTAAAAGGAAGTCCAGAGTGCACGAAGCTCTCGCCAATATGGGATCTCGGAGAAGGATCGAATTATATTGGATATATTGTATACAGTTTTACTTTATACTGCGAAAGATTATTTTCATGACTTGAACCTGTGGCTACAAGATCACACGACAACAACTTTACCATTGCACCAGGACTCCCCTTCATTAGAAAAAGGTATCATTAATAAAATAAAATTGGATGATGGAAATGGACAACTTATAAAGCCTTGTGCAGTCATTGTGTCCCTTACACAAAGGAAAAAATGTAGGCGATCGTGGTATGACACCCTCCATGCATTATACATCAAAATATTGATTGTCAGGAAGTAATACATAGAAAATATGAGAGAGGTGAGAATGCCAAGATAGATGTATAGATAACAAGAAATGATAAATAAAAAAAATATTAATATCCAAGTGCAACTAGGTGTAGTTTCAATCGTTGATAAAAATCAGAAATAAACTTTAGATGATGCGCACATGAGAAGTGACTAATAAATTCTAGAATTAGAATCTATTAGAGTTGAAACTACAAGAATCGTGATGGAATTTGTAGAGGTCAATGGAGGGCAAACCTAACGTAGCTGATCCCAAATAGTTGCACAACCACAACTTGAATGATTATGATGACAATGATAACTATAGCTTTAGTAATATCATATATTTTCAATCCTTCTGTTACAAGGAAAAGGTATAAAAATTTACTTGGTAAGTAGTCCCCTCTACTTGTATATACTATTAATCAATATAAAATCAGAAGTAAATCCTTGATACTAATAGTATTTATAATTAGATTTCATAATATTCCCTCACAAGGCAGTTTAAATATGTTAATATCATAATATCCATCTAGTATTCATGTGTGGGATTATATGAACAATTAAATTAAATTAAGCATTATTATCCAGTATATTAGGTCTAGCAATAACTGCAACAGTGGATGAGGAACATTTTAACTGATGACCAATAAATTCATAGTTAAATCCGTTGGAGTTGATGTGATGGGCTTCCTAAATATTTTGTATTGGTACTAAGGGCTTACAAATGCCTTGTCTGGTCGAAAAATCATAAGATATCAGTATCAGTTGCTTCATCAATTTGATAGGTATTACACCCCTGTGATCTTGGTGATCTCGGGGTAATGGATATGCACAAGGCTTGTCTATGGAGATAGCAGTCTCTTAGTTCTGCAGGATTCTCAGCCTGTGCTCTACACTGGCCAGGATCTCATACTTTCTCTAAGAAATTGGTTCTCTTTTATAGCTTGAAATTATAGCATTCAGCAACGGTTTATGACAGTCTGCATAATAGAGCAGTTATGACAGTTCAGTTTCCTTTTTCCTGAAACCTTGGCTATCATCTACCCCACTATGAGCTTCCTCTTTGAATCTGCTAGCAGACTCTTCCTTGAGGTAAGACTCAAGCATCAGACACTTGATCTGGGGCCTCCAGCATCCTAAAATGTAAAATTTCTACATTCTACCTTTAGCCAGTGAACTTCATGTGTTCTTGGGTTCTTTCATTATCCACTTAATCTGAGAGCATTACAAGGTGATGGGAAGTCTAGAGGTATCAAGATTCAGAGTTCTTTAAAAGCAGACACCACTTGATATCTACATTCAGGCTTCTTGGCCATGGTAGGATCAATACCAAGGTCTGTTAAGATCGTGGAGCAAAGTGACTAGATTGTCAGAGGGGGGTGAATAACATTTAAATTGAAAATGCACTCTTATTAAAACCTTAACAAGGCCAATCAAAGACAATTAACGGATGGAAATGAAACGAGACAACAAACACTAATATGCCGATGTAATATGGTTCGGAATCCTCATTTCTACTCCATGGCATATGACTCTTTGGCAAGTCACTCTCCAAAGCTCGATAGTCTTTATCCTTAGACTTCTTCCATATGTGGAGAGATCACTTGTAATCTTCTTTACAAGATGAGGAACTGATGCAGGCGCATCCAACAATCTAATCAACTTTTATCTTGTGATGCGACCTTGCCTTCTTCCAAGCCATAACGAAGAGAAATTGAGCTCCAAAACAAGAATTTCAATGCCTCCATGGCCCCCTGATATGCATATTCTTTATTTTAGATCAGAACAAGGTGTAAAGGAGTTCCTAGATGCTACTACGACCTACCCGTGGTCACCGCCACGAGTGTGGATTATTCTATGTCTAGACACGGGACCTCCAGCAAGAATTACGACCTAACCATGGCCGTATAACGCACTGCCACCGCTATTTAGAATTTCATTAATATTTTATAATTAATTTTATTTATTTCGAATTTTCATTTAATTTTAATTTTCAGTCAATTTTTTTAGAATTTTATTAATATTTTATTATTAAATTTATTTATTACGAATTTTCATTTTTTTTTTGTTTTAAAATTTTGATATTTGCTTTTCTGTTTTTTAAGAAATTTTTAATTTAGTTTTTTTATTTTTTTATTTTAACTTTTTTACTTGTTAAGAAATTTCTATTAAAGTTAATTTATTTTTTTTAGCATCAAGAAACATTCTCTTTCTAAGCCTATTTAAATATAGATTTAAGCTCTTGTAAGATATTCAGTTTTGATTAATAATATTTCTTTTCGTTTAAACTAAGAGGTGTCCCTCTTTTGTTTACGAATTTCCCCTTCTCCTTCGATTCTCTCTGCCCCCTCTATCCTAACCTCATGCATGGAAGGTTTTTAGCACAGCCTCGCTGCCCCACCTGCGTCAGGAAAAAGGTAAAAAGATGAAAGCTAAGTATAAAAGAGAGTTTAGAAGATTAAGAACAAAGCACGAACTCTAGTCTTTTGAATGCTCTCCTTGGTCTTCCTTTTAGATTCTTCAATCTCTTCTATTTTCAATTTTTGTCACCAATAAGTCAATGGATCCACCATTAATTGATTGTTTTCTTGATCACTATAGGTTTCAATTAGCCAACAATTACCTCGTTCGAATGACTTCAGACCTTAGGCCATTTGATTGTTACCATTCAACAATAGTTACCTCTAGCTTTTCTAAGTCATCAATCGACTATACAAACGAACCAAGTCAAGCCAAATTTTATGGTGTTCAGGCTTGTTTGATAAGATAACCAAACTGAGTCAAGTCAAGTCTAATATTAACCAAGCTATTGAAACAACAGTTCAAGCTTGACTTGGTTTCTTTTTTTTTAGATTGAGTTTGGTTCAAGCTTGAATTGAGCTTGGCTTGTTTAATTGATATCAAGCTTAGTTCAAACTTGAATCAAGCTTGATTCAAACTTGTTTAAGATTAACTTGTTTAAACGTTATCAAACTTTTAAATCAAACTTGTTTGTTTATTTGAAGTTTTAATATTTTACCATTTGTTTGATTGGTTAGTATAAACAATTCAAGCGAGTATAAACAAGCTCATAAATAAGTTCATAAATGAATCTGATCATGAACATAGTTTACAAGTTTTGTTCAGGAACATAGTTTACAACCTGTGTTCACGAACACTATTCACAAACATTATTGATGAACATTAACAACATATGTGTTCAAGCTTGTTCATTTAATTGACTTGATGCCTATTGAACGAACATAAATAAAATTTTACCAAGTCGAACATCAAGCTTGTTCACAAACATTTGGTTCATTTACAGTCCTAACTACATCATGCCATCAATCGACTAACTCCAGTCTAATCAACTACCCAATCGACTCAATCATTTTGTTTGTTGATTTATCAACCTAAGTCAATTAGTTAGTCGATTCAACCACCAGTCAATTGAATACTACCCTTCAGTTGACTGGATCGTCGCTACAACCATCTTAATGATTGAATCTTCAGTTAAAAACTATCCTCTCCCAAACACAAGCCTCTCAACTCACTTAATAGTTTACCTTAAACCTCATCTTCACCCAAAATACCATCTTTCATTTGGTTATTTGTCTCTTAGATGCACTAAGTCATCAACTAACTCGACGTGTCATTGTCCATACTTCACCTACGTAGCTTCACACTCAAACAAGCTCGAAACTTCACTGCATCTGTCAACAAGCATCCGTTTTGCTTCAAGCATCTGGTTGAACAGTTGCATAATTGTAATTCAACATTCAAACCAGACAGTTGTCTTCTGCTGCAATTTTCCTTTACTGATATTATTTGCTCTACTACCTGTCACTCTTCTTATATATTTTCCATTATTTTCCTTTTTCCTTCGCTCCTTACCTATTCCAGTCATTAGACTCTCTCTGTAAAAAAAGGATTACCCTTTGCATACACCATCATCATCAACTACACTAACATGAGCAATTCAAAGGATAACAGAAAATATCCAATAAGCATTTCTCATTGGATGTTTCCCATAAGCATGAAAATATCCAATATATTTTGAAATAAACAGAAAAACCCCTTGTGATCCTATCATTTGTTATTTCAGAACGATGTTAACTACACCTGCAAGCTTTTCATTTTATAATGATAAACACATCAAGATTTTAACTTCACACAAGTTTTCTTATTAGAATTGCATACTCATTCCTCCCAATATTTCAGGCCAGCTTCAATGCAGATCAAAATTCGCTTAAACACATGAGCAACTAATTGGGAATGCAAACTAAATAACAATGATGCAACTTCCAAGACACAAATGTTTCTCCTGAATACCATAGAATAACCAATGGCAAATAGAAATGCCGAACCAATGAATAAGTTTTGTCCATGAAAAAACACCATAACAGCCAAGAAATTCCCTCTCATATTAGGCATTGTTTAAAAGTTTTAATTTCTCCTAGTCCATTCATTTTGAAAAAATTATTCCCATAGTTAGCCACATGCACAAGATGAAAATATTTCCAAGGTCTTGAGTTTGTCTCAGCCTCCAGCCATGTGGGGGTTATCCCTTTCTTTCTCTTTAAAAAAATCCATGTGCATAGAATGCAGCATTTATAAAGTACCTTCTGATCAGTGTTGAACAATTCAAGGTGTAAAAAAGAAAACCAAACCAGAAGATACAGTGGTGACTCGTGAATGTAACAAATCTACTCAACAGGAGGGTGAAACACACATGCATTTCTTATGCAGAGATTTAAGTACAAAGGGACTCGAGAATTTTAAACGATTGTTGTCTACCCTCAAATGAAATGGATTAGGGTAAAGCAATCTCATGGTCACTCAGAAATTAAAGATTTGATGTTAAGAAAATAAAAAATCATATAGAAAATTTTACCATATCACAGATAAGAACTCGGTTTCTAGTAAAATGTTCTAGAAAAGATTGCAATTAACAAGTTCTTATTTTTAAACAACTTTGAACCATTACAGGACTATTTAGAGAGGCCAACAGGTCCATTGGTAATTTATTTATGCTCTAGTTGGATGACGGTGAATCAGTTGGACTTGCCGAATAAAAGAGACCTAAAACAAGCTTTCTAGGAAAATAAAATAATAATAAAATAACCCTGAATAATTAGGAAATTGCCCTATAAAATATTTTTTAGGAATGTTTAGAGATTTCTATGGTATTTCAAGGGGAAATAATAGATTAATTTAAACCAAGGGTTAATTAATCTAACCCTAAGTCTAAGCTTCCTATTTAAGCCGTCCTTAATTATTTCCCCATTTCTCCACCGCCGCGATTCTTCTTCTCCCGATCTCTTCTGCACTTCCACCATTTCTTTCTCTCCCGATTTCCCATCGCCACCACCCAAGCCAGCTCGCTGTCGCCTTTCTCTTCCGTTGTTTCATCGCCGAAGATCTTCACTCGAGCAGTTGTCGGATTACGCAAGCACCACCTCCCATCATCGACACCCCAAGCCAACTTATTGTCGCCGTTTCCCCACTTCACCTCGCCACGCCCGATCGCCTGATGTTGCCACGTCAATCGCAGCCATTCATCAGCCATTGCTTCGGGTATCCATCGCCAAGGACAAGGAGGAGACCGATCTTGCCACCGCAAGCGACAGTCGATCATTCTCATGCTCGGCCGCGAACCACCCTGCGCTGCCGACCCTTTCTGCTTTGCCTCAGTCGACAATTGAGGATTTCCAATTCGTTGTCTTTTTCTTCAATTTCTTTGATGAGCAGCAGATCGGGCGTCGTCATCCACCTTGGTAATGATCCGATCCGATTGGAGAAGGGGAGGTAAGGATGTGAATGATTGTGAGTAATCTTTGAATATATTCTTGCTAATTGATTGAGGATTGTTGGAGTTGACTTTTGCTTTCAGTTTAACTGATGAATACAGATTTAATTCCCGTGAGCGGATCAAGAAGCTGGATGATTTCGGAAGTGGGTTTGTTCTTCCAGATAAGCTATGGGAATTGAAGCAGTGCAAGGTAAGTCCAATTGGTATATGTTTACGGTTAGATATTGTGGATTTGTGTGATGAATCGTTTGTGGATTCGCTAGAATTCAGTTTATAGATTAATGGGTTTGGATATGGATGAAGGTTGGTTGTGTGTGATAGTTGTGCATGCTTGTTTTTCAATTAATTGAATATGGATTGAATGATTAAAGGTAATGGGAAGTGTTTTGATACGTAGAGATGTTACTATAAATCAAGATCTACCAGTGTGTATACTCATGGTGATATAGCAGGTGTTATGTAGGATGGGTGAACAAGATTTTAGTTAATGTTGGTTAGTTGATTGGAATACGAGATCGATGTAGGATTTGATTCGATCATTTGACGTATGATAGAATTTAACTATATTCTATGTTTATGTACAGGGCTTGGATTTGAGATAGATTTGCGGACGCAAAGATTATTAGCACAAGCTATATACTAAGTGGGTGATTTCTCTTTGACTCTTGTAGATCTTGATCTTAGTGCATGAACTCTGTTAATGATAGATGGAATTATCTTGACTCTACTCTACTTATTCTTGTGCTTGATACTTAGTCGTTGAACTTTGAGATGTTCATTCGATATCTATACAGTCTCACTTCATCACTATTGTTGGTTATAGATACTATATATATTTGATCTATGGAAGTTGCATAAGTATATGTAGTTGAGTACAGTTATAGTCCTTGATCTGGTCATCATGTTATAGCACTAGAGTTGGTAATGGTTATAACTGTAGACTTGGTTGTCTTATTGCATTACCTTACATTGAGTATCCCCTGTCGGTCATGGCTACCGTGTATGGTTGAGTGGATCGTTAGTGGAATTCTGTTTACGGACTGAGGGTCCTAGCATGGTTTGTCTGACTGTTGTATATGGCTCTCAGAGTGTGCTATGGGTTTACATGCATGGAAGACTTATCATTATATTACATGCATGTTGTCGGCTATATCTTCCTTGTGGATGAGAAAGTCGTCAGTGATACCGACCCACCTAGCCACTCGAGGTAGTGGTTGCGGGAGTTGTGGACGGTTATTATACTGCAGCACTCGGCCACTGTGAGATAGTGGTAGCTAGAGTTGCGTGCAGCTTGTCCTGTCGTGCAGCTCTCGGCCACTCTTGGATAGTGGTAGCTGGAGTAGCTAACAGCAGGAACCCCTTATATGTAGTTAGATAGCTACTTACTCATACTGCCCATTCGGCCACTCGAGAGTAGTGGTAGTTTGAGTTGGAACAGTTGTCATATCGTGTCACCTAGGCTACACGGAATCGTGGTAGCGAGCGGGGTGTGCAGGCAGTGACCATGCATATGCATTGCCATGTGTGGTGGCTCATATATGTGTGTGATATATATTGCATATGCTTGTGAGATGTTGCATTTGATTGAGCTATGATTATTGCATATGTTTGTACATCATGATGCATACCATTTGTATATTCTATACTGTTGTATGTGGAGTATTTGGGTATGAGTTGGATCAGGTTGTTATGTGCATTTGATTAACATTATGATTCCGCATTAGATGGACCAGGTTGGTTTTTACATTTGATTATACATTGTTCATATGATTATGAGTTGGTTATAGGTGTAATATTGTTCATGTATGTTATTTGTATGTCTTATGTTGTTGAATATTTACTCAGGTTGTTATGAGTTGTGTCATTGCAAACTTTCATGTAAGTCAGTACATTATGTTACATCTGGTGGATCAGGTTGGTATATGCATTGATTATATTTATACTGATGGTTATTTGTTATTACCTTTAAGACTGTATACTTGTTGATCTCTATATGTTTATTTAGTTCATGCACTATCTTTCATATACCACTAAGTCTTATACTCACCACCACAGAACCTGAGTTTTCTTGTCGCTCAGGTAGCAAATAGAAGATTCCTTGGGTGCTCGGAGCTCCGCCCACTAATCCCATCTCACACCGAGCGTTTGGATTTTATTCCATATTGGTGTTGCATTATTTTGGATTTTATTCTATATTTGCTCCGCATTTTGTTATAGTGGTGTATTTGGCCTTTATTATGGATTTAGTTTGGATATTGATTTCGATTATGTTTCTTGTTAGGTGAAAGTCGTACCGGTACGCATATTTGAGTTTTTGTATTTTTTATTACTTAATGTATTTCACTGTGATTTATAGCTTGTGTGTACCAGCAGTTATTTGGGCCTAGTATCGGTATTGTTTCTTATATTGTCACAAGCGAGTATCTCCGATCGATAGACAAATATACTCTCGGGACGTGCCAGGCAGTCAGTGCATGAAGCTTCCACCAATGCAGAGTCTTGGAAAAGGGTCTATTGTATGTAGTTTTATCCTACTTTGCAAAAGGTTATTTTCGTGACTTAAACCCTTGATCTCCAAGTCACATAATACCAATTTTACCATTGCGCCAAAGTTCCCCTTCTAAAAGAAGCTTTCTAAAAATGCATAAATTTTGTATCAGTTTAAATAGGATGTGGTAGCAGTCTGCAAAGTAAGCAGTTGGCCTTTTCCATCTGTCTTTGTTGCATTATTTCACAATGAAAAAAAAAAATGAAGAACCCACATATTTTTGGGCTACAGATAATCTTCTCACTGAATCTTTAGCATAAAGAAATGAGGTTCAAAAAGATACCTCAGGGGCCATCCACCTATATGTTCCAGTTTCTGCCGTCATAACGCCACCCTGATTCTGAATCCGAGCGACACCAAAATCTGCTACTTTCACAACCTATAGAAAACAATAATGAATAGAAGGCCTCAACAAAAACGAAGAAATAAATTTGCAATGCTTGTAATATTTTGCAGAAAAGAATAACAATGTTATAAATAACAACATGCAGATTTAAAACACCGACATAACCAAAATGATCTAATAGACTATAATACAATAAGGCACTTCTTCAATTGCTCTGAATAAGAAAACCACAATAAGAAATAGCAGGAATGTCAGATTCCAGAGGAAGTTATAACTTTTTGCCTGTGTGAATGGGGTAAGTGGCCATGCATTAGTAAGAATGACACTTGGTTTACCACTGTTAGGAAATACCAGTTTGTTATGGAGATATACAAAAGAGAAACACATGTAAAACAATGAAACATTTTACGTAGAAATCCAGAGGGAAAAATATCATAGTTCAGAAAAGAAAACTCATTCAATTCATAATTACATAAAAAGATACAGCAATTACATTCGTAGGGACAATGATGAGTACCTGTACAATGAGGATGGCACTCACTACAATGTCCTCACCACATCCTTATATTTTAGTGCAGTGCATATGTATTTAAGGAAACGTGCATTTGTGCATCCATAAACCCTAAACCACATAAGGTAAAAAGAAATCCTAGTGGGTTGCTTGCAGAAGATGCCCATGGTCAGGATCGATTCACTTGCTTCTGTTCAGAACCTTCTGTTGCAATGCCTCGTGATAAAAACCCACTATTCTGCGGACCTAATCTAGTATGACCTAACATATGCAACTCTTCAAAGGTTGGCAACTTGCAGACCAATCTAAAATTCTTCAATTCAATGTATATATATGATATGTTTCACTCGGGGGCCAACAATCATTGCTTGACCTCAGGCTCAACAGAGAAAAAAAATCAGCTTCCAAAACACTTCAACCACATATATCTCCCCTACATGATAGTGTTTTGTACTCAAAAAGAAGTTTGCGTAAACACTTTAGAAAGGTTAACTGCGTACACCCATGAAGTCTAGAACAATAATGTATCGTGTAGGCATATATGGCATTCCAACTATTATAGGAAACTTAAAAGACTTACAGCCCCTCCCCCCTAGACTAACTAAAAGTCCAGCATAATAATGTATCATGTGGGCATATTCCAACTATTATAGGAAACTTAACAAACCTATAAAAAATTGTGTTGATGTCACTTAAAGTACCAGTCTGATGCTCTGCGCTACAATTGTCTTTATTCTGCTTGCTGAAAGTGTCTATCATCTAACTTGCTGGTTTACTGCCACACCGTCAAAGCCCTTAACTCAATTGAACTTCTTTCATCCATATGAATGATGTGCACATTTTATATAGGGTTTTAGTTTTCATTTTGACGTACATCTTACCTCGTTTTTAGGGTATTCATTGCATATTATCTGTGTTTTACATCATTAAGTTACTTTCTTATTCGGAGATCTACTTTCATTGTTTTTCTGTCGACAAGATGGAGATTTGAAGGAAAATGGAGTTTCTAGCAAAACATGGAAGGAAGGGGATCATGCTCTGGCCATGTCCCAAAGATATGGGCATTTTTCCAAGTAAAAGAAGCAAAGTTCAAAGAGATTCCAAAAAACACGGCAGGTCGTGTGAAATACACACGACCATGTCTCATTCTGAAGAGAGGACAGCCGACCGTGGGTTCTCGGCACGACGAAGCAGTGGAACACATGGTCGTGCCTTTTTTTCCCGGATGAGTTTCCAGCTTCACACACGGCCGACCATGTGAATTTCACACGGTCGTGTGGCGGCGGTGCGATTTCGTGTATTTTTGGAAAGTCCGGAGCCGCCTCTATATAAAGAAAACCCATCTAAGAGATCAGGGATCACGAAGGGAGCCGCCCTAGGGCTCCCAAGCCCCGAAAGGGGGTCGTCCAAGGGCCTACAAACTGCTGGAGGAGGAGATTTCGACATCGTAACTCCAAACCTGGGTACAAGCTGAGGCCGAAGACAATCCTGATCAAGACTAAGCCCCTCTCTTTTCTTTTCTCTAATTCCTTTGGGTTTAATCTTGTTTTGTCGAACATCTTGTGGTTGTATCTCTTTTTATGGAGTTGATTTTTTGATTCTATGATTAGGGAGTAGCCTATTTGATTTGTAAACATATGTATGCAATGAATCCATATTATTTTACATCACTTTCATTATCTGTGCTTGCCTTCTATTCCATGATATGGTTATTTATGGTCCGACTTTATTATGTTAATCTGATTTAGATGCCAAAAATACTAGGTCGTATCTTAGAGGTGTAGGGAAGAATCGAAAGGAGAACCCAATCCTCCAACACATAGAGAACCGAGACGTGGAGAAATCGACTACGAGTGAGGATTTAAGTCTATAATTGATCCGTCATGGTTCTCGTGACAGGTTCCTAAGGCGACTAAGATCATCTATGTACGTATCATAGTTGTCAAAAGCGCAAGGCGCAAAAAAGCGCTCAAGGGTATTGGAGCTTAAAGCGCAAAGTGAAGCGCACGCTTTATGGAAAAAAAAAGCACAATAAACAATTCCTTTCGAGTTGATGGATTGTTGTATTTGGCATGGATAAGATAACGGAAATCAATAATAATGAATCAATAAAAAAAACTAAATAGTAAAAAATAAAATAAATAGTAAAAAATACTAAACGATAAAAAATTTAATTTAATTAATTTTGATTAAATATAATTTAAAAAATTAAAATAAATTTTAATAATAATAAAATTGTCAGTTGAAATTTATATATTAAAGTAGCCCGGTGCACGAAGCTCCCGCCATGCGGGGTCCTGGAGAAGGATCCATTGCACGCAGTCTTACCTTGCTTTTTGCAAGAGGTTGTTTACAGGATTCGAACTGGTGACCTCTTGGTCACAAGACAGCAACCTTACAATTGAAATTTATATATTAATAAAATAAATTTTAAAATAATTTATAAAATATTTTTAAATTAATAAGATAATTTTATTAAACTTTAATTAATTTTATAAGAACTATACTTTGGAAAGTTGATTATTAAACCCTAAGTTGACAGAATCACTGTCGACCGTCCTTGCAGCCCGCACGATGCCGCGCAACGGCCTCGCACCCCTGCGGAGGCCAACGACGCCTCCGCAGACTCAGTGAAGGTCGCGCAATGCCGCAACAACCCCCGCAGAGATCAGCCGCGCGCGCTGGCGCACGCGAGGCGCCCGTAGGGCCAGCTACGGTGGTGAGGTTCGTAAAAATACAAAACCGTAAAAAAAAATAGAAAATAAGATTCTTACTGACGGAGACCTTGGCGCCGACTGTTAGTGAAAGCCCTAGAGTCAATCATGTGATGATTGTTGTATGGACTTTATTGTATCATATTCCTATTTATAAAGGCATGGTTATTATATTTACTTATATTGGTGCCAAATAACTAAATATAATAATGTCCTTGAGTAGTAGGTTCTTATCTATATCAATCGATTGGTTGAATCGATAATGAGATGATATAGAGAACACTACTCTTAATCATTCCTAGTCAAGTATTAACATTCAGAGACAATGTTAATATATAGAGACTAGCATGTAGGTCAACACGATGACTTGATCTCACAAGTCATGGATATGAGATATCAAGTTGACACATGGGTATACATTGGAGAATGTATACTGAATGACCCGCCATGAGAAAGTATCATGGATCGTTATATGAGTGTCATATACTTTCTCATATGGCTATTAGTATGACTATTAGTCCTTAGACCTGAAGTCACCATGGTTCCCTACATAAGGAGTTGCATACTTTGGCTTCATCAAACGTCACCCGTAAATGGGTGGACTATAAAAGCGATTACTAGGTATGTGATAAATTATGCGGAGGGATGTGAGTGATGTAGATGGGATTTATCCCTCCTATATGACGGGAGAGACATCGTTATTCTTGATAGAGTGAGACCACGAAGTGCATGGTCATACCCAAATAAGTCAATATGAGATATTGAGCTCATTTGATTAGAGTGAGTCTACTTAGAGTTTAAGATATAGATTGTACCGAAGATGACACGGTCTATGCCTCAATTGGTCAATCTAGATGTCAAGAATAGAGGGACATTGTCACATATTGTGAGAGTCACAATTAGTGTCACAAAGGTGATGTTAGAGCTCAACATTCTTGTAACTTGGGTAGCAATGATGTGTTGCTAGATACCGCTCATTGCTTATGTTCCTAAATCGGTTTAGGGACATTGCCAACGTTACAAGAACCTATAGGGTCACACACAAAGGGCAATTAGATGGAAATTAGGTTCATATGATGAACCATGAGGATTAGGTTCATGTGATAAACCAAATTGGATTAAGAGTAATCCAAATTAGACTAATTGAGTTAGACTCAAATTGATTCAAGTGTTGAATGAGTCTAATTTAGATTTGATTCATTTAGTCAAATTAAATTAATGAATAGAGATTCATTAAATCAAATTGACTTGAATCAAGTGGTTAGATTTGATCCACCATGGGAGATAAGAGGTCAAGTTTGACTTGACTTGAGAGGGAAGATGAAAGGTCAAGTTTGACTTGACTAAGTAAACGCCGTGATGACGACTTGGCACGACCGACGATGATGATGCTCCACATCATCATCGACTTATCATGTGGTGTCACCTACGAGGAGACCAAGAGCCATTGGCTCTTGGAGTTACATGCACGATGTAACCCCTGGGTAATTGATTTTGGTGAGTTACTAGAACTTCATCTTCTTCCTTGGATCATCCTCTCAAGCTCCCCTCTCCTCCTTGGCCGAAACTTCTAAGGGTGCTAGCACACTCTAGGTTTCTTTTCTCCACCTATTGCTTGTGTGGATACCAATAGAGGACACTTGACACTCTAGAGTTCCGGCAAGCTATTTGGACGAGCGGGATTTGCAAAGGGCATCGCATCGAGGGTAACACTCTCAACTTCTAGATCTAAGGTAGATCTAGGTTTACTTAGCACATACATATTTTTATTTTAATATATCTTCGCACGGATCCGTGGCTGGACTTCCGGGGTTTCCGCAATGCAAAAAGCGATTTTTGCGGCTCGGAATGTCCAACACCGACAACCAAGCAGACGAAATATGTCGAGAGGGAGACGAGAGGTGGCGAGGCAACGATGGCGAGAGGCGGAGATCAGACTCGAGAGACAGAGGCAGACTTATATAGGGTTGTAGAACTTCAAAAAAAAATTAACTTCGCTGAAGTGCAAAAGCGAACGCCTCGCGTTTTATTGCGAAGCTCAACGAAGCGTGCACTTCCTAAACTTCGTGCGCTTCCACATTCTATAAAGCGCAGCATATGCACCTCACGTCGCTTCGCACATAAGCGAGTGAAGCGCTCACTTTTGATAACACTGGTACGTATATCCTGTAAGTAGATCGATTTACCACGAAGACCCCTAGGTATCATAGGACGTAATGAACTTATTCTAACAGAAGACCCGAAGTAGGAGAAATCAACTCGGAGAGATTGTGAGACCTAGTAACAGGGGCAACTCAGTGAGAGCAACCTCCTGAGCTCTGTCAATCTGAAAGGAAAACTTGACTAGAAATAGAGTAATCCGACGTAGTTCCAAAAGATCACATCCAATAAAATAGGACATGAAAAACCATTGAGAGTTAGGAGCAAGACATATGTTTACAATTATTTAGGTGAAATCGAAAACACAGAATCATCCCGTCGATCACAACAGGGATCCAGTGACAGTGGTATCCCTATGAAAGTGATCTCTCAACTTTTTTGCTCACCATTCTCTCCCTTTTGACTCTTTGATTTCTCCACCAACTGATTCGGTCTAGACAATCTATATTCTCTTAGTAAACCAATATTCAATTATCAATTCATGTGGGATCGATATTTTATTACTTGACGACAACCGTACACTTGCAGGGTTTGAGTGCGACACGATCTTCGGCTTCGCAGTTGAGGGCTTTGGTCAACGCACATCAATGGACAGGCCACATGTGCTAATATCTAGAACATACATCCCTTTAAGATTCCACCTCCATCAATGTACTCTATGTACTCTAATCCTCTTGCTAGCCTACTTTGAAAAATCAGATTCCTCTTCAAACCAAAAACATGATGCATATTAGTCAAAGTCTTGATAATCCCATCATCCCATAAGATATCTTGACCTTCTACAGTTTCACCAACAATTTTATATGGGGCATCAATTACCATTGTCAAATTTCCTTCCATGTCAATCGATATGGGCGGAATTTTTTATTCCGCTCTTCAACTGGCATGCAAGAAGGCTCGATAATCTCAGTATGAAAGCAGAATAGGTGGGAGTGTCTTCTGTGGGGCAAATTGAATGCTGCAAGCCACGACCACACCTGTGTTGCTAGATCTTCTGCTAGAGAGACAACAATGAATGAAGGAAAAGAAAAGAGTCTCTTCTGCAAGGCGAATCATTCTTACTGTGTCTTCCTCATGGTTACCTACTACATGACTGCAGCTGGGGCAAATGCAGAGAGTCTTAGGAAAGGAGAGCCATTCCCGCTGCATTTTCCTCACTTCCGTCTATTATGCGACTGCAACTAGGGAAGGTAAGGTTCCTAGTTAAACCTTGCTTCTTCATTTGTTGTTGTCGGTTCTTCCTCAAACCACGACAACACTTTTTTCTTCTTCCATCAGCCACGAGGTCCATGACAGGTCGTCTTCTTTTTTGACTTCTTCTGGGAGATGTGATTCTGCTTCTTTTACATTGTTGCTGCTCGCCCTCCTCTTTCCTGCCAACCTCCCTACTCTTCCTCAATGGTGCACGTGTCGGCACTGCTGGCATAGTACCAATACAGCTTGTTCCAGCAAGCGACTAAAACCCTTGCCCATCAACATAACTCAATTAATAAAAGATTCATAACTAAAACTCTTCCTTTGTTTGATGTTGAACAAGCATGAACTTTCTCTATTCAATTTATCTTTATGAATGCACAGCTCCAAATATATTAGAAGAATATAATCAACAGAGAAATATTTATTCCTAAACATAAGAAAGAATAAAGAAATTGAACAAACAAGAATACAGCAATATATAATTCAAGATAACAGCATTCTACCCCCACTCCTTTCCTGAAACAGGAGAATCAATGTTCTTAAACTTTGAAGCTTCTAAGGGCACTGCTTTGGTTAACATGTTTGCAATTTGTTCTGACCAAAAGCATGACATGTTTTCCCTGCATTAAGCTTCTCTTTTATAAAATTTCAATTTCCACGTGCTTTATCATTCATCTTACACTGGATTGTCTGAAATGCTAATGATCAACTTGTCATTAAAAAATAACATCCTCTTGTTCTTTCTAATCCTAAAACAATGAAGCAAATTCTTGAGCCATGATGACTTGTAAAGTCCAGATTTACATTTTGTTTTTTGCTTCTCCAAGTCACAAAATTGCCACTGATAAAGGTGCAGCAACTCTAATCATCCACCATAATCTAAAGTCAAAATAACCTTCTATGGATGGTTCCTCGTGGATAAAACAAAATTCCAAACTTTGGCATTTCTTTACAAGAAATGGAATCCTCACTGTCTACATGTTCCTTCCAAAAATAAAGCAAGAAATAAGATGGGGGTCATGATCATCTCTCATTAAATAAGGTAAAATGATTTTGCTAATAGACTAGACTCTCTGGACTTCAATTCCATCCATGCTTTTCGACTTTTATAGTGCTAACTTAAACAATGGAGAAGCCTCCAACCAAGTTACTCCCCAGGTTGTATCCAATAGTGTGGCAGCATACTACACGAGAACCCTCGTTCACATCCCCAAAAGGGCCTCACAAACAACTCCTTTGATGTAATGCCATGAGCATATTTGCCTTCAAAAGTTGTTTATTCCATAAATTAAACAATAACTAGCCTGCTAATTGATCTTGCTGAATTTGATTATTACTCCAGAAACTTCAGTTAAGAAAGTGCTTAATTTATCTACATAGCTAAGAGATGAAGTTTTAGGAAGACACCCAATCTATACATTTATACTTTTAGTATTCATGTGACTGATAGCATATTCTTTGAGCATTCAGAAACTTTTTATTAAGTTGATCAGAACAAAGAAAATATCAAGGAAAAATAGTGCAATGACAAAACAACTCTACTGGCAAAAAAATCATACAAAATTACTATCGATGAGTAGATTGGCTGTCTTCAAGTCTCTATGGACAATGTTGTTATGATGTAAATATTCCATCCCCTTACAGACATCGATAGAAAATTTCAGCAACATAGAAAGTTCAAGGATGTTATGCTGCTTATGCAAATAGTCGTACAAGTTTCCTCCTTGCATGTACTCTGTAAGACAATAAACATGTGCCAGATAAGTACACTACAAAAGGATGTTGGAAAATCATCAGCAAGTATGATGGAGCAGTTCTCCATCCAACATGAAATATATTATATAAGAAGGAATTTCTGAAAACAGAGCCACAGAAAACCAAGGACATGTAATCTATGATGATCTCTCTAAATCTAGATATCTGCAATACACATTTTTTAGTGGGACTGGAAAGTGATCGAAAACAAACATTGCCTCGATTTTTTCATTCCCTTGATCAAAATAGAGAGTTTATGCACCACATAGACACATAATTGAAGATTTCATACCTTAAACGTATAAATGTACTTATGAAACAAGCTTATTGAGTACTTATATGAGAGACAGTAATTGCTTATACATATCATGAAACTTATGACATACATTATGTCCATTCATTTTACCACCATGTAAGATTACTGTCAAATATATCAAACTCCTACTGCCTGACAAAAAAGAAATTACAGTTTAAGAATTACATTGAAGATTGAACCAAAAAAAAAAAGAATATGTGCAAAATGAAATGCAGCACAGTAAAAGTGTTGCCTTGTGACGAAGAGATCACAGGTTCGAATTTTGAAAATAGCCTATTACAAAGCAAGATAAAACTGCATACAATAAACCCTTCCCCGGAACTCCGTATGACGGGAGTTTCGTGCACCGGACTGCCATTTATGTGCAAAATGAAATGCGGATTAGAATTTAAGGGGTTATTTAGTATTGTTATTTCATAAAACACGAATCAACTTATTACATGGAAGAAGCCCTGTTTATATCCAAAGTTAGGGCTTATTCAAAGAGATAAATCAAATTCTATCCTAAGAATAAATCAAACTCTATCCTAAAAAACAAATAATTATCCCTAACATATTTAGGGATAACAAATTATCTCTAATCATATTCACAATATTCTAACACAATATTCTAACACTCCCCCTCAAGCTGGAGCATATAAATTATATGCACCCAGCTTGTTACATATGTAGTCAATTCGGGGACCTCTCAGAGACTTAATAAACATATCTGCTAGTTGATGATGCGAGTTAACAAAACTAGTAGATATTTCTCCATATATGACTTTCTCTCTGACAAAGTGACAGTCGACTTCAATATGCTTTGTCCCTCATGAAAAACTGGATTTGATGCGATATGCATGACGGCCTGGTTATCACATATGAGTGACATTTGTGTAACATCTCCAAACCTTAGCTCCCGAAGTAATTGTTTGAGCCATATAAGCTCTTGGCTAGCTATGGTCATAACTCGATACTCTGCCTCCGCACTGGATCTCACCACAACATTCTGCTTTTTGCTTTTCCAAGAAATAAGATTACCTCCGACAAATATACAAAAACCAGAGGTGGATCTCCTATCAATGGGAGATCCTGCCCAATCTGCATCAGAATACCCTATGACTCGAGTATGCCCTTTGTTTTCGAACAAAAGACTTTTTCCTAGAGCACCTCTGATATATCGAACAATGCGAATCACAGCATCCCAATGTTCTTTACACGGAGAGTTGAGAAACTGACTTATTATACTTACTGCAAACGAGATATCTGGACGAGTAACAGTAAGGTAGCTTAGTCTCCCTACTAATCGCCTGTATCATTCAGATCTGGTAGAGGCTCCCCCTGATTTGGCAGGAGCTTGACATTAGGATCCATAGGGTTGTCAACTATCTTTGAGTTTAACATTCCTGTTTCTTCTAGAATATTCATTGCATACTTCCTTTGGGATATAATGATCCCATTTCTGGATTGTGCTACTTTTATCCCCAAGAAATATTTGAGTTTGCCGAGATCTTTTGTCTGGAAATGTTTGAAAAGATATTGTTTCACTTGTGAGATCCCGAGATGATCACTACCTGTGATGACAATATCATCAACATAAACCACTAGGTAGATGCAACCAGTAGATGAGTAACAATAAAAGACAGAATGGTCAGCCTCGCTACGAGTCATGCCGAACTGTTGAATTACAATACTGAATCTACCGAACCATGCTCTGGGTGATTGCTTGAGACCATATAAAGATTTTCGCAAGC
Organism: Wurfbainia villosa; assembly: GCA_025175895.1. Classification (NCBI taxonomy): domain Eukaryota; kingdom Viridiplantae; phylum Streptophyta; class Magnoliopsida; order Zingiberales; family Zingiberaceae; genus Wurfbainia; species Wurfbainia villosa. The sequence goes on along the minus strand of CM046001.1, from coordinate 36,558,809 downwards.
GGCATACAAGACCAAAAGACTCCCCCTGAGCAACAAAACACAGAGGTTGCTCCATGTAGACTTCTTCGAGTAGGTCACCATGTAAGAACGCATTCTTGATGTCCAACTGATAAAAAGGTCAGTGTTGAATCGCAGCAATGGACATGAATAGGCGTATCGAAGACATCTTGGCAACAGGGGAAAAGGTGTCCCCATAATCTAACTCGAATATCTGAGTATAGCCTTTAGCAACAAGACGAGCCTTAAGCCGATCAACTGTTCCATCTGGACCAACCTTCACTATATATATCCATCAACAACCAACAACTGACTTTCTTGGTGGTAGAGGAACGAGATCCCAAGTCTCACAGCTCCGTAAGGCACTCATTTCGTCCAGCATAGCCTGTTTCCATCCTGGATGGGCAAATGCATCTCTTGCAATCTTCGGAAGAAAAACAGACGACAAGGAGGAAAGACAAGAATAATAGGAAGGAGAAAGACGATGGTAACTCATAGACATATAATGAGGAGAAAGATTACGAGTTGAACGTATACCTTTGCGAAGTACAATGAGAATATCGATTGTAAGGATCAGACGGAGGAAGGCGGATGACTGACTCGAGATGATTCCACAAAGAGAGTCGGTGTTGGGCAAGGCAGACAAAGCTAAGGACGATGCTGATAAACCTGTAACGGAGGAGAAATTGAAACTGAGGGTGATAGAGAATCCTCCGAAGGTAAAAAGACCGCGTAGTACGTATGAAGGAGGAAACTCGGACGACGACTCTGAAGGTCTAAAGAAAGGAGCTGAATCAAAGAACGTGACATCAGCAGAAATGAAATACCGACGGAGAGTAGGAGAATAACACTTGTACCCTTTCTGAGACCGTGGGTACCCAAGAAAAACACATTTATGCGACCGAAGAGAGAGTTTATCAATGTCAGGATCAAGAGCACGAGCAAAACATGTAGAACCAAAAACCCTAGGTGGTAAAGGATAAAGGGATTGATTTGGATAAAGTACATGATGAGGTATTTGACCCTATAAAGTAGAGGAAGGCATGCGATTGATGAGATAACATGCAGTAAGTACGGCTTCACCCCAAAAACGAAGAGGAACATGAGAGTGGTGGAGAAGAGTCCGGGTGGTCTCGAGAAGATGATGATTCTTGCGTTCTGCAATTCCATTCTGTTGGGGAGTATGAGGACAAGACGTCCGATGTAATACGCCATGAGACGCTAAGAAGGTCTGAAATGGAATAGATAGATACTCACGTGCATTGTCACTTTGCAAGGATTGAGAGGGATACCCAATTATGTTTTGGCCGTTAAAAGATTGGAAAATGAAAAGCAATTTGAGCGATCCTTCGTGGATATAAAGTCTGACGGGAAAAATCATCTATGAAGGTAGAAATATCGTGACCGAATATAGAAGAAACCACGACTCGGACCCCGAATATCGAGAATGAACCAAGCGAAGGAGGCGTAACCCGACTTATAATGCGAGGAGAAAATGAACTACGAGCATGCTTGCTAGCGCATGACTCGAGATAAAGACTTTAAGTGAGAACCATTTCGAATCGAATATCGAGAATGAAGCAAGCGAGGAGACGTAGCCCGACTTATAATGCGAGGAGAAAATGAACTACGAGCATGCTTGCCTAACTGACATGACTCACAAGATAAAAGACTTTAAGTGAGAAAGACTAGAATGTAATTGTTTTAACTTATCAACACCAGGATGTCCCAAATGAGCATGAATAACAAGTGAAGATGCCGCCGCCGAACCAACAAGAGAGGCCTGATGAAGTCGGTATAGGCCATGAGACTCATATCTGAAGCCAATCATCCTCTCCGTACTCCGGTCCTGTAATAACGCAGAAGATTTAGTATACGAGACGACACAATCAAGAGACCGAGTAAGCTGACTTATTGATAACAAATTAAAGGGGGTTCCGGGAACATAAAGAACATTATGAATGGAAAGAGACGGAGAAAGATGAACAATACCAATACCTTGAGACTGAATTTGAGAATCATTTGCCATGGTGACACAGGGTAAATAACCGGAAGTAGATAGTGAAGAAAAAAGAGATCTATTACCAGTGATATGATCGGTGACCCCAGTCAGTATGCGAGGATCAGAAGGCGAGATATGCGATAAAGGAATTACGCGTATAGCGCGCGAGGAATTAGAACTCCGTCGATCCTCATACCATTTCAAAAAGTCATCGTAGGAAGGCGGTGGAGGCGGATCCAGTGTCAACGGCAGCAAGTCCTGGTGGGGATTATAAAGATGGCGACCGTTGGATTCTTGGCGCTGCCGTGCGTCGTCCCTGCCAAAGGCACTCGGACCGGCCATATGAGCTCTCAGTATCCCTGGGTTCCGACGTATCAAAGTTGTCGGAAAATTTGCTATGGCTCTGCGATGGAAACTACTGCGTCTGCGGCGGGCGTGCGCTGCGGTGAAGCGAGGCGCGGAGCAGGCGGCGGTCCGTCTGATGTTCTTGTTTGATTGAGAGGAGGATGAATTGGGTAACCAGTTGGCCAAAGATCCCTCCTTCAACGAGGATTCAGCGAATGCCATCCACAAAGTCGCCTCCTTTGAGGTGGATTCGAGCAAAACCAGCGATGCGAGATCAGCGATAAATGACTTTGGCGGAAGCGGAAGCGATAAGCCTTGGCCCAGGGCAGCGTCGGCCGGGCGGTGGCGGAGGGAAGGCAGCGGTAGCGTTGGTGTGGGTAGTCTTGAGTTTGCGTGAGATCGTTGTCTTGTAGCGTAGGAAAAGCGGCAGGAAGAAATCGCGTGCATGAGAAGGAAGAAATCGTGCAGAGATGCAAAGAAAAGGATCGCGTCGGCTTTTGATGGAGAAGACGGCGTCGGAGCCTCTGTCATTCGGCGGAGGAAACCGCGACCCCGGTCGCCTCCTTCGTTGGCCAACGATCGTAGCCTCTGTGTCCTCGCTCGGCGGAGGAAACCGCAACGAGGTTGTCCGCGAGAGAAATCGCGACGGCGAAGGCGCGTAAGGCCCGTGTTTGCGGCATGTGGCGGAGGAGAAATCACGATGAAAGCAGAGAAATCGCGATGAGGAAGGAGCTGCAACGAGGTGGTGGGGACACGGAAAAAAAAAACTAATCTAATGGCTCTGATACCATATTATTTCATAAAACACGAATCAACTTATTACATGGAAGAAGTCCTATTTATATCCAAAGTTAGGGCCTATTCAAAGAGATAAATCAAACTCTATCCTAAGAATAAATCAAACTCTATCCTAGAAAACAAATAATTATTCCTAACATATTTAGGGATAACAAATTATCCCTAATCATATTTACAATATTCTAACAAGTATTTTACCTAATAATCATTCTAAAATTTGTAAATAAACATTCATTGTTATCAAAGAAGGCTCTTCCATATACAGTGATACTCCAATACTTCAATGGTTCATATTTCCGAACATTGAACTGGAGTCAGAAGTGAACTGGAATCAGTTATTTTTTGTTAAAACTAGGATTGGCTCCCTCATGCACACACGCTTACTGATGCAAATATAATAGAAAAGGAGTCACTTTGCTGCTTTATAATGTCAATAGATTGGATGGGCACTTAAGATAAAAGACAAAGTTCTCAGGAAATGGCTCAACCATAGGATAACAAGTTACATCCTTACTCACCTATAGTTCAAACCAAGCTTAATTATTCAGAACAAGGTTTTAAATGCCGAGTCGTACAGAGATTTCGGTTAGTGACCGGAACGATACGGTTTCGGTATCATATCGTGTGTGCCGATACTGTTTCGATAATATAAATTAATTAATAATTTATTTAATTAAATTTACGATTTAATTAATTTATATTATATATAAAATTTTAATTAATAATTTTTTTAATTATAATTATATTATAATATCTATATTAGTTAATTATATAAATTTAATTTTTAATTAATGTCGGATCGCGGATCGGTCGCGCGATCGCGATCCCGCGATCGCCGCCTCTGTGTCGTACCTGCCTCGTCGTCGAGTCGTCGCCGCTGCTCTGTGTCTTCCAAGTACACTTCTATCTGTCGCGTGAAATCCCGCGCGGCGTTTCGTTTCAATCCCACGTCGGAACGAAATGTTTCGTCTGTTTCGGGCAAAACGAATTGGCTTTTAAAACCTTGATTCAGAACACCAAGGATGTCTAATTCAAACAACGGACTTTGCACAAGCAGGTCATAATGGAAAAGTGAGTGAATAAACCAGACATAACATAGAAGAGTAAAAGGGGAAAACGTTAAAATTTGAACACATCAACAATCCTCTTGTATCATACTTGAGATTTGATTGATAGTAATCCCAAAAGTTTTAGTATAAAGGTCAGATTTATATTATGGTATGCAAGGTTCAAAATGTCGAGCCGTACCGAAGTTTCAGTCTTTGACTAGAATGATATTGTTTTGATATTGTGCTTATCTTTTGATGCATGGCGTCGATAATGGATTGGAGTTAAAGAAGGAAATAAAGCATAGGAAAGTGTCTGAGGCGAGCATGGTTTTAAATTTTATATCATGCATGTTGAAATAGTCGAAACGTATCATTCCAATAAAAATATCTCCTTCCTTTGTTTCATCTCCTTCCTCCTTCAACTTCTAATCTGTCACTAATACCATGCATTAGAACATCGACACAACCCTAGAATGTATCTTTCCGATCAAAGACTGAAACTATAACATAATGCAAGATTTGAACGTTAGTGTCAAGTGGTGTTCAGTTTTGGTGATTTACCAAAATAATACATTTTGACTGTTTTGTCCGACATGATATGAGACTTCAAACCATGATTGTATGTGACAAAATCACATACATGAACATTCAAATTCCAACAATGAACAAATGAAGATTTAATAAATAGTTAAAACAACTCCTTTCTTGTTACCTGCAAAATGAAGAAAAAAGAAATCCATAAATACATATTATATTAAAACTCAATCTAAGAACATAAAATGAAGAAAACTAATAAGATCAAATTGTTAATTCAAAATTATTTTTGAAAATAAACATTCACTTAAACATTGAGTTACATCAGGGCAATCAGACAACCTTAAAAATAACTAATACGCAGGACAAGAAAAAATATCCAAAATTGGGACTGATTTCAGAAAACAAAAGAACAAGCAAACAGAGCAGGATCAACACAGCATAACATCCTCAAAAGCAGTTCATTCATGTGTATATGCATTGAGTCTCTTGCCCGTGATTTTCCTAGGTATTCAATTGATGCCAAAGATTACCTGTCACAATGCAAAGTTGTGGAGGTTTTGTGCATGCACCAACAAAACGAACAACATTTTCATGTTGGACATTCCTGGAAGAATTCCCAATGATAAGAACCAAAGGAAGCAAGCAAGAACAAAGAGCACTAAAAGAATGAATCAAGTAATCTTTGTGGCGAGCAAAAAAAAAATCATAAAGAACAAGAGTAAAGAAAAATAGAGAACTTATATAATTTCATCCATCATACCATGGCAAGTTGTATTATGGAGTAACACGTTACCACAAGACTATAAGCATGGTATGATATGTAGAAAGATGAATCACTTACTTTAGAATAAATACTTCTTGCTGGAACTCTTGTAGCAGAGAGTCATTGAGAAGATTAGATCTGATAATTTTAATGGCAACATCCTGCCCTAAATAACTGCCACGGTACCTACAACATTTTTACGCCCCAATGCACACAAAACAAAAGCATTAGCCTGATTCACCATGTCTACTTTCAGAAATATAAGGTGATTATTTAACTCACAGATCTCCATAAGACCCAGATGCAATTTTCTCTCCAGTTTTCAATGATCTTCTGTCAATTTCCCACTCACCAGCTTTTGCAACAGCAAGTATCCTCTCTGAGGCTGAAGAATGAGATGAACCAGACCAGGAACCCTGTAAAAACAAATCAAAGTGGTTCTTTCATTAGTATTCCATATCCCCACCTCAAAACATGATAAAAGCTCAGCTTCTCAAGGAAACAAGTACGGATAATACAACATCCATGATTACTTGGTAGAGTTTCACGAAGAAAGACACAGGATACCACTAAATTAATAAAATGACAACATAGAACTCAAGTGCATAAAATGGTACCTTAACTGGTCCACATTCTTGCAAACTTGGATCATTTAAAAGGTATGCTCAACAGGTTCAACTAAACTCAATACCAAATAATTGTCATATTTGCCAGGCTCTAGCTCTGTCAACTCATGACATATTGTGACTGGCACCAACTTGGTATGCCATACAAAACCACTAGTACAGTTCGTTGTGATACAGGAATGAAACCCCAGCATAAATGAGACTTCGAACACTGAATTAAAATACAATTAATGAGTGTGGCAGGGACTAAGTCAAGATTTAAAATCTTGACCCATATCGAGATTTTGATTCGCAATCAAAATGATATGATTTCAATATCGTATCGTGTCATAATGATAAATTTCGATAATTTTTAAATATAAAACACATAAATTAAAAATGAAAATTTTAACTTAAATATTAAAAATTAAAAAAATGATTATGAAAATAAAAAATATCAAAAAATTAATTATAATAGTAAAATTATTTTAATTAATTTCGATTAAATAGGATTAAAAAATAAAATAAATTTTAATAATAAAAAAATATTATTCATAATATAAAAATTAATAAAATAAATTTTATAATAATTTAGGGATTTTTTTAGATTAGTGGAATAATTTTATTAAATTTTAATTGTTTTTATTTATTTTATCAGAATTATAACTTGAGGAGTTAATTGAAATTATTAACCTATTTTTTCATTCAAATTTCATTGTGCTCCACAATCCGCCCACAATCACAGCCTCGCAAAGGGTCATCATGGCCCTGCGCGAGGCCGCCAAGGCTACGGCAGCCCAGTGCAAGGCCCTCGCAGAGGTCGCACAAGGCCCCCGCAGAGGTTGCGCAAGGCCCCAGGGAGGTTGCGCGAGACTGCCACGACCACGCGAGGTTGTCGATACCGCTTGTACCTGTGCCAAGCGGCAAGCAGAATGGTAAATTTCACCCGTATTGCCCCGCACAGGTCGAGATTTAAAACTATAGACTTAATTGTGAATAACATATAATGTGGAGGACCAAGTTGTAATTTTAAACTAATGACTAACAAACATAAGTAGAGAGGATTATGTATCATATCCTACTTTTTTTCCCCATTACAACATGGTATTAATGTTGTTCTCATTGACGTGATAATCTCATTGTTAGCGTTGAAAAAATTTTTACCAATCGGATGGTTGATTTTTATAATCATATTGAGCAATCAATCAAATATCCTGACCACTTCTAGAGCCTACTATCACTATCCATCGTGGAAAGACAAGGATGAGTTGTTGTCTCCCATCATACCAGGGCATCCATGCCTCTTCCTCCATATGAACAATCTCACATCAAGCTCAAATGGAAAAAGGCTCTATTGCCAAGTAGTAGACCCACCTTCAATCCTTCCTCCCATCGTGGATACCAATAGACAGCATTGACTTTCTTCCCCTTATAAGCAGCAATAATGAAAGTGTTGATCATTCAGAGAGCATCAAAAGCCTATTTGAAAGAGAAAAACAACTATAGGTATAGTGTATCTCCATTCAAAAGCTTACTCCGACCACTAACAGATCTCGTGGCAGTGGAGGTGGCCATAGAGAACATTAAAACTATAGTAAGGCTATTGAGGTCATACTGGTAGACAAAACAAGCCTAAATGCACACTGAAGAAAATTTGCCCATGTTTGGATGTGCTACTTCCTTTGTGGCTATCTATTAGGTCATCCTCTACATACCACCTGTGAGCATTTTTCCATCACAGCTATTCAAGATGTTCTCGTGTTCTATAGTGCTAGCATCAAAAATATACGCATGCTCGTTGACTCCATGCTACAACAGATGGATCCACTAATTAGACATTGTTTTATCTCATGAAGGTACTTTCACTTGCATTTATGACATATTCCACTAGACCTTCTACTAGGATCTTTGAATAGGGAGATTTTGAACACGGCTAGTAACATTCATTCATTCTCTAATCTTACACTCAATTTACCTACCAATGTCATAATTGATAATTGGAGAATTTAAGTTTAAGTAGGTCATAAATTTAACATTCATTCATTATGAAAGTTTAGACGACCAACTTAGCTTAGGGAATTTAGGTAGGTCGAGTATAAAAATTTAAATTTGTATTAGAGAATTCAAAAGAAGGGAGCCTTGGCACAACGGTAAAGTTGCTGCCTTGTGACCAAGAGGTCACAGGTTCAAATCCTGGAAACAATCTCTTGCAAAAAAAAAGCAAGGTAAGGCTGCGTACAATGGATTCCTTCTCCGGTACCCCGCGTGGCGGGAGCTTCGTGCACCGGGTTGATTTTTGATTTTATTAGAGAATTCAAATTTTAGAATTAGCACGAGCATTAAATGGGATAGAAAATAGAAAAGTACTTAAACCGGTGAATATTCCAATAAAGATACAGAGTGCCTAAAGAAGAAGGTTATTGAATAGTACGAAATTATTCAACCTTATATTGAAAATAAAGAAAAAGTATGATCATTGGAAAGTAAGTACAAAATTGAGTGTAAGATTAGAGAATGAATGAAACTTGTATAAAAACAAAATATATGTACAAAATTGTGTAAATCAAAAGAGCAAGCTAATGAGACATATCATGAAACTTTGAGAAAAAATAATTGAAAAATAAAATAAAATAAAAGAGACCAAGGTAATCAAAAAGCAATTTAAATTTATGCCTGAAAGATCGAGGATATAAGCTATACATCTTCACAGACAACTAATTAAAAATTATCAGAAAAAGAAGTAAAACTCACGCATGGTATTCATTGACTTTGAAAAAATTTATATCAGAATCCCAAGGGAAATTACATATAGAATTATAGAAAAGAAATGTGCTAACTAACCATATATTAAAATAATTAAAAATATATACGAGGATGTAATGACAAAAATGAAGACTCCAAATGCATTGATCAAAATATTTCCTATAAAACAGAATTACATCAAGGATCGACTCTAAGCATGATTTAAAATCTCAATCCGTGTCGAAGTTTCGATCCACAACCTAAACAATACGATTTCGGTATCGTATCGTGTGGTGTCGATGCGATTTCAATACTTTTCTAATTTTTAAATATTAATGTGTATTAATTAAAAAAAATCTATTAATTTTTAATTATTTTAAATGCTCATTATTCATTTTATTTTAGTTGTTTATTGTTGATTTTATATTTCAATATCTTCTCTTAAGATGTTAATATTTATTAGACAAAAATAAATAAATATATTTTTCTTTAAAAAAAACTAATATATAATTAACTTAAATTAAAATTGATACATCATGTTATTTCGTAACTTAGGGATACATAAATTACATGAAAAAAGCCCTATTTATATACAAAATTAGAGTCTATTCAAAAGACTAAATCAAACCTTATCCTAGAAATAAATCAAATTCTATCCTAGGGATAATTATTCCTAATGATATTTAGGGATAATAAATTATCCCTAGTCATATCTATAATATTCTAACACTCCCCCTCAACCTAAAGAATATAAATTATATGCACCCAGCTTGTTACATATGTAGTTAATTCGGAGACCTCTCAGTGACTTAGTAAATATATTTGCTAGCTGATCATGTGAGTTAACAAAACTAGTAGATATTTCTCCAGATATGACTCTCTCTCTGACAAAGTGACAGTCGACTTCAATATGCTTTGTCCTCTCATGAAAAATTAAATTTGAGGCGATATGCATGGCGGCTTGGTTATCACATACAAGTGACATTTGTGTAACGTCTCCAAACCTTAGCTCCTGAAGCAACTATTTGAGCCATATAAGTTTTTGACTGGCTATGGCCATAGCTCGATACTCTACCTTTGCACTGGATCTTGCCACGACATTCTGCTTTTTGCTTTTCTAAGAAACAAGGTTATCTCCGACAAATATACAAAAACCAGAAGTAGATCTCCTATCAATGGGAGATCCTGCTCAGTCTGCATCAGAATATCCTATGACTCGAGTATGTCCTTTGTCTTCATACAAAAGACCATTTCCTGGAGCGCCTTTGATATATCGAACAATGCGAATCACAGCATCCCAATGTTCTTTACACGGAGAGTTGAGAAACTGACTTACTACACTTACTGCAAATGAGATATCTGGACGAGTAACAGTAAGGTAACTTAGTCTTCCTACTAATCGTCTGTATCGTTCAGGATCTAGTAGAGGCTCCCTCTGATTTGGTAGGAGCTTGACATTATGATCTATAGGGTTGTCAACTGTCTTTGAATTTAACATTCCTATTTCTTCTAAAATATCCATTGCACACTTCCTTTGAAATATAATGATCCCATTTCTAGACTGTGTCACTTCTATCCCCAAGAAGTATTTAAGTCTGCCGAGATCCTTTGTCTGGAAATGTTTGAAAAGATGTTGTTTCACCTGTGAAATTCCGAGATGATCACTACCTGTGATGATAATATCATCAACATAAACCACTAGGTAGATGCAACCAGTAGATGAGTGGCGATAAAAGACGGAGTGGTCAGCCTCACTCCGAGTCATGCCGAACTGTTGAATTACAATATTGAATCTACCGAACCATGCTCTGGGTGACTGTTTGAGACCATATAAAGATTTTCACAAGCGACACACAAGACCAGAAGACTCCCCCTGAGCAACAAAACACGGAGGTTGCTCCATGTAGACTTCTTCGAGCAGGTCACCATGTAAGAACGCATTCTTGATGTCCAACTGATAAAGAGATCAGTGTTGAATCGCAACAATGGACATGAATAAACGTATAGAGGACATGTTGGCAACAGGAGAAAATGTATCCCCATAATCCAATCTGAAGATCTGAGTATAACCTTTACGAGACGAGCCTTAAGTCGATCAACCGTTCCGTCTGGACCAACCTTCACTGTATATACCATCGACAACCAACAACTGACTTTCCTGGTGGTAGAGGAACGAGATCCCAAGTCCCACAACTCTGCAAGACACTCATTTCGTCGAGCATAGCCTGTTTCCATCCTGGATGGGCAAATGCACCTCCTGTAGTCTTTGGAAGAGAAACAGACGACAAGGAGGAAAGACAAGAATAATAGGAAGGAGAAAGACGATGGTAACTCAAAGAAATATAATGTGGAGAAGGATTACGAGTGGAACGTATACCTTTCCGAAGGGAAATGGGAATATCAGACTCAGAAGACTGGACCGGAGGAAGGGGTGGAGGACCTAGTTCCAGAGATGATTCCATGGCAGAGTCAGTGTTGGCCGTGAAAGCGAGGCGGACGACGATAAACTCGCAACGGAGGAGGAATTCGGGGTGGGGTGATAGAGAATCCTCCGAGGATCAGTAATCTGACGTACATAGAAGGATAAAATTCAGACGATGACTCTGAAGACCCAAAGAAAGGAACTGAATCGAAAAGCGTGATATCGAGAGATGAAATCAAGCGGAGAGTAGGGAATAGCACTTATACCCTTTCCAGGACCGTGGGTACCTAAGAAAAACACATTTATCGTAGAGGAGAGAGTTTATCAATGTCGGGATCAAGAGCGTAAGCAAAACATGTAGAACCAAAGACCCTAGGTCGTAAAGGATGAAGGGACCGCTTTGGATAAAGTCATGATGAGAGTATTTGACCACTGTAAAGTAGAGGAAGACATCCAGATTGATGAGATAACATGCGATGAAAGTCACGCCACCCTAAAAACGAAAAGGAACGTGAGAGTGAAGGAGAAGAGTCTGGGTGGTCTTGAGAAGATGGCGATTCTTGCGTTCTGCAACTCCATTCTATTGGGGGGTATGAGGACAAGATTTTCGATGTAATATGTCGTGAGATGCCAAGAAGATTTGAAACGGAGTAGATTAATATTCACGTGCATTATCACTCTGCAAGGATCGAAGAGGGATACCAAATTGTGTTTTAACTTCATTAAAAAAAGATTGAAAAATAGAAAACAATTCCGAGCGATCTTTCATCAGATATAACCAAGTACAACGGGAAAAATCGTCTATAAAAGTAACAAAATATCGTGTCCCCAATGTAGAGGCAACACGACTCGAACCCCAAATATCGGAATGAACCAAAGCAAAGGGAGACGTAGCCCGACTTATAATGCGAGGAGAAAACAAACTACGTCACGTTTCTTAATCGACACGACTCATGAGGACAAAGACTCTAAATGATATAATTGTTTTAACTTATCAAGACCAGGATGTCCCAACTGAGCATGGATAACAAGTGGAGATGCTGCCACCGCACCAACAAGAGAGATTTGGTGAAGTTGATATAGACCATGAGACTCATATCCGGAGTCAATCATCCTCCCCGTACTCCGGTCCTGTAATGAAACAGAAGATTTAGTAAATGAGATGACGCAATCAAGAGACCGAGTGAACTGGCTTATTGATAATAAATTAAAAGGAGCTCCGGGAACAAAAAGAACATTCTGAATGGGAAGAGATGGAGAAGAATGAACAATTCCAACACCTTGGGACTGAGTTTGAGAACCATTTGTCATGGTGACAAAGGGTAAATAACCGAAAGTAGATAGTGAGGAAAAAAGAGATTTATTACCAGTGATATGATCGGTGGCCCCAGAGTCAAGTACCCAAAGACCCGAAGAGCGAGATATGCCGTGAAGGAATTACACGTAATGGCGAGGAATTAAACTCCGTCGATCCTCATACCACTTCGAAAGTCATCATAGAAGGCGTGGAGTTGAGCCGTGTCAATCGAGGCGGTGGGGTTGGTGTGTCAATCGCGAACCTGGAAGTCAAGACGTGACAACTCGGGCGATCCGAAGCGCTGAAGGTCGACCATGGAGACTCCAACATTTATCAATCGTGTGTCCTGGTCGGTGACAATGATTACACCAAGGACGCCCTTTGCCATTCTTACGCGGTGGAGGTTTGTTGTTGTTTCCAGAGACCAATGTTGAAGAGTCAACCGGAACGAAAGATAGTAATGTCAAGACTTTGGTAGGGACACGGAGGAGAGTCGCCCAAGTAGAGTCCATGGTGGCCTCTATGGGACTGCCCAGGATCTAATCACGAACATGAGAGTAATCTGAGGGCAGACCATATAACGCCAGAGACAAAAAAAATTTCTTTCGATTTTCAAGCTCTGCAACAGGAGTGGTCGTAGGTGGGAGCAGGTCATTAAACTCACACAGAAGGCTAGAGACTGATCCCAAATAAGTTGACATAGGCTCCTTGATCTGACGGGCATTAAAGATGGTCATGAGGTCGTCACAAACTTGATAGAGTCGCCGAGAAGTGTTCGTAAAAAGTTGTTGAGCTTGTATCCAAACATCCTTGCAGGTCTTATGAGTCCGGAAGGCATCCCGGAGAGATGGATGGATGGTGGCTCGAATAATGCAACACAACTGAGCATCAACCTTTCTCCATAAAGGACGATCGACCACTTGTATATCCTCTTCAGTTTGTGTGAGATGTGTTTCATAAACCTGTCCAACAAGCCAAAGTTCAATGTGAGAGGCCCAAGAGGAGTAGTTCTTACCATCCAAGAGTTCGGACGAGAGTGGTGTCGTAATGTGGTTAGTAAAAATTGGGAAATCTGGCTTCGAGGTATTGGAGGTAGTCATGACAAAGGAAGACTGGACGGTCTGAAAGGAAGCTATCGGAAGTGCTGGAGAAGCAGCCTTTGCTCAACCCGTGGGATTTTCCAGAGAAGGTGTTATTCGACAGCGGGAGTGAAAGGAAGCTATCGGAAGTGCTAGAGAAGTTTGCCTCTGTCCTTAGAGGCTCGTTAGGAGGTAATGGCCCGTGGCTGAGGCGGAAGGCTAACGACTGATCTTGGAGGTGGCACTAGAGGCGGCGCTGGATGCACTGGAGGCGTCGTTGGACGGGCTGGAGGCACTAGAGGCGGCGCTTGACGCGCTCGACGCGCTGGAGGATGTCGCGGACGAGGGCGTCCGTGTGAGCGAGGAAAGCCGACGTCCTTCGCGGGAAGAAGTCTGTCACTGGATGAAGAACGCGAGCAGCGCTGGATGGTCGTCGACGACGGAGAGGTTCGCAGCATTTCTTCTGTCCGCAAGCTGCTTGGAACGGCGTCGTTCGGGAGAGGAACACGAGCAGCGGCGGAAAAAGGAGAAGAGGCGCGTTCGGGAGAGAAACGCGAGAGAAAAAAAAACGCGAAAACCTAAAGCTCTGATACCATGTTATTTCGTAATTTAGGGATACATAAATTACATGAAAGAAGTCCTATTTATATACAAGATTAGGGCCTATTCAAAAGACTAAATCAAATCCTATCCTAGAAATAAATAAAATTCTATTCTAGGGAATAATTATTCCTAATGATATTTAGGGATAATAAATTATCCCTAGTCATATCTATAATATTCTAACACATCATAACATATTATCTTACTAATACCAAAAGGAGTGTCGTGAATCAGATGGAAATATTGGTTCTTGCAACATCCTGCTTAAATCAACTCTATAATTCTCTAATACTCAAATCAAATAATTATCTCATAACATACAATATTGATATAGATTTCTCCACATGTCCATCAGCATATTTCAATTCGCCATTAGAAGTTGGACTTAAATTGATACCACTAAAATCAAAACTGGTACAACTACCAGATAAGTATAAACATATGTCCCCGAGCTCTGATAAGATAGATCATCATATGATACATCAAAGTTATAATAAGAAGATTGAGAGTATGATTAACTCTAATTAGAATCAATCTCGACTAAACTCTCTTGTATATCTCAATAATCATGAGGGTCCCTTTGTCTGTCACCCTTATATAGTATATCTCGATAATCATGAACTTTCCTTTGTTAATTTAAAATTTAATTTATTGAACGAATTTAAAATTTTCAATTCATAAGAGTCTTGTCAGTTCTCAAACTGCTAATCTAACACCAATTAAGCTATCCAAATAAAATATTTTACACACTAAGAGTCTAAAAATTAATACTGATTTATAATAAATAAATGTTGTAAGCTTCTTAAATAATTTCACAGGATATTTATTATTTTTCACTTAATTTATTTTTATTTTTTCTTTAATATAAAAATATTAATTTATATATAATAATTATATAAATTAACTAATAATTTTTTAAATTATATTGATTTATATAATATATATGTATACATTAGATTTATAAAGTATAATAGCTATATTAAATACTACAGTTTATATATATTATATATATAATTTGTATTAAATTTTAAAATTAAATTTATTTAGAAGATTTAAATTTATATATTTTTAAAATTTTTAACAACTAAAAATTTTAAAACTATTTACAAAATTCTAAAATTATTTATAAATTTTAAAATTATTTCAAAAATTTTAATATTTTTTGAAATTTTAATCTATTTTTAAATTATTTTAAAATAAAAATAATATAAGATTTATTTTGAATAAATTTAAATTCGAATTCAAAATTTTAATTAAAATATCTTTTTTCTATTTTAATTTTTTATATTTTTAAATAAAAATATAAATTTATATATTAGGATTACATTAGTTAATTAACAATTTATTTGATTATATATATATATATATATATATATATATATATATATATTGGCCTCAGGTTAATATTGACCAAGTTTGAATAAGACTCGAGTAGTGTTTTGACATTTGACAATACGCTTGATAATATGTATGATCATATGACTAATTGATGGTTTGGGAGATCCAAGGTCGTATGAGGAAGTTTGTTGGAGCAATCAACCTCAGGTCAAAGTTGACCAAGTTCGAGCAAGACTCAAGTGAAAATCTAAGTTTGGAGACTTGGTAAGGGAAAGTCCAAGTATGGGCAATGGAGAAGTCCAAGTATAAATACTTGGCAAAGGAAAGTCCAACGGTGTAGTCTTGATTGTGTAAGTCTAAGTATGTAGTCTTAGCGGCAAAAGTCCAAGTATGGATACTTGGCAAAGGAAAGTCTAAGGGTATAGTCTTGGTCGTGTAAGTCCAATTGTATAGTCTTGGCAGCGTAAGTCCCGGAGGCATGACCTTTTGGCAAAGATAGACCCGATAGCATGACAAAACCAATGGAAGCACTTAAAGGCTAGCACAAGGGTGAGGAGTCATGAACTCAAACCAAAGGCGTGAGGCTGATGGAAGTGGCTTGAAGGTTTAGATCTAAGCTAAGGGTAACCGATAACATGACAAAGCCGATAGAAGCACTTGAAGGCTAGCACAAGGATGAGGAGTCATGGACTCAAACCAAAGGCGGGAGGTTGATGAAAGTGGCTTGAAATCTTAGATCTAGGCTAAGGGTAAGGCCGGCAAACGAGGATCATATTTTAGGTCTTAAACCTCGGGCCAGGTTTACTACCGACCGGGTCGAGTGCTCGCACTGGGAACTCGAAGACTCGAGCAATCGATCGGGTCAGCGAACTACCGACCCGTCGAGTAGTCGCCGGAAATCGACCGTGGGCTCTAGCAATCGACCGTGGGTCGACTACCGATCGCTGCATTCGACTACTATAGTCGAGCAATGATCGCTTCAGCGGGATAAAAGCACGTAATGTTTTGAGTCGATCGCTGGCTCAAGATTCGATCGATGGATACGGCAGCTAATCGATGGCTATAAGCCAATCGACGGTTATTTCCGATATCGATTAGTCCGTTGTGAGACAATGGTCAAGCAGGAAGTCGATTGGTGGATAAGATCAGTCGACTGATTGGTAGAAAATCAGCCCGAGCAGAGGTTTAAAAGGAGGTTACGGTGGAGGAAAGAAGTCGGTTCTTGGAGCTCTTGAAGGGGAATGGTTATCACTTTCCAGACCTTCAAAGCCTTTCAAAGCAACTAAATCAACAAGCAATCAAAAGCTCACTTGTAAAGTGTTGTCATTTCATTTGTTTTGTATTTGGTTGTTATATTCATTGAAAGCTCTTGTAAGAGGTTTCTCCACCTCCGGAAGTGTCCGAGAAGGAGAAAGAGTTAAAGGTGGTGCATCACTAGAGCTCACTCTAGAACTTGATCATGGAGTAGGAACTAGGGTTCGGAACCACATAAAATCTTGGTGTAGTGTGTTGTGTTTGTTATTTTGTTCATACTTTTGTTTCCACTGCACACTAATGAATTGTTGACAAGCACAACGCGAATCGAATCAAACGAAATCGAAGAATCACTATTCACTCCTCCCCCCCCCCCCCCCTCTCTAGCGCACAAGAAGATCCTCAACAATATTAGTAGGTGTAGCAAGGCAATTATTAAGATAAGAAATGACGATTACCTATAATTGAGAGTTTTAAGTATCTAGAATCATTTTAACAAAAAGATGGAGGGATCGATAAAAATGTTTCATATAGAATACCAGAAAAATAATACAAATGTAGGAGAGCATCAAATGTTCTTTGTAATAGTATAGTACCTACAAAGCTTAAAAGTGTTACAAAATGACAGTTAAATCTGCTATACTATATTAAGTTGAGTATTGGGCTGTGAATCGAGCACACGAATAAAAAATGAGAGTCGCAAAGATTAAAATATTAAGATGGATGTACAAACATACAAGGATAAACGAAATAAAAAAAGAAAATATTAGAGAGAAAGTCGGACTACGCCTATTAAAGAAAAACTCATTTATGATGGCATGGTTATATACTTAGACAACTAATAAATGGTACAATTAAGCGATGTGAAATCATGACAAATATGTACATTAATCGAGGAAGAGAAAAACCAAAGAAAACTTAGCAACGATAAAACAAAATAAAATTCTAATGAATATAGAAGAGGATTTAGTAGAGGATCAAGCTCAATAGCATAGGAGGAACCATATAATTAACTCCATTTAGTGGGATAAAGGCTTTGTTATTGTTTTATCATAATTGTCAATTGTTCTTTCACATTAATAAAAGGCATTAGGCAAATCTTAGTTTGTTTATTCTTTTCTCTTTCCTCTATTCTTTGTGATTTGTGTTTACTTCACTCTGAATTTATTATTAGACAATAAGCTTATTAAATCTTTAAAATTCTGTATAACATTCACTAGTAATTTTGTTTCCATTCAATATTCTCCAATAAAGAAGGTGATTGACATCATGCATGAGTGTTGGGCCTTACTCAACTACCTCTCTCTCTAAATTTCCTCGTACAAACTCATGACCATCTTAGCTATTTGCGTTCTTCTAATCTTAGAGATATAATGTCTACTTTATCTTATCCTACGAATCCCAAGTATGAAGCTTGTTAGCTACAAAAACACATTTAAATCATGTCATAAAATTGTTATTAAATATGCTTCTACATCATTCTCTTTACTTCATTGATACTTAGTGGTTCTAGTCGAGTATGTTATAGAATTGGTTTTGAATACTTTGCTATTCATTGATAAGCATTAAAGAATGACTTGGTTTTCCTTGATGAAAAATTGTTTTGCATACTCCTATTTGTTTTCCTTTCTTTTGTACCAAGAAATGAACCCAATTTAGTGTATATGTTATGGTGTTAAAGAGGAATAATAAAAAGAATATTTCTCACCCTAAAATTTTGTCATAGCCAGAGCATTATTCATTAGTTATCTTTCCCTTACACACCTTAACAAAATGGTGTACTTGAAAGAAGAACTCACAATAAGTTGGGACTAGCACCCGTCTCTTTCATATAGGGATCCCACACATATTTTGGATGATGACAGTTTAATTTACACTATTTTATACATTACATGCCCGCTTTACTATCCTATTTCCACTTGGTCCTAAATTCTTGGTATTTGAATGTGCTTGGTTTTCCCATTTATTATCTCCTAGCAAAGATAAACCATCACCTAGTTCAAAAGTATCTTTAGGTAAGCTTGATTTCAGAAGGGACATAGTTGCTACCGTCCTAAGTTAGAATGTGTATTTGTTTCTGTGGATGTCATCTTCTCTAAGTCTGCTTCATTCTTTTCCAACACTTCATTTAAATCAGAGTCTGTGATTGAGATGCTTTTAGTTCCTACAAATTTTTCCATTAAAATGCCTTTTTTTGTAGAGTTGCTAACACTAGAGCCTCCACTGTAGAGGACAGTTGACGACCATGAGACTACATTACTCGCCCAACACCACCTCCTATTCCATATCTAACCTCTAATTTGAATATTCCTATTGCTCTCTAGAAAGATATTCGCAATTCCTTTACCTCTTGTTTTATTTCTTATTTTATATCTTATATTGCATGGTTACTGGCTATTTTGACTTCTTTTTTTTCTTTAGCTTCATACTCTAATTTAAGTATTGTTTCCGTGGCACTCTCAATTCACAATTCCTTTACCTCTCATTTCATTTATTATTTTATATCTCATGTTGCATGGTTACTGGCTATTTTGTAAGTAATGTTTCAATATCTTATTTTATTTTACGGAGTCCGACTGTAACATCTCGATAAGGACCGTTACATTTCCAGAACTTGGATGTAGTGAAAAATATACAAGAGTTCATTGTAAGGTTCGACTGCAACGTATCGGCAAGGACCGCAACATTTCCATGAGAACTTGGATGTAGTGTTAAATAAGCAAGAGTTCTCACACCATAGGTTGGGTAAGAATAAATATTATAGAAAAACTAATAGTCTAAGATTTGGTACATGGAACATAGGAACCCTCACTGGTAAAACAACGGAGATAGTAGATACGATGATTAGGAGAAAAATTAATATTGTATGTGTACAAGAGACAAAATGGGTAGGTGAGAAGGCAAAGATGATAGAGAAATCGGATTTTAAGTTATGGTATACAAGAAAGAGTAAAATAAGAAATGGAGTGGATATTATTGTAGATAATTCGTTAAAGGATGAAGTTATAGAAGTAATTAGAAAGGGGGATAGAATTATAGCTCTCAAAATAAAAATGGAGAAAGAAACTATGAACGTAATTAGTGTATATGCACCTCAAATAAGATTAGATGAAAATACCAAATTAAAGTTTTAAAATGACTTAGATGAAGTACTACAAAATATTCTGTCAAATGAGATGATTTTAATAGGAGGCGATTTAAATGAGCACATCAGAGTGAAAAATGACGAATATAAGAGGGTGCATGGGGGTTATGGGTTTGGAACAAGAATTAAATAAGGTAAAATTATATTGGATTTTGCAATAGCATATGATCTTATACTAGCTAATACATTTTTTAAGAAAAGAGGAACACTTGGTCACGTTCAAAAGTAGAAATAATACTGTTGGTGCAATCGACCCAGGTCACGATTAACCAGACTCGAGTTTGACTTGAGTGATGTTTTGATGTTTGACAAAGTGAGTTGACATTGATGTTTGACATTAGTGTTTGTTGATGTTTTGGGAAGATTGTTTATACAATCAACGCGGGTTATGTTTAACCGGACTCGAGTTTGACTCGAGGGAGACTTTGATGGTTGACTGGAGTTGACCATGTCATGGAAAGTCCAAGTCTTGAGTACTTGGCATGTAAAGTCCAAGCATGGGTCTTGACATGGAAAGTCCAACATGGGTTGGCAAGGGAAAGTCCAAGCTTGAGTCTTGGCATTTGAGAAGTCCAAGGGGTTTGATATTGGCAGCGTAAAATCCAAGCGGGAGTCTTGGCAGCATAAGTCCAATGGTTGGCGGCGTAAAGTCCAAGCGAAGTCTTGGCGGCGTAAGTCCAATATGCCTTAGCGGTGTAGACACCGTTAGCATGACATAGCCGATGGAAGCACCTGAAAGCTAGCGCGATGGATGAACAAGTCATGAATGACTTGGAGGGATCCGAGAGGCGTGAGGCTGATGGAGGTGGCTAGAAGGCTTAGGTCTAGGCTAAGGGTGGTCTAGCAAGTACGGGAGAACCATACTTGGGCTAAAACCTCATGTTTGAGGTGTGTCACCGACCGTGTCATGGGCGGTCGAATGATCGGCCGAGTCAACTAGGGTTCGATTGCGGGAATCGTAAGAATGATCGCCGAGGTGGGCATCGATTGATCGGCTGGCATCGACTAATCGTGTGATCACCGACCGTGTGCTCGTGCTGAGCACAGAATGGAGTCTCACTCGACCGCTGCGGTCAGCAGTCGAGTGATGGCTTGATCAGTCGACTGATGGTCATAATCAGTCGACTGATGATGGATCCGTTGGATTTTTCCAGCGTGGATCTAGCAATTGTCTCACGACAACAGTGGCATCAGTCGACTGATGGTCCCGAGCAGTCGACTGATCGGCGTTTTCCAGCACAGGTTGAAGCTTTAAATGGAGCTCATGAAGGAGGAAAAAGTCATGATTTCTGTAGGATATTTGAAGCCGCTAGAGGGGGGGGTGAATAGCGTAGTGTTCATTCGTAGATGAAATTCGATCGTGGTTGTCTCTACAATTTCGTTAGCCCGCAGCGGAATAGTAATGAAAGCAATAACGAAATAAACAATAACGCAAACACAAATATTTAACGTGGTTCGGAACCGAAAGGTTCCTACTCCACGAATTGGGTTCGTACGAACCCTAGCGATGTCAATCACACACCACTATGATAAACACTCCTTCTCGACACAAGTCGGAGGCGGAGAAACCCCTTACAAGTAATCTTACAACAGTAAGAAACTAAACAAGCAATTACAACAATTTATATGAAAGACAAGTAAAGAAAAACTTTACAACTCTTGCTTTTGATTGCTTGAATGCTTGGTTATTTGATTAGCACTTGGAGACCTGATTTGCAGCAACAAATCACCCCTAAAGCTCTCAAAAACCGGATGACTTTTTCTCCATCACGAGATCGATCACAGTAATCCACGCTGAAAATCCAACGGCCAGACATCACGATCGATGAGTCATCACCGAACGCTCGCTCCAATGGGCCGAGTGAGACTCCATTCTGCAGGCCCCAAAAATCCGAGCATTAGTCGATCGCTGCTCAATCACCGACGCCCATCAACGGCAATGATCACTAGTGGCAATTCCCGCTGACCAAACCCTAGTCGATTACGCTGCCGACCGCCACATGGCACCGGGGCCGACCGCACACCTCAAGCATGAGGTTTTAGCCCAAGTATGGTGCCCCCATACTTGCTAGACCACCCTTAGCCTAAACCCAAACCTTCTAGCCACCTCCATCAGCCTTATGCTTCTCGGATCCCTCCAAGTCATCCATGACTTGTTCATTCATCGTGCTAGCCTTCAGGTGCTTCCATCAGCTATGTCATGCTAACGGTGTCTACACCGCTAAGGCACATTGGACTT
Organism: Wurfbainia villosa; assembly: GCA_025175895.1. Lineage (NCBI taxonomy): Eukaryota > Viridiplantae > Streptophyta > Magnoliopsida > Zingiberales > Zingiberaceae > Wurfbainia > Wurfbainia villosa. The sequence continues at coordinate 36,536,594 of CM046001.1, read as the reverse complement.
ACGCCGCCAAGACTCCCGCTTGGACTTTACGCTGCCAATACCAAACCCCTTGGACTTCTCAAGTGCCAAGACTCAAGCTTGGACTTTCCCTTGCCAACCCATGTTGGACTTTCCATGCCAAGTACCCATGACTTGGACTTTCCATAACCACATGGTCAACCCTAGTCAACCATCAAAGTCTCCCTTGAGTCCAGTTAACATAACCCGAGTTGATTGTATAAACAATCTTCCCAAATTATCACCAGACATTGATGTAAAATATTAATGTCAACTTACTTTGTCAAACATCAAAACATCTCTTGAGTTAAACTCGAGTCTGGTCAATGTGACCTGGGCCGATTGCACCAACAGTTTCTTGAGGGCTTTTGGGGCGATTTGCTGCTGCAAATCAAGGTCTCCAAGTTGATTTCAAGCTACCAAGCGATCAAGCATTCAAAGAGCAATTGTAAAATAGTTTTCTTTACTTACATTGTATTTCATTGTTGTAATTGCTTGTATCTATTTCTTATTGTTGTAAGAATAGTTTGTAAGGGGTTTCTCCGCCTCCGACTTATGTCGAGAAGGAGTAGTTGTGATTAGTGATTGCATTGGCCGCTAGAGCTCTTTAGAGCTCGATCCGTGGAGTATGAACCGTTCGGTTCCAAACCACGTTATATTCTTATGTTCGTGTTTGTCTTATTTCATTATTATTATTATTATCTATATTCCGCTGCGCTAACGAAGTTTGTAGACGAACACGCGAAAGAATTCCATCACGTCACAAATTGACTTTCTTATGGTTAGGAAGAGAGATAGAAAGATTTGTAAAGATTGTAAGATCATCCCTGGAGAAAGTTTAACTACTCAACATAGGTTAGAAATATTGGATATACGCTTCAAACATAATATTAATAGAAAGAAAATATATACGACTCCTAGAATTAAGTGGTGAAAGTTAAAGGATGAGAAATTAAATATATTCAAAGAGAAGGTAGGAATACAAGTATTAGATGAAATATACAGTGACTCTAATACGACATGGGATAAAATGGTATCAAAGTCGAAAATAGTAACTAAGAGTGTACTCGGTGAGTCAAAGGGGCATGCACAACCAAGTAAAGAATTTTGGTGGTGGAATGAGAAAGTGCAAGGGAAAGTTAAGAAAAAACAAATGGCATATAAGAAATTATATATTTGTAAAAATGAAAAAAATTTGAAAAAATATACAATAGCCAAAAAAGAAGCTAAGAAAGCAGTGAATGAAGCTAAGACTGAAACTTTTGAACGGTTATATCGAAAATTAGATATAAAAGAAGAGGAAAGAGACATTTATAAAATAGCTAAAGTGAGAGAGAAGAAGACAAAAGATCTTAATCAAATAAGATTATTAAAGATAAATACAATAGGGTACTAGTAAATGATGAAGAAATAAAAGAACGATAGAAGAGATATTTTCATCAACTTAGAAAACCAACTTAATTTAAGTAATTTAAGTAGGTCAAATGAGTATAGAAATTTAAATTTTTATCATATAATTTAAATTTCAGATGTAGAACAATCTATAAATGGAATGCAAAATGAAAAAGTCATTGGACCAGATGATATTCCGATAGAGGTATGGAAGTGTCTAGGAAAACAAGGTATTGAATGGCTTACAAAATTATTTAACATGATATTGAAAACAAAAAAGATGTCTGATCAATGGAGGGTAAGTATTCTAATTCCCTTATATAAGAATAAGGGAGACATACAAACTTGTGAAAACTATAAGGGTATTAAACTAATGAGTCATATCATGAAACTTTGAAAAAGAGTAATAAAAAAAAGATTAAGGAAAGAGACCACGGTTCTCGAAAATCAATTTGGATTCATGCTAGGAAGGTCGACAATAGAAGTTATACATCTTCTCAAACAACTAATTGAAAAGTATAGAGAGCAAAAGTAGGATCTTCACATGGTATTCATTGATTTTAAAAAAACTTATGATAGAGTCCCAAGAGAAATTATATGGAGAATTTTAGAAAAAAATAGGTGTTAGTGTAACATATATTGAACTAATTAAGGATATGTATGAGGAAATGAAGAGCAAGACTTCAAAGTGATTAATCAAGCATTTCCAATAAAGATAGGGTTACATCAAGGACTAGCTTTAAGTCCATATCTTTTTACACTAATCATGGACGAACTCACTGGACATATTCAAGACACAGTACTGTGGTGCATGTTTTTTGCAGATGAGACACGTAAAGGAGTAAATGCTAAATTAGAATCTTGACGAGAAACTCTAGAAGTAAAAGATTTTAGGCTTAGTAGAGTAAAGACATAATATATGAATTTTAAGTTTAGCAATATTAGACGTAATGAGACAAGTGTTAAGATAAGAGATGACGAGTTGTCTAGAACTGAGAGCTTTAAATATTTAGGATCATTTTTGCAAGATGATGGAGGGATTGAGAAAGATGTCTTACATAGAATACAAGCAAGATGGTTGAAATAGAAGAAAGCGTCGGGTGTTTTATGTGATCGTAAAGTGTTTCTAAAACTTAAAGGGAAGTTCTACAAAACGACGATTAGACCTGCTATGTTATATGGTGTTGAATGTTGGGCTACGACTCGAGCACATGAGCAAAAGATGAGAGTTGCAGAGATGAGGATGTTAAAGTGGATGTGCGGACATACGAGGATGAACAGAATAAGAAATTAAAACATTAGAGAAAAATTCGGTGTTGCATCTATTGAAGGAAAGCTCCGAGAGACACGTTTAAGGTGGTACAGACATGTACTTAGACGGCCAATAAATGCTCCAGTTAGGCGATGTGAAATGATGACAAATATACACATCAAACGAGGAAGAGGAAGACCAAAAAAAGACTTAGTTAGCAACAATAAAACAAGATAAAATTTATTTAAATATAGATGATGATATAGTAGGGGATAAAGTCCAATGGCGTAGAAGGATCCATATAGCCGATCCCACCTAGTGGGATCAGGCTTTGTTGTTGTTATTGTTGTTGTTGTTGTTGTTGTTTCAATGGCACTCTTACTTCTATTGTTCTCGTGTACGGTGGAGACAAACTATGGCTGAGGAGTAGATATAGGCTTACATTCTAATGTTGTTTGAGAGTCGGTGGCTCTTCCTGCTGACAAGTCCATAAAATGTTGCAAAAAGGGTATTCACATACAAGGCATCACCTTCAGGATTGCAAGTGGGTGAAGGCTCAATTAGTAGATAATGGTGATGCATTCAAGTATAGATTACTTGAACACAATTTCACTATGGCTAAAATTGCTTCAGTCCATCTGTTCCTCACGTTGGCCAATCATATTTTAGCAATCACTCAACTTTGCTCTCCTTCAGTTTGAGATGATTTAAAGTGACTCTGATCACCTAGTAATTCATCTTACATCTCTATCTAGGAAATTGATTCTTCTTATTGGTTATGTGGACAATGGACAATATCATCATAACTATAACTAGTTATACATCTACAAGGATCATAAGGCAGAAAGTCTATCATCATCACCACTTTCAGTTTAAAGAAACAGATTATATGAGATATTTTCTTAGTGAAGGAGTGGCTCACTCGAAAGGAGACATTTATATCTTCCAAGGAATATAAAACATTTATATGTTGGAGGAGACCACGATGTTGGCATCTAAGCTAGTTGATACTTGCATAGATCCGAATGAAAACTAATGTTAGGATAGAGTGGGTCAATAAAAGGTACAGAAAATAGTTGGGAAACTATGCTACTCGCAATCACAAGATTAGGCATATCACTCGCAGCAATGAGTGTAATCAGTTAGTTTCTTCATGCCCTACATCATGATCAGTTAGAAGCTGTCATCTACAAAAGCTAAAGAATGCTTTAAGGAAAGGTCTTTCGTATCAAGATTAAAGTCAGCTTCCAATTGTGTAGTATATTGATGCTGAACCCTATCCTATAAATGATAGATTCATATTGATCTGATGTGTCCTTTAAGATGCAATTTGATTTCCTTAGAAGGACAAACTATCATAGTGTCAATTGCAAAGGCAAAATATAGACATTATGTAAGATCGAAAATACGCTAGAGGGAGATGAATAGTCTATTACTTTTCTTTTCGTTTTCGTTAAACCCCATAAGAGTTCGTAACGGAAAAAATAAAAATAAAATAAAATACACAAATCCTTTTTACTTGATTCACCGCCGTAAGGCTGCTAATCCAAGGCCTGCGATCCAAGATCACTTATCGATAGTCAATCCACTAAGTGTCTCTTTCTCATTGAAGATAAGAGACTCGTTTCGTTACAAAATGAGGAATGGTAACAACTTTACCGTCCTCTAAATACAAGTGCAGAAAGAAACGATACAAGAATTAAAAACAATACTAACTTAAGAATGACGAAATCTAAACACGCAGTCGTAGACGTAGCACCAAGGTTGAGCGTCGAACTCAAGAGTTGAATGCACACAAACACTTAGAATTAATTATTTAGGGCTTCTGTCCGAAACTTCTTTTATAGACTTTTTCAGCCACCTGGACCCATTCCAGGTGCCTCCAGCTCATCCAGATCGGATCAGATTCGGCTAGGATTTATAGATTCCCAGATGCCTGGACCTAGTCCATCGTTTGGGATGCTGACGTGGCACTTTCTGATTTAATATGATTGATCCCGCTTCGACCATTGAAATTTATCTCTTTTCCATTCGTCTGGACCTGATCCAAGCGTCTGGAATGCTGACGTGGCATTTTGTTTCGATTGATTAATTTTATCTCTTGTTCTGGTCAACTGGACCTATTCTAATTGCTTGGACATGTTCCAGTCGCAAGGATCAGTCTAGTTGCCTGAACCTCATTTTGTCACTAGAGAGTTCCTACATCACATAGTTAGCACAACATAGTAGTAATGACAGTCTTCGACTATCCGATCTCAATTTTGGTATTCCCTCAGAACCCTTAGTTGGATTGACGCCTAAGATTGCCCCCATACCAAGTACGCGACCTTATCAGTTCTCCTTGTCCAGAAGAACCACTCCACATAAGGTCCTTACTTTGCTTATCTTTGCTAAACACTCGGTCTTCCAACGTGTTTGGATTTTCCTGCTTAGCCTTTGATCCTCAAACCACCCCGGCTCTCTCCGATATCCAGACTTCGCTGACCCATTGAGACTCTCTTGATGTCTTCAATCTCTGCTAAGACTTCCTTTGCCTAATCAGGTCCTACAGTCCTACTAGGTCTTTCACCCTGTTTAAGTCATGCAAGCTTAACACAACATATAGGGTCACAACGTAACTTAACTTTGAACCTTTGTCATTGTCAAAACTCAGGTTCGATTATGTGGTGCCTCTGCACCAACAATCCCCCATTTTTTATTATGGCAATCCAGTTGAAAGTTAAGGAAATCATAAGAGTTATTGCTAAAAAAAACTCCCCTTTAATATTATCTCCCCTTAATGTTTGGTAAGTTTTGAGAAATGAGAAATAATTAAAGAGTTCAAAATTTAAATTTCTTAACTTTTAAATATCTCCCTCTTTGTCATATATCAAAAACAATACAGGTTCAAAACGATAATGCATTAAGCAAATAAGCATCTAATACCTAAGTTTATGAATCCAAGCATGTACCATGAGCTTTAAATTACTTTAGAAAAATAATATTTTAAAATAAATCATATAATAAATTATCCTTAACAAAATATCAAACTTCCTTTTGACTCAAATAATATTAAATTATCACTAAGTCTTAGTGGAAGTTGGTCACCTAAGTGATTTATTTGATTTTTATACTCCATGATTCATGTCAATGCACTCGATCTATATCTAGAATCATGAGTAAGGTTTTAACATCTCATGTCCATCTACGTGGCTCAGTACACAACCAAGTTAAACTTAAGTGTTGTGAGATGCTCTGGCTCCTTAAATCTATAGGAACATGATTTCTAAGGTAAGTTCTACGCTAATTCCAAAAAATAAATAGTAAAGTAAAGAAAATTCCTATTCTATTAAATACATTCCTAATTTTCTTCTAAGTAAATTAAATTCAGCTTCAGGAAAAGGTTTCGTGAATATATCTACTAGGTTTGATTTCGATTCAACATATTCTAACTTTATATCACCTTTGGCTACATGTTCCCTAACAAAATGATGTTTAACTTCTATATGTTTAGTTCTTAACCTTTGTATGTTTAAATTCTAGTTGAAAATCTTTTAGTGCATACATCATCTAAAGAAGCTGAGCTACACATTCATCCAAGGCTATGTATTTTGCTTCAGTAGTAGATAGTATAACACAGTATTATTTTCTACTACACCGGTCAACTAGATTTTGACCTAGAAGTTGACAACTACCGCTTGTAATTTTTCTATCTAGTTTACATTCGGCATAGTCCAAGTCAGAAAATCCTATTAAGTCAAAACTATTAAATCTAGGGTACCAAATTCCTTCATTTAGGGTTCCTTTGATATACCTAAAAATTCATTTTACTAAAGTTAGGTGTAATTCCTTGGCGCAAGACTGTATCTTACAGACATACCTACTGCAAAGATAATATCAGGTCGACTTGCAGTTAAGTATAAAAGACTTCCTATCACGCTCCTATAGTATTTCAAGTCTACAGATTTTCCTTCTAAGTCATCATCTATTTTTACACTAGTTCTCATTGGTGTACTAATTCCTTTAGCATTTTCCATGCCAAATTTCTTAATTAACTCCTAGTGTATTTATTTTGATAAACATAATTTCCCTCCTTCGTTTATTTTATTTGTAATCCTAGAAAGAAACTAAATTCTCCTACTAAACTCATTTCAAATTCACTTTTCATTAATGATATAAACTCATTTAAAAATATAGTGTTTGTTGAGCCAAAAATTATATCATCTACGTAGATTTGGATTATGAAAATTTCTTGATCTAAGGTTTTTACAAACAAAGTTAGGTCAATTTATCCTTGTTTAAATCCTTTAAATACTAAGTGAATTGTTAGTCATTCATACAAAGCTCTAGGTTCTTGTTTTAGTCTGTATAAAGCTTTTCTTAATTTGTATACATAATTAAGTTGGTCTAGGTCTTCAAATCATGATGGTTGATTCACATATATTTCTTCTTTGATGAAACTATTTAAAAATGACGACTTGGCATCCATTTGATATAATTTAAAAATTTTATGTGCGGCATAGGCTAATAACATTCTAATTGACTCATGTCTAGTTACTTGTGCATAGATTTCATCATAATCTAAACCTTCTATCTGACTAAACCCTTTAGTAACTAATCTAGTTTTATTTCTAACAATTTTACTTTTGTCATCAAGCTTGTTTCTAAATACCCATTTTGTGTTATTGATAGTCTTGTTCTTAGGTGTTGGTACTAAGTCTCAAACCTGATTTCTGGTGAATTGGATGAGCTCTTCTTGCATTGCTATAATCCAATCAGGGTCAAGAAGAGTTTGGTCTATCATTTTAGGTTCAATTTTAGAGATTAGTGAAATTTGACTTATGTTTCCATAAGATGTCCGAGTCCTAACACCTAGATTAGGGTCACCTAGAATTTGACCTATTGGATGATCATGTCTTACACTTGGTGTTCTTGTATCATGATCAATGTTTGATTCCTCTTGTTGGTTAAACTCGAGTCTAACTTTATCATCTACATTTTCATTGGTTGATTCAACATTTGGCTTAGGTTTTGTAAGACCCTTTTCTTCATCAAATACTACGTTAGTGGTTTCTTCAATTTTTAAAGTCTTATAATTATATGCCCTATAAGCTCTACTAGTGGTTGAATATCCTAGAAATATATCATTCATTGATTTAGAGGTAAATTTAGAGGTGAATTTTCCTAAGCAACCTTTAGTATTGTGTACTTTACATCTAAATACCCTAAAGTATTTAATATTAGATATTTTATTATAGTATGATTCATAAGGTGTCCTATTATGTCGTTTAATTATCAAAATATTATTTTTGACATAACAAGAAGTATTTATAGCTGCAGCCCAAAATCTATCGGATAGGTTATACTCATTTAATATAGTCCTAGCAGCTTCTTGTAAAGTTCTATTTTTTCTTTCTACAAAACCATTTTGTTGGAGGGTTCTAAGATAAGAAAATTCACGATGGCATCTATTTTGTATGCAAAATTCGGTAAACCTATGATTTCCAAATTCTCCACCATGGTCACTTCTAATTCTTTTAATTTTTATATTCTTTTTATTTTCTAAGATATTTCATAAACTAGTAACTTGATCAAATATTTCATCTTTATATTTTAGGAACTTAACCCAAGTGAACCTAGGATAGTCATCTACTACTACTAAACAATATTGGCTTCCATTTAGTGAATTGGCCTCATGTAAATCAAACAAATCTAGGTGTAGAAGCTCAAGTACACACTTAGTTTTATCTATATTAGTTGGTTTATGTGTGGATCTAGTTCGCTTTCCTTGTTGACATGTGTTACAAGTTTTGTTTTCTAAATTACTTAATTTGGGTAGGCCTCTAACTAGTCCGTTATGACTTATTTTTGAAATAAGTCTTAGATGAGAGTGACCCAGTCTCCTGTGTCACAACCATATTTACTCTTGTTGTATCATTAAACACTTAAGTGAGGATCTCGATAAGCCTATGGTATATATTTTTTTTTTCCCAAGTCCTTAAGTATAATTTCGGAACAATCAACATTTTTAATTAGACATTGATTAGATAAGAATAAAATTTCTATAACCAATGTCACATAGTTGACTAATACTTAAAAGGTTAAATTCAAAGTTCTCTACTAATAAAACTTTACATATTATAAAATTAGAATTTAATTCAATATCATCCGATAATCTTAAGTCTACCGTTGTTTCCGAAAGCTATCGATCCTAGGTTTTTGAACCTTAACTTTGTAAACTTTAGTCAGTCTTTAGCTGTGTCTGGAGCATTCACTGTCCAACATCCATTGATTCTACACACAAGGTACTTGATTGAATTGGAATTTTGGAATTATTGAGGATATTTCTTAATTTAACTTAGGATTCATCTCGCACTTTCTATATAATCAATCAAATTATCCCTATAGTTGTTGCAAGATGTCTTGCAATTTTAATTAAATAATTTTAGTGTTTTGGAGATTACTTGACCTTATGTTAGATTCAAATTTGACTTTTAGTTACTTAAGTGAACATTTCAAAAAATGACTTCTAGGTCGTAGTGAGGCACAGGGACTTTCTTTGATCGGAACAACGACTACTTCCTTGGACAAAGCCAACTCAAGAAATTATACACTTAGCTTACCAGAGTCAAACCCTAGTCTAACTAGTTTAGGATGAAGTGAGATAGCTTTAGTTAGATTCATTTAGCTAATTGCACCAAGCTGGATACGCCCTTCTTGAATACACTTAGACTAGATTTCACTAACTTATTATCATCTCACTACTTCCTAATACTATGTTGTCAAAATCAACTAATCATTTCTTATTTAATCATTCTACTTTAAGCAATTAAATTAAACTAAGCATACAAACAAAAAACTAAAACAATCAAGTTATTCATGTAATCATGCATACAAGTTTAGTATTAACTCCCCCTAGATCATGGCTCCAGTATGGTCTATCTACATAATAAACTAGATCCTTAGGAACCCAATACTTTGTTGAATTTAATTATTTAGTTAGACTTGACTTAGGGACTCATGATTGACTAGAGATAGATATGATATATTTGTTAATTTAGCTTTGAATCCAAGTCCGGTCTTGTTGTATACCACTCTTTAAGACTCAAGCATCATGTCAAGATTCTTAGAGCCCAAGGTGAACCTTTTTGACGTTCCCTTAAGCTCTTGAACTTGCCCTTTCAATAAAGAATTTTCTTCCTCAAGCTTTTGGACTTGAGTTGAGTTTCCTTCTTGTACTTAACTAGTTGAAGAAGTTAGGTTAACCTTTTCCTTAAGGGTTTCAACCTCCTTAAGTAAAGACTCGGCCTTCGAATTGGACTTAGCTAATTTCTTTGTTAAACATCTAATCATTACATACAATTTTTTAATTAAAGAGGAGGGTACCTTGAGAGAACCTTCTGAACCGGATATAGATCCATGGCTTGAGTCAGACTCGGTTTCGGACTCAAATTCGGACTCGTATTCGGACTCATATTCGGACTCGGACCTTGCCATGAGTGCTAAGTGGCTAGCTTGATCTCGTTCTTTCTCATCGGATGACCCATCCCATGTAGCCTTTAGTGTCCTCTTTGACTTTTATCATTTTAGATTTGGGCAGTCGGTAATGAAGTGCTCATTTTTGTTGCACCCGTAGCAATCCAGTTTTGTCTTGGTGGCTCGACTTGAGCCGGATTGCTTATCCCCTCTTCTCTTTTTTATTAATTTTCGAACGAGGTTAACTAGCTTCGAGGCCACCTCGTCATCTAGCTCGGATTCAAATTCATCGAACTCGGACTTAAATTTGACCTTCTCTTGATCTGCAACAAAAGCAATACTTTTCTCAACCTGTACTGAGTTAGTCTATTCATGCAATTTGAATACAGAAAATAATTCGTCTAACTTAATTTTTTATAAGTCCCAGGATACTTTATATGCATCAACTATGAATGCCCACAAAGTGATCCTCAGGAAGGCTTTTAGAGCATATCTGATTACATCCTGATTTTCTACCTTTTCTCCGATAGAGTGTAGTTCATTCAGGATGTCCTAGATGCGTGCGTGAAGTTGGCTAGTCGTTTCATCATCCTGCATTTTCATGTTATACAAATTATTAAGTAATAAATCACTTTTACATACCTTAGTGTCCGAGATGCCTTTATGCAGCTCCGTTTGTCCCAAAGATCTTTTTCAAAGTTCTACTTTGAATAAATCACATTGCATGATTTGAGTGGTTTAAGCATCTGCTTTGATTTGCCGCTTCATTTCGGTTGTCCATTTGTCACACTCCAACAGCTCTCCAAGATCATTTGTAGGAGTAAACCCTATCTGGATGATGATCCATATCTCGACCTAGGTCTTCAAAAAGTATTCTATCCGACCCTTCCAATATCCGAAATCGTCTCCATAAAAGAAAGGAGGTCAGATGGTACTATAACCTTCTTGATAGGTCATTTAAAAAAACCTCGCAAAAATACACAAACGAAAACAATGTACCAAAACTTGGTCTGAATTAGTAGTGCAGGAAAAAGAACGAAATGAAAAACTTAAAATGAATGCTCAAATGGTGGTTGCACTAGATCTAAGTGTCCTCGCTCTGATACCAATTGTAGGATCGAAAATACACTAGAGGGGGGTGAATAGTGTATTACTTTTCTTTTCATTTTCGTTAAAATCCGTAAGAGTACGCAACGGAAAAAATAAAAACAAAATAAAGACACAAATCCTTTTTACTTGGTTCACAACCGTAAGGCTATTAATCCAAGGCTCGCGATCCGAGATCGCTTATCGATGGACAATCCACTAAGTATCATAAGAGACTTGTTTCTTTACAAAAGATGAGGAATGGTAACAACCTTACCGTCCTCTAAATACAAGTGCAGAAAGAAACGATACAAGAATTGAAAATAATACCGACTTAAGAATGATGAAATCTAAACACGCAATTATAGATGTAGCACCGAGGTTGAGCGTCGAACTCAAGAGTTGAATGCACACAAGCACTTGGAATTAATGATTCAAGGCTTATGTTTGAAACTTCTTTTATAAACTTTTCCAAGCGTCTGGACCAATTCCAGGCACCTCCAACTCATCCAGATCGGATCCGATTCGGCTGGGATTTATCAGTTCCTAGGCGCCTAAACCTGGTCCAATCGCCTGGAATGCTGACGTGGCACTTCCTGATTTAATCTTGATCCCACTTCAATCGTTAAAATTTCTCTTTTCCAGAGGCATGGAATGTTGGCGTGGCATCTTGTTTCGACTAATTAATTTTATCTCTTGTTCTGGTCGACTAGACCTGTTTCAGTCGCCTGGATCAGTCCAATTGCTTGAACCTCATTTTGTCACTAAAGAGTTCCTGCATCACAGAGTTAGCACAACATAGTAGTAATGATAGTCTTCGACTGTCCGATCTCAATCTTGGTATTCCCTCGAAACCCTTAGTTGGATCAATGCCTAAGGTTGTCTCCGTACTAAGGACGCGACCTTATCATTTCTTCTTATCCAGAAGAACCACTCAATACAAGGTCCTTACCTTGCTTACCTTTGTCAAACACTCAGTCTTCCAACTTGTTTGGACTTTCTTTCTTAGCCTTCGATCCTCAGACCACCCCGGCTCTCTCCGATGTCCAGAATCCGCTGACCCACTGAGACTCTCCCGGTGTCTTCGATCTCTGCTAAGACTTCCTTTGCCTAATCAGGTCCTGCAAACCTACTAAGACTTTCACTCTGTTTAAGTCCTATAAGCTTAACAGAGCATATAAGATCACAACGTAACTTAACTTTGAACCTTTGTCATTATCAAAACTCAGATTTAATTATGTGGTGCCCCTACACCAACACATGATTCTCTACTTACATGTGAGCTAATTTGAGTTAAATAGTTGGTGCCAAATTGGCACATGCTCCCAAAGAACCAAGAAAGTCGCATAGTGACAATTAAGCTTTCTTGCACATAGCTTCTAATCCAGTGTTCTCTGAGTCGTGAAATCAAAAGGTTCATTATTGCTTCATAAGAGAAAGGCATAACTCATTAAAGTTGTCACATCATTGATCAGTTTCAATAATAAATTACGTTTCTAATTTTAAGTTAAATTCGAGGGGAGTGTTGAAAGGTAAATAATATTAAGAAACTACTTGTAATTTTAAAGTGACCAACAATAAACATAGATAGAGATAACTACTTAGGGTCTGATATTCCCCTATTACAATAGAGTGATTCAGATTTTGTAGGTCCATTATGTACAATTTGCTTGGTCCTAAGTGAGCTTAGCAGAGGAGTCCCTATATAAAGATTGATACCTATACTTTTGAAGTATTAACTGGTGTGGTTGCCTTGGCTTAGTAAACCTAGTGCAGTTGTCTAGGTTATCAATCTTCCTTCTTTCTCAAGTTCATAAGACTCTACAACTTAGAGCCCACAATCTAACCAAACCAATAGTGTTTGTTAGAATATTATGGCTAGGGATAATTATTTCCTGGGATAATAGTTTGATTTATTCTTAGGATAGGGTTTGATTGAGTCCGTTGAATAGACCCTAACTTTGTATATAAATAGGGCATCTTCTATGTAATAAGGGGTATTCTTTTTTTCATGAAATAACATGGTATCAGAGCATTAGGTTTTCGGTTTCCACCTTTCGTGGTTTTTTTCCCGCCGCTGCTCGCGTTCCTTTCTCGAACGCGACGTTCCAAGCCGAGGACGCAGGCGCTGCTCTTGCGCGTTCCTTTCCCGAACATGACATCTTCCTCGCGCGGACGCCTCCCTCCTCGTGCAGACGCCTCCCTCCGGCGATTGGACGGCTAGTGGATTGAAGACCTTCTTCACCGTCGACAGCCAGCTCGTCTTCTTCCCTATCGATCGATCTCCGGAAAATCCGCCTCCCTCGCGACACGCGACAGCCTCCTCCCTCACGGCTCGCGATCAACTTCTCCGCTTCCGCAACATCCCTATAATTGCGAGGACCCTCGCCGGACGTCTCACGCTCCTCCTCGTGCCTCGCGCGGCCGCAAGCTCCCTCCTCACAATGCGTATAATCGACGTCACCTCCTCCCCGAGCGGACGCGTTCTTCTCCCGAACGCACCGAGCGGACGAATTGCGATGCCAGCGTCGCAACCTTCTTCCTCGGCTGCCTTGGCTACATACGGAGCTTTCTCTTCTTCCGACAAGGATTTCCCCTTGTCTCCTCCAGTTTTTCCAATCGCAGCGACCGACTTGTTATTAGGGTTCTTCTCCTTGAAAACCTTCCGGAATTCCTCCATGAAGACGAAGAAGGCACTAGGAGGCTTTCTGCCCCACGGCTCCTCTCGCCAGCAGCTACCTCTCCATCACCCTTTTCCAGACCTCCCGGATCGCATTTGTCTTTTGTTGGAGCACCGTCCTCACAGCGTTCTTGGGCTGGATCAACAAATTCACATCTTCCCCTCACCAGACCTCCACCTCGAAAGGGTGGCAACAAACGTCCTTGGTGTGATCATTGTCACCGACCAGGACACACGATTGATAGATGTTGAAGACTCCATGGTCGACCTAGTGCTGCTCAGATCGCCCAGAGTTCTGTCACTTATTCAGCTTCCACTTCACGGTTGACACCGGATCCGACTCTGCCGCCTTCCTATGTTGATTTTCTGAAATGGTATGAGGATCGACGGAATTCTAAGTCCTCTGTTGCTATTACACAAACTGGTAATTCCTTTGCTGGCATATCTCGCTCTTCGGGTCCTTGGGTACTTGACTCTGGGGCCACCGATCATATCACTGGTAATAAATCTCTTTTTTCTTCACTATCTACTTCCGGTTATTTACCCTTTATCACCATGGCAGATGGTTCTCAAACTCAATCCCAAGGTATTGGTGTTGTTCATCCTTCTCCATCTCTTTCCATTCATAATGTTCTTTATGTTCCCGGAGCTCCCTTTAATTTGTTATCAATAAGTCAACTTACTCGGTCTCTTGATTGTGTCATCTCGTTTATTAAATCTTCTGTGTCATTACAGGATCGGAATACGGGGAAGATGATTGGCTTCGGATGTGAGTCTCATGGCTTATATCGACTTCAACAAAACTCTTTTGTTGGTGCGGCAGCAGCATCTCCACTTGTTATTCATGCTCAGTTGGGATATCCTGATCTTGATAAGTTAAAACAATTACATCCTAGTCTGTCTCACTTAGAGTCTTTATCTTGTGAGTCGTGTCAGTTAGGCAAACATATTCGTAGTTCGTTTTCTCCTCGCATTATAAATCGAGCTACATCTCCCTTTGCTTTGGTTCATTCCGATGACTGAGGTCCGAGTCGTGTTTCTTCTACATTGGAGTCGCAATATTTTATTACCTTTATAGACGATTTTTCCCATTGTACTTGGTTATATCTGATGAAGGATCGTTCGGAATTGTTTTCTATTTTCTAACCTTTTTTTAATGAAATCAAAACACAATTTGGTATCCCTCTTCGATCCTTGCAGAGTGGTAATGCACGTGAGTATCTATCTACTCCGTTTCAGACCTTCTTAGCGTCTCACGATGTGTTACATCGGACGTCTTGTCCACATACCTCCCAACAGAATGGAGTTACAGAACGCAAGAATCGTCATCTTCTCGAGATCACTCGGACTCTTCTCCTCCACTCTCATGTTCCTCTTCGTTTTTGGGGTGATGTCATACTTACTGCATGTTATCTCATCAATCGTATGCCTTCCTCTGCTTTACAGGGTCAAATACCACATCATGTACTTTATCCGGATCAATCCCTTCATCCTTTACCACCTAAGGTCTTTGGTTCTATATGTTTTGCTCATGCTCTTGATCCTGGCATTGATAAACTCTCTCCTCAGTCGCATAAATGTGTTTTCCTTGGGTACCCACGGTCTCAGAAAGGGTACAAGTGTTATTCCCCTACACTCACAAGATTTCATCTCACGATGTCACGCTTCTTTGATTCGCCTTCCTTTCTTCGATCTTCGAGTCGCCGTCCGAAGTCTCATCCTTCTACGCTGTCTTTGATCCTCCGAGGATTCTCTATCACCCCACCTCAAGTCCTCCTCCTTGCAAGTTTATCCGCTGTTGTCTCGCCCCCGCTACGCTTCTCCCAACATCAATCCACTACGGAGTCATCTCCGAGCAGTCCTCCGCTCCCTCCTCCTGGCCCAACCTTCGACTGATATTCCTATCAGATCATGGAAAGGTATACGCCCACGCGTAATCCTTCTCCTCATTATGTTTCTTCGAGTTACTATCGCCTTTCTCCTTCCTATTATTCTTGTCTTTCCTCCTTGTCTGCCTGCTTTCTCTTCAAGATCGCAGGAGATGCATTTGCCCATCCAGACGGAAACAAGCTACGCTGATTTAAACGAAAGTGTCTTACTGAGCTGTGGACTTGGGACCTCGCCTCTACCACCGTGAAAGCCAATTGTTGGTCAGTCACGGTTATATACGGTGAAGGTTGGTCCAGACGGAACGGTTGATCGGCTTAAGGCTCGTCTCGTTGCTAAAGGCTATACTCAAATCTTCAGATTGGATTATGGGGACACTTTTTCTCCCGTTGTCAAGATGTCCTCTATACGCTTATTCATGCCCATTGCTGCGATTCAACACTGGCCTCTTTATCAGTTGGACATCAAGAATGCATTCTTACATGGTGACCTGCTTGAAGAAGTCTACATTGAGCAACCTCCGTGTTTTGTTGCTCAGGGGGAGTCTTCTGGTCTTGTGTGCCGCTTGCGAAAATCTTTATATAGTCTCAAACAATCACCCAGAGCATGGTTCGATAGATTCAGTATTGTAATTCAACAGTTCAGCATGACTCGGAGCGAAGCTGACCATTCTATCTTTTATCAACACGCATATACTGGTTGCATCTACCTAGTGGTTTATGTTGATGATATTGTCATCACAGGTAGTGATCATCTCGGGATCTCACAAGTGAAACAACATCTTTCCAAACATTTCCAGATAAAGGATCTCGGCAGACTTAAATATTTCTTGGGGATAGAAGTAGCACAGTCCAGAAATGGGATCATTATATCCCAAAGGAAATATGCAATGGATATTCTAGAAGAAATAGGAATGTTAAACTCAAAGACAGTTGACAACCCTATGGATCCTAATGTCAAGCTCCAAATCAGGGGAGCCTACTGCATCTGAATGATATGCGATTAGTAGGGAGACTAAGTTACTTTACTGTTACTCGTCCAGATATCTCATTTGCAGTAAGTGTAGTAAGTCAATTTCTCAACTCTCCAGGAAAGGGTCTTTTGTACGAAGACAAAGGACATACTCGAGTCATAGGGTAATCTGATGCAGACTGGGCAGGATCTCCCATTGATAGGAGATCTACCTCTGATTTTTGTATATTTATCGGAGATAACCTTGTGTCTTGGAAAAGCAAAAAGTAGAATGTTGTGGCAAGATCCAGTGCAGAGGCAGAGTATCAAGTTATGGTCATAGCCAATCAAGAGCTTATATGGCTCAAACAGTTGCTTCAGGAGCTAAGGTTTAGAGATGTTACACAAATGGCATTTATATGTGATAACCAAGCCACCATGCATATCGCCTCAAATCCAGTTTTTCATGAGAGGACAAAGCATATCGAAGTTGACTGTCACTTTGTCAGAGAGAGTCATATCGGGAGAAATATCTACTAGTTTTGTTAACTCACATGATCAACTAGCAGATATATTTACTAAGTCACTGAAAGGTCCCCAAATTGACTATATATGTAACAAGCTGGGTGCATATAATTTATATTCTTTAGCTTGAGGGGGAGTATTAGAATATTATGGCTAGGGATAATTATTTCCTAGGATAATAGTTTAATTTATTCTTAGGATAGGGTTTGATTGAGTCCGTTGAATAGGCCCTAACTTTGTATATAAATAGGGCATCTTCTATGTAATAAGGGGTATTCTTTTTTTTTATGAAATAACAGTGTTGATAGGTGTTAATAATAGATAATGTAATATTTGCACTGGTCATTGATTGTCTACCTGGTATGCATTGATATGTATATATCTCATAATTGCAGAACATTGTCTCTTTTCTCTTTATATTAGATCAAGGCTCTCACTTTATTACCTTTCCTCTCTTACCCTTCTAGTGGCTGGGCTGGACCAATTGCCTCTCTTCCAACGGCACACCAACCACCCCTTCTCCTTGTGTTGCACAAGTGCCCTTTTGCTTCTCTTATTAATTCTCTTGCTACTGGAGGGAGATATTTACAGCCCTTTTTGTGTTTCTTTCCCTTAAACATAGAGTTAGAGATGACTTAAATTGAAAATCCTTACCCTAGTTGTTGTTATCCAATACTTCTTATTCTTGTGAATTGATGTCCTTCAAATGGTCCCTATCTTTTCTTCTTTTTTTTTTCCATCCAAAGGTCCATAGTTATTAAAATTGGATCAGACCACCAGCTTGACCAGAAAATGGGAACATACTTCTCTAGGTTGGGTTTGCTCGTTTGCACAAAAAAAAGAACAGTTAGCTGATTTTGTAAAACTCAACTGGTCAAAATAAAAGGACAGTACGAAACTCCTGTCAATGCAAGGTACCCGGGATGGGTCGGATCACATTTCGTCTATTGTATGGAGCATTACTCTGCATTGCAAAAGGTTGTTTATACTACTCGAACCCCTGATCACTAGGTCACATAGTAGCAACCAATAATACGGAGCTTAGCTGGTTCAATTCTCAGTTTAGTTTTTATAACTATGCAAAGGTCTGACCCATAATCACTACTTTTAGATTAATAGTTAGTCCTAAGATTCCAATTGTGTTCTACGATGACAAGTATTCTAGTTTCTTATTGTCTCGCACGGATAGTTCCATCCAAGGATTAAAATACATTACATATGGATCAGCACTGATGATACATTTTGAATGTCCGAGACACCAAAATAGCACTTAATGCAGGTCATCTTCTACTCTGCCACAGTCTCTTTTTCTGCACACCTCCAACTAACACAAATTTGTTCCACGATCTCCCAGCAGCAAGTAGCACAATAAATTTTAACTCCTTTTGCTTTTCTATTTAATGAAGGCTCTTAGCTCATTTAACTGCAGTCTCTCTTAAGACCAAGTCTTTCACAAACACTTTTTATAAGCATAGAAGGAGGTCATCGAGCATCTAAAGAATGACAATGTCTTCTCTTCTTCTTTCGATAGAGGCCTATAGCTCATCACCTCATCTTTCTCTTCTTTGCAAATGTGCCAATGGACGTAGTTAACAACCTTAATGCATAGTAGGAAATAAACATAAAGCTCCCCTACAATTTCTCTCCTGATAGACCAAGCTATGCTAATGGGCACCAAGTGTCATCATTGCTAGAACAACACCAACAAATAAAATCTCAACAAACTATAAAAGCTCTAACAAACACAACATTTTAGTGGTGTGAACCATTTTGAGTGTAGTGGTGTTAACCATTTCGAGTGTTTAGATGATTAAATTAATTTTTTTTTATTTGTTAGATTATTTTATTAATAAAATCAGCTTACTTGAGATAAATGGAAGTTTCCATTTTTATTTATGAATAAATCCCTACAAATCCTAAAATGGTTCAAATACAATTTTAGTAATTAATATTTTTTTAGAAGAATTTAAAATTAATTATTGAAGGGCTAAATTTATTTTATCCACAGTGGTTAATTGTTTAACGTAATTAAGTAGATTTAGTTTATTTGAAGTAGATTTAATAGATCTAATCATTATTTAATTTAAAGATTGGATGATTCTTCAAAAAATCATTTTGCATTTTAGAATTAATTAATTAGCAAATTTCTATGATAAGTACGTGAGTTTGTCAAGAAAATTCTCTAGTATCTTAAGTATTTTCAGATTAATTAATTTATGAAAAGTATTAAGATGCCTAGAATAAGTTAAATAATATTTTATTTTTTTCTAATGAACCTTTAATTTAAAATAAATTTTTTTGAAAAATCACATTTGACTGTGTCTCTTAAGGTTTCTATAGTTATCTCCAATTTATTTATAAGACAAAAGTTTCAGAGAAATAAATTATGTTATGGTTTAGGGTTTCGAAGATAGGCTTTTGCCCATCTTCTGGGGCACATTATTTTTCACCACCATTATTGTTATGCCTGTTTTTTTATAGCATTATTGCTATGCATTTTGTTGAGATTGGCTGTGAGATTTGTTTGTTATAGTGCTGAATTATAGCTGATCAAGTCTTTAGGATAAACATAAACCAGCACTTGAGTCAGGGGACTATTAAAATCATCACAGTACAAAGAAAAAAAAAATGATCCAGTTAGTGGAAGAAAAGATCACATTTACTAACAAGGAGAAACATTTAAAGTTTAAAACTTTAAACATCTAAAATAACGTTCATCCAAGTGAACAACTTTGTACCTCATTTCTGTTGAGTACTGACTCGATCTCTTTGTGCAAACCATCTGTATCCTGAACAAAGTAGTGCAAATCAGTATATTGGCAGAAGTTACTAGCACAAGCTGAAGAGAGAGAGAAATTCTATTGCCCTTATTGATGATACTATCACCAAAGATTTAGATTTAAGCAGAAAATGTATGTCATCCTGAGAGAAGGTCATAACTTATAAGGTTGCCAAGACTATGTCCCAGACCATAGAATCTAATGATCCAAACAACCTAAACGATTGGCTTAGGATCTCATCACCCCACAATCTAATCCTATTCTTGCTCATTGTTGCTATGTAGGACCGTTGTCAAAAAACCATGACCACATAGATATATGTATCAAAATAAAAAATAAAAAATCTATTACATTTTTGATATATCTATTATCAAAATAATTTCATTTATGTTTCATGATATTCGAATGATAATATTTAAAATGCTCATATTATTCCTATATATTGAAATATTATGATAAATTATAGAAATTAAATATAATTTCTTAAGATCCTATACTGCAATCCTTAGACCTATTCCCATGCACTCGTTACTAGGTAGGATCTTAATTTTGACAACCTATGAAAACTAAGTTCTAATGAGTTGAAATGCAAGGTTCAAAATCTTGAACCGTGTAGGAGTTTAGGCCATTAACTAAAACAATATTGTTTCAGTACATATCAATGTTCCAATGTATGGTGTCAGTAGCAAATTAGAGGTGCAAGAAAGGAGGAGATGAATAAGAAAAAATTTGAAGAAGAGAAGAGAATGATATACCTAAGTTAGCTGTGTACCTAAAATTGGACTTTGTATCTTCTATTATGGTATAGTTTTGATATTATATTGTATGGACACAAACTACAAAAATAATAATAAATATTATTTAAATTCATCTTAAAACGTGTTGTAATATGCCAAAGAGTGTTGAGGTTATATCTTCTATTATGATATAGTTTTGATATTATATTGTATGGACACAAACTACAAAAATAATAATAAATATTATTTTAATTCATCTTAAAACGTGTTGTAACATGCCAAAGAGCATCGAGGTTGCAGGAGATGATATTAATATGAACGACACAACATTACAGGAAACATTATTGAACTGATCGAGATTTAATAATTTATCAAAATAATATGTTTCGACCATGCTACTTGACACAAGATTTGGAACCATATGAAAGGGAAAGAAACTTTTTAATGGAATCTCATAAATCAATATTTTGAAGCTTCCGGCATTCCATATGAGAGAAGGAGCGCATCAGGACAACCTCTCAAATCACTTTTAAATCAGTTTACTTAGCTAAGAGCCCACTAGGCCTGGATTCTCTGCGTTAGATCAGTTCCTCATTCATGCATTTCTCATGATTTCTTAGGATGCAATCATAGTTAGGAATAAGAAACAAACAGGTAATTGTGAGACAGATTTGAAGATAGAATCCAACCTCTTCATGCCATCCATCAACAACGAATACATCCAAAGAATAACCATCTGTTGTTGAAAATACATGAGCCTCCCGGATATTGAGTCCGATATCAGATAACATTGTAGAAAGCTAAACAATATTGCAGTTAGAATATTCTGAATGTTCAATAAATTAGTAAAACGATGAAAAAGATAACAGCGTCTATTTATGAACAAATAACTAATAATAAAATAAATGGAGATTCAATGTCTAAAACGTGGACAATATAGCCATACATTTAAACATTATTAGAACCATTGAGACACAAAAACAAATTAGTAATAAAAAGGCTAAATACTGGAATTGACATCAATATTTATTTATATCACGTTTGAAAAAACAAAAGAAACACATGGAATTCTATCTAATGTACCTTGTCTATGGATGTATGTAGGCAAGCAATGATGGCAAGATCAAATTGACATGACCCATATCACATTACATCAACAACAATAACAACCAAGTCTGATCTTACTAGGTGGGATCAAGATCCATCTCACATATTACAGACAAATTCCAAAGTGGCAACAAATTCAACTCGCCTAACAAATTGTTATATAACAAACTTGAGCAATTTTTTGAAACATACAAATTCACATTTTTGAAATTTTAACTAGAATTTTCAATCGTATAAGTTATTTTAACAAAAATAACTAATCTATACTGCTTTGTTAACTTTAAATGGATAGACAATGACATGACTCAACCCAACATGAATTGTCAAACCTTTTGTTAGCAAGAGAAAAAGATCCGAACCTTTTCCACTTTAGTAAAGTGTACTTAAAATAGACCAGTATTTTTAATTAAAAATAATGGCAGATTCTTAATAGGAAAGTCATGGCATGGAACAAAATTTAAAATTTCAACCTGTGTCCGAGTTTCAGTCTATAACCATAACAATATAGTTTTGGTATCATGTCATGTCATGCCAATAGAGTTTCGAGACTTTTTTAAATATAAAATATATTAATTAAAAATATTATTATCAATATTTTGATTGTTATAATGCTTATTATTAAGTTAAATTAATATTTTAAAATTTAAGATTGAGTAAAAGTATGATTAGTATCAAATAGATTTAAATTAAATTGAATTTTTAATTTATTTTAATCAGTTTAAATTAAACTAAATTTATATATATTATAATTTAATTTAAATCATAATAGTATTTAGGAATTATATTATATCTAATTTTTGTTTTTTTAAGTATTTTCTAAAAGGTAATTTTTCTTTTAAAAGTTTTTTTTTAAACGGTTATAATTGTCCATGTAAAAGATGAAAGAAAGAGAAATTAACAACGAAAAATTTTAATGTTTTTTTTTCACAAAAGAAAGGGGGGGGGATGGGGGGATGGATTATCTAAACATTATTTCCACAAAATTAGAGAAAATTAGGGTAATAGGCATTATCTAAACATCTTACTGGTTTGAAGCTTTCATAACTTTGCAACCTTCTTAATGACTTCTTTAAGGACTTTGATACCATTTTAACGAGCTGCGATAAGAAAGGGAGTTTATAATTGTTTAAGTCTATCTTAGTCGTCTTTCAAGAAATTAAGAGAGTAAGGCTCTTATTCGTAGACATCTTAGACATGCTTTACAAGTTGAATTCTACTAGGAATATACTTTTGTTCAAAAGCACAAACCTAGCGAGGATAACAAGCCCATCTATAAACTGAGTCTTGTAGCTGTTGGGTTTCCGGCACCGCGGCGTGTGTGTGTTCGATCATGTTTCGTAAACATGAACACAGCGGAAGCAATAAAAATAATAAATCTACATTTATTACAACACACACAACACACGCATGCATATTACAACAAGTGTAGACATAACCGTAAATTTAAATTTGCAATAAAAGGAAATTTATCTACGTTATACCTTTCGTATGACGTGTAGCGGGAACGGCATCAACCGGAACGATCCTCGCTAGAATCGTCTCTATCCGTATCCACGCCGAGTTCCTCGGGATGACTTCGCTAAGCCACGAGCTTCGTCTTCGTACGGGTTACTAGCCTCATGTTGAAGACGACGTGATCGAGAGATGATCACGATCCGAAACCAA
Organism: Wurfbainia villosa; assembly: GCA_025175895.1. Taxonomy (NCBI): domain Eukaryota; kingdom Viridiplantae; phylum Streptophyta; class Magnoliopsida; order Zingiberales; family Zingiberaceae; genus Wurfbainia; species Wurfbainia villosa. The sequence continues at coordinate 36,513,080 of CM046001.1, read as the reverse complement.
ATTCGGATCCTAATACGAGTTCTCAAAACTCGCTTCTCCGGAGAGGTATTCGTCAACCAATTGACGAATCCTTCGTCCTCCACCTCAGAGGATTACCGGAGATCGAATCCCCGGTAAGTTATCCTCGGAGCTCTAACCGTCTGCCCAAACGACGCCCGAAGGAGAAGAAGCTGTCCAAAACTGGACAGCTTGGTGGAGGAGTAGGCGCCGCCAAAACAAGGAAGCCAAGTGCTCACCTTTCACCGAGGCCTCAGGAAGATCACCGAGGGTCGCCGAGGATCACCTGAAGCAAGCCGCAAAGAGCCGGCCTGGCAGCCAAGGGTTGGGCGGCAATGGAGTTGACGCCAACAAGAGGAAGAGGGGTCATGGCCAAGCTTAGGGTTGTGATTAGGGCTTAATTATCCATTAAGCCCTCTTTTATAGAGAACTAATTCTCTTAAGGGTTATTGGATCATAACCATTAGGCCCGTTAACCCGCTCCATTAAGATAAGTTAAAATAAACCAAACCATGATGGTTTATTTTAAGTTAAAACAAACCGAACCAACTTTTGGTTCATTCGTTTAAAATAAACCAAACCCTTTGGTTTATTCTCCTCCATTGGATTAGAACCAAACCATTTTGGTTCATCCATTATGTCTTCATAAGACACGGCCCATCCACGCCTATCATGATCAAACGATTTCATGCTCTCGCTTTATGTTCGTCCAACCAAACCTAGTTTCTCTCGCGAGAATCTCATTCTCAAGCTCGCTTTAAATCCTTTGGATTACGCTCGTTGTGCGTGTGACCAAATAGGTTCTCGATTTATGTTGGCCATCTATAATTAACCATTATATGTAATCCATCATGAGTGGCACCTAGTAGTACATCATGATCCCCAATTAACCGAAAAAAGATCAAGCGGTTGATCCGTAACTATTTCAAACCCTTCGAGGTCGAATGATTCGCGCCCATTCCTTCACTCATCTTCACTAGTCGACTACGCCACACCTAAAGTATCATTTCCTCGCCCTACGGATTCTAAGTTATCGACATGTATCGAAGAGTACTTTACTCTAAACATGTAATGCTTTGGCACAAAGACTTTAGTAACAATCCGACGAGAGGCCGTATACATCTCCTCGCATGAGTGGTGAATCCTTTATAGGCTATTCAAACACCTTCGATCACTTCGACTTATACCCAATCATCCCGGGTCCACATCTCCTTAGAGATGTTTGCTTAAGATGCCAAAGCATAAGTCTCCATGATCAAGATGACTTGAATACCGCAAGTCAAAGGAACATCGCACTTAAGCCACAGTAAGAACTTCATTGACATATCTATATATGCAGAGAACCATATGAAGTCTTACGGCTGGTCACTCCAATGAACTAGTTACTATAACTAGCATCCACGATTAACTCCGACATCACTACGCCTCCGAAGTGAGAATCACCCTTGGATACACCAAGGAGTATACCTCTTTAAGAATTGATGGTGTCCAATCAATTCATCGACTAGGATAATTTCGATACATACATACGTAGAGATACTCACTAGTCATGATCCAATCACAAATTCTCTCATGCCGTGAATCGTCGATCGGACATTCAAGAAATGAGTTTAAGATCCAATCAAATACATAAAACATGTATACTCGAATAGTGAATCTTCATTTATCATATAAATGGTTCATACATAAGGCGATCGCTTAGACATCTCTCATATATTACTAACAGACCCACTGCCTAATGTCAATCGCTACAGATCCAATACCATAAGCTCGAACATGACACAAACTTATTTTGAGGTAATGCCTTAGTCGAGGATCCGCTAAGTTCCTTTCGGGGGAATTTTCTCGATTTGTATTTCGCGTTCCTACACGATCTCTTAAGATGATAGCGGCTACACGTGTTTGGATCATTGATGAGACCACATCAAGTTCGAGACGAACTTCGATCCAAATCGCTTCCTTCGCCTAAAGATGCAATGTATTACGCCTTAGTGGGAGAATCCGCTATAGTGTCGCTTGGAACCTTTCCAACTTATTGCGCCCATTCCAGTGAATACATACCCAGACAAAGACATGGAATCATCCTCATGCGTCCGAGCGCATCCGTATACCCACGTATCACCACGCACTTCTCCATATATTAGAACACATCCTTAGTTCTTCTCAAGTACTTAAGGATCGCCTTAAGCCCAACGATCCATTCTGGATCGGATCGGTATCCGCCGTGACACTCGTGAGCATACGATACATCGGGCCTCGTGACATAACATAAAGATACACGATAGATCCTATCATGCGGATCATAGGAATCTTACTCATGAAAATCCGCGGACATGGACTTGAAAGGTGTACCCTACGTACGATGGGTAGAAACCTTTCTTGGATTCGACATGTTAAACCTCTTTGACTTTATATATGTAGATGCGAAGACCAAGCAACCGCTTCGATCTATCTCTATAGATCTTAATCCCGAGGATGTAGGTTGCTTCTTCCGTGTCTTCACGGAGAATGTCTTGGATAACCAAACTTTCACCGATTGTAAGATTGAAACATCGCTTTCTATAAGTAGTATGTCATCGACATACAATACTAGGAATACGACTGCACTCCCACTAACCTTCTTGTACACACAAGGTTCGTCTGGATTTTGTGAGAAATCAAACTTTTTGATTGTCTCATCAAAACGGATATTCCAGCTCCTGAATGCTTGCTTCAATCCATAAATGGACCGTCGCAATTTGCATACCTTGGTTTTATCAACCGATGTGAAACCTTCAGGCTGTATCATATACACGTCCTCGAGCAGGTTTCCATTAAGGAAAGCTGTTTTCACATCCATCTGCCATATCTCATAATCATAATTAGCCGCTATGGCCAGGAGCATCCGAATGGATTTAAGCATAGCTACAGGCGAATAGGTTTCGTCATAATCAACACCTTGTTTTTGACGATATCCTTTCGCCACCAATCTAGCCTTATAGGTAATCACATTACCATCCATGTCGGTTTTCTTCTTGAAAACCCACTTGCACCCTATAGGCTTTATCCCTTCAGGTGGGTCAACCAAGTCCAAACTTGGTTTTCATACATGGAATTCATTTCCGACTTCATGGCACCAAGCCACTTATCCCTTTCTGAACTTGTCAGCACTTCTTCATAACTGGTAGGCTCCTCATCATCAATGAGTAACACGTGCTCGATTCACTTACGAAATCCATATCTCTCAGAATATCATGCGTGTTCTACCGGATCTACAAGACGTGTGTTACAGTCCAAATCGGTGATTGCTTCATCACTATGAGTTGTCGGTTGTTGTGCTTCACCGTATCTCATCAATGCTATTTGAGTCTCTCGAGCCTCCTCAAGCTCGACGACACTCCCATCTGCTTTCTTGAGAGAAACTCTTTCTCTAGAAACACAAAGATTCCTTGAAACAAACACCTTTTGCTCCACAGATAATGTAATTAGTAACCCTCGCTTTCAGTGGTATCCAATAAATAGACATTTATCGACTTAAGATCCACCTATTCGACATCGTCCCGCTTTCATAAGTGACAACCCCATATCTTCAAGTAAGATATACGAGGTTTCTTACTATTCCATATCTCATATGGAGTAGTTGAGACTACCTTGGTAGTATTCTGCTTAACAAGTAAACAAATGTCAAGTCATAGCCCAAAAGGACTTGGGAAGAGTCGCGATTCATCATCGACCGCCACGCCCAATAAGGTCGATTACGCCTCTCAGATACACCATTATGCTGTGGTGTATATGGCGGAGTCCATTGAGACAATATACCATTGTCTCTTAGATAATCAAGAAACTCTTGACTTAAGTATTCACTACCTCGATCCGATCGAAGTATTTTAATACTCTTGTCATGTTGTTTCTCTACTTCATTTCTGAATTCTTTGAACCTTTCAAAGGCTTCAGACTTGTGTTTCATCAAGAACACATACCCAAACCGTGAGTGATCATCGGTGAAGGTAATGAAGTAGCTATAGCCTCCTAATGCTCGAGTTGACATAGGTCCACATACATCAGTATGTATTAGTCCTAGTAACTCTCCCACTCGTTCACCCTTTCCAGTAAAAGGTAACTTAGTCATCTTGCCTTTTTAAGCATGATTCGCATGTATCGTATGAATCCAATTCAAACGATTCCAGAATTCCACATCGGTGTAATTCGGACATGCGTTTCTTGCTTATATGGCCAAGACGACAATGCCACATATATGAGTCTATTTGATTATCCTTTCGAGCACGCTTGTTGCTCGCTTCGATATTGAAAATATCACTGGATACGTCCAACGTATAAACACCATTGCTTAAAGTTCCAAATTCCATAAAGAACTCCATTCAAAGTTATGTAACAACAATTGTTACTAAAGTCAAATGGTACCCATTTCTATTTAAACAAGAAATAGAAATGATGTTCTTTATCAACGGAACATAAAAGCAATCATGTCAGCTTCTAAGACAAGTCCTGAGGAGTTTCCAACAAATACGCTCCGATGGCGATCGCAGCAACCTTCGCTCCATTCCTAACACGCAAATTTGACTCTCCCTTGACGAGTCTTCTTCTATTCCTTAGCCCATGTATGTCATTACATATATGTGAGTCACACCCAGTATCCAATACCCAAGTGTTTGAGGAAATAGAACGACAATCAATAAAGAAGATATCCAAGAAGATGGGGCATCCGATGCCTTATTCTTCTTCACTGACTCAAGATAAATCTCACTTTCTTCAAGAATGGCTCTCCTTGCCATAATGATGGCAAGTTTCCTTCAGGCTAGTTCTACCTTCTAGCCTTCTTCTTTCCTTCTGTTCCTTCGACTTTCCTCTGTAACCTTTCTTCGAGGAATCAACTAACATCAAAGACTGGCCCCCGCCATGCTTCTCGTAAGACTCCAACCTTCAAAGATATCGAGCAAGACTACGATTTAACCTTCTAGCATCTCAGAGGTGAAGAGGAGCTGAGACTTCAACCTTTCAATCTCACTTGCTTCATCAACCAACTCACAAAGATGAACGACATGAGCATCCATACGCTCATGCCGCCAGAGCTTGGGTTCCATCAGCGCTAGCATGATGCAACTCATTCGCTCGCAGTCACTCACAAGTTTCCGATAGCCAACAATCGGTCCAGAGTTCAGATCGCACTAGATGGCGGAAGAGGCGCTCGAGGACATTCGCAAGCTTTTCAACCTCGAGAACAATTCTCGAGCTTCAGCGATCAGCTCGGCCCGATCGATTTATTGAATCAAAATGGAGCATAAATTGAAGACTCAATCTTAGAAATACAAAGCAGCGTATATGAAAGATGATTTTAAAATGCATCGATATACATTTATAAATCCCGTTCGTTTTGAATTTCAAAAACCCCAAAATCGCCGGAGATCGTAGGTCCATCTCGAATGGGTGATATCCATCGTAGTTATGAAACGACCTTGGAGAGTCAAGCAAGCCATTCGTAACTCGGACGGTGAGTATCACTATACGATTGCATATCACGTATATGCTATCGCAATGTCTTTATCAGTAATTGAATGTTTCACGCATACATCGGGTTGTTAACATTAACAAGTATCATCTCGTATGCATAGCACCCGACTTCACCTCCCTTTACATCGACCTTGGAGAGAGTCCAAAAAACCGATGCTCCAGGTTAAAGCCGACCCATTAATCGGGAAATAGTTTTAATATGGTTAGAGCGCATTCAACCAATTAGCCCAGCTTGGAGAGAGTCCAACAACCAAAGCTAACGATTGACCTCTGACTCTTACCGTATTAGTATTAAACTATTCCATGGTTTGAACATGTTCGGGTTGGTAGGGCTTGGAGAGAGTCCAACAACCCAAACAAGAAACAGAACTCTGGTTCTAACCATATTAATGGAAGGTGTAGGCTTTAATATTGTTTAAGGGTTTTTATGTCTCATCCATTTTGCATGCAAATAACTATTATCTACATGGCATGGCATACATGGCATACATCTACATGTCACGACACGCATGGCATAATGTTATGCATCTAATGCAATTACATGGCATACAATTATGTGATGTATATAATTTCCTTATATGTCATAACTATTTATGGAAATAAAATATGTTTAAGATTTGATTCTCCAAATCAAATCATAATTAAATTAGGAAACAAATTTCCAAATCTAATCACATATTTTATTAATGGAATTATTTGATTAAGGAAAATCTATTTAGGAAACCAATTTCCTAAATCATTAAAACTACTTATGGAAATAAAATATTTTAAGATTTGATTTCCCAAATCAAATCATGATTAAATTAGGAAACAAATTTCGAATCTAATCAAATATTTTATTTATGGAAAATATCGATTTCCGTAAATACTTACTTTCGAAAGTGGAAGATTTCCATAAATACTTCTACAGACTTTCCAAAATTGAAAAATTTCCATAAATACTTCTAAATTTCCAAAATTAGAAAATTTCTAGAAATACATTATGACTATCATGAAACCATTTTTACGATTATGTCGAAACCTGACTTGGGCTCGATACCCTTTGTTGGGTTTTAGAACCATGCCGCGGCGTGTGTGTGTTCGATCGTGTTTAAAACATGAACACAGTGAGCGATAAAAATAATAAATCTACATTTATTACAACACAGCGTGCGTATTACAATAAGTGTAGACATAGCAGTAAATTTAAATTTGCGATAAAAGAAAATTTATCTCGTTATACCTTTCATTATGGCGTGTAGCGAGGGCGTCGGCCCTAGAATCGTCTCTATCAGTATCCGCCGAGTTCCTCGGGATGACCGCTAAGCCGCGAGCCGTCTTCGTGCGGGTTACTAGCCTCGTGTTGAAGGCAGCGTGATCGAGAGATGATCGCGATCCGAATCGAATTCGGATCTGTCGAGTTCTCGAAAACTTCGCTTCTCTCGGAGAGGTAATCGACGATTGGCCAGAATCGCCGTCCTCCACCTCGGAGGATTCACAGGAGATCGAATCCGATAAGTTATCCATTGTCGGGCTCTGGCAGTCGTCAACGGCGCTCGGCGAGAGGAGAAGAAGTTGTCGAGCTGGACAGCTTGGTGGAGGAGTAAGCGTGGCCAAAACAAGGAAGCAGTGCTCACCTTTTCAGAGGCTGGGAAGATCAGGAGGGTCATGGGAGGATCACCATTTGAAGCTTGGGCCGTGAGAGTGATCGGCTCGAGGTTGGCGGCAATGGAGTTGGCCTTGACAAGAGGAAGAGGGTTAGGCGGCGAGCTAGGGTTTTGGATTAGGGCTTAATTATCCCTTAAGCCCTCTTTTATAGAGAACTAATTCTCTTAATGGTTATTGGATCATAACCATTAGGCCCGTTAACCCGCTCCGTTAAGATAAGTTAGAATAAACCAAACCATGATGGTTTATTTTAAGTTAAAACGAACCGAACCAACTTTTGGTTCATTCGTTTAAAATAAACCAAACCCTTTGGTTTATTCTCATCCATTGGATTAGAACCAAACCATTTTGGTTCATCCATTATGTCTTCGTAAGACCACGGCCCGTCACGCTTCATTGCGGTGAAGCGATTTCGTACTCGCTTTATGTTTGTCGACCAAACTAGTTCTCTCGATGCGAGAATCTCGTTCTCGGCTCGTTTTAAATCCTTTGGATTACGCTCGTTGTCCGTGTGACCAAATAAGTTCTCGATTTATGTTGGCCGTCTATAATTAACCATTAATTATAGAACGATCATGAGTAGCACCTAGTAGTACATCATGATCCCCAATTAACCGAAAAGATCGGCGGTTGATCGAACTATTTACGAAACCCTTGATGCTCGAATGATTCGTGCCCCATTCCCTTCACTCATCTTACACCCACTTGGTTCGGGGACATGGTATTATTGTGTCGATCCCCACTAATTGACTCGTCGCACCTAGCCCAAGTATCATTTCCTCGTCCTACGGATTCTAGTTACTGCACATGTATCGAAGAGTACTTTACTCTAAACATGTAATGCTTTGGCCAAGAACTTTAGTAACAATCCGATGAGAGGCCATGGGTATACATCTCCTCGCAAGGAGTGGTGAATCCTTTATAGGCTATTGAGCACCGATCGCCGACTTATACCCAATCATCCGGGTCCACATCTCTTAGAGATGTTTGCTTAAGATGTCAGCATAAGTCTCCGTGATCGAGATGACTTGAATCTGTGTCGAAGGAACATCGCACTTAAGCGTAAGAACCGTTGACATATCTATATATGCGAGAACCGTATGAAGTCTTACGGTGGTCACTCGATGAACTAGTTACCGTAACTAGCATCCACGATTAACTCGGACATCACTATGTCTCTCGGCCGGTGAGAATCGGTGCTTGGATACCAAGGAGTATACCTCGTGCTAGTCTCGACAGAATTGATGGTGTCCAAATCCATCAATTCATCGACTAGGGATAATTCCGATACATCACAATTACACATGTAGAGATACTCACTAGTTGTGATCCGATCACAAATTCTCTCGTCGTGAATCGTATCGTGGACATTCAGTAAATGAGTTTAAGATCCAATCAAATACATAAAACATGTATACTCAAATAGTGAATCTTCATTTATCATATAAATGGTTCATACATAAGGCGATTGCCTTAGGACATCTCTCATATATTACTAACAGTAGCCACATTACACACAATGAGCACATCGGTGGTAGAACTTGCTTGACTCAGGGATGAATACGACTTTAAGATAATTTGTTAAAATGTTTGTGAAGGGGATTACTTATTTAAGGTCACCCGTTATACATTCCTACAATTTTACTTGGATACTTTCTTATTTAGAAAATATAATCAAGTTATCTTGTTGAACAATTTGGGAAGGATAAGACTATCATCTTTATTTTGGATAGATTCATTTGCCCTTATTGTGAAAAGATGTTGTTTGGATTGTATGATAGTGTCACATATATTATCGAACAAAGGCAACTATGTGAAACATGAGCTTCAAGACACCACTGTTGATTCCCACAAGTCTCTTGGCACAAATGGGGTAGAGGGTGAGTGCTAATCTTTCCACGGGCGACATTAGGAGAGAGAGGAGAAGAGAGAATCGAAGAAGGAAAGGGAGACTTCGCGAACAGGGAGGTTCCACCTCTTGGTTAAACGAAACCAAAGCAAACTTTACTAATCAAAATCAAATTCAATGCTTACAAGAGTCATGACTCATGTTTATATAGACTAGAAAAGGAGAAAAGTTCAAAACAAATTGAGAAATATTCAAAACTAAATCAGAAATACTCAAAAACCCTAATTAATGTGTAGCGGCGGCGGCGATCCATGGGCGTGAAGTGGACCATGGGTAGGTCGTGGTTACCACGGGAGGATCCTTATTGAGCCACAGTCAGATCCACAACCGTGGTGTTAGCCACAAGTAGCCCATGGTGGCCTCTAGGAGCTCCAATCTCGTCTCATTCCAACCTTGACTGAAGCACAGGAGTCATGGAGGCTCTAATGTCCTTGTTGGTGGCTTCAATGGTCTTTTGTCATGGCTTGGGAGAAGACAGGACCAGAGTTGTCAAAAGCGATCGCTTCGCTCGCTTAAGCGTGAAACGATGCGAAGCGCAAAGTCTGCGCTTTACAGAACTCAGAAGCATAGGAAGTTCGCGAAGTGCGCGCTTCGCGATAAAATCTGGTAGCGCTTTGCGGTTGTGATTTTTATTTTGAAGTTCTGCTCTATATAAGTCTCATTGTCTCGAGTTTTGACGACCTCTGTCTCTCACAATCATTTGCCTCGCACTTTCGCCGCCTCTCGTCTCCCTCTCGTCGTATCTCATTTGCTTGGCGGCGCCACCGTCTCTATTGGTAAGAATCAGAATCTTATTTTCTATTTTTTACATACGTATTTTTTTTTTAGGTGTCGCCTGACCACCCCGAACTGCAGCGCCTCGCGTGGCCTTCGCGCCTTGGCGGCGGCCTACGGGGGTTCTTTGTGGCATCAAGCAACCTCACGCGAGTCATGATGTCGTTGTGACCTCCTGGGGCTGCTGACACCGTCGTGCGGCCTCCGCGACGCGCGCCGTTACGCGACCTCGCGGACTGCGAGGCATCGTGGCCTCCGCAGGGCGGCACGCCGTCGCCGCGACCTCCCGTAGCGCGAGGCCATCGTCGCGACCTCGCGCGAGCAGAACCATCGTGCGGCCTTGATGAGGTCTTGTGGCCTTCGTGACCTCCATGTAGTAAATGCGGCGTCGTCTTGGCAATGGAATATCGGCGGTGATTCGGCTAAACTTAGGATTTAATAATCAACTTCCCAAACTATAGTTCGTCTAAAATTAATTAAACCTTAATAAAATTATCTTATAAATTTAAAAATATTTCATAAATTATTTTAAAATTTATTTTATTAATATATAAATTTTTTTAAATTTTTTAATTATATTTAATCAAAATTAATTAAATTAATTTTTTTACCATTTAATATTTTTTACTGTTAAGTATTTTTTTTATTGATTTCAGTTATTTTAACCATGTCAAATACAACAATTTCATCAACTCAAAAGGATATTGCTTGGAATTATGCAACATGTTCAGGTCCTAAAAATCCAAATATTGTCAGTTGTATTTTTTGTGGAAAAATAACAAATGAGAAGATTTATTGACACAAGTTACATTTAATTGGAGGCAATAGAAATATGATGATATTGTTGATTTGAAAGAATGTGAAGATGATATTCAAACTAAAATGAAAGGGAAACGACCAATATCCGGTCCAAGCATCCATCCTACAGTCCAAGGTAAAAAGTGTAAACAAACTGGACCTATTGACCTTTATTTTATGAAAGATGTTGATGAAATTGTCAAACAAAAACGTACAAAAAAGAAAGGACAATATAATGAAAATAAAAAAAAAATAAGAGATATTGCGGTTAAGAAATTTGCTACATGGATGTATGATGTCGGAATTCCTTTCAATGTCGTTAAATATGATTCTTTTGAGCCTTGTATTGAAGCTATTGGGCAATTTGGATCGGGGATGAAACCTCCACCATATCATGAAGTGAGGGTTAAGTATTTGAAGAATGAGTTGGCAAATACAAACTTCTCAAATCCCACGAAGAAGATCACATGCTATGTTTGGGTGCACAATCATGGTAGATGGGTGGGCAGATAAAAAGGGTAGGACTCTTATAAATTTTTTGATAAATGGTCCTAAAGGAAGTGTATTTGTTGAATCAGTTGATGCTTTGGGCTATTCTCACACAGCTGACAAGATGTTTGAGTTACTTTCTAAATTTGTGTATCGCATTGGAGAAAAGAATGTGGTTCAAATTGTACCAGATAATGCAAGCTACAATGTTAGTGCAGGTAATATTTTAAATTTATATTACTTTCAATTAAGAATTGGATCGGATTTTCAATTTTTTGACTAAATTTTCTTTGTTTTTTCAGGTCGTCTTTTGGAAAATCAACTTCCACACTTGTACTGGACTCCCTATGCAGCTCATTGTTTAGATTTGTTGTTCGATGATATATTCAAAATTCCTCATCTCAGAAAATTACATCAACGAGCATTGATGGTGAATGGTTATATTTACAATAGACCACAAGTATTGAGCATGATAAGAGAGTTTACTGGACAGAGAGACATAGTAAGAATAACAAAAACATGTTTCGCAACTGCTTTTTTGACTTTAAAGCGGTTTCACGTACAACAAGCAAATCTGATAAAGATGTTTACATCTAAAAAGTGAGCTAATAGTCGATTTTCGAAAGAGGCAGCCGGAAAACGTATAGCAGAAGTGATATTGATGTCTTCTTTATGGAAATATATGGTTTTTGCATTAAAAGTTGGCGACCCATTGGTGAAAGTATTGTGGCTGGTTAACGGTGAAAAAAGATCTCCTATGGGTTATATTTATGAGTCAATGGACAGAGCCAAAGAAGCTATTGTTGCGTCATTTAACAATAATGAAGAGAAATATCATAGTGTTTTTGAATTGATTGGCAAAAGATGGAACATTCAACTCTATCGACCTTTACACGCAGTCGGATATTTTTTGAATCCAGAGTTTTTTTACTCAAACCCTGACATAGAAAACGATGTAGAAGTGATGAGGATTTATACAAATGCATATCTAGATTGATGAGAGGTGAGGATTTACAAGATAATATCACGAATCAATTGGAAAAATACAAAAAAGCAGGACTTTTTGGTTTCCCAATAACTATCAGACAAAGAGCTTTAAAATCACCAGGTAAATTCATAAATAATATATTGTGCAATGTCAATATTGAATGGTAATGTATGTTTTTGTATTTCAAGCTGATTGGTGGTGTTCTTATGGTGCATCAACCCCTGAATTAAAAACATTTGCAATGAAGATTTTGAACCTCACATGCTCTTCTTCAGGCTATGAACGTAATTGGAGTGTTTTTGAACATGTAAGTTGGAGTTTCTTCATACATATTAAAATTTATATTATGGACTTAACTTTTTTTAAATTTTTTGGCAGATACATTCTAAGAAAAGAAATAGATTGTCTCAACAACGATTGAATGATTTGATATATATCAAGTACAATAAAGCTTTAAGACAAAGATATGACATGCGAGATAAGATCGATCCTATTACTTTGTAGAGATAGATAATAGTAATGAATGGTTGATGGGAAAATTGGATGACAGTGATAAAGACGATGATAATGATTTTGTCTATGAAGGTGAAGATTTGCGTTGGAGTGATGTAGCACAAGCGTCTAGGGTTGGTGAAAGTTCATATGACTTTCGATCTCAAAATATGTCTACTTCAAAAGGAGCATCATCATTTGCTTCAGCAAAAAGAAAGCAATCTTCAGCTCAAACTAGTCTTGCAGATGAAAAGATCAACCTTGATGATGAAACTGATAAAGAAAATACCGATGGATACAAATCAAGTGATGGAGCTAATGACATAGATTTGGACAATGAAGATGATGATTATTTTGATATTTGATAATTTAATACTTGATATTTTGATATTTGGATTCTTAGTTTCTTGATATTTTGACATTTGGATACTTAGTTTGTTCATTTTCTTTATATTTTTGTTGGATGTTGATATCTACTTTGATGAAATATTTTGTTTATTGTGTTTTTTTCCATAAAGTGTGCGCTTCGCTTTGCGCTTTAAGCCCCAAGACCCTTGAGCGCTTTTTTGACAATCTGAGGACCTCGTAAGATCATGATCTGACGGCTCGAAAGAACTCATCCTCGAGTTCGGATTGATTGTATTATCTGTGCACAAACTCCGGCTCTCTTGTTGGGGGTGTTAGTACAATCTTCTTCCCTTAGAGACAAAAGGTATAGATATTATTTCGTCTGTCATGGACAGCTCCGCAATCGTACTGCCAAGGTCATCCCAACAATTTGTGACATGCATCCATCGCCATAACATCGCACCAAGCTTAATCATGGTACCTGTGGTCAATAGAAAAAGAAACAAGACATCTTTGATCCACAGTTATCTCACTTTCCTTGTTTATCCTGGATAACTTGTATGGTCTCGGATGATGTTCGGTCTTTAATTGTAACTTCCGCACGGTGTCTTTGGATACTAAATTTTCATAACTCCTGCTATCGATAATCATCTTGCACACCTTGCCTTCAATGGTGTAGGTCGTGTGAAAAATATTCGTCCTTAGCAAAACATCCTTTACTTCTTCCTTTAGGGTGAGAAGGCTCTTGCGAACAATCAACATCTCTGGACCATCTCCGTGTAGTACTTCGTCAACCTCGTCTTTGTCGGCGGCTGGATCTTCCACGTCTTCTTCAACCAACAAATTTTTGCCCTTCTGACTGTCGAATTTTTTTGCACTCGATGGATTTATAATCGGGTTCGCCACATCGAAAATATTTAAGAGCAGATTTAGGAAGAACTCAGATTTAGGAAGAACCTAGCGTATCGTTTGATTGCTCAGAATTTTGAGTTCTAGGCTTTGTTGCTTCTCAATCGTCAATGTGCCTTGATAACCTCTAAAACAGCCTAAAGAGAATACAAACTAAAAATATCTTGAAAGGATTATCACAAACGTCCTAAATATCGAGCTATCCGCTGCTCCTCTGTCTCATATAAATCGTTGCGAGTGACCAGTTGATAAAATTCCTCGATATACTCATCAACGAAGTAGGTGCCCTATGAAGAAATAAAGACTGAGAATATCCAAAAGGAAGAAATTGACCTTTCATTTTTTTCTTCATCTTTTCCCAATCAATAATTTTGGCCTTGCCCTGCTTCTTGCTTATGCGCCGCACTTGTTCCCACCAAGTGGATGCTCGGCCCTTGAGCTCAATGGCGATCAACTTCACTTTTGCACATTGGGGAACTTCTTTGAAGTCAAAAATCCTCTCAACTTTGTTAAACAAATCAATGAAATTTTCTACCTATAATGTACCGAAAAACTCGAGAAGCTCGACACGAAAACCAAAGCCTTTTAGCATTCTTCACGACCACATTGATCTCGATGATATGAATTTTCAAAGATCGAGTTAGAGTGTCGATCTAGTATCTCACGACCTTCCAAATCTCACGTAGCTAGCTGTTGAGTTAGCTCCACGGCTTGTCTCCTTAGATCTTCGATGGTCTCTTAGAGATTTTGATCTTGGGGTGTAGCTTCCTCAATCAGAACTTGCCTGTCACGATCACAACCATGTCCTCATCGACCCTCCATGGATCTAGTGCTATGATACCAATTGATGTAGGCGAGGTAGCAGGGTGAGTGCTAATCCTTCCACAGGCGACGTTAGGAGAGAGGAGAAGAGAGAATCGAAGGAGAAAAGGAAGACTTCGCAAATGGAGAGGTTCCACCTCTTGGTTAAACGAAACTAAAGCAAACTTTATTAATCAAAATCAAATTTAATGCTTACAAAAGTCATGGCTCATGTTTATATAGACTAGGAAAGGAAAAAAGTTCAAAATAAATTGAGAAATATTCAAAACTAAATCAGAAATACTCAAAAACCCTAATTATTGTGCAGCACGACGGCGTTCCACGGTCGTGGAGTCGACCATGGCCTGGCTATGGTGGAGACCACGGGTAGGTCGTGGTTCTCATGGGAGGATCCTTGTTGAGCCACAGTCGGATCCACGACCGTGGTGCTAGCCACAGGCAGCCCGTGGTGGCCTCTAGGAGCTCCAATCCCGTCTCGTTCCAACCCTGAATGAAGCACGGGGGCCATGGAGGCTCTAATGTCCTTGTTGGTGGTTTCAATGGTGTTTCATCATGGTTTGGGAGTGTAGGGATCTTAATGCGAAAAACAACATACACGTAGCGGAAAAATCAAATCCCTTGCCAATGATCCATGCGAAAGTTCGTAGAAAGTTTTACAAAGTTAGATCTAATGTTCTAACTTATAGGTATACCTTTGCGGCGTGCCCTTAGCTTATCCCGCTCGTCCAAAATTCATCGGATCTCTTGCACGTTCAAATGTCCGTGCCTCTATGCGTATCCACACTGATACTCACTCAAAAAGGAGAATCTATGGCTGTGCTAGCAACCCTTTTAGCAAAATTTGGCCAAGCCACCAAGAGCAAGAAGATGAACAAAAAACCATCCACTATGTCTCATGGAAGAAGAAAACCTCTATACCCAAGCCATGAATACCAAAGGTTCTTAGGCTTTTGATATTCCCTCGTCAATGCATGATTAATCCTTATTAATCATGCATGATGCATTTAACTTCATTCATCCACTTGGTTTAATTTGAGCCTAACTCAAATTCAACCAACTTGAGTCTAACTCAAGTCTCGACCATCCAATATGCTTAATTGTTCCTTTAGTCAAACTAAAATGAACCCATCTCTAAATTTCCAAAATAGAATATCATTTGTGTGTGACCCAATAGGTTCTTATAACATTGGCAATGTCTCTAAACCACTTTATACACATAAGCAATTAGCGACATCTAGCAATGTATCATTGCTACCCAAGTTACGAGTAGTCGAGCTCCGACCTAACCTTTCCGTAACTACTATAATGTATGATCTTGTCCTTCTATCCTCGATATCTAGATCGATCAATGAGGCATAGATTGTGTCATCATCTTATCAATCTTTATGTTTCTTGATCCCCAAGTAGACTCACTCAAACAAATGAGCTCAATATCTCATATTGACTCATTTGAGCATGGTCATGCATTCCATGGTCATACTCTATCAAGAGGCCTAAAGTTATCACTCCCGTTATATGGGAGGCATAGATCTCATTTACATCACTCACATCCCTCCGCATAATTTGTTACATACCCAGTGATCGCTTTTATAGTCCACCCTGTTACGGGTGACGTTTTGACGATACCAAAGTACATAACTCTTTATGTAGGGAACCGTAGTGATTTCAGGTCTAAGGACTATTCATACTAATAGTCATATGAGAGTTTATGACACTCATATAACGATCCATGAAACTTTCTCATGGCGGGTCAATTCAGTATATATTCTCTAATATATACCCATGTGTCAACGTGATATCACATATTCATGCCCTGTGAAATCAAGTCATCATTTAATCTATATACTAGTCTCAATGCATTAATATTGCCCTTGTATATTAATACTTGACTAGGAATATTTAAGAATAGTATTCTCCATAGCTTCTCACAATCAATTCTACCAATTGATATGTTGTAGATTAGAACCATCTTTCTAGGGCATTATTATATTTATTCGGATGGCACAAGCATGAAGTAAATATAATAACCAACCTTTGCCTTTATTAAGAAGATATGATACAAAAAAGTCCTTAGTCAATCATCACATAATTGACTCTAGGACTTACTACTAACAATCTCCCACTAGCACTAGTATCAATCACTGTAATATCTAATACCCAGTGACCTAGTATGACCATCATGTTTTCTCTGTGTCAAAGCCTTGGTCAAAAGATCTGCGAAGTTAGCATCCGTCGGTACTTTGCATATCCTCACATCTCCTCTATTGATGATTTCTCGAATGAGATGGAAGTGTCGTAGTATGTGTTTGGTCCACTGATGAAAGCGAGGTTCCTTAGCCTGTGCAACAGCCCTATCGTTGTCACAATAGAGGTCTATAGGATCCGCTATGCTAGGAACCATCCCAAGTTCAGTGATGAACTTCCGGATCCAAACAACCACCTTGGTCGCATCAGACGCAACAATATGTAGAATCTGCGACTGTGTCTTGCTCCAAGTCTTCACAGACTACAGCATAGGAATATCATTTCCAATGAGAAGTATGTCATCTACATACAAGATAAGAAAAACGAATGTGCTCCCACTAACTCTCTTGTAAAGACAAGGTTCATCTTCGTTCTTAATGAAATCAAACGTTTTGATCGCATCATCAAATCGAAGATTTTAGCTTCTTGAAGCTTGCTTTAAACCATAAATGGACCTTTGCAAGTTACATACCTTTCCAACATCTTTTAGATCTACAAAACCCTCTGGTTGTGTCATGTACACATCCTCAAGTAGATTTTCATTAAGAAATACAGTTTTGACATCCATCTGTCAGATGTCATAATCATAGTAAGCAGCAATAACAAGCATGATCCGAATAGATTTAAGCATCGCAACTGGTGAAAAAGTTTCATCATAATCTATACCATGAATCTGCTTGAATCCTTTCGCTACCAATCGCCCTTTATAGATATGCATATGATCATCCATGTCAGTCTTTCTCTTAAAGACCCACTTACACTTAATGGGTTTAACCCCTTCAGGTGGATTAACCAAAGTCCATGTTTGGTTCATGTACATGGATTCCATTTCGGACCTCATGGCCTCTAGTCATTTCTCAGAATCTGGGCTCATTATCGCTTCTTGATAGGATATAGACTCGTTACAATCAACAAGCATTAAATCACCGTGATCACACAAGAAAAAAGAATATCTCTCAGGTTGACGACGTATCCTATCAGATCGGCGCAGAGTTTGGTCTACATGAACAGGTTGTGCTACAATTGCATGTGATGTCATTGATTCATAATCTTCGCCACCTTATGGTGCCTGTTCGATTTCCATCAAGGCGTCAGCGCTAGTCTGTGTATCTTGAATTTCTTCAAGATCAACTTTACTCTCACTAGTTCGTCTAGAGATAAATCCTCTTTCCGGAATAACATCATTTCTGGCAACAAACACTTTGCCTTGTGTGGGGTTATAAAAGTAATATCCCTTAGTTTCCTTAGGATATCTGACAAAATAGCATTCATCTGACTTGGGTCCTAATTTATCTAAGACTTGACGTCGAACATAAGCCTCACATCTCCAAATCTTCATAAAAGACATTTTGGGACTCTTCCCAGTCCATATCGTATATGGTGTCTTTACGATTACCTTAGATGGAATGCGGTTAAGAGTGAAAGCAACTATCTCTAAAGTATATCCCCAGAAGGAAGAAGGAAGATTTGTCTGACTCATCATTGATCATACCATGTCTAATAAAGTACGATTTCTCCTGATACACCATTCCACTGTGGTGTTCCAGGTGGAGTGAGTTGGGATATAATCCCACACTCAGTCAGATGATCACGAAACTCTTGGCTAAGGTATTCACCACCTCGATCTGATTGAAACATCTTAATACTTTTGTCAAATTGGTTTTGTACTTCACTCTTGAAATCTTTTAACTTTTCAAAGGCTTCCGATTTGAATTTCAACAGATACACAAAGTCATATCTACTGACATCATCAATAAAAGTGATGAAGTACTGATAGCCTCCTCTAGCTGCTACTTTGAAAGGGTCACAAACATCAGTATGTATGAATCCTAATAAATCATTAGCTCTCACGCTATGCCCATTAAAAGGAGTCTGTGTCATCTTGCCTAGTAGACAAGATTCGCATATCTCATATGATTCAAAATCAAATGAGTCCAAAAATCCATCCTTATGAAATTGAGATATGCGACTCTCATTTATGTGACCCAAGCGACAATGTCAGGGATATATTTGATTCATATCATTAAATTTGAACCGTTTTGTATTTATGTTATAGATTGGGTTATCAAAATCTAGAACATAGAGTCTATTCACCAGATGTGCACTGCAATAGAATATTTCATTTAAATAAACAAGACAACTTTTGTCCTTTATTATAAATGAGAAACCTCTCTTGTCCAAACAAGAAATATAGATAATGTTCTTAGTTATAACAGGTACATAATAACACTCTTCTAGTTCTAAGATAAAACGACTAGGCAAAGATAAGGAATATGTTCCTACAGCTATAGCAGCAACTCTTACGTCATTGCCTACGCGTAGGTCCACATCTCCTTTTGTCAATGATCTACTATTTCTCAGGCCCTGCACATTAGTACAAATGTGAGAAGCACAACCAGTATTTAATACCCATAAAGAATAAATAAATAAATTAACTTCTATAACATATATACATGAGGCAGAAGTCGCACTTCTCTTTTTCTGAACTTCCTCTAGGTACTTTTTCCAGTTCCTCTTCCAATGTCTGATCTCATCACAATGGAAGCAGGTTCCTTCCTTAGACACCCCACCTTTTGGCTTCAATGCCTTGGCCTTGCCCTTATCTTGGGTCTTACCCTTTCCTTTGGGTTGCTTTTTGCCTTTGCCCTTTTTAACCATGAGTACATTACCAGGTTGAATCTTCTTAAGATTGCTTTCAGTAGTTCTAAACATGCTTAACAACTCAGGCAAAGGCTTGTCGATTTCATTCATGTTATAATTCATGACAAATTTACTGTAGCCTTCAGGCAATGACTGCAGAACAAGGTCAATGGTCAACTCTTGACCCAATGAAAATCCTAATCTTTAAAGTTCTCAACATACCCAATCATTTTGAGTACAGGAGTTCCTTCTTGCATTTTAGATCCAAATAATGCCTTTGACACCTCAAATCTCTCATGTCTTGTCTGCCCTTGATACAGTTGTTTAAGATGTGCAACCATATCTAAAGCATCCATGTTCTCATGTTGCTTCTGAAGCTCACAGTTCATAGTAGCAAGCATAAGGCATGACACATCTAATGCATCATCTTAAAGCTTTTTATAAGTATCCTTATCAGCACGAGTGGCATTCGTGGCAGGTGATTCAGGAATGGATTGCTCTAGGACATATAGTTTTCGTTCTTGCTTGAGAATAATTCTCAAGTTTTTGTTGCTTCTGAAGCTCACAGTTCATAGTAGCAAGCATAAAGCATGACACATCTAATGCATCATCTTGAAGTTTTTTATAAGCATCCTTTGTTGGGATGTATACTGAAAGCCTAGCTCTTTTGTATGAACATCTTTATTTTGAAATAAGAATCACATGATCATTGTTTGCATATTTTTATGATTATGCAAAATTGTCTAATATTTTACATCAGATAATACGGTGCTTGTGGCAGAAGATCGTAACATGGTTATCGCCTAGAATATAAGTAGAGGCTCACAACCAAGATGGTTTCGACAAACCATCGTACGGTCAGAGTGTAGCTCGATTCGCTTTTATCTCAACATGAGTTACACTAAGACACTTAGTGTATCGAGCAGACCGACATGTAGGTGATTCAATTTATCACGACTACATAATCGAATCGACCTCGGATATTATGTTGTACACGCCTTAATCCCGATATAATAACGCACACGATTTAGTATTTATTTCTTCGATTTACCGAGGGTGAGATTTCTATGGATTAAATCAATACGCCCTGAAGTTGAAAAACGATATTATTTACGTGGTGTCATTGATTATAGGAGGAAACCACGCCCCATATATTAGGTCGATGATGTCCCTCGAGGAGCTCATAAGGTTCATCATGAAACTCGCAGGTCGACTTAGTCAACATGATGATAAGGTTGAGTGGTACTCGAGGAGTTAGATGTTAATTAATCGATGGTCGCTGAATCAATCGATTGATTGGCGACATTCGATATCTTAAACACGGGAGATGGACGACAAATAATATATGGAGCCCATATTAATTTACGGGGGTCATGGAGGTAGTTCGATGATGATCCTCTAGTGGAATGGAACATCATTGATGGATCAAGTTTGTGTGGTTCCGATCCATCGGGTGGCCAAGACCCAACTCCTCCTCACGGTCCCTATCGTAGCCTAATATAAACCTCATGAAGTCTAGATCAAATGATGGAAAACAAATCTCTAGATCCGACTTGGGATTAAATTCTAGAACCGACGTAGAGATTAAATCTCTAGATCCGACTTGGGATTAAAACCCTAGAATCGACTGCTGAGATTAAATCTCTAGATCCGACTTGGGATTAAAACCCTAGAACCGACTGGCCGAGATTAAATCTCAGATCCGACGGCCGAGATTAAAACCCTAACCGGTGGAGATTAAACCAAGGCCTAAACCCTAACTCTATAAAGGGTGGCTATGGGTCAAGGCAACAAGTTTTAATGGTTGATGATGGATGCTAAGAAATTAGGGTTTTGCTTAAGATTGATTGGCAAGCAACTTAAGGAGGAAACCCTAATTAGGTTTCGCTCCTTAGGTCACGTGGATGGGAATGAAGGTCATGCCACCACTTGAGGAGGAGTTTGTCTTCTTCCTCGAGGTGGCTAGCTCTAGATCTCTTCTCTCCACCACGCCAGAAGGAACCCTATGGAGGAAACCCTAATTTGATTAGGTTTTGGCTCCTTCGCACGGGCGCCACGGACGGGAAACGAAGAGTGGGTGGCAACTTGTGGAAGAGCTTGTCTTCCTCGAGGTGGCTAGCTCTAGATCTCTTCTCTCCACCACGCTGGGCAAGAAGGAACCCTACTGATGGAAACCCTAATTTGATTAGGGTTTTGGCTCCTTCGCACGGGCGCGCCATGGACGGGAAACGAAGAGTGGGTGGCAACTTGTGGAAGAGCTTGTCTTCTTCCTCGAGGTGGCTAGCTCCTAGATCTCTTCTCTCCACCATGGTCACAAGAAGAAAGCAAGGAGAAACCCTAATTAGGGTTTCCTCCTTAGGTCAAGGGCTGGGATCGAAGGAAGTCAGGCAACTATAGGAGAGGAGGTCTTCTTCTTCCTAGGGTGTGGCCTGGCTCCTTCCTCTATTCCTCCACCGCGTCTGGCACCAACATATTTCCTTTTCTCCTATTCACTCCATTCGTGCATGGCACCAAAACTAGGGTTTGTCATCCTAGTTCGGTTCCTTGGTTGTTTCCATATTATTCTCTCTATTCTTGGGCGCATCATCAATCCTTTATGGATTGGTGGTTGGCTCAAGCAAGAAGGGAAAGAGAGTTCTTCATTCTTTGGATTGAAGAAGATCTAGGATGCTTCAACTTGTGGAGGATCTTCGCCCACACGAAGTCTACAAGGAGGTTAGGACATACGATAGAAGATCAAGAGGTATAAAAGTTTTATAACTTTTATTATTGTTCTTTGCATGTTCTTATTTGATATGCTAGCTTATGTTCTTTATGTTAGCATATGTTGATTATACTAGTTTACATTTGCATGTATTTGTATAATCATGGACCCCGATAAGAAACACAAAAGCCGGCGATCCGTCCGTCGTCTCTTCCGCGGCTAACCGACTAGAAGAGTTGTGTTGCTTGAACAACTAGTTTGTTCAAGCGATCGCTTGAGTCGTTAGCACGACGACGAATTGGTTGTGCTTAGGAAACTCATCCCCTCCGGATTAGTTTTCATTTGTTGAAAATTTTAATCCGGGGACATGGGAGCCAATGAGCCTCCGAGGAATAGCACATTGCCAACATCCTTATCAGCACAAGTGGCATTAGTGGCAGGTGATTCAGGAATGAGTTGCTCTAGGACATATAGTTTTCGTTCTTGCTTAAGAATAATTCTCAAGTTTATGTACCAGTCTAGGAAATTAGCTCCATTGAGCTTGTCCTTTTCAATGACAGATCGCACAGAGAGAGTATTTGACGTATTTGTTGTCATGGTGATTCTACAAAAGGAAATGCAGAATAAGCATCATATTTTAATCATTTAATTAGGTCTTTTAATTAAATGAGTTTTCCACTTCACAAGTGGAGCAAGATCCATATTATACTTTATCTTGAGTTAACTTTGGTTAATCGCCCAAGACTAGTATAACTTAGGTAGGCACTATGTACCAATTACACCATGCAACTCTTGCTTGGAACAACACTATTTGTTCGTTTACCCATCGTATGAGATATGTCACTAAGTTTTTCAATCTAATTGAGACAACTCAATTAGGTCGCACTCAAAGTTCAATAGTCAGACATCACATTTGTCCAATCGCACTCTACCAAGATAAATCGAGTCACTTTGCTTTAGTAAACATGACTTCAATTGATCGAGGTAGTCGTGAGTACTAAACTTTGGTAGACTTATATTATTGACCTAATTATGATAACAAATTATGCCTCTAAGTTTTTCAATCTAATTGAGAGAACTTAGTTAGGTCACACCCAAAGTTCAATAGTCGGACATCACAATTGTCTAGTCGCACTATACCAAGATAAATCAAGTCACTTTGCTTTGGCAAACCTGACTACGATTAATCAAGGTAGTCATGAGTACTAAACTTTGGTAGTCATATATAAAATGACTTAATTCCTGATCACGCTGAGATCCTTCGAAGAAAAATTGCTGCCGGGATTGCGAAGGGCTGCGCATCAAGGATAATCTCTCAACTAGATGTAGTTGTAAGAACGATTAGTTTTATGTATACACATGGATCTCTGGAGGAATCTAATTTTTCTGCTGCATTTTGCGATTGTTTTTCGCACAAGATCCCTACAGGGAGAAGACAGGACCTCATCATAAGATACGAACGGCTCGAATTGCAGGATGCCCCTGCATCACCCCTCAAGGATGTTAGCATGGACTTTGTTTTAGGTCTTACCCAAATTAACTGAAGCTATGACTCCATTATTAGCCGTGATTGATAGATTTATAAAGATGTCAGATTTCATTCATTTTGTGTAACAAGACCAACAATATGTCTTACATACTCAAGTTATTCTTTAGAAAGGTTGTTAGATTCATGGGCTTCCTGCATTAGGAATGTAAATTTTGTTAGTTAATTTTAGAAAATCATCTAAAATTTATTTGGATCCCAACATAGGTTTGTGTCTACTTTCCATCAACAAGCTAATGCACTGATTGAGGTTCTCAATCACAATCTGGAAAATATGCTTAGGTGTCTAACGGACGAAAAATCAAAAATTTGGAGCTCTTTTTTTCACTTGCTGAATTTACTTATAGCAAGTCAGTAAACCATCTAGTAGTCAAAGTTCATTTGAAGTGTGTATAGATTAAAAGCTCATCAATGCGTTCGATCTGATTCGCTAGACTATCACTTCCCATTCATTTGAATCATTCGAGTGCTTTATTGAGTGTATCAAAGATATACCAATGTTAAGAGAAAATTGCACTAAGTAATAGAACTCAAGAAAATGCACATTATAAATTTAAGAAGTACTACATAGGAAACTATGAAACAACTTCAACCAGCTTCATATTATTCCTCTAATCTCTTTAAAATTGTGAGACAAATTAGTTAATGCAGACGTAATCGACTTACATGCTAATTCAAACATTAGTCCAATTTCTAAGCATTCCTTCTTGTTTCTTAGTTTGCCTACAGGTCATGCTTCCATAGTGTTGGTTCCTGCACTCCCATCCACAGCATAGCTTACTCCATAGATTGAGTGCATTACATCCTCATAGTGATAGCTCCTCATGGAAGCCTCCAAAGTTACTAAGTGTATTGCAATTGTTATAAGGATATACATTATGTTCATGGAATAGCATTATAACAAGATATAAATACTAAATAAATGGGTTTAACTGAGAAGAAGTTGCATTGACCAAGAGAGCTACTAACATTCTCTATCAATCAATAAATAATCTCCTGCTCAACACTAAATGAAGAAGCTATGGATGAGGTGTTTAACCTAAATGGTGAATCTAGGCAGTGATGAATGGAGTTGGTTACATTAGGCAGTGATGAATGGAGTTGGTTACATTGCTCAAGTTCAAGGTTTAAAATCTCGACTCGTATCGGGATTTCGGTCTGCGACCGGAACGATACGGTTTCGGTACCGTATCGTCTGTGCCGATACTATTTCGGTATTTTTTTTTAAAACATTAATATTAATTATTTGATTTTTTTTTAATTTTAGTTAATTTTTAAAAAAGAATTTAAGATTTAATTTTACCTAAATTATAAATTCGAATTTAGAATTTTAATTAAAATATCTTTTATTTTTAAAATTTTATTTAATATATAATTTATTTAATTAAATTTTACAGTTTAATATATATATATATAATTATAATTATAATTTATATATTTAGAAATTTCACCGCGATCGCAATCGTCTCTGCGTCGTCGCCGCCGCCTCCTTCCAGATCGCACGCTGCGTCCTTCGGTTGCTCGTCGGAACGAAATTTTTCGCCAATTTCGTCCGAAACGGCTCGGCATTTAAAACCTTGCTCAAGTTCATTGAAATCAATTTAGTTGGAAAAAATTACAACTTATTTTATCCTTTACATTCATGATTTGACAAGCTCTCAATCAATTTGGTCCATTCTCTAAAGGTATTAAACTTATTTCTAGGTTGTATTCTGTTTAAATAGCCATTCTATATGCATTAGCAAGAAAAGTGTGTTCTAGATACACAGATAACATGTAGGTCCCACAACCTGGACTAATATACTGTTTAGTAAATGCAACCGACTGTATCTACTTCATTCATTTTCTAAAGGGAATCAAATAAATACCTTAACCCCCTACTTATTTGTAGCTTTAATCTCTGGTGGCAATGCAAAAATTCTACATTTGTGCCAAGTCATACTAGCTTAAGTAATAAAATGATAATACCATATGAAATCAAGTCTAAACAGAACCACTATAACTCAACAAATTGGAAAAGGCTAGTCAAGAAGAGATTGATTTTAAGAATTCAAAATGTGAATGTCTATTGCATAACTGAGTTGGCTGAATTGGTTGACTAGTCCAGGTACTTATCCACATCAATCGGCAAATTCAATAATGTGAAAGCAAGTTTCAGGCTTGTTAGATGAACAAAAGCAAAACATTCTGTTAGGCTACAAAACAGAGAAGATTGTAAAGTTCAATATTAACTACCTGGCTAAGAAGCTTTGGTTTGTCAAGAGTAGAAAATAGAATTTCATGAATCAAGGCAAACCTACTTCCATGCCTGTAAATTGGATGTTAAATAGTCAGTTTGTATTGCATGAAAAATAGGGCATAACTGCTAAATTTTCATGGTGGCTTCCATATCGTATAAAGTTTACAGATGCAGGGACTATGAATCACGAATGTGTACCACTTCTCCAAATCCTAGTCACTTAGGTTTTTCGAGTTTATGGATTTGCTGTATAGGAAAACTCTAAATCATTCTTTAGGATACAGTGGCAGCCAAAATTGTCAAATTGATTAAAAGAATACAAGAAGTCACTAAGACTCTGCAAGTTGCAGAAATAAAGCAGAAATATTTATCACCGCCATATAAAAAGAACATATTCTCATTTCTTTCACATGATTGAGAGTCCAGTCCGACCATGTCCTAGTGTAGAAATGAAACAAAGCCCTCTCGTGATTATGCACAAAGTTCTTTCTTGATTATGGAAGATATCTAGATGTACTCTCATTAAATGTACACAAGCTAACTGGTGTATGTTATTTGTAGAGAGAACCAATCCATATTACAATTACTTAACTATGATGGCTTCAGATAAACACATTTATATTTGCTGAGCTTACAAAGTCAACCAAACTGAGAACCACTAGCAGGAAAGTATACACAAAAATCATCTAACTAGAAGTATCATTTATTTCAATGTGTTTTAGCATGAAGCTCCAAACCATTAGCCCCCGTTGTAAAAACTATTTGAGAGTAGCGCACACCTTGATGAAAAAGCATCTCCAAACTCAGTTCCATCATCAGAGCCCTCGATGTTCTTTGTCGCATCCAAATTTTGTTCCTCTAGCTTTGAGCAAGGTTCAAAGTAAATTTCACATCTCGTCATTAATTATAAAGGAAAAAATATTATGTCAGTGGTTAAGAATGGAAAATTATCAGCAGTAAAGTTATGGCAATCATTTGCACTCTCATCTTATTCAGTGGTCAAACACTTCATCTACCCGCTTCATACAATTCGAGAAAACCAACACTCAAGTTCAATACAAAAAGCCTTAATTTATGTCAGACACCTAGATCCATATCATATATCATAGCTGACATTCATATAGGAGACAAAGAAACACAGTGTTTATGACAGCTTTAACCAAAATTTAAGATCTCATTACAGTTTTGAGTTTTGGTGGTTGGCTAAAACGAGATTGTTTTGATAATTGATAGTGTATTATGTATGGGTACAAGTTGGTGTCAAATAGTAACTATCATGATGAGGAGAAGAAAGAGGAAGAAGTTAAAGAGGAATAGTAGGAAAAAGATGAACAAAAGTAATGATCACTCGTGACCAACAAGACTAATCTTCAGCCTCTCCAACATTCATCTCAGGCATCCAAACAATGTTCCCCTGTTGAGATTGCTGCTGAAAAGCACACTCCAACATGGTTATGCCCATGTGTTGATGCACCCCATTGAGATTTCATATTTCAACAGGGTTTCAGTGCCAGCTCATGCATAGAAAAGTTCATCTGCCCAATATGAGCAAGGAAAAATGAGATTTAAAGCCTTGTATTTATCAAATATCAATACTTCATTAGTTCAGTTTTGAAAATCACCTCCTCATTTTTACAAATACATAATCAAGTTTATAGCAACTACTACTCCACAGCAAAATTTTTACAACTAAACATGGACCTGCATTGCACCTTTTAAATATTGTGAAACAGACAAACATAGTTGCCAAAAAAAAAATGGTGGCAACCAGGAAGATATGATTGGCAGCTTGCCATCTAATTCAGCTAATGTCTATCCTATTTAAAAAAGTGTTCATGCAATTATACTGAGAGAATTAGAGGCCTAAATCCAATGTTTCTCTAAGTGCACCAAATATTACAAATAGACTGCTCATTTGGTGGGGAAAAAAATGCAATCCTGAGAAATAATCCCCTTTAGAAGCTACAATTAAGCTAGTTTGTCTTCTTATAAATTCATTGAGAGGGTAGACTAAGCCCTATTTGTAACTATTGGGACCAGGAAGATATGATTGGCAGCTTGCCATCTAATTCAGCTAATGTCTATCCTATTTAAAAAAGTGTTCATGCAATTATACTGAGAGAATTAGAGGCCTAAATCCAATGTTTCTCTAAGTGCACCAAATATTACAAATAGACTGCTCATTTGGTGGGGAAAAAAATGCAATCCTGAGAAATAATCCCCTTTAGAAGCTACAATTAAGCTAGTTTGTCTTCTTATAAATTCATTGAGAGGGTAGACTAAGCCCTATTTGTAACTATTGGGATGATATGAAATGTATTGTTCAGCTTTAGGAGAACATATCAAAAAATATTCATAGAGACAGACAATAGTAAACAAGAATGAAGAGCAGATTAGTGAGGGCGAACAATGATTCTCCTTCAACTGCCGGAAATTATACTAATTGCAATGGACTAAAGTACAGGTGGAGCAGTGAATCACTGCGAAGACTATCTAACTCATTATAAATCTCATAGAAAATCCTAATCACAGGTCAATAATCGAGGAACAAACAAGGAAATTTTATTAAAATAGAATATGATTTACTTATAAAAGAAGCAATCCCAGGTACAAAGTACCTTCTGGAAACGGACATAAAAAGCAGGCCTCTTCTCTGGGTCCTTGGCTTCTGCAAGAATTTTTTGATGTATCAAAACATCTTCGGCTTTATCAACATTCAAGTCCAGCTTATAGCTGCATGTAACCAGATAATACAATTGCAAATCTACAATCAGAGCATCCCCTGCTAGAAACTTTTGGAACAAGAATGAAGAAAAAAAATTTAAAAAAAAAATACAAAATACATAGCATAGCTTAATAAGAGTACAAAAAACAAAAAACATATTCCATCCAAAGCGTCCATGACGGCAATATACCACGAAGAGAAATCTCAAAGCAGTAGCCTAGTGCTAGCGAAAAAAGACATTTTTAAGTCCGCCATAATCTTCAAGCGAACCACGATATACATGATCTCCAACCAGAGTTTCGTGCTTCGTACTAATATAGATTAAGATGAAACAGGGACATTAGCAAGCACCAACTTTCTAAGTACCAAGACAGATAACTCAAAAACGGTTTTAGAAGGAGATAAACAATTCATGATCAAGAAAACCAACCGAACAGAAAGCAGGAACCGACTTCACGCCGGAAACCTTCAACAAAACCAGAAACCTACTCGAGAATAATAGAACGACAGAGATCACCTGGGTGGCAACCGGCTAAAGTGCGCATCGAACAGTTCCTTGAAGTGGGGATTCGACGGAACCTCCTCGTTTCCGCTCTCCATGAGCTTCTTGTATATTTCGTTCTTTACGTCGTACGCCGCCTGCCCTCCAGACACATGCGGTGGAGAGGAGCTCTCCCCAACCTCCTCGATCGGCTCCGCCGCTCTGGCGCCCATGGCCTACTCTCACCACCGATCGCAGTCAACCTCGAAGCCAGTCCGCAGCTACGATTTCGAAGGCGAGATGGGAAAGGAAAGGGATCGGAGTGGTGGTATTATCCGGCGAGGCGGTGAGAGGAGGGATGCGGCAGGGGCAGAATAGTCTTTTCCAGAAGTTGATAGGAGTGGGGAAAAAGGCGCAAGGCTCCGACCGAGCAGAACGATACCGGGGCGGAAAGCAACGTATGTAGAAGTAGCTGGTGAGGCAAAAATAAAGTTGAATTAAATTCGGAAATTAAAAGCGAGCGGATCGGGTAGTTCGCGTGACGCACATCACAGGCCGTTTCTCACAGCCGTCAGGATCTTGCCACGTGGACCACGAAAAGCGCGTCTCTGGCTACGGTCAAGGGCGTGGTGGGTCCCGCGACGTACGAAATAATCGAGTTGACGAGTGGACCCACTCCTGCCAATCAGGTGAGCTCACTTGGACCGGACCGGATTGTTGATAGCTTTATTTTTTACTCCTTGTAGTATAATTTAATTTTAATTTCATAAAAATTTATATTTTCCTTTTTATTATGATTTAAAAGGATTTTCATCCGTATCCAAAAATTCTTTGTTATTTTGATCAACAGATTAAGGATATAATATTTTATGATTTATCTTTTTTTTATCATCACTGAGAAACCTCCGATAAAAGACATTATTAATGAATGTAATCTTTTGCTATCAAAATGATATTTAATGATAATTTTATCATTTTAATTTGATGAAAATTTATGGTTCTTTTAAATTATTTATCAAATTGATAATTTTATCATTTTAAATTTTTTATCAAATTGATAATTTTATCTAAAGCTACTCTTAAAACTATCCAACAAATAAATTACTCTAATTAAACAAAGTTATTTATAAATTAATTAAAATTATTTTAGTATTAGTAATTAAAATTATTTTAATATTATTCAGAGTTTAGTCAAAATTATTTTAGTATTAGTTAAACTTTATATAATTTTTTTTAAATTATTTCAACTTTAATGAAAATTATTCTAAAGTTAGTTAAAACGGTTTAAATACTAGTCAAAACTACTTTAATAGTTTCATAATAAATTTAATTAAAATTATTACATATAAATAGTTTTAGTTAAAATTATTTAAATGGAGAATAATTTTACTAAAAATGTATAGCATCTTTAAATTATATTATTTTTTACTAAATTATAATTTATTTACTGAATATTAAGGTGAATATACGGATAGAAGATGACTCTAAATAGAAAAATAAGAAATGCAGATAAATGAATATTAAGATGAATATACAATATATGAGGATGAATAGAATAAGAAATAAAAATACTAGAAAGAAATTAAAAATTATATCTATTGAGAAAAAATTTCAAAAGACATTTAAAATGACATAAATATATATTTAAGTGACCAATAAATATTTCAGTTAAACGATATAAAATTATAACAAATATATACAATGAATGTGAAAGAAAAAGACTTAAACAAATTTAATTGGCAAAAATAAAATAAAGATCAAATTTATTTAAATATAAATGATAATATAATAAAAGATAAAATCTAATTGATTAGATAGATCTATATATATCTAATTGAAGGTGGAATAAGACTTATTTTTCTCAAAATAATTACATGTAGTAATAATTAAAGTTAAAACTATTATAATAATATTGAATAAATTGAGTAGAAAAAAAATTAAGTATTTTTCAGTGTCATGATAGTATACCGTACGTTTTAGTTTGGTAAAAGAAAATTGCATTGAAATATGAAAAATTGGCAGTGTTCATGGCAAGTTTCCCTAGTGTTTATGAAAGTGCAGGTGTTGGGGTGCTTATCTAAAAAATATAAAACCATCGTATTAACGGTCCCCTCCATCTGCCTCTGTCAATGGAGCCCAATAGGAGCTCACCTAGTCCACGCCACGAATCTACATTTGCATCGTCTTCTTTTTCTACCTTTGAGCAGGATACAAGTGTTAGTTATATATGAAATGTGTCCTAAGGCAATCACCTTATAACTGTTCCATTTATTTGATAAATAAAAATTTACTATTTGAGTATACGTATTTTCATGTATTTGATTGGATCTTAAACTCATTTACTGGATGTCCGTAATACGATTCACAACATGAGAGAATTTGTAATTAGATCACAACTAGTGAATTTCTCTATATGTGTAATTGTGATGTATTGGAGCGGGTTAACGGGTTTTGGTCATTTACTGTTTGATTTATTTAACTTAAGTTATTGGAGCGAGTTAATGAATTTTGGTTGTGAACCAATGATCATTAAGATTTCTTGAGAGTCAAGGAACACATGTTCTATAAATAAGAGGGTGGAGAAATATGTTGTGGACGAGTTAAGGTTTTGTGAAAACCCCTAGTCACATCCTCTCCTCTCCTCCTCTCTTGCGCCACCCACTCCAAGGGTTGCCGCCCACCCTTGGGCTTCCACCGCCCAAGCTCCAGCCGTCAACCAACCAACCATCGCCGGCCAGCAACCCCAACCGCCGCCCTATAGCTCCAATCGTCAGCCCGCAGAACCCAATCGGCCATCTTGCTACTGTCGCCAGCAGCACCAAGCCAACCATCTTGCTGCCACTAGCCAACTTGGTTGGTCGGCTCTTCCGAGGAGACAAGTTCGTGGAACTTGTTTTTGTGATCGTCTCTCGGATCACATTGTCTTCAACACGAGACTAGTATCTTTCGTCAAGACGAGGCTTGTAGCTTTTGAAGCTATCTCGACGATACTCGACGTGGATACGGATAGAGGCGATACTAGCAAGGGTCGCTATGGTTGATGTCATTCTTGCTACACGTGATTCGTTAGATATGCCTAGATATAAAGTTTCCTTTATTGTAAAAAATTTTAAATATACGATTATATCTACACTTGTTATATCTTGCATGTGTGTGGTGTGTATGATATAATAAAATTAGTTTATTACCATATTATTTTGCTTCCGTTGTGTGACTATATACGAAACATGTTCGAATATGCACCTATGTCAGTGTCGGGGAAACCCAAACAGTGATATCAGAGTCCGACTATGTTCCGACAAAATCGTAAAATTATTTTGCGATAGTCATAATTGTATTTTTAAAAATTTTCTACTTTTGGAAAGTTTAGAAATAATTATGGAAATTTTAATTAGTAAAGAAATTCAAATTGAAAATTTTCTAATGTAATTAGAAAATTACAATTTAGGAAATTTATTTCCTAAATTAAATTTGAATTTTCTTAATTAATATTTTCTATAAATAAAATATGTGATTAGATTTGAAAATTTATTTACTAATTTAATCAATATTTGATTTGAGAAATCAAATCTCAAACATATTTTATTTCCAAAATTAGTCATAACAAATAAGGAAATTATTTGTACATGTCATAATTGTATGTCATGTAATTGCATTAGATGCATATCATTATGTCATGCGTGTCGTGACATGTAGATGCATTAGTTGCATATATGTATGTCATGCGTGTCATGCCATGTAGATAATAGGTATTTGCATGAAAAGAGGATGAGACATTAAACCTCTTACACTATATTAAAGCCTACATCTTCCATTAATATGGTTAGAATCGGAGTTCTGTTTCGTGTTTGGGTTGTTGGACTCTCTTCAAGCCCGGCTCGAACCTGAATATGTTCAAACCATTGAAATAGTTTATTACTAATATGGTAAGAGTCAAAGGTCAATCATTAGTTTGGGTTGTTGGACTCTCTCCAAGCTTGGCTAATTGGTTAAATGCGCTCTAACCATATTAAAACTATTTTACGATTAATGAGTCGACTTTAACTTGGAGCATCGGTTTGTTGGACTCTCTCCAAGGTCGATGTGAAGGGAGATGAAGTTGGGTGCTATGCATATGATGCATACTTGTTAATATGTTAACAACCCAATGTATGTGTGAACATTCAATTAGTTGATAGCACATTGTGATAGTTACATATATGTGATATATAATTGGTATACTTGATATTTACCATCGTAGCTAAGAATGGCTTGTTGGACTTTCTCCAAGGTTGTTCTTGTCTATGTTGGATATCAACTCATTCGGAGATGAACCGACGATCTCCCGAATTGATTTTGAGGGTTTTAAAATTTGAAAAAGAATGAATGGGATTTTGTAAATGTATGTTGATGCATTTTAAATCATCTTTCTCATATATGCTCGATTTGTATTTCTAGATTAATCGATTGATCATGATATCTTTGAATTTGTGTTTCATTTTGGATTCGAATAAATTGAGAATTATTGAGAATTATTCTCAAGGTTGAAAAGCTTGCGTATGTCCTCGAAGAGCCTCTTCCCGCCCGTCCTAGTGATGATGCAACTCCGGACCAATTGTTGGCCTATCAAAAACATGTGAGTGATTCTGTACTAGTGAGTTGCATCATGCTAGTCATGATGGTACCCAAGTTGCAAAAGCAACACGAGCATATGGATGCTCATACCGTAGTCTTTCATCTCTATAAATTGTTTGATGAGCAAGTGAGATCCGAAAGGTTCGAAGTCTCCAAGCTCCTCTTCACCTCTGAGATGCAAGAAGGTTCATCTGTGGTACTGCTCAACATGCTGAAGACTGTGGAGCCTTCTGAGAAGCATGAGCAGGGGATGGTGATGTTAGTTGATTCCTCGAAGAAAGGTTCTAAGAGGAAGTCAAAGGAACAGCAGAAGGGGAAGAAGAAAAAAGGCTAAAAAGGCAGAACCATCTCAAAAGGGCACTTGCCATCATTGTGGCAAGGAGGGTCATTGGCAAAGAAACTGAAAGATTTTATCTTGAGTCCGTGAAGAAGAATAAGGCATCTGATGCCCCATCTTCTTCAGATATCTTCGTTATTGATTGTCATTCTATTTCTTTAGACGCTTGGGTATTGGATACCGAGTGTGGCTCACATATATGTAATGACATACATGAGCTAAGGAATAGAAGAAGACTTGTCAAGGGAGAGTCAAATTTACATGTTGAGAATGTAGTAAAGGTTGCTGCACTCGCCATCGGAACGTATCTGTTGAAGCTCCCTACAAGACTTGTCTTAGAACTGGACAATTGCTATTTCATACCTTCGTTGATAAAGAACATCATTTCTATTTCTTGATTAAATAAAAATGGGTATCATTTGACTTTTAGTAACAATTGTTGTTACATAACTTTAAATGGAGTTCTTTATGAGACTGAAACTTTATGCAATGATATTTATACGTTGGATGTATCCAGTGACATTTTCAATATCGAAGCGAGCAACAAACGTGCTCGGAAAGATAATCAATTAGACTCCTATATGTGGAATTGTCGTCTTGGCCATGTAAGCAAGAAACTCATGTCCGAATTACACCGATGTGGAATTCTAGAATCATTTGAATTTGATTCATTCGATACATGTGAATCATGCTTAAAAGGAAACATGACCAAGTTACCTTTTATTGGAAAAGGTGAACTGGTGGGAGAGTTGCTTGGACTAATATATACTGATGTATGCAGACCTATGTCAACTTATGCTCTAGTAGGCTATAGCTAGAGCTGTCAAGTTGGGTTGGACCCGTCGGATTGGCCCGCCTCGCCAAATAATTTAAGCGGGTTGGATTGAAATTTTATCAACCCACTATTTTGGTGGGCCTAAACGGATCGACCCGCGCGGGTTGCGGGTCTAGATGGGTCGGCCCGTCGTGGGCACGGGTTGGCCCGCGGGTTGAGAAATGTCAAAAGATGGAACATGTGAAAATAAAATTGTATAAGTTTTTTGACCAATATTTTAATATTAACAAGACAATTTTTTCACCATCACAATCTTCTTCTATCACACATACACCTCAACAAAAGTATAAAAGAAGTTAAGAGGAAAGAATAAAAAAATATTTGATGAAGTACTTTATTTTGTTTTTATATACTCTAATTATTTTATATTATCTTATAACTACTATTCTAATCAATGTAGAAAATAATGACATATCAAAGTCAAATAATTAAAAGGGTTAGAAAATCTCAATTGAATCTCTATTTGGAGGAACAAAAATTTACATTTGTATATTATCAAGATTTGAATATTTTGGAACATTGGAAAGGAATCAAAAATATTGGTGCTCAATTTTATAGGTCGATAACTGAATCTCAATTATAAGATTTTAGTTACTTCAAATGCTTATTTTTTTTTAATCATGGTACCTTATCTA
This sequence comes from Wurfbainia villosa, assembly GCA_025175895.1. Lineage (NCBI taxonomy): Eukaryota > Viridiplantae > Streptophyta > Magnoliopsida > Zingiberales > Zingiberaceae > Wurfbainia > Wurfbainia villosa. Next base: position 36,477,399 of record CM046001.1, on the reverse strand, counting down.
CCTTATCTATCATTGTCACAAGCCCTCATTGTCACAAGATTTTTTGGCCCGCGGGTTGGCCCGCCTAATTCGTAATCCGCCTTGGGTTGGGTTGGGTTGGAGATTTCTCAACCCACCGAGATGGTGGGTCAACCCGCCCCTCCTTGCTAAATATTGGGTTTACGATGGGTTGACCCGTCCCGTCATGGGTTGGCCCGTTTGACAGCTCTAGCTATAACTCCTTCATTACCTTTATCGATGATCACTCATGATTTGGGTATGTGTTCTTGATGAAACACAAATATGAAGCCTTTGAAAAGTTCAAAGAATTCAAATATGAAGTAGAGAAACAACTATGGATAGAAGGGTGTGATAGAGTTAGAAACATGACACGTTCCGACTCATCATAGGGATTGATTTGGCATCCTCCTACCGCCTACCTCGTCCTAAAGCCAGGGATCGACTTGGTATGGCAGAGGTAGTTCCTGATAGATGCGAAATCTCATTGGGGAAGTGTATGATGTCCCTTCAATAAGACCGTAGTTAGACATCTAGACAACACCCAATTGGTAGCATATTTTACGACGCACAACAAAACCGAAGTCTTAGAATCCCATTCAAAGACTCGTAGCAAATCTTCTCTTCCTCCATGTGACACCGTACTTGAGTTAAATCCATCGTCAATCTCTCATTCGTGAACCCTAGGATTCCCAATCCGAATAACAACACGTCCACTGGACAAACCGATACTCGAAATCTCAGTCCCCGTAGGAAGAATATTCTTTATTACTTGACGACACCCGTGCACTAGTGGGCGTTAAGTGCGAGCGCGCGCTTCGAGTCCTCGACGGTTCCCATCATGAGATTTGAGGTCGTGTTCGTGTGCATCAAGTTTTTACCGTCGAGGACTCGAAGCGGCGCTCGCGCTCAACACCCGCAAGTGCACGAATGTCATCAAGTAATAAAAAGATTATCGATTTCATAGGGACTAAGATTCGAGTACCGATTGGTTTAGTGGACGTTATTATTCGGAGTTCCATTCTAATGGTTGTGATGATGAGGGTTGTCTGTCACGCCCCGAGAGTATGCCGTGCCGAAAAGCAAACGGACGATATCTCCCCTGTACGTGGCAATATTTCGGGTTAATACAAGGCTTGTAGGCCACAACAACAACAACGTATAAATATGTAAACAAACCATAACAACATAACAAACTAACTACAACAAATACACAGTGAAAACATAAAACAACCACATACAGTGCATACCGGTATGACTGACACATCACAACATATCGGAATAGTGATAAAAATCCGAATCCACAAGTCTACAACATAGTACATCACGAAAACTCCAAATACATAACACAACGTACGGAAAGCCCAAAACAAACATGGGAGTCTCGGAGGTGAGATGAGATGTTGCCAGCCAGCGGTGCTCCAAGCCGTTATGAAGACTTCTACCTATTATTTGGGTGACAAAAAAACCCAGGGTCTGTGGTGGTGAGTATAACTCAGCAGGTAATAAGATAGCACATGTAAATATATCAATATCACATGTAATTCAACAGTATAATTTAGAGGTACAACAGGTATACCAACACAGTATATAAATACATGCATATATCGTCTAACCAGATAAACAACGTATAATGCAGACGTACCTGAAAGTCTGCTACACTACTCTGATCCAACCTGAACATATATCTAACATATATAACAGGAAGAGTAATACTAACTCACAATATACTCATGATACAGGTAAAGGTATCTAATGGTCTGTCCAAAATATACAAGTATCCGACACAACCGTATAACAAATGAAGAAGCATGCATGATTATGATGTATAACCAAATGCAGCAAGCATAGGACAATTAAATGCAACATCACAATAAGCATATATATATAGACTACATCTATATATATATTAATCACAACCATTTATATATATATACGACTCTCTCAACCCCAAGGGAGACTATGTCGTCAGAATGCATGCAAATGACATGAATGTACCATCACACGTACAGACATCTACCATAGGCTCTCTGTTCAACAGAGAGTCGTACCCATCTGATCAATACACTCTCTATCCCATAGAGAGTCATACTCAACTGATCGACGGACTCTCTATAGAGAGCCGTGACTAACTCGATCATAACTCTATCTAATAAAGTAGTAAGTACGACTAATCAATGCAAAGTCCCACATTGGTAAGACATGGAAAGATCATGAGTAAAAAGATATCAAGTGAGGCCTGGGACCATAAAACCATGAGGGCTTAGACAAAGCGACAATATCATGCCATTGTGGAGATCCAGCTTCACACAACAATATCGAGCCATGGTAATAATGAACCTCAACACTATTGAATAAATCCTACCTTTAGGCATTACTACCCACTGTGGGTTATCGGACATGCCCTTTTGCCAATTTATAAATTGATCATCCTAAAAATACAATCATCCCACATTGGTACTAAACATCTAGGCCTATTTATATCACATTTATAACCCTAAATCATAATAAAGGAAATGTGATATCAACCTTTGAGTAAATATAGCCAACGACAAGTATCAAGCATAAGATAAATAAGAGCAGAGTCAAGATAATATGAACACCTAACATGCTCATATCTACGACTAAATCTGAATGCAATTACATCTACTTGACCAGGGTAGGAAATTACCCACATGCTGTAAATTCTCGTAGAACTAGAGTTCTCACGTCCGCGGACCCGTCTCGTATCCACATCCTGCACATTTCAAATATTGTGGTCATGTTCAAGCATACAACAATATATATATAAATTCTCTATTCTCCCATTTCTATATTCGCGTCCCTTAATCGAATACAAATTAGAAACCCAAATAGCCAGACTTGACCATTTAATTTAAACCCATCGGTTTCAATTAGCAAAAGTGCTAACTTCTTCATCCAATTCTATATCCAACTTAACAAAGTCAATCTCATGAAGATTTAATCTTTTTACACTTAATTTACATCTCTATTCGAAATAGTATTACCAACAGAATCAATTATAAATCCAATCCATAAACACAACACTTAAATTACAGTTGCCCCATACTATATTTAACTCTATAATTAACATCCATCGTTCCCGGTTAGCAAGTATGCTAACCTACAACCATTTACAACCATCCCTAGCTAGCAAATTTCCTGCCCATAATTGTCTCAGTCCCCAAACAACCCCACAACGACCTGTTCACAGTCGGCCAACCACAATCACAGCCTCCTCCATCAACCATTTCCACCGTTAACTAGATAACTCAAAGGAAACATCGAACGATACTCAAATCAAGGTTGTCCATTGAGATAATTAGGAATCAATCTTATCCACAACAATACAACAACGAATAGAACTGCACAGACAGAACCAAAGGAAATGGCTTGCTTATTGGCAATTAGATCCTCACCGACAACAACTCCACAGAACCGACAGCCAATCCCCAACAACCGGCAACCCCCTTTTTCCCCTATTCCCTGTTTGCCGACACCAACACCTACCCAAAATAGATCAAGCTCAACGCAATGAAGATGCACCGTAGCCCTAAATCTGGTCCAAATCTTACTACAATCGAAGAAAACATCCCTGTCGGACTTACCTTGCACAAGGAGATCCGACGATGACTGTGTCACTGCTCGCGACAGAGATGGTTGGCTGTTGAGCTATCAAGACGATGGGCTAGGCATCGAATGTAGTGGCTGAGGGAGAAGAGACACCGACGTGAGACATTCAACCACAACGAGGGAAAATGGGCACACCTGCTGTTGTCGAGATCAAGAGAAGAAGCTGACGATGGATCAAAATCAAGCGGTATGAGGCTGATTTGCTCGATTGGAAGAAGAGAAGGAAATCAAACTCAAGGGAAAAATCACAAAGAACCGAAACCCCCTGATTCTCCCTCTCGGTCTCGAAGTCTCCTCGGAAGATGCCGATGGTTGTTGGAGCTGCGCGCTGCTGGCGATGGGGCTTGGGGAGAGGATGTGTTGTGGCGATGTGGCATCGCTGGGCTACCTATAGGTTAGGTGGTCGGCAGCGTGAGGAAGGCGAGGGGTCGCACGATCGGGAGATGGAAGAAATGTCACGGTTGGAAATGAAGGGGAGAAGAAGAAATGTCGTGGTTGATTAACGTTCGGGAGGAAGAAGAGGGTCGATGCAGAAACGACAGGTAATGCACGCGTGAGAAAAATCGGGTAGGTTTTGAAAGCGGATCGGGTTTTAAATGGATCCACTTATAACCTTTAGTCCCTAATCATGTTTTAATTGATCTCCAACCTTGGTTCATAATTTATCCCTAGAATAAGCTCCCTAATTCATGAATAATAGAGATATTAATCCATCACAAATTTATCCGTGGTATTTTACATTGTCGTCGGTCCTAACTCTAGTACGGTGTCACACGGAAGAAGAGAAGGGTTGCTACAAGTCTTTTGAGGGAATTCTAGAATTTCGATTTCACTAGTGTGTCGTAGAACACACTATCAATTGGGTATTATCTAGATGTCTGACTATGGTCTTGTAGAAGGGACATCTTACACTTCCCCGATGAGTCTTCGCTTCTATTGGGAACTACCTCTGCCATACCAGGTCCACCCTTGGCTTTACGACGGGATAACCGGTACGAGGATGCCGATTCAATCCCTATGATGAGTCAGAATGTGTCCCGTTTTTGACTCTATCACACCCTTCTATCTACGGTTACCGAAGATGAGTCCAACCCCTAGGTTCCTCCTTAATTCTCCTAAATCTTTGATACGAGGGATGTCACCTATTGTATCGACTATGCACAGTAAATAGAAGACCAAAATAAATAGCTATCGATCTAAACAATCACCAATTACAAATACGATTTCAATAACAGAAATATATTTGAAATAACATGTTCTACATGTTGGGTTTCCGACACCGCGGCGAGTGTGTGTTCGAACATGTTTCGTAAACATGTGCACAGCGGAAGAATTAAAAAGCAATAAATCTAATTTATTACAACACATACATCACACGCATGCATAGTACAACATGTGTAGACTTAATCGAAAATTCAAATTTTGTAATAAGAGGAAATTACTCTAGTTATATCTGACGTATCACGTGCAACGGGAATGACATCAACCGGAGCGACTCTCGCTAGAATCGCCTCTATTCGTATCCACGCCGAGTATCATCGGGATGGCCCCACAAAGCCATGAGCCTCGTCTTCGTAGGAGTCACTAGCCTCGTGTCGAAGATGATATGATTGAGAGAAGATCACAATCCGAATCAAAATTCGGATTAGAAATCGAGTCCCTAAAACTCACTTCTCCGGAGAGGTATTCGTCAACCGATTGACGAATCCTTCGTCCTCCACCTATGAGGATTATCAGAGATAGAATCTCCGGTAAAGTAGCCACTGTCGAAGCTCAAAACGTCGTCCAAACGATGCTCCGACACATAAGAAAGAAGCTGTCCAGAAAACTGGACAGCTTGGTGGAGGTGTTGCGTCGGCCCAAAGAAGGATGTCCGGCTGTACCTTGGTCACCGGAGCCAAGGAAAGTCGCCGAAGGGTCGCCGACAGAAGCTTAGACGCCGACAGAAAGGTGGAAGGTGGCACAAAAGCTGGTGGCGTGGGCTGCTTGGGCGCCGGCAAGGAGAAGAGAGGGAGAGGGGTTGGGCGGCTAGGTTTTCCAACACATAAGTTATCAACGAAAAACCTTTAAACCATGTTTTTATAGAGAACATATTCTCCTAACGGTTATTGGTTCATAACCAAAACCCGTTAACCCGCTCCAATAACTTAAGTTAAAATAAACCAAACCACGTTGGTCTATTTTAAGTTAAAATGAACCGAACCAATTTTGGTTCATTCGTTTAAAACAAACCAAACCCCTGTTGGGTTTCCTGCACCGCGGCGAGTGTGTGTTCGAATACGTTTCGTAAACATGTGCACAGTGGAAGAAATAAAAATAATAAATCTAATTTATTACAATACACACACCACACGCAAGCATAGTACAACATGTGTAGACATAACCGTAGTTTCAAATTTTACAATAAAAGGAAATTTATTCTACGTATACCTTACGTATCACGTGTAGCGGGAAAGACATCAACCGGAGCGATCCTCACTAGAATCGCCTCTATCCGTATCCACACCGAGTATCTTCGGGATGACTTCACAAAGTCACGAGCCTCGTCTTCGTACGAGTCACTAGCCTCGTGTCGAAGACGATGTGATCGAGAGAAGATCACAATCCGAATCAAAATTCGGATTCATAATGAGTCCTCAAAAACTCACTTCTTCGGAGAGGTATTCGCCAACCATTTGACGAATCCTTCGTCCTCCACCTATGAGGATTACCGGAGATCGAATCCCCAGTAAAGTAGCCGCTGTCGGAGCTCCAAACGTCGTCCAAACGATGCTCCGACACGAAATAAACAAGCTGTCCAGAAAACTGGACAACTTTGGTGGAGGATTAGTGCCGGCCAAATAAGGAAGCTAGATGCTCACCTTGTCGCCAGAGCCAAGGAAGATCACTGGAGGGTCGCCGGAGGATCACCGGCTGAAGCTTGGACGCCGACAAGGAACTTGGACGGTGGCACAAAGGTGGGCGGGGGCTAGGGTATGGGCGCCAACCACAAGAGGAGAAAAGGGAGGGGGCGACAACTTGGATTAGGGTCTCATTAAATCCTTGAGCCATATTTTATAGAGAACAAATTCTTCTAATGGTCATTGGTTCATAACCAAAACCCGTTAACCCGCTCTATTAATTTAAGTTAAAATAAACCAAATCGATTTGGTCTATTTTAAGTTAAAATGAACCGAACCAACTTTTGGTTCATTTGTTTAAAACAAACCAAACCCCTTTGGTTTATTCTCCACCATTGGATTAGAACCAAACCAATTTGGTTCATCCATCATGTCTTCATAAGACACGGCCCATCCACGCTTCCATTGCGACTGAAACAATTTCATGCTCGCTCCTTGTTTGGTCCAACCAAACCTAGTTTCTCTCAGTCTGAGAATCTCATTCTCAAGCTCGTTTTAAATCCTTCGGATTACGTTCGTTGTGCGTGTGACCAAATAGGTTCTCGATTTATGTTGGTCGTCTATAATTAACTATTAATTATAGAACGATCAAGAGTGACATCTAGTAGTACATCATGATCCCCAATTAACCGAAAAGATCAATGGTTGATCCAGAACTATTTCTGAAACCCTTCAGCAGCTACAATGAATCGTGCCCCATTCCCTTCACTCATCTTATACCCACTTGGTTTACGACATGGTCTATAGTGTCAGTCCCCACTAGGTTGACTACGTCACACCTAGCCCAAGTATCATTTCCTCGTCCTACGGATTCTAGTTACTGCACATGTATCCAAGAGTACCTTACTCTAAACATGTAATACTTTGGCCAAAGACTTTAATAACAATCCGACGAGAGGCCATGGGTATACATCTCCTCGCAAGGAGTGGTGAATCCTTTATAGGCTATTCAAACACCTTCGATCACTTCGACTTATACCCAATCATCCCGGGTCCACATCTCCTTAGAGATGCTTGCTTAAGACGTCAAAGCATAAGTCTTCATGATCAAGATGATTTGAATACCGCAAGTCAAAGGAACATCGCACTTAAGCTGCAGTAAGAACTTCATTGACATATCTATATATGTAGAGAACCATATGAAGTCTTACGGCTGGTCACTCCAATGAACTAGTTACCATAACTAGCATCCACGATTAACTCCGGATATCACAATGTCTCTAGCTAGTGAGAATCAGCTGCTTGGATACACCAAGGAGTATACCTCGTGCTAGTCTCGACAGAATTGATGGTGTCCAAATCCATCAATTCATCGACTAGGGATAATTCTGATACATCACAATTACACATGTAGAGATACTCACTAGTTGTGATCCAATCATAAATTCTCTCATGCTGTGAATCGTATCGAGGACATTCAGTAAATGAGTTTAAGATCTAATCAAATACATGAAAACATGTATACTCAAATAGTGAATCTTCATTTATCACATAAATGGTTCAAACATAAGGCGATTGCCTTAGGACATCTCTCATATATTACTAACAAACTCCCACTTGACCTAATATCAATCGCTACGGTATCCAATGCCATAGGCTCTAACATGACCCTCAAACTTACTTTAAGGTAATACCTTAGTCAAAGGATCCGCTAAGTTCCTTTCAGTGGGGATTTTCTCTATTTATATTTTCTTTCTACTAATGATCTCTCTGATCAAATGATAGCAGCGAAGCACATGTTTGGATCATTGATGATACCACATCAAGTTCAGAGATGAACTTCTTGATCCAAATCTCTTCCTTTGCTACTTCCAAAGCTACAATGTTTTCTGCCTAAGTGGCAGAATCCGCTATAGTGTCAAGCTTGGAACCTTTCCAACTTATTGTGCCTCCATTCCAGGTGAATACATGTCACGCCCGCCCTTTTCCTAGGGTCCAGAAGGGCGGCGCGACACGATCGTACATACACACATCGTACTACTTACAGCGGAAGACTTTAGACACATTTTTTTTTCTTTTAAACATAAACATGCGTCGTCATTTTATAGATACTTCTTCTTAACATAGAGCATGCATCATTATTTCATAAGTACTTAGTGCTTAGTTCAAGCCCATAAACATCATCATAATAGGGAAAACATACATAAAGAACATAACAGATCTCCTCCACCATGCCACTACCACACACACTTTTTCCCCTCCTGCTGCTCCCTTTAGTTTATCCACCCCTTACCCTTATCTGCAGTACAAGGGAAAATAAACTATAAGCACATAGGCTTAGTAAGATCCTGTCCTACTCACAAAAATCATACATCGACATTAAGCATGGCATGTAACATTCATAACGCCCGTAAAAGGTATGAAGGATTGTAATGCCCGTAAAATTTCTAGCAATTTTACAAGAATTTTTGGTTGATTATGATGGGCTTTATGTGGGCTCTTTCAAAAATAAAAGAAAATGAGCCAAAAAGGATGCAAGGCCTAGGAATTGAACCCCAAACCTCTAGAGATAGCCAAACCCTATAGATGCATCCAATAACCAGAAGCCCAGCAGGGTTGTACTATTAAAGGAATATGGGAAATTATAGCTAGGGTTAAGGGAGACTAAGGGACTCTTCAAGTGAATAAATAGGGGGAATGAGGAGACATGAGTGATCAAATTGCTTTTCTCTCCTCTCATCTTCTTCCTCACCGAGATCCATTTCTCCTCCCTTTTCATCCTTTGTCCGAAACTCATCCAAGCAGGAAGAAGGCTAGGTTTGGCTTCCCTTAGGTCATCTTCCAACTAAAAGCAAAGCGAAGGATGTAAGTATCCCCTCACCTGCATGCAAGTAGCTTTTCGATTGAAGTTGTTATGTCAAATTCTCCATGAACCATTCGGCCAAATCCTTTACTTGAGTTTTCAATGAAGTTCTATGCCATACCTTGTATGAATATGATGATGTTAGGATGCTAGATGGATTAGGTTAAGAGTTTAACCCTAAAAGCCCCCCTTGAACATTCGGCCAAGACCATAACTTGGGCTCCCCATGATGATCCATGCTATATCTTGTATTAATATGAAGATGAGGGATTTTTAGATGAGTTTAGTTAAGTGGTTGATCCATGAAACCCCCTTGAACATTCGGCCAAGACCATAACTTGGGCTCACCATGATGATCCATGCTATATCTTGTATTAATATGACGATGAGGGATTTTTAGATGAGTTAGTTAAGTGGTTGATGTTAGTAATATATGAGAGATGTCCTAAGGCAATCGCCTTATGTATGAACCATTTATATGATAAATGAAGATTCACTATTTGAGTATACATATTTTATGTATTTGATTGGATCTTAAACTCATTTACTGAATGTCCACGATACGATTCACAACATGAGAGAATTTGTGATTGGATCACAACTAGTGAGTATCTCTACATGTGTAATTGTGATGTATCGGAATTATCCCTAGTCGATGAATTGATGAATCTGGACACCATCAATTCTGTTGAGACTAGCACGAGGTATACTCCTTGGTGTATCCAAGCAGTTGATTCTCACTGGCTGGAGACATAGTGATGTCCGGAGTTAATCGTGGATGCTAGTTATGGTAACTAGTTCATTGGAGTGACCAGCCGTAAGACTTCATATGGTTCTCTGCATATATAGATATGTCAATGAAGTTCTTACTGTGGCTTAAGTGCGATGTTCCTTTGACTTGCGGTATTCAAGTCATCTTGATCATGGAGACTTATGCTTTGACATCTTAAGCAAACATCTCCGAGGAGATGTGGACCCGGGATGATTGGGTATAAGTCGAAGTGATCGAAGGTGTTTGAATAGCCTATAAAGGATTCACCACTCCTTGCGAGGAGATGTATACCCATGGCCTCTCGTCGGATTGTTACTAAAGTCTTTGGCCAAAGCATTACATGTTTAGAGTAAAGTACTCTTCGATACATGTGGAGTAACTAGAATCCGTAGGACGAGGACATGATACTTGGGCTAGGTGTGACGTAGTCAGCCTAGTGGGGACTGACACAATAGACCATGTCCTGAACCAAGTGGGTATAAGATGAGTGAAGGGAATGGGGCACGATTCATTCGAGCTACTGAAGGGTTTCAGAAATAGTTCTGGATCAACCGTTGATCTTTTCGGTTAATTGGGGATCATGATGTACTACTAGGTGCCACTCATGATCGTTCTATAATTAATGGTTAATTATAGACGGCTAACATAAACCGAGAACCTATTTGGTCACACGCACAACGAGTGTAATCCAAAGGATTTAAAACGAGCTTGAGAATGGGATTCTCAGACCGAGAGAAACTATGTTTGGTTGGACCAAACATAAAGCGAGCATGAAATTGTTTCAGTCGCAATGGAAGTGTGGATGGGCCATGTCTTATGAAGACATAATGGATGGACCAAAATGGTTTGGTTCTAATCCAATGGATGAGAATAAACCAAAGGGTTTGGTTTATATTAAACGAATGAACCAAAGGTTGGTTCGGTTCGTTTTAACTGAAAATAAACCATCATGGTTTGGTTTATTTTAACTTATCTTAATGGAGCGGGTTAACGGGCTTTATGGATATGATCCATTAACCATTAAGAGAATTAGTTCTCTATAAAAGTGGGCTTAAGGGATTGTTAAACCCTAACTAATCCAATCATCCAAACCCTAGCCGCCCAACACAAAGTTGCCGCCCAGCTTGTGTTGCCGCCACCCCATAGCTCTCCAACCGCGCCCGTATATGGCTTCTTCCTCCTCGCCGGCAAGCCGAGCTGCTGCCGGAAGAGTTCCGGCGATCCTCCTTAGGTTTGGCATCAAGGTAAGCACTTGGCTTCCTTGTTGGCCGGGCGCCTATCTCTTCCACCAAGCTGTCCAGTTTTCGACAGCTTTTCTCCTCTCGCCGGAGCGCCGCTTGGACGACGGTTAGTGCCCGGACAGCGGCTAACATACCGGGATTTGATCTCCGTAATCCTCTGAGGTGGAGGATTTGGCGATTCGCCAAACGGTTGACGAATACCTTCCGAGAAGCGAAGTGAGAACTCGCTGATCCGAATTTGATTCGGATCGTGATCATCTTCGATCACGCCGCCTTCAACACGAGGCTAGTAACCCGCACGAAGACGGCTCGTGACTTAGCGGTCATCCCGAGGAGCTCGGCGTGATACGGATAGAGACGATTCTTACGAGGATCGCTCCGCTGATGCCGCTTCGCTACACGTCATACGAAAGGTATAACGTAGTTTAATTTCCTTTTATTGCAATTTTAATTTACGGTTATGTCTACACTTGTTGTAATAGCATGCGTGTGTTGTGTGTGTTGTAATAAATAGGAGTATTTATTATTTTTAATTGCTTCCGCTGTGCTCATGTTTACGAAACATGATCGAACACACACACGCCATGCAAGAAACCCAACAAAGGGTATCGTGAGCCGTTGTGTTTCGACATAATCGTAAAAATGGTTTTGCATAGTCATAATGTATTTCTGGAAATTTTCTAATTTTGGAAATTTAGAAGTATTTATGGAAATTTTTCAATTTTGGAAAGTCTAGAAGTATTTATGGAAATCTTCCACTTTTGAAAGTTGAAGTATTTATGGAAATTTATATTTTCCATAAATAAAATATTTGATTAGATTCTGGAAATTTGTTTCCTAATTTAATCATGATTTGATTTGGGAAATCAAATCTTAAAATATTTAATTTCCATAAGTAGTTTTAAAGATTTAGGAAATTGGTTTCCTAAATAGATTTTCCTTAATCAAATAATTCCATGAATAAAATATGTGATTAGATTTGGAAATTTGTTTCCTAATTTAATTATGATTTGATTTGGAGAATCAAATCTTAAACATATTTTATTTCCATAAATAGTTATGACATATAAGGAAATATATACATGACATAATTGTATGTCATGTAATTGCATTAGATGCATAACATTATGCCATGCGTGTCGTGACATGTAGATGTATGCCATGTATGCCATGCCATGTAGATAATAGTTATTTGCATGCAAAGAGGATGAGACATAAAAACCCTTAATCAATATTAAAGCCTACACCTTCCATTAATATGGTTAGAACCGTAGTTCGCTTCTTGTTTGGGTTGTTGACTCTCTCCAAGCCCTACTCAACTCAATACATGTTCAAACCATGGAATAGTTTAATACTAATATGGTAAGAGTCGAGGTCAATCGTTAGCTTTGGTTGTTGGACTCTCCAAGCTGGGCTAATTGGTTGAATGCGCCTAACCATATTAAAACTATGTCCCGATTAATGGGTTGGCTTTAACCGAGCATCGCTTTGTTGGACTTTCCAAGGTCGATGTAAAGGGAGGTGAAGTTGGGTGCTATGCATATGATGCATACTTGTTAATGTGTTAACAACCCGATGTATGTGTGAACATTCAATTAGTTGATAGCACATTGTGATAGTTGCATATACATGGATATGTAATCTATAGATGATACACCATCATAGTTATGAATGGCTTGTTGACTCTTCCAAGGTTGTTCATAACTATGATGGATATCATCCCATTCGAGATGGACCTACAATCTCCAAGTGATTTTGGGGTTTTGAAATTCAAAAATGAATGGGATTTATAAATGTATATTGATGCATTTTAAAATCATCTTTCTCATATATGCTCGCTTTGTATTTCTAAGATAATATATCGATCATGATGTGTTTGAATTTATGCTCCATTTCGATTCAAATAAATCGACCGGGCCGAACTTCTTGGATCGACTTAGAAACTTGAGAATTGTTCTCAAGGTGAAAAGCTTGTATATGTCCTCAAGCGCTCTTCCCGCTTCGTTCTAGTGACGATGCAACTGGACCAATTGTTGGCCTATCGTAAACATGTGAGTGATTCTCAACAAATGAGTTGCATCATGCTAGCCACGATGGAACCCAAGCTACGAAGCGCATGAGCATATGGATGCTCATATCGTAGTCCTTCATCTTTGTGAGTTGGTTGATGAGCAAGTGAGATTCAAAGGTTCAAGTCTCAAAGCTCCTCTTCACCTCCGAGATGCTAGGAGGTTCATCCGCGGTATCGCCAATATGTCCAAGACTGTGGAGTCTTCTCGAGAAGCATGAGCAGGACGGTGTTTGCTTAGTTGATTCCTCAAGAAAGGTTCTAAGAGGAAGTCAAAGGAATGTAAGAAGGGAAAGAAGAGAAAGGCTAAGAAGGTAGAACTAGCTAAAGGGCACTTGCCATCATTATGGCAAGGAGAGCCATCATGAAGAAAGTGCAAGATTTATCTGAGTCCATGAAGAAGGATAAGGCATCTGATGCCCCATCTTCTTCGTAAATCTTCTTTATTGATTGTCATTCTATTTCCTTAGACACTTGGGTATTGATACTGGGTGTGGCTCACATATATGTAATGACATACATGGGCTAAGGAATAGAAGAAGACTCGCCAAGGGAGAGTCAAATTTACGTGTCGGGAATGGAGCAAAGCGCCGACTCGCCATCGAACGTATTTGTTGAAACTCCTCGCAGGACTTGTCTTAGAACTGGACAATTGCTTTTATATTCCTTTGTTGATAAAGAACATCATTTCTATTTCTTGTTTAAATAGAAATGGTTTCCATTTGACGTTTAGTAACAATTGTTGTTACATAACTTTGAATGGGGTTCTGTATGGGACTGGAACTTTAAGCAATGGTGTTTATACGTTTGACGTATCCTGTGAATATTTCAATATCGAAGCGAGCAACAGGTGTGCTCGAAAGGATAATCACATAGACTCCTATATGTGGCATTGTCGTCTTGGACATATAAGCAAGAAACGCATGTCCGAATTACACCGATGTGGAATTCTAGAATCGTTTGAATTGGATTCATACGATACATGCAAATCATGCTTAAAAGGCAAGATGACTAAGTTACCTTTTACTGGAAAAGGTGAACGAGTGGGAGAGTTACTAGGTCTAGTACATACTGATGTATGTGGACCTATGTCAACTCAAGCTTTAGGAGGCTATAGCTACTTCATTACCTTCACCGATGATCACTCACGGTTTGGGTATGTGTTCTTGATGAAACACAAGTCTGAAGCCTTTGAAAGGTTCAAAGAATTCAGAAATGAAGTAGAGAAACAACATGACAAGAGTATTAAAATACTTCGATCGGATCGAGGTGGGGAATACTTAAGTCAAGAGTTTCTTGATTATCTAAGAGACAATGACATATTGTCTCAATGGACTCCGCCCTATACACCACAGCATAATGGTGTATCTGAGAGGCGTAACCGGACCTTGTTGGACATGGTCAGGTCAATGATGAATCATGCAACTCTTCCCAAGTCCTTTTGGGGTTATGCACTTCAGACGGCTGTTTACATGTTAAACAGAATGCCTACCAAGATAGTCTCAACTACTCCATATGAGATATGGAATGGTAAGAAACCTCATGTATCTTACTTGAAGATATGGGGTTGTCCTGCTTATGTGAAGCGGATCAGACGCATAAACCGATGCTAAGTCCGATAAATGTCTATTTATTGATACCCTAAGGAAACAAGGGGTTACTAATTCTATCATCCTGTGGAACAAAAGGTGTTTGTTTCAAGGCATGTTGTGTTTCTAGAGAAAGAGTTTCTCTGCAAGAAAATAGGGGAGTGTCGCCGAGCTTGAGGAGGCTCGAGAGACTCAAATAGACATTGATGAGATACTGGTGAGCACAACAACCGGCAACTCATAGTGATGAGCAATCTACTGACCTATTGTAACACCACATCTTCAGTAGATCCGCAGAACACGCAATATTCCCGAGAGATATGGATTTCGTAAGTGAATCGAACGACGTGTTACTCATTGATGATGAGGAGCCTACCAGCTTATGAAGAAGTGGCCGATAAGTTCGTAAAGGGATAAGTGGCTTGGTGCCATGAAGTCAAATGGATTCCATGTACGAAACCAAGTTTGAACTCGTCGACCACCAAGGCATAAAGCCTATAGGGTGCAAGTGGGTTTTCAAGAAGAAAACCGACATGGATGGTAATGTGATTACCTATAAGGCTAGATTGGTGGCGAAAGGATATCGCCAAAAACAAGGTGTTGATTATGACGAAACCTATTCGCTCAGAGCTATGCTTAAATCCATTCGATGCTCCCGCCATAGCGGCTCATTATGATTATGAGATATGGCAGATGAATGTGAAAACAACTTTCCTTAATGGAAACCTGCTCGAGGACATGTATATGATACAGCCTGAGGGTTTCACATCGGTTGATAAAACCAAGGTATGCAAATTGCGACGATCCATTTATGGATTGAAGCAAGCATCCAGGAGCTGGAATATCCGTTTTGATGAGACAATCAAAAAGTTTGATTTCTCACAAAATCCAGACGAACCTTGTGTGTACAAGAAGGCTAGTGGGAGTGCAATGTGTTCCTAGTATTGTATGTCGATGACATACTACTTATAGGAAACGATGTTTCAATCTTACAGTCAGTGAAGGTTTGGTTATCCAAGACATTCTCCATGAAAGACCTGGGAGAAGCAACCTACATCCTCGGGATTCAGATCTATAGAGATAGATCGAAACGGTTGCTTGGTCTTTCGCAGTCTACATATATAGACCGAGTGCTAAAGAGGTTTAGCATGTCGGAATCCAAGAAAGGTTTCTTACCCATCAGGCATGGGGTACACCTTTCGAAGTCTATGTGTCCGCGCACAGAAGACGAGAGGATTTGCATGAGTAAGATTCTCTATGCATCCGCAATAGGATCTATCATGTATGCTATGTTATGTACGAGGCCCGATGTATCGTATGCTCTGAGTGTCACGAGCAGATACTCACCGATCCAGAATGGATCATTGGGTGATCATAAGACGATCCTTAAGTACTTGAGAAGAACTAAGGATATGTTCCTAATATATGGAGAAGGGGACATGGTGATACGGGTATACTGATGCACTCGCATGCAAGGATGATTCCATGTCTCAGTCTTGGTATGTATTCACCTAAAATGGAGGCGCAATAAGTTGGAAAGGTTCCAAGCTTGACACTAGAGCGGATTCTGCCACTACGGCAGAAGACATTGCAGCTTTGGAAGCAGCAAAGGAAGCGGTTTGGATCAAGAAGTTCATCTCTGAACTTGATGTGGTCTCATCAATGATCCAAACATGTGCTTCGCCGCTATCATCTTATCAGAGAGATCATCGAGGAATGAAATTCAAATCGAGAAAATTCTAACGAAAGGAACTTAGCGGATCCTTTGACTAAAGCATTACCTCAAAGTAAGTTTGAGGGTCATGTTAGAGCTTATGGTATTGGATACCGTAGCGATTGGCATTAGGCCAAGTGGGAGTCTGTTAGTAATATATGAGAGATGTCCTAAGGCAATCGCCTTATGTATGAACCATTTATATGATAAATGAAGATTCACTATTTGAGTATACATATTTTATGTATTTGATTGATCTTAAACTCATTTATCAATGTCCACGATACGATTCACAAAGATGAGAGAATTTGTGATTGGATCACAACTAGTGAGTATCTCTACATGTGTAATTGTGATGTATCGAATTATCCCTAGTCGATGAATTGATGAATCGGACACCATCAATTCGCTGAGACTAGCACGAGGTATACCCTTGGTGTATCCAAGCAATTGATTCTCACCGGCCGAGACATAGTGATGTCCGAGTTAATCGTGGATGCTAGTTATGGTAACTAGTTCATTGAGTGACCACCGTAAGACTTCATATGGTTCTCTGCATATATAGATATGTCAATGAAGTTCTTACTGTGGCTTAAGTGCGATGTTCCTTTGACTTGCGGTATTCAAGTCATCTTGATCATGGAGACTTATGCTTTGACATCTTAAGCAAACATCTCCGAGGAGATGTGGACCCGGGATGATTGGGTATAAGTCAAGTGATCAAGGTGTTTGAATAGCCTATAAAGGATTCACCACTCCTTGCGAGGAGATGTATACCCATGGCCTCTCGTCGGATTGTTACTAAAGTCTTTGGCCAAAGCATTACATGTTTAGAGTAAAGTACTCTTCGATACATGTGGAGTAACTAGAACTGTGAGGACGAGGAAATGATACTTGGGCTAGGTGTGACGAGTCACCTAGTGGGATCGACACAATAGACCATGTCCTCAACCAAGTGGGTATAAGATGAAGGGAATGGGGCACGATTCATTCAAGCCATCAAGGGTTTCGTAAATAGTTCGATCAACCGCTGATCTTTTCTTAATCGGGGATCATGATGTACTACTAGGTGCCACTCATGATCATTCTATAATTAATGGTTAATTATAGACGCCAACATAAACCGAGAACCTATTTGGTCACACGCACAACGAGTGTAATCCAAAGGATTTAAAACGAGCTTGAGAATGGGATTCTCAGACCGAGAGAAACTATGTTTGGTTGGACCAAACATAAAGCGAGCATGAAATTGTTTCAGTCGCAATGGAAGCGTGGATGGGCCATGTCTTATGAAGACATAATGGATGGACCAAAATGGTTTGGTTCTAATCCAATGGATGAGAATAAACCAAAGGGTTTGGTTTATATTAAACGAATGAACCAAAGGTTGGTTCGGTTCGTTTTAACTTAAAATAAACCATCATGGTTTGGTTTATTTTAACTTATCTTAATGGAGCGGGTTAACGGGCTTTATGGATATGATCCATTAACCATTAAGAGAATTAGTTCTCTATAAAAGTGGGCTTAAGGGATTGTTAAACCCTAACTAATCCAATCATCCAAACCCTAGCCGCCCAACACAAAGTTGCCGCTAACACAAACCTCCGCCAAGGCCCGTATAGCGCAGCTTCCTTCCTCCTCGCCGCCGAGCTGCTGCCGGAAGAGTTCCGCGATCCTCCTTAGGTTTGGCATCAAGGTAAGCACTTGGCTTCCTTTGTTGGCCGGGCGCCTATCTCTCCACCAAGCTGTCCAGTTTTCTGGACAGCTTCTTCTCCTTCGTCGGAGCGCCGCTTGGACGACGGTTAGTGCTCCGACAGCGCTAACATACCGGGATTTGATCTCCGTAATCCTCTGAGGTGGAGGACGAAGGATTCGTCAAACGGTTGACGAATACCTCTCCGGAGAAGCGAGTTTTGAGAACTCGTTTTGGATCCGAATTTGGATTCGGATCGTGATCATCTCTCGATCACGTCGTCTTCAACACGAGGCTAGTAACCCGTACGAAGACGAAGCTCGTGACTTAGCGAAGTCATCCCGAGGAGCTCGGCGTGGATACAGATAGAGACGATTCTTACGAGGATCGTTCCGGTTGATGCCGTTCCCGCTACACGTCATACGGAAGGTATAACGTAGTTTAAATTTCCTTTTATTGCAATTTTAATTTACGGTTATGTCTACACTTGTTGTAATAGCATGCGTGTGTTGTGTGTGTTGTAATAAATAGGAGTATTTATTATTTTTATTGCTTCCGCTGTGCTCATGTTTACGAAACATGATCGAACACACACACGCCGCGGTGCCGGAAACCCAACAGTTGATCCATGAAACCCTTTTTGAACCATTCGGCCAAGACCCCAAATGTGTTCTTTATGCCATGCTTTAGGTGAGTTCATGATAACTTGTGATGTTAAATGATGTTAGATGAAGATAACATGCTCTAGGTTAGGTTAACATGTGTTTTATGCTTTAGGTGAGTTCATGATAACTTGTGATGTTAAATGATGCTAGATGAAGATAACATGCTCTAGGTTAGGTTAACATGTGTTTTATTCTTTAGGTGAGTTCATGATAACTTGTGATGTTAAATGATGCTAGATGAAGATAACATGCTCTAGGTTAGGTTATCATGTGTTTTATGCTTTAGGTGAGTTCATGTTGACTTGTGATGTTAAATGATGCTAGATGAAGATAACATGCTCTAGGTTAGGTTTGAATTGAGTTCATGCCATGTTTGATGTTAGAAGAAGATAACATGTCCTATGCCATGCTTTATACATTAAAGAATTAACATGTGTTTTAGTTAGAACATACATATATATAAGTTGTTTGTGTTGGATCGAGAAGCGTCGCTAGAGGGGGGGGGGTGAATAGCGATCATAAATCTTTTCTTTTTCGTTCGTTCGATACGTAAAGTAAGCACAGTGGAAAATAAATGAACACGTTTATTTTACTTGGTTCACAACCCAGCGGTTGCTACTCCAAAGCCCTATCGGTCCTAGACCGCGTACGGAGGGCAAAGCACTATAACGTCTCCTCCTCGTTGGAGGTAGGAGACAACGATCACAAAACCGAATATACGAGGATGAAGCAACAAGCCTACCTCACCTCGTTATGAAGAAAAACAAAGAATACAATATCAAAAATATTACTTGATTCTGCTGCCGATGAAGAAGATCGAAACTTGACGTCGCATCGGCGTTATGATGATGTTGGAGCGTTGGCGTTGTAGGAGCACTTGATGAATAAACTTGATGTGATTTGGAGATGGAATCCTCCCCTCCTTTTATAGACTTTGGCCTCTGAATTTGTCTCCTCTTATTTCAGAACGGATCATGAAGTTGTCCAAATTTTATCGCTGGCGTCGGCGTTATCCGCTTTGACCTAGCGCAGCCGAATCATCGCCATCACGATCGATGTCTCATCACCGATCGATGGGCATCACGACCGCTCCATGTCCAAAGATGTTGGGGATATTTGGAGAACTAGAGGGGGTGAATAGCGTTGACCGTACGTCGATGGAATTCGTTCGCGATCGTCTCTACAAAACTCGTTATGCGCAGCGGAATAATCAAAGTAATAACGAAAAGATACAATCACGAACACAAGCACAACACGTGATATAACGTGGTTCAGAACCGAAACGGTTCCTACTCCACGGATTGAGCTCTAACGAGCTCTAGCGATGCCAATGCAATCACTAATCAATAAACTCCTTCTCGACAACAAGTCGGAGGCGGAGAAACCTCGTACAATGGATTACAACAAGTAATACACAAAAATACAAGCAAAATACAAGGAAATGTAAAGAACACTTTACAAATTAGGGTTTGACCGCTTTGCTTGTTGGTTGCTTGGATGAGGTTGAAGGGCCTTGAAATGCACCTGCAAATCGGCTTCAAATCGCCTAAAGTAAGCTCCCAAAGAACTGATGCCGCAATCTCCATGAACAGCTCCCTTTTATCCTGCGTCGGGCTGGATTTCCGCCTATCAGTCGACTGCCATAAGTCCCCAGTCGACTGATGCCACTGTTGTCGTGAGACAACGGCTCAATCCACGTTGGACAAGTTCCAACGGGACTCTTGGCAGTCGACTGCCAACATTGGCGATCGCCGCGCCATCGCTAATCGGCCCCGATCGGCTCACGGGCGTTACGCTACTTTCGACACTCAGCGATCAAGCGCCATCGCCATCCGATCGTAGCGATCACAGAGCCATTCGATGAGGTTTTAACCCAATTATGGTGCCCCCATACTTGCTAGACCACCCTTAGCCTAGACCTAAGCCTTCTAGCCACCTCCATCAGCCTCACGCCTCTCGGATCCCTCCAAGTCATCCATGACTTGTTCATCCATCGCGCTAGCCTCCAGGTGCTTCCCTCGGCTATTGTCATGCTAACGGCGTCTACACCGCCAAGGCACATTGGACTTACGCCGCCAAGATTCCGCTTGGACTTTACGCCACCAACCATTGGACTTATGCTGCCAAGACTCCCGCTTGGACTTTACGCCGCCAATATCAAACCCTTGGACTTCTCAAATGCCAAGACTCAAGCTTGGACTTTCCCTTGCCAACCCATGTTGGACTTCCCATGCCAAGACCATGCTTGGACTTTCCTTGCCAACCCATGTTGGACTTTTCATGCCAAGACCATGCTTGGACTTTCCTTGCCAACCCATGTTGGACTTTACATTGCCAAGACCCATGCTTGGACTTTTCCCAATGCCAAGTGTCCCACTTGGACTTTCCATGCCAAGTACTCAAGACTTGGACTTTACCAAATGACAATTACATTGTCATATATTTTTGTCGAAACATCAAAACATCACTCGAGTCAAACTCGAGTCCTGGTCAATCGTGACCTGGGCCGATTGCACCAACACAGCAGTCGACTGCCAGCTTGGCCACTTCCCTGCAATAAGAGGTTAGCTCGGAAAATGATAAATACGACGGTTTCTAACCGTCCGATCTCGACCTAGACCTTCCACAGGAAGTCTTAGTCGAATCGTCGCCTACGATCGTCCCCGTAAAGAGGACACGACCTTACAATCTCTCACTCACACGAGCTTACCTCAATAGTAGCTCTCGCTTCTGGCCTTCCACTCGATTCCTTCGGCTCCCTCCGAAGTCACTCGAGTGTCGCCCGACCACCGCGGCTTCCTCCGGGTGTCGCTAGCCTTCAGCTCCAGCTTTAACACTTTTCTGCACACTTGATTTAGCTCGTGAGATAACAATGTAGACTTAACTTTGTGTCTTTGCCATAATCAAAACACAGGTTCGATTATCTAGTGCCCCTGCACCAACAGTTTGGTGTTTAAAACTTTGATAGAGCTCCATGCAGTTTAGGCCACTCCATGTATACTTGCTCATGATGTTGATGCCTTATGCCATGACCTATATGTGTGTGATATTTATGATATGTTTATGAAATGAAATATGATATGTGTTTATGAAATGAAATATGATATGTTTATGAAGTGAAATATGATATGTTTATGAAGTGAAAGATGATATGTTTATGAAATAAAATATGATATGTGTTTATGAAATGAAATATGATATGGTTATGAAATGAAATATGATATGTTCATGAAGTGAAATATGATATGTTTATGAAGTGAAATATGATATATTTATGAAATGGAATATGATATGTTTATGAAATGAAATATGATATGTTTATGAAATAAAATATGATATGTTATGATAAGAAGCATGTATGTATTTTACCTTCTGCATGGCTTGTACCAGGACCCTAACAAGGTCCAAAGGGATGGGCTCCTAAGTTGCCCTAGGCCGACTGACTAAGATCGGGCCTATGATGGACTTCTATGTTATGATTGCCCCTAGGTCGACGGACTAAGATCGGGCCTAGTACGGGATGGGCTTCCAGATGCCCTAGGCCGACGGACTAAGATCGGGCCTAGGATGGGCTTCTATGTTATGATGATGGCCCCTAGGTCGACGGACTAAGATCGGGCCTAGTAACCTAGTAGGTTCGAGACTTGCTACCTCGGGTCTATTTAGGGATGCACGCTATGATGATGATGATGTGGTACAATACCGGGCCCAATATGTTGAGAGTTATGTTCAAATACCTATGATATATGTTTTCGAAGAGCATCCTGCATATACCTTTATGTTATGATTGCTTATGTTATATATGTTACACGTTATGTTTGCTTATGTTACATATGCTACATGTTATGTTTGCTTATGTCATATACGTTACATGTTATGTTTGCTTATATGTTATGAATGTTTACATGCTTATGTTATATGTGTTGCATGTTATGTTTGCTTATGTTACATATGCTACATATTATGTTTGCTTATGTCATATATGTTACATGTTATGTTTGCTTATATGTTATGAATGTTTACATGCTTATGTTATATGTGTTGCATGTTATGTTTGCTTATGTTACATATGCTACATGTTATGTTTGCTTATGTCATATACGTTACATGTTATGTTTGCTTATATGTTATGAATGTTTACATGCTTATGTTATATGTGTTGCATGTTATGTTTGCTTATGTTACATATGCTACATGTTATGTTTGCTTATGTCATATATGTTACATGTTATGTTTGCTTATATGTTATGAATGTTTACATGCTATGCTTAATGTTGATGTATGGTTTTGTGAGTAGGACAGGATCTTACTAAGCCTATGTGCTTATAGTTTATTTTCCCTTGTACTGCAGATAAGGGTAAATGGTGGATAAACTAAAGGGAGCAGCAGGAGGGGCAAAGTGTGTGTGGTAGTGACATGGTGGAGGAGATCTGTTATGACCCTTGTGCATGTTTTCCTTAAGATGATTTGTTTATGGACTTGAATTAAGCACTAAGTACTTATGAAATAACGATGCATGCTCTATGTTAAGAAGAAGTACCTACGAAATGATGATGCATGTTTATGTTTAAAAAAAAATGTCTAAAGTCTTCCGCTGTAAGTAGTACGATGTATGTATGTACGATCGCGTCGCGCCGCCCCTCCGGACCCTTGGTAAAAGGGCGGGCGTGACAGGTTGGTATCAGAGCATGCATCGTTACATGATGTTAATGCTATGTTCTTTTATGTCATGCTATAGCCAAGTTCATGCTATGTTTTGATAGTAAAAGAAGATAACATGATGTTTGGTTAACCTAGATTTAAGTGGATGAACTTCTAAGCCTTGGACCATTCGGCCAAGCCACTTTAGACCCCTATGTGTGTTCTTTTATGCCATGTTTAGATGAGCTTAGGCTAAGTTTTGATGCTAGATGAAGATAACATGTTCAATGCTAGGTTTTAAATGAGTTCATGCCATGTTTGATGTTAGAAGAAGATAATATGTTCTATGCTATGTTATAGATAAGTCCATGCTATGTTTTGATGGTAAATGAAGATAACATGTTGTTTGTTTAACCTAGGTTTAAGTGGATGAACCTTTAGGCCCTTTGAACCATTCGGCCAAGTCCATCTAGACCCCTAAGGTGTCTTCTATGCTATGTTTTGCATGAGTTCAGATTGGGTTAAGAGTTTAACCCTAAATTCCCCCATGAAACATTCGACCAAGACCATAACTAGGGCTTATCATGATGATTCATACTATATCTTGTATTAATTTGATGAAGAGGGATTTCTTTTAGAAGAGTTAGTTAAGTGGTTGATCCATGAAACCCACTTGAACCATTCGGCCAAGACCCCAAATGTGTTCCTTATGCCATGCCTTAGGTAAATTCTCATGTACATATATGACATAATCAAACATAACATGCAACATAGGTAACATAGCAACATATCATGTACATATATGACATAATCAAACATAACATGCAACATTGGTAACCTAGCAACATAGCATGTAAACATAACAATCATAACATATGAACATAACAATCATATCATGTAAACATATGCAGGATGCTCTTTGAAAACATATATTATAGGTACGTAAACATAAATCTCAACATATTGGGCCCGGCATTGTACCACATCATCATCATCATAGCGCGCATCCCTAAATAGACCCGAGGTAGCAAGTCTCGAACCTACTAGGTTACTAGGCCCGATCTTAGTCCGTCGACCTAGGGGCCATCGTCATAGCGTAGAAGCCCATCCTAGGCTCGATCTTAGTCCATCGACCTAGGGCATCTGGGAGCCCATCCCGTACTAGGCCCGATCTTAGTCCGTCGACCTAGGGGCTATCATACATAGAAGCCCATCCTAGGCCCGATCTTAGTCCGTCAGCCTAGGGCAACTTAGGAGCCCATCCCTTTGGACCTTGTTAGGGTCCAGGTACAAGCCATGCAGAAGGTAAAATACTTATATGCTTCTTATCATAACATTTCATATTTCATTTCGCAAACATATCATATTTCATTTTATAATATATCATATTTCACTTCATGAACATATCATATTTCATTTCATAAACATATCATACTTCATTTCATAACATATCATATTTCACTTCATGAACATATCATATTTCATTTCATAACATATCATATTTCACTTCATGACATATCATATTTCATTTCATAATATATCATATTTCACATCATGAACATATCATATTTCATTTCATAATCACATCATACTTCATTTCATAACATCTAGGGCATGGCATAAGGCATAACATCAAGAGTAAGTAAACACTAACCTAGAGCATGTTATCTTCATCTAGCATCATTTAACATCACAAGTTATCATGAATTTACCTAAGGCATGGCATAAGAAACACATTTGGGGTCTTGGCCGAATGGTTCAAGTGGGTTTCATGGATCAACCACTTAACTAACTCTTCTAAAATAAATCCCTCTTCATCAAATTAATACAAGATATAGTATGGATCATCATGATAAGCCCTAGTTATGGTCTTGGCCGAATGTTTCATGGGGGAATTTAGGGTTAAACTCTTAACCCAATCTATCTAGCATCCTAACATCATTATATTCATACAAGATATGGTATAGAACTTCATTGAAACTGTCACGCCCGCCCTTCCGGGACCCTAAATGTCCGGAGAGGCGGCGCGTGACGCGACCGTTCATACATTACATACAGCGGAAGACTTTATACATACTTCTTAATTCTCACAGCGGAAGACTTTAGACATACTTCTTAATACTTTTTTTTTTGTTTTTCTTTTAAACATAAACATGCATTAACACATATATACATATATATATACATACTTCTTCTTCTTAGCATAGAGTATGCTTCATAGCGTGGGTAGATACTTCTTCTTACTTCTTCTTTACTTCTTCTTCTTAACATAGAGCATGCATCATATATGCAGATACTTAGTGCTTAGTAAATTCATAACATCATCATCATAAGGAGACATAAGTGAGGACATGAATAGACATCTTCATCATAGGTAAACATGTTTAGACCTAACGGATCTTCTCCACCATGCCACTACCACACATTGTCCCCTCCTCTGCGCTCCCTTTAGTTTATCCATCCCTTACCCTTATCTGCTGAGAGGGAAAGATAAACTATAAGCACATAGGCTTAGTAAGATCCTGTCCTACTCACTAAAACCATACATTATCATTAATCATGCAGCATTCACAACATAGAAGCAATATAACATGTAACATACTTGGTGTCATCAACTTAACATGTAGCATAAGTAACGTAAGTGAAATATAGCATGGATCACCGTATCATCAACATAACTTGTAATGTATCTAACGTAAACATGTAAACATTCATAGCATATCATAAAGCATAACTTTCATAACGTATCTAACGTAAGCATGTAAACATTCATAACATATCATAAAGCATAACTTTCATAACATATAACTTAACATTCTTGGCATATCGTTTAACATAACATGTAACTTAACAATCATGGCATATTATTTAATATAACATGTAACTTAACAATCATGGCATATTATTTAACATAACATGTAACTTAACAATCATGGCATATTATTTAACATAACATGTAACTTAACCATCATGACATACATATGCAAGATGCTTTTGAAAACATATATGCTAGGTACGTAAATATAAATCTCAACATATTTGGGCCCGGCATTGTACCACTTCTTCATTATCATAGCGCGCATCCCTAAATAGGCCCGAGGTAGCAAGTCTCGAACCTAATAGGTTTCTAGGCCCGAGTCTTATTCCATCGACCTAGGGACAATCGTCATAGCGTAGAAGCCCATCCTAGGCCCGAGTCTTACTCCATCGACCTAAGGCATCTTGGAGCCCATCCCGTACTAGGCCCGAATCTTATTCCATCGACCTAGGGGCAATCATACATAGAAGCCCATCCTAGGCCCGAGTCTTATTCCATCGACCTAGGGCATCTTAGGAGCCCATCCCTTCTTGGACCTTGTTAAGGTCTTGGTACAAGCCATGCAGAAGGTAAAATACTTATATGCTTACTTTACTACATGTCTTATTAACATAGCATAGCATACTTCGTTTCATAACACATCATGCTTCATTTCATTTACATAGCGTAGCATACTTCATTTCATACACCTCATGCTTCACTTCATTAACATAGCATAGCATACTTCATTTCATACACATCATGCTTCATTTCATTTTCATAACATGGCATAATTCATTTCATACACATCAGGCTTCATTTCATTTACATAGCATGGCATACTTCATTTCATAACAACATATCCTATTTCATTAACATAGCATGGCATACTTTATTTCATAACAACATAACTTATTTCATTAACATAGCATGGCATACTTCATTTCATAACAACATAACTTATTTCATTAACATAGCATGGCATACTTTATTTCATAACAACATAACTTATTTCATTAACATAGCATGGCATACTTCATTTCATAACAACATAACTTATTTCATTAACATAGCATGGCATGCTTCATTTCATAACAACATAACTTATTTCATCAACATAGCATGACATACTTTATTTCATAACAACATAACTGATTTCATTAACATAACATAGCATACAATTCATGGTATGAACTTCATTGTACCCTAAAGAGGTCAAAGGTGGCCGAATGGCCCTTATAGGCTTTTTAGGGTTTAGACCTTAATCCTAATTCAAGTAACATACATATGCATACAAATTCCATAAAATTCATGGTATGAACTTCATTGTAACCTAAGAACCAAAGGTGGCCGAATGGTCCATGTAGGGCCTTTAGGTTTAACTTTTGACCTAATCCCTTTTAAAACTTAACCTCATCATATAGTTACAAAACATAGTATGAAACTTCATTGAAACCCTATAGTGGGGTTTGGCCGAATAGAACTATAGTGTTCATTAGGGTTAGCTTTTGTTCTAACCCACTTTAAGCCCTAAAATCATCATCTAGTTCCCATAATATGGCATGGAACTTCATTGAAACCCTAAAAGTAGGGTTTGGCCGAATAGAACTATAGTGTTCATTAGGGTTAGCTTTTGTTCTAACCCACTTTAAACCCTAACATCATAATCTAGTTATAAAACATAGCATAAACATAGCATAGAGCTTCTTTGAGACCCTAGTTCATGACTTGGCCGAATGGGTCATGGAGGCCTCTAGAGTTAGATCTTTATCCTAATCCCTATAACATGCTAACATCATCACTTGCAAGCAAAAACAAGATATAACTTCAATAAAACACCAACAAAACCCATGTTGGCCGAATGGTTCATAGGGTTTCCTAGGGTTAACTTTTGACCTAATCCGTTTTAAGCCCTAACATCATCATCTAATTACAAAAGCATGGCATACAACTTCATGGAAACCCTAGATCATATCTTGGCCGAATATAACAATATAGATTTCTTTTATAAAACGTCAACCGAAGCTACTCGTACGCAGGTGAGGGATACTTACATCCTTCGCTTTGCTTGGGGTGGGGAAGATAACCTAAAGAAGATCAACACTTAGCCTTCTCTAGCTTGGATAGGATTCGGCCAAAAGAGGGAATGTAGAGGAAAAGCCTTAGGATTTCGGTGAGAAGGGAGGAAGAAGAAGAGAGGAAGTAAACAATTTCAATCTTCCCTCTTCTTTATAAAGGGAGGAGGAAGAGGAGTTCCTCTTTTCTTTTCTATGCCTCTTCATTTACCCTTAGTCCCATTTATCTATAGTTCCCCCCCTTCCTTAATCATACAATCCTATTGGGCTTATGGTTAGTGGGTACATCTATAGGGCTTGGCTATCTCTAGAGGTCTGGAGTTCAATTCCTAGGTCTTGTATCCATTTTTGGCTTATTTTCTTTTGTTTTGGAAAAAGGCCTACATAAAGCCCATTATCATCAAGCCAAAAATTCTTGTAAAATTGCTAGGAATTTTACGGGCGTTACAGAAACTCAAGAACAAGGTTTGGCCGAATGGTTCATGGGGAGTTTAGGGTTAAATTCTTAACCTAATCCATCTAACATCCTAACATCATCATATTCATACAAGTATAACATAGAACTTCATGGAAAACTTCAAGAAAAGGGTTTGGCCGAATGGTCAAGGGGGGCTTTTAGGGTTAAACTCTTAACCTAATCCATCTAACATCCTAACATCATCATATTCATACAAGTATAACATAGAACTTCATGGAAAACTTCAAGAAAAGGGTTTGGCCGAATGGTCAAGGGGGGCTTTTAGGGTTAAACTCTTAACCTAATCCATCTAACATCCTAACATCATCATATTCATACAAGTATAACATAGAACTTCATGGAAAACTTCAAGAAAAGGGTTTGGCCGAATGGATTATGGAGAATTGATACAAAAACTTCAATCAAAAAGCTACTTGTATGCAGGTGAGGGGATACTTACATCCTTCGCTTTGCTTTTTGGTTGGAAGATGACCTAAGGGAAACAACCTAGCCTTTCTTCTTGCTTGGATGACTTTCGGCCAAAGGATGGAAAGAAGGAGCTCTAGGGTTCGGTGAGGAAGGAGAAGAGGAGGAGAAAAGCAATTTTGATAACTCATGTCTCCTCATTCCCCCTATTTATTCACTTGAAGAGTCCCTTAGTCTCCCTTACCCCTAACTATAATTTCCCACATTCCTCTAATAATAAAATCTTGTTGGGCTTCTGGTTATTGGATGCACCCTTAGGGCTTAGCTATCTCTAGAGGTTTGGGGTTCAATTCCTAGGCCTTGCATCCTTTTGGCTTATTTTCTTTTATTTTTGAAAGAGCCCACATAAAGGCCATTATCATCAAGCCAAAAATTCTTATAAAATTGCTAGAAATTTTACGGGCATTACAATACATACCCAGACTGAGACATGGAATCATCCTTGTCTATCTGGAAGCTGACATCCGTATACCCGCGTATCACCATGTCCCCTTCTCCATATATTAGGAACACATCCTTAGTTCTTCTTAAGTACTTAAGGATTGTCTTAACAGCCGCCCAATGATCCATTCCTGGATCAGACTGGTACCTACTCGTGACACTCAGAGCATACAATACATCGGGCCTCGTACATAACATAACATACATGATAGATCCTATTGCGGATGCATAGGGAATCTTACTCATGCAAATCCTCTCGTCTTCTGTGCGCGGACACATAGACTTCGAAAGGTATATGCCATGCCTGATGGGTAGGAAATCTTTCTTGGATTCTGACATGCTAAACCTCTTTAGCACTCGGTCTATATATGTAGACTGTGAAAGACCAAGCAACTGTTTCGATGTATCTCTATAGATCTTAATCCCGAGGATGTAGGTTGCTTCTCCTAAGTCTTTCATGGAGAATGTCTTGGACAACCAAATCTTAACTGACTGTAAGACTGAAACATCATTTCCTATAAGTAATATGTCATCGACATACAATACTAGGAACATGACTGCACTCCCACTAACCTTCTTGTACACACAAGGTTCGTCTGGATTTTGTGAGAAATCAAACTTTTTGATTGTCTCATCAAAACGGATATTCCAGCTCCTGGATGCTTGCTTCAATCCATATATGGACCGTCGCAATTTGCATACCTTGGTTTTATCAACCGATGTGAAACCCTCAGGCTGTATCATATACACGTCCTCGAGCAGATTTCCATTAAGGAAAGTTGTTTTCACATCCATATGCCATATCTCATGATCATAATGAGCCACTATGGCCAGGAGTATCCGAATGGATTTAAGTATAGCAACAGGCGAATAGGTTTGGTCATAATCAACACCTTACTTTTGACGATATCCTTTCACCACCAATCTAGCCTTATAGGTAATCACATTACCATCCATGTCGGTTTTCTTCTTGAAAACTCATTTGCACCCTATAGGTTTTATGCCTTCAGGTGAGTCAACCAAGTTCCAAACTTGGTTTTCATACATGGAATACATTTCCAACTTCATGGCTTCAAGCCACTTATCCCTTTCTGAACTTGTTAGAACTTCTTCATAACTGGTAGGCTCCTCATCATCAATGAGTAACACGTCGTTCGATTCACTTACGAGAAATCCATATCTCTCAGGAATATTACGTGTTCTACCAGATCTACGAAGATGTGGTGTTTCAATAGGTCTAGCCGATTGCTCATCACTATGAGTTATCGGTTGTTGTGCTTCACTAGGTATCTCATCAATGTCTATTTGAATCTCTCGAGCCTCCTCAAGCTCGACGACACTCCCACTATTTTCTTGCAAGAGTAACTCTTTCTCTAGAAACACAACATGCCTTGAAACAAACACCTTTTGTTCCACAGGATGATAGAATTGGTAACCCCTTATTTCCTTAGTGTATCCAATAAATAGACATTTATCAGACTTAGCATCCAATTTGTCTGATACAGTCTGCTTCACATAAGTAGGACAACCCCATATCTTTAAGTAAGATACATGAGGTTTCTTACTATTCCATATCTCATATGGAGTAGTAGAGACTACCTTGGTTGACATTCTGTTTAACACGTAAATAGTTGTCTGAAGTGCATAGCCCCAAAAGGACTTGGGAAGATTCGCATGATTCATCATTGACCTGACCATGTCCAACAAGGTCCGGTTACGCCTCTCAGATACACCATTATGCTGTGATGTATATGGTGGAGTCCATTGAGACAATATACCATTGTCTCTTAGATAATCTAGAAACTCTTGACTTAAGTATTCACCACCTCGATCTGATCGAAGTATTTTAATACTCTTGTCATGTTGTTTCTCTACTTCATTTCTGAACTCTTTGAACCTTTCAAAGGCTTCAGACTTGTGTTTCATCAAGAACACATACCCAAACCGTGAGTGATCATCGGTGAAGGTAATAAAGTAGCTATAGCCTCCTAAAGCTTGAGTTGACATAGGTCCACATACATCAGTATGTATTAGACCTAGCAACTCTCCCACTCGTTCACCTTTTCCTGTAAAAGGTAACTTAGTCATCTTGCCTTTTAAGCATGATTCGCATGTATCGTATGAATCCAATTCAAACGATTCCAGAATTCCACATCGGTATAATTCGGACATGCGTTTCTTGCTTGCATGGCTAAGACGACAATGCCACATGTAGGAGTCTAATTGATTATACTTTCGAGCACTTTTGTTGCTCGCTTCGATATTGAAAACGTCGCTGGATACGTCCAATGTATAAATACCATTGCTTAAAGTTTTAGTCCCATAAGGAACTTCATTCAAAGTTATGTAATAACAATTGTTACTAAAAGTCAAATGGTTCCCATTTCTATTTAAACAAGAAATAGAAATGATGTTTCTTTATCAACGAAGGAACATAAAAGTAATTGTCCAGTTCTAAGACAAGTCCTGCAGGGAGTTTCAACAAATACGTTTCGATGGCGGGTGTAGCAACCTTTGCTCCATTCCCAACACGTAAATTTGACTCTCCCTTGACGAGTCTTCTTCTATTCCTTAGTCCATCTATGTCATTACATATATGTGAGGCACACCCAGTATCCAATACCCAAGTGTTTGAGGAAATAGAATTACAATCAATAACGAAGATATCTGAAGAAGATGGAGCATCCGATGCCTTATTCTTCTTCACGGACTCAAGATAAATCTTGCAATTTCTTCGCCAATGGACCTCCTTGCCATAATGATGGCAAGTGCCCTTTTGAGTTGGTTCTGCCTTTTTAGCCTTTTTCTTCTTCCCCTTCTGCTATTCCCTTGACTCCCCCTTAGAACCTTTCTTTGAGGAATCAACTAACAGCACCGTCCCCTGCTCATCCTTCTCAGAAAGCTCTACAGTCTTCAGCATTTTAAGCAGTACCACAGATGAACCTTCTTGCATCTCGGAGGTGAAGAGGAGCTTGGAGACTTCGAACCTTTCGAATCTCACTTGCTCATCAAACAACTCATAAAGATGAAAGATAATGGTATGAGCATCCATATGCTCATGCTGCTTTCACAGCTCATGTATCATCGTAGCTAGCATGATGCAACTCACTTGTTCAGAATCACTCACATGTTTCTGATAAGCCAACAATTGGTTTAGAGTTGCGTTATCACTAGGACGGGCGGGAAGAGGCTCTTCGAGGACATACGCAAGCTTTTTCACCTTGAGAACAATTCTCAAGCTTCTAAGCCAGTCCAAGATGTTTGGCCCAGTCAATTTATTCGAATCTAAAATGGAACATAAATTTCAAAGACATCATGATCAATCGATTAACTTAGAAATACAAATCGAGCATATATGAGAAAGATGATTTTAAATGCATCAACATACATTTATAAATCTCACTCATTTTTTGAATTTCAAAAAAACCCCAAAATCACTTCGGGAGATCGTAGGTCCATCTCCGAATGGGCTGATATCCAACATAGATATGAATAACCTTGGAGAGAGTCCAACAAGCCATTCATAGCTACAATGGTAGGTATCATATATACCGATTGCATATCACATATATGCTACTATCACAATGTGCTATCAACTAATTGAATGTTCACACATACATTGGGTTGTTAACTCATTAACAAGTATGCATCATATGCATAGCACCCAACTTCACCTCCCTTCACATCGACCTTGGAGAGAGTCCAACAAGCCGATGCTCCAGGTTAAAACCAACCCATTAATCGAGAAATAATTTTAATATGGTTAGAGCGCATTCAACCAATTAGCCCTGCTTGGAGAGAGTCCAACAACCAAAGCTAACGATTGACCTCTGACTCTTACCATATTAGTATTAAACTATTCCATGGTTTGAATAAGTTCGGGTTCGAGCCGGGCTTGGAGAGAGTCTAACAACCCAAACAAGAAACGGAACTCTGGTTCTAACCATATTAATGGAAGATGTAGGCTTTAATATTGAGTAAGGGTTTTTATGTCTCATCCTCTTTGCATACAAATAACTATTATATACGTGACATGTCATATATGACATACATCTACATGTCACGACACACATGACATAATGATATGCATCTAATGTAATTACATGACATACAATTATGACATGTACAAAATTTCCTTATATGTCATAACTATTTATTGAAATAAAATATGTTTGAGATTTGATTATCCAAATCAAATCATGATTAAATTAGGAAACAAATTTCCAAATCTAATCACATATTTTATTTGTGTAAAGTGTTGATTAAGGAAAGTCAATTTAGGAAATAAATTTTCTAAATCATCAAAACTACTTATGGAAATAAAATATTTTAAGATTTGATTTCCCAAATCAAATCATGATTAAATTAGGAAACAAATTTATAAATCTAATCAAATATTTTATTTATGGAAAATATCAATTTCCATAAATACTTCTAACTTTCCAAAAGTAGAAGATTTCCATAAACACTTCTAGAGTTTCCAAAATTAAAAAATTTCCATAAATACTTCTAACTTTCCAAAATTAAAAAATTTCCATAAATGCCATTACGACTATCGCAAAACAATTTTACGATTATGTCAAAAGACAACCTGGGCTCTGATACCACTGTTGGGTTTCCGACACCGCGACGAGTGTATGTTCGAACATGTTTCGTAAACATGTGCACAGCGGAAGAAATAAAAAATAATAAATCTAATTTATTACACCACACACACCACACACATGCATATTACAACATGTGTAGACATAACCGTAGTTTCAAATTTTACAATAAAAGGAAATTTATTCTACTTATACCTTACGTATCACATGTAGCGGGAAAGACATCAACCGGAGCGATCCTCGCTAGAATCGCCTCTATCCGTATCCACGCCGAGTATCTTCGAGATGACTTCAAAAAGTCATGAGCCTCGTCTTTGTACGAGTCACTAGCCTCGTGTCGAAGACGATGTGATCGAGAGAAGATCACAATCCGAATCAAAATTCGGATTCAAAATGAGTCCTCAAAAACTCGCTTCTCCGGAGAGGTATTCGTCAACCGTTTGACTAATCCTTCATCCTCCACCTATGAGGATTTCCGGAGATCGAATCCCCGGCAAAGTAGCCTCTGTTGGAGCTCCAAACGTCGTCCAAACGACACTCTGACAGGAAATAAACAAGCTTTCCAGAAAACTGGACAGCTTTGGTGGAGGATTAGCACCGGCCAAATAAGGAAGCTAGATGCTCACCTTGTCGTCGGAGCCAGGGAAGGTTACCGGAGGGTCGCCGGAGGATCGCCGACTGAAGCTTGGACGTCGGCAAGGAACTTGGACGGCGACACAAGGGTGGGCGGCGGCTAGGGTATGGGCGCCGACCACAAGAGGAGAAAAGGGAGGGGGCGACAACTTGGATTAGGGTCTCATTAAACCCTTGAGCCCTATTTTATAGAGAACAAATTCTCTTAATGGTCATTGGTTCATAACCAAAACCCGTTAACCCGCTCCATTAATTTAAGTTAAAATAAACCAAACCGATTTGATCTATTTTAAGTTAAAACGAACTAAACCAACTTTTGGTTCATTCGTTTAAAACAAACCAAACCCCTTTGGTTTATTCTCCACCATTGGATTAGAACCAAACCAATTTGGTTCATCCATCATGTCTTCATAAGACACGACCCATCCACGCTTCCATTGCGACTGAAACGATTTCATGCTCACTCCTTGTTTGGTCCAACCAAACCTAGTTTCTCTCGGTCTAAGAATCTCATTCTCAAGCTCGTTTTAAATCCTTCGGATTACGCTCGTTGTGCGTGTGACCAAATAGGTTCTCGATTTATGTTGGTCGTCTATAATTAACCATTAATTATAGAACAATCATGAGTGGCACCTAGTAGTACATCATGATCCCCAATTAACCGAAAAGATCAACGATTGATCTAGAACTATTTCTAAAACCCTTCAGCAGCTACAATGAATCGTGCCCCATTCCCTTCACTCATCTTATACCCACTTGGTTTAGGACATGATCTATAGTGTCAGTCCCCACTAGGTTGACTACGTCACACCTAGCCAAAGTATAATTTTCTCGTCCTACGGATTCTAGTTACTGCACATGTATCCAAGAGTACCTTACTCTAAACATGTAATGCTTTGGCCAAAGACTTTAGTAACAATCCGACGAGAGGCCATGGGTATACATCTCCTCGCAAGGAGTGGTGAATCCTTTATAGGCTATTCAAACACCTTCGATCACTTCGACTTATACCCAATCATTCCGGGTCCACATCTCCTCGGAGATGTTTGCTTAAGATGTCAAAGCATAAGTCTCCATGATCAAGATGACTTGAATACCGCAAGTCAAAGTGAATCAGAAATTCTCTCATGTTGTGAATCGTATCAAGGACATTCAGTAAATGAGTTTAAGATCTAATCAAATACATGAAAATATGTATACTCAAATAGTGAATCTTCATTTATCACATAAATGGTTCAAATATAAGGCGATTGCCTTAGGACATCTCTCATATATTACTAACAACCCCTTTGGTTTATACGACCATCATGTCTTCATAAGACACGACCCATCCATGCTTCCATTGCAACTGAAACATTTTCATGTTCGCTTCTTGTTTGGTCCAACCAAATCTAGTTTCTCTCGGTCTGAGGATCTCATTCTCAAGCTTGTTTTAAATCATTCGGATTACTCTCATTGTGCGTGTGACCAAATAGGTTTTTATTTATGTTGGTCATCTATAATTAACCATTAATTATAGAACGATCATGAGTGGCACCTAGTAGTACATCATGATCCCCAATTAATCAAAAAATCTATGGTTGATTCAAGAATCATTTCTGAAACCCTTCAGTAGCTATAATGATTCGCACTTCATTCCCTTTACTCATCTTATACCCACTTGGTTCAGACATGGTCTATAGTGTCATCCCACTAGGTGACTATGTCACAAGTATCTTGAGATGACTTCAAAAAGTCATGAGCCTCGTCTTTGTACGAGTCACTAGCCTCGTGTCGAAGACGATGTGATCGAGAGAAGATCACAATCCGAATCAAAATTCGGATTCAAAATGAGTCCTCAAAAACTCGCTTCTCCGGAGAGGTATTCGTCAACCGTTTGACTAATCCTTCATCCTCCACCTATGAGGATTTCCGGAGATCGAATCCCCGGCAAAGTAGCCTCTGTTGGAGCTCCAAACGTCGTCCAAACGACACTCTGACAGGAAATAAACAAGCTTTCCAGAAAACTGGACAGCTTTGGTGGAGGATTAGCACCGGCCAAATAAGGAAGCTAGATGCTCACCTTGTCGTCGGAGCCAGGGAAGGTTACCGGAGGGTCGCCGGAGGATCGCCGACTGAAGCTTGGACGTCGGCAAGGAACTTGGACGGCGACACAAGGGTGGGCGGCGGCTAGGGTATGGGCGCCGACCACAAGAGGAGAAAAGGGAGGGGGCGACAACTTGGATTAGGGTCTCATTAAACCCTTGAGCCCTATTTTATAGAGAACAAATTCTCTTAATGGTCATTGGTTCATAACCAAAACCCGTTAACCCGCTCCATTAATTTAAGTTAAAATAAACCAAACCGATTTGATCTATTTTAAGTTAAAACGAACTAAACCAACTTTTGGTTCATTCGTTTAAAACAAACCAAACCCCTTTGGTTTATTCTCCACCATTGGATTAGAACCAAACCAATTTGGTTCATCCATCATGTCTTCATAAGACACGACCCATCCACGCTTCCATTGCGACTGAAACGATTTCATGCTCACTCCTTGTTTGGTCCAACCAAACCTAGTTTCTCTCGGTCTAAGAATCTCATTCTCAAGCTCGTTTTAAATCCTTCGGATTACGCTCGTTGTGCGTGTGACCAAATAGGTTCTCGATTTATGTTGGTCGTCTATAATTAACCATTAATTATAGAACAATCATGAGTGACACCTAGTAGTACATCATGATCCCCAATTAACCGAAAAGATCAACGATTGATCTAGAACTATTTCTAAAACCCTTCAGCAGCTACAATGAATCGTGCCCCATTCCCTTCACTCATCTTATACCCACTTGGTTTAGGACATGATCTATAGTGTCAGTCCCCACTAGGTTGACTACGTCACACCTAGCCAAAGTATAATTTTCTCGTCCTACGGATTCTAGTTACTGCACATGTATCCAAGAGTACCTTACTCTAAACATGTAATGCTTTGGCCAAAGACTTTAGTAACAATCCGACGAGAGGCCATGGGTATACATCTCCTCGCAAGGAGTGGTGAATCCTTTATAGGCTATTCAAACACCTTCGATCACTTCGACTTATACCCAATCATCCCGGGTCCACATCTCCTCGGAGATGTTTGCTTAAGATGTCAAAGCATAAGTCTCCATGATCAAGATGACTTGAATACCGCAAGTCAAAGTGAATCAGAAATTCTCTCATGTTGTGAATCGTATCAAGGACATTCAGTAAATGAGTTTAAGATCTAATCAAATACATGAAAATATGTATACTCAAATAGTGAATCTTCATTTATCACATAAATGGTTCAAATATAAGGCGATTGCCTTAGGACATCTCTCATATATTACTAACAACCCCTTTGGTTTATACGACCATCATGTCTTCATAAGACACGACCCATCCATGCTTCCATTGCAACTGAAACATTTTCATGTTCGCTTCTTGTTTGGTCCAACCAAATCTAGTTTCTCTCGGTCTGAGGATCTCATTCTCAAGCTTGTTTTAAATCATTCGGATTACTCTCATTGTGCGTGTGACCAAATAGGTTTTTATTTATGTTGGTCATCTATAATTAACCATTAATTATAGAACGATCATGAGTGGCACCTAGTAGTACATCATGATCCCCAATTAATCAAAAAATCTATGGTTGATTCAAGAATCATTTCTGAAACCCTTCAGTAGCTATAATGATTCGTACCCCATTCCCTTTACTCATCTTATACCCACTTGGTTCAGGACATGGTCTATAGTGTCAGTCCCCACTAGGCTGACTATGTCACACCTAGCCCAAGTATCATTTCCTCCTCCTACGGATTCTAGTTACTGCACATGTATCCAAGAGTACCTTACTCTAAATATGTAATGCTTTGGCCAAAGACTTTAGTAACAATCCAACGAGAGGTCATGGGTATACATCTCCTCGCAAGGAGTGGTGAATCCTTTATAGGCTATTCAAACACCTTCGGTCACTTCGACTTATACCCAATCATCCCGGGTCCACATCTCCTTGGAGATGCTTGCTTAAGATGTCAAAGCATAAGTCTTCTTGACCAAGATGACTTGAATACCGCAAGTCAAAGGAACATCGCACTTAAGCCGCAGTAAGAACTTCATTGACATATCCATATATGCAGAGAACCATATGAAGTCTTACAACTGGTCACTCCAATGAACTAGTTACCATAACTAGCATCCACGATTAACTCCGGACATCACTATGTCTCCAGCCAGTGAGAATCAGCTGCTTGGATACACCAAGGAGTATACCTCGTGCTAGTCTCGACAGAATTGATGGTGTCCAAATCCATCAATTCATTGACTAGGGATAATTCCGATACATCACAATTACACATGTAGAGATATTCACTAGTTGTGATCCAATCATAAATTCTCTCATGCTGTGAATCGTATTGTGGACATTCAGTAAATGAGTTTAAGATCCAATCAAATACATGAAAACATGTATACTCAAATAGTGAAGCTTCGTTTATCAAATAAATGGTACAACCATAATGTTAGTGTCAGCCCTTAGTGCCAATCATGAGATGTAGTTCCAATCATGAGATGATTGATTAGGGATCATGTGTATCATATTTTATTAATAAAAGGCAAGGATTGTTTATTATATTTATTTTATGCATGTGCCAGCTAAAATAAATATAATAATACCCTTGAATAGTAGGTTCTAATCTACCGTTTATCAATTGGAAGAATTGATTATGAGAAGCTGTAGAGAACACTATTCTTAATATTCCTAGTCAAGTATTAATATACAAGGGCAATATTAATACATTGAGACTAGCATGTAGGTCAATGGATGACTTGATCTCACAAGTCATGGATATGTGATATCACATTGACACATGGGTATATATTGGAGAATATATATACTAAATTGACCCGCCATGAGAAATTATCATGGATCGTTATATGAGTGTCATATACTTTCTCATGTGACTATTAGTATGAATAGTCCTTAGACCTGAAGTCACTACGGTTCCCTACAGAAGGAGTTATGTACTTTGGTATCGTCTAACGTCACACCATAATTGGGTGCACTACAACGGCGATCACTGGGTATGTAACGAATTATGCAGAGGGATGCGAGTGATGTAGATGAGATCTATCCCTCCTATATGACAGGAGTGATATCTTTGGCCTCTTGATAGAGTAGGACCACGAAATGCATGGCCATGCTCAAATGAGTCAATATGAGATATTGAGCTCATTTGTTTGAGTGTGTCTACTTGGGGATCAAGAAACATAAAGATCGATAAGGGGATGACACGGTCTATGCCTCATTGATCGATCTAAGATATAAGAGATAGAAGGACATCATCATACATGATAATAGTCATGGAAAGGTTGTCAGATCTTGACAATCTTGTAACTTGGATAGCAATGATGTATTGCTAGATGCCGCTCATTGCTTATGTATCTAAAATGGTTTTAGATACATTGCCAACGTTACAAGAGCCTATAGGGTCACACACAAATGATATTCTATTTTGGAGATGGTTTCGTTTAGTTGGACTAAAAGGACAATTGAGCTTATGGCCAAGATTTGAGTTAGACTCAAACTGGTTAAACTTGAGTTAGACTCAAGTTGAACCATGGAAGATGATTCATCATCATGCATGATTAATTTGATTAATCATGCATAGGAATACCAAAGGACTTGATATTCATGATGAGAATTAAAAGAAGGGAATACCAAGGGTCTTGGTATTAAGAGTTTTCTTAATGGGGAGATAATGATATTGATGGCTATGGGATTAAAAGGCCCTTTTTGGTGTTGAACGTGGATTACTTGTAAGTGGTTTTTGTTTTGGGTGTGCAAGCCAAAAGGGCCAAGAGAAAGAGTTCTCTTATCTCCTCCTTCCTCTCCTTCTTCTTCCAAAGAGTTCTTGGTGTTTTGCTAGGGGTTGCTAGCACAATGTGACCCAAACCGTGTGGGTGTCAGTGTGGATACCATAGATATACGGTCACTCTTACCGTATTGAGATCCGACAGCGTTTGGAAAAGCGGGATTGCGAAGGGCACGCACCGAAGGTATATTCCTCATCTAGATAAGATCTAGACTAGATTAAAGAAAACGACTTATATAGTTTTGCATGGATCTCTGGTGGGATCCGGTTTAATTATTGTTTCCGCTACGGTTGTGCGAAGTATTCGCTCGCGATGTTGTGAACATCAGATCCAGAGTTTTTCCCAACACATAAGGGGATTGCCTTAGGACACCTCTCATATATTACTAACAAACTCCCACTTGGCCTAATGTCAATCGCTACGGTATCTAATACAATAAGCTCTAACATGACCCTCAAACTTACTTTGAGGTAATGCTTTAGTTAAAGGATCTGCTAAGTTTCTTTCAGTGGGAATCTTCTCAATTTGTATTTCCTTCCTACTTATGATCTCTCTGATCAAATGATAGCGGTGTAGCACATGTTTGGATCATTGATGAGACCACATCAAGTTCAGAGACGAACTTCTTGATCCAAACCGCTTCGTTTGCTACTTCCAAAGCTGCAATGTATTCTGCCTCAGTGGTAGAATTTGCTATAGTGTCAAGCTTGGAACCTTTCCAACTTATTGTGCCTCCATTTAAGGTAAATACGTAACCATACTTAGGCCTAGAATCATCCTTGTCTGTCTAAAAGTTGGCATTCATATACCCGTGTATTACCATATCTCCTTCTCCGTATATTAAGAACACATCCTTAGTTCTTCTCAAGTACTTAAGGATCGTCTTAACAGCCGCCAATGATCCATTCTTGGATCAGACTGATATCTGCTCATGACACTCAGAGCATACGATACATCGGGCCTTGTACATAACATAGCATACATGATAGATCTTATTGCGGATGCATAGGGAATCTTATTCATGCAAATCCTCTCATCTTCTGTCCACGGACACATAAACTTGAAAAGGTGTATCCCATGCCTGATGGGTAGGAAACCTTTCTTGGATTCTGACATGCTAAGCCTCTTTAGCACTCGGTCTATATATGTACACTGCGAAAGACCAAGCAACTGTTTTGATCTATCCCTATAGATATTAATCCCAAGGATATAGGTTGCTTCTCCCAGGTCTTGCATGGAGAACGTCTTGGACAACCAAATTTTAACTGACTGTAAGACAGAGACATCGTTTCCTATAAGTAATATGTCATCGACATATAATACTAGGAGCACGACTGCACTTCCACTAACCTTCTTGTACACACAAGGTTCGTCCGAATTTTAAGAGAAATCAAACTTTTTGATTGTCTCATCAAAACGGATATTCCAGCTCCTGGTCGCAACATTTTCAGCAGGAGTCTGATCCTCTCCCTTTCAGTACCGACTAACTCTGGGCAGAGACGTGCCAGTCGGTTGAACCTTTTCATAGCTTCACTAACTGATAGATCGCCTCGTCGGAACTCGAGGAACTCATCATAGTGCTTATTTGTGATCCGTCTCTGAAAGAACTCCTCGAAGAACTTTGATTCAAAGTCTGTCCACCTCATTTGATTTACTTGTCTCTTTGCTTTGACTCTCTCCCACCACATCCTTGAATATCCGGAAAGACAGAACGAGACACATTTTATCTTTTCATGCTCGGGCCAATCCAGCAGCTCCACGATGCTCTCAACGGTTTTGAACCAGGCTTGGGCATCCCATGGTTCGCCGGCACCAGAGAAATTTTCTGGTTTCAGCCTCTGCCACTGAATCAGATAGGCTTCGGGCCGGACCCCGGTGGCAGCATTGATTAGCGGTGCTTGCACCATAGTGGTCGTGTTAGGAGTTACGTTCTGCGTCCCTGGGGTGGTGCTAGGGTTCCCTTGTTGATTCGTGAGAGCATTGATAACATTGTTTCTGCGACTGTGGCTAGCTTTGTAACCACATGCATCAAATCGGTGGGGGTCTTTGAGTCATTCCCTCTAGCACTCGCCTCCGCTCATGTTATCTAAGTGATAAATAAATAATTAATTAAGGTATTATTATAATTTCTTCTCAGATATCTGGGCATCTAACATCCCACATCTTAAACCAGGCAAGGTATCCTTTCTAGTGATATTTCTAGGTTAGAGACGTGTTCCATCATATAAAGCTTGGTAAGGTATAATCACTATCTAAGCCACAAGTATGGTTCCATTATACTAGGCATGACGAAGTATTATTTCTATCTAAATCACAAGTGTGATTCCCTTCTACTAAATCATGATGAGGTATTATTTCTATCTAAATAGAATACATTCTTCATTATAAAAGAAACTTAAGTATACATAAAGTTACTTACTTGGAAACAGCAGGAAGGAGGCTTGATGTGTGATAGTGGAAAGGTGAACCGCTCGATACCACTGTAATGCCTTGTAACGCCCCTTATCTCGCTTCTCGTATTTTTTTTAACATGTTATCATAACTTAAACCTTCTTTTGCACATGCGTCACATATCATATTCATAATCAGCATGTTAACATATCTTGTCTCATTTCTAACATGCATAACATAAAGAGTCATTCATGAGTTCTTAAGTACTTGAACAGTAACATAAATAAGCATCATCCAACATGATACTAATGATTCATAAGTCTTATAAGCGGAAGCAAAGTCTTAAGTGGTTCATTGTGCATGTAATATAAGCAGATAGTAACAGGGTCTTTCTCCACCATGCCACTATCACACACACTCGGCCCTT
The DNA here is from genome assembly GCA_025175895.1 of Wurfbainia villosa. NCBI lineage: Eukaryota > Viridiplantae > Streptophyta > Magnoliopsida > Zingiberales > Zingiberaceae > Wurfbainia > Wurfbainia villosa. The sequence continues at coordinate 36,433,501 of CM046001.1, read as the reverse complement.
CCTGCTAGTTCATGTTTCCTTTATCTGCAGTATATGGACAACATAAACTATAAGCATATAGCTTAGTAAGATTCTTGCCTACTCACAAAAGCCACAAACTTCATCAAGCAATTAGAAACATGAGCATACTAGCATAAATAGCCTAAGTGTTTGATAGCAACACTAATTATCAACATACCAACGTAATAAAATCTAAGCATGGCATAGAGTTTACATCCGCATGCTAAGCATAATTAAACCTAAGCAGGGCATAATTTAACATAAGCATTCATGACATCAGCAATCCATAACATTATAAATCTTAGACATGCATAAAGTACATAATCACAATTATTCTTAACTCAACTATAAGCATCATAACTTCATAAAATCTAACATGCATAAAGGACAAGTTCATAAGCATTCATAAACTTAACCATAAGCATTCCTAACATACGTATCCGTAACATCATAAATCTGAAACATGCATAAAGTACATAGTCACAACTATTCTTAAACTTAACTATAAGCATTCATGGCATCATGAAATCTAAACATGCATAAAGTCCATAGTCACAAATATTCTTAATCGCCATGTAACTATCTTAATCGCCATGTAACCTGATAATTTCCTTGACATATAATTGAGCTAGCTGCTCCACCGAATAGGCCATTCATGGCATCATGAAATCTAAACATGCATAAAGTCCATAGTCACAAATATTCTTAAACTTAACTATAAGCATTCATGGCATCATGAAATCTAAACATGCATAAAGGACAAGTTCATAAGCATTCATAAACTTTAACCATAAGCATTCATAATTTCATAAAAGTCCTTTCTTTTCAAAACATATACATATAGATACTTTAACATAATCATAACTTGCATGGGGGGCCCAGGTTAAGTACCACATAATGCGCGTTCCCTAATAGGCTGGGGCAGCGAGCCACCAGACCTACTAGAGCAAGACCTCTTACGTCTTACCAGGGCAAGACCTCTTACGTCTTCTTATGTCCCTATGGATTTGATTAACGACCACCTGACGGGTCGGGTACTTAACCTCTTACAAAGTAAAATACTTAATTTCTTTCTTTCTTGTCTTATCATAAGGAGAGCTCTTAATCCCTACTTGAAAGGGAAGCATCTCCATCTTATCTTATCATAAGGAGAGCTCTTAATCCCTACTTGAAAGGGAAGCATCTCCATCTTATCTTATCATAAGGAGAGCTCTTAATCCCTACTTGAAAGGGAAGCATCTCCATCTTAGACATTTCATAGCATACATGCATTCATAACATAAAGGGGTCATAAAGCACAAACATGTTCATCACACAAGCATATTTCTTAGGCATATTCATGGCATGTTAAATCATAAAACATGTTCATCACATAGGCATATTTCATGGCATATTATATCATAAACATGTTCATCACATGAGCATATTTCCTAGGCATATTCATGGCATATTAAATCATAAAACATGTTCATCACCTAAGCATATTTCATAGCATATTACATCATGAACCCTAAGCATATTTCATAGGCATATTCATGGCATATTACATCACAAACATGTTCATCACCTAAGCATATTTCATAGGCATATTCATGGCATATTAAATCATAAAACATGTTCATCACCTAAGCATATTTCATAGCATATTACATCATAAACCCTAAGCATATTTCATAGGCATATTTTCATTTCCTAACATATTAAACTCATATACATAACATAACTTCATAAGGGGGGGGGGGTGGTTTCATGAAACCCTAACCCTAGAACCAATGTTGGCCGAAACATGTAAGGTATCAAACCTTGTATATATTTTTTTTTGTCACTTAAAACTTCTACATGAAGCATATAACATCTCCTACTTCCCTTAGAAGCCTTTTCATGCAACCCTAGCCCTAAATATCTTGGTTGGCCGAAACATGTAAGGGCTCAAGCTTGGGTTTTTATTACCTAAACATTCCTACTTGAAGCCTACACTCTATGAACATAACCTTAGAATCAAGTTCATGCAACCCTAACCCCAAAAGCTTGGGTTGGCCGAAACATGTAAGGCTAAAATCCTTGGACTTTTGACACCTAAAGATTCCTACTTGAAGCATACCATTTATGAACACAACCTTAGAATCAAGTTCATGCCACCCTAACCCCAAAAGCTTGGGTTGGCCGAAACATGTAAGGCTAAAATCCTTGGACTTTTGACACCTAAAGATTCCTACTTGAAGCATACCATTTATGAACACAACCTTAGAATCAAGTTCATGCCACCCTAACCCGAAAAGCTTGGGTTGGCCGAAACATGTAAGGGCTAAAACCCTTGGACTTTTGACACCTAAAGATTCCTTCTTGAAGTATACAACCCATAAAAATTTTCCCTAGTAGCATTTTCATGAATCCTAGCCCATAAACTTAGTTAGCCGAAACATAGAGGGCTACAACTTCATATTTCTTTCATGTAACCTATCCTACAAAACTAATATACTGCAGGTGAGGGAATCTTACTTCCTTCGCTTTGCTTGGGAGATGACCTAATGGAAGCCACCTAGCTTTCTCCTTGCTTGAATGGGGGTTTCGGCCAAAGGATGAAGATGGAGAGGGGGAGAGAGGGTTTTCGGTGAGGAAGAAGAAGGGAAGAAGAAGTGGCCAAGTGGCAACTTCCTTCTTCTTTATAAAGGGAGGAAGAGAAGTTTCTCTTCTCTTTTCCATGCCCCTTCATTTACCCTCATCACACTTATCTACAATTTCCCCTCTTCTTCTAATGATATAATCCTATTGGGCTTCTGGTTAGTGGGTGCATCTATAGGGCTTGGCTATCTCTAGAGGCTTGGGGTTCAATTCCTAGGCCTTGCATCTCTTTTTGGCTATTTTCTTTTATTTTTCGAAAAAGCCCACATCAAGCCCATTATCGTAAAGCCAAAAACTCTCGTAAAATTGCTAGAAATTTTACTACAGCATAATCCCTCCTACCTTGTAAAAGTTTCGTCCTCGAAACTTAAAACAATTCTGGGTATTTCTGCTTCATGTCCTCCTCTCGTTCCCAGGTAGCTTCCTCGTATCGTTGATTCTGCCACAGGACCTTCACTAAGGGCACCTCTTTGTTCCTTATCCTCTTGACCTCTCGATCCAGTATCTGGATAGGCCGACTTTCCATACTCAGGTCCTCTTGAACTTGTACAGTCTGTGGCTCAATCACTTGGTCCGCACTGGATATGCATTTCTTGAGCACAGAGACGTGGAACACGTTGTGTATAGCCGACATCTCTTGAGGCAGCTCCAGTTTGTACGCTACCTTGCCAACCCTCTGCAATATCGGATACGGTCCCACGTAACGTGGATTCAGTTTACCCTTCCTTTCGAATCTCATCACTCCCTTCATAGGGGTCACTTTGAGAAATACCAGGTCTCCGACTTCGAATTCTAACGGTCTACGCCGTATATCCGCATAGCTCTTTTGTCGGCTCTGAGCAGTTTCGATTCTCTGACGGATATTCTGTATAGCGCGGGTGGTATTGTCAATAATAACGGCCTGAGGACCCATTTCCCTCCTTTCACCACCCTCGTACCAACAGATAGGAGACCTGCATCTTCTCCCGTATAGAGCTTCATATGGTGCCATTCCAATAGTAGCCTGGTAGTTGTTGTTGTAAGCAAATTCCACCAAGCACAAATATCGACACCAGCTCCCCTTAAAGTCTAGAGCACAAGCCCGCAACATATCTTCCAGCACCTGGTTCACTCTTTCTGTCTGACCGTCAGTCTGAGGATGAAACACAGTGCTGAATCTCACAACACATTCCCAAAAATGGGAGGTAAAACGGCCATCACGGTCAGAAATAATAGCCTTAGGCACTCCATGTAACCTGATAATTTCCTTGACATATAATTGAGCTAGCTGCTCCACCGAATAGGTCATCTTAATCGCCAGGAAATGGGCAGACTTTGTCAACCGGTCTATGATTACCCATATAACATCGTAACCATTTGTTGTTCTGGGTAATCCCGAGATGAAGTCCATAGAAATTTCTTTCCATTTTCACTCTGGAATCTGTATCGGCTGCAGTAATCCCCCAGGTTTCTAGTGTTCTGCCTTAACCTTCTGGCAGGTCAGACAGGTGCTGACGTACTGAGCCACATCCCTTTTCATGCCGGACCACCAAAATTTATCTCTTAAGTCCTGATACATTTTATTAGATCCAGGATGCATTGTATAAGGTGTTCCATGGGATTCCTCGAGTATCTTCTTCCGTAATTCCGGATCATCCGGAATACATAGTCGGTCCCGGAGGTATAATAGTCCGCTGTTGGAAATGCGGAATCCATTATCCCTTCCTTCCAGGACTTCCTGTTTGATCTTCTGGATGTCTGAATCGCCATCTTGCTTTCCCATTATATCGTCGAACAGCGTCGGCGCTATCGTCATGGTGGAAAGTTGTCCAGAAATAATCTCTATCCCGTAATTCATTATTTCCCTTTTCAAGGGTTGAGATAGCATCGATAAGGACATCAAAGCGGCACGGACTTTCGCTCGGTCATCTGCCACTTTGTTGGCCTTTCCGGGATGATAGAATATCTCACAATCATAATCTTTGACTAGCTCGAGCCATCGGCGTTGCCTCATATTTAGGTCTTTCTGAGTGAAGAAATATCTCAGGCTCTGGTAGTCTGTATAAATCCTGCACCGAGCTCCGTATAAGTAGTGACTCCATATTTTTAGAGCGAACACCACGGCTGCTAGTTCTAAGTCATGGGTAGGATAATTTCTTTCGTGCTCCTTGAGCTGTCTAGAGGCGTAAGCGATAACCTTGCCATTTTGCATAAGTATACTCGAGCAGAGTTTAGAAGCGTCACTATACATATCGAAGCTTTCATTATCTTCAGGGAGAGTCAGAATGGGAGCGCTGGTTAGTCTCCTTTTCAGTTCCGTAAAACTCCTCTCACAGTCCTCAGTCCATTTGTATTGCTGGTCCTTTCGGGTGAGGGCTGTCATAGGGCCTGCAATTCTAGAGAAGTCCTCTATAAATTTTCTGTAATAGCCTGCTAGCCCGAGAAAACTTCTGATTTCACTCGCATTCCTTGGCCTATTCCAGTTCCTCACAGCTTCAATCTTTATTGGGTCTACCATGATTCCTTCTTTAGAGATGACATGACCCAAGAACGACACTTGATTGAGCCAGAACTCACATTTGGAGAATTTCGCATATAGTTGCTCTTTCTGAAGAATCTGTATTACGGTCTTCAGATGTTCATCATGCTCTTCTCGGTCTCTCGAGTAGATAAGAATATCGTCGATGAAAACGATTACAAATTTGTCGAGGAAGGCCGAGAATACTCGATTCATCAGGTCCATGAACATCGCAGGAGCATTGGTTACTCCGAAGGGCATAACTACGAACTCATAATGTCCGTATCTCGTCCGGAAGGCCGTCTTCGGAATATCGCCTGGCTTTACTTTTACTTGATGATAGACAGACCTGAGATCGATCTTGGAAAAGACAGTAGCTCCCTTTAGTTGGTCGAACAGGTCGTCGATCTTGGGAAGGGGGTACCTATTCTTGATGGTCACGTTGTTCAGTGCCCGGTAGTCCATACACATTCGCATAGACCCATCTTTTTTCTTTATGAACAACACTGGAGCTCCCCATGGTGAGTGACTGGGGAGGATAAATCCCTAGTCAAGTAACTCCTGTAGCTGTTTCTGAAGTTCTTTCAACTCAGTCGGCGCCATACGGTAAGGTGCCTTGGAGATCGGATTAGTTCTGGGAATCAATTCGATCTCGAACTCAATTTCTCTATCGCGTAATCCGTAGGTTCATCGTGAATACCTCCGGATGGTCACATACCACTCTGACATCTTCTATCTTCTGGTTCTTTGCTGATATGGTTTCCACCACATGTGCTAGAAATCCGGTGCATCCCTTTTATAACATTCTTCGGGCTTTTAGCGCCGATAAAAATTTCCTCGTTCCTTTCTTTGACTCCCCGATAAACTCAAATGAAACCTCTGCTTTGGGTCGGAAGGTCACCCTCCGTTTACGACACTCAATTGAAGCACCGTACTTGTGCAGAAAATCCATGCCCAATATAACATCATAGTCCCACATATCTAGGACTATCAGGTCACAATAGAGCTCCCTGTCTGCGAGTCTAATTGGTGCGGTGCGTAGAATGTGGGTGGATGGCATCACTTCTCCCGAAGGTAACGTGGTTAAAAATTTATAGTCCAAGACTTGGGGATGCCTATCTATCTTTCTTGTGAAAGGCGTAGAGATGAACGAATGGGTTTCCCCAGTGTCAAATAACACAGTAGCATACTGACTGAAAATAAATATCTGACCTGTGACAACCGTCGAGGCACTCGCCACATCTTCCCTGGTGAGGGAGAACACCCTGGCATTTGTCCCAACGGGTGGGGCTTCCAGTCTCCCTTGGCTTATATGAGGACCCTCTATCGTAGCCTGCATATGGTGAAGCTGTGGAGGAGCTCCTGCATCGGACATATCTTCGAGGAGGTGCTCGAACTCGGGTAGGGCGATTCAAGCTATGTGCCCTCTAGTCCACAGCAACACTTCCTCGTGCACCAGACATTCCCGGATGCTTCTTCCCACATGTAGGACGGATACCCTGCTTTGTTCCTGGGCCCCTTTTGGGCCATTCCACTGCTTCTTCTTGCCATTGCGGTCCCTCTTCCTAGTATTCTCGAGATTTTGAATCCCGACCCCGCCTTACTCTTGGCGATGATGTTGTTCGTAGTGCTCGGTGACGAACCCAATAGCTCTTCGGCGATCTGGGTCGATTGACTCACGCCACATTCGTGGCTATCTCTGGTCGCAACATTTTCGTGAGTCCTGATCCTCTCCCTTTCAAGATCGACTAACTCGCGTAGACGCGCGTCGGTTGAACCTTTTCATAGCTTCACTAACTGATAGATCGCCTTGTCGAACCTCGAGGAACTCATCATAGTGCTTATTTGTGATCCGTCTTTGAAAGAACTCCTCAAGAACTCCGATTCAAAGTCCGCCCACGCCATTTGATTTACTTGTCTCTTTGCTTTGACTCTCTCCCACCACATCCTTGCATATCCGGAAAGACGAGCGAGACACATTTTATCTTTTCGTGCTCGCCAATCCAAAGAGCTCCACGATGCTCTCAACATTTTGAACCAGCTTGGGCATCCCATGGTTCGCCGGCACGGAAGAAATTTTCGGTTTCACCTCGCCATCAATCGAGATAGGCTTGGGCCTGACCGTGGCAGCATTGATTAGCGGTGCTTGCACCATAGTGGTCGTGTTAGGAGTTACGTTCTGCGTCCCTGGGGTGGTGCTAGGGTTCCCTTGTTGATTCGTGAGAGCATTGATAACCAGCTGTTGTTCTGCGACCTGACGCTGTAGCTTTGTAACCACATGCATCAAATCTGGTGGGGGTGCTGAGTCATTCCCTCTAGCACTACGTCTCCCGTTCATGTTATCTAAGTGATAAATAAATAATTAATTAAGGTATTATTATAATTTCTTCTCGTATACAGGCATCTAACATCCCACATCTTAAACCAGGCAAGGTATCCTTTCTAGTGATATTTCTAGGTTAGAGACGTGTTCCATCATATAAAGCTTGGTAAGGTATCATCACTATCTAAGCCACAAGTATGGTTCCATTATACTAGGCATGACGAAGTATTATTTCTATCTAAATCACAAGTGTGATTCCCTTCTACTAAATCATGATGAGGTATTATTTCTATCTAAATAGAATACATTCTTCATTATAAAAGAAACTTAAGTATACATAAAGTTACTTACTTGGAAACAGCAGGAAGGAGGCTTGATGTGTGATAGTGGAAAGGTGAACCCGCTCTGATACCACCTGTAACGCCCGCCCTTATCTGCTCTCAGGGCGGCGCTACTTTACTATTTTTTTTTTAACATGTTATCATAACTTAAACCTTCTTTTGCACATGCGTCACATATCATATTCATAATCAGCATGTTAACATATCTTGTCTCATTTCTAACATGCATAACATAAAGAGTCATTCATTAGTTATTAAGTAATAGAAAAGTAAAATAAATAAGCATCATCCAACATGATACTAATGATTCATAAGTCTTATAAGCGGAAGCAAAGTCTTAAGTGGTTCATTGTGCATGTAATATAAGCAGATAGTAACAGGGTCTTTCTCCACCATGCCACTATCACACACACTCGGCCCTTCCTGCTAGTTCATGTTTCCTTTATCTGCAGTATATGGACAACATAAACTATAAGCATATAGCTTAGTAAGATTCTTGCCTACTCACAAAAGCCACAAACTTCATCAAGCAATTAGAAACATGAGCATACTAGCATAAATAGCCTAAGTGTTTGATAGCAACACTAATTATCAACATACCCACATAATAAAACCTAAGCATGGCATAGAGTTTACATCCGCATGCTAAGCATAATTAAACCTAAGCAGGGCATAATTTAACATAAGCATTCATGACATCAGCAATCCATAACATTATAAATCTTAGACATGCATAAAGTACATAATCACAATTATTCTTAACTCAACTATAAGCATCATAACTTCATAAAATCTAACATGCATAAAGGACAAGTTCATAAGCATTCATAAACTTAACCATAAGCATTCCTAACATAATGATCCGTAACATCATCATAAATCTGAAACATGCATAAAGTACATAGTCACAACTATTCTTAAACTTAACTATAAGCATTCATGGCATCATGAAATCTAAACATGCATAAAGTCCATAGTCACAAATATTCTTAATCGCCATGTAACTATCTTAATCGCCATGTAACCTGATAATTTCCTTGACATATAATTGAGCTAGCTGCTCCACCGAATAGGCCATTCATGGCATCATGAAATCTAAACATGCATAAAGTCCATAGTCACAAATATTCTTAAACTTAACTATAAGCATTCATGGCATCATGAAATCTAAACATGCATAAAGGACAAGTTCATAAGCATTCATAAACTTTAACCATAAGCATTCATAATTTCATAAAAGTCCTTTCTTTTCAAAACATATACATATAGATACTTCAACATAATCATAACTTGCATGGGGCCTGTGTTAAGTACCACATAATGCGCTGTTCCTAATAGGTCAAGGCTGAGCCACCAGACCTACTAGAGCAAGACCTCTTACGTCTTACCAGGGCAAGACCTCTTACGTCTTCTTATGTCCCTATGGATTTGATTAACGACCACCTGACGGGTCGGGTACTTAACCTCTTACAAAGTAAAATACTTAATTCCTTTCTTTCTTGTCTTATCATAAGGAGAGCTCTTAATCCCTACTTGAAAGGGAAGCATCTCCATCTTATCTTATCATAAGGAGAGCTCTTAATCCCTACTTGAAAGGGAAGCATCTCCATCTTAGACATTTCATAGCATACATGCATTCATAACATAAAGGGGTCATAAAGCACAAACATGTTCATCACACAAGCATATTTCTTAGGCATATTCATGACATGTTAAATCATAAAACATGTTCATCACATAGACATATTTCATGGCATATTATATCATAAACATGTTCATCACATGAGCATATTTCCTAGGCATATTCATGGCATATTAAATCATAAAACATGTTCATCACCTAAGCATATTTCATAGCATATTACATCATGAACCCTAAGCATATTTCATAGGCATATTCATGGCATATTACATCACAAACATGTTCATCACCTAAGCATATTTCATAGGCATATTCATGGCATATTAAATCATAAAACATGTTCATCACCTAAGCATATTTCATAGCATATTACATCATAAACCCTAAGCATATTTCATAGGCATATTTTCATTTCCTAACATATTAAACTCATATACATAACATAACTTCATAAGGGGGGGGGGTGGTTTCATGAAACCCTAACCCTAGAACCAATGTTGTAAAACATGTAAGGTATCAAACCTTGTATATATTTTTTTGTCACTTAAAACTTCTACATGAAGCATATAACATCTCCTACTTCCCTTAGAAGCCTTTTCATGCAACCCTAGCCCTAAATATCTTGGTTGGCAAACATGTAAGGGCTCAAGCTTGGGTTTTTATTACCTAAACATTCCTACTTGAAGCCTACACTCTATGAACATAACCTTAGAATCAAGTTCATGCAACCCTAACCCCAAAAGCTTGGGTTGGCCGAAACATGTAAGGCTAAAATCCTTGGGCTTTTGACACCTAAAGATTCCTACTTGAAGCATACCATTTATGAACACAACCTTAGAATCAAGTTCATGCCACCCTAACCCCAAAAGCTTGGGTTGGCCGAAACATGTAAGGCTAAAATCCTTGGACTTTTGACACCTAAAGATTCCTACTTGAAGCATACCATTTATGAACACAACCTTAGAATCAAGTTCATGCCACCCTAACCCCAAAAGCTTGGGTTGGCCGAAACATGTAAGGGCTAAAACCCTTGGACTTTTGACACCTAAAGATTCCTTCTTGAAGTATACAACCCATAAAAATTTTCCCTAGTAGCATTTTCATGAATCCTAGCCCATAAACTTAGTTAGCCGAAACATAGAGGGCTACAACTTCATATTTCTTTCATGTAACCTATCCTACAAAACTAATATACTGCAGGTGAGGGAATCTTACTTCCTTCGCTTTGCTTGGGAGATGACCTAATGGAAGCCACCTAGCTTTCTCCTTGCTTGAATGGGGGTTTCGGCCAAAGGATGAAGATGGAGAGGGGGAGAGAGGGTTTTCGGTGAGGAAGAAGAAGGGAAGAAGAACTGGCCAAGTGGAAACTTCCTTCTTCTTTATAAAGGGAGGAAGAGAAGTTTCTCTTCTCTTTTCCATGCCCCTTCATTTACCCTCATCACACTTATCTACAATTTCCCCTCTTTTTCTAATGATATAATCCTATTGGGCTTCTGGTTAGTGGGTGCATCTATAGGGCTTGGCTATCTCTAGAGGCTTGGGGTTCAATTCCTAGGCCTTGCATCTCTTTTTGGCTATTTTCTTTTATTTTTCGAAAAAGCCCACATCAAGCCCATTATTGTAAAGCCAAAAACTCTCGTAAAATTATTAGAAATTTTATGGGCGTTACAGCGTTAAGCCACTCATCCCTTTCTGAACTTGTTAGAACTTCTTCATAATTGGTAGACTCCTCATCATCAATGAGTAACACGTTCTTCGATTCACTTACGAGAAATCCATATCTCTCAGGAATGTTGCGTGTTCTACCAGATCTATGAAGATGTGGTTTCTTAATAGGTCCTGCCGATGGATCATCACTATGAGTTATCGGTTGTGGTGCTTCACCAGGTATCTCATCAATGTCTATTGGAGTCTCTCGATCCTCCTCAAGCTCAACAACACTCCCACTATTTTCTTGCAAGAGAAACTCTTTCTCTAGAAACACAATATGCCTTAAAACAAACACCTTTTGTTCCACAGGATGATAGAATTGGTAACCCCTCGTTTCCTTAGGGTATCCAATAAATAGACATTTATCAGACTTAGCATCCAATTTGTCTGATACAGTTCACTTCACAAAAACAGGACAACCCCATATCTTCAAGTAAGATACATGAGGTTTCTTACTATTCCATATCTTATATAGTGTAGTGAAGACTACCTTGGTTGACATTCTGTTTAGCAAGTAAATGTTGGGTTTCCGACATCGCGGCGTGTGTGTGTTCGATCATGTTTCGTAAACATGAGCACAGCGGAAGCAATTAAAAATAATAAATCTATATTTATTACAACACACACAACACACGCATGCTATTACAACAAGTGTAGACATAACCGTAAATTAAAATTTGCAATAAAAGAAAATTATCTACGTTATACCTTCCGTATGACGTGTAGCGGGAACGACATCAACCGGAACGATCCTCGTAAGAATCGTCTCTATCCGTATCCACGCCGAGCTCCTCGGGATGACTTCGCTAAGTCACGAGCTTCGTCTTCGTACGGGTTACTAGCCTCGTGTTGAAGACGACGTGATCGAGAGATGATCACGATCCGAATCCAAATTCGGATCCTAAAACGAGTTCTCAAAACTCGCTTCTCCGGAGAGGTATTCGTCAACCAATTGACGAATCCTTCGTCCTCCACCTCAGAGGATTACCGGAGATCAAATCCCCGGTAAGTTAGGCGCTATCGGAGCACTAACCGTCGTCCAAACGATGCTCCGACAACAAAGAAACAAGCTGTCCAGAAAAACTGGACAGCTTTTGGTGGAGGAATAGAGGCCGGCCAAGGAGAGATGGAAGCTCACCTTATCACCGAACCTAGAGGAGATCACCGGAGGGTCGCCGGAGGTTCACCGGCTGAAGCTTGGTCACCGGCAATGACTTGGACGGCGGCACAAAGGCTGGGCGGCGGCACACCTAGGGTTGGCGCCGACTAGTGGAGGAGAGGGAGGGGGCGGCACAACTAGGTTGGGCGGCAACTCCAATTAGGGTTTTTGGATTAGGGTTTAAGCCCTATTTTATAGTGAACTAATTCTCTTAATGGTTAATGGATCATATCCATAAAGCCCGTTAATCCGCTCCATTAAGATAAGTTAAAATAAACCAAACCATGATGGTTTATTTTAAGTTAAAACGAACCGAACCAACCTTTGGTTCATTCGTTTAATATAAACCAAACCCTTTGGTTTATTCTCATCCATTGGATTAGAACCAAACCATTTTGGTCCATCCATTATGTCTTCATAAGACACGGCCCATCCACGCTTCCATTGCGATCAAACAATTTCATGCTCGCTTATGTTTGGCAACCAAACATAGCGTTTCTCTGGCCCGAGAATCCCATTCTCAAGCCTGCTTTAAATCCTTTGGATTACACTGCAGCGTGTGACCAAATAGGTTCTCGGTTTATGTTGGCCGCCTATAATTAACCATTAATTATAGAACGATCATGAGTGGCACCTAGTAGTACATCATGATCCCCAATTAACCAAAAGATCAACTGATCCGTAACTATTTCTCAAACCCTTCAAGAGCTCGAATGAATCGTGCCCCATTCCTTCACTCATCTTATACCCACTTGGTTCAGACATGGTCTATTGTGTCAGCCCTCACTAGGTCGACTACGCCACACCTAGCCCAAGTATCATTTCTCGTCCCTACGGATTCTAGTTACTCCACATGTATCAAGAGTACCTTACTCTAAACATGTAATGCTTTGGCCAAAGACTTTAGTAACAATCCGACGAGAGGCCATGGGTATACATCTCCTCGCAAGGAGTGGTGAATCTTTATAGGCTATTCAAACACCTTCGATCACTGACTTATACCCTAATCATCTCGGTCCACATCTCCTTAGAGATGTTTGCTTAAGATGTCAAAGCATAAGTCTCCATGATCAAGATGACTTGAATACCGCAAGTCAAAGGAACATCGCACTTAAGCCACAAGAAGAACTTCATTGACATATCTATATATGCAGAGAACCATATGAAGTCTTACTACCGGTCACTCCAATGAACTAGTTACCATAACTAGCATCCACGATTAACTCCGACATCACAATGTCTCCACCAAAGGAGAATCACCGCTTGATACACCAAGGAGTATACCTGTAGTCTCGATGTAACTGATGGTGTCCAAATCCATCAATTCATCGACTAGGATAATTCCGATACATCACAATTACACATGTAGAGATACTCACTAGTTGTGATCCAATCACAAATTCTCTCATGCCGTGAATCGTATCGTGACATTCAAGAAATGAGTTTAAGATCCAATCAAATACATTAAACATGTATACTCAAATAGTGAATCTTCATTTATCATATAAATGGTTCATACATAAGGCGATTGCCTTAGGACATCTCTCATATATTACTAACAGACTCCCACTTGGCCTAATGCCAGTCGCTACGGTCTCCAATACCATAAGCTCTAACATGACCCTCAAACTTATTTTGAGGTAATGCCTTAGTCAAAGGATCCGCTAAGTTCCTTTCAGTGGGAATTTTCTCGATTTGTATTTCGTTCCTACTGATGATCTCTCTCGATAAGATGATAGCAAGCACATGTTTGGATCATCGATGAGACCACATCAAGTTCATAGATGAACTACTTGATCCAAACCGCCTTTTGTCGCCTAAAGTCGCAACGTATTCTCGCTTAGTGGCGTAATCCGCTATAGTGTCAAGCTTGGAACCTTTCCAACTTATTGCGCCCATTCTAGGTGAATACATACCTGCATTCAAGACATGGAATCATCCTTGTCTTTCGATCCGCATCCGTATACCCACGATCACCATGTACCCTTCTCCATATATTAGAACATTATCCTTGGTTCTTCTTAAGTACTTAAGGATCGTCTTAACGACCGCCCAATGATCCATTCTGGATCGGTGAGTATCTGCTCGTGACACTCGAGCATACGATACATCGGGCCTCGTACATAACATAGCATACATGATAGATCCTATTGCGGATGCATAGGGAATCTTACTCATGCAAATCCTCTCGTCTTACGTGCGCGGACACATAGACTTGAAAGGTGTACCCCATGCACGATGGGTAGAAACCTTTCTTGGATTAGACATGCTAAACCTCTTTGCTTTTCGGTCTATATATATGTTGCGAAGACCAAGCAACCGTTTCGATCTATCTCTATAGATCTTAATCCAGGATGTAGGTTGCTTCTCCCGGTCTTTCATGGAGAATGTCTTGGATAACCAAACCTTCAGCGGTTGTAAGATTGAAACATCGTTTCCTATAAGTAGTATGTCATCGACATACAATACTAGGAACACATTGCACTCCCACTAACCTTCTTGTACACACAAGGTTAAATGCGGATTTTGTGAAATCAAACTTTTGATCGTCTCATCAAAGCGGATATTCCGACTCTGGATGCTTCAATCCATAAATGGACCGTCGCAATTTGCATACCTTGGTTTTATCAGCGATGTGAAACCCTCGGTGTATCATATACACGTCCTCGGCAAGTTTCCATTAAGGAAAGATGTTTTCACATCCATCTGCCATATCTCATAATCATAATGAGCCGCTATGGCCAGGAGCATCCGAATGGATTTAAGCATAGCTACAGGCGAATAGGTTTCGTCATAATCAAAACCTTATTTTTGACGATATCCTTTCGCCACCAATCTAGCCTTATAGGTAATCACATTACCATCCATGTCAGTTTTCTTCTTGAAAACCCACTTGCACCCTATAGGCTTTATGCCTTCAGGTGGGTCAACCAAGTTCCAAACTTGGTTTTCATACATGGAATCCATTTCCGACTTCATGGCACCAAGCCACTTATCCCTTTCTGAACTTGTCAGCACTTCTTCCTAACTGGTAGGCTCCTCATCATCAATGAGTAACACGTCGTTCGATTCACTTACGAGAAATCCATATCTCTCAGGAATAGTGCGTGTTCTACCAGATCTACGAAGATGTGGTGTTACAATAGGTCCAGCCGATTGCTCATCACTATGAGTTGTCGGCTGTTGTGCTTCACCAGGTATCTCATTAATGTCTATTTGAATCTCTCGAGCCTCCTCAAGCTCGACGACACTCCCACTGTTTTCTTGCAAGAGAAACTCTTTCTCTAGAAACACAGCATGCCTTGAAACAAACACCTTTTGTTCCACAGGATGATAGAATTGGTAACCCCATGTTTCCTTAGGGTATCCAACAAATAGACATTTATCAGACTTAGCATCCAATTTGTCTGATACTGTCCGCTTCACATAAGCAGGACAACCCCATATCTTCAAGTAAGATACATGAGGTTTCTTACTATTCCATATCTCATATGGAGTAGTTGAGACTACCTTGGTAGGCATTCTGTTTAACAAGTAAACAGCTGTCTGAAGTGCATAGCCCCAAAAGGACTTCGGAAGAGTTGCATGATTCATCATTGACCTGACCATGTCCAACAAGGTCCGGTTACGCCTCTCAGATACACCATTATGCTGTGGTGTATAAGGCGGAGTCCATTGAGACAATATGCCATTGTCTCTTAGATAATCAAGAAACTCTTGACTTAAGTATTCACCACCTCGATCCGATCGAAGTATTTTAATACCCTTGTCATGTTGTTTCTCTACTTCATTTCTGAATTCTTTGAACCTTTCAAAGGCTTCAGACTTGTGTTTCATCAAGAACACATACCCAAACCGTGAGTGATCATCGGTGAAGGTAATGAAGTAGCTATAGCCTCCTAAAGCTTGAGTTGACATAGGTCCACATACATCGGTATGTATTAGACCTAGTAACTCTCCCACTCGTTCACCTTTTCCAGTAAAAGGTAACTTAGTCATCTTGCCTTTTAAGCATGATTCGCATGTATCGTATGAATCCAATTCAAACGATTCCAGAAGTCCACATCGGTGTAATTCGGACATGCGTTTCTTGCTTATATGGCCAAGACGACAATGCCACATATAGGAGTCTATTTGATTATCCTTTCGAGCACGCGTGTTGCTCGCTTCGATATTGAAATCGTCACTGGATACGTCCAACGTATAAACACCATTGCTTAAAGTTCCAATCCCATAAAGAACTCCATTCAAAGTTATGTAACAACAATTGTTACTAAAAGTCAAATGGTACCCATTTCTATTTAAACAAGAAATAGAAATGATGTTCTTTATCAACGAAGGAACATAAAAGCAATTGTTCAGTTCTAAGACAAGTCCTATAGGGAGTTCCAACAAATACGTTCCAATAGCGAGTGCAGCAACCGTTGCTCCATTCCCAACACGTAAATTTGACTCTCCCCTTGACGAGTCTTCTTCTATTACTTAGCCCATGTATGTCATTACATATATGTGAGCCACACCCAGTATCAAATACCCAAGTGTCTGAGGAAATAGAATGACAATCAATAAAGAAGATTTCTGAAGAAGATGGGGCATCCGATGCCTTATCCTTCTTCACGGACTCAAGATAAATCTTGCACTTTCTTCGCAAATGACTCTCCTTGCCATAATGATGGCAAGTTTCCTTTTGTGCTAGTTCTACCTTCTTAGCCCTTCTCTTCCTTCCCTTCTGCTGTTCCTTTGACTTCCTCTTAGAACCTTTCTTCGAGGAATCAACTAACAACACCGTCCCCTGCTCATGCTTCTCAGAAGACTCCACAGTCTTCAGCATATTGAGCAGTACCACAGATGAACCTCCTTGCATCTCAGAGGTGAAGAGGAGCTTGGAGACTTCGAACCTTTCGAATCTCACTTGCTCATCAACCAACTCACAGAGATGAAGGACTACGATATGAGCATCCATATGCTCATGCTGCTTTCGTAGCTTGGGTTCCATCGCGGCTAGCATGATGCAACTCATTAGTTCAGAATCACTCACATGTTTCTGATAGGCCAACAATTGGTCCAAAGTTGCATCGTCACTAGGACGGGCGGGAAGAGGCGCTTCGAGGACATACACAAGCTTTTCACCTTGAGAACAATTCTCAAGTTTCTAAGCCAGTCCAAGAAGTTCGGCCCAGTCAATTTATTTGAATCCAAAATGGAACGCAAATTCAAACACATCATGATCAATATATTAACTTAGAAATACAAAACGAGAATATATGAGAAAGATGATTTTTTTTTAAAAATGCATCAATATACATTTATAAATCCCATTCATTTTTCGAATTTCAAAAACCCCAAAATCAATTATCTACATGGCATGGCATACATGACATACATCTACATGTCACGACACGCATGACATAATGTTATGCATCTAATGCAATTACATGACATACAATTATGTCATGTATATAATTTCCTTATATGTCATAACCATTTATGGAAATAAAATATGTTTAAGATTTGATTCTCCAAATCAAATCATAATTAAATTAGGAAACAAATTTCCAAATCTAATCACATATTTTATTCATGGAATTATTTGATTAAGGAAAATCTATTTAGGAAACCAATTTCCTAAATCATTAAAACTACTTATGGAAATAAAATATTTTAAGATTTGATTTCCCAAATCAAATCATGATTAAATTAGGAAATAAATTTCCAGAATCTAATCAAATATTTTATTTATGGAAAATATCAATTTCCATAAATACTTCCAACTTTCCAAAAGTGGAAGATTTCCATAAATACTTCTAGACTTTCCAAAATTGAAAAATTTCCATAAATACTTCTAAATTTCCAAAATTAGAAAATTTCCAGAAATACATTATGACTATCGCAAAAACCATTTTACGATTATGTCGAAACACAACCTGGGCTCTGATACCACTGTTGGGTTTCTGGCACCGCGGCGTGTGTGTGTTCGATCATGTTTCGTAAACATGAGCACAGCGGAAGCAATTAAAAATAATAAATCTATATTTATTACAACACACACAACACACGCATGCTATTACAACAAGTATAGACATAACCGTAAATTAAAATTTGCAATAAAAGAAAATTATCTACGTTATACCTTCCGTATGACGTGTAGCGGGAACGGCATCAACCGGAACGATCCTCGTAAGAATCGTCTCTATCCGTATCCACGCCGAGCTCCTCGGGATGACTTCGCTAAGTCACGAGCTTCGTCTTCGTACAAGTTACTAGGCTCGTGTTGAAGACGACGTGATCGAGAGATGATCACGATCCGAATCCAAATTCGGATCCTAAAATGAGTTCTCAAAACTCGCTTCTCCGGAGAGGTATTCGTCAACCAATTGATGAATCCTTCGTCCTCCAGCTCAGAGGATTACCGGAGATCAAATCCCCGGTAAGTTAGACGCTATCGGAGCACTAACCGTCGTCCAAATGACGCTCCGACAACAAAGAAACAAGCTGTCCAGAAAAACTGGACAGCTTTTGGTGGAGGAATAGAGGCCGGCCAAGGAGAGATGGAAGCTCACCTTATCACCGAACCTAGAGGAGATCACCGGAGGGTCGCCGGAGGTTCACCGGCTGAAGCTTGGTCGCCGGCAATGACTTGGACGGCGGCACACCTAGGGTTGGCGCCGACTAGTGGAGGAGAGGGAGGGGGCGGCACAACTAGGTTGGGCGGCAACTCCAATTAGGGTTTTTGAATTAGGGTTTAAGCCCTATTTTATAGAGAACTAATTCTCTTAATGGTTAATGGATCATATCCATAAAGCCCGTTAACCCACTCCATTAAGATAAGTTAAAATAAACCAAACTATGATGGTTTATTTTAAGTTAAAACGAACCGAACCAACCTTTGGTTCATTCGTTTAATATAAACCAAACCCTTTGGTTTATTCTCATCCATTGGATTAGAACCAAACCATTTTGGTCCATCCATTATGTCTTCATAAGACACGCCCATCCACGCCTCCATTGCGATCAAACAATTTCATGCTCGCTTATGTTTGGTCCAACCAAACATAGTTTCTCCTCTCGAGAATCCCATTCTCAAGCTCGCTTTAAATCCTTTGGATTACACTCACAGGCGGTGACCAAATAGGTTCTCGCTTATGTTGGCCGCCTATAATTAACCATTAATTATAGAACGATCATGAGTGGCACCTAGTAGTACATCATGATCCCCAATTAACCAAAAGATCAACGCTGATCCGTAACTATTTCTCAAACCCTTCAAGAGCTCGAATGAATCGCGGCCCCATTCCTTCACTCATCTTATACCCACTTGGTTCGTGACATGGTCTATTGTGTCACTCACTAGGTCGACTCACGCCACACCTAGCCCAAGTATCATTTCCTCGTCCTACGGATTCTAGTTACTCCACATGTATCGAAGAGTACCTTACTCTAAACATGTAATGCTTTGGCCAAAGACTTTAGTAACAATCCAACGAGAGGCCATGGGTATACATCTCCTCGCAAGGAGTGGTGAATCCTTTATAGGCTATTCAAACACCTTCGATCACTTCGACTTATACCCAATCATCCTGGGTCCACATCTCCTCAGAGATGTTTGCTTAAGATGTCAAAGCATAAGTCTCCATGATCAAGATGACTTGAATACCGCAAGTCAAAGGAACATCGCACTTAAGCTACAGTAAGAACTTCATTGACATATCTATATATGCAGAGAACCATATGAAGTCTTACTACTCACTCCAATGAACTAGTTACCATAACTAGCATCCACGATTAACTCCGGACATCACAATGTCTCCAGCCAGTGAGAATCAGCTGCTTGGATACACCAAGGAGTATACCTCGTGCTAGTCTCGACAGAATTTATGGTGTCCAAATCCATCAATTCATCGACTAGGGATAATTCCGATACATCACAATTACACTTGTAGAGATACTCACTAGTTGTGATCCAATCACAAATTCTCTCATGCTGTGAATCGTATCGTGGACATTCAGTAAATGAGTTTAAGATCCAATCAAATACATAAAACATGTATACTCAAATAGTGAATCTTCATTTATCATATAAATGGTTCATACATAAGGCGATTGCCTTAGGACATCTCTCATATATTACTAACAGTAAATAGCTGTCTAAAGTGCATAGCCTCAAAAGGACTTGGGAAGATTCACATGATTCATCATTGACTTGACCATGTCCAACAAGGTCCGATTACACCTCTCAGATACACCATTATGCTGCGGTGTATATGGCGAAGTCCATTGAGACAATATACCATTGTCTCTTAGATAATCTAGAAACTCTTGACTTAAGTATTCATCACCTCAATCTGATCGAAGTATTTTAATACTCTTGTCATGTTGTTTCTCTACTTCATTTCAGAATTCTTTGAACCTTTTAAAGGCTTCAGACTTGTTTTTCATTAAGAACACATACACAAACTGTGAGTGATCGTCGGTGAAGGTAATGAAGTAGCTATAGCCGCCTAGAGCTTGAGTTGACATAGGTCCACATACATCAGTATGTATTAGGCCTAACAACTCTCCCACCTGTTCACCTTTTCCTGTAAAAGGTAACTTAGTCATCTTGCCTTTTAAGCATGATTCACATGTATCATATGAATCCAATTCAAACGATTCCAGAATTCTACATCGGTGTAATTCGGACATGCGTTTCTTGCTTGCATGGCCTTGACGATAACGCCACATGTAGGAGTTTAATTGATTATCCTTTTGAGCATGCTTGTTGCTCGCTTCGATATTGAAAATGTCACTGGATACGTCCAACGTATAAATACCATTGCTTAAAGTTCCAGTCCCATAAAGAATGTCATTCAAAGTTATGTAACAACAATTGTTACTAAAAGTTAAATGGTACCCATTTCTATTTAAACAAGAAATAGAAATGATGTTCTTTATCAATGAAGGAACATAAAATCAATTGTCTAGTTCTAAGACAAGTCCTGTAGGGAGTTTTAACAAATACGTTCCGATGGCGAGTGCAGCAACCTTTGCTCCATTCCCAACACGCAAATTTGACTCTCCCTTGACGAGTCTTATTCTATTTCTTAGCTCATGTATGTCATTACATATATGTGAGCCACACCCAGTATCCAATATCCAAGTGTCTGAGGAAATAGAATGACAATCAATAACGAAGATATCTGAAGAAGATGGGGCATCTGATGCTTTATTCTTCTTCACGGACTCAAGATAAATCTTGCAGTTTCTTCGCCAATGACCCTCCTTTTGAGCTGGTTCTGCCTTTTTAGCCTTTTTCTTCTTCCCCTTCTGCCGTTCCTTTGACTTCCTCTTAGAACCTTTCTTCAAGGAATCAACTAACAGCACCATCCCCTGCTCATGCTTCTCAGAATGCTCCATAGTCTTCAGCATGTTGAGTAGTACCACAGATGAACCTTCTTGCATCTCAGAGGTGAAGAGGAGCTTGGAGACTTCGAACCTTTCGAATCTCACTTGCTCATCAAACAACTCATAAAGATGAAGGACTATGGTATGAGCATCCCATGATGCAACTCACTTGCTCAGAATTACTCATATGTTTCTGATGGGTCAACAATTGTTCTGGTGTTGCATCATCACTAGGACGGGCGGGAAGAGACGCTTCGAGGACATACTCAAGCTTTTTCGCCTTGAGAACAATTCTTAAGTTTCTAAGCCAGTCCAAGAAGTTCGGCCTAGTCAATTTATTTGAATCCAAAATAGAGCGAAAATTCAAAGATGTCCTGATCAATCGATTAACTTAGAAATACAAATTGAGCATATATGAGAAAGATGATTTAAATGCATCAACATACATTTATAAGTCCCATTCATTTTTCGAATTTCAAAAACCCCAAAATCACTTCGGGAGATCATAGGTCCATCTCCGAATGGGCTGATATCCAACATAGATATGAACAACCTTGGAGAGAGTCCAACAAGCCATTCTTAGCTACGATGGTAAGTATCAAATATACCGATTGCATATCACATATATGCAACTATCACAATGTGCTATCAACTAATTGAATGTTCACACATACATCGGGTTGTTAACTCATTAACAAGTATGCATCATATGCATATCACCCAACTTCACCTCCCTTCACATCGACCTTGGAGAGAGTCCAACAAGTCGATGCTCTAGGTTAATGCCAGCCTATTAATCGAGAAATAATTTTAATATGGTTAGAGCGCATTCAACCAATTAGCCCGGCTTGGAGAGAGTCCAACTACCAAAGCTAATGATTGACCTATGACTCTTACCATATTAGTATTAAACTATTCCATGGTTTGAATATGTTCGGGTTTGAGCCGGGCTTGGAGAGAGTCCAACAACCCAAACAAGAAACAGAACTCTGGTTCTAACCATATTAATGGAAGGTGTAGGCTTTAATATTGTGTAAGGGTTTTTATGTCTCATCCTCTTTGCATGCAAATAACTATTATCTATATGACATGACATACATGATATACATCTACATTTCACGACACACATGACATAATGATATTCATCTAATGCAATTACATGGCATACAATTATGGCATGTACAAAATTTCCTTATATGTCATAACTATTTATGGAAACAAAATATGTTTAAGATTTGATTCCCAAAATCAAATCATGATTAAATTAGGAAATAAATTTCCAAATCTAATCACATATTTTATTTATAGAAGGTCTCAATTAAGAAAATTCAAATTTAATTTAGGAAATAAATTTTCTAAATTATCAAAACTATTTATGGACATAAAATATATTTTAGATTTGATTTCCAAAATAAAATCATGATTAAATTAGGAAACAAATTTCCAAATCTAATCAAATATTTTATTTATGTTAAGTGTTAATTTCCATAAATACTTCTAACTTTCCAAAAGTAGAAGATTTCCATAAATACTTCTAAACTTTCCAAAATTAGAAAATTTCCATAAATACTTCTAAACTTTCCAAAAGTAGAAAATTTCCATAAATACAATTACGTCTATCGCAAAATAATTTTATGACTATGTCGAAACATAACCTGGGCTCTGATACCACTGTCGGATTTCCGACACCATGGCGAGTGTGTGTTCGAACATGTTTCATAAACATGTGCACAACGGAAGAATTAAAAAGCAATAAATCTTATTTATTACAACACACACATCACACACATGCATAGTAAAATATGTGTAGACATAATCGAAAATTCAAATTTTGCAATAAAAGGAAATTACTCTAGTTATACCTGACGTATCACGTGCAACGAGAATGACATCAACCGGAGCGACTCTCGCTAGAATCGCCTCTATCTGTATCCACACCGAGTATCATTGGGATGACTTCATAAAGCCACGAGCCTCGTCTTCGTAGGAGTCACTAGCCTTGAGTCGAAGACGATGTGATCGAGAGAATATCACAATCCGAATCAAAATTCGGATTAGAAATCGAGTCCCTAAAACTCACTTCTCCGGAGAGGTATTCATCAACCGATTGACGAATCCTTCATCCTCTACCTATGAGGATTACCGGAGATCGAATCCCCGGTAAAGTATCCATTGTCGAAGCTCAAAACGTCGTCCAAACGATGCTCCGACACGTAAGAAACAAGCTGTCCAGAAAATTGGACAGCTTGGTGGAGGTGTTGCGCCGGCCCAAAGAAGGATGGTCGGCTGCACCTTGGTCACCGAAGCCAAGGGAAGACGTCGGAGGGTCACCGGAGGATTGCCGACAGAAGCTTGGATGCCGACAGCAAGGTGGACGGTGACACAAAAGCTGGCGGCATGGGCTGCTTGGGCGGCGGCAAGGAGAAGAGAGGGAGAGGGGTTGGGCGGCGGCAAGGAGAAGAGAGGGAGAGGGGTTGGGCGGCTAGGTTTTTCAACACATAAGTTAACAATGAAAAACCCTTAAGCCATGTTTTTATAGAGAACATATTCTCCTAATGGTTATTGGTTCATAACCAAAACCCGTTAACCCGCTCCAATAACTTAAGTTAAAATAAACCAAACCACGTTGATCTATTTTAAGTTAAAATGAACCGAACCAATTTTGATTCATTCGTTTAAAACAAACCAAACCCTTTTGGTTTATTCTTCACCATTGGATTAGAACCAAACCAATTTGGTTCATCCATCATGTCTTCATAAGACATGGCCCATCCATGCTTCCATTGCAACTGAAACAATTTCATGTTCGCTCCTTGTTTGGTCCAACCAAATCTAGTTTCTCTCGGTCTGAGAATCTCATTCTCAAGCTCGTTTTAAATCCTTCGGATTATGCTCGTTGTGCGTGTGACCAAATAGGTTCCCAATTTATGTTGGCCATCTATAATTAACCATTAATTATAGAACGATCATGAGTGGCACCTAGTAGTATATCATGATCCCCAATTAACCAAAAAATCAACGGTTGATTCCAGAACCATTTCTGAAACCCTTCAGCAATTATAATGATTCGTGCCCCGTTCCCTTCACTCATCTTATACCCGCTTGGTTCAGGACATGGTCTATAATGTCAGTCCCCACTAGGTTGACTATGTCACATTTAGCCCAAGTATCATTTCCTCATCCTACGGATTCTAGTTATTGCACATGTATCCAAGAGTACCTTACTCTAAACATGTAATGCTTTGGCCAAAGACTTTAGTAACAATTCGATGAGAGGCCATGGGTATACATCTCCTCGCAAGGAGTGGTGAATCCTTTATAGGCTATTCAAACACTTTCGATCACTTCGACTTATACCCAATCATCCCGGGTCCACATCTCCTTGGAGATGCTTTCTTAAGATGTCTAAGCATAAGTCTTCATGACCAAGATGACTTGAATACTACAAGTCAAAGGAACATCACACTTAAGCCGCAGTAAGAACTTCATTGACATATCCATATATGTAGAGAACCATATGAAGTCTTACAACTGGTCACTCCAATGAACTAGTTACCATAACTAGCATCCACGATTAACTCCGGACATCACAATGTCTCCAGCCAGTGAGAATCAACTGCTTGGATACACCAAGGAGTATACCTCATGCTAGTCTCGACAGAATTGATGGTGTCCAAATCCATCAATTCATCGACTAGGGATAATTCCAATACATCACAATTACACATGTAGAGATACTCACTAGTTGTGATCCAATCACAAATTCTCTCATGCTGTGAATCGTATTGTGGACATTCAGTAATTGAGTTTAAGATCCAATCAAATACATGAAAACATGTATACTCAAATAGTGAATCTTCATTTATCAAATAAATGCTACAACCATAAGGCGATTGCCTTAGGACACCTCTCATATATTCGTAACACTACGCACACAAAATACTCCCTAATCCTAGAATAGGAGAATCTACTCAATAAATATGAGAAGAGAAACACAAAGCTTATTAGACTTCATAGAAACAATGTAAATTGCACAAAGTGTTGGTGCAGGGGCACCAGATAATTGAACATAGGTTTTGATTATGACAAAGATCCAAAGTTAAGGTTATATTATTATCTCATGAGCTGAATTAAGTGTGCAGGAAATGGTTAAGCTAAGCCGAAGGTCAGCGACACCCAGAGAATCCTGAGTCAGGAAACTGTGGTGGTCAAGCGACACTGGGAGAACTTCATGTGGGTCGAAGAATCCAGGTGAAGACCGGAAGAAAAGCGACAGGTCATAAAGGACCAGAGGTAAGCATGAGTGCGAAGAGAGATGGTAAGATTGTGTCCTTTGTACGGGGATGACCGTAGGTGGCGATCCGACTAAGACTTCCAGTGGAAGGTATAGGTCGAGATCGGACGATAAGAAACTTTCACATTTACCATTATCCATGTTAATCTCTTACTGTAGGGAAATGGCCAGGTTGACAGTCGGCTATTGGCCATTGGCAGTCGACTGCTGCACATCAGTCAACTGATGGCGACGAATCAACCTTTTGCGCTAGGTCAAACAGGATAATATTTGACGCGACCACTTTACGATAAGATAAGGTGCCACCTCATGATAAGTTCCAAAAGTTGAGGATCTGCATCTAGACTTATTCTAAGGCACAAATCTATAAAAGGAGGGGAGGATTCCAACCCAAAGATCATCCATCTTGCTCTTAAAGTGCTCCCACAACACTGAAGCTCTAACGCTGTAACACCGTCATAATGCCGATGCAACGCCAAGTTCAGAATCTCTTCGTCAGCAGCAAATATTGTTTTTATTTATTGTATTCATGGTTTTAATCGTAACGAGGTGAGGTAGGTTTGTTACCTCATCTTCGAGCTTTCGATTTTTGTGATTGTTGTCTCCTAGCTCTAACGAGGAGGAGACTCTATAGTGGATTGCCCCTTCGTACGCAGTCAAAGATCACGGGGCCTTAGAGTAGCAACCATTGGATTGTGAACCAAGTAAAAACAAATTGTCTACTTATTTTATTGTCTTTATTTCCACTGTGGTTGCTCTTATTTTAACGTCAAGAAGAAATTTTTACACTCGCTATTCACCCCTCCCTCTAGCACGCTTTCGATCTAACACAAAGAACGTGAATTACAATGCACTTTGGCTCTCCTCTCCGACATTGATGTACAGAACTTGATCCTCGAGTGGCCTTCTTCTTCCCCGTTGTGAGTTCCCGAAGCTTTTTAGGGTGTCGGAGTGCTGTCCTAGCTGTCATGCCTCCCCCTAGGGTTTGGGCGTAGCTTCTTTTATATAGACATCAGGTCGGATCTCCCAGAAACCTAGAAAATAATTGAATCGCGTTGAAATCGCCCAATTCCACACGACCATGTGGATTTACATGGCCAGGCCATGTGTGGCGTTGGGGCATGAGCTGTGTGGATTCACAGGGTCAGGGTGTGTGTCCTTCTGTTCTAGTTGCCAAATATCTTCTTTTTGCTCCAAAAGTGCGCCATTTTCCCCGTAGAATGTTGTCCTACACACAAGAGTACAAAGAGCAGATCTCCGAATCAGAAAATAGAAAATGCATGCAAAATAAAGTGAAATATGCAAGAATCAAATATAAAATACAATGAGATATGAGCGAAAACTACTCCTAAAACCTTATACGTTTTTCTCACATCAATTTCCCCAAACTTAAGTCTTTGCTTGTCCTCAAGCAAATCTCAGTGCCATAAAATTTTTTAAAAAGACATTGTCCCATACTTAGCATGTTAACTAGATTTATCAAGTGGTATTTTCAATCAAAGCAAAATAGATATGTTCTAAAAATTCACTAAGTTAGCTTCTCGTGCACGAGCTAAGCGAATCTTCTTATGGGATACTCGTTCCATGGTAAGTTAAGTCATCATCCTATAGCTTGCCTATGGTCTCCAGCTCTTAGGCACTTACCTACCCAAAGCGAGGGTCATTCCTTAGATCTAGCACAAAGTCTCAAAGACGTGCTCGGTATTGAGTGAAATTGGTAGGTGTTTCCCTAGTAATCTAACTCGGTCTCAAAGGGACACCTAACCATTTCCACCCACGACAACTATTTTTTTATTCCTCTTAATCTTTTTTTTTTTTTTGGATTTTGATTTTTCTGAATGGGCTTCCACAATCCAAGCATCTCCAGTAACTAAAATGCTAAATCTAGAGTCACTTATGGATTCTAAAGTACTAGACTTCTGAGATGAATCATAACTAGGTACGCACTAGATTTTCCCTTTCAGAATGTTCGTCATGTGTAGTTGTAAAAAGAAAAGCTAACCAGTGTAAGTCTAGAACATTCATTAGAGAAAATAAAATAAAATACCACGAGGTAAATGAAGCTAAGCTACCAATGGAAACAACTCATGAAGAAAACCTTAAAAATACTATTGAGCCAACTTATAGATAGCAAAAATTAAGTGCTGAAAGAAATTAAACAACCTATGCATGAACAAATGAATGCTAACTAAAATGCACATATAAGGAAAGCAACTATTGCTAGAAACAAAATAAGTCAAAACTTGGGGTACCCCTCCAAACTTAAGCGAAGCATACCTCTAATATGGTGGATGAGGTGGAAAGTCTGGTAGCCTTGGCATCTCGGGATCCTAGGAGAATCTGGTGCTGAACTACTGATGCCATATGTACATGTGGTCGATTTGAGAGTTGGTGGATGCAGCGGCTGCTCTGTGGTCCTCCTCCCTAGCCCACTGTGTCTGCTGGGCACGCATGTGCTACCTGACCTCCCGATGGTAGGCAACTTCCTTATGGCGATGGGCAGCCTCCTCCTGGAAGTATACACGAGCCTCGTCATAGAACTCCTCCCCACTGGAAGTGCTCCCGTAAGCCATGAAACTTCGCCTGCATGTAAGCGCTCTGCTCCTCCCATCGCTACCTCTACATCTGCTGCTCGGCGTATATGTCCTCGAGGCGTGATCGGAACTCGGAGAAGTCGTAGGTGACTGTACCTACATCCTGCTTAAGAGTAGAATAAAAATTATGGTGCGGGTGCAGGCTCTCGTCGTGGACTAGGTGGGCTCAAAATGATTTTTGCTTCTTCCTAGCAAGTTTTTTCTAATCCTAAACTATTTGCAAAAACATAAGTGACCATAAATCAAAGTCTAAATTATACACATGAATGCAGAAAGATTAAAAACATGTAAAATTAAACTTGGGTTTCCTCCCAAGAAGCGCTTTGTTTAAGGTCTTTTAGCTCGATCACACTCCATTATCTCAACTTGGCTCCGGAGGTTCTGTAAACCTCCATTCATCTGTCTTGAATTCTGAACACTCCCCTAGATACTTCTTAAGTCGCTGTCCATTTACCTTAATCTCCCATGATTCCTTGCTTTATATATCCATTGTACCATATGGGTATCCCCTTTTTACCCAAAATGGTCCTGACCATCTTGATTTTAGCTTTCCTGGGAAAAGCTTTAACCTGGAATTATACAAGAGAACTAAGTCACCTTCCTTAAACTCCCTTCTCAAGATATGTTGGTCATGCCACCTCCTAGTTCTTTCCTTATATGCCTTAGCATGCTCATACACATCTCTTTGAATTTCGTTCAACTCGCTCAACTGCAGTTTCCTTGTCTCTCTGTTGGTACAATCGACCCAGGTCATGATTGACCAAACTCGAGTTGGACTCGAGTAGTATTTTAATGTTTGACAATGTGTTTGGGGAGATTGTTGGTGCAATCAACCCGGGTCATGATTGACCAGACTCGAGTTTGACTTTAGTGGTATTTTAATGTTTGCCCATTGTTTGACTATATGGTTGACATGGGGTTGACCATATGATGGAAAGTCCAAGCATGGGTCTTGGCAAGGGAAAATCCAAGCTTGAGTCTTGGCAAATGGAAAATCCAACATGGGTTGGCAAGGGAAGTCCAAGGGGTGATATTGGCGGTGTAAAGTCCAAGGGTAGAGTCTTGGCAGCATAAGTCCAATGGTTGGCGGCGTAAAGTCTAAGCGGGAGTCTTGGCAGTGTAAGACCAATGCACCTTAGCGGTATAGACCATGTTAGATGGAAGCACCTGAAGGCTACCGTATGGATGAACAAGTCATGGATGACTTGGAGGGATCCGATAGGTGTGAGGATGATGGAGGTGGCTAGAAGGCTTAGGTCTAGGCTAAGGGTGGTCTAGCAAGTATGGTGTTAAAACCTCATGGATGAGGTTATCAGTCGACTGATGGGAGTCGACTGGAGTTCTACTGTAGGAAATGGCCTGGCAGTCGACTGCCAGTATTGGGCAATCGACTGATGGTCTGATCAGTCGATTGCTATGGCTGACAGTCGATTGATGGTCGAGTTTTCGAGAACAAAAAGTTTTTGAGTCGACTGTTAGGGTTTGACAGTCGAGTGATGGCTCGATCAGCCAACTGATGGGCATGATCAGTTGACTGATGCCCTATCCGTTGGAACTTATCCAATGTGGCTCGGGTCGTTATGAGACAACGACTACAGGAGCAGTCGATTGATGGTCGCGATCAATCGACTGCTAGGCGAAATCCAACCCGAATGTAGGTTATACAAGCAGCTCGTGGAGAAGGTTTTTGCCATGGTTTCTTAGGGTGATTTGGGGCGATTTGCTGGTGCAATTCAGGGTCTCCAAGTGCAGCTCAAGCAACCAAACAAGCAAGCTTTCAAAAGATCATTTGTAAAGTGTTCTTTGCATTCTTTTGTGTATTTCACTTTGTATTAGCTTGTATTTATTTTGTATTACTGTTGTAATCATTGTACGAGGTTTCTCCACCTCCGACGTGTTATCGAGAAGGAGTTTTATTAGTGGTGTTGTCATCATTCGAGCTCGTTGAGCTCAACCCGTGGAGTAGAAATCTTGAGGTTCCGAACCACGTTATATCTTGCGTAGTGTGCTTGTATTTGTATTTGTATTGTATTTTTTATTTCCGCTGCATACTAATATAATTGTAGCAAGTGCACGATCAAATTCCATCATCGATGTACGAATCGCTATTCAACCCCCCTCTAGTGATGATCAATTCCCCAACAAGTAGTATCAGAGCGATGCCGCTCTTCAAGGTTTAACAACTAAGGGAGCACGCTAGAGGGAAGAAGATGGATTTCCAAGAAACATTGGGATGGGATATCAACACGCCCGTCCCGTATGCACTCTATGGACGAGAAGGCTTCAATCAATGGAAGACAAGGATTGAAGACTTCATCACGATGAGGGACTTTGAAGAATGAGCCACCTTGATGGAGGGATTCAAGTTTCCAAGAGGGCCTAAGGGATGATTCCTCAAAATGAAAAAGTGGACCGAGGAACAACATCAAGAATTCGAGAGAAGTAATAAGGTAATAAAATTCTTGATTGATTTAATTCCTAACAATGTTGTGTCCAAGTTAGGTGAATACAAGGATGCAAAGGAATTTTGGAGCGAATTGTCCAAGCTCCATGAAGAATCATCTTCGACCCAATTTGAGGAAGATGCCGAAGAAGCAAGCTCATCATCACAAGAAAGTGAGGATTCGGAGGTCGAGGAGTGTTTGACATCCGTGGTGGAAGAGGAAGAATTGGATGAAGCCTCCACTTCAAGGTTTGAGGGGGAGGAGAGGCCATCTACTACGAAACAAGAGAAACCTCAAGAGGAACCATCAACCTCCGATCGAGAAGATGAACAAGCTCAAGAGGCTCCCACCACTGACCTAGGTAACTCAAACACATATGTTAATAATAAAATTCATATAATGTGTTTTGAGTGTAGGGAATATGGACACTATAAAAATAAGTGCCCTAAGAAGGTTAAGAAGGCTCCACCGGTGCCAAAGACCAAGGAACCCGGTGCCTCAACCATCAAGAGCAAGAAGCACGTGGTGTGCTTCAAATGCCAACAACCAGGGCACTATAGAAACCAATGCCCTAGGGGGAAGAAAAAGACCCAAGAAGGAGTTACACATGTAGGGGGAGCTAAGGCAAACCCCAAGGTAACCTTTAAGTATGCTTCTACTTCAATTAATAGTCAAAAGCATGCTAGAAGTAATCTTGCTATTTATCATAAAGAGCATGCTAGAAATAGTAAACTTTATTACTTAGGTGCAAAGTCTTGCCATGTTAAGAATAAGAAGAAATTTGGGACTAATGTTCCTAAGAAAATTTTACCTAAGGCAAGTATTAGAAAAATAGAAGATCACCTAGGCATTAATCCTAAATGGACTTGACATATGCCTAGAAAGAACAACCCTACTCAAAGAAATAATGAGCCCACAAAAATTGAGAAATTGGAGCTAGAAAATCAAGCCTTGAGGTCAAGGCTTGAGAAAATGGGAAAGACCCTTAGGATTATGCAAAACCAAATGCAAGGGTCAAATGGTCAAAATCTAGGTCCTAGGAGACAAGGTTCATCCAAAGGCAAGAAAGGTTTGGGTCACAAACCTAAGCCTAAGGAGACCTACCATAGTGTTCCATTTGATTATGGAACACAACCTAGGTTTAGGAAAGCCAAGGTTAATAGGGAAGTCATCCCTAAGGTTAACCAAGGCAAATATCTAGTGGTTAGGGTTTTGAAGAAATCTAGGGAAGCCTAGGTAAGTCATTAGGAGGGTATCTAGGGAGGTCATCCCTAAGGAATACCTAGTAAACCCAATGAGCTCAAATAAATTTTGAGTTTCTAAGAGCGTGATCGATTCACGCTAAATGGGTTGGGGTGTGTCAACTTTAAATGGATGGGTAGTTAACCTAACCATGGTAAAGGTGACACTTTAGGTCATTTTCAAGGTTATGGGTACCTTGGAAATGTGGTTTGAATTTATATCCTAAAGGATTTTAGGATGTGCCAATACATTTTGAGAATTATGAGAAATCAATTAAATTGACACAAATTAGGTTTAGAGGTCATAGTGTGTCATTTTGGGTTTTTGACACACTTGGGAGATGGTTGACATTAAGGCAAAATTGGATTTAATTCTAGAAATGACAATTTGAGATTAACACTTAGATATTTAATACCTTAGTATTTTACATTTGTCATGCTTTGTTTGCCTTGCCATGTCATGACATCATATTTATTTTTATCATATAATATGTCATGATCATGCTTAGGTTTGTTTTAATGTCATGTATATTTAGATTTAATCATATGTCATGACATCATGATCATTGTCCATGCTTATTTATGTTATCATTTATTCCATGATCATTCATGCATTAATTAAAATTGATTTAATGACAATTGGTATGACTTGAAGTCCCATGTATAAGGGAATCAAGTAGTGTTGCCTCAGAAAATGCATGAAACCCTAGTTTAGGATGAACAAAATCCACATCTCACATCAAATTGACATGTGTGTGTTTTCAAACACCCTAGACACACGTGAGATGCTAGGAAATGAGTTAAGTTCAAGGTACATAGTTTTTGCATCTAGATGAACTCAAACTCACCTTATATATCATGGGTGGATCATGGGGAAAGCTAATGTGCAAGTCATGTGCATTGAGTCCATTGATCATGATCCGATATGGGTTTTCAAAAACATTTTAAAATCATTTTAGAAAACCTTGGTGAAGTCTATCTTTTGATAGCAATCACCATTGATGATATTAATACAAAGAGGGCTCAAAACATTGAAGCTTTTCTTATTTTTGAACTTTGTATCAATTTCAATATTTTGTGGGTAAATTAATTTTCAAATATTTTTCACCCATTGTATTTGTTATAAATATTATACATATAATTTTTCGTGATTTTTCGTATTATGTATAATTACTTATGAATTTCTGAAATTCATTTTTGATTTTTGATTTATGCATTTTGCATATATCAATTGACTGATGCTTGATGGCAGTCGACTGATTCATAGGGCAGTCGACTATTTACTGAGAGAGTCGACTGCCAACATTGATTTTGGGTAAACAAGGATGTTTAGCCCATATTTCAGCTATGTTAAGTTACCCTAACTTCTCCTAACCCTAGGATATGCTTTGGAAAACATTGGAAAGGGTGAAAATCTATTGGATATGGATTAGGAGAGTTGTTTAGGGTGTGTATCAATTTTAAGGTATGTGAGAGTTCATGTTTGAACTTTTGCCCTTAATTTTGATGGTTTCGTGTTCCTATAGGCTTAGGGACTCTTCAAGGACATTGTTGGTGCAATGGTCAAGGGGGAGCAAGTCTTTAGGGGGAGGTATCCATCATGGGATGATGAATGTATTCTTCCTCATGAGGGGGAGAAATGGAAATGTGAGATGCCCAATTTGGAAATTGGGAGAGTTTATAGGAAGCCTCTCTTAAGTGATATGAGACTTATCACTAGGAAGAGTGAAGACTTCCTAGGTGTTTTTGGACCAAGGGGGAGATTGTAAGATCTCATTGGGATATGAGACATTGACGTCCTTGAGGAGAACCTTTTTGATGTATGTCAAAAAGGGAGAGAATTTATGGGATTACCAATTTGGGATAATTGGTAAGGAGATTTGAGTTAGGTGGCCTAACTCAAAGGTGTTTGGTTTTTGTCAAACATCAAAAAGGGAGAGATTATTGGTGCAATCGGCTCAAGTCATGATAGACCATACTTGAGTTGGACTCGAGTAGTGTTTTGATGTTTGACAATATTTTGGGGAGATTATTGGTGCAATCGACCCGGGTCATGATTGACTAGACTTGAGTTTGACTCGAGGGGTATTTTGATGTTTGATAATGGTTTGACCATTGTTTGACTATATGGTTGACATGGGGTTGACCATATGATGGAAAGTCCAAGCATGGGTCTTGGCAAGGGAAAGTTCAAGCTTGAGTCTTGCAAATGGAAAGTCCAACATGGGTTGGCAAGGGAAGTCCAAAAGGTGATATTGGCGGCGTAAAGTCCAAGGGTGGAGTCTTAGCAGCATAAGTCCAATGGTTGGCGGCGTAAAATCCAAGCGGGAGTCTTGGCAGCGTAAGACCAATGTGCCTTGGTGGTATAGACCATGTTAGCATGACAATAGCTGATGGAAGCACTTGAAGGCTAGCGTTTGGATGAACAAGTCATGGATGACTTGGAGGGATCTGATAGGCGTGAGGTTGACGGAGGTGGCTAGAAGGCTTAGGTATAGGCTAAGGGTAGTCTAGCAAGTATGAGAGCATCATACTTGGTGTTAAAACCTCATGGATGAGGTTATCAGTCGATGGAGTCGATCAAGTTTGTATCAGAAAATGGCCTCGCATGATTGATGCCAACATTAGGCGATGGTGATGGCCTGATTAATCGATTATTATGGTGGCGATCGATGGTCGAAGTTTTGAAAGAAAGTTTTCGAGTCAACTGTTAGAGTTTGATAGTCGAGTGATGGCTCGATCAGTCGATTGATGGGCATGATCAGTCGACTGATGGCCTATCCATTGAAACTTATCCAACATAGATCGGGCCGTTGTGAGACAACGGCTATAGGAGCAGTCAATTGATGGTCACGATCAGTCAACTGCTAGGCAAAATTCAGCCGAATGCAGGTTATAAAAGCAGTTCGTGGAGAAGGTTTTTGCCATGGTTTCTTAGGGCGATTTGGTTGCTGGTGCAATTCAGGGTCTCCAAGTGCAACTCAAGCAACCAAACAAGCAAGCTTCCAAAAGATCATTTGTAAAGTGTTCTTTGTATTCTTTCGTGTATTTCACTTTGTATTTGCTTCTATTTTTTTTGTATTACTATTGTAATCATTGTACCAGGTTTCTCCGTCTCCGGCGTATTGTCGAGAAGGAGTTTTATTAGTGGTGTTGTCATCACTCGAGTTCGTTGAGCTCAACCCGTGGAGTAGGAACCTTGAGGTTCCAAACCACTTTATATCTTGTATAGTGTGCCTGTATTTGTATTTGTATTATATTTTCTATTTCTGCTACGTACTAATATAATTGTAGCAAGCGCACGATCAAATACCATCATCGACGTAAGAATCACTATTCACCCCTTCTAGCGATGATCAATTCCCCAACACTCTCCTGCCATGCAATAGTCCAAGTTGAGCTTTTTGATGGCTCAGTAGGCCTTGTGTTCCAATTCAATGGGAAGGTGGCAAGGTTTCCTATAAACTAGGCGAAACGGGGTCATGCCTATCGGGGTCTTGTAGGTTGTGCGGTAAGCCCAAAGAGCATCATCCAGTTTTTGTGACCAATTTTTTCTCGATGCCACTACCGTCTTTTCTAGAATACTTTTGATCTCTCAATTTGAAATTTCCACTTGTCCACTCATTTGTGGGTGGTATGTTGTCGAGACTTTGTGGATTACCCCATACTTGTGTAACAACTTTTCAAATTGTTTTTCGATGAAGTGGGATCCTCCATCACTGATTACAACTCAAGGAACTCTGAATCTAGGGAATATGTTTCTCTTGAACATTTTTATTATAGTCCTAGCGTCGTAGCGGGGTGATGCTATGGCCTCCACCCATTTAGAGACGTAGTCTATGACGACTAGGATATATCTATTTGTGTCAGAAGCGGGAAAGGGACCCATGAAATCTATTCTCCATACGTCAAAGAGTTATACTTCTAATATGGCACTTGTCGGCATCTCATGTCTCCTACCTATATTCCTTGTTCGCTGGTACTGATCACAGGAGACTACGTAGTTGTGCGTGTCCCTAAATAAACTAGGCCAGTAGAATTCTGCCTAAAGTACCTTCGCAGCTGTTTTTGAAATTCCAACATGCCCCCTATATGCTGAGGAATGACAGTGAAAGAGGATGCTCTCCACTTCCTCTTTTGGTACGCACCTTCGATATACACTATCTGCACATTTTCTAAATAGGAAGGGATCATCCCATATATATTGTCGAACTTCGGCAAAGAATCTTTTCCTTTGTTGGGTCGTGAATTCTGGCGATATTACTCTCCCTGCCAAAAAATTCACCAAATCTACATACCAGGGGTGGTAACCTTAGTAATTGCCAGGAGGGTGTCATCCCGTAGAGCATCATCTATTTGGCACTGTCTCCCTCCTCTACCTCGCCATCTATAGGCATGCGCGATAAGTGGTCTGCAACGATGTTGTCCGAGCCCTTTTTATCTCGATTTCTATGTCAAATTCTTGAAGTAATAGAATCCAACGAATAAGGTGGGGTTTAGCAACCTTCTTACATAGCAAGTAGCGGATTACGGTATGGTCAGTGTAAACAATCACCTTTGAACCTACCAAGTACTGTCTGAACTTGTCAAATGCGAACACGACTGTCAGCAATTCCTTCTCAGTCGTGGCATAGTTGATCTGTGCTCCATTTAGTGTCTTACTGGCGTAGTGAATAACGTGTAGCTTCCTCTCCTTCCTTTGCCCTAATACTGCCCCTACTGCATAATTACTAGCATCACACATGACCTCGAATGGTAGGCTCCAGTCAGGGGGTTGTATTATCGGGGGTGTTACTAAGGCATTTTTTATTTCCTCGAACGCTACTAAACATTGTTGATCGAAAATAAACTTTGTGTCCTTATCTAGTAGATTTGTCAGAGGTATAGTTATCTGAGAAAAATTCTTTATGAACCTTCTATAAAAATTCGCATGCCTAAGAAAGCTCCGGATGCCCTTCACATCCCTGGGTGGCGACAACTTTTCTATTACTTCGACCTTCACCTTGTATACTTCGATACCATTCCCTGATATCTTATGTCCCAGGACTATCCCTTCAGTTACCATGAAGTGACATTTTTCTCAGTTCAGAACCAAGCTGTTCTCCTCACACCTTTGCAAAACCCTTTCTAGATTCTTTAGACATGCATCGAAACTTGTTCCGTAGACTGAAAAATCATCCATGAACACTTCCATAATTTATTCAATCATATCCGAAAAAATAGCTGTCATACAACGCTGGAAGGTGGCTGGGGCATTACATAAGCCAAAGGGCATTCTTCTGTATGTGAAGGTTCCATACTGGCAGGTGAAGGTGGTCTTCTCTTGGTTCTTGGGGTGAATCGGGATTTGGAAAAAACCTGAGTACCCGTCAAGGTAGCAAAAATAGGAATGTTTAGCGAGGCGCTCCAACATCTAATCAATGAATGGAAGTGGAAAATGATCCTTCCTTGTTGCTTTGTTTAGTTTACGATAATCTATACACATTCTCCACCCCGTTACCATTCGAATAGGGATCAACTCATTCTCTTCATTCTTGACTACTATAATGCCGCCTTTCTTTGGAACTACGTGCACCAGACTTACCCACTCACTATCTGAAATTGGGTAAATTATTCCAGCATCCAATAGTTTAAGCACTTTCTTTTTCACTACCTCCTGCAAGTTTGGGTTAAGTTGTCGTTGACGCTCCACTATTGACTTACACCCGTCCTCAAGTATTATCCTATGCATACAGAGAGATGGGCTTATCCCCTTTATGTCATTGATGGTGTACCCCAGCACATTTTTGTATGTTTTGAGCACCCCCAACAACTTCCTCTCTCTACCTCACTCAAATCGGCGTTTATAATCACCGAATGGGTTGAAGTTGGACCCAAAAATTCATACTTGAAATTCAAGGGTAGTGGCTTCATCTTAGGACTTGGGTGTTTCTCTGTTGCCACTTGCCCCAACTCTTCTTCTTCTTCTTCTTCTTCTTCTGATCTCGAAGATAGGGAAGCTTCTTCCATCCAGTACTCTCTCTCTTTGTCTTCTCCCTGTACTTGACAAGCCCTTTCAATGTTATCTACCCCCTTTATGGGGAAGGCCTCCTGAAAATCCTGCTCGTTGTTTGCCCACATTTCGAGAGTCCACACCACTGTTTCTATAATGCGATATGCTTCGTCGGTGCTCTTTTTCATCAATACTCCCCCCGTGGCTGTGTCCAAGAGTTCTTTCGACTAGCTAGTGATCCCAGAATAAAAAACATGGATGAGTAACCAATCATGTAATCCATGGTGTGGGCAGCGAATAATCAACTCTTGGAATCTCTTCCATGCCTGGGCCAGAGTCTCTTCATGCCCTTGCTCAAATGAAAGCATTTTATCCCTAAGATAGGTTGTTTTGTGGGGGGGGGGGGGGGGGGATTTACTTAAAAAAATGCTTTCCATCTGTTCCCATGTCGTTATACTTCCTTCTGGTAGAGTGCATATCCATTGCCTAGCCTCCCCTTTCATGGAGAATGGGAACATAATGAGCTTAACGATGTCTGTTGGGACTCCGTCATAGTGCACTGTGCCACAGTAAGCCAGGAATTCTTCAAGATGTAGATAAAGCTCCTCAATCTGAGTTCCTCTAAATTTCTTTTCTTGAATAAGGGCGATTAATGCAGGGTTTATTTTACAGCTTGCAGCATGAATTTGTGGAATCGTTATGCAAGAGTTCCATGCTTTTCGTCTAGGCACTATATAATCTCTCAAGGGTCGAGCGTGCTGTGTTAATATTTCAGTGTCCCTTGGTGAGAGGGGATCAGTAAATCATACGTAATGAATATTCCTAAGGGTTGAGGCAATGTAATTACTGAAATAAATCTAAACTTACTCTAGATATTAAAAATCTAAAATTGAAGTAAATCAAATAAAAGTGAATAAAAATAAAGCAAGTAAATAAATCTACCCTAAGTCCGATCCAATTGTCCACCTCTTGATTCAATATCGAATCAACAGTCCCCGGCAACGACGCCAATACTTGATGCAAGCGAGCGTGACCTCAAATCTTGTGATAGGAATCGTCGAGGACTCGAAGCGCGCACTCGCGTTCAACGCCCACAAGTGCACGGATGTCGTCAAGTAATAAAAAGATTATCAAACCCACAGGGATTGAGATTCGAGTACCGATTGGTTTAGTGAACGTTATTGTTCGGAGTTCCGTTCTAATGGTTGTGATGGCGAGGGTTGTCGGCGGTCCTAACTCTAGTACAATGTCACACGGAGGAAAAAAAGGGTTGCTACGAGTCTTTTGAGGGAATTCTAGGATTTCGGTTTCGCTTGTGTGTCGCAGAACACGCTATCAATTGGGTATTATCTAGACATCTAACTTTGGTCTTGTGGAAGGGACATCATATACTTCCCCGATGAGTCTTCACTTCTATCGAGAACTACCTCTGCCATACCAGGTCGACCCTTGGCTTTAGGACGGGATAGGAGGTACAAGGATGCCGATTCAATCCCTATGATGAGTCGGAACGTGTCCCATTTCCGACTCTATCACACCCTTCTATCTACGGTTACCGAAGATGAGGCCAACCCCTAGGTTCCTCCTTAATTCTCCTAAATCTTTGATACGAGGGTTGTCACCCCTCGTATCTGCTACACACTGTAAATATAAGACCAAAACAAATAGCTATCAATCTAAACAATAATCAATTACAAATACAATTTCAAGAACAGAAATATATTTGAAATAATATGTTCTACGTGTTGGGTTTCCGGCACCGCGGCTAGTGTGTGTTCGAACATGTTTCGTAAACATGTGCACAACGGAAGAAATAAATGATAATAACTCTAATTTATTATAACACACACACCACACGCATGCATAGTATAACATGTGTAGACATAATCTTAGTTTCAAATTTTGCAATAAAAGGAAATTACTCTACGTATACCTGACGTATCACGTGTAGCGGGAAAAACATCAACCGGAACGACTCTCGCTAGAATTGCCTCTATCCGTATCCACGCTGAGTATCATCGGAATGACTTCACAAAACCATGAGCCTCATCTTCGTATGAGTCACTAGCCTCGTGTCGAAGACGATGTGATCGAGAGAAGATCACAATCCGAATCAAAATTCGGATTCAAAAATGAGTCCCCAAAACTCGCTTCTTCGAAGAGGTATTCATCAACCGTTTGACGAATCCTTCGCCCTCCACCTATGAGGATTACCGGAGATCGAATCCCCGACAAGGTAGCCGCTGTCGGAGCTCCAAACGTCGTCCAAATGACGCTCCGACACGAAGGAAACAAGCTGTCCAGAAAACTGGACAGCTTTGGTGGAGAACTTGCGCCGGCCAAATAAGGAAAGCTAGGTGCTCACCTTGTCGCCGGAGACAAGGAAGATCACCGGAGGGTCGCTGGCAAGAGCTTGGATGCCGGCAATAGCTTGGACGGCAACACAAGGGCTGGGCGGCAACAAAGGTTGGGCAGCAAGCTTGTTGGGCGGCGACACCATGAGAAGAGAGGGAGGGGCGGCAACCAAAATTAGGGTTGGGTCTTCACAAAACCCTTAAGCCCTATTTTTATAGAGAACAAATTCTCCTAACGGTTTTTGGTTCATAACCAAAAATCCATTAACCCGCTCCATTAACTTTAAGTTAAAATAAACCAAACCGTGTTGGTCTATTTTAAGTTAAAACGAACCAAATCAACTTTGGTTCATTCGTTTAAAACAAACCAAACCCCTTTGGTTTATCCTTCACCATTGTATTAGAACCAAACCAATTTGGTTCATCCATCATGTCTTCATAAGACACGACCCATCCACGCTTCCATTGCGACTGAAATGATTTGATGCTCGATCCTTGTTTGGTCCAACCAAACCTAGTTTCTCTCGGTCTGAGAATCTCATTCTCAAGCTCATTTTAAATCCTTAGGATTACGCTCATTGTGCGTGTGACCAAATAGGTTCTCGGTTTATGTTGGTTGTCTATAATTAACCATTAATTATAGAATGATCATGAGTGACACTTGGTAGTATATCATGATCCCCAATTAATCGAAAAGATCAACGGTTGATCCAGAACTATTTCTGAAACCCATTAGCAGCTACAATGAATCGTGCCCCATTCCTTTCACTCATCTTATACCCACTTGGTTCAGGACATGGTCTATAGGCTCAGTCCCCACTAGGTTGACAACGTCACACTTAGCCGAAGTATCATTTCCTCATCCTACGGATTCTAGTTACTTCACATGTATCCAAGAGTATCTTACTCTAAACATGCAATGCTTTGGCCAAAGACTTTAGTAACAATCCGACGAGAGGCCATGGGTATACATCTCCTCACAAGGAGTGGTGAATCCTTTATAGGCTATTCAAACACCTTCGATCACTTCGACTTATACCCAATCATCCTGGGTCCACATCTTCTCAGAGATGCTTGCTTAAGATGTCAAAGCATAAGTCTTCATGACCAAGATAACTTGAATACCGCAAGTCAAAGAAACATCACACTTAAGCTACAGTAAGAACTTCATTGACATATCTATATATGCAGAGAACCATATGAAGTCTTATCGCTGGTCACTCTAATGAACTAGTTACTATAACTAGCATCCATGATTAACTCCGAACATCACAATGTTTCTAGCCAGTGAGAATCAGCTACTTGGATACACCAAGGAG
Organism: Wurfbainia villosa; assembly: GCA_025175895.1. NCBI lineage: Eukaryota > Viridiplantae > Streptophyta > Magnoliopsida > Zingiberales > Zingiberaceae > Wurfbainia > Wurfbainia villosa. The sequence continues at coordinate 36,391,588 of CM046001.1, read as the reverse complement.
TATACCTCGTGCTAGTCTCGACATAATTGATGGTGTCCAAATCCATCAATTCATCGACTAGGGATAATTCTGATACATCACAATGACACATGTAGAGATACTCACGAGTTGTGATCCAATCACAAATTCTCTCATGCTGTGAATCGCATCGTGGACATTCAGTAAATGAGTTTAAGATCTAATCAAATACATGAAAACATGTATACTCAAATAGTGAATCTTCATTTATCATATAAATGGTTCAAACATAAGGCGATTGCCTTAGGACATCTCTCATATATTACTAACACTATGCACACAAACTACTCCCTAATCCTAGAATAGGAGAATCTACTCCATAAATACGAGAAGTGAAATACAAAGTATATTAGAATTCATAGAAACAATGTAAACTGCGCAAAGAATGTGAATTATAATGCACTTTGGCTCTCCTCTCCGGCATTGAAGTGTAGAACTTGATCCTCGAGTGACCTTTTTTCTCTCCATTGTGAGTTCCTGAAGCTTTTTAGGGCATTGGAGTGCTGTCCCGACCATCATGCCTCTCCCTAGGGTTTGGGCATAGCTTTCTTTATATAGACATCAGGTCGGATCTCCTCGAAACCTGAAAAATAACTGAATCACGTCGAAATCGCCCAATGCCACACGACCGTGTGGATTCACACGATCAGGCCATGTGTGGCACTGGGGCCGAGCCGTATGGATTCATAGGGCCAGGGTGTGTGTCCTTCTGTTCTAGCTGCCAAATGCCTTCTTTTTGCTTCAAAAGTGCGCCATTTTTTACGTAGAATGCTGTCCTGCACACAAGAATACAAAGAGCAGATATCCAAACAAGAAAATAGGAAATGCATGCAAAATAAAGTGAAATATACAAGAATAAAATATAAAATGCAACGGGATGTGAGCGAAAGCTACTCCTAAAACCCTATATGTTTTTATCACATCAATACTTGAGTCAAAAGTTTCTAGATTATCTAAGGGATAATGGTATATTGTCTCAATGAACTCTGTCATACACACCACAACTTAATTGTATATCTAGAGATAAAACTTAACCTTGCTGGACATAGTTAGGTCGATGATGAATCATGCAAATCTTCTCAAGTCCTTTTGGGGCTATGCACTTCATACAACTGTTTACTTGCTAAACAATGTCCCGACCAAGGTAGTCTCTACTACTCCATATGAGATATGGAATAGTAAGAAACCTCATTTATCTTACTTAAAGATATGAGGTTGTCCTGCTTATGTGAAGCGGACTGTATCAGACAAATTAGATGCTAAGTCTGATAAATGTCTATTTATTAGATACCCTAAGGAAACGAGGGGCTACCAATTCTATCATCCTATGGAACAAAAGGTGTTTGTTTCAAGACATGCTATGTTTCTAGAGAAAGAGTTTCTCTTGAAAGAAAAAAGTACGAGTGGCGTTGAACTTGAGGAGGTTCAAAAGACTCCAATAGACATTGATGAGATACCTGGTCAAGCACCACAACCAATAACTCATAGTGATGAGCCATCGACTGAACCTATTGTAATACAACATCTTCGTAGATCTGCTAGAACACGCAACATTCTTGAGAGATATGGATTTCTCGTAAGTGAATTGAACGACATGTTACTCATTGACGATGAGGAGTCTACAAATTATGAAAATGTTCTGAAAAGTTCAGAAAGGGACAAGTGGCTTGAAGCCATAAAGTCGGAAATGGATTCCATGTATGAAAATTATGTTTGGAACTTGGTGGACCCTCCTGAAGGCATTAAGCCTATAGGGTGCAAGTGAGTTTTCAAGAAGAAAATCGACATGGATGGTAATGTGATTACCTATAAGGCTAGATTAGTGGCGAAAGGCTATTGTCAAAAGCAAGGTATTGATTATGACGAAACCTATTCACCAGTAGCTATGCTTAAATCCATTCGGATGCTCTAGGTCATAGCGGCTCATTATAATTATGAGATATGGAAGATGAATGTGAAAATGACTTTCCTTAATGGAAACCTTCTCGAGGACGTGTATATGATACAACCCGAGGGTTTCACATCGGTTGATAAAACCAAGATATGCAAGTTTCGATGGTCCATATATGGACTGAAGCAAGCATCCAAGAGCTGGAATATCCGTTTTGATGAGACAACAAAAAGGTTTGATTTCTCACAAACTCCAGACGAACCTTGTGTGTACAAGAAGTGTAGTGGGAGTGTAGTCGTGTTTATAGTGTTGTATGTCGATGACATATTACTTATAGGAAAAGATATAATCTTACAATCAGTAAAAATTTGGTTATCTAAAATATTCTCCATGAAATACCTGGGAGAAGCGACCTACATCCTTGGGATTAAGATCTATAGAGATAGATCGAAACTGTTGCTTGGTCTTTCGCAGTCTACATATATAGACCGAGTGCTAAAGAGGTTTAGCATGTTGGAATCCAAGAAAGGTTTCCTTCTGATCAGGCATGGGATATACCTTTAGAAGTCTATGTGTCCACGTATAGAAGATGAGAGGATTTGCATAAGTAAGATCCCCTATGTATTTGCAATAGGATATATTATGTATGCTATGTTATGTACGAGGTCCGATGTATCGTATGCTCTGAGTGTCATGAGCAGATACCAGTCTGATCTAGGAATGGATCATTGGGTGGTTGTTAAGATAATCCTTAAGTACTCAAGAAGAACTAAGGATGTGTTTCTAATATATGGAGAGGGTGATATGGTAATACACGGGTATACAGATGCTAGCTTCCAGAGAGACAAGGATGATTTCAGGTCTCAGTCTGGGTACATATTCACCTTGAATGGAGGCGTAGTAAGTTGGAAAAGTTCCAAGCAAGACACTGTGGCGGATTCTACCACTGAGACAGAATACATTGCAGCTTCGAAAGCAGCTAAAGAAGCGGTTTCGATCAATAAGTTCATCTCTGAACATGATGTGGTCTCATCAATGATCCAAACATATGCTTCGCTGCTATCATCTGATCAGGGAGATCATCAGTAGGAAGGAAATACAAATCGAGAATATTCCCACTGAAAGAACTTAGCAGACACTTTAACTAAGACCTTACCTCAAAGTAAGTTTGAGGGTCATGTTAGAGCTTATGGTATTGGGTACCATGGTGATTGGCATTAGGCCAAGTGGGAGTTTGTTAGTTATATATGAGGTCTCCTAAGGTAATCGCGTTATGGCTGTTCCATTTATTTGATAAATGAAGATTCACTATTTGAGTATATGTGTTTTCATGTATTTGATTGGATCTTAAACTCATTTACTGGATGTCTACAATACGATTCACAGCATGAGAGAATTTGTGATTTGATCACAACTAGTGAGTTTCTCTACATGTGTAATTGTGATGTATTAGAATTATCCTTAGTCAATGAATTGATGCATACGGACGCCATCAATTCTGTTGAAACTAGTATAAGATATACTCTTTGGTTTATCCAAACAACTATTGCTCACTGGCTAGAGACATTGGGATGTCCGGAGTTGATCGTGGATGCTAGTTATGGTAACTAGTTCATTAGAGTGACCAGCTGTAAGACTTCATATGGTTCTCTGCATATACAGATATGTCAATGAAGTCATTACTGCAGCTTAAGTGCTTATTCCTTTGACTCGAGGTATTCAAGTCATCTTGGTCATGAAGACTTATACTTTGACATCTTAAGTAGGCATCTCTGAGGAGATGTGGACCCGGGATGATTGGGCATAAGTCGAAGTGCCTGAAGGTGTTTGAGTAGCCAACTGAGGATTCACCACTCCTTGCAAGGAGATGTATACCCTATAGTCTCTCGTCGAGTTGTTACTAAAGTCTTTGGCCAAAGCATTACATGTTTAGAGTATGGTACTCTTGGATACATGTGCAGTAACTAGAATCTGCAGGACGAGAAAGTAAATACTTGGGCTAGGTGTGACGTAGTCAGCCTAGTGGGAACTGACACTATAGATCATGTCCTGAACCAAGTGGGTATAAGATGAGTGAAGGGAACGGGACACAATTCACTATAGCTGCCGAAAGGTTTCAGAAGATGTTCTAGGATCAACCATTGATTTTCCTGTTAATTGGGGATCATGATGTACTACTAGGTGCCACTCATGATCATTCTATAATTAATGGTTAATTATAGACGACCAACATAAACCAGGAATTTATTTGGTCACATGCACTACGAGTGTTATCCGAAGGATTTAGAACGAGTTTGAGAATGAGATTCTCAGATCGAGAGTGAGACTTGGTTTGGTTTGACCAAACAAAGAGAGAGTATGAAATTGTTTCAGTCGCATCGGAAGCATGGATGGGCTGAGTCTTATAAAGACATGATGAATGAACCAAATCGGTTTGGTTCTAATCCAATGGTGGAAAATAAACCAAAGGGGTTTGATTTGTTTTAAATGAATGAACCAAAGTTGGTTCGGTTCATTTTAACTTAAAATAGTCCAATGTGATTTGGTTTATTTTAACTTAAGTTATTGGAGCGGGTTAACGGATTTTGGTCGTTAGTCAATGACCTTTAAGGTTTCTTGATGGTCAAGGAACATGTGTTCTATAAATAAGAGTGTGGAGAAATATTTCGTGGACGAGTTTAGGTTTTGCGAAAAACCCTAGCCACATCCTCTCCTCTCCTCCTCTCTTGCGTCACCCACTCCAAGGGTTGCCGCCCACCCTTGGGTTGTCGCCGCCCAAGCTCGATTCTTGGTCGGTCACCCACCACCACCGGCCAAGATGAGCCAGGCCAAGAGCTCCGACCGGCCAAGAACACCAGTGACCATCTTGCTACCATTGGGCAACTTGGTTGGTCGGCTCTTCCGAGGAGACAAGTTCGTGGGACTTGTTTTTGTGATCGTCTCTCGGATCACATTGTCTTCGACGTGAGACTAGTATCTCTCGTTAAGATGAGGCTCGTAGCTTGTAAAGCTATTTCGATGATACTCAGCGTTGATACGGATAGAGGCGATACTAGCGAGTATCGCTACGGTTGATGTCATTCCCGCTACACGTGATTCATCAGGTATACCTAGATATAAACTTTCCTTTATTGCAAAATTTTTTAAATATGTGATTATGTCTACACTTGTTGTATCCTGCATGCGTGTGGTGTGTGTGATGTAATAAAATTAGATTATTATCGTATTGTTTTGCCTCCGCTGTGTGCATGTTTACCAAACATGTTCGAACACACACCCACATCGGTGTCGGGGAAACTCAAACAGCAGGTACATCGGCCTATGATTTCTCTAAGTTTCGATCACACCTCGATAACATTCAAGCCGAGCAGCAGACATAGGGGCAGCAGTGGGAGGAGCATAAGATCTATACATAGGCAGAGTTTTAGGACCTCCGAGAGCATTTCTAGCGGGTCAGGGAGTTTTACTGCCAGACCCTTGATTATTTTCAGGAGGAGGATGTCTACCTCCAGGAGGTAAGATAGTTCTTGCGTGATACACGATCACAGTGGGCTAGGGAGGAGGAGCACAGAGCCGCTGCTGTGTCCACCAGTTCACAGGTTGACCACATGTACATGTGGCACCAACCGTTGAGCACTCGATTCTCCTAGGCGCCCGACATGCCGAGACTGCCAGATTTCCCACCTCGACCGCCATATTAGAGGTACGTTATCATTTAAGTCTGGGGGAGACCCAAATTTTGATATGCTCTTCTATAGTAGTAGTTTTTCTTTAACATCTAGGTTCAATTTTGGATTATTTGCATTTATTTGTTCATGCACATAGTGTTTAGGATCCTTTCAACGCATAGTTGTTAGTCACTTTAAACTGCCTCAGTGATATTTTTAGAAATTTTCATGATCTGTTTCCATGCCATTGATAACTTAACTTCGTTTATCCTGTGGTACTTTATTTTTGGATGCTTTGAGGGATGTTCTAAATTTTCACTTGTTAACTTTTAGTTTCATTTACACTCATCGAATATTCTGAAAGGGAGAATTTAGTACATAAGTAGTTATGATTCATCTCAGTAGTCTAGTACTTTAGAATTCATTGGTGACTCTAGATTTAACATTTTAGTTACTGGAAATGCTCGGATTGTGTAAGCCCATTCAAAAAAATCAAAATCCCTATGAGCATGAGGGGAACAAAAGTTCCTTGAAAAGAAAGGAAAAAAAGAGAGAAAAGAGAAGAGGGAAAGCAAACAGAAAAAAATTGTGAGGTTTAAAAAAAAGAAAAAAAATATTTGAGGGATAAAAAAATAGTTGTCGTGGGTAGAAATGGTAAGGTGTCCCTTTGAGACCGAGTTAGGTTACTAGGAAAACACCTACCAATTTCTCTCAATACCGAATACGTCTTTGAGACTTTATGCTAAATCGAGGGAACGACCCTCGCTTGGGGCAGGTAAGTGCCTAAAAGCAAGAGACCTTAGGAAAACTATAGGATGATGACTTGACTCACCATGGAATGAGTATCCCCTAGGAAATTCTCTCAGCATGTATATGAAAAACTAACCTAGTGAATCTTTAGAACATATCTATTTGCTTTGATTGAAAATACCACTTGAGAATTTTAGTTAGCATGCTAAGTATGGAACAATACTTTTAAATTTCATGGAACTGAGATTTGCTTGAGGACAAGCAAAGATTTAAGTTTGGGAGAATTGATGTGTGTAAATCATATAGGATTTTTGGAGTAGTTTCAGCACACATCTCATTACATTTCATACTTGTTTCATGCATATTCTCCCTTGTTTTGCATTCATTTATAATTTTCTAGTTCTTAGATATACTTTTGTTAATTTATGTGTAGGACGATATTTTTGGAGCAAAAATAAAGCATTTTATGGAGCACGTACTTTAGGGAATATGCTATGGCCTATCCCAAGACACGGGCATATTCTAGAAGCGAAACGGATCAAAACGGAGGCTCCAGAGTGACACATGGGTGACAATGTTAAATTAGCATGGGCGTGTTAAATTCCATCCCAATTTTCAGCCATTTCCAGCCTTGCACATGGCCCGATTGTGTGAATTTCACACGACCGTGTGGCGGCGCCACAAATCCAAGGAATTCGGGTTTTTCAAGTATTTATGGAAAGCATGAGCCGCCTCTATATATAGGAAACTCATCTAAGAGGCTGGGGATCATGAGGGGAGCCGTCTTAGGGCTCCCACACCTCGGGAGAGAGGCTCGACGGCTAGGATGACAAGAAGGTGCCCTAGGACACACTGGAGCCTTGCAATGGGGAGAGTGAAAGTGGCTCAAGGACCGAAATCTATGCTCCAATGCCTAAGGAGAACAAACATGAGTACTGCATTTATTCTTGAACATCTTTGCATTGCAATGATTCTCTTTATGATGACTTGTGTTTATTCTCCTCTATTTATGGAGTAGATACTTCGATTCTAGGATTAGAGAGTAGCTTGTGTATGTGGACATGCTAGTTCAAATAGTTATTCATCTCCTTTGAATCTATTTGCAATTTATGTGGACATGCTAGTGCAATAACCATCTCCCTCCCTAATCCAAATCTTAATTCCTCCTCCCCTCCCTTCTCTTTTCAGGTAGAGGTCCCTCCCCCTGCTATAAACCCTCCTTCCCTTACTTTAGAGTTATCCCAACCACTGTCTATTTCTCTATCAGAGGGGATATCAATAAACCCCTCCTCCATTCCACAACTCACCCATCCTCCTCCACCAACTTCTGAGGCTTTTCATTCACTTTCCACCGAAGCTATTTGCTATTGCGATACAACATTCCCATCCCCTTCACACAAATGTGAGTCAATTTTATCCCCTCTTCTTTCCCTTTCTCCTTCCTTGTCCCCACGAGAAGAGTGTATCCTCCATCAAGAAGAATTAACACCACAAATGGAGAGTATGTAGCAGACTCTCGAATTGGTAAATTTTCTGCTCCTGTTCCTTACTTTTACCACCAACTCCCTTTCCTAACCCATATAGATGCAGGCAATGACCAATTATCAGGAGTTTAACCATTCTCTTTCCCAATATCAACTGCTAGTCCATCAACAAACTTTTTGTCAAAATCAAACCCATCAAACCACTCTGGAGGCGACTCATCAACATGAGGATTCTCCTCTTCAAGAACTGAATATATGTTATGCTCGACTGGCAGAGGCACACTCGCAATAGAGGAAAAATGAAGAGACAATATCGGTTCTAAGAAGACAAGTTACCAAAGAAATTTTCCAAAGCTCCTACCTTACAACAGAAAGGGACCAAGCCCTTTCCCTTGTACAACAACACAAAACTTCTCTACAATAGGTGAACCAAGAAGTGACATACTTTAGGATTCACTCAGTAGCCCTCAGAGATGTCTCGCTTTTTATATGCCAAGATTTTGTAGAGATGTTCATAATTTTTCAGCAAGACCAAGTTACTTATGCTGATAATTTACAAGCATTAGTTTCTTGACTCCATCAAACCTCCCGCCAATATCACTGAATTCGGAAAGACTTTGTAGAGAATTGAGAGTGCTATATCAAATTCCATCAAGAAATAGAGTCTTCTGAGAGCCAACGATAAGAACAAATGGCTTCCCGAATAAGAGTCACTTTCCAAGATGGTTTTAGAGAAGTAGTTCATCAATATGAGGCCCAAGGGTTTTCTCTAGCTCAACAACTGATAACAATATTTTGGTATATCGTTTTGGTCTCTAATTCATGATGTTTTTAGTCCTCTTGTGTGATTTTTCATATTTATATCACGTTTTATGAGTTAGGATTTCTTTTGTCTTTTATTGCAAATTCTCTTAAATTTCAAACTTATATGTAACTTTTATATCTTGTTTGTGTAGGGAATCCATGTGCGCTCAGAAACATTTTACAAGCACATAAGCAGTGGAAAAATAGGATCCCTCCAGAGATCCATGTGAAAACCATACTCATTTGATCGATTCTATCATATGAGATTCATAGTTACCTTCGATGCGAGCCCTTTGCAATCACGTCAGAAACACTTACGTTCAAAGTGTCCAAATCTCAGCGCGGTCAGGATGTCCTCGCCTACATGGTATCTACACGAACCGTGAGATGAAGAGGAACCAAACTGTGGTGCTAACCACAAGATGTTGGTTCGGCCAAAAAGGTAGAAGAGGAAGGTGAACAATATGACAATCAAGAAAAAACCAACACACACAAAAACAAAAGTCTCATCAATTCCTCATTTATATTCAACCATTGAATATGAAGGGTTTATGACTATTGGTTTCCATGGAATTAAAAACTCATTAATTCCATCTTAATGATCATGCAACCCTTCTTAATGGTGAGTCTCACTCAATCCAAATTTGACCTGAGTCTAACTTGAGTAAGATTCATTGGGTACACCTTGAGTCCTACTCAATCTGAATTTGACTTAGTCTAACTCGAGTCAAATTCATTGGTAATCATATCCCGGTTCAAAAGTTTTTCTCCTACACTCGTTAGTTCATTTAATTTTTTTTTAAAACGAGAGTGTAATGAGGTTACCTTTTCTCTCTTTTCAAGTTTGATATTAGTTAGTCGGGAGCGGAGGAGGTCTCTTCTTGTAAGCTTGGCCTTCGAGGTGCCTTCATGAAGCTCTATCAATCTCTCCCACATCTCTTTGGTGCTAGCACACTCCCCTATCCGGTTGATCTCTTGTTGGGGGAGCACATTGAAGAGGTGGTGCTTGGCCTTTGAATTTGCAAGGTGTTCCTCCCTTTGCTTTTTAGTCCACCTCGACTTCTCTATTGGTTCACCCTCTTCGTCCCAAGGCATCTCAAAACTGATTTCCATTATAAGCATAATATCGAAATTAGTTTCAAAAAATACCACCATTCTCTTCTTCCACCAAGATAATTCACCTTCAAATTTTGGTGGGTGAATGTTGGAGCAGGCCATCGTTGTTATTGTGCTTGTTGCGGCGGTTAGTCCTCGACAAGCTACCTTGGCTCTGATACCACTTGTTGGAACGTATGTGGCCGGCTAGAGGGGGGTGAATATCCATCTTCGTATGATGATGGTAATTGCTTCGTTGATTGTCTACAAATTTTATTAGCGCAAGCGGAAATGTAAAAGCTAAAGTAAAACAATGCAAAGAAACAAACAAGAATACAAATGCTAACAAAGAGATATAATGTGGTTCACGACCCTATTCCACTAATCCACGGTTCGATTCATCTCCGGTGAATCACTCATAACCAATCCAATATGGTCTCTCCCTTTAGCCAAAGCAAGGTGGAGGTAAACCTTCTTACAATACAAAACACTCTTTCTTACAATGGATTTGAAATAAGAACAAGAGAAAGAGTCTAAAGCTTGTGGGGCACTTGGATGAACAATTGGAGCATAAGCATTAGCCATCCAAAAGCCCACACCCTCTCTTTTTATAGAGAGGGTTGATTTCTTCCCGTTGGCCGCCATCAGTCGACTGCTGCCTTTGGCAGTCGACTGCCGCCGTTACAATGACTTCTGAACATGTTAGATCCCGACCGTTATAGTCCAATGAGAGACTTGGCAATCGACTCATGTATCCATCGGGCCGATCGATGCCTCGTAGCCGATCGATCACCGGCTACGGAGGTTCTGTGCCGCGACCTTCATCGATGATCGATGTGCAGCGGTCGGCCCGCCATTCCTTAGCGACCATCGGGCCAAAAACCTACCAGTCGAAGACCATTCGAACCTATTCAACTTGGAACAGTCGACTGCCATATCATGGTAGTCCACTGATGTCGGGTAAACCTCAAACTTCACATCCGTTTGAGCGTCCGGTGGTCGGGTAAAACCTCAACCCTCACGGTTGAGCATCCGACACTCCACTTTGTCGGGTAAAACCTCAACCCTTTGGTTGAGCATTCGACACTTAGCCATTTCGACTAAGTTCACCTAATGAGCTACTTATATTTCACTCATTCTCTCATCTCACTTGAAGTCCCTCGCCGAAGCTCTCTTCTTTTGTGACCATGTCCCTCGGCAGCACCAAGCACACAACTTCGCAATGCTCCTTCACGTCTCTTGCCCTCGAAGTATGCTTCCTTGGCTTTGCTTCAAGTCATCTCGGCCGGTGGTCCCTTGGATGCATCAAGCGCATGGCTTCGCAATGCTCCTTCGCCGACTCAAGCACGAGGTTGTGAGTTGGTGATCTTGCTAATGCTATTCATCATATGTGCGAATTACTAGGTCCTGCATGACTTCAACACACATATTAAATCCAAAATAATATCCAAATTTAAACCTTTGCCACACACATCAAAACCATAATCCAAACCATAACTTGGGTCGATTGCCCTTGTTGGAACGTATGTGGCCGGCTAGAGGGGGGTGAAAAGCCCTCTTCGTACGATGATGGTAATTGCTTCGTTCATTGTCTACAAATTCTATTAGCGCAAGTGGAAATGTAAAAGCTTAAGTAAAACAATGCAAAGAAACAAACAAGAATACAAACGCTACCAAAGAGATATAACGTGGTTCACAGCCCTATGCCACTAATCCACGGTCCGATTCGTCTATGGTGAATCACTCCGAAACCAATCCAATATGGTCTCTCCCTTTAGCCAAAGCAAGGTGGAGGTAAACCTTCTTACAATACAAAACACTCTTTCTTACAATGAATTTGAAATAAGAACAAGATAAAGAGTCTAAAGCTTGTGGGGCACTTGGATGAACAATTAGAGCACAAGCATTAGCCATCCAAAAGCCCACACCCTCTCTTTTTATAGAGAGGGCTGATTTCTTCCCGTTGGCCGCCATCACGATCACGCTTTCGCGCCGTCGTCAGTATAATGACTTAACACGAACACGTCGGATCCCGACCGTTGTAGTGCAACGGAGACTTAGCGATCGTCGATGTATCCATCACGATCGATGCTCGTGCCAGCCGATCGATCACGGCTACGGAGGTTCTATGCCCGCGATCGCTTCATCACGATCGCCATCCTTGGCGCGATCGATGGTCCGCGCAATCATTATTCTTAGCGGCATCACGGGCCAAAAACCCACCAGTCGAACCTATTCGACTTGGAGCAGTCGACTGCCATATCATGGTAGTCGACTGATGCCGGGTAACCCTCAAACTTCACATCCGTTTGAGTGTCCGACAGTCGGGTAAAACCACAACCCTCACAGTTGAGCATCCAACACTCCACTTCGTCGAGTAAAACCTCAACATTTTGGTTGAGCATCTGACACTTAGCCATTTCGACCAAGTTCACCTAATGAGGTACTTATATTTCACTCATTCTCTCATCTCACTTGAAGTCCCTCGTCGAAGCTCTCTTCGTTCGCGGCCACGTCCCTCGGCAACACCAAGCGCACGGCTTCGCAATGCTCCTTCATGTCTCTTGCCCTCGAAGTCTACTTCCTTGGCTTCACTTCAAGTCATCTCGTCCGGCAGTCCCTCGGATGCATCAAGTGCACGGCTTCGCAATGCTCCTTCGCCGACTCAAGCACGAGGTTGTGAGTTGGTGATCTTGCCAATGCTATTCATCATATGTGCGAATTACTAAGTCCTACACGACTTCAACACATATATTAAATCCACAATAATATCCAAATTTAAACCTTTGCCACACACATCAAAACCATAATCCAAATCATAACTTGGGTCGATTTCCCTTGTTGGAACGTATGTGGCCGGCTAGAGGGGGGTGAATAGCCCTCTTCGTACGATGATGGTAATTGCTTCGTTCATTGTCTACAAATTCTATTAGCGCAAGCGGAAATGTAAAAGATAAAGTAAAACAATGCAAAGAAAAAAAAAAGAATACAAATGCTAACAAAGAGATATAACGTGGTTCACAACCCTATGCCACTAATCCACGGTCCGATTCGTCTATGGTGAATCACTCCGAAACCAATCCAATATGGTCTCTCCCTTTAGCCAAAGCAAGGTGGAGGTAAACCTTCTTACAATACAAAACACTCTTTCTTACAATGGATTTGAAATAAGAACAAGATAAAGAGTCTAAAGCTTGTGGGACACTTGGATGAATAATTAGAGCATAAGCATTAGCCATCCAAAAGCCCACACCCTCTCTTTTTACAGAGAGGGCTGATTTCTTCCCGTTGGTCGCCATCAGTCGATTGCTGCCTTTGGCAGTCGACTGTCGCCATTACAACGACTTCTGAACACGTTAGATCCCGACCGTTGTAGTGCAACGGGAGACTTGGAAGTCGACTGATGTATCCATCAGTCGACTGATGCCTCCGTAGTCGATCGATCACTGGCCACAGGAGGTTCTGCGGTTCGCTGGATCGCTTCATCGGGCCGATCGCCATCCTGGCGCCGATCGATGGTATGGAAGTCGAAAACCCACCTATCATGGTAGTCCGATCGGTAAACCTCAAACTTCACATTCGTTTGAGCGTGCGACGGTCGAGTAAAACCTCAACCCTCACGGTTGAGCATCCGACACTCCACTTCGTCGGGTAAAACCTCAACTCTTTGGTTGAGCATCCGACACTTAGCCATTTTGGCCAAGTTCACCTAATGAGCTACTTACATTTCACTCATTCTCTCATCTCACTCGAAGTCCCTCGTCGAAGCTCTCTTCGTTCGCGGCCACGTCCCTCGGCAGCACCAAGCGCACGACTTCGCAATGCTCCTTCGCGTCTCTTGCCCTCGAAGTCTACTTCCTTGGCTTCACTTCAAGTCATCTCATCCGACGGTCCCTCGGATGCATCAAGCGTATGACTTTGCAATGCTCCTTCACCGACTCAAGCACGAGGTTGTGAGTTGGTGATCTTGCCAATGCTATTCATCATATGTGCGAATTACTAAGTCCTGCATGACTTCAACACACATATTAAATCCACAATAATATCTTAACTTAAACCTTTGCCACACACATCAAAACCATAATCCAAACCATAACTTGGGTCGATTGCCCTTACAATCTTTCCCTTTTTGATGTGTGGCAACTACGTTTAAGTTAGGTGAATTATAAACAAAATAACATAAGCAAGGAAATCATGTAAACAATTCATGAGCATCAAACTCCCCCTAAATACATGCAACTCTCCCTTAACCCATGCTAATCTCCTCCCTAGCATGATTAAACTTAAACATCCCTATTTCTCCCCCTTTGACACTATCAAAAACATTAACATAATGTCATAATCCAAGGCATCAAAGTCTAATGGAAGAAAATATCAAAATCAGACTTAAAACTTGTCAAAATAGGTTACTGTGCTCGTGCACAGTCCAACAGTCGACTGCTATCAGCATGGCAGTCGACTGGCACAAGTAAAATCAATTTTTTTGATTTTCTGGATGAAATTCAGAAATGCACTAAAAATTCTAGAAAATTCAAAAAATTATGAATTTTTGAAAACACATTTCTTTTAAAGTCTTTTATTAGTGAAAAATGAGTTTTCATGAAAATTACTTATATTTTCAATGATTTGCCAAAAATCTAAAAGTTTCAAAAACAACTAGTATTTGATCAAGTTTGTATCAGTTTTAACACCTAGTTTTGCTTTAGATTGTTTCAAAGCATGAAAACACAAATTTTAAAGTAAGGAATGGTTTTGAAAACATATGAAATATCCAACCATGATCTTTGGACAATATGTCTATGAATTAAACATAAGGCTTCCCCATGATTGGTCTATTATTACTATTTTGATACTTTAAATGGCCATCTAAATGCCATAGGCATTAGTAGACCATTAGTATCATCCTAACATCTCACCCATGCTAAGTTTTCAATCAAGGTTATCCTTATGGTGAGTGTGAGATGTTCCTAAAGGTATTTATATACTTAACCTTCAAATTCATGCAATTCTACACAAGGTTAAGTATCACTCTAACATACCACATGATCATAAAGATATGTATGCATTGATTTCACATTATGATCATGAAACAAGTATATCAATCAATTTGTAATCATGCATTAGGTATAAAATCATGATAATAAGTCAAGTATCACCCAAAGCATGATTTAAGCTATTTATGGATGCATTATCATCACCCAACACTATTTCAAAAATTAAGTCCCGCACCATCCTAAGTCAACCAATCAACATGATATAAGTAAAATCCTCATGGTTGACTATCCTAGGGTTTTTCTAACCCTTAAGGATGGATTTAGGAACCCAATACAAGTTCTTTCCTATGGGGTTCACTAAATATTCTTTAGGGATCCATTTTCTAGCTATTGTTTTGTTCTTGGCTTGACCCCTAGCAATTAAACAATGATAGACTTTTTCATTTTTGTTTCCCTTATATCCTAGGCCTTTCCTATTGAAGCTTTCCCTTTGGCTCCCTATTATCATGTTCCAAGTATTTGAGCCTATGATAAATTTTTCTAAGGCTTTAGTTAGGTGATCTACCTTTTCCCTTAAAACCTTATTTTCATCCATACATGCATCACTAACATTTAGAGGCATATAATCATTATGTGAGCATGTATCATCATTAACATTTAAGCATGCTTTTTCTAGTTTTTCTTCTAGGGCCTTAATTTGATCAAGCATACTCTTATTTCTCTTTTTAGCCCTAAACAAATCCCTAGTTAAGCTAGAAATCATGGCAACTACTTCTTGAGTGGGAAGATGTTTTACCATAGTTACCATGTCTTCTTCTTCGGATGATGATGAGCCTCCCCCTTCACTTGAGCTCTCCTCACTTAAGCATTTAGGGTGAGTATCAATTTTAAGGTGTATGGAAGTTCAATGTTGAACTTGTGCCTTAATTTTGATTGTTTAAGTGTTCCTATTGGCTCAGGGACTCTCTAAGGGCATTGTTGTTGCAATGGTCAAGGGGAGCAAGCCTTTAAGGGGAGGTATCCATCATGGGAAGATGGATGTATATTTTTCCTCATAGGAGGAAAATTGAGGAAGTGCCTCTCTTAAGTGATATGTGACTTATCACTAGAAAGATTGAAGGCATGTGTTTTCTTCCAAGGGAGAGATTGTAAGATCTCATTGGGATATGAGACATTCATACCCTTGGGGAGGATCTTTTTTGATGTATGTCAAAAAGAGGAAGAAGTTACCAATTGGGGTTAGTTAAAATTCTCATTGGGATGTGAGAATTGTCAATTGGGGATAATTGGTAGACTTGAGTTTGAGGTTTTGTCAAATATCAAAAAGGGGGAGATTGTTGGTGCAATCGGCCCAGGTCACGATTGACCGGACTCGAGTTTGACTCGAACTGTATTTTGATGTTAGACAAAACGTATGACATGAGATTGTCATGAGAAGTCCAACATGGGTTGGCCACGTAAATCCAAGTGTGTAGCCTTGGTTGTGAAAAGTCCAAGCATAGGGCTTGGTGTTCGGAAAGTCCAACATGGGTTGACCACATAAGTCTAAGTGTGTAGCCTTGGTGGTGAAAGTCCAAACATAGGGCTTGGCATGGAAAATCCAAGCATGAGGCTTGGTGTGGGAAGTCTTGAGGACTTGGCAAGTTCACTAGGCTCAGGGTATTTGAGTCGGTGAAGGATGACATTACGAAGCCGTGAGCTTGGTGCATCCGAGGGACTGCCGGACGGGAAGCGAATGGAGTGAGGCCCTAGGGAAGCAGACTTCGAGGGTAAGAGACGTGAAGGATGACATTGCGAAGTCGTGCGCTTGGTGCATCCGAGGGACGTAGGCCAAGGGAAGAGAGCTTCAGTGGAGAACTCTATGAGAAGATGCTTTAGCCTTTCCCTTTTCCTTGGTCTTCTTCTCTTCTTCCTTTTTCTTGCTCCCTTTCTTCTTTTCTTCTCTTTTCTTCTTTGCTCTTGTTCAAGAGGGGACAATCATCCCTCATGTGTCCCTCTTATTGGCAATTATAGCAAATGAACTTCCTCTTGTGCCTTCTCCTATCATAAGATTTGTTAAATTTTAAGTTTCTTAAGGCACACCTTACCTTCCTTACCATATAAGCATCTTCATTGCTATTCATGGAGGATGTGGAGGATGCTTCATCGGAGGAGGAAGATGGTGTCTTCTTCTTCTTCTTCTTCCCCTTTTCGGCTATCAAGGCTACTCCTCTTGATGGTTGAATTCTTGGCTCTTCTACTACTCCTTCAAGCCTTGTTTCGTGGAGATCCATGGTTGAGAAGAACTCCTCTAAGATGCTAACTTCTAGGTTCTTTGAGATGTAGAAAGAGTCTACCATTAAGCTCCATTTCGATGACTGGGGAAAGTTGTCGATTGCTTTCAGATGACCCAATGGCTCATCACATGAGCCATCTCCAACTCACATGTTCTTAGTGTGTGACCCAATAGGTTCTCGTAATGTTGGCAATGTTTCTAAAATCCTTTTAGAGACATAAGCAATGAGCGACATCTAGCAATACATCATTGCTACCCAAGTGATGAGATTGTCGAGATCCAACATAACCTTTCTGTGACTACTATCTTATATGACTCAGTTCTTCTATCCTTGATATCTAGATTGATCAATGAGGCAAAGACTGTGTCATCCTCTTATCAATCATGAGTTTCTTGATCTCCAACTAGACTACTCAACCAAATAAGCTCAATATCTCATATTGACTTATTTGAGCATGACCATGCATTTTAGCAGTCCTACTCTATCAAGGGGCCCATAGATATCACTTCTTTTATATGGAAGGGATAGATCCCATCTACATCACTCACATCCCTTCACATAACTTATTGCATAACCAATGATCACTTTTATAGTCACCCTGTTACGGGTGACGTTTGACAAAGTCAAAGTATACAACTCATTATGTAGGGAACCGTAGTGACTTCAAGTCTAGGGATTATTCATACCAATAGTCACATGAGAATGTTTATGACACTCATATAACGATCCATGAAATATTCTCATGACGGGTCAATTCAGTATACAGTCTCTAATATGTACCCTTGTGTCAACTTGATATCACATATCCATGACTTGTGAGATTAAGTCATCAATTGACCTACATGCTAGTCTCTATGCATTAATATTGTCCTTGCATATCAATACTCGACTAGGAATAGTTAAGAGTAGTGTTATATATATATATATATATACAGACTCTCACTATCAATTCAACCAATTGATATGCTGTAAACTTGAACCTACTATTCAAGGACACTATTATATTATTCATATAGAACAAATAAGAAATAATATAATAAGCAAACCTTATCTTTTATTAATGAAATATGATACATATGATCACTAATCAATCATCTCATGATTGACACGGCTAACACTAACAGTTTGTAGGGAATCAAGATCAACCAATGGACTAGGCTCAAGTTAGGTCAAATGTGGCTTAATCATATAATCATAAGGGGTTACTAAGGGCATTCCAAGCTAGATGAATCTGAGTCTTTCATCATGATTGAAGGTAATACAATCAAAGGGCTATATCAGAGTAAGATGGACCTCCGATTTGATTGGCTTGATTCTGAGCCATTTAGCCAGATCCGGAGAGATCTGAGTCATACATTTAGATCTAGGCATCTTAGCCCTTCATCCAGGTCAGTCCGATCATGAGTGTTCCTTCAGATCTGATCTGATTTGTCTATCTTGAATCAGATGAGTATGGACTATTGGATTGGATATGGAAAGCACAGTATAAATTCCTTCAGATCTGATCGCAGAAGGCAGTTTTTGGGCTCAGGAGGTTTTCTTTGATTAGCGTTTCTTCCCTTCGAGAGCTGCGATGGATAGGGAGCAAAGAAGGACCACCAGCCTTCACTGGAGCCCCATCACATTTCCTTTGTATCGCCGGAGGAGAAAGGGGGTTCCCTCCTTCTCTGATGGGTCTTCCTAAGCCAACACCAGCCTTTGCACAATCACTATCATCACCTTCCCTGTGGCGCTATTCCGAGCTCCACTCGTTCATCATCAGAGTTCTTCGAGCTTCTAACAAGCTGAGGAATAGTAAGGGAAGTTCCCTACTTATTCCTCAGCTCAGATTGTGTAAGGTTTTTCTATAGGGTCGTTCGGTAACCGCTAGAGGGGGTGAATAGCGTCGACGGTTGTCGATGGAAAAATTCGATCGTGCTTGCTACAAATTGATTAGTATGCAGCAGAAATAAAGCAATAATAAAATACACACAAGCACAACATGCAATATAATGTGGTTCGGAACCAAATAGTTCATACTCCATGGATTGGGCTCAAATGAGCCCTAGCGATGCCAATCACACACCACTACTCAAATAACTCCTTCTCGGAACAATCCGGAGGCGGAGAAACCTCTTACAACAATTCTTACAATAATAAGAATGAAATACAAGAAAGATACAAATGAAATACACAAGAACACATAAAGAACACTTTACAAATGCACTTTTGGATGCTTGCTTTGTGGTTGCTTGAATTGCACTTGGAGACCCTGATTTGCAGCAACAAATCGCCCCAAAACTCCTCAAGAACCGATTACTAATTTCTCCTCCATGAGCTCTATTTAAAGCTGCTCGTTGGGCTGGATTTATCCTAGTCGACTGATCGGGACCATCAGTCGACTGCCCCTATATCTATTGTCTCACAATGGCATGAACCATGTCGGATAACTCCAATGGATACACCATCAGTCGACTGATGACTCAATCAGTCGAGTGTTCGGGCCGATCACTCGACTGGAGAACCTTCTATGCTCGAGATCCCGAGCATCAGTTGATCGATCACCATATCAGTCGACTGCTCAGGCTAGTAGTCGACTGCCAACCTCTAGCAGTTGACTGTCAGGGCACTTCCCATAGTCAAACCCTAGTTGACTCACACCAGTCGACTGACCCATGGTCCCAGTCGACTGATACACCTCAAACATGAGGTTTTAACCCAAGTATGGTGCCCCCATACTTGCTAGACCACCCTTAGCCTAGACCTAAGCCTTCTAGCCACCTTCGTCAACCTCGCGCCTATCGGATCCCTCCAAGTCATCCATGACTTGTTCATCCATACGCTAGCCTTCAGGTGCTTCCATCGGCTATTGTCATGCTAATGGTGTCTACACCGCCAAGACTCCCGCTTGCACTTTACGCCGTCAACTATTGGACTTATGCTGCCAAGACTCCACCCTTGGACTTTACGCCGCCAACCATTGGACTTATGCTGCCAAGATTCCACCCTTGGACTTTACGCCGCCAATATTCCCTTTGGACTTTCCAAATGCCAAGACTCAAGCTTGGACTTTTCTTTTGCCAAGACCCATGCTTGGACTTTACATGCCAAGTACTCAAGACTTGGACTTTCCATGTCAAGTACCCATGACTTAGACTTTACCATGACAATCACATTGTCATATGTTTTTGTCAAATATCAAAATATCGCTCGAGTCAAACTCGAGTCCGATCAATCGTGATCTGGGCTGATTGCACCAACAATCTCCCCCTTTTTGATGTTTGACAAAAACACCATTGAGTTAGGCCCCTAACTCAAATTCCCTTACCAATTATCCCAAATCGGTAATTCCATACATTCTTCCCCTTTTTGACATACATCAAAAAGGTTCACCGAAGGAGGTCAATGTTTCATATCCCAATGAGATCTTACAATCTCCCCCTTAGTCCAAAACACCTAGGATGCCTTCACTCTTCCTAGTGATAAGTCCCATATCACTTAAGAGAGGCACTCCTATGAACTCTCCCAATTTTCAAATTGGATATTTGAGATGCCCATTGCTCCCCCTCATGAGGAAAAATAACATCCATCATCCCATGATAGATACCTCCCCCTAAAGGCTTGCTCCCCCTTGACCATTGCACCAACAATGTCCTTGGGAAGTCCCTAAGTCTATAGGAACTCTAAACCATCAAAAATAAGGTTAAAGGTTCAACATTGAACTTTTACTCACCTTAAAATTGATACATCACCCTGACAACTCTCCTAATCCATATCCAATGGTTTTTCACCATTTCCAATGCTTCCCAAAACATATCCTAGGGTTAGGAGTGGTTAAGGAACCTTAACATAGCTAAAAATGGGCTAAACATACCTTGTTTACCCGAAATCAGCTTGACAATCGACTTTATTAGGCAACAATCGACTGTTGTGCTCATCAGTCGACTGCCAACAAGGGCAGTCAACTGATAACTGAAATTTCCAAATTTTAGTTATCATAATCGAATTTTAGAAATTCACAAATAATTATATATAATTTGAAAAATTCTGAGACTTCATACGTATAATACTTATGACCAATACAATGGGTGGAAAATGTTTGAAAAATACTTTACTCATAAAATAATGAAATTGACACAAAGTTCAAAAGTGAAGAAAAACTTCAATGTTTTAGCTCACTTTGTATCAACTTCATTAATGGTGATTGCTATCGAAAGATAGACTTCACCAAGGTTTTCTAAAATGATTTTAAAAAGTTTTCAAAACCTTATATTGGATCATATTCTTTGGGCTTAATGTGCATGACTTGAACATAAGCTTTCCCAATGATCCATCAACTAATATAAGATGAGTTTGAGTTCATCTAGATGCAAAACTATGCACCTTGAACTTAACTCATATCCTAGCATCTCACATGTATCTAGGGTGTATAAATACACATACATATCAATGTAATGTGAGATGTGGGTTTTGTTCATCCTAATCTAGGGGTTCATGCATTTTCTAAGGCAACCCTACTTGATTCCGTTATCCATGGGACTTCAAGTCATGCCAATTGTCCTTAATTCAATTTTATCAATGCATGAAATGATCATGGCATAAATGATGATATAGATAAACATGGCCAATGATCATGATGTCATGTCATATAATATAATCTAAATATACATGACATTAAAAACTAACCCTAAACACACTCATGACATTTTATATGATAAAGACAAATATGATGTCATGACATGTTATATGGCAAACAAAGCATGACAAATAAAATATGAAGGTATATAATACCTAAATTTTAAAGTTAATTTCCATTTGTTATTATTAAGTCCATTTTGCTATATTGTCAATTATCTCCCAAGTGTGCCAAAAACTCAAAATGTCACACTACAACCTCTAAACCTAAATTGTGTCAATTTAATTGATTTTTCATAATCCCAAAAATATATTGGCACATCCTAACGTCTTTTAGGATCAAAATTCAAATCACATTTCCAAGGTACCCATAACCTTGAAAATAACCTAAAGTGCCACCTTTACCTTGGTTAGGTTAACTACCTATCCATTCAAGGTTGGCACACCTAAACCCATTTAGCGTAAATCGATCACACTCCTAGGAACCCAATACCTATTGGAGCTCCTTGGGCTAGTTGGGTATTCACTAGGGATAACTTCCCTAGATACCCTTCTAATGACCCTCCTAGGCTTAGAAGCCTTGATTATTTGGGTCTTACCTAGGTCAATCCCCCCTTGTTTGCCATCAAGGCTACTCCTCTTGAGGGTTGAATTCTAGGCTCCTCTTGTATTCCTTCAAGCCTAGTTTCATGAAGCTCCATTGTTGAGAAAAATTCCTCCAAGGTACTTACTTCCAGGTTCTTGGAGATGTAAAATGAGTCTACCATGGAACTCCATCTTGAGGACCGGGGAAAGGCATCTATGGCCTTCATTACCATATCCCAGTTGGAATGCTTTTCACCTACACTTGTTAAACCGGTTAGAATTTCCTTAAATCTAGAGTGTAGGGATTTTACCTTCTCTCCCTTTTCAAGTTTGATATTGGACAATTGGGAGCGAAGAACATCTCTCCTTGCTAGCTTTGCCTCGGATGTGCCTTCATGGATTTCTATTAGTTTCTCCCACATTTCCTTGGCGCTAGCACACTCTCCTATCCTATTGACTTCTTGTTGAGGGAGGACATTGTATAGGTGGTGCTTGGCCTTTGAATTTGCCAAGTATTCTTCTCTTTGCCTCTTGCTCCACCTAGATTTCTCCAATGGCTCCCCATTTTCGTTCCTGGGCAACTCGAAATCGTTTTCCATTATTAAAAGGATTTCAAAGTCGGTTTCAAAGAATACCTCCATTCTCTTTTTCCACCAAGAGAATTCGCCGTCGAACTTCGGTGGATGGATGTTTGAGCCGGCCATTTTGAAAATTGCTTGTTGTGGCTGTTAGTCCTCGACAAGCTTTCCTTAACTCTCGATACCACTTGTGGGATCGATTGGATCGACGACTAGAGGGGGTGAATTGAATAGCCCTCGCTCGCTGATGCCGATTTTGCCTGCCTACAAAACGCTTAGCGTAAGTAAGCAATAAACTAAGACAAGCAAATAGAAATAAAACAAAGACAATACAAACACGAGATGTAACGTGGGTTCACGGCTACGCCGCTAATCCACGGTCCGATTCCCACGTGAATCACTCCGCAATCTATCCACTAGATCTCTCCTTTGCACAAAGCTAGGTGGAGGTAACCTCTTTACACAAAGATCACTCTTCTACAATGGAATGAAGATTAGAGCAAGTAGAAGAGTGGAAAATCGCTTAGGCAACTTTGGGAGAGTGTTAGAGTATCAAGCATTTGCCTCCCAAAGCCTTACCCCTTCCTTTTATAGAGGAAGAGGGTTTCTTCCCACAGGATCACCGACCGATGGCACCCATCACCGACCGCGCCAGAGCTGCTGCCCAATAACGATCGCTTTCCACGCTGGATACTATCCAACCAGATCGCATCACCGATCGATGGGCACCCATCACCGATCGATGTCAACCCGAGTCCTCAACGAGGTCGACTCCATTCTGCGCCCATGCACGCTGACATCACCGATCGCCGCCCCATAGCCGACCGATTACCATCACCGACCGCCTATGCCGGCAATGACCGATCAACTTGATTCAGATTAGACCACCGATCGAACCATCGATCAGATCACCGATCGCTATGACATGGTAGTCGACCGTGTCGAAAAATCATCCGACACTTGGCCAAATGGCCAAGTTTCACCTAAGAGCTACCCTTCCCGGGTTACAATCGCTCACTCTCATCCCTGAGTCCTCGCCTCGGTTCTCTTCGCTCGCCACGCCCCTCGCAAGATCAGCACGACTCTGCAATGCTCCTTCGCGTCTCTTGCCTCGAAGTCTACTTCCTCCGGCTTCACTCCAAGCTCCTCGTCCAGTGGTCCCTCGGATGCTCCAAGCGCACGGCTTCCGCAAAGCTATCCTTCACCGACTCAAGGCACGAGTCATGAGATGTGAAACTCGCCATGACTCCATGTGCAAAATACTAAGTCCTGCATGACTTCAACGCACATATCAAATCAACATATCAAACTAACTTAAACCCTTTGCTACACCATCAAAACCATATTACGATAAGAGATTGCCCTAACATTTATGTTATGTATATTTAGGTTTATATTTAATGACATGACATCATGATTATTGACACACGTTCATTTATGCTATCATTCATGCCATATTCATCATTCATGCATTTAGGATTAATGAAAATTGATTTAAGGACTTTGGCATTATTTGAAGTCCCATGTATAAGGGAATCAAATAGTGTTTCCTTAGAAAAATGCATGAGACCTTAGTTTAGGATTAACAAAACTCACATCTCACATCACATTGACATGTGTGTGTATTGATACACCCTAGACACATTTGAGATGCTAGGAAATCAGTTAAGTTCAAGGTGCATAGTTCTTGCATCTAGATGAACTCAAACTCATTTTATACCATGGATGAATCATGAGAAAAGCTTATGTACAAGTCATGTGCATTAAGCCCATAAACCATGGTTCAATATAAGGTTTTAAAACTATTTCAAAATCACTTTGAAAAACCTTGGTGTAGTCTATCTTTTGATTGAAGTCACCATTGAAGAAGTTGATACAAAATAGGTCAAAAACATTGAAGTTATCAATGGTTTTGAATTTTGTATCAATCTCCATATTTAATGGGTATTTTATTTTTCAAATATTTTTCACCCATTATGATTGTTATAAGTATTATACGTATGAAGATTCATTATTTTTCAAATTACGTATAATTACTTATGTTTTTCACAAATTTATTTTTTGAACCTGATTTTAGCACATGCAGAAATCAGTCGACTGCCATGGATGGCAGTCGGCTGGCATCAAGGGCAGTCAACTGTTGATTGATAAAGTCGACTGCCAATGCTGATTTCGGTTAAACAAGGATGTTTGACCCATGTTTCAGCTATGTTAAGCAACCATAACTGTTGGGGATCGATACGGCCGGCTAGAGGGGGGTGAATAGCCCTCGAACATTGGATGTCGGTATTTGCTCGTCTACAAAGAGATTAGCACAACGGAAACAATAAAGCAAGACAAGCAAATAGAAATACAAGAAATCAAACGCTAACAAGATGGTGTAACGTGGTTCACGGCTACGCCGCTAATCCACAGTCCCCGATTTGTCCTCGGTGAATCACTCCGCCAAAACCAATCAACTAATGGTCTCTCCTTTGCACCAAGCTAGGTGGAGGTAACCTTTACAACCAAGATCACTCTTCTTACAATAAGATTGAAGTAAAGACAAGTAAGAAGAGTTTAAAGCTTGTGGGGCACTAGGAAGATCACTTGGAGAATAAGCATTAGCCTCTCAAGGCTCCACTCCCTCTCTTTTTATAGAGAGGAAGATTTTCTTCCGCGCCACGATCACGCCCAGCGATCGCGCCACTACCAACGAACACGCGTCGGATCTCGATCATTGTAGTCCAACGGAACACTTGAAGTCGATCGATGGACCTCATCACGATCGATAATTCGTAGTCAATCGCCAGCCCGATCGGCTACTGGCGGTTCGTGGCGAACCCTATTGACCAATCGACCCACATATAGCGATCACGCCACAATTCGGCGAAGTCGAACTATATTCGACTCGGAGCAGTCGATTGCCATTATATGGCAATGATCGCGCCGTGAAACTCAAACTTAACATAATTTTGAGCTTCCGACGATCGGGTAAACCTTAACCCTTGCGGTCAAGTCTCTGACACTCAGCCATTTGGCCAAGTTCACCTAATGAGCTACTTACATTTCACTCATTCTCTCATCTCACTCGTCCTCGCCAAGCTCTCTTTCGCTCGGCCACATCCTCTACCGCATCAGCACGGCTCTGCAATGCTCCTTCGCGTCTCTTGCCTCCGAAGTCTGCTTCCTTGGCTTCACTTCAAGTCATCTCGTCCGACGGTCCCTTGGCAGCATCAAGCACACGGCTCTGCAATGCTCCTTCTCTGACTCAGGCACGAGGTTGTGAGGGTGAACCCGCCAAGGCTCCATGTGCGAATTACTAAGTCCTGCACGACTTCAACGCACATATCAAGTCAACATAACAACCTAACTTAAACCCTTTGCCACACACATTAAAACCTTATCATGGCAAGAGGTTGCCATAACAATCTCCCCCTTTTTGATGTGTGGCAATCCGTTTAAGTTAGGTAAAAACATTTGATAGAAATTCTAAGGTAAGAAGGCATGTAAACATAAACATGATATAGCAACATGCAACTCCCCCTTAATCCATGAAACTCCCCATACAAATTTTCAAATTTTCTCCCCCTATCATAATTTACTTAAACATAATTACTTCTCCCCCTTTGACACCATCAAAGAGATTAACACTAAGTTATAAACCCATGGCATCAAGTTTAATAGAAGAAAAATACCAAAAACATGATTAAAATTGAAATCAGAAAATATTGGACTGTATTTCAGGTGGGCAGTCGACTGCTATCAGTATGGCAGTCGACTGGCACAAAGGATTCCGAAATTCTGATTTTCTGGGTGAAATTCAAAAATGCATTATAAATTCCAGAAAATTCAAAAAATCATGAAATTTGAGGAACATATTTATTTTAAGTATATCTATCAATGAAAGATAGGTTTTCAAGAAAAATCATTATATTTTCCGAGATTTGCCAAAAATCCAAAAGCTTTAAAAACCACTAGTTTTTGAGCATGTTAGTATCCATTTTAACACCTAGTATTGCTTAGGATTGTTTCAAAACATGAATACATGGATTTTAAAGTAAGAAATTGTTTTGAAAACATGTGAAATATCCAACCATGATCTTTGGGCAATATGTATATGAATTAAACATAAGCCTTCCCCATGATTGGTCTATTGTTGCTATTTTGATACTTTAAATGACCATCTAAATGCCATAGGCATTAATGGACATTTGTAGCATCCTAACATCTCACCCATGCTAAGTTTTCAATCAAGGTAGCCTATTGTGAGTGTGAGATGCATCCTAGGGGGTATTTGTATATACTTAACGATTATATTCATGCAATTTTATCAAGGTTAAGTATCAATCTAACAATCCTCACGATCATAAAGGCATATATTGATGGCAATGTGCTATTCCTCGGAGGCTCATCGGCTCCATTATCCCCGGATTAAAATTTTCACTAATGAAAACTAATCTGGATGGGATGAGTTTCCTAAGCACAACCAATTCGTCGTCGTGCTAACGACTCGAGCGATTGCTTGAACAAACTAGTTGTTCAAGCAACACAACTCTTCTAGTCGGTTAGCCGCGGAAGAGACGACGGACGGATCGCCGGTTTTTGTGTTTATCTTCGGGGTCCATGATTATACAAATACATACAAATGCAAACTAGTATAATCAACACATACTCACATAAAGAACATAAGCTAGCATATCAAGAAGAACATGCAAAGAACAATAATAAAAGTTGTAAAACTTTTATACCTCTTGATCTTCTATCGTATGTCCTAACCTCCTTGTAGACTTCGTGTGGGCGAAGATCCTCCACAAGTTGAAGCCTCCAAGATCACCAATCTTCCTTTCCTTGTTCACTAGGAACAAAGGAAGATCCTAAAACAAAACTCATCTTCCTTTCTAGAACCGGCCACCAAGTCAATAAACTCGATGTTGCCGCCGGCCAAGGAAGATAAAATGGAGTGTGGAAACCAATCAAAAGAGAAACACCAAGGGTATGGGCGCCGGCCAACACTTGGAGAAAGGAAAGGAAAACAATCCTCCTCCTTGTTGCCGCCCAAACCCTAGACAAAGCTCTCCTAATTTTCGGCCAAGGATGAAGGGAAGGAAAATAGGTTGAGCTCCGGCCAAGGTAGAGGGAACAAGGATAGTGGCCGTCCAACACTTAGAAGGAAGAAGAAAAGGATCTTCATCTTCTTGTTGCCGCCCACACTAATCCCAAAACCCTAACCCTAGCCGCCCAACCCCAATCCTATCCCATCTAGGATTTGATTGCCGCCCAAGGGAAGCTCTCCTAATGCCATCCAACCTAAGCCATAGAAGGAAGGGAGAAGCTTGGGCGCCGGCCAAACCAAGGAGGAAGAAGGAAGAAGGGTTGCCGCCCACCATTGTGAACCAAACCCCAACCCTAGCCTCCTCCTATTTCTTGCCGCCCAAGCCACCTTATCTCAATTAGGTTTTTCCATCATCATTGCCGCCCAAGCCTAATCCCATATATATAGAGTTAGGTTTAGGCCTTGGTTCAATCTCCTCTATTGGTTCTAGAGATTTAATCTCAACCGTTGGATCTAGAGATTTAATCTCAACCGTCAGATCTAGAGATTTAATCTCAACCGTCGGTTCTAGGGTTTTAATCCCAACCGTCGGATCTAGAGATTTAATCTCCACCGTCGGTTCTAGGGTTTTAATCCCAACCGTCGGATCTAGAGATTTAATCTCCACCGTCGGTTCTAGGGATTTAATCCCAACCGTCGGATCTAGAGATTTGTTTTCCATCATTTGATCTAGACTTCATGAGGTTTATATTAGGCTACGATAGGGACCATGAGGAGGAGTTGGGTCTTGGCCACCTGATGGATCGGAACCACACAAACTTGATCCATCAATGATGTTCCATTCCACTAGAGGATCATCATTGAACTCCTCACCAACCCCCATAAATTAATATGGGCTCCATATATTATTTGTACATCCATCTCCCCGTGTTTAAGATATCGAATGTCCGTCAATTAATTGATTTACTAACCATCAATTAATTAACATCTAACTCCTCGAGTAGTACCACTCAACCTTATCATCATGTTGACTAAGTCAACCTGCAGGGTTTACATGATGA
Organism: Wurfbainia villosa; assembly: GCA_025175895.1. NCBI lineage: Eukaryota > Viridiplantae > Streptophyta > Magnoliopsida > Zingiberales > Zingiberaceae > Wurfbainia > Wurfbainia villosa. The sequence continues at coordinate 36,362,735 of CM046001.1, read as the reverse complement.
ACCTTATGAGCTCCTCAAGGGGACATCATCAACCTAATATATAGGACACGGTTTCTTCCTATAACTAACGGTACACCATGTAAATAATATCATTTCCCAACTTACCGGGCATATTGATTTAATCCATAGAAATCTCACCCTTTGGTAAATCAAAAAAATAAATACTAAGTACATGTGCCCGTTATTATATCAGGATTAAGAGCATGTACAACATAATATCCGAGGTCCGATTCAATTATGTAGTCAGCAATAAATTGAATCACCTCTATGTCGGTCCTGCTCAATACACCTAAGTGTACTAGTGTAACTCTATGTTCAAGACAAAACAATACCAAGCTACACTACAACCATGCCAATGGTTTGTCCAAAACCATCTTGGTTGTGAGCCTCTACTTATATTCTACAAGGAACTGATAACATGATCTTCTGTGCCACACCAAGCACCATGTTATTTACAATGTAAAATATTAGACAATATGCACACATATAATAAATATAAAGTGCAAATAATGATCATGTGATTCTTATTTCAAAATAAAGATGTTCATACAAAAGAGCTAGGCTTTCAGTATACATCCCAACATATATCAATTAATTTTACATTATGATCATGAACCTAATGTATTCATCAATTAATAATCATGCATTAGGTATTATATCATGATTATAAGCAAAATATCACCTAAGGCAAGATTTAAACCCTATTTCTCATGATGATGTGCCAAATTTCAAAATCATAAATCATGATTGCAAACATACATAGCAATTACATTAATCATCATGATTTAAGCATTATTAACTATTTATAGGCACGTTATCATCACCTAACATTATTTAAAAATGTTGTCCCGCCATCCTAAGTCAACCAAAATATGATATAGGTCAAATGCATATGGTTGACTACCCTAGGGGTTTTCTAACCCTTAAGGATGGATTTTGGAACCCAATACAAATTCTTGCCTATAGGGTTCACTAAAAACTCCTTGGGAATCCATTTTCTAGCTATTACCTTCTTCTTATCTTGTCCCCTAGCAATTAGGCATTTATAGGCCTTTTCATTTTTCTTTTCTTTGTATCCTAGGCCTTTTTTATTGAAGCTAGCTCTTTGGCTCCCTATAATCATGTTCAAGGTGTTTGAGCCAATAGTAAACTTTTCTATGGCTTTGGTTAAATAATCTACATTTTCCCTTAGAGCCCTATTTTCATCCATACATGCATCACTAACATTAAATGGCACATATTCATGTGAGCATGCATCATCATGGCAAGAAGAAATATTTTCATTTTCATTTAAGCATGTTTTTTCTAGTTTATTTTCCAAGTCCTTAATTTGTTCAAGCATGCATTTGTTTTTCTTCTTTGCTCTAAATAAGTCCTTAGTGAGGCTAGAAATTATAGACATAATTTGCTTAGGGGGTAGATTTGTTACCTCACTTACCAAGTCCTCTTCTTCGGATGAGGATGTAGAGGAGGCTCCCCCTTCACTTGAGCTCTCTCCACTTGTGCTTGATTCTTCATTTTCGATGGAAGAGCAATCCAAGTCGTCAAATGCCATCAATGCAAGGTTGGTGACAAATGCATTTTCTTCCTCGGATGAGGAAGAGGAAGAGGGGTCATCCCATGTCTTGGCCTTGAATGCTTTGGCCTTCCCCTTTTCCTTTGCCTTCTTTTCTTCTTCCTTTTTCTTGTTCCCCTCCTTCTTCCTCTTTTCTTCTTTCTTTTTCTTCTCTTCCTTGCTCTTGTTTAGGAGGGGACAATTATCCCTTATGTGTCCCTCTCCATGGCAATTGTAGCAAATGATTTTCCCCCTTGGTCTTCTATTCCTATCATTTGATTTGTTAAAATGAAAACCTTTTAAAGCACGCCTTACCCTCCTTACCATATACGCTTCTTCCGTGCTATCCATGGAGGAGGAGGAGGCTTCATCATCATCGGAGGAGATCTCCATCTTCTTCTTCCCCTTATTTGCCATCAATGCTACTTTTCTTGAGGGTTGGATTCTAGGCTCTTCTTGTATTCCTTCTAGCCTAGTTTCGTGAAGCTCCATTGTTGAGAAGAATTCCTCCAAGGTGCTTACTTCTAAGTTCTTGGAGATATAAAATGAGTCCACTATGGAGCTCCATTTTTAGGATCGCGGAAAGGCATCTATAGCCTTCATAAGCATATCCCGGTTTGATAGCTTCTCACCTACACTTGACAAACCGGTTATAATTTCCTTGAAATGAGAATGTAAGGAAATTACCTTTTCTCCCTTTTCTAGTTTAATGTTGTTGAGTTGGGAGCGAAGGAGATCTCTCCTTGCTAGCTTCGCCTCGGATGTGCCTTCATGAAGCTCAATTAGCTTCTCCCACATCTCCTTGGCACTTAGGCATTCTCCAATTCGGTTGATCTCTTGTTGGGGGAGCACATTGAAGAGATGATGCTTGGCTTTTGAATTTGCAAGGTGCTCTTCCCTTTGCTTTTTGTTCCACCTAGATTTCTCTATTGGCTTCCCCTCTTCATCCCTAGGTAAAACAAAACCGGATTCCATTGTAATCATAATATCAAAATCCGTTTCGAAAAATACCTCCATTCGCTTCTTCCACCAAGTGAATTCTCCTTCGAACATTGGTGGGTGAATGTTGGAGTCGGCCATTTTGAATGTTGCTTGTGGTGGTGGTTAGTCCTCAACAAGCTTTCCTTGGCTCTGATACCACTTGTTGGGGATCGATACGGCCGGCTAGAGAGGGGTGAATAGCCCTCGAACGTTAGATGTCGGTAATTGCTCATCTACAAAGAGATTAGCGCAACAGAAACAATAAAGCAAGACAAGCAAATAGAAATACAAGAAATCAAACGCTAACAAGATGGTGTAATGTGGTTCACGGCTACGCCGCTAATCCACGGTCCCCGATTCATCCTCGGTGAATCACTCCGCCAAAACCAATCCACTAATGGTCTCTCCTTTGCACCAAGCTAGGTGGAGGTAACCTTTACAACCAAGATCACTCTTCTTACAATAAGATTGAAGTAAAGACAAGTAAGAAGAGTTTAAAGCTTGTGGGGCACTAGGAAGATCACTTAGAGAATAAGCATTAGCCTCTCAAGGCTCCACTCCCTCTCTTTTAATAGAGAGGAAGATTTTCTTCCCGTTGGCCGCCACGATCATCGCCCTTGGCGATCGTCAGAATTACTAGCGACCTCCGAACACGTCGGATCTCGACCGTTGTAGTCCAACGGAACACTTGGCGGTCGGCCCGATGGACCTTATCGGCCGATGATGCCGTAGTCGACGCCTGCCGATCGACGAGTGGTTCTGCGGGTTCGAACCCTATTGACTAGTCATTGCCCACATATAGCGCTTGATCACGCTACAGCCAATTGGCCGATCGAATACCGGTCGAACTATATTTGATTTCAAGCGATCGACTACCATTACATGGCAATGATCGGTGCGTAGAAACTCAAACTTAACATAAGTTTGAGCTTTCGGCGGTCGGGTAAACCTTAACCCTTGCGGTCAAGTCTCCGACACTCAGCCATTCGGCCAAGTTCACCTAATGAGCTACTTACATTTCACTCATTCTCTCATCTCACTCAAAGTCCCTCGCCGAAGCTCTCTTCGTTCGCGGCCACGTCCCTCGGCAGCATCAGGCGCACGACTCTGCAATGCTCCTTCGCGTCTCTTGCCTCCGAAGTCTGCTTCCTTGGCTTCACTTCAAGTCATCTCATCCGGCGGTCCCTCGGCTGCATCAAGCGCACGACTCTGCAATGCTCCTTCTCCGACTCAAGCATGAGGTTGTGAGGGTGAACCCGCCAAGGCTCCATGTGCGAATTACTAAGTTTTGCACGACTTCAACGCACATATCAAGTCAACATAACAACCTAACTTAAACCCTTTGCCACACACATCAAAACCTTATCATGGCAAGAGATTGCCATAACAATAACTGCTCCTAACCCTAGGATATGTTTTGGAAAGCATTATAAAGGGTGGAAATCCATTGGATATGAATTAGGAGAGTTGTTTAGGGTGTGTATGAATTTTAAGGGGTGTGAAAGTTCAGTTTGAACTTTTGATCTTAATTTTGATGGTTTAATGTTCCTATAGGCTTAGGGACTCTCCAAGGACATTGTTAGTGCAATGGTCAAGGGGGAACAAGCCTTTAGGGGGAGGTTATCCTTCATGGGATGATGGATGTGTTCTTCCTCATGAGGGGGAGATTTTTGAGAATTTGGGAGAGTTTGAAGGTATCAGAGCCATGGTCCATGTCAAGCCATAAACCTCGAATGAAAGAAGTTGAGCTCTCATGTCCGAATCAAGAGAACCATACACCAGACAGGAAGTCTAGTTGGGTCGGGAGGACCAAACAACTACAGGGAAGTCCAATTGGGCCAAAAGGGTTGGACAACTAATAGAAAGTCCAACTGGGTCAGGAGGACTAGACAGTTGGAGGGAAGTCCTAGTGGGTTGAGGATCGGACATCAAGTAGAGGATGTCCTTCGAGGATGGATAGGCTTGAGGGGGGTCAATGTGGTCCTTCGTTTGAGGGGGGGGGGATTGTTGGAGTATTGGGAATATAATCAAAGTCCCACATTGGTAAGACATGGAAAAGATCATGTGCTTATAAGATGAAAAGATATCTCCATTGGTGTGAGGCATTTTGGGTATAGCCCAAAAACAAAACCATGAGCGCTTGGACCCAAAGTGGACAATATCATACTATTGTGGAGATATGTGGATCTTATAGGCACTAACAATGGATAGGCTTGAGGGAGGGTCAATATGGTCCTTCATTTGAGGGGGGTGGGATTGTTGGAGTATTGGGAATACAATCAAAGTCCCACATTGGTAAGACATGGAAAAGATCATGTGCTTATAAGATGAAAAGATATCTCCATTGGTATGAGGCCTTTTGGGTAAAGCCTAAAAATAAAACCATGAGGGCTTAGGCCCAAAGTGAACAATATCATACTATTGTGAAGATATATGAATCTTATAGGCACTAACAATTGGTATCAAAGCCCTAGGTTCTACGATGCCATACAATATTGTTTTTGTGTCGAGTCTTGGATTCTCGGGAGTCGATTTGTTTCGGTTTTAGTTTTTGAGATGAGACTGACAGTGGCCTGAGCTCCAAGAAGCATGAAGTAAGTATTCTTGATGACTTATTTTATAGTTGGATACTTATCTAGACTTGATTAATAAGTGTATACAGTTAGATATATTATACTTGTGCAGACTTGTAGTAGAGGTCATCCACCGAGGCGACCAATCGGAGTTGTCGATAGGTTTTATACTCCCGGTTTTGTTGGCTATGCATTTAGATGCTTATAACAGGGAATAACCTGTAGTATGTTGGTTATTGTTCATAACCGTGGTATGAGTTGACCACGGGAACGACCTATTGGGTTTGTGAGTCTTGAACCTGTGTCGAAAAGGTGATTTACCTTTGAGAGCCGACTGATACCGAGTCAGAAAATAGGGGTCAAGTCGTCACATTTCTTGTGAAAAAAAAAATCAAAGACTATAGTCTTAGAGATTTTCACTAACAGTACTAGTCAGATCATTACCTGATGGGTAATGGATAAGACAAGTAGGCTATTGTTGATGCAGATAGCGGAAGGCTAGATTACAGTGTTTCATAGGGATTTTGTTCCCTGAGTTATTCGTATTGGGTTGTATAACTTTGATGGTACTTTTGAGTGCTTAACTCGTGTTATACAGAGAAAGTAGAGTTATTTGCATGCCATTATCGGGATCAAGTCAATATTTAGTGGTAAATGCAGAAAGTAACTTTTGGGGGAATATATATCACTTGATCATGGTTAGTGAAGTTGAGGGAGAGTATTTCTCCGCGTCACTTTCTGTGACACATTGTAAGGAATTCTTGAGTTTCAAGTAGGGTGATCGTCGATAACGGGAATGTCATGCAGAGTCATTGGACTTGCAGAGTTTACGCTCACCTAATAGCTCAAGAAGGGGAATGGATGATTTAAGCCACCCAGAGTTATTGGCTTATAGTTGGATTAGGATGCCGAGATCTTCTACCAGATCCTGCCGGAAGACGTTGGATTAAGTCAAGAGTTTAGAAATAACTCCGTACAAGTGTTTAAGAGTTGGAGACTGGTAAGCAGATAGTGCAGGTCAACTTATTTGGGTCAGAAGTCTCCGACTGTTGGATAAAAGGAGCAAGATCGGAGTCATAGGCCTTGAGCTATGTTTCGATTATAGAAGACCAATCACAGATCATCAGGATGTCCTCATGCACAACAGCGAAATCAGAACAAAGACTCTGAAGGGATTATGTGCGTGTAGTATAGATCACGAAGACACACGAAGTCAGATTATCCGTTGGATCAGTTCATCATTTTCTATTGTGAGCAACTAGTACAGTGGAGGAGGGGTACTTTGAAGACTTAGTTGAAGACTATCAATGGTGTTCCAGGAGAATGATGCACTGTCTTGACAACGGAGATCAGGACCGAAGATTGGGTTATCTCATTAGCAGCAACCTACTACCTCAGGCGTGGTTGGAGTTCCTTGATACTACCCTTCAGCAGAGATTAGCACAGAAGCAACATCAGCAGAAGACATCGCAGAAGACTCATGCAGACAACAATAGTTGCCTCCAGATGTGATTTTCTTTATACAAAGGAGAGAGTATACGACGATGGTCGTATCTATTTTGTATTCTACAGTTGCAGCTCGTAAGATTTAGGGATGGGATCAGATGATCTAGGAAAAATTCCCTGAGGCATTCATCGCAGAAATGTGACCTCTTTGTCGTGGACTGTTGGATCTGATCTTTTTCTTTTCGGAGGAAGGCCGAGACCTGCGTGGAGCCTTTGGATCGGATCGACAGATAACTGATTGTTTAGGGTATTATGTTAGTTCACCCTCTGGGTGAATATATATTGAGAGATACTTGTAGTTTACAAGTATCCTTGTCTAGAACATTCTTAGTTTAGATTAGAAGGGTTCCTATACATCGACTTGTGGGTCGGTGGTATCTCTACTGTCAGGTGAGATGTGGACCAACAATTAAGAAATCAAGGGATGCCTTTAGACTTTGATAGACATACTTTTATTGTAGACCTATCCTTACGGATGGTTAAATTATTGGAAGTATGGTACGATATGTCTCTCGAATGTGTGTATAATCTGAGAGCATCGGATGTAGTTTCGGATGAACTCCTAGCCTTGCCATTGCATAGGCAAGTGGAGTAGGCGATCGAAATGATTGCGGAAAATAGTTTGGATATCGAATATCATATACCGGGTGATAGTGTTGTTGGTATCAGTGTTGCTAAACACTATAGAAATTGGAAGGGATATTTACCTATCCCAGTATTCCTCCTTGAGAAGGATCTAGAACTCTTTGTTAAAAGAGGGATGGACCTTTGAAATTATGCATCAATTATCGATGATGGAATGCGATAATTGTTGAAAGTAAATATCCTACATTGAGGATAGATGATCTGTTTAGCTCAGCAAAGGACACCTGTGTATACTCTAGGATTGATTTACGACTGGAGTATTGATATTGTAGTGACATGATGTCATACAATTATCATGGTCGTTGCGATGATTGATATATCATTAGTGAAGAGTAAGGGGATGTAGGTGTGTAGAGACGACAATTTCATACTTGGTATAAATTGTATGAGTTTTGATTAAGTTGTTAGACTAATTAACGATTTAGTCGCCACTGGATTTGAGAATCGTGTCTCCTGGACACGATGAGATCAGTTTGTGGTTGTTGGAGTTGCGTAACCTAGCCACTATTGATTGTGGTGGTTGGAGTTGCGCACTCGACCACCGTAGATGGTGGTTTTCCTTGTATGTTTTGGGTTAATTCTGTAGATGTGGATAGAATGTTTGACATTACTATACCATAGACTTGTTTGACAAGGGTGATGATGGAAATCATTTAGTTGGAAGTTGGTGAAACCAGTTTATAGGACCTAGATGGCGGTTAACTTTTACACGAGTATTAGTTAATCCTTTCAGAGTGGATAAAAGGATGTTGTACCCAAATGCATCGTTTCAAGGATAGGAGTGATTTCGATGCAGTTGCATGAGACGTATCCTATGCTTACGACGGATAAGAAACTATAAGATAGGTTGTCATATACATGACGTGGCTTTAGTAGTTATTATCTGGATTTATAGATCTATGGAGCAGGAATGCTCATGGGATTTTAACTAGCTACTGGGCAGCTGCTATAGAGTTGCTGGAACGCGAACAGTTGCAACTTGCGAGATTGGTCGCTATAGTCTTCCACGCACTTACAGAGTGTGTGGAGTGGATTTTGGACGGTAGATGGACTTCCCTTGTGAAAACATAATTTTCCGTCTCTAATATGTTAGGGCAATCTCTTGCCATGATTAGGTTTTGATGTGTGTGGCAAAGGGTTTAAGTTAGTTTGTTATGTTGATTTGATATGTGCGTTGAAGTCGTGCAGGACTTAGTAATTCACACATGGAGCTGTGGCGAGTTTCACATCTCATGACTCGGGCCTTGAGTCGGTGAAGGATAGCTTTGCGGAAGCCATGCGCTTGGAGCATCCGAGGGACCACCGGACGAGGAGCTTGGAGTGAAGCCGGAGGAAGTAGACTTCGAGGCAAGAGACGCGAAGGAGCATTGCAGAGTCGTGCGCCTGATGCTGCCGAGGGACGTGGCCGCGAACGAAGAGAACTTCGAAGGCGAGGGACTCCGAGGGATGAGAGTGAGAGAATGTAACTCGGGAAGGGGTAGCTCTTAGGTGAAACTTGACCATTTGGCCAAGTGTCGGATGAGTTTTCCCGACACCAGTCGACTGCCATGTCATGGTAGTCGATCGCTTCCGAGTCGTGGTACGATCGATCCGGTTTAAGTCTTGAATCAAGTTGATCCATGGGCAATCGATCGATGAAAGCTTGATCACCAATCGCCAAGGGACGACGATCGATGACAGCGTGCACGGGCGCGACGATGGAGTCGATCTCGCGAGCACTCGATCGATTGACATCACGGTGATGGGTGCCATCAGTCGACTGATGCCAATACCGTTGGATAGAATCCAATGTGGAAAGCGACCGTTATTGGGCAATGGCTACAGGACCAGTCGACTGATCAAGAGCATCAGTCGACTGATCCCGTGTCAACGGGAAGAAACCCTCTTCCTCTATAAAAAGGAAGGGGATGAGGCTTTGGGAGGCTAATGCTTATGCTCTAATACTCTCCCAAAGTTCCCTAAAGCTTTCCATCCTCTTACTTGAGTTTATTTCCATTATATTTGTAAGAGGAGTGTTTTCGTGTAAAGAGGTTACCTCCACCTAGCTTTGTGCAAAGGAGAGATCTAGTGGATAGATTACGGAGTGATTCACCGTGGACGAATCAGACCGTGGATTAGCGGCGTAGCCGTGAACCACATTACATCTCGGTGTTTGCATTGGTTGTATTGTTATTTCTATTTGCTTTGTGTTTATCTTTTTGTATTTGCATATTCCGCTTGCGCTAACGTCTTGTAGACGAGCAAAATACGACATCCAACGAACGAGGGCTATTCACCCCCCTCTAGCCGGTCGTCCCGATCTCCCAACAAGTGGTATCAGAGCCAAGGAAAGCTTGTCGAGGACTAACCGCCACAACAAGCAACATTCAAAATGGCCGGCTCCAACATTCATCCACCGAAGTTCAAAGGGGAATTCGCTTGGTGGAAGAAGTGAATGGAGGTATTTTTTGAAACGGATTTTGATATCATGATTACAATGGAATCCGGTTTTGTTTTGCCTAGGGATGAAGAGGGGAAGCCAATAGAGAAGTCAAGGTGGACCAAGAGGCAAAGAGAGGAGCACCTTGCAAACTCAAAAGCCAAGCACCATCTATACAATGTGCTTCCTCAACAAGAAATAAATAGAATTGGAGATTGCCTAAGTGCCAAGGAGATGTGGGAGAAGCTAGTAGAGCTTCATGAAGGCACTTCGGAGGCTAAACTTGCAAGGAGAGATCTCCTCCGCTCCCAATTATCCAACATAAAATTAGAAAAGGGAGAAAAGGTAACTTCATTGCATTCTAGGTTTAAAGAGATTTTAATTGGGCTAACAAGTGTAGGTGAAAATCTCTCCAACCGGGATATGATAATGAAAGCCATAGATGCTTTTCCCCGATCATCCAAGTGGAGTTCAATGGTGGACTCATTTTATATTTCAAAGAATCTAGAGGTAAGTACTCTAGATGAATTTTTCTCCACTATGGAATTACATGAATCTAGGCTTGAAGGAATACAAGAAGAGCCAAGACCTCAACCTTCAAGGGGAGTAGCATTGATGGCAAATAAAGGGAAATAGAAGATAGAGATCCCCTCCTCCTCCGATGACGAAGCTTCCTCCTCCTCCTCCATGGGTAGCACGGAAGAAGCCTATATGGTAAGGAGGGTAAGACGTGCATTAAAAGGTTTTAGATTTAACAAATCAAATGATAGGAATAGGAGACCAAGAGGAAAGATCATATGCTACAATTGCCAAGGAGAGGGCCACATAAGGGACAATTGTCCTCTTCTAAACAAGAGCATGGAAGAAAAGAAAAAGAAGGAAGAAAAGAAGAAGAAAAAGGGGAGCAAGAAGAAAAAGTAAGAGGAGAAGAAAGCAAAGGAAAAAGGAAAGGCCAAGGCATTCAAAGCAAAGACTTGGGATGACCCTTCCTCCTCATCTTCATCATCATCCGAGGAAGAAAATGCATTTGTCACCAACCTAGCATTGATGGCATTTGATGACTTGGATTGCTCCTCCATCGAAAATGAAGAATCAAGCACAAGTGGAGAGAGCTCAAGTGAAGGGGGAGCCTCCTCTACCTCCTCATCCGAAGAAGAAGAAGAGGACATGGAAACTATGGTAACAAATTTAACTCCTAAGAAAATAGTTTCCATGATTTCTAGCTTAACTAGGGATTTATTTAGAGCTAAGAAGAAGAACAAAAGCATGCTAGATCAAATTAAGGACTTAGAAAATAAGTTAGAAAAAGCACGCTTAAATCAAAATAAAAATATTTCTTCTTGCCATGATGATGCATGCTCACATGAATATATGTCATTTAATGTTAGTCATGCATGCATGGATGAAAATAGGGCTCTAAGGGAAAAGGTAGATTACTTGACAAAAGCCCTAGAAAAATTCACTATAGGCTCCAACACCTTGAACATGATCATAGGGAGCCAAAGAGCTAGCTTTAACAAAAAGGGCCTAGGTTATAAAGAAAAGAAAAATGAAAAGGCCTACAAATGCATAATTGCTAGGGGACAAGATAAGAAGAAGGTAATTGCTAGGAAATGGATCCCCAAGGAGTATCTAGTGAACCCCATAGGCAAGAACTTATTTTGGGTTCCAAAATCCATCCTTAAGGGTTAGGATAACCCTAGGGTAGTCAACCATATGCAATTGACCTATATCATATTTTGGTTGACTTAGGATGGCGGGACAACATTTTTAAAGAGTGTTAGGTGATGATAACGTGCCTATAAATAGTTAATAATGCTTAAATCATGATAATCAATGTAATTGCTATGTATATGTGCAATCATGATTTATGATTTTGAAATTTGGCACATCATCATGAGAAATAGAGTTAAATCATGTTTTAGGTGATATTTTGCTTATTATCATGATATAATACCTAATGCATGATTAAAAATTGATGAATACATGTATTTCATGATCATAATGTGAAATTCTCATGTATATATCTTTATGATCATGAGGATTGTTAGGATGATACTTAACCTTGATAGAATTGCATGAATATAATGGTTAAGTATATACAAATACCTCTAGGATGCATCTCACACTCACTATAGGCTACCATGATTGAAAACTTAGCATGAGTGAGATGTTAGGATCATACAAATGTCCACTAATGCCTATGACATTTAGATGGTCATTTAAAGTATCAAAATAGCAATAATAGACCAATCATGGGGAAGGCTTATGTTTAATTCATAGACATATTGCCCAAAGATCATGGTTGGATATTTCATATGTTTTCAAAACAATTTCTTAATCTAAATTCTATGTATTCATGTTTTGAAACAATTGGAACCAAAACTAGGTGTTAAAATGGATACTATCATAATAAAAAAACCTAGTAGTTTTTAAAGCTTTTGGATTTTTGGCAAATATCAGAAAATATAATGATTTTTCATGAAAAACTATTTTTCATTGATAGATATACTTACAAGAAATATGTTCCCCAAATTTCATGGTTTTTTGAATTTTCTGGAATTTTTAATGCATTTCTGAAATTTGGTCCAAAAATCAGAAAGTTCTGAAATTCGCGTGCCAGTCGACTGGTAGTCTGAACCAGTCGACTGATGGCTTGAAAATCAGAACAGTAAAGGCCGAATTCAGGTTTTAGACTAATTTTTGGTATTTTCCTTCTATTAGACTTGATGCCATGAGTTCATAACTTAGTGTTAATCTTTTTGATGATGTCAAAGGGGGAGAAAATATTATGTTTAAGTTAATTATGATAGGGGGAGAAAATTTACTTTGAGAATTTATAAAGAGAGTTTCATGGATTAAGGGGGAGTTGCATGTTGCTATATCAATGTCTATGTTTACATGCTTTCTTACCTTAGAATTTTTATCAAATGTTTTTACCTAACTTAAATGGATTGCCACACATCAAAAAGGGGGAGATTGTTAGGGCAATCTCTTGCCATGATTAGGTTTTGATGTGTGTGGCAAAGGGTTTAAGTTAGTTTGTTATGTTGATTTGATATGTGCGTTGAAGTCGTGCAGGACTTAGTAATTCGCACATGGAGCCGTGGCGAGTTTCACATCTCATGACTCGGGCCTTGAGTCGATGAAGGATAGCTTTGCGGAAGCCATGCGCTTGGAGCATCCGAGGGACCGACGGACGAGGAGCTTGGAGTGAAGCCGGAGGAAGTAGACTTCGAGGCAAGAGACGCGAAGGAGCATTGTAGAGTCGTGCGCCTGATGCTGCCGAGGGATGTGGCTACGAACGAAGAGAACTTCGAAGGTGAGGGACTCCGAGGGATGAGAGTGAGCGAATGTAACCCGGAAAGGGGTAGCTCTTAGGTGAAACTTGGCCATTTGGCCAAGTGTCGGATGAGTTTTCCCGACACCAGTCGACTGCCATGTCATGGTAGTCGACTGCTCTGAGTCGATGGTACGATCGACTGGTTTAAGTCAGCTGAATCAAGTTGATCGACCGATCACGGCATGGGCCGATCGATGAGTTTGATCGGCCGATCGCTAAGGGACGGCAGCGATCACGATGACACGCGTGCACGCACGTAATGGAGTCGATCTCGCGGAGCACTCGACTGATTGACATCAGTCGACTGATGGGTGCCACCAGTTGACTGATGCCAATACCGTTGGATAGAATCCAACGTGGAAAGTGGCCGTTATTGGGCAACGGCTACAGGATCAGTCGACTGATCAAGAGCATCAGTCGACTGATCCTCTGTCAATGGGAAGAAACCCTCTTCCTCTATAAAAAGGAAGGGGATGAGGCTTTGGGAGACTAATGCTTATGCTCTAATACTCTCCCAAAGTTCCCTAAAGCTTTCCATCCTCTTACTTGAGTTTATTTCCATTATATTTGTAAGAGGAGTGTTTTCGTGTAAAGAGGTTACCTCCACCTAGCTTTGTGCAAAGGAGAGATCTAGTGGATAGATTACGGAGTGATTCACCGTGGACGAATCGGACCGTGGATTAGCGGCGTAGCCGTGAACCACGTTACTTCTCGGTGTTTGCATTGGTTGTATTGTTATTTCTATTTGCTTTGTCTTTATCTTTTTGTATTTGCATATTCCGCTTGCACTAACGTCTTGTAGACGAGCAAAATACGACATCCAACGAACGAGGGCTATTCACCCCCTCTAGCTGACCGTCCCGATCTCCCAACATAATATGGATACGTGTTCTGAACACGCATCCACTTAAGAAAGAGTTGCTATAGGAGGCACATCATTTGGGATTTACTATGCATCCTGATGGTACTCGGATTTACCGAGATTTGAAACGTTTATACTGGTGGAATGGTATAAAGAGGGATATAGCAGATTTTGCTGCTCGATGTTTAGTATGCCAGTAGGTGACAGCTGAACATCAGGAACTCGCTAGACTGCTCTAGAAAATTCTGATTCCGGAATGGAAGTGGGAGCATATCACTATGGATTTCATTACGGGATTGCCTAGGACCCATAAAGGACATGATGCGATTTGGGTGATTGTGGAGCGACTGACCAAATTAGCTCATTTCCTTCCTATTCGTGGGTCATACTCGTTGGACCATCTAGCAGAGTGTATTACTGAAAGATTATCATATTGCGTGGGGTAGAGATTCGTGATTTACCTCACAATTTTGGCAGAGTCTGCACCAGACTATGGGCACAGAGCTTCGGCTTAGTGCAACGTTTCATCTGGAGACAGATGGACAGTCTAAGCATAACAATCAGACTCTAGAGAATCTATTAAGATCTTGTGTCCTGGATCATGGAGGTAGTTGGGAGAATCACATTTCTTTAGTGGAATTTGACTATAAGAATAGTTATCACTCCTTCATTTAGATGACTACTTCTGAGGTCCTATACAGTAGACCCTATAGATCTCCAGTGTTGTGGGAAAAAGTCGGGGAACGACATGTTGAAGATTTGACGCCGCTAGAGGGGGGTGAATAGCGTTTGACCGTTCATAGATGGAATTCGATCGTGATCGTGTCTACAATTTTGTTAGCGCAGCGGAATATAGATAATGATAACAATAACGAAATAGACAATTACACACGAACACGAGTATGTAACGTGGTTCGGAACCGCACGGTTCCTACTCCACGGATCGGGCTCAAATGAGCCCTAGTGATGCCAATCACACACCACTATAAAATAACTCCTTCTCGGAACAATCCGGAGGTGGAGAAACCTCGTACAATGTATACAACAGTAATACAAGATGAATACAAGAACTATAATGAAATACAAAGCAATACAAGTAAAGAAAACACTTTACAAATGCTCTTTGAATGCTTGATCACTTGGTTGATCGAGTAGCACTTGGAGACCCTGAATTACAGCAGCAACTCACCCCAAATCACCTCAAAGAACCATGGTTTTTCCTCCATCACGAGCTCCTTATAAAGCTTCAACCTGTGCTGGAAAAGGTCGATCAGTCGACTGATCAAGACCATCAGTCGACTGATCAGGACCATCAGTCAACTGATGCCACTGTTGTCGTGAGACAACGGCTAGATCCACGTTGGATGAGTCCAACGGATCTACCATCAATCGACTGATCATACCCATCAGTCGACTGATGGAGTCCTCACTCGACTAGTCGAGTCTCGACTCCATTCTGTGGCCGATTTCTCGAGCACCCGATCGGTGATCACCGATCGATGATCGCTGAGCCATCGATCGACCGCCCACCTGCAGGCGATCGCTAGGCCATAACCCGCAGTCAAACCCTAGTTGACTCGGTCCAGTCGACTGCCACATGACACCAGTCGACTGGCACACCTCAAACATGAGGTTTTAACCCAAGTATGATTCCCCCATACTTGCTAGACCACCCTTAGCCTAGACCTAAGCCTTCTAGCCACCTCCATCAGCCTCACGCCTCTCGGATCCCTCAAAGTCATCCATGACTTGTTCATCCATCGCGCTAGCCTTCAGGTGCTTCCATCAGCTATGTCATGCTAACGGTGTCTACACCGCCAAGGCACATTGGACTTACACCGCCAAGACTCCGCTTGGACTTTACACCGCCAACCATTGGACTTATGCTGCCAAGACTCCCGCTTGGAATTTACGCCGCCAATATCAAACCCCTTGGACTTCTCATGCAAATGCCAAGTGTTCAACTTGGACTTCCCATGCCAAGTACTCAAGACTTGGACTTCCCTTTGACAATTACATTGTCATATGTTTTTGTCGAACATCAAAACATCACTCGAGTCAAACTCGAGTCCTGGTCAATCGTGACCTGGTCCGATTGCACCAACAATCTCCCTCTTTTTAATGTTTGACAAAAACCAAACAAATTATTGAGTTAGAACACTAACTCAAATCCCTTACCAATTATCCCAAATTGGTAAATACTCTCCAAATGTTCTCCCCCAAACATTCTCCCCCTTTTTGACTAACATCAAAAAGGTTTTCTCTCCAAGGAGGTCAATGTCTCATGTCACAATGAGATCTTACAATCTCCCCCTTGGTCCAAAAATACCTAGGATGCCTACCATCTTCTTAGTGATAAGTCCCATATCACTCAAGAGAGGCAATCCTATACACTCTCCCCAATTTCCAAATTGTGTTTCTAAAAATCCATCAATTTTCCCAATTGATAACCTTTTCCCTTTCAAGAAGAAGGAAAAACTCATCCATCACTCCAAGATGGATACCTCCCCCTAAAGGCTTGCTCCCCCTTGACCATTGCACCAACAATGTCCTTGGGAAGTCCCTAAGCCAATAGGAACTCTAAACCATCAAAACTAAGGTTAGAAATTCAACATTGAACTTTCCAACACCTTAACATTGATACAAACCCTAAACAACTCTCCTAATCCATATCCAATAGATTTTCACCCTTCATCATGCTTCCCAAAGCATATCCTAGGGTTAGGAGTGGCTAGGGACCTTAACCGCAGTCGAAATCGGGTTAGACAAGCTTATTTATCCCGAAATCGTGCAATCACGAGAGTGATTCGAATCACCGATCAACCCTACATCACCGATCCACTACTGAGAAGTCGATCGATAATCAAAATCCGATTTTCAGTTATCAGAAATGAGATTTGGGAATTCATAAATAATTATACGTTTATCGAAAAATCACGAAAATTGATACGTATAATACCTATGACCAATACAATGGGTGAAAAATATTTGAAAAATATTTTACCCATAAAATATTGAAATTTGATACAACATTCAAAAGTGAAGAAAACTTCTAAGTTTTTGGCTCACTTTGTATCAATCTCATCAATGGTGATTACTATCAAAAGATAGACTTCACCAAGGTTTTTCAAAATGATTTTAAAATGTTTTCAAAACCTTATTTTGGATCATATTCCTTGGGCTCTATGTACATGACTTGTACACATGCTCTCCCAATGATCCACATTTGAAATTAGATGAGTTTTAGTTCATCTAGATGCAAAAACTATGCACCTTGAATTCAACTCATATCCTAGCATCTCACATGTATCTAGGGTGTATAAATACACATACATGTCAATTGGATGTGAGATGTGGGTTTTGGTTCATTTACACTAGGGTTTCATGCATTTTCTAAAGCAACCCTACTTGATTCCCTTATGAATGGGACTCCAAGTCATGCCATAGTCCTTAAATCAATTTCAATCGAAATGTTCTTAAATGCATGAATAATTATGGCATTAATAATGATATAAATAAGCACATGCTCATAATCATGATGTCATGGCATATGATATAAAACTAAAGCACATGACATTTAACCTAAGCATAATCATGACATATAAAATGATTAAAAGTAAACATAATGTCATGACATGACATATGACAATCAAGGCATGGCACATGTATATATAGGTATAGTAATACCTAAATTTTAATATTAGTTGTCATTTGAAATAATTGAGTATATTTTGCCATATTATCACTTTTCTCCCTAGTGTGCCAAAAACCCAAAATGGCACACTAACACTCTAAACCCTAATTGTGCCAATTTGATCATTTTATCAAACTTCATAACTAATATTGGCACATCCTAAAATCTTTTAGGATTATAATTCAACCCTATTTCCAAGGTATCCATAACCTCGAAAATAACCTAAAATGCCACCTTTATCATGGTTGAGTTAACTACCCATCCACTCAAGGTTGGCACATCCTAAACCCACCTAGCGTGAATCAATCACACTCTTAGGAACCCAAAACCGATTTGAGCTCCTAGGGTTAATTAGGTATTCCTTAGGGATAACCTCCCTAGATACCTTCCTAATGATCCTCCTAGGCTTGTTAGCCTTGGTCATTTGGGTCTTACCTAGGTTGACTCTAGGGGTAACTCCCCTTGCAACCTTCTTAGTGGCCACCCTAGGTTTCCTAGAAACCCTAGCCACTAGGCACACCCTTTGGTCAACTCTAGGGATAACCTCCCTATTGACCTTGGTCTTCCTAGACCTAGTTAGTGTTCCATAATCTAATGGAACACTATGATAAGCTACCTTAGGCTAAGGTTTGTGACCAAAACCTTGCTTGCCCTTGGTTGACTTTTGACTCTTAGGTCCTTGGTGTTGACTTTGACTTTTGGACCTTGACTTTTGATCATTTGACCCTTTAAATTGGTTTTGTATATTCCTAAGGGTCTTTTCTAGTTTTTCCAGCCTTGACCTCAAGGCTTGATTTTCAACCTCTAATTGCCCAATTGATTTTTGATTAAGTTTTTGGGCATTTGACTTCTTAGGCATATGCCTAGTCCATTTAGGATTGAAACCTAGGTGCTCTTGCACCTTTCTAATGGTCTCCCTACGTACAATTTTTCTAGAGTTATTTGACCTAGGTTTATCCTTAGATAAATTGTTTTTAGGGACATTAGTCCCAAATTTCTCCTTACTTTTGAAGTTAACGCTTTTAGCTCCTAAACAAATATATTTATCTCTAGCATGCTTTTCATGGTGAATTGCAAGAGAATTAAAATTTCTAGCATGCTTTTGACTTTTAAATTTGGAAGGTGCATTATTAAAATATACCTTAGGGTTAGCTATAGAAGCTCCCCCTACTTGTGATGCTCCTCCTTGCCCCTTCTTCTTCCCCCTAGGGCATTGACTCCGATAATGCCCCTTTGAATTGCACTTGAAGCATATGATGTGCTCCTTGCCTTTAGGTGTTGGGGAACCGGCATCCTTGACTTTTGGTGCCGATGGAGCTTTCCTAATCTTCTTTGGGCACTTGCTCTTATAGTGCCCAAATTCCCTACACTCAAAACACATAATATTATTTTTATTTGAAATTAGAGTGTTTGAGTTACCTAGGTTAGTGGTGGAGTTCGGAATTGACACTTCTTCATCTTGACTGGATGTAGAAGCTTCTTCTTGATGCTCCGGTGTTGAGGAAACTCTAATCTCCTCCTCAATCCTAGAAGTGGATGCTTCTTCCACTTCCTCCACCAACCCGGAAATTGACTCCCTATCAACTTCCGATTCTACTTCCTCTTCCTCTTTGGATGTTGATGATCTCTCAACCTCCAAGTCCTCACTTCCTTGTGAGGGTAATGCATTAGCCTCTTCGGTCTCTTCCTCTTGGACCATTGATGGGCTTTCATGGAGCTTGGCCACTTGGCTCCATAGCTCGTTTGCATCTACATAATTACCTAACATACACAAGATATTGTTAGGTATTAAATCAATTAACAACTTCATTGCCTTCTCATTCTTTTCGAAGGCTTGGACTTTCTCTTCGGTCCATCTCTTTTTCTTGAGGAATCCACCTTTTGGTCCTCTTGGATAGCTATATCCTTCCATTAAGATAGACCATTCTTCGAAGTCCCTCATCATTAGGAAGTCTTCAATTCTTGACTTCCATTGCTTAAACCCTTCTTGTCCATAGAAGGAGTAAGGGATCGGTGTGTTAATATTCCATCCCAATTGTTCTTCCATCTTCACCCTCTAGCTTCTTTGTCCTAGCTCCCGGCGGTTAGTCCGTAGAAGAGCCCCGGGCTCTGATACCACTTGTAGAATATTTGACGCCGCTAGAGGGGGGTGAATAGCGTTTGACCGTTCGTAGATGGAATTCGATCGTGATCGTGTCTACAATTTTGTTAGCGCAGCGGAATATAGATAATGATAACAATAACGAAATAGACAATTACACATGAACACGAGTATATAACGTGGTTCGGAACCGCACGGTTCCTACTCCACGGATCGGGCTCAAACGAGCCATAGTGATGCCAATCACACACCACTATAATAACTCCTTCTCGGAACAATCCGGAGGTGGAGAAACCTCGTACAATGTATACAATAGTAATACAAGATGAATACAAGCACTATAATGAAATAAAAGCAATACAAGTAAAGAAAACACTTTACAAATGCTCTTTGAATGCTTGATCACTTGGTTGATCGAGTAGCACTTAGAGACCCTGAATTGCAGCAGCAACTCGCCCCAAATCGCCTCAAAGAACCATGGTTTTTCCTCCATCACGAGCTCCTTATAAAGCTTCAACCTGTGCTAGAAAAGGTCGATCAGTCGACTGATCGGGACCATCAGTCGACTGATGCCACTGTTGTCGTGAGACAACGGCTAGATCCATGTTGGATGAGTCCAACGGATCTACCATCAGTCGACTAATCATACCCATCAGTCGACTGATGGAGTCCTCACTCGACCAGTTGAGTCTCGACTCCATTCTCGCGGTCGATTTTCGAGCACCACCGACCGATCACACGATCGGGCCGATCGCTGAGCCATCACCGACCGCCACCACCGGGCAATGATCACAGGCCATAACCCGCAAATAACCCTAGTTGATTTCGGTCCTAGTCGATCGCCACATGGCACTGGGGCCGACCGGGCACACCTCAAACATGAGGTTTTAACCCAAGTATGGTTTCCCCATACTTGCTAGACCACCCTTAGCCTAGACCTAATCCTTCTAGCCACCTCCATCAGCCTCACACCTCTCGGATCCCTCCAAGTCATCCATGACTTGTTCATCCATCGCGCTAGCCTTCAGATGCTTCCATCGGCTATGTCATGCTAACGGTGTCTACACCGCCAAGGCACATTGGACTTACGCCGCCAAGACTCCGCTTGGACTTTACGCCGCCAACCATTGGACTTATGCTGCCAAGACTCCCGCTTGGACTTTACGCCGCCAATATAAAACCCCTTGGACTTCTCATGCAAATGCCAAGTGTTCAACTTGGACTTCCCATGCCATGTACTCAAGACTTGGACTTCCCTATGACAATTACATTGTCATATGTTTTTGTCGAACATCAAAACATCACTCGAGTCAAACTCAAGTCCTGGTCAATCGTGACCTGGGCCGATTGCACCAACACGACAGCTATTGGGGCCACCGAGTATCCAACGTGATACAGAGTGGTGCGCGTCATCAGATGATGGTTATTAGAGGCACAGGATTGACAAAAGAGTTACACGGACCGGAGGCAAAGGCCTTTAGAATTCTTAGTTGGGGAATAGGTATTTCTGCGTGTTTCACCCACGAAAGGGGTGAAACGATTTAGGTTGAAAGGAAAAGTTAGCTCCATACTATATTAATCCATTTAAGATATGGGAGCGGATTGAGCGTGTAGCTTACCGGTTGGCTTTACCTCCGACACTTACGGGTGTTCATATCGTATTTCATGTCTCTATGCTTAGGAAATATGGGACGCGTACAGATCATGTTCGGAAGGAGGTTCCGATTCCACTTCTGCCTAATGCGACTTATGAGGAGATTCCAGTGCGAATTCTTGGTCGCAAGGAGCGACAGTTGCGGAACAAAACCATCTGACTCATAAAGGTTGGATGGCATCATCATACTGATGAGGAGGCTACGTGGGAGCTGGAAGATACTATTCGAGCTCGATAGCCTCATCTGTTCACTTAAGGAATGTATGTGGTCCTTTCGGAAACTTGCTTGAAGTAATTTTTGCATGTTAGTACGAAATTTGGGGACCAAATTTTTATTAGCGGGGGAGAATGTAAAATATCAAAAAAAATAATAATAGTAAAGCATGGTTAGGGATTTAGTTAAACCTAACCTAGGATTAATGGTATGATTTTAATCGGATCTAGGTTTATGTCCTATTGGGTTTTAAATCCAACCCGATAGTAAAAGTAAAAACCCGACCCATTAGAAAGTTAACGCCCCAGATGTTTTTCCCTACACGACATTTCCCCTTCCGAAATGCACGACGGCAGAGCTTTTCTTCCCTCCTCTCTTCCCTCGTCGCTCTCTCGATCACCTTCTCCTCTTCTCGAAGTAACTCACGGTCGAAGCTACCTCTTTCCCCTCTCCACTGTTGCTGCTGAGTGAGCGATTCACTACCGCCATCTTCTTCCTGGCCCGCTCCAGTCCGCTGCCAAGCGCCAGGCCTTCTACTAGCCTCTCCATCGGACCTACGGATAGGCCACTACAACGCCGTGTGTGACCTTCATTGTCGGTGTCTTCTCCTTCCCCCGATCTCACGAACGCCACTCCTTACGGTGGGAGAGCAAGTGGGAGGGGAGGATCAACGTTTGGGCTCCGGCGGGCATCCTCGATCTCGAGAGCTAGGGAGCGGCAGGGGTTCTCGCTGCCGGATTTGGGAGTCGCCTCTTCCAATTTCTCCACGTTGCGCCTCTTCTGATCCCCATCGTCGTCGCTCAATTTTCTCTGCATCGAGCCGCCGGAGCGATCTGTTGCCGTCGCCACTTGAGCTCGCTGCGCCATCACCGGAGCAAGGTTAGGGCGCGATGCTTTACTGAATTTCAGTCGATTTCTGCCATTACTGGACTTATCGCCGCCTTTAGACCCCTCACTGTGAGCATTGGATCCAGGGTTGCCTCTTGCGGTTGCTGCTGCGACAATCGTCAAGAGCTCAATTTCGTAGTCACAAGCAAATCTATGGCACCCTTCGTTGATAGCCTCTGCTATGACGTCCCCAACCTAGCTCGTTGTTGCTTCTCCCCACAGCAAGCTGGACCGGTAGTAAGTGTTGTGGATGGAAGTATGATAGTTGAGATTAGTTAATTGTTAGATTATATAACTATGTGATTTCTGTAGAATTGGGGTTGCTTTGTCATTTCAAAGATGAAGAATTGTTTTCTGTAGTATGGGTGATGATCCGAGGAAGGAGGCATTAGGCTTGGATCATAGATTAATACATGAAGCAGTGGGATGGAAGCTTGAGAAATAGGTAAGGAAATTGGGATGTGTTAAGTTTATGCAAGTAAATCTTGTTTTGTTATAGTGGATTGGTATAATGGTTGATGATTAGTAGTATCTTTGTAGGATTAGTAAATCAGAGTTAGAATTGATTTCCAATTTCATTGTTGGATTCAGATATGATGAGGATCAAGAAGTTGAGCTAATGGAAGTGAGGCTTAGTAAGTGAGATTTGATTGTTCATAGTTGTGTATCAGTTTAATTTAGTAAACTGATCTGGATATGTCATTGTTGGATTATATTGGTAGTTAGTGGAGACTAGGGTTCTTCTGATTATATTGGTATTCTATGGTTTCAGGACTTGATACGGTAGGTTCGCGGATGTGAATACAATCAGCACGAACTACATAACAAGTGGGTAATTTTTACCTTGGTCAGGTAGTTTTAATGCATGCAGATTTAGATGCATGATCATCTTATATGATCATGTTACCTTGACTCTGTTCTATTTACTCTTGCACTTGATACCTTACCATTGGCTATTAACTCCATTGCTGCTATCATGTTTGATTTTATCATGATTAGGAGTTATATATATAGGTGATGTAAGTAACCTAGAATTTGTTTAGTTAAGTGCAAATAGTAAAGTCCGGATGACAATCTGATTGTAAATTGGGCAAAGAGGTCATCCGTAGATAGACAATGTCTTGAGCCTAGGGTTATTCTAGTACCCTTAGGCTGCATGTTTACCACCGACCATGTATTGTGTAAATGGTCAAGTGAATGGTACTTAGTGTGTAGCTACGGACCGGTGGTCCTAGCTTGTTATAATTAGTTGAGTACGACTCTCTACAGGATAGAGAGTGCGTCCATCAGTTGAGTATGACTCTCTGCGGGATAGAGAGTGCATCGATTAGATTGGTATGACTCTCTACAGGATAGAGAGTGTTATGATCAGTTGAGTATGACTCTCTACAGGATAGAGAGTGCATTGATGTGATTAGTATGACTCTCGATAGAGTAGAGAGTCTATGGTGGATGTCTGTATGTGAGACATTGCATTCATGTCATTTGCATGCACGCTGGCAACGTGGTCTCCCTTGTAGTTGAGAGGGTCGCCAGTCATCCTGCCTCCACGGTTACTCATAGGAGGAGTAACTGGTGTGAGGAAAGAGAATTGTGGTGCTGCACTCTACCACTAAAGACGGTGGTAGTGGGATTTGCATGTTGTAGTTCTGCATGTGTGGCACTCGACTCATGGGTAGTGACTGTCGGAGTGGCCAACAGTAGGGACCCCCATCGTGTAGCTTGCTCTTCACGCTTATATGCTACTTGATCATACTGCCCACTCGGCCACTCGAGAGTAGTGGTTGGTGTTTAGTTGGGACAGTTGTCATGCTCGAGCCACCGAGGCCACACTGGGGTCGTGGTAGCTTTAGGGTGAGCTGACATGTCCATGCATGCTGCATTGTCGTGACTTATGACATTTTTGCATATTGCCATATATATACATATATGCATGTATATATATATATATATATATGGATGATTGTGATTAGTATACATATATATATGCTTATTGTGATGCTGCATTTGATTGTACTATGCTTGTTGCATTTGGTTGTACATCATTTTCATACATGCTACCCGCATCGCTTATACGGTCATGTAGGATACCTGTATAGTTGTTGGATTGTCTATTGCATTCGTTGACCTGTATTTATGTCGTTATATGGTTTAGAGTAGACTTCTTGTATATGTATATATTGTGGATATGTGCTCAGGTTGGATAGGTGTAGCGTAGCAGACGTTCAGGTATGTCTGCATTTTATATTGTCTTTTGGTTAGAAGATATATACATGGATATGTTATCATGTTAGTGTTACTTGATATACATGTTTTTCTATTACCTGCTGAGTTTTACTCACCACCACAGACCCTGGGTTTTTCTGTCGCCCAGGTAACAGATAGCCGACTTCGTGATGGACTTGGAGCACCGCTGGCTGGCATCGTCTCATCTCAACTTCGAGAGTCCGAGTTTTTCGATTATTGTTGGTGTTCCGATATGTCTTTGGTCTTTATGTGATGATTGTAGTATGTGACTACTGTTGTTGTATCTTTCTTTTCTGGTTTTGTTATGGTGGTTCTTAGTTTTGGTGTTAGTCATACCGGTATGCATGTGTGTGGGATTGTATTGTTGTTGTGTTGTTTCTTCTGTGTTTTGATGTGTTATTACGGTTACATTTGTTATATGTTATGTTTATTGCGGGCCCAAGGGCCTTGTATTAACACTAGATGTTGCCACGTACAGGGGAGATGCCGTCTGTTTTCTTTTCGACACGACATGCTCTTGGGGCATGATAGAAGGATTGCCTCTCTTTAGTGATGTTAGACTTATCACTAGGAAGAGTGAAGGCATCCTAGATGTTTTAGGACCAAGGGAGAGATTGTAAGATCTCATTGGGATATGAGTCTTTTTGATGTATGTCAAAAAGGGGTTGAATTATGGAAATTTAATGGGAGAATGTGAGAATTCCTAATTTGGAAAATTGGGAGGATTGGATTGAGTTAGTGTTCTAACTCAAAGGTGTTTGATTTTTGTCAAACATCAAAAAGGGAGAGATTGTTGGTGCAATCTGCCCAGGTCATGATTGACTAGACTTGAGTTTGACTCGAGTAGTGTTTTGATGTTTGACGATGAGTTGACTATATGGTTGACATGGGGTTGACCATATGATGGAGAAGTCCAAGTGGGACACTTGGCATGGAAAGTCCAAGCATGGGTCTTGGCAATGGGAAAGTCCAAGTCATGAGTACTTGGCATGGAAAGTCTAAGCATGGGTCATGACAATGGTAAAGTCCAAGTCTTGAGTACTTAGCATGGAAAGTCCAAGCATGGGTCTTGGCAAGGGAAAGTCCAAGATTGAGTCTTAGCAATTGGAAAGTCCAAGGGTGTAGTCTTGGCCACGTAAGTCCGAGTGTGTAGTCCTGACAGTGAAAGTCCAAGTCATGGGTATTTGGCAATTGGGAAGTCCAAGGGTATGATATTAGCGGCGTAAAGTCCAAGGGTGGAGTCTTGGTAGCATAAGTCCAATGGTTGGTAGCATAAAGTCCAAGCGTGTGCCTTGGCAGCGTAAGTCCAATGTGCCTTGGCGATGTAGACCAACTTAGCATGACAATAGCTGATAGAAGCACTTGAAGCCTAGTGTATGAATGAGAAAGTCATGGATGACTTGGAGGGATCCAATAGGCGTGAGCCTGATGGAGGTGCCTAGAAGGCTTAGGTATAGGCTAAGGGTGGTCTAGCAAGTATGAGGGCATCATACTTGGGATAAACCTCATGTTTGAGGTGTAGCAGTCGACTGAGGTTATGGACCAGTCGACTGATCAAATGATTGACACTTGGTAGCTGAGTCGACACTAAGCAGTCGATTGGGATTATGATCAATCGACTTCCATGAGTTGACTGGTGTTCAACTACGGCAAGGAGCCTTGGCAGTCGACTGGCCTTGAGTAGTCGATTGCCATGGAGGGTAGTCGACTGCTGTTGGTTTTGGTCGCGAGCTAGAATGCTCGGTAGCCAATTTAGCAGTCGGCTATGGGCTTGAACAGTCGACTGCTAGTGTATTCGTTGGCTTGAATGCCAATGTGGATCAAGTTCGCTATGAGACAATGACACTATTGGCAATTGTCTGGGCCCATATGATAGTCGACTGCCAGGTGGAAATCCAGATCGCACGGAGGCTTAAAAGGAGCTCGACGGAGAAGATTTCGACAGCAATTTTCTTGGGCAATTTAAAGGGGAGAGTTGATGCTTTCCAATCCTTCAAGGCTAGTCCAAGGCGATCAATAAGCAAGCATTCAAAGGCATTATTGTAAAGTTTTCTTTACTTGAATTTCATTATTGTCTTTGTATTTTCTTGTACTTTATTGTATTACTGTTGTAATCTTTGTACGAGGTTTCTCCACCTCTGGATTGTTCCACGAAGTGTATCAGTGGTGGTTTGCATCACTAGAGCTCGTTGAGCTCGACCTGTGGAGTAGGACCCCTAAGGTTCCGAACCACATTATATATTCATGTCTTTGTATTGTGTATTTATGTTTGTCACATTTTGTATTGCATTATTATTATATTCGCTGTGCATAACAAGATTTATAGACAAACGCGAACGAATTCCATCGTCAAGCAACGAACGCACCATTCACCCCCTCTAGAAGTCACCGAAGTTCCAACAGGTGGAAATGGTTTGATGTCCCTTTGATATCGAGTTAGGTTATTGTGGAAACACCTATCAATTTCTCTCAATACCGAGCACGCCTTTGAGACTTTATGCTAATTCTAGGGAACGACCCTCGCTTAGGGCAGGTAAGTGCCTAAAAGTCGGAGACCTTAGGAAAGCTATAGGATGACGACTTGACTCACCATGGAATGAGTATCACCTAGGAAATTTTCTCAGCACGTGCACGAAAAGATAACCTAGTGAATCTTTATAACAAATTGTAGGATCGAGTAAACCAAGAGAGGGGGGTGAATCTCGGTGTTTAATAATTTTATTTATTTTTGAAACTTATTTTATATTATCAAATAAGAGTACGCAGTGGAAATTTAAATGCAGTTTAGACACAGGCAGTTTACTTGGTTCACAACCCTAACTGGGTTGCTACTCCAAGGCTCGTAGCTCTCCTGAGAGCTACCTCAATGGACAATCACTATAATACCCTCTGATTCGAGAACTCTCAACTTCGGAAGGGGTTCACTTTTTACAAAGATGAGAGAAGGGTAACACACTACCCTCTCTTGAATTCAAGTACACAAGTGAATAAAAAGTAAAGAAATTATTGACTACTTTATACCGACACGAATGTAGAATCGGATGCAGGCATGAGGTGTCGGAAAAGAGCTTTTTTGAAGATTTGAAGCTTTTGTGATCGTTGGAAAAATTTTGACAGCACTTCGGCATAGATTGGATGTTATACTCAGATCTGGTAGAGCACATATTTTATAAACCTTTTTTAGTCGACTGGAATGCCTTCTAATCGACTCCACATCAGCCAGTCGATATGGAATTCGTGGTATTCCAGTCGACTGAAACCTCTATAGTCGACTCCACATCACTCGGCTCTGCATCAGGAAATTTTCCTCTTCAGTCGACTCAAATTCTTTTGTCGACTGAAACCCTTTCCATCTGCATCGCACGATCTCCGATCGATCATCAACTGATCCTGCCAAATAGGTATCTAGTCGATTGATACATATTTAGTCGACTGGACTTCAGTCGACTTGAATCTATCTAGTCGATTGATCCCTGCAAAACAAGATTAGCACAAATAGATAATATGAAATGCGATCGCTGTAGTAATACTGCTCGATCTCGACTACTAAGTCCCAGTAGACTTTTCGTTAGATGGATGCCTAGATTTGTTTCCCTACAGAGGATTCATCCTCACCTCTTCACTCGAGGCTTACCTGCCGGCTACCTGCCGGATTTACCACTCTTGATATCTGATCTGACCCACCAGGGCTTCCACCAGCTGTCCGGTCTGCTTGACCCAGCTAGATTTTTTGCTGATTGTTCGGTCTCTTGACCCAACTGGTCTTCATGCCAAATGTCCGGTCCACGCGACCCATCTGAACTTCATGTCAGGTGTTTGATCTTCTTGATCTGTCAAGATACGTGCCTAGTATCCGGTCAACACGACCTACTAGGACTTCCTATTAAGCCTGTACACTTAACACTGATATTAAAAGACAAGTGAATCCTAACATTTAATTGTGGTTGATACATCAAAACTAAGGAGTGATGCTCACTGCATCAACAATCTCCCCCTTTTTGATGTATGATAATACACCAGTTAAAGTTAGGAGAATTAAATACCAATATCCAAATATTGACATGTACAATAAATGCATAAATTAAACCATGTATGAGATGCATAAGTCCTTATCAAATTTTTGCATCTTTCTTTCAATAAAAAAATTTCCTTTAATTTTTTTTTTCACTTTTTCTTTAAATAAGTAAATCTCTAACTTTATATCTCTTTCTCCTCCATTGGAATACATCAAAATAAGGATTAACTAAAAAATGGCAACAAAATATAGTGGAGAGTTTACGTTTTCAAAAAGATAGTTTCTCATAGATTCTTAGCTAGCTTTAATTTTTTTTAAAAAAGATATTAACCATATCATAATTTAGTAAAATATTTTAGGTTCCCCCTAGAGTCTTGATCTCCCTCTTAAAGTAACATTGTTATATTTATACTTAATTTCTTTTCAAAACAAAATTTTAAAAGTTTAACTCCCTCTAGAATTATAATATAACTTAACTCCCCCTTAATTATGTTGATTCTCTTAGAATTAAAGTTGAGTTGATTAGAATTGAGTTGAATATGTTGATTGGGGTTGAATCGATTGAGTTGATTAGAGTTGAATTGATTAAATTGGTTAGGTTAGGTTGTTTAGTTAAGTTTAAGTTAAGTTGTTGTTAAGTTTAATTAAGTTGGTTGTTAAGTTTAATTAAGTTGTTGTTAAGTTTAATGAAGTTGTTGTTAAGTTTAATTAAATTGGTTGTTAAGTTTAATTAATTTGTTGTTAAGGTAAATTTATTAATTTTGATTTAAGCCCATTAGGTTGAGTTAGACTAAATTAAACTAATTAATCTCAATTAATTTCTAAATCTTCTCACCCAAGCTAGGTTTTCAATACACTTATTCCTATAGGTTTTGGAGTTGAGGATTTCTTTTATCTTAATTAAAGTTAATGAGCAATTTCAAAGTGTTTAAATTTGTTTTAGATTCAAGCTTAGTTTGAGCTAGTCAAGTAGGTTTTTCTAGTATTAACTTCCAGGTCGTGGCGAGGCACATGACCTTCTTGGTTATCGGAGCAACGACCACTTCCTAGACAAATCAAGTACTTGATTCACTTTAGACTAACCCTTGGTATAACTAGTTAAAGACTTAGTGAGTTAGCTTTGGTTAGTTTCACTCGACTTAGTGCACCAGGTTGTGGCGAGGAACATAACCTTCTTGGATATCGGAGCAACGACCACTTCTTAGACATGCACTTCAAAGAGCTTCCCTAACTTTCTATCAGTTCACTTGTCTTAGTACTAGGTTGTTCAAGTTTAAACTACTTTGTTTCCTATGTAGTCCATTCTAAATTAAGCAAGTAAAATAAACTAAAGCATGCAAGTGTTTTATCTAATTAAGGAAACAATCAACGAGATAGCTCCCCCTGCATAGTATCTTTGTTGGGTCTTATTCACTAAGTAAACTTATTCTTTGGGAATCCAAAATTGGTTCGGTTCAACTTGATTGACTAAGCTAGTCTTAGGAACCCAAGCTTGGACTCGACCCTTAGCAATTCGATTAAACAAGGACATGTATGATCTATATGTGTCCTTAGCCTTGTATCCGAGTCCGGGCAAGTTGTACACTGCTCGTTGAGACCCAAGAATCATATTGGATACTTGGATCCTAATGTTAACCTTTCCAACGATCCGGTGAGATCTTCTACTTGCCTTTTTAGGATAGAGTTCTCTTCCTCATGCTTTGCAACTCGAGTTGAGTCTCTATCCTTAATTTGGCAAGTCGAAGTCTTCGAGTTGACTTGCTCCTCAAGTACTTGAACTTCCTCAAGAAGCGAGTCGACTCGATTCTTGGACTTGGCTAGTTTCTTACCTAGGCATGCAATTATGTTGTACAATTTATCTTCTTGGGGAGATGTTACCTCGTTTGAACCTTCAAAAATGGATGTAGATCTGTGGCTTCTCTTAGACTCGGACTCGGACTCGAAGTTTGTCTCATCTTCGGACTCGTCGGCTGCCATGAGTGCTACAAAGTGTTGGATCGATTTGAGTGCTAGAGGGGGGGGGTGAATAGAGCAAGAGAAAACTTTTCAAATTTGTAAAGATAAAACATGAGTACACATCGGAAAGTAAGTAAAAATAATTTTGTTTTTACTTGGTTCATAGCCTTCAGCTGCTAATCCAAGGCCCTAACGGTCCTAGACCGTGTACGGAGGTCAAAACACTAAAAACACTCCTCCTCGTTAAAGGTAGGAGTAAGCGAGTACAAGAAATATCAAGAAGTAGAGATAGAGAAACACTCCCCCTCTTCTCGTTGCGATTAAAGATCCGAAAATAAAGAAGATTACAGATTTTGAAATAAACTTTAAGTAAGTTCTTTTACCGACAACTTAAAGAATGGAAGATTGAGCACAGGTTGTCATCATTTCGACAGTGCTTCATCGTAGGGAGGTCGTTGAAGAAGAGCGGCATTACGGAGGAATTGAGAGCACTTAGAACCATGGAAATGGGGTGGAGAACACCTTCTTTTATAGCCTTGTGAAACCCTAATCGTTGAGATGAGGTTTCATGAGGTGATGCCACCTAACCCTTAAGAAATGGTGATAAGCTTTAACTCTCCTCGAGGTTGATCCTTGACTAGCAGTCAACTGATCAACCCTATCAGTCAACTGCTGGAGGCATAGTCGACTGATACAAGCCATCAGTCGACTGATGGCAGGGTTTCAAGCTGCAATGAAGAGTTAGCTCGAAAATGCAGTTAATATAAGTAAGTTTGATGGTCATTTACTATCCGATCTCGACTTAGACCTTCTATGGGAAGTCTTGGTCGGATCGTCACCTAAGGACATCCCCGTACAGAAGACGTGACCTTACTTACACTCACTCACATGAGCTTACCTCAAACTTTACCTTTGAAGCTTCGCTTCCGGTCTTCACCTGAGATCTTCGGCTCCCTCCGAAGTCCTCCCGGTGTTGCCCGACCACCATGGCAAACCTCCGAGTGTCACTGACCTTCAACTTTAGCTTAGCAATTCTACACACTTGATTTAGCTCGTGAGATAACAAAGTGAACTTAACTTTATGTATTTGCTATAATCAAAACTCAGGTTCGATTCAGGTGCCTACTGCACTAACAATCTCGCCCTTTTTGATATATGGCAAACCAACACAAAGTTAAGTAAATAAATTAAGTGCATTAAGTAAAATAAATAACATGAGTATGAAATATGCATGAATGAGTAGGAGTATGAGAAGAACTCTCTTTCAAGTGCACCCTCTTGAGGAATCCTCCCCCTTGACCGAGGGTGAGTACTTGAAAAAGTGTCTTGATCCTCCCTCTTGATGTTAGCTTCTAAAGAGAATTTTTAAGTAATCAAAATTATTTAACAATGGCCTTAGTGTTTAGAACAAGTTCAAGTTAACCTTGGCCTTTCTCCCCTTTTTTAACTTAAGTTTAAAAAGTTAAGTAAACAAGGTTAGCTTAAAAAAAAAGTTAAGTTAAGTAAACAAAGTTAACTTTACTTTGGGCCATAAAAGTATAAGATCTATAAAGTCAAGTTAAGTAAACAAAGTTAACTTAACTCTGGGCCATAAAAGTATAAGATCTGTACTCATGTTTAGTTATCAAAAAAAAATTGAACCCTTAACTTTGGCCTTTCTCCTCCTTTTGCCATAAATCGGAAGGAGTGGGGGGGTTTGAAAAACATAGTTTTGAATTTAGTTTTAAGTCCAAGCATGTTCCAAATAAAGTTTGAAAATAGTAGTGTAAACATAAGCTCATCTATTTAGATGTTCAACTCTATTTGACTTGATTGATATTAAATGATCAACAAGTCCTGAGTAGAGTTGGTTAATTTAAGTAATTATACTCCGTGGTTCATGTCGATGCACTAAGTCTACATCTGGAACCAAGAGTAAGGTCCTAACATCTCCCGCCCATCTATGTCGCTAAGTACACAAACACATTAGTCCTATGTGTTGTGATTGGCTCCTTAAATCTATAGGTACATGATATCTAGGGTAAGCCCTAAGCTAGTTCCATTAACGTGAAAAGAAAAGTAAATAATATAGTATATAAAAATATAAGTTTGTCAATCCTACTCTATTATTCACATGCCTAATTTTCGTCTTAGTAGACTAAATTCAGCTTCGGATAAAGGTTTGGTAAATAGGTCCGCTAGATTCGACTTTGATTCCACGTATTCGAGTTGCATGGTTCCGTTAGCTACATGTTCTCGAATAAAGTGGTATTTGATCTCTATATGTTTGGTCCTAGAGTGGCATATGGGATTTTTGGTTAAGTTGATTGAGCTAATATTATCTATGTGAGTTTTAATATTATTGGAGTTTAAGTTAAAGTCTTGGAGAGTGTGCTTCATCCAAAGAACCTGAGCCACACACTCTCATCGCAACGTATTCGGCTTCGGTGGTAGATAAGGCAACACAGTGTTGCTTTCTACTGCACCAACTCACTAGACTTGAGCCGAGAAGTTGACAATAAGCACTCGTGCTCTTTCTATTGAGTTTACTACCGGTATAATCCGAGTCGGAGTAGCTGATTAGTACGAACTCGATAGATCTAGGGTACCAAATACCTATGCTTAGTGTGCCCTTTAGATATCTAAGGATACGCTTAACTAATGTTAGGTGAGACTCCTTAGCACAGGTTTGGAACCTTGCGTACATACTTACTGCAAATAATATATTGGATCGACTCACAGTTAAGTAAAGGAGACTTCCTATTGCGCTCCTATAATACAATTCCTTCTACATCTTCTCATATATTAACATTTGTTGCCATGGGTGTATTAATGATTTTAGCATTTGCATCCCAAATTGGTTAATTAATTCTTTAGCATATTTTTATTGATGTAAATAAATTCCTTCTTTAGTTTGCTTAATTTGTAATCCTAGAAAGAAATTTAATTCTCCTACTAAGTTCATTTCAAATTCACTTTCCATGAGTGAAATGAACTCGTTTAGTAGGATTGAATTAGAGGTTCCAAAAATTATGTCATCTACGTAGATTTGGGCTATAAAAATTTCTTTGCCTACAGTTTTTACGAAAAGGGTTGGGTCTACTAAGCCTTGGCTAAACCCTTTGGACTTAAGGTATACAGAAAGCCTCTCATACCAAGCTCTAAGAGCTTGTTTTAGTCCATATAAAGATTTCATGAGTTTAAACACATGGTCGGGTTTATCTAAGCTTTCGAATCCTGAGGGTTAACTAACATACACTTCTTCCTTAATAAGTCCATTCAAAAATACTGACTTGACATCCATTTGAAATAATTTAAATCCTCGATGTGCAGCGTATGCCAACAACATTCAATGGATTCTAATCTAGCTATGGGGGCATAGGTTTCATCGTAATCTAACCCTTCTACTTGACTAAACCCTTTCATGACCAATCTCGCTTTGTTCCTAACTACTTCACCTTTGTCATCAAGTTTGTTTCGAAATACCCACCTTGTTCCAATAATTAATTTATCTTTAGGTGGTGGTACTAATTGCCAAACTTCATTCCTAGTAAATTGAGCTAGCTCTTCTTGCATTTTAATAATCCAATCGGGATCAAGAAGAGCTTGTTCAATGGTCTTGGGTTCGATTTTCGAAATCAAGGATATTTGACTAAGATTTTTATATGATGATCTAGTTCGAACCCCTAGGCTAGGATCACCTATCACTTGGTCGATAAGATGATTCGATTGAATCCTAGAATGACTTGGGTTAGGGACATCTATCACTTGATCGATAGGATGACTCGATTGAATCCTAGACTGGCTCGGATTAGGATTAATAGTAGACTCGATTTCAAGGTCAGAGTCGAGTCTGGTATGAATTGGTTTGCTAGTTGGTTTTACTACGAGTTTTGTGGGTTCATGTCCTTCATCGAATACTATATTAATTGTTTCCTCAATTTTAAGGGTGTCATTGTTATATACCCTATAGGCTCTACCTGTAGTTGAGTATCCTAGGAAGATACTGGTGGAGGTTTTAGATGTGAACTTTCCTAGGTAGTCCTTAGTGTTTAGGATATGTACCTTACATCCAAATACTCTAAAGTATTTAATGTTAGGTACTTTGTCATGGTAGATTTCGTATGAGGTCTCAAGGTGCCTCTTTACCATAAGAATTCTATTTTGGACATAATAAGTCGTACTAATGGCTTCTGCCCAAAACCTATCGGGTAGGTTGTATTTGTTCAACATGGTCCTAGCGACTTCTTGTAGGGTTCTATTTTTCCGCTCGACTAGGCCATTTTGTTGTGGGGTTCTAGGACACGAGAATTCATGGTGGTATCCGTTTAGGTTACAGAAATCTGTGAACCTGTGGTTTTCTAAATCACCACCATGATCGCTTCTAAGTCTTTTAATTTTAAGGTTCTTTTGGTTTTTGATTAATTTAAATAAGTTGATGAGCTAGTCTAAGGTATCACTTTTGTGTTTAAGGAACCTAATCTAGGTAAATCTAGAATAGTCGTCAATTATGACTAAGCAAAATTGACTTCCATTAAGTGACTTGGCTCAATGTGAATCGAATAGATCCATGTGTAGAAGCTCAAGCACACTTTTGGTTCGTTCTTGGTTAGTTAGCTGATGTTGTGTCCTAGGTTGTTTACTTTGTTGACAAGAATTACAAATTTTATTGTCTAAGTTGTTAAGGTTAGGAAAACCTCTGACTAAGCCACTTTGACTCATCTTGTGAATGAGT
This sequence comes from Wurfbainia villosa, assembly GCA_025175895.1. Taxonomy (NCBI): domain Eukaryota; kingdom Viridiplantae; phylum Streptophyta; class Magnoliopsida; order Zingiberales; family Zingiberaceae; genus Wurfbainia; species Wurfbainia villosa. The sequence goes on along the minus strand of CM046001.1, from coordinate 36,327,368 downwards.
CTTGGGTGCAACTGACCAAGTTGTCGGTGTCACAACCAAGATTCCTCTTGCTGTGTCATAAGACACTTGGTTGAGGAGTTAGGTAGATTAATTATGTAGATGTTGCAATTCCTAGTTCCTTTAAGTATTATTTTAGAGGTTTTATTTGTTTTAATTAAGTATTCATCTTCTAAGAATATAACCTTATAGTTGTTATCAAATAATTGACTTACACTGAGTAAATTATATTAAAAATCTTCGACTAATAAGACATTGTGAATCGTGAAATTAGAATTTAGCTCAATATCACCTGATCCGATGATTTTGAGCTTGCCGTTGTTTCTGAAAGCTACCAATCCTTATCGTTTGAATCTAAGCTTCAAAAATTTATGTTGGTCTCTAGTCATATGTCAGGAGCACCCACTGTCCAACATCCATTGATCCTACACACAAGGTAGTTGGATCAAATTTTGGAATTTTAAGGGTTGGTTGAAAATTATTAGTCCTAGATTATCTCACCCATTTCTACATGATCAAACACGTTATCCTTATGTGTTCTTGTGAGATGACTTCAATTTTACTTGATTAATTTAAATGAATCGAAAATATTCAACCTTGGGTTAGATTCGGATTTAACCCTAAGCTCACCAAGTCACCTTTTCAAGAAATTGGCTTCTAGGTCATGGCGAGGCACAGAGGCCTTCTTTGATCGGAACAACGACCACTTCCTTAGACAAAGCCAAGTTCGAGAAAATAATAACTTGATTCACCTAAGATCACTTCCTGATCTAACTAGTTAAAGATATGACAAGGTAGCTTCAGCTAGTTCCACTTAGTCAAGTGCACCGAGCTAGATACGCCTTATCTAACTCGGACACACAAGACTTTGCTTTCCTAGCGTACTATCATCTCGTCGTGTCCTAGTACTAGGTTGTCAAGTGTTGATGAGTTATAGTTCCTATCTAACCATTCTAAAAACAAAAAGAAAAAAAACCTAAGCATACAAATTCTAAGTAATAGCACAAACAAATTTTGTACTAGCTCCCCCTGAACCATTGAATCGGTTTGGTCTTTTCACGTAGTGGATTTAGTCCTTGGGAACCCAGTACTTGTTAGATCCTAATTGAGAAATCAAAGTGGTCTTAGGGACCCATGCTTGGACATGTTTTCTATTTCGACTTACAATTGACATATACGACTTGTTAGTCGTATTTGAGCTAAACCCAAGTAAAAGGTCAAGTCCCTTGGATCCCAAAGTAAACCTTTCCAAAGTATTCCTAAGGTCTTCGACTTGACTTTTCAAAAGTGAGTTCTCAACTTTGAGTTTTTCAACTCGAGTTGAGTCCTCCTCTTGAACTTGACTAGTCGAAGAGGTTAGAGAGACCTTGTGTTTAAGGAGTTTAACCTCCTCAACTAAGGTCTCGATCTTGGACTCAGATTTAGGTAAATTTCTAGTTAAGAATTTAGTTGCATTTTATAAAGTGCTAAGCAAAGATCAACTTACCTTAAGTGACTCTTTTGAACCGGATGCGTATCCGTGGCTTGTCTTGGATAGTGACTCGTCGTCGGATCCGGACTCGGACTCTTCCTCGGGTTTGGACTCTTGATCAAGTTCGGTTGGTTTGGCTATAAGGGCGAGATCGTTGTCTTCCTCTTTCGACAATTCTTCCCAAGTATCATTAAGTGCTTTCTTGGACTTGGGTGTTTTGTTCTTTAGTTTCGGACACTCTGACTTGATGTGTCCGAACCTATTGCATTCAAAACATCTCAAATTCGAATTAGACTTAGATTTACCTTGATTGGCGGGTCATCTTCGACTCTTGATCACCTTCCGAACTAGATTCACTAGTTTGGTTTCCATCTCGAGGTCTACCTCCGATTCGTACTTGTACTCGTCCTCTTCCTTGGGGGGTGGTTTGTTTGCGACCTTCTTCTTCGAATTTGTAAGTAAGAAAATACCTTTCTTGGGAACCGAACTAGACTGTTCATGGAGTTCAAATTTAGAAAATAACTCATCTAATCTAATTTTTGAAAGGTCCTTAGAAACCTTGTAGGCATCGACCATGGATGCCCACAAGGTAGTCCTAGGGAAAGCATTTAAAGCACACCTTATAAAGTCTCGATTCTCGACCTTTTGTCCGATGACGTGCAGGCTATTGACGATATCTTGAATATGGGGGTGTAGTTTTGTCGCCGTCTCATGTTCTTGCATTTTTAAGTGATATAATTTATTGAATAAAAGGTCTTGTTTACAAACCTTTGCGTCATCGGTTCCTTCGTGTAACTCAACAAGTTTAGTCCACAAGTCCTTCGCACTTATTAAGGTGCCGACGTGGTTTAGTTCTCTTTTGGACAAGCCACATTGAAGGATTTGGGAAGCCTTTGCGTCGTCTTCCACTTGTCTTTTCATGGCATTAGTCCACTGATCATAATCCAAGGATTAACCCACTTCATTAGTAGGAAGCGTGAATCTGGTTTGGATTACGATCCACATCTCGATCTGGGTCTTAAGGAAGCACTCCATCCGACCCTTCCAATAACGGAAGTCATCTCCATTGTAAAATGGAGGTTGGATAGTGCTAAACCCTTCGAGATGGGCCATTTAGACAAAATAAGGAAAACAAGCACCTCGTAAAATAAAAACAATCGAAATGTACCAAGACTTTCGTCTTGGATTAGTAGTGCGGGATAATGAATTTAAACGAAATGAAAAACTCATAAAACAAAAATAAACAAAAAAAAAATCTGTAAAAATTTCTAGATTAATGGGTTCACCAAATCGTAGCACCCCCAGCTCTAATACAACTTGTTGGATCGATTTGAGTGCTAGAGGGGGGGGGGGGGAGGGGGTGAATAGCCAAGAGAAATTTTTTTGAATTCGTAAAGATAAAACACGAGTGCACAGCGGAAAGTAATGACAATTTTGTTTTTACGTGGTTCACAGCCTTCGGCTGCTAATCCAAGGCCCTAACGGTCCTAGACCATGTATGGAGGGCAAAGCACTAAAAACACTCCTCCTTGCTAGAGGTAAGAGTAAGCGAGTACAAGAAATATCAAGAAGTAGAGATAGAGGTGTTGGAACGTATGTGGCCAGCTAGAGGGGAGTGAATAGCCCTCAATCGTCGTACGGTGGAATACGATCGTTCGTCGTGTGTTTCTTGTCTACAATTGTCATTAGCGTAGCGAAAATATACAAATATAAATACTAACAACAACACAAGCATACACAAATACAGAAGATATACGTGGTTCGGAATTGAATTATTCCTACTCCACAGGGCGAGCTCTAGTTATGTGCACGACACTAACTAAACTCTTTCTCGACAATACGTCGGAGGTGGAGAAAGCTCGTACAAGCAATTACACTAAGTAATACAAGCAAATACAAATACAAGTAAAGAACACTTTACAAAACTTCGCTTTGATCGCTTGCTTGTTGCTTGCTTTTGTTTTCTCTTGAAGGACTGGAATGCAGCAGCAATTCTCCTTCAAAATCATCCCAAAAGGCTTGGCGAAATCCTCCATCTTGAGCTCCATTTATAACTTGCATCGAGTTGATTCCGCACCCATCAGTCAACTGGTCCTATAGTTGTTGTCTCACAATGGCCAGATCCATGTTGGACAAGTTCCAACGGATCACCCATCAGTCAACTGATCATGCCCATCAGTCGACTGATGACCTAGTAATCGACTGCCCAGTCGGCTACGGAGTGTTCTGTGCCCACGACACTTCCATCAGTCGACTGCCATCCCTCGACAGTTGATCGCTCATCGACATCGATCATTATCATCCCTTGGCGATCGCCATACCACAAAACTCGATCTAACACGGTGAACCCTAGTCGACTTGGATCGATCGAAGCACCTATGCGGTCATTTTCTCGTAAAACCTCAAACACCAAGTTGTTTGAGCATCGAACCATCGGGTAAACCCTCAAACACCAAGTTTGAGCATCTGACACTTAGTCTTAGCCACTTGGCCAAGTCCACCTCATCTCTCATCGAGTTCCCCACCAAACTCTCTTCCCTCGGCCTACGTCCCTCGGATGCACTAAGCGTACGGCTTCGCAATGCCATCCTTCGCATCTCTTGCCCTAAAAGTCTGCTTCCCTTAGGCCTCACTCCATTTGCTCTCCGTCCGACGGTCCCTCGGATGCACCAAGCGCACGACTTCGCAGTGCCATCCTTCACCGACTCAAGGACCCCGAGCCTAGTGAACTTGCCAAGTCCTCAAGACTTCCCACACCAAGCCTCATGCTTGGATTTTCCATGCCAAGCCCCATGCTTGGACTTTCACCGCCAAGGCTACACACTTGGACTTACGTGGCCAACCCATGTTGGACTTTCCAACACCAATCCCTATGCTTGGATTTTCCCAACACCATGCCCCATGCTTGGACTTTTCACCAACAAGGCTACACACTTGGATTTACGTGGCCAACCCATGTTGGACTTCCCATGACAATCCCATGTCATGCGTTTTGTCTAACATCAAAATATAGTTCGAGTCAAACTCGAGTCCGGGCCGATTGCACCAACAATCTCCCCCTTTTTGATGTTGGACAAAACCTCAAACCCAAGCCTACCAATTATCCCCAATTGGCAATTCTCACATCCTAATGAGAATTCCAACTATCCAAATTGGTAACTTCTCCCCCTTTTTAACATACATCAAAAAGGTCCTCCCCAATGGTATGAATGTCTCATATCCCAATGAGATCTTATAATCTCTCTCTTGGAGGAACACTCATGCCTACAATATTTCTAGTGATAAGTCCCATATCACTTAAGAGAGGCAACCCAAATTTCCTCCCAAGAGGAAAAAGACACATCCATATTCCCATGATGGATACCTCCCTCTAAAGGCTTGCTCCCCCTTGACCATTGCACCAACAATGTCCTTGGAGAGTCCCTAAGCCAATAGGAACGATAACCAATCAAAATTAAGGCAAAGTTCAACAATGAACTCTCATCCACCTTAAAATTGATACTCACCCTAAACACTTCTCCTAATCCATATCCAATGGATTTCCTAATGCTCTACCAAGCATGTCCTAGGGTTAGGAGTGGTTAGGGGACCAAAACATGGCTGAACATGGGCCTAAACACCATGGTTTACCCAAAATCAACTTGGGCAGTCAACTCTGATAGAAATCAGTCGACTGTCACCTTCATCAGTCGACTGATAACTGCAAATGTAGAAATCAGAATTTTCAGAAATGAATTTATGAAATTCATAAGTAAATATACATAAGTTGAAAAATCATGAAATTTTGTATGTATATTACTTATTACAATCATTATGGGTGAAAAATATTAGAAAATTATTTTACCCACAAATTAGTGAGATTGATACAAAGTTCAAAAGTTAAAAAAAGCTTCAATATTGAGCCCTCTTTGTATCATCCCATTCAATGGTGATAGTATCAAAAGATAGATTCCACCAAGGTTTTTCAAAATGTTTTTGAAATGTTTTTAAAACCTTTAATTCCTTTTTCCAAAACATCTCACTTGTATCTAAATGTGTAAAACACATACAAGTCAAATATTAGTGAGATATGGGGTCTTTGTTATTTATGGTTTCATGTATATTTCTAGGCAACATTATTTGATTCCCTTATACATGGGACTTCAAATCATGCCTTAGTTCTTAATTTCAATTTATTTATGCATGAATGATGATTATGGCATAATGATACAAGAATAAAGCATGTGCCATATAATAATGATGTCTTGGCATGTGAATGAAATATAAGTATACATGACATATAAACATAACCCTAAAAATGATCATGACATTTTATATGATAAAAATAAATATGATGTCATGTCATGGCAAGGCAAACAAAGCATGGCAATTATAAAATACTAAGGTATTGAATACCTAAGTGTTAGACCCAAATTGTCATTTCTAGGATTAAGTCCATTTTTGCCTTAATGCCAATTATCCCCCTAGTGTGCCAAAAACCCAAAATGGCACACCATTATTCCTAAGATCTAATTGTGCCAATTTAATCATTTTTCATCTTCTCAAAGCACATTGGCACATCCTAATGTATCAACTCATCATGGCTAGGTTAACTACCCATCCACTTAGGGTTGACGCACCCTAACCCATCTAGCGTGAATCGATCACGCTCCTAGGAACCCAATATCTATTGAAGCTCCTTGGGTTAACAAGGTATTAACTAGGGATAACTTCCTTATATACCTTCCTGATGACCCTTTTAGGTTTTGACACCTTAGTCATTTGGATCTTTCCTAGGTCAACTCTAGAGGTGACTCCTCCTTTGACCTTCTTAGTGGCTTTCTTGGTTTTTCTTAAGTCTGTAGGGGATCGATGTTGGCCGGCTAGAGGGGGGTGAATAGCCTTTATCGTAGACGGTGGAAGTCGTTCGTTCATTGCTCGTCTACAAACACTATTAGCGCAAGTGGAATATACTAATACAAACAATTAAAGACAAAAACAAAGGAAGAATAGAAACACAAACGCTAACACCACAATGTAACGTGGTTCACAGCCTCGCTACTAATCCACGGTCCGATTCTTCCAAGGTGAATCACGCCTCAAGCTTTCACTATTCTCTCCTTTGCACCAAGCTAGGTGGAGGTAACCTTTTACACAAGAATCCACTCTTCTTACAATGGAATGAAGATTAGCACAAGTAGAAGAGTGGAAGACCTTTAGAACACTTTGAAAGATGTTATAAGTTGAAGCATTAGGATCCTAAATGCCCTCACCCCTTCTTTTTATAGAAGAAGAGGGTTTCTTCCCGTTAACACAGGACCAGTCGACTGATGCCCCGATCAGTCGATTGATCCTGTAGCCGTTGCCCAATAACGGCTTCTTCCATATTGGATTTCACCTAATGGCTCCTACATCAGTCGACTGATATTCCCATCAGTCGACTGATGGAGCTATCAGTCGAGTGCCAAAAGTGAGCACTCGATTCCGTGCCCGAAACCCTTACGACCAGTCGACTGATGCCTTCATCAGTCGACTGGTGGTCTCGTCAGTCGACTGCCAATCCATGGCAGTCGACTGTTGTCACATGAACCAGACTCGAACACTAGTCGAGTCACAGTCGACTTAGAGTAGTCGACTGCCATGACATGGCAGTCGACTGATGTCAGAAAATCCCATCCTACACTTAGCCAATTGGTTAAGTTTAACCTAAGCGCACTACCCCTTCCCGGGTTACATTCGCTCACTCTCATTCCTTGTAGTCCCTCACCTTTGAAGTTGTCTTCGTCCGACCACGTCCCTTGGATGTGCCAAGCGCACGACTCTGCAGTGCCATCCTTCGCGTCTCGCCCTAAAGTCTACTTCCTCTAGCTTCACTCCAATGCTCCTCGTCCGACGATCCCTCGGATGCTCCAAGTGCATGGCTTCCGCAAAGCCATCCTTCACCGACTCAAGGACCGAGTCATGAGAGGTGAAACTCGCCAATGCTCCATGTGTGAATTACTAAGTCCTGCAAGACTCCAATGCACATATCAAATCCAATCATCCTAACTTAAATCCTTTGTCACACACATCAAAATCATATCACGGGTTGATTTCCCTAACAATCTCTTCCTTTTTAATGTGTGGTAATCCGTTTCAGTTAGGTAAACATTTGATAAAAATATTAAGGTAAGAAAGCATGTAAATAAATATGATTATCAACTCTCCCCCTTAATACATGAAACTCCCCCTAAATGCAATTCTCCCCTTACTTAAACATGCATATTTCTCCCCCTTTGACATCATCAAAAATATTAAACAAAGTTTATACAAGCATGACATCAACTCTAGGAAACAAAAATTACCAAAACATGCCTTAAAATATGATAAAAGAGGGTTACTGGGCATGTTATCAGTCGATCAGTCGACTGGTATAGACTACCAGACGACTGACACTTTGATTTCAGGTTTTTCTAATTTTCAGGGTGAATTTCAGAAATGCATTAAAAATTCTATAAAATTCGAAAAATCATGAAATTTGGGAAACATATTTCTTGTAAGTTTCTTTATCAATGAAAAATAGTTTTACATGAAAATCATTATATTTTTGAAAATTAGGCAAAATCTCAAAAGTTGGAAAAAGTCTAAAGTTTGTATCAATTTTAAAACCTAGTTTTGCCTTGAATCTTTTCAAAACATGAAAATTCAGTTTATGAAACAAGAAATGGTTTTCAAAACATTTGAAATATCCAACCATGATCTTTGGACAATATGTCTATGAATTAAACATAAGCTTTCCCCATGATTGGTCTATTATTGTTATTTTGATACTTAAAATGACCATCAAAATGCCATAAGCATTAGTGGACCATTAGTATCATCCTATCATCTCACTCATGCTAAGTTTTCAATCAAGGTAGCATATGGTGAGTGTGAGATGTATCCTAAAGGTATTTATATATATACTTAACCATTAATTTCATGCAATTCTACAAAAGGTTAAGTATCATCCTACCATATGATCATAAAGATATATATGTATTGATTTCACATTATGATCATGAAACCAATGTATTCATCAATTTGTAATCATGCATTAGGTATGAAATCATGATAATAAATCAAGTATTACCCAAAGCATGATTTAAACCTTATTGCCCATGATTATATATCAAAGATCAAGATCATAAATCATGATTGCAAACATATATAACAATTACATTAACTATCATGATTTAAGCATTATTATCAATTTATGGGCACATTATCATCACCCAATACTATGCTAAAAATTTATAGGTCATGAGTATCAAATAACACTAAGTGTTGAGCATGATTTAAACTATTTATGGGTGCATTATCATCACCCAACACTATTTCTAAAATTAAGTCCCACTATCCTAAGTCAACCAAAAACATGATATAAGTAACGTTCTTTTGGTTAACTAACCTAGGGTTTTCCTAACCCTTAAGGATGAATTTAGGAACCCAATACAAGTTCTTTCCTATGGGGTTCACTAAAAATTCTTTATGGATCCATTTTCTAGCTATTGTTTTTTTTATCTTGACCCCTAGCAATTAAACATTTATAGGCCTTTTCATTTTTATTTTCCTTATATCCTAGGCCTTTCTTATTGAAGCTTGCCCTTTGGCTCCCTATGATCATGTTAAGGGTGTTGGAGCCAATTCTAAATTTTTCTAGGGCCTTGGTCAAATGGTCTACCTTTTCCCTTAGGACCCTATTTTCTTCAATGCATGCATCATTAACATCAAAAGACATATAGTCATGTGGGCATGCATCATCATTATTAACATTTAGACATGCTTGTTCTAATTTATTTTCTAAGGCCTTAATTTGATCTAGCATGCTTTTGTTCTTTTTCTTAGCCCTAAATAAATCCTTAGTAAGGCTAGAAATCATACAAACTATTTTATTTGGTGATAGATTCGTTATCATAGTCTCCATGTCCTCTTCCTCCGATTCCGATGATGATGAGGATGAAGTTCCCCCTTCACTTGAGCTCTCCTCACTAGTGCTTCTTTCTTCTTGCTCAAAGGAGGAGGTGTCTAGGTCATCAAACGCCATTAGGGGAAGATTTGAGTAGACATGTTCTTCTTCTTCGAATGATGATGATGAAGAAGAGGGATCATCCCATGCCCTTGCTTTGAGTGCTTTTGTCTTCCCTTTCTCCTTGGCTTTCTTCTCTTCTTCCTTCTTCTTGCTCCCCTTTTTCTTCTTTTCTTCCTTCTTCCTCCTCTCTTCTTTGCTCTTGTTTAGGAGGGGACAATTATCCCTTATGTGGCCCTCTTGTTGGCAATTATAGAAAATTATCTTCCCCCTTGGTCTTCTCCTCCTATCATTAGATTTATTAAATTTAAAATTTTTCAAAGCACGTCTTACCTTCCTTACTATGTAAGCTTCTTCCGTGCTATCCATGGAGGAGGAGGAGGCTTCATCGGAGGAGGAAGGAGTCTCCATCTTCTTCTTCCCCTTGTTGGCTAATAGTGTCACTCATCTTGATGGCTTGATACTTGACTCTTCCATTACTCCTTCAAGCCTTGTTTCATGGAGCTCCATGGTTGAGAAGAATTCCTCCAAGGTGCTAACTTCTAGGTTCTTGGAGATGTAGAAAGAATCCACCATTGAGCTCCATCTTGAGGACCGGGGAAAGGCATCTATAGCCTTCATTACCATATCCCGGTTGGAAAGCTTCTCGCCTACACTTGTCAAACCGATTAAAATATCTTTAAACCTAGAATGTAGAGATTTTACCTTCTCTCCCTTTTCGAATTTAATGTTGCTTAATTGGGAGCGTAGGACATCTCTCCTTGCTAGTTTGACCTCGGATGTGCCTTCATGAATC